>OV743716.1:31188798-33588798 GCA_928272305.1 Volucella inflata
CCAATTAATACTTTTAAGATGGAACTTAGGGATACAATACAACTATGTAAGTCGGCCATAGGCAATAATTTTTACATTAAAAGACTTAGTTTAGATAGGCACGCGATCCACTGCAATACAGTGGAGCGCTACCAAAAAATTAAAAGTTTGTTGAAGGATTCGACGACGGAGTTCTTCTCCTACACCCCGAAAGGGGTGAAGCTGCAGACAATGCTGCTGAGGGGAATTGAACCGTCTACCGATCCGGAGGAGCTCCTTGCACTGCTTAAAGAGAAGGAGTGCGATGAGCTCACTTTCGTAGGGGTTAAGCCGTTTACCACAGCAAGAGCAAAAAGGGAGAAGCGGAAACTACCGTTTTTCTTAGTTCAGTTGACTCCCAACAGCAAACTGGATGGTTTAAGGAGTATTAATGTCCTAGACTACCAGGTTGTTCACTGGGAGAAATTAAAAAGAAGCGAAAACATTTTGCAATGTGTTCGCTGTCAAAGGTTCGGGCACGCCGCGTCGAATTGCGAAATGCAACCTCGATGCGTTAAGTGCGGAAAGAACCACAAGTCAGAAGAATGCTCTCTCGGTAGGGATGGAGGATCTGACAAAAGCCAGCTCTCTTGTGTACTATGTAGGAACACGGGACACCGCAAATTATCGGGGTTGTCCCAAATTCCAATAAATTAAAAGAGTAAATCTGGCTCGGCAGCAGAAAGTGGACGTCAAACGTTCACCCGTTCAAACGCAAACACCAGCCGTTACTCCCCAAGTTACCTTCGCCCAAATGGCGGCAGGTAGGGGAAACACGGTACAACAAGCGAAGGTTGCTTCTCAGGCCCCAGCGCCTAGAGCACCGGAACCGGCAAATGACATGCTAGCTATCTTGCTCTCTATCCAAGGGCAGATGGCTCAGCTTCAACGTCAAATAACCGAGCAAGCTACGCGGGTAGATCAAATATACGCGCTGCTGCCGAGCCTAACGCACCTCCAGTCGTAATGAGTACGTACATGGCGGAGCAAAACCTGAAGGTCCTTGCAGTGAATGTTAATTCACTGATTAGGATTGAGCGAAGAGCCACACTTTTTAAGTTGCTTAAAGACCAAGCCCCTGATGTGCTTTTGGTTAGCGAAACTAAGCTAAACAAAAGGCACAAAATGAGGCACAGAAGGTATAAAATCATGCGAAGAAATCGACCCAACTCCAAACAAGGAGGAGGCGTTGCAATCTTCGTAAGAAAGGGTATACGTTTTAAAAGAATATACAGTCGTGAAGTACGTAGGTTTCAGGTGCTAGAAGCATGCATCATGTATATCCCTCTCCGTAGTGGAAAGCGGTTATACATGGTGTCAGTTTATGCGTCTAAGGCTACTCAATCCACCTTATTCATCTCAGAGCTCGAGACACTTTTTCGATTTCTGAGACTGGAATTGGAGGAAAACTATTTTATTATCGGCGGAGATTTCAACGCCAAACATAACGATTGGGGAAATAATACACCAAACACTAGAGGGAACCTGCTATTCAATTGGTGGGGCCAGCACAGTGTGATGTACCGACTCGGCCTTAAGGCGACGGATAGTCCGTCGTTTCCTAGACACGGCTCCTATTTGGATCTCCTGCTGTTTGACACAGGAATACAACTGACAGGTACGAACCAACAAACTGTAAACTGTCTTCGCACTTTTGTGTATGACAGTGACCATTGCGGTCTTAGTACCGAAATAACCGTTCCGAACGAAAATGCGGAATTGGACGAGTACGTTCAAAGGAATTCCTACAACTATAGTAGAGTGCGTTGGACACACTTCTCCAGGACACTGACTAGAGCACTCTCCTCGAATTCGCTCTACCCACCGTCCAACAGAAATCTGTCAAACGAGGAGATATCTAAAACTAATGGACGAGACAATTAAACGAACAATGGACAAAACGATACCTCGTTATCAATACACTGACCACGAAGACTTGTTCCGCAATTCAACTATAGACGCACTGCACCAACATAAAAGTAGACTACTCTCAAGACTGAAGACCTTGTACAGACAGTTTACTGACAGACACAACCCGGAGATTTTGACATTAAAGTCGTCGATCAAAAACCTCCAAACGTTAATAAAAGAAAATTACAGGTCTTCTGTAAGTTTGTATTGGAACAACAAAATTCGGGCTGTAAATACCAGCAACCCGAATATGTTCCCGCAAATAAATAAAATATTTCGGAGAAAAGATCAAGACGACCTTTCATGTCTAAAAATCGCCCGAACGACTGACAACGAACGCATACTCTCAACAGCAGGCATAGATCCAAATGAAGCTGTTGATGATGACAACTTCTTTGTGATCGAAGATCCGCAAGAGAAGGTAGAGGCTATAGGAGCGACTTTCCAGGAAGTGTACAAGACAAATGACATCATTGGTCCCAACCACGACCTGGAAAATCGAGTCCTTGTCCACAATTTCTACCTTCGAAATGAAATAGTGAACTGGCGAATCGAGAACTCGGGTTTCACCCAGTTCAGTGACGAGAATAAGGCAAATAATGTCATCGCCAATGAAAGGGAGCAACCCCCGTTCATTTCGAAGGAAGAGCTTCTAACGATCTTCGATACAATTAGAAGTAAGAAATCAGTGGGAACCGATGGAATACCGAACATTGTGCTTCGACATCTCCCACTAGAAGCGGTGGACATTTATACCACCCTGTTTAACAATGCAATGAATAACGCACATTATCCAGCGCATTGGAAAACTGCGGTGGTGCATCCTATCCCCAAAAGGGATAAAGACACCTCCAATCCGGCGAATCTCCGGTCGATCAGTCTTCTTCCAAACATCAGTAAGGTTTTCGAAAAAGTCATCAATAGAGTCCTGACTAAGTGGGTTGAGGACAGAAATATAGTTCCGGATAATCAATTCGGTTTCAAGGTGGGGCATGATGTTATTCATGCCGCGTCTAAACTGGTTTCTGATGTCCAATGGAACAAAGCCAAGAAACAGTACACTGGTGCCTGCCTGATTGACTTGGAGAAGGCTTTCGACACTGTATGGTTAGAGGGACTCTTCTACAAGTTGGACAGACTGGGTATTAGTAAACCACTGCTGTATATTCTTTTCAATATGCTCACAGATAGACAGTTCATCGTGAAAAATGGCGATGTGACTTCTACTGGTACATTCAACATTAAAAACGGTCTGCAAAAAGGTGCGGTCAATTCGCCAATCCTTTTCAACATTTACACAAGTGATCTGATAGGTTCACTTCACCATGCCATAGCGTACGCAGACGACTTAATCGCGTACAGATCAGGTCCAAAGATTGAGGTTATAAACATTCTTTTGCAACGTGACTTCGATAAAATTAAGCAATATTGCGACGACTGGAAGTTGAAGATAAACTTTCAGAAGTCGGAAACCATTCTGTTTAGGACGCCTTTGTCCGGGGCCTCTGCGGATACCAGAAAGAATTGGCGAAAGTTTCAGATCGTGGGACAACACGGGCAGCCACTTGTTTGTCGAAATGTAGTCAGATACCTTGGGATCTGGCTAGATCAATATCTGTATTTTAACAAACATATAGATGTTGCTCTGGCCAGAGCCAGAGGTGCTTTTGCCCTTACTAAGAGACTGTTTTATAGCAGACAACTCGATGCGAGGGTAAAGGTGATCTGCTACATGGCCCTTATCCGGCCTATGCTTGTATTTGGTTGTCCCGTGTGGTTCAACGTGAGAGCAAGTCTTTTGGAAAAGATTCTGGTGTTTGAGAGGGCTTGCCTTAGGGCTTGTCTTCGCTTGTACAGAACACCAGAGTCTGAGTACATAAAATTCTATCCTAATGAGGTCTTGTACAATAGGGCGAACCTAATACGAGTGGACAATTTTGTTATTAAGTTGACTCGAAGGCACATTGCAAGAGCAATGACCTCGTCGAACAACCTGATCTCCGGGGCTTACTACCCTAATTATTTGTATCATGAGAGAGTGGCCGACTTACATAGCTTTAGGTAGGTTTAAGTTAGAAATAAGAGGAAAAAAAAAAAATAATAAAAAAAATAAAAAAAAAAAAAAAAAAAATTAAAAAAAAAATAATCGAGATGGGTAACAATTTCTTTGTAATACTCTTCAAAAAAAAAAAAAAAAAATTTTGTATATATTTACAAAACAAAAATTAGTATAAGTAGATTAAGTAGTTTGTAGATTAGTTTTTATGCTTAGTCTTAAGTTTTATATATAAACAAAAATCCATTTACTAAGTTTTTTTTTGAAATAATAAAATTGTTTTCTTAGTTTTAAGTATATTTAGTATTGAATAATATAATAAAATAATGTTCGTACGTCGAAAGACATATTTAATTGTTAGGTTTAACTTAGAGTGTCCGCATGGGGCCAGTAAGTTAGAATTAAGATAAGTTGTAAGTTAATTAAGCTAGTTTTTAAGCGTTTTTTTGTATAGCAAGTAAGAATTAATGAACTGATATAATAAAAATGCATTGAAAATGAAATGAAAATGAGTAATCGTGAGTTATCCCTAAAATTAGGCGTTAATCCTAATTAAATGAGTCATATTTCGATCGCTCAGGATTATAACTAACAACATATGATATTATTTTAAATGCCAACCACGATTGATATCACGATTGCAACACGTGTCATACATCGCACCTGTATGATCAAATTCATATTGGACGAATTCTACGCTACTACCATCCGTATTAAAATCACCTCTGCGCTTACACCTCAATCAAAAAGCTGATTATCTTACTGTAACCAAGCTGTAATCAATCAAAACTCACATTCAGCACCAGAATTCGCAACGTTCCAATTTCAACAACGAAAAGTTACATAGCTACCGACGAGAAAACTAAATTGAACTAAAAATTTAAAATGTCTAAAATTTGATGTGATAAACTTTAACTCGACTAAAAACTCTTAACTTAACTAAAGCATAAAATTTTCATAGTAAAATGTGTATCTAGCTCAAAATGGGAGCTTTATTCTTAAAAAAATTTGCCAAATAATTTGAAACTACTTAAAAACTAAAACCTAAACACCTATATTTAATGAAATCAAGCGATTCAGTGTGCACACCTGATCTGCAGCAGTAATCAAAGTAAGAACAATACATATTCGTATAATCTAATTAATAATATCAAACCATCGCGATCAAGTTTGGCATCTTTTGTTTAACAAACATACTAATTTACTTATACGTATAGAGTTTTTGCATAGTAACCTTAAAATTTATTTACCTTTACTCCAACATACCTGTTGCAGCGGATCTTCTAAACAACATCGTTGGTATCTTGAAAATAAGCGACCGCTTGATGAGTGTTAAACTCGTCATACACAATGAAACGTGGAACATTGTTAACGCGTACGCTCCACAAAATGGATGCGACCAATCGGAAAAAGATACATTTTGGTCAGAGTACGGTAATTTACTTAGAAATATACCTATCGATGAGATGCTCTTCGTAGGCGGAGATTTAAATGGCCACGTCGGAGAAACAAATGTTGATTATGAGGACTGCCACGGCGGTAAAGGCTTTGGAACCAGAAATTCAGCTGGCGAAGACATCCTTGTAGCGTGTAGGGCTTACGGCTTAACCATCTTAAATACAATGTTTATTAAACATCAACGACATCTTATCACCTATAGCATCGGAGGCCACGAAACGCAAATAGATTATCACCTCTGCAAAATGTCGATGAGAAACCGTGTTAAGGACTGTAAAGTAATACTTGGAGAATCGCTAGTAAGCCAACACCGTCTGCTCATTACAGAATTTTTCACAGCGGAACTACCGAAAACACGGGCATCGTTTGGAAAGCCAAAAATCCGGTGGTATAATCTATCGAAGGAACGAAGCGCAAGATTTATCGCACTGGCTAACGAAGTACTTCAAAATATAAATGGTAGAGCAGACTCACTTAGCCCGCAAGAAATGTGGAACAGCATGCACAAGGAATGCATAACACTCGCAAAGTCCCACATGGGGACTGTATCGAAATACGAGTACCATCACGTCGGCAAAGAAACATGGTGGTGGAATGACGAAACCAAACGAGCTGTGGACGACAAGAAGAGTGTATTCCAAGCGTGGACAAAATGCGATCGGAGCGACGATATCGAAAAAGCTCGACTGGCTCTTGAATACGAGCGTCTTAAAAAGATCGCAAAGAAAGTCCTGGCTCGAACTCGAGCGGCAGAAGCGGAAAACCTGTACCAAGAGTTGGAACAAATATCCTCACGATTGGCAGATAGAAGACAAGCTATCCAAGAAGTTCAAACGTCGTACAAAACTAAAATGCCAAATATTTTTAAGCTCGCTGCACAGAGGAGAAAAAATTCAATGGAAATAACCTCGCCGAAATACATCAAAAACGCAGACGGTCGCTTATTAAGAAATGAAAAGGAAATTTGTGACCGGTGGCTTGAATACTGCAAGGAGTTGCTTAACAAACAGTTTCCACGTGATATCGTGCCGACAGCTGGTCTATTCGAGGAGGAAGTTTCGGTCTTTTCAATCGAAGAAATAAGTATAGTAATTGGAAAAATGAAGCCGGGGAAAGCGGTGGGACCAGACAGCATTCCATCAGAGTTTTGGTCGAACATGGAGGGAATCGGCAGCGAATGGCTTTCGAAACTTTACAATAACTTACAATGTGGACAAACTATGCCGAATCAATGGAGAAGTATTTTCTTGGTTCCAATGTACATAGGAAAAGGCGACACTCGAGAATGCAATAACACAGACGATGAAAATCGTCGAAAGAGTCTTAAACGAACGTCTTCGGCAAATAATAAAGCTCGATAATAGCCAGTGTGGATTTGTTGAAGGAAGATCGACGGTGGACGCTATCCAAAGCCTACGAATAATAATGAAAAAGCACCGAGATTCGTCTAAGGATTTACACATGGTATTTATCGACCTCGAGAAAGCATTCGATCGAGAGCCTAAAGATCTCATATGGGCCGCGCTGAGGTCTCAAAACGTACCGGAAACGTATGTTAGAATAATACAAGACATGTACGGAAACGTGAAAACTGCGGTTAAAAGCTCTGCCGGACTAACGAGAGAATTTCCAGTTAATGTCGGAGTGCATCAAGGAAGCGTACTTAGCCCTTTCCTCTTTAACGTAGTATTCGACTATCTTTAAAAAGACTGCATGCGCGAAGCAAATGTAACGCCAATTCTCTTCGCTGACGATGCAGTTATACTTAGCGATAAAGTCGAAGATTTACAGAACGCCTTAGATTCATGGAGAAATGCGCTAGAGAGAAACGGGTTTAAAATAAGTCGTTCAAAGACGGAGCATTTGACGTGCCCATTTGCACATCTGTTGCGATCTGTTCCGGATATAATGTTAGACGAAATAGTTCTTCCGAAAAGCACTATCTTTAAGTACTTAGGATCAATCGTTAACATGGAAGCGAAATGTGACGACGACGTAAACCACAGAGTGAGTGTGGGATGGATGAAATGGCGGGAAAATTCGGGAATCTTTTGCGACCGAAAATTTCAACTTAAATTTAAGGGGAAACTCTACACCACGGTTGTTAGACCAGCTCTTATATACGGTTCACAGTGCTGGACAATGTACGAAGCGTTTAAAAACAAAATGACGGCAGCGGAAATGAAAATGTTAAGAATGTCTAGTGGAGTCACTAAACGCGATTGCATTAGATCTACGCGTATAAGAGGAAGTCTACATATAAAGAATTCGGTACCCGAACAGCTTGAGGCGAATAGAATAAGCCGGTATTGCCACATTCAAAGAAGATCTGCGGAAAATCCGGTTAAAAAGGCACTATCAACTACGGTCACTCCAACTGTAAGAAAACGAGGTCGGAAAAAGAATTCCTGGATTTCTCAGATGGCAAATGCGCAACAACGCCTGGGGCTTACCACTGAAGCGATCCAGGACCGAGCATTATGTAGACGCGTTCTACGGTTTGCGACATTAGCCAACCCCATAAGCGGAGCAGCAGCGATGCAGTAAAAATGGGAAACTCGTTACGCATAAGTTCGTATAACGAGGAAAGGGTTAATAAAAGGATAAGAAGAAAAAGAAGACTCAAACATACCTTCTGTAATGAATTAAAAATGTAATAAACTAGAATTCTTTGAATTGATACCATGATTTATTAGTGACGTTCGAAATATTGCGGGTGTTTATTTAAAGATGTGAAAATGTGATCGGTTTTCCTCGAAGTTAGGGGGTTTCTTACAATAGGCAGGCATAGCAATCAAGGTGCACTTTGTGCATCGTAGGATGGGCCAGTCCTGCAAGAAAGCACTGTGTCATAACAATGACTTTCTCAGCTAATTTACAGCATAGCTTGGTAGGTATATGTATGAATGCTTAGGATTTCCCGTATGCGTAATTTATCGTTTGATTTGGCACGATAAGTATTTTGTAGGTAAGCGAGCGACAGCAAGATCCCCCCCATCCAACGAGCTCAGCTGAGCATCGCAAGCGTGCCACTCCGCTGTCACAAGGGACACTTCACCTTTCCCCACATGCTAGCAATAGCATGCAGACCACCGTTACCACAGTTCATCATCTTCGATTGACTCACGACAAATTTTGAACCGCTCGTACCACTGGTAAGCGACCGTTCTCTATAGAGAATCGTTGCCAAAACACTTTTCCGACATTTCCAACGTTCGCCCACCATTAAATCTGTTTTTTACCAAAAATTTAATACAAGTTCGTTGTTGCGAATTTAAATTCATTTCTAAAATTGTAAAAAATCGCCAACACACATAGATAGATATACTCTTGGCTACGGTACTTTGCAAATGTCTAATGATGCTAAGATTTGGAGGAAATATCAACAACAGATGTACCAACTTACCAAAAGAAAACAGAACTCAAATTGGAACAATGGAAGCGCCACACGGTACTTTCTGATCAAGGTGGTAGAAAACTCAGCTCAGTATCGATACTAAGCCAACGATGTTAAGAGTACGACAAAATATTTCCATTTTTCCAAAATATAGTGAAACAGGAATCGCCAAATTCGTCAGAACTACGAATAAATGCGGTAAGCCTTACAATTGAGCTTCAACCTTTCGTCGAACTTCCAATGACTCCTGTAGTATCTCGAGGAGGCCCCTCAACAATAGACAAAAGTATTTCAATCAAATTTGACCTACATCAAAACATTAAATATTTTAAACTGCTGATCATTTCGTAAACAGCACTTAACAAATAACTTACAAACGACGCCATACCCACTTTAAGACTGCAAATTTTGAGGATATTCGTTTCATCTCTACCAAACTCGATGAAAATTTCAACGGTTCATTGAGTTTCACCAAAAATATTAACATACTATTCTACATAACTTAGAAGAAATTCGTGGAATTTGTATTTATCTTTTCGGTACCCTTTGAAAATAAACAAAGACTCCGTCAACACAACCAATCAATCCCACCTTGCAGATTACAAAAAAAAAAAAAAAAAAAAAAAAAAAAAAAATAGGCCATCATCATTCCAACTAAATCACATTTCGGTCCCAGGTTTAAACGCTTCAAATAATCAAAAATTGTTGGAAGACAAGAAAAAAATAGAAAAACCTTTCCGTGACGCCTGGAATTCATTAGCGTTCCAAAAATCTTCGAAGGCACTTCATTTAAAACATCCAGGCAGGTAGGTGCTCTTGTAAATTAATTTACATAAGAAAACTTTCCTCACAGTTGGTCTTTGCATATTTTCATACCCGCAGGTTTGGCTTGTGCACTCCAGCTTCTTCATATTCGTAACTCTCTTCATAAGAATCTTTGGAATTCAGAGGTAAAGATTTTTCAGTCTCGACAGACTAGAATGGGAGGGAGGTGGAAGTCACCTATAGTATGAATATTTTAGTAGGAAATTTTTAACACTGTTTCCATGTACGGAACAATAATATATGCAGCAGAGAACTTTCTAATAAACATATTAATTAATTGCCAAATTATACCAGAGTTACTCACACATGTATATTAAAATACTCACACAGAGATACCATCACAGGTATTTAGATACTCATAGAAGAAGGAGAACCTCCTGTCTTGTCTTGCAGGGGCGCTTAACACCCACAGCATGTACAAAAGCTCCTTCTGCTCCTGTCGCTGGTAATTTATTAGCTCGATGTACTCGTACCTGGATGACGTTTTAAAACTTTTCATTGTACACTTGACATTTTTTTTTTCTATTTTTTTTCGCTAAAGAAAAACACAATTTTTTTTTAGTCTAATTCGCCACTTGATTTAGTTTTTTGGGAACTTTTCTACAACAAGGTATAAGTTACACGGAATCTATAGATACAACTGTTTCACGGGAAAAATAAAAGTTGTTCCTTGGCTTTTTTGGTTTTTTTTTTTTGTTTTTGTGTTGGTGGGTGAGGGAAAATTTTGGAAAGTCGTCCGTCTGAAGACCACCATGCTCTAACGACATGACCACATGAATTGCGAATTAGTTGGCAGACCAAAGACGTGCTCTAATAACTTTTTCGATTGGTCCAAGGCAAATAATTGTACACCAGCTACCAGAGCAAGTGATATCCGCCTGAGTTATTGCGAGCGTTCAATGCTCCTTAATTAGTGATTGGAGGAGTTTTGATTCGGTTTTCCTTCCTTCAAACTTCACGATGAGGATGAACCCTTAAGGGCGTTGATAGAAGGACTTTTTATCCTGATCGGGGATAGGACCATTTTATTTCTGGGAATCTTATGCAGACTTTAAACAATTACTTGTGCTTGGATAAGGCCTTTACTAGAACTGTTCCTGTGTCCTCCTATATTAAACCAGGTTTAACTAGATAGGAAAAGGATGTTCGGGAGATGAGTTAACCATACAAATCCGACTTATATTCTCATTTCATGTTTTAACACCAAAGATCTGGTGGCATCGACCATTGACAGTTCTTGTGCGCTTTAGCTTCTCTTACCGGTGACATATAAGCGGTTTCTTGTTATCTTGTACAGGACATGATCTAACTGCAATTTGCATCTTACTCTTGGATAGGGCTCTAATGTCCAAAACAACATCTGCGGTAGCAGCGATACAAACAAAAGGGATGAGTTACTTTTTTAATAATAGTTTTAGTAACAATTTTCTTTTGACCGTGGGGTGCTACAGAAATATTGTTCTTACAATACATCCATGTGGTAACCGTCGGGTACTGGTCGATTTCCATCAGGACTCGACTTCCTAAACTTATAATCATGAGAGCTCACATATATAAAACATATAAAACAAGCAGCACTTGAAACGGGACAGCAGATTGATTCCCAAGATGGGATTAACGGTAAAGAAAAGTCCTGGAACAAATCAGATCTTAGTCGGACCTCTCCGACATATATGAAGCTCAGGACGGTAAGGATTCCGAGACCAACTCAGGGTTTTAGAAAAGAAATGGGTGCGGATGAGCCCTTCCACTGGAAAGCAGATACTACCGCCATTCGATAAATATGTTGGGAAGGGCAGGACACAAAGAGGGTGAAAAACTGCGATTGTTATCGACGACAACGCCTATTTGAATGCAAATTTTTTGGTTGGGCAGATTTAGGCAAGAAGTCGTATCAAGGCGAGACTTACCAATATTTGTCTTATATGTCCCTGCAGAGAAGAAAGATGTCGACATCAAGGACAGCTTCTACGAGCTCTTGAACAGGACTTACGAAGAATGCTCTTGCTATTGTAATGCAGACCTAGGTAGAGAGCCCATTTTCCGTAGAACTATCGGAAAGCATAGCCTGCACGAAACCACCTCCGATTTAAGGCAGCGTATGGAAGCATCTATAGAAACGAGCTATACAGGGCAATGTCGAGGTTTGGCGTTCCTGCCAAACTCGTCCGTTCGTGAAGGATAACGATGGAGAGTGCACGCTGCTCTATCAAGGTCGGTAAAGATCTCACCGAGACCTTTGATGTCAAAGAAGGATTTAGACAAGGCGATGAGCTGTCATGCAATTTCCAATTGCTGCTTCTTTGGCCCAAGAAGACTAGCGAAGCCCTCTCTCGAACAACAAAAGTTACCTAATACAAGACCTTAATAATCGCAGACCTGGTCTTTGGCGCAGAAGCATGAACATTATATGAGCACATGAGGGTGCTCTTGTTTTCCTTGAGAGAAAAATTCAGCAGTTCGAACTAGCTGCTGACGTTTGTTGACTGAGACCCAGTATGTATGTATAGTATGTTAATATAACATACTCGTATAACCCTGATGCACATCTACTGTCCATGGCGGAAAAGAATAAAGGACGTTACATCCTACGGGGATGTTAGTTAGAGAACGCCATTTACGGACTTTTACAACCCTACGGAAGGCGGAATATCATGCTTAATCAGACTTAATTTTGAATCTTCCTTTCATGATAGCTGCATGCATTACTCGATGGTCAACGAAGGCATTACAGCCCTAACTTTGTACGTAGATGATCTTTTAATAGCTAATTGGACAATTTTGAATATCAAAAATCGGTCAGAAGCTTGTGTTGATTTGGAAAACGGATACATACGTCAGACCTGAAATATTTGAAATCTCTCAAACTTAACAACCAGACCAGACCAGTAAACCAAGTCGATTGGCCAATATCTATCGGTGAAATGCCGCAGAATGAATCTGCCATTGAAGGTGTAAAAAGAAATTGACAATTCTCAGTTCTGTGTTACCTAAATGGGAAATCAAATTTAACCTTCCGACGCATTCTCACGATGATATCAGCTGGCACCATCAGTGATGTCGATTACAAGTCACTGGCTGGATTCTAGTGGCTCTAAAACAAGTTCATTGTACTCCTTGTATGTTGCTTTTAATGGGGTTATTCAGTCTTCCGAAGAAAGATTAGTAAACACTTCAGTACCAGCACCCTCCACGTCTTTCCTGCTGAGTGACATTACGAAGGATGGTGATGATGTTGTAAAAATGTCGGTCAGCATTTGTTTGGTCTGCCTGCAATCTGGGGAGGCATGCTGTTGTGCTTATATAAAACTAACTGTCAATGGAAGCCTTAACCGAGGTCGCAGGCACACCCAACGCTCGCCCTTCTCCGAGCACCACCTGGCAAGTTCTTTAGCAATTTTATTTCGGTTCAACGGCGTTCTCCAACGCTCTCTGAACGGACATGAAATTTACAAACTGGTAGAGCGTGAAATGATCAGGCTTAACATCAGTTATCTCGGACTAAGTGAAAGTAAGTGGAGAGGTAAAGCTGAATACAGTGCAAGCTCAGGACTGACTAGGATGCTGTACTCTGATGAACAGGAGACTGACAGTTGTCTAAGACTGGGTGGTGTTGGTATTATTCTGACTAAGGAGACCAGAAAAAGTCTAATTTCCTGGAAACCGGTATCGGCGAGGTTTGCCTCCAAGATTTACAAAGTCACCATCATTCAATGTTACGCTCCGACGAACGATTCAAAGAACGAAGACAAAACCACTTTCTATGCTCATATAAACTCCGTGTATAGCAAATAATATAGTATAAAGTAACTCCCTTGACGGTCGAGCACAAAGTCAAATCGACTACCTCATTATGCAACAACGATGGAGGAAGTCGCTTTTCGATGTATGGAATGAGGGGTGTGATCATCACCTGCTACAAGCAACGCTCCGGCTAAGAGCAGATGCTGTCCGACGACGAACAGCTCTAAAATCTTTGTGATTAGTTTGCCAACACGATAAATGACAAAACGTCGTTCCCATTGGGGCGATGTGGGACAAAGTAAAGAGGGTTTTTTTTATGGAACCTGGATCTGGAGCGATACTGAGGCAATCAAGGGAAAGAGATCCCTGGATATCACAAGATACCTGGGAGGAAATAACACACCACAGAGCACTCAAAATTATAATCAACAATGAAACTAATGCTCATCAAAAGTTGGTTCTTCTGAACGAGTTAGAGTAGCTTATAAGACAGTGCAACGCTCTGTGAGACGTGATACGAGTGCCAGATTGGACAAATAAGCGGAGAGCGTGGAAGAAGCTGCAAGAGGAGGGAACGTGAGGGATCTGTACAAAATCTCTAAGGACATTCATTATAAGTCAAAAAAGTAGCACCAACCACCCTGTGCTAGATATGAATGGGAACCTTTTAGTGTCGCTAGAAGACCAACTGCAACGGTGGAATGAGCATTTTTGTGCACTTTTTAATGATGACCAGAGTACAAATGCAAGTCATCAACTGCTGGGGTACGTATGTCTTCCAAGGGAATTGACACCAACCACGCAGCAAGTGAAGACATAAGAACCGGGGTTCTGGTCCTGCAAATAACAAGACAGATGGACTGAATGGCATACCTGCCGAGTTCCTGAAAGTGGATCCAGACGTTTCCATTTATTCAGGCTGTTTGAGAAAATGAAACCTTTCGCAGGGAATGGAAGGAAGGAGTTATTGGCAAGATATCGAAGAAAGGCGATCTTTAGAACTGCAATTACTGGTGTGGTATTTCCGTTTTTTTTTGTATTCCAAAGATGATGGCAACTATCATTCTGGAGATGATAAGATCCAGGATTGAATCAATGCTCAAGACGAGCCAAACGGGATCTCACAGAAGCCGACCATATGTGTCACTTGATGGTGGGACGGACTTTGATGTCAGAAATAGGCCAAATGAAACTTCTAGTGCAGTCCGAATTCTTTCTCCTGGAACTCTAGAAAATTATCACTTCGCACTAAGTCGAAACGGTTTGAATCCAATATAAAATCCGTAATGCTATACGCATGTGAAACGCAGAAATGCTCCGCCAACATCTTGAGAAGGTAACAAGCTATTGTTAATCGCTCTCTGCGTTATATCCCAAAGATTAGGTGGCCACAAACGAGGACTGAACGGAACCCTCAAGGTGTAAGGCGAATTAGAGTCTAAGAACAACATGGAGCTTAACTTTTTTGACAGAAGCTCAGTTCCAAAATTTGGGATCGTGAACAAAGCTGAGGTATCGAGCTGCAAACAGAGAGAAATGGAAGGACCTGGTTGTCGCCCCCATGATCCAAGAGGAGTTAAAGTGTTTTTGCTAACAGCAGCTTCCGGAAAAAAGATTTGGATGGTTGTAGCTCTTATTTTATCCGGATCTGTGTGGGCTTCAGGACACCATAAAGAGTAAGATTTCTATCTACATGAACTGCAGGTTTTATCGCTTACATCCGAGCAATATCTTCAACGTCAAATCTGGACCTTTGGTGAAGGATTCTATCAGGACTTTGTCAATTTAATTGCATTTTCTAGCCATGACATACGATTGCTCAAATCATTCTATCGACCTAACATTCGTGTCCCTGAGACCTAATTCCCATTAAGAACTTTGATGCCTGTGGAGGCTATAATGACGGCACTCTAAAATAGTTTCTGGCCTGTCATCCAGTGCATATCTCGTTGAGGTATTTAAGTATTTATTAACGTATTCATCTGGGCTGAAGTGCAAAATCTTGTATTTGGTACTTCTCAACCCCACGGCTAATACCATTTTCTGGGCATTAACTCAATGTGAACCAAAATCCACAAACGATACAAAATTGTCGAAAGTTGGTAAAATCTGATATCCTCCCAAAATATGAACGTAACTCAGGTAACACATCATAAAATCTCATCCTCCATCCTGACTTTGTTAAAGAAGGAGAGTTCGATAGCTTCTGCACCACCAACCATCGAGCATTGGCATGCTTCACTAAGCGTCGAGAGAACCGAGTCAATTCAACATTCATGGCACGTTATATTGATTGGCCTACTTTAAGTTAAACCCATTCGCACCGTTCGGGCATGTCGAAACTTTTCCGAAAATCAATCACTTGTCCGACCGTTGCCAATTCAATTTTGCATCACATGGAGAACACTCTGAAGTATATTCGCCCTCAAAAACCTCAAACATGAGGAGCGACTTCACATCCTGGCACTTTTATACGTAAGTCAGAAAGGTCATGGAGAATCCAACTGATGATTGTCCAGGTGAGAATACTCGTATATGTGTATGTTCTCGTATCTACAGGCATTTTGCATTGTCATAAGAGTTTTCCACTTTGACTGTCGTTCTTCCAACGCCAACATACTCGTAATGTGCAAAGATCTACTCTCACTCGTTGGCAACATTTGATTTCGGAAAGTATGGAACATTGGAACAAGAAAAATATTCAGAAACTTGTAATAAGTGTACAAGGACATCTGAATCTGCATGAGTGTAGGTGTAGTGTAGTAAATAGTATAGAGTATGTCACAAGGATTAAAGTTGCCGTTGTTAAGCGACAACTGGGTGAAGAGAAGGATGCAAGGGAACTTGGTTGGGTATTAATTTGACTTGAACATGGGCATCCTTTTGGGTCAACTGCTAAATGAAACATCACTGTCCAGGTACGGGCATGAGCATGGCCATCTGTACCACAACAGAACCAAATCCAGAGTGTACAGAAGTTTGTTTGCACCTCTTCTGGGTAACGATGATCGATAGTGGAAGCATGGACAATGATAGAGAATAAAGACCATCGCCAGCAACAACACGGTCACCATACCGATTTATTGTCCTACCCCTCCAAAACTGAATATTTACTGTGGAACCATTCAGCGACGTGGAATATTCCACGAAATGAATTTATTTTTCTCGCCGCCGCTGTCGGAGATAAGGCCTGCGGCAATATAGGTATTCTCTGATATTGAGTTTGGTTTGGTCGCCAAAATGCTGGTCCTGGAGTAAGGGTGCATCAACCCTCGTCGTAGGGCCTTGATGTTTGTGTTTGTTTGCCTCTATAGTGGAATATCATTTTAATTTGGCAGCATATGAAAGAGTTGGACTCTTCGGTGTGGCTTTAATTGCCAAAATATAGTCAGGAGGACATGGTGTACTTATACTCATACCTTACTGACTGATGGCATTATCGTTCTTGCCGATATGAGAATTTACAATACTACCTACGATATGGACGGGCATCAGTTTCATAGAGAAATTTTAATTTAAAATCGCGAAGAGGTGGGTGTACTCGCATCATATTCGTACTCGTACGATGGCAAAATGATTTTATTAATTTGTTCGCCAGCCCATTGTGGGCATAATGGTGAAGTTATCATACTCTCTGCATGGACCGAGTATGGTCATATTGATTCATCAGCATTGAAGTAGACACGAGTACGTATGTATCTTTTACATATCTGATACGAGTAGTATGTACCTTGTTATTGGGCCGATATTGTATTTATTCATTTTGACTGGAATACTTGGAATCAATTTGAATTCTATGGGCTTTGTGCTTAGAGATACAAATTGAACTCAAGTAGAACTTTTCAAAGAACAAATTAGTTGAAACATATGAGTATGTGTTCTGTAGAGGTGTTTAATTTTGAAGTGGTTTCAATCAATGTAGTCGATTTTGTATAACTTAGATGTGATGTGATCCTTATAAAGATTAAAATAGCCCATTCTAAGGAATGTCTGGAATTTAATATGTTTCCATTCACATTTCCATTGTTTCTCTTACCACATTCTTTGGCTCATTCATTGTAACAATAGATAACTACTGCATACATGATTTCCTTGATAATCTATTCTTACTTCAACTGAATCAATGCAGGGCGAAAGACGCACTGCAGCCAAGAATGTGGCGAGCAACGGAGGAACATTTATCAAATCGATTGGCATCTGATTAGTAAATGGAAGAACTAAACGCAGATTGTTTGAATGTATGCGTGTATGGTTATTTTGTCTAGCAGATATGACGATTTTAGTTCACTCTAGATTATAATTAACTCAAGTTGGTGGTTGGGTACTATAGAAATAGGTAGCCGCTGAGAGGTGTACTCCTGGCGATACCCAGGCTTCCAATTGTTCCAACATATGGTACGGGTCAATGTCTAACGGGTCTTACAGGCGCGAATGCTGAAAAAAATAGCATCACTCTAAACGGGACAGCGGATGAATTCTCCAGTGGGAACAAACTGTGAAGAAAACCCCGGGGCAAATGAAACCTTAGCCTTAGCAAAACATTGGGTTTCTAAGGGTGAATCGGCGCCAAAGAAGGCCAAGGTGGGTTTGTCAGCCAATAAAGTTATGGCGACTGTTTTTTGGGATGCACGCGGGATAATCCACATTGACTACCTTCAAAAGGGAAGAACAATCAATGGGGAATATTATGCCAACTTATTGGACCGATTCAATGATGATTTGAAAAAAAAACGACCTCATTTGGCCAAGAAAAAAGTTCTTTTCCACCAAGACAATACAAGGGTGCACACATGTGCAGTTGCCATGGCAAAAATCCATGAATTGGGCTATGAATTGCTCCCTCATCCACCCTATTCTCCAGATTTGGCTCCGAGCGACTACTTCTTGTTCCCAAACCTGAAGAAATGGCTTGGTGGAGATTTGATTTGAGGACCTCGACAAATCATTTTTTTCGGAAGGGATAAAAAAATTGGAGAAGCGTTGGACAAAGTGTATAGAGCTCAAGGGAGACTACGTTGAAAAATAAAATTATTTTTTTATCAAAAAATCTGTGTTTTAATCCAAAAGTCACGGACTTATTGACCCGCCCTCGTATTATTAGCTCAGGTCGATAAGGATTTTCGAGACAAAGTCAGGGTCTTGCAAAAGAGATAAGGGCGGATGAGCCGTTTATAGACCAACGGCAGCGCTCACTTTCCCAAACGGATTACTGGCTTCGGTATAACCGACCCCACGTCTTAGGGGTATCAAAACTAGTACTGGCTTGGAGGTTATGCCGCCGGACTAATCGACCCTGCGGCGTTCCAAACAGCATGCGGTTCTCACATATCGATATATGCAAGGGGAATTGGAGAACTCCTATTCAATACACCGTTTACCAGATTGACGACATTGCGATTGACGCAAGACGTGCCTCCAGTACTATTGGTATTTTAAGAGGTCCCCTGCCACCAGCAACAAGTATCCAAGACCAGTGGCAGAACTACCAAAGTGCCATCAGCGATGCCACCTCTGATGTGCTGCGTTTCACTCGACCACAACAACGAAACTCCAGATTTTAAGACGAATGCTGAGCAATATTGAAGTCTTACTAAAAGGTGAAAAAAACATGCCTCGGAGACAAGCCCCGAACCGAAGCCTGTAGAGACGAACAGGGGAACATCATAGTTAATTCGCAGTCTATGCTGAGGATTTGGAAGAAGCATTTCTGTAGACCTTATAAGGGCGAAGACGAACCTAATACCGCTGTAGGGCAGAATGAACCTTTTAACTTGGACGGTGTAGACTAACAATTCCGTCCATTCGACGTGAATGAAGTGAAGCAATGACTAAGGTGAAGTCCAACAAAGCTACTGGCTGACGTGCTCTTCAAAGCGCTTTGGTTTGATAAGGAGCATACAGCAACTCGGATAAAAGCATGCCCGATAAATGGAACATCAACATAATATGTCTGATCTTCAAGAATGGAGACCCTCTGAACTGTGTTAGCTGCAGAGGCATCAGTCTTCTTTTCATCGTATCACAAGATTGTGTGAGTCGTTCCTCTGGTCCACAAAATCATCGAATCCGCCCTTGATGAACAGCGAAGTAAATTACGACCCCGACATAGGTGGCGTACCTAAGAATGCACCTCAGACAACTAAGGGGTCCAAATTGGACGCGGCTAGCAAATAATTGAGCTGTCTGGAGACGCTTGAATTTAAAGTTAAAGTTAGTTGGAGTGGTGAAGGATATTGGATTTGAGGCAGAGAGTGGTGCGATAAAAGTCAAAGACGGTTAGGTTCAAATTGATCGCATATTGAATTGATAGCATACGGGGTATTGATTTGTTCTCGCCATAGGTATAGTGAGTTGACAAATAGAAGAAGCGAGCCATACATAGAGTACGAGGATTGGTGTTAAGGAAGATAAAGTTGTAAAGGAACAAGGAATCAACGAGACCGAAAAGGAGTCGATGAATGAAGAGAATGTCTCTGCGGTCCTCGAGGGAGTTTAAGTTAATAAGGCTGAGACGTTTTTGATAGGGGAGAGAGTAAAAGTATCGCCCCAGGGCATACCTCGAAAAGTAAATGGAAGAAAACGGTGCTTCGATTGTCGATATATGAACACAATGGGGACCACACTTGACTGGCGTACTCTAGGAGGGGAGGAACAAAGATTATATAGAGTGACCTAATCACGTATGGGTTGGAGAGTTCTCGGAACCACAGTTTTACAAAACCTAGTACCGAGTTGGCTTTAAGGTTTATCTCATCCATACGTAAGCGGAAGTTGAGGCCCTATCACACAAAATGTCGAGGTCGCAAAGGGATTGAGCACGGGAGATAGGTTGGTTGTTGAGAAGGTGAATTCGGAGAGGAGATGGGTGCCGCTTATGTGACAAGGTGATGATTGAAGTTTGGGTTTAATGAGTTCTGTTGTTGTAAATTAGTTCCATTATAAGCAAACTGCGTGATGTCATCGTCGAATTTGTAGGTTTACCCAGTGTCGAAAGCATGTTAGTTGGTAAGAAGATGAGCTGGAGACTATTAACAGATACTTGGCAAACAAATTTAAAGTCATATCAGCAAGGATATGGCGGAGATGTATTAAGAACTATTTGGAGGATATACAAGAAGTTCTTAGATTAGAGAGTTTCGTTGCCACTATCGAATCTCACGCAGATTTTTCGCAAATATAGAAGAGCTTTTCCGTATCCCAAATGTGTCCACAAACTAACGTTAATAAAATGTAATAAGTGCATACAAGCACTTCGTCGTGTGCTTATGTCTTACGGACCAAGAAGCAAAAGAAGTCGAAAGTCGAATGAAGTCTCATGCTGTCAAAACCGCCAAGTGCCTCTTCACTTGCTCTCGACAAGGTCCAGATTTCTGCGGAATAACATTGGATCGGGGTAATAAGGGTCTTGTTCAAAAGCAGATAATCATACGAAAGTGGGCTCTAATACTCAATCATCTCCTGAGCCCAAAAAAAAAACAGATATTGCCTGTTAATTCTGCGCTGATATCGTTGCTGCTTGTAACTGCAGATTCATTGTAAATGAAGTCCTCATCTATCTCGAAATAAAGATATTAACATTGTCACAAAAACTTTATAAATGCCTCGCCGTATTCGTTCAATTACATCATTGCCACTCGGGAATGCTAGTAATTGTTTCGGTTGAAACAGCAAGAACTCTCTAAAAAGTTTGTTTTAGGTGTTAAAACTAGACGCAGCGTTGTCTAGTTCGTCCCTACGCATACTGTCGTATGCGGCCTTTAAGTTGAAAAAATTATGTTAAGTGGCTACCTGTAATTTATTGGTCTTCTCTAAGGTTTGGCCGTAATGTGAACATCTAATCGATAGTGGACACTTTTAGGTTGTTCATGAAAAGTTTCAGACCCCCAAATAATTTAACAAAAAACATCTTATGGGCAGTGTTTAAGAGGCTCTACAAGTATAGTTGGAGCAGTTAAAAGAGTCTGCTTTCAGCGGCACTAACGATGCCGAGATTCCAGTAATTTTTTGTTAACTATGTTTTTGCAGATAAGCTTTCGAATGTTCCCAAACGCGTCAGCTCCAGTTGCTTACAGTAGCATAGGGAAAAGTCCATCTGTACTAGTAGCTTTACTAGAATATAGCTTCGATATAACAAACTTAACCATTTTTAGTTCAGAATTATGGAATCCTTTGTCGCCTTCATCCAGGGTGAATTGCTCTTTCTGTTTTACCAATTGTACAATTCGATGATAAGAAAATGGAAACTGCAATTGGTTATAGGTGGAACTATATCATTTCAAGATCCTGGAAAGACAGGACATTCCCATTTCGAAAATACTTCACGCATAAGTTGACGGATTCATGTGTTATGGCCTGGCTGAACTATCACGACTTCACCCAAGCTACTTACTATTAGTAAACGACCATAGTAACACTTTCAAAGGCGTTAACTCGATGAATAAAATATTTCACCACAGGAATCGCTGTCCACCGTACTCCTAAAATTTTCTTGTTCTTACACATTTAACACTAACGTACAATTCCTCCTCATAAAGCATTCATACAAAAGGTTCCATTAATAGTAAAGGATCAAATGTCCCGCAAAAGCACTTAAACATTGAACTCAAGGAAACTACAAGGAATACCATACCAACGTACCTACATATCTGCCTTTATTCCTATCTCTAGTCCTTGGAACCTTCTTTGGCAAAAGTTGTATTCGTAGTTGAAAAAGGAGAGAAAAAAAAATATATTTAGAAAAAAAAAAAGGAACTCGGAAACCTGTTAATTACAGCTATTAAAGTTGGCAACTTTTATGACCCGAACATGACAAGAAAATTTTCCCTATAATCCTTGGCAAGATATAAATTTTACATTTTGACACATCATTTGACACTATGTCAAGGATGTCCCCTTAGAAGTCGTCGGTCGTTTGATTGTCGGTTGTTCGTTGTTGGTTGTTGGTTGTTGGCCGTTGTCCGACATCTACAACGACAACGACAACGACAACGACGACGACAGTCATGAGATTTTGGTAATTTTAGGCCAAGATGGTTGAATGGACAGATGGGCAGGCAGGATACAAGTATGTACCAACCAAGGACCAACTATACCCACCAAAAAGGGTTAAAGGATATTAATAAAAACCAGTCGTAAGCATTTTAGTACACCCACAAATTTTCCATTAAAGCAACTTTCACAATCTTTACCCTGTGTAAGTTACCTACTTGTGACTACCATCCCATGCCGTATACCCTTCTGTTTTGGAGAGCAAAAATTCCTTTTAAATGTACTAGAATCTAAAACCTAAAAGTATCTATGATCAAGTATTCAGGAGGACTTTCAAAGAATGCCAAAGTGAAATGAAATTTTAGCTTTGGGTTGATGAAAGACGCACACACAAATCTGAGTTGGTACATGATGATATGGTCTCCTTCATGATGGATGCACGTGTGTAATAGTATGCATGTGTATCTAAGAGAAATTAATTATTAGTAAATTTCCTTTATATCCACTTTCAAATAAAGATACGATGGAGTATGGATTCAGAAATATTCATTAAAGCCAGGACACTATATTGTCCTGTATGTATGTATGTACTCGTATGTACTCGTACTTTGGTATATGGAGAAGATTGTATGAAATTTTGTCCAGAAAGGAGGGTTGTAATATCAAGAGACTGTCGTCAAAAGGGAGATTGATAGTTTTACAGTAGGTACGTAACGTATACTCGTATAAGTTCCTTGACGGTGAGACAACAGATACGACCTACAACGGTCGAACGATGACAATGACGACGGACGACGGACGACCCAAAACGACGGTTGAAATTAATTTAGAGAAATCAGGATCCCTGCATACTTTGGTTTGACCGAAGAAATTTTTCTTCAATATATAGTATAAACATTGGATTGTGTATAGGTTGCGGTTTTTCCGGTTGCCTTGAGCTTGGGACATAATGTGAATTTATTACAGGGATCTATGGAGTAATTAGAATGTCAACGGATGTTTTAAAATTTTTTAGGTCAACAAAATGAGCATAGGGTTTGAGGTGGCCTTTACTTTTAGATTTACAATTTTTGGACAGCGGGTATTTTGACTTTGTGAGCTCAGGACTTAAGGGTACATAGGTGGCAATATGAATTGTATAATCAATGTTCTGTCATGTTATTAAAAATTATCGATTTCCTGTGATAGATTCTGAGGTATGTTTTGAAATATTTGTTGCTGTATGTTTTTAAGTTCTGAAGGTTGGTTGCATTTAAGTGAGTTTTGTCTGTACTGTTACATCATCTCTCTATCTTTTCCTTCTTTCTTGCTGAAGGCATACCCACCTATAAATGATGTTGCAAGGACGTTTTCTTTCTTGTTCTTATATATAAGTTGTGCTGACTTTTGGACTTTTTTGTTGGTTCCTTATTAGGTTGTTACATAGGTTCTCCCTGACAAAGCCTTTTTCTTTAAATTAAGAGTTCGTCTTCATAGCATGAGGGCTTAAGATTAAAAGGGAAAAAATATGACACTACATCGGCATGCTTAACATTTTATTTTACAAGCCATACATAAATGTAAATAATTCAAAAGTCAGTAAATGTTGACGTGACCACGTTGTGTTATAGAGATACATTACTCGGTCAGCGTACTACAAGGTGGCCCAAAATTAATCATCCTATCTGAAGATGTTATAATTTTTGCGAATGGCATCGTACGTCAATCAATGGAGAGATAATGGATTGCTATCCGTAGCTATCCAACTTAGAGAGAGATGTCTACATTCTAAGACAACGCAGTTATCTGTATCAGTGGGAAGACTAGGTCAAGTTGTCTACCGATATTATTGGTGACACCACTTAATTTATACAGACCAGAGTCAATTAGGCTGTCGATGAAAAGACTTTCTTTATCATAGATGGGATTAGTTGCTGTAAAGTAGGACTGGTGAATCTGAGCCCATACAAGCTAAGGTACGTTAAAATAACCTAAAAAATATAACAACGTCGTTAGGATCAATTGCATTAAGTTTTAGTTTTAGTTTTAAGTGCATTTTATTTTGCTTATCATTACTTCTTACATTCTAACAAAAAATGCTTAAATGCTAGCTTAAAATTACTAAACAATCTTATACTAACTTACTGGCCCTACACAGGCACTCTAAGCTACTCTAAATTCTTATATCTATGTCTTTCGACTTCATTTACATTTTATTTATGATATTAATTTTCTATTCTTAAGGCTAAGAAAAACGTTGTTAACAAAAACTTAGCATATGGACAAAATTTTTTATTTTTTATAAAAACTTAATATCTAACTTAAAATAAACCTTAGTCTAGCTAACCTAGATACACAATACACACATATAAACACATAGATATTATACACAATTATATACATACATTAGTATATACCTTCGTATATACTAATATATATATATCTTTCTTAAATGCTAACCTAAACATATGTAAGCTGGCCATCGCTATTTACAGAGCAAATAGATTGGTCAGCTCTGCCTCATTAGTGAGGCTGGTTCGTAATTGACGGAAACGACGACGAAACATCTTCCCTATCATTCAACCACCAGAAATGCTGGTGCTGCCGAACGACATCCCTCTTATCGCGATTCCCCACCGCCCTACTGAACCTGAGACGATCCACCCTGCCGTGTGCGACGTCTCTGTTGTAGTTGAGTCGCCTGTCCCCAGCTATCCGAGCGGCATGGAAGATTAACGGGATCGCTGATCTATCCTGGATCAACCCTATCTGATCAAAGTAAAGGAATGCTTCCGGTGGAACGAAGCCTAGTAAGCCCCGGATATCAGGTATTCGTCGAGGCCATCGCTCTTGCAATGTGCCTTCGAGTCAGCTTAATTACGAAGTTGTCCACTCGTATTAGGTTCGCCCTGTTGTAAAGGACCTCATTAGGATAAAAAATTTTGTACTCCGACTCTGGTGTTCTGTACAAGCGAAGACAAGCCCTAAGGCAAGCCCTCTCAAACACCCGAATCTTTTCCATTAAGCTTGCTCGTACATTGAACCACACGGGACATCCAAATACCAGCATGGGCCTGATAAGGGCCATGTAGCAGATTATCTTTACCCTCGCATCGAGTTGGCTGCTATAAAACAGTCTCTTTTTGAGGGCAAAAACGCCTTTAGCTCTGGCTAGAGCAGCATCTACATTTTTGTTAAAATACAGAAACTTATCTAGCCAGATCCCAAGGTACCTGACTACACTTCGACAGGCAAGAGGCTGTTCGTGTTGTCCAGTGATCGAGAACTTTCGCCAATTTTTTCTGGTATCCGTAGAGGCTCCAGACAACGGCGTCCTAAAAAGAATGGTTTCCGACTTCTGAAAGTTGATTTTCAGCTTCCAGTCATCGCAAAATCGTCTTATCTTATCGAAGTCACGCTGTAAGAGACTATTAATGACCTCAAATTTTGGACCTGTTCTCTAAACTATCAAGTCATCTGCGTACGCAATAGTATGGGGAAGTGAACCTATCAAGTCGCTTGTATAAATGTTGAATAGGATCGGCGAATTGACCGCGCCTTGCTGAAGACCATTTTTAATTTGAAATATTCCAACAGAAGTCACATCACCAATTTTCACGATGAACTAACTGTCTGTTGGTTAGCATTCAAAGAGTGGCATTGATTGGTTGCCTACCTGTTTGCCTCACTCTCTCCACAAAGGGTATGCAGGTCTTGTTGGGAGTGCCACCTCTCGATCTGGAGGCGATACGTCGTGGTATTGCCTTCAAGATCAGAAAAGGTCTCCCGCTAAACGAGCAAGATTGGGTCTCCCAGAGGGAAGTGGGAGGCCTATCCCGGAGGGAGCGTAAAGCCTTGCTTAACGCATGCGTGATATCTAGTTGGCGATCGAGATGGGACGCTAGCGAAAATGGCAGGGTTACTTACAGCTTTCTTAGGGATGTGCTGACCATGCAGAGGTTTCCTGAACGGAACTTTAACCTCAGCCTGGGCTTTTTGTTGACCGGGCATGGCTCCCTTAATGCATTTTTGCATAAAAGGGGGCTTAGCGGCTCGGCGAATTGCTCATGTGGAGCTTCCCATGAAGATTGGCTGCACGTTCTTTGCGAGTGCCCAAATTATTCGGATGTTAGGGACTTGCATGCTATGGGCATCACCTTCAATGGTGAGACCCACGATGTCAGTGGAATTCTAACTGACACCGTATGGTTCGAAAAAGCCTGTAGCTTTGCAAGGGAAGTATTTCTTAGAAGACGCAGTAGAGAGCTAGCGGGTTGATTGTGAGTAGTATAAATTGAGGTACTAAAGGCCTCCAGTCCTGGGCAGTGAGGTGCCCAACTGGAAGTGACCGCAAGGTTGCGAAGCTCGACCGGAAGCTATATTCTGGTACCACGGGTGGTCAGGGGCCCCTGGAACTATTGTTTCCAGCCTGACCTAGGAGTTGGCCCCCTTGTGGGAGTATCGTGGTGGCTGTGGTTTACACCCAAAGTCGCGGGGAGTGTAGAACAAATGGTGCTTGGACATCTCATGGTTGAGCATATGTCGTAGCCTGCTACATCTGTTGGTTAGCATATTATAAAGAATGTACAAGAGTGGTTTACTGATCCCCAGACTGGCCAGCTTGTAGAAAAGACCTTCTAACCATACAGTGTCGAAAGCCATCTCCAAGTCAACTAGGCAGGCACCAGTACACTGTTTTTTGGCTTTATTCCATTGGATATCGGACACCAGTTTAGACGCGGCATGTGAGATAGCATGTCCTGCCTTAAAACCGAATTGATTATCCGGAACTATATGTTTGTCCTCAACCCACCTAGTCAGAGCTCTATTGATTACTTTTTCGAACACCTTACTGATATTCGGAAGGAGACTTATCGACCGGAGATTCGCTGGATTGGATATATCCTTTCCCTTTTTGGGGATAGGTTGAACCACCGCCGTTTTCCAATGCGCTGGATAATGTGCATTATTCATTGCATTGTTAAACAGGGTGGTATAAATGTCCACCGCTTCTAGAGGAAGATGTCGAAGCACGATGTTCGGAATTCCATCGGTCCCCACTGATTTCTTACTTCTGATTGTGTCGAAGATCTCATGGAGTTCTTCCTTCGAAATGAACGGGGGTAGGTCACCTTCTCTGGCAATGACATTATTTGCCATATTTTCATCGCTGAACCGGGTGAAACCAGAGCCCTCGGTTCGCCAGTTCTCTACTTCATTTCGAATATAGAAGTTGTGCACCAAGACGCGATTGTCCAGGTCATAATTAGGGCCAATGATATCATTGGCCTTGTATACTTCCTGGAAAGTCGCCCCTATGGCCTCAACCTTCTCCTGTGGATCCTCGATCACAAAGAAGTCGTCATCATCAGCGGCCTCATTTGTATCAATGCCTGCTATTGTTAGTAACCGTTCGTTGTCTGTTGTCCGGGCTATTTTAAGACACTGAAGGTCATTTTGATTTTTTCTCCGAAATAGTTTATTTATTTGCGGGAACATATTCGGGTTGCTGGTGTTTACAGCCCGAACCTTGTTGTTCCAATACAAACTTACAGCAATTCTGTAATTCTCTTTGATTAACATTTGAATATTTTTAATCGACGACTTCAGTGTCCTAATCTCTGGGTCTTGTCTGTCTGTAAACTGTCTGTATAAGTTTTTCAGTCTTGTCAGAAGTCTACTTTTCTGTCGGTGCAGTGCGTTAATAGTAGGATTGCGGAACAGATTATCGTTAGTCGTTTGTTTATACCGCGGTATTGTAGTCTCCATAGTTTGTTTAATTGTCTCGTCCATTCGTTTTAGGTATTTGTCGATCTCCTCGTTTGACAGATTCCTATTGGACGGTGGGTGGAGCGTGTTCGAGGAGAGTGCTCTTGTCAAGGTTGCGGAGAAGCGTGTCCATCGAGTCTTACTGTAGTTGTAAGAGTACGGGCATCTTTGAACAAACTCCTCCAATTCCGCAATTTCGTTGGGAACTGTGATTTCGGTGCTAAAACCGCAATGGTCGCTGTCATACACGAATGTGCGCAGACAGTTAAGCGTTTGTAAATTCGTACCTGTCAGTCGTATACGTTCGTCATACAGTAATAGATCCAAATAAGACCCGCTTCTGGGAAACGACGGGTTATCCGTCGCTTTAAGACCGAGTCTGTACATGACATCGTGCTGACCCCACCAATTGAGTAGTAGGTTCCCTCTAGTATTTGGCAAATTATTTCCCCAATCTCTGTGTCTGAAGTCCCCGCCGATCAATTGCATTAAAAATACAATCGATTGCGTCAAGAACTAGCTGGTAACCTTGTTGAGAGAGGCAAATATAGAAGCGACAAATATAAAGGTTGCGCTTGCAAACAGGAATTCTAGTGCAAGCGAATTCAGAGAATGCTGTAGACGACTTTTTAAAGTGTCTAGACTTGAGACAAGAGTGTATAGCTAGAAGAACACCAGGGCCATATAAATTTTTGGGAAAATAATTCATTGTTCTTAATATCAGGGCTGAGATTGGTTTCCGTGAGGGCAAAAATGTCTTAGTGCTAAATCTGCGATTTAAGATATTTATTAGAAATCTTAGTTCGTAAACCTCTTACCGTTTTGATGACACAGGGACAGACATTTGGGAGGCTTCGGCAGAGAATTGAGTGGAGTAGTTTTTGAAACTAGATAGTGTTCTCTGGAGGTATAGTATGCGTTTGGAACTCATGTAAGATCCAAAAGAAGAGAGATCATAAGTCACGTCATTAGGAACCATATCTAATAGCTAATGAAAACGTATACAAAGTTGCTACAGATCACTATGATTATTGGGGAAGCCCTCTTGCAGAATGGAAACCATTGCATTGGTTTTAAACGTTAGTAGTACGCCATTAACCGCTAACGTGTTCTGTTGCCATAACCAGTGTTACACGTATCGGTGTAGTCAAGACGTTTAATCTGATCGTACCCTTTCGTCATTAATTTTATATTGCTTCGATCCATTCTGCCATCTGCGTGATACTTAGTTGAAAAGACACATTTTAATTTATTTATATTTGTGGATATCTGTCAGTAGATCTGTGTAATAAACTCCAAGTCCTGTATCACTGGTCTTATAGGTAATCACTTCAGCGATATTTAGTAAATCCCCTTAAATCTTGGCAGATGGTTATTTTTACTGGTTTTCAACTTCTGCCCAATTATTTTAAACTAAAAAATTTGTAAATCCTTGTTTTGATTTGCTCGTTCATTCAAAAGGCCCCTTTTCCTTATGATAACACTGCTTCTGGATTTTGAAATTCTGTAAGTGTCATGCTCGTTGCTTTATTCCACAATGATTCGGTGAGCTTCGCCCGAACTTCTGCTCATGCTATGAAATCGAGGTACCATTCTTATAAAAGAGACCCGTTCTAATGCTAATTCTCATCCTGTAATTGTACTACTTTTGTTTTGCGAGCAGTCTTTCGCCACTTGACACCTTTTTTCAGACTTTGTACTAGTAAATGAATAAGTTATGTTATGATTTGTGAATTTTGTGGTTTGTTCTATACTGCGTTCGGGAAGGAGTTTATTTATTTCTTACGATCGCTGACTTTTAAAAGGCACTTCGAACTTTGGATGACTGCCCTGAGCACTATATGCAGCTTAAACTTCGTTGATGTCATATCAAGAAGTCCATCCAGGAGAATCATCGCCAACGAGTCCTTGGTTAGCGCAGCCCCTAATTAATAAAGTCATGCAAGTTCCGGTTAAATTCCATGTTCATGTTTGTATGATGGCTAAACTTTTCAACCTTTTGTCTGAGCCCCTTCTGATCATACGTTTTGCATGAAAATTTCTAAATCTCATTATACAATACTCGTATTCTTCGCACACCAGTGACGTTGTCTAATAAGAAGCGGAGGTAGAGTAAATACTGGACTTATCATAAACATTATCAGACCTCTGATGGTTGCTATGATTTGTCGCTGCCGGTCGTAGGTCTTGTTGAGTGGCAAGACCACCGGAAGTCCATACCAGGACTTACAACACGGTACCGTGGGACTTAGGAGCCCACCGGACTTCGGTCCTGGTCTAACTTGTTGAGGTAGGCCCCCATGTGGGAGTGTCACTGTGGCTGTGATTTAAACCTAAATCGCAGGAAGGTTGACCCTGCTGGGGCTCAATACCCGGAGTGGAGTGGCTATAAGTGCTGGGTACTGAGAACCTAAGATCAGTAGGAGGTTTTGGGTAGTCCTCGACTCATACCAAGGGTGGATTTGCGCCCTCAAGACATTTCCGCATTGGTATTATTTTGTTAAGTAGCAAATAAGCGATGGCAAGGCGTATCCTTGCTCCCATGTATGGGCATTCCGAGAGCTTAAGTCTTCACGATAGGCGCTCACGCAAATCACAAAACGTTCTTTCTTTTACCATCGAAACCATATCTGGTTCCAATACTAGAATTAGTTCCGATCTAGCATCCAGATCTTTATCGCTCCAGATTTATTGGTCTTTCGCTGCTTTCGCCAATTTTTTGGGACTTCCCGTAGCTAGATAATTGAGACTTATGGAGAATGGCTTAATTTGCAGCTTCACCAAGAATTAAAAAAAAACTCTAAAACGCTTGAATACAATTCATCACGTTTGTATTAATTTTCAAAGGAAAGGGGTTTTGAAGAATTTCTTTAAAAAAAAAACATATAAACCTTTCAATGTGCATTACTCAGTACCGTAAGAAGCCGTATAGTGGGTGTATTCACTTAATTGAATCAGCAGTGGAGTCAACTGTTAGCACAGATTTTCAGGAACAGTCAGGATGGATCAATGGATCAAGCGTTGCTCTTATTCCCACTTAATGGGTTGCTTTCATAGGAATGTCATGCCCCTTTCGCCTGAGGTGTCATAAAAGGACCAGCCTCTCCACATGGTGGGATGTGGGTGGATTGAACTACCCAGGTACGTAAAGTGTTTACTTATGCGGAGCAACCAAAAGCCTCGGAAAAGGACAGATTTACTGTTGATGACTTGACCATGAAAACTGAAAAATCGAAAACCACATGTTCAAATCTGCAAATGGAACGTTTGTCCTTTGAATTGAACGCGCGTAGGCGAACAACTAGAGCAGCCATGGGATGCTATAGAGCACCTTGATTCAGGAAGAATGGTGGGATAGCTCGGGCAAAGGGAGTAGATTCATAGAAAACAAACTGTGGATTTGTTTCAAACTTACGTGATCGATTTTGCATGTTCGATACGTAAACAAACGTATTATAGCAATAAGCATCAAGGCCCCCATTCGCCAGCAATAACCTGATATGCGCTTAAGTCCCTCAAAGGAGAAGACGACGTTATAACATAGTTTTTCCACAAGATCCTCTACAAAACTTAGAAACGAACTGCAAAGAACATTACAAAATCGCGTTCTAAGATATACCATCCATGCACACGATTACCCCTCGTTGAAAGCATATGAGAGAGAACTATTTTTGGCAATCTTCAGTCATCCATTCGCATATCTTTACTTCAAAGTGCAGTTTTGGTGTGTCCAAAAAAAGAGGGGTCATTCCTATCTCCAGATTAATCAAGTATTGTAGTTGGGTGCATTATTTGGAAGCTTGTACACTCTTCTAATACAGAATCGCATAAGAATTTCGATAGAAGTTGATGTTGCAGAAGAATATTTTGCTTTGGGTTACCTATCATGAATTTAATTCTGATGCGTCTTCCTCATACGAGCATTTTGCAACCAATAATTTACTTTCAAAGTCCTTTTCCACGTTAAGATTAGTCATGACGAAGACTCCTAAATATTTATATTCTCTTACGACTTCAAATCGTTTCATTTTTGTCGTTGCTAGATTAATGGATATGTCTACTTCCTGCAGTGATTCAGTCTATTAATCATAAGCTGCATACTGTTCAACTAGAATAGTAAAATCATCCCTAATCATTAAAACTAATATGAACGCCTTGAAGCCTCTTCCAACTCTGTGAGTTATGTCGTTGATAAATAGAATAAATTGCTGTGAACGCAGAATGCAATCTTCAGAAATGCGCACCCTTAAAATTTTTGCACACAGCGCGGGCCAAAGAAAGTTAGGGAGTAAGGAAAAGAGCTTTTGACGTACCTTGGTTTTGAATATTTGCCGATTATGATGACTAGGTAAAAACGAGTTCGACTGGACATTTCAAAAGCAAGTTGTACAAAGAATCACTTTTAAAGATACAAGTATCATTCATGAATAATGGCTGGGTCTTAAGATTTTGCTGTACCCACTTCAGACAGATTTGTATTTTGAAAGTATTAAGTTCCAATCTGATAGTGGTTTGAGCTAAGCATACGCTACCGATCTGGTTTTACAATCGAAGAGCAGGAATGCGAGTCCGGAAACGATTTTGAAAAGCAGAAAGTAGCTTTCGTCAGCAAAGCATGGAAATATCTTGAGAAAGAAGAAGAATACAAGAGATCATTGATGAAAACTAAAAAGAGTTACGGGGATAGAATGGAGCCCCGGGGCACATTGGCATTTATTTTGTGAGTATCAGATATGAAACTTTCCAAAACAAGTTAAATTAAACTTTTCGAAAGAAAGAAGAAAGTTGTCGATCCCAAATGGAGAGACATGCCATTGCAGGTTATTGTGTAGTTTTCGTGCTTCGAGATAAGAAGATTCGCTTTTTGAAGTCACGGGCTTGACAAACACTGTTTCGCATCTGCTCGAAAAGAGTCTTAAATAATAAGATTGAAGAAGAGTTTACGCAGTCATTTCGGTTAAGTAGACCAGCAGGTTTGTAAATGTTAAGATCTTCGTACTCTAGAAGTGTGAAATGAGACAAACGACAAGCTGGAAGTGTGCAGCAAGCAGAGTACGTGAACGAACGCAGAAAGTGATATTTTTTTAGCCCGCTACGTTAACACAAGCACCGATTATGCTTAGCAAGGCTGTGAAGTGGAAAGTCGTTTTATTGAATCACATTGTTGCAGGTGTTTTGCCCTTAAAACAATATGAAACAGTGCACGAACAACACTAGCTGTCACAACCTGCTATCCATTGGCTATTGATACACGCAGATTGATCACTTTGCCGTATGACAGTGATACGGCAACAGCACTTGTACTAGGAGCACGAGATGGACGATTCCCGAGCTTCTTCTTTCTGTAGGTAGCGCTATAGTCCGTGGTGGAACTGGGCCATAGTCAACAAGAGTATCCAGCCAGCTCAAAATATATTTATCGGTTAATGGGTTAATCCCAGTACTACCGTTCCAAAGAAAAATCATTCGTCAAAAAATTGAGCGTTAGACGTCTTTAGATACAGGACGAATAGACAGAAATGTTCCGGCTCGCAAATAAATTGAAACTATGTTTTGTAATCAAGAAAGATAACGTCATTGAGAAAGACCGCACCTTGGGTGGCACGTGCCATTGAAGACAGTTGGTTAATAAACAAGCCAAGTATTTAGGCTCAGAAGAACCTCAAACAGTGATATAAATACTGAATATTGACAAAAACACATAAGGCATCAAAGAAGCTGGTTCAGAAAACTATTATTAAGGCAATTAGAACAAATAGATTCTATTCGCTGTGACTTCCACGAAAACATTCTCTACCTGAGCGTCGAACTTTCCGAGTTGTACAGGCTGAGTAATGTCAATGACTCTCGAGACAATCTCCAGATAAGTCCTGAAACTAAAGGATGCGGATCTCTGTGCAGATGGACCTTTCATTCTCCGCTCCTCGTGGGACCACTTATGGGTAACATAAAAACAAAAACAAATCATGAGACCGGTACTTCTATTACAAGTTGATAGTACGGTGACTGCACCAATTACCGGCAAGGCTCCTGCAATGCCGGAAAAAGGCACAAGTGTTGCAGATCATGATGCACCTTTTAAATCAAAGCATTCAAGGAGTGTCAGGATTGTGGCAAGACATGGTCCTACCAAGTTCTCCACCCCTAGCAGCAGGAAGTCCTTAGAGAAGTGCTCTAGGTAAGACACTGAAATGCGGCACGCTTAATGAACCTTCAAATCTATTCCGGAAATCGAGTGAAATGCGGAAGCCAAAGCGGAGATTGAGTGGGAAACTAAAATTGTTAAGGACGAACTACCCCCCATTTTCAAATCGCTGATGGTCTCTAAGCGCCAGAGAACGTTGGAGGAAGCCATGCCTGGTCCCGGTACCAAAGTCACATCTCTGAAGTCTTTTAATGAAATCCTAAGGGATGAGATTACGATTGCGGTGACCGACAAAAGAAACACCGACGGTGGCCATTATGCGGAAAAAACGCAGACCATCTCCCATCACAAGCGACGCTGGCTGGTACCAAGTTCATGTCCAACTGATCGCTTGCGCCAACCAAAGATTTCTGGATCTCTATTAAAGAGCCATATATGGTTTAAGAGAAATTTGGCCAATGACTAGGATCGGCAGATAGAAGACAAGCTATCCAAGAAGTTCAAACGTCGTACAGTACTAAAATGCCAAATATTTTTAAGCTCGCTGCACAGAGGAGAAAAAATTCAATGGAAATAACCTCGCCGAAATACATCAAAAACGCAGACGGTCGTTTACTAACAAATGAAAAGGAAATTTGTGACCGGTGGCTTGAATACTGCAAGGAGTTGCTTAACAAACAGTTTCCACGTGATATCGTGCCGACAGCTGGTCTATTCGAGGAGGAAGTTTCGGACTTTTCAATCGAAGAAATAAGAATTGCAATTGGAAAAGTGAAGCGGGGGAAAGCGGGACCAGACAGCATTCCATCAGAGTTTTGGTCGAAGATGGAGAGGATCGGCAGCGTTTGGCTATCGAAACTTTTAAATAAATTAAAATGTGGACAACCTATGCCGAATCAATGGAGAAGTAGCTTCTTGGTTCCGTTATACAAAGGAAAAGGCGACACTCGAGAATGCAACAACTACCGTTCAATCAAGCTTATGTCACACACAATGAAAATCATCGAAAGAGTCTTAAACGAACGTCTTCGGCAAATAATAAAGTTCGATAATAGCCAGTGTGGATTTGTTGAAGGAAGATCGATGGTGGACGCTATCCAAAGCCTACGAATAATAATGGAAAAGCACCGAGATTCGTCTAATGATTTACACATGGTATTTATCGATCTCGAGAAAGCATTCGATCGAGTGCCTAGGGATCTCATATGGGCCGCGCTGAGGTCTCAAAACGTACCGGAAACGTATGTTAGAATACGAGTAATACAAGACATGTACGGAAACGTGAAAACTGCGGTTAAAAGCTCTGCTGGACTAACGAGAGAATTTCCAGTTAATGTCGGAGTGCATCAAGGAAGCGTACTTAGCCCTTTCCTCTTTAACGTAGTATTTGACTATCTTTTAAAAGACTGCATGCGCGAAGCGAATGTAACGCCAATTCTCTTCGCTGACGACGCAGTTATACTTAGCGATAACGTCGAAGATTTACAGAACGCCTTAGATTCGTGGAGAAATGCGCTAGAGAGAAACGGGTTTAAAATAAGTCGTTCAAAGACGGAGCATTTGACGTGCCCATTTGCTCATCCGTTGCGACCTGTTCCGGATATAATGTTAGACGGAATAGTTCTTCCGAAAAGCTCTATCTTTAAGTACTTAGGATCAATCGTTAACATGGAAGCGAAATGTGACGACGACGTAAACCACAGAGTGAGTGTGGGATGGATGAAATGGCGGAAAATTCGGGAATCTTTTGCGACCGAAAATGTCCACTTAAATTAAAGGGGAAACTCTACACCACGGTTGTTAGACCAGCTCTTATATACGGTTCACAGTGCTGGACAATGTACGAAGCGTTTAAAAACAAAATGACGGCAGCAGAAATGAAAATGTTAAGGATGTCTAGTGGAGTCACTAAACGCGATTTTATTAGATCTACGCATATAAGAGGAAGTCTACATATAAAGAATTCGGTAGCCGAACAGCTTGAGGCGAATAGAATAAGCTGGTATTGCCACGTTCAAAGAAGATCTGCGGAAAATCCGGTTAAAAAGGCACTAGCAACTACGGTCACTCCAACTGTAAGAAAACGAGGTCGGAAAAAGAACTCCTGGACTTCTCAGATGGCAAATGCGATGTAGTAAAAATGGGAAACTCGTTACGCATAAGTTCGTATAACGAGGAAAGGGTTAATAAAAGGATAAGAAGACCTAGAACCCATACCTGGATTCCAGCGGAACCCCGCTTCCCAGAGCCTGGAATTCATCAGGCTCAGCAATCCGACTCACGACCGAAAGCTGCGAAACTAAAGGAATTAAGAGCCCATTATAGATGCGCGTTAATCGTGATCGATAAGAAATCCCTCAACCCTCTAGCGCAGACCTAAGACATGATTTGGTTCGGATTCGAATCTATAAACCCAAGGTTTTGCAAAAAGAATGACTTGGATGCTGACTAGACACCGCCTCTTCATTTAGTTGAAAGTACGAATTCAGCCTCGGACCTTGGAGCGGCGGTATCCTTTCCCAAAATGGATAGCGATGACTCCAACCTCTCTGAGGTGACAAATAAAACGATGGATGTCGGACTTTGTCGGAAATGGATACTGACGACGAAACTATGAGACATCCTTTACGATCAGACTTGGAAGATGAGCAATTGGGCTCACGGTCGGTGATACCCTGGTTGAGGCTTCTCTGGAAGATTACAGCAATGATGCTACGATATCTTCAGATTAACTTCGACCACTCAAAAGAGGTTTCGGCCGCACTTCTTCTGCTTCTATACAAAGACGCAGAATACATTATCCCAACTCGGGAACCATGGTTTGTTGAAGGCGTGGTTCGTGGAGTTGGAACATCTTACTATGTTGCGCTCTATACAAAAGATAAAGGTAAGATTACAACTTGTATACTAGTGAAACGTGATCTTAATGCATTTTTGCTTCCTAACCTAAGCGACCCGACTTAACCGTTGCCAGACTGGAAGCTGCCAAACACCCCCTCTGGCTGGTATCATAGAGAATATACAATGGTCACTTTCCTAGACATACAATTCCGATAATAGAGCCTCTCTTAATCAATGGTACCAACTTGATTTTCTTTGAAAAATTATCTGGGCCTCATATTCGACAGGAGACTAAGCAGGAAACCTTATATTCAAGAAAGTAAGGAAAGCCGTGTTAGCCTTATTATCTTGTTAAAAAAACCATTGGAAACAAATGGGGCCTCAACCCCTCTCTCTGTCCATTAGCTACACATCTCGGTAATAAGACCGAAACTCACTTTTTGGGTGGTTGTGTGGTAGACGGCCTTAGACAAAGCGATCAACTGCTTGAAGCTAAGCAAAAACTAGGCATAAGCGGAGTCCTCCTCTGTTTCATTCCACACTCCTCGAGATTTTCCGCAGACAAGTAGCTGCTACTGTAGCTATTCGCCTTAATAATCTTTTTAGCCACGCTCATATTTTTACTATACTATATAGGAGTCCTACCGAAGAACAACGACCCTAAAGGAAAATAGGGGCACTGATTTCGAACCCAATTCGAAGGCTATTTGATCAAGTACATCACATGATCTCTTATCTATGCTGTTTCAAGCAATCAAATCAACTTAACCTAGCAACCAGAGCTCTGACTTGACTCAGAAATAACTCCATCTGTAAATATCATCAAACAGATTCAGAGAATTTGACCTCTGTATCTTTAACCTCTTTAAGCCACGCAGACTAGTGAATTTTTGTTTACATCTGCATAAAACTATTTCTGTGTTACGCCTCCTTAATTGCGAGAATCCCCAAGTGTGTTTACTGAAACGTGCCATCCTCGACATTAGTCGAACTTTGTGTAAATAAGGTTGCCTTCGCTTGATTTTATGGAATGTCATTGTAGGACTTTCTTATGCCAATCAAATTGGCACACGACTTAGTTCATTTCATTGCTCACTTGTCACTAGTTTCACCTTATCCATCCGACCGCTGTTGAAGTTTAAGTTCCAAATTGGCCAGTGATCGATTCGGAAACATATTTCATTCTTGTTAGTTGTCACAGGTGTGCTGTAGTTGTTCCAGAACATGCTTTGAAAATTCAATATTCCCTCATTGCCACTCATCTCTAGAAAATTAGTTTCTTACCCACCAAGAGTGGAATCCTAACGAGAATTCCTAGCGTTACTTTGCGGGTTAACATGCCTTGAATAAGGCACCAAATTCACCATGGAATCCCATCTATTTGCTATTGTAAGGCCATGGATGCAAAAGATGCCACTTATGCCTTGCCGAAACCATTGTTTCAATCCACGTGCATAAAGTTTGACATGCTTACATGTTGTCATTTGTTTTGTTGCTGTCACTTCAGCGCCACCTTGATCCTATAGACCAAGCTCAACTATTACTATGACTAGGACTACGAATATGTGCGGACGAGACGACAACATGGACTACAAGAACACCAACGACGATGAGGTGCAAGTAATTTGTCACTGACACACAGCAGGAGTGACGAGAATGCTCACCTTTGGAATAATAATCAGATGAGCAGCAAGACTTACTCGTAGTCCTCCTCCGGTTGTTGCGTATGAATTTTGTTTACCCAGTAAGCAGAAGTTGGCTGTATTCACCAGGACTAGCACACCCACGCCAGCAACCGTATCCTCAGTAACACCCTCATCCGTACGAAACGAACATCCTCGGCTGGAGACCGAAAAGAAGATGCAGCAGCGTTTTCGAGCTAAACGAATATGTCTGAGCGGAATAGCAAATTAGTTGTATGTGAGGGAATTTACAATTGTAAATGGCTTGGTGCGCGTTCCTAGAATTAGCAACGAACACCGTTTTGGATAAATGAAGAGAAATCCATGGCGGATGAAGGTGCAAATATTTCAGACAACTTAATTAGCAAATATGGTGAGAATACACACAGATTGGGAGCGGGCAGAAACAGGCAGGTTATGAAGCACCTGGCTTTTTGATTTGTTCCTTCTTTTGCTGCAAGGATGTTTATGTAATATTTTCAAAAGTAACTTTGTAATGGAACTTAATTCTGATGAAGGTGATGGTTGTTAAGAGTTGTTTTTTGAAAGAATCCCTGATGAAGTAACAAAGGATGTTTATAACAAATTGGTACTACAACTGAAGTCTGCATGCGTCATAGATAGTGACATGATATAAGTCAAGAAGATGCTGACAACACTTTTTGAACAATATCTACTCGTATATTGGAGATAAGAAAATTTATAAAGGATTGGTGTGTCGTGATGGTTTCCTTCGGATCTCTCATCGGCCTGAATAAACTTTGAAATATTTTTCAGACTAGTAATGGAGTAATTGGAGCACTTGTAGAATCAGAAAAAAGGATAACGGATAAAACAAGGTCTTTGGAATATTTTAATGAAAGTATGCCCGATAACTCCGCCTGATCACCTTTTTGCAATTTGGCATTTAAGTAATCTGACGGTTCCAAGCCCGGGTAAAGGAGGAGGAATATCCCATTGGGAAGAGAGGAGTAAACCTTGAAAATCCAAGGTGGAACACCAAACGCTGAGGAATGCCTGGACGTTCGTTTGCGAACTTTGGATACCTGGCGACCTCCGATTTCAAATAATGCTTGCTGGGATTATAAGGGTAAGCCACGGGCGACCTCCGATCCTGGTTACTCGTGGGAATAAATAGACCAAACAAATTTAAAAGTAGTAGAGAATGCCGCCCCTACAAATGCAGCATCAAGAAGGTATGTTTCAGAGCAACCTGTCGCCATCAACATAATTTGTACCACTCGGGCAAGGTAACCAAACCTGGACCTAAAATGAACGACCTGGAAATGAATCAATCTCTTCTTAGTGACTCAATTTCAGAGACCAACACTCTTTGTAACCTAAGCTTAATGTCGGATGAGGTAGAATCCCAAGATATGGACGTACCGGAGAGTTCGGACAATGAGGTCCGAGAGGAGTCCGGTTTCGTCAGACTCACACCATATCAGAAACGCTGTTTCAATGGGAGTAGTATTGATGAAGTCCGAATCCTTGCGAAAGTAACCGATGATAACAAAGGTCCCGAGATGAAAAGCATGCGAATCGAGGACAATACCCCGTACTGGGAAGATACCTGTCCACAAAGTCTCAGATAGCAATATCATGAGCTACGTTAGACCGGGCGTAATCCCGGTGGATTTCGATGGTAATTCTCTTAATAATGAACAAATAGTTCAGATTCAAGAAAGGATAATCAATATCACGATAGAACAACGTGATGAGGATATTAAACCTGCTTTTTGCGAAACGGCCTTCAAGGCCGGATGGCTATAGTAAGTCGGTGCAGATGCCAGAAAACTGCAGAGTGGATGTACACAAATTTTGACTTGCTAAAGAGGAAATGTCACCAGAGGCTCCTTCCCACAAGGTACCGGATAAGCAAGTGTGAACGTATTCTAATGATTATGGCCATCAACATAATAAAGAACTGAACACCAGCACATGGAGTGTTTTTCAAGGATTGGACGAGAGAGATCGGGCTTACATGGTCTTTGCCACTAATGACAGCACGATGAAGCGGCTTGTGGAGCTTAAGTGCGAGGTCTTGTTCCAGAGCTCAGATAAATGGTCAAATCAAAGCAACAAACCAAATGTTCAATCGTCAATAAGGACAACGAAGAGTATGAGCGAGGGTAAAAGCGCTGACAAACCGATAGCCAGCACCAGCGTTGTAGTATACGGATGGTTCTTAAACAGAAACGGGAGTGAGAGCTGGAATACATGGACCAAATACCAACATATTAATTGCTATGGGTAAGAGTCTCAGTGTATTCCAAGCCGAACTACACGCCAATCTGATCTACAATTCTTGTTTCAAAGGCGCTAATATCTATATTTTCACAGCTTTAAATCCCCTTAGCTCGCACATCATTGACTCTTAATCGGTTATGTACTGCATCAAAATCCCCCAAAAACTTAGCTCAAGGAACAACACCAAATTATGGTGGGCTCATGGATATGAGGGTATTGACAAAAATGAAAAGTCCGGCGAACTTGCCAGAAAAGCTTCAAAAACCCTTTTCAATGGACCTGAACTCTTCTGTTGCACCTCTAAAACATCAGTAAATCTAGCTGGGAGCACTCAAAATGCATCTCGTACTGGTAGAAGACTCCAAATCTATGACAGACCAAACAAATCATCTTACCCTTCAATAAAAATGCCAATAGATGGTCGAATCTTAATCGGCATGATATCAGGAACCTAGTAGGGTACCCTACAGAACATCACAACTTAAGATATCACTTCAACAAAACAGGGCTTGCCAACTCTGTCTTGAAGAAGACGAATTAGCTTAACTAGCCTAAACTCAATTCTGACAAATCAGCATAAAATATCTTCTTAGATCTAGGTGCTTCTCTATCACTACTAGCGAGTCAGAAAAAAAAAAAAAAAACACAAACAAAATGTCCGATGAATGGAACCTTAGTCTCAGTCTTCTTAACATCGCTTACAAGATCTTATCAGCAGAATTGTATGATCGTATAAGTCTTGCTTGAGGTCTGGACCACCATCGACATTCCTGTCAAACTCGTCCTTCTATGCTGTGCATGCTGCTCCATCAAGGTCGGTTAACATCTTACCGATCTCTACTTGACTTGAAAAGTGCATTTTACATTCCATATTAAGATGTCGCCTGAGTCAATTAAATATACCTCATTTATAACACCTATAGGCCAATTTGAGCTCTTGCGTATGTCTTTCGGACTCAAAAATGCATCGGCCGTTTTTCAAAGGTATATCAATTTAATATTTAAAAATCTTATTAAATCGGGGAAACTTTAAATTTATATTGACGATCTGTTTATTGCTGCGGAAACAATGGCAGAACATTTTAAGGTATTAGAAGAGGTCATGGAAATAGTTAGAGAACATGCTCATTCGTATTTGAAAGAATATCTTATTTGGGGTACGACATTTGTGCAAATGGTATTGGTCCAAATGCGGCTGGGTTGCGAGCAGTAAAAGAATTTCCTAAACCTACAAACACCGAAGAATTGCATTCGTTTTTTGGGCTTATGCTCATATTTCCGCAAATTTATTCAGGACTTTTCAGCTATTTCCAAACCATTGTACGATCTTATAAAAAAATATGCCGAGTTTGTTTTTGGTGAAAAATAATTGATGGTTTTCGAAATGCTAAAAAAAAAAATTAAGTTACGAAGCATCAACAAGCCTCGGATATGGACGGATCTACTGTTGACAACCCACGCAAACGATTTAAGGACAACGAGCTTCGGATATGCACGTGGAATGTTAGATCCCTTAATAGACCACGTGCAGCCGAGCAACTAGCGGAGGCCCTAGACTGCTGCAAAGCAGACATAACCGCCATCCAAGAAATGCGATGGGAAGGGCCGGACAAAAAGAAGATGAAAAACTGCGACATCTACTACGGCAATTGCTATCGACGGCAAAAGCAGCGCTTATTTGGATGCGGATTTGTTGTCGGAGGCAGACTAAGACGAGAAGTCCTCAGCTTCCGGCGTGTGAGCGAGCGCCTCGTAGCAATCCGCATCAAGGCTAAATTCGCCAACATAAGCCTTATATGTGCGCATGCCTCCACAGAGGAGAAAGATGATGACACCAAGGATGCCTTCTACGAGCTCCTCAACAAGACCTACGAGCAATGCCCTAGCTATGACATTAAAATTGTCCTCGGCGATTTTAATGCAAAGCTAGGAAGAGAGGGTATCTTTGGTGGAACAATCGGAAAATATAGCCTGCACAACACCACCTCCGATAACGGATTCAGGCTAATCGACTTTGCGGCGGGGCGAAACATTGTCGTATCTAGCACGCGGTTCCCACATCTCGACATACACAAGGGGACTTGGAGAACTCCTGATCCATCAACAGTCAACCAGATTGATCACATTGCGATCGACGCAAGACACTCCTCCAGCATTGTGGACGTCCGTACGTTCCGAGGAGCCAACATCGACTCGGACCATTACCTTGTTGTAGCCAAGGTACGGTTGCGGATATCCCAAACTACGCCAAGACAAACTAATGCTGCGAGAAAATTCGACGTCAGAAGGCTACAATCGCAAGAGATCGCCAAGTCCTTTTCCGATCGAGTGTCTCTTAATCTCTTAAGAGGTCCAATGCCGCCAGCATCAAGCATCGAAGACCATTGGAAACACTGCCAAAACGCCATCAGAGATGCCGCTTCTGATGTGCTGGGTTTCACTCGTTCACCACAACGAAACCCCTGGTTCGATGATTAATGCCGGAAGGCACATGCAGCTAAGCAAGATGCATATAACGCGGCGCTGCTTAGAAAGACCAGAGCTGCTCATGAGCTCTATGAGCGGAAGAGGAGAGACGAGCACCGGCTTCTCAGGAGGAAGAAGAAAGAGCATGAGAAGCGCGCGATCGAGGAAATTGAGAGATGCTACTCCAGGAATGAGGTTCGGAAGTTTTACCAAAAGGTAAAAATAACATGCTGCGGAAACAAACCCCGAACCGAAGCCTATAGAGATGAACAAGGGAACTTCGTAGTAGAATCGCAGTCGATGCTGAGGATTTGGAAAGACCATTTCTGCAGACTGTATAACGGCGATGACGGACCAAATACCGCTGTCAGGCAGAATCAACCTTTCAACCTGGACGATGATGACCAACAATTCCGTCCTCCCGACCTGGATGAAGTGAAGATAGCCATATCGAAGCTTAAGTCCAACAAAGCTGCTGGAGTGGATGGCCTGACTGCCGAGCTCTTCAAAGCGGTAGGAGATGACTTGATAAGGAGCATACGCCAACTAATCTGTAAAATATGGTCGGACGAAAGTATGCCCGATGAATGGAACCTCAGCATTGTTTGTCCAATTCACAAGAAAGGAGACCCTCTGAACTGCGCCAACTACAGAGGCATCAGTCTCCTTAACATCGCATATAAGATCTTATCCGCCGTATTGTGTGAACGCCTGAAGCCGTTCGTCAACAACCTGATAGGTCCATATCAGTGTGGCTTCAGGCCAGGAAAGTCCACCATCGACCAGATATTCACACTACGGCAGATCTTGGAGAAGACCCATGAGCTTCAGATCGATACCCACCACCTATTCATCGACTTTAAGGCCGCGTATGGCTGCATCTATAGGGACGAGCTATATAGAGCAATGTCTAGTTTTGGCATCCTTGCCAAACTCGTCCGTCTGTGCAGGATGACGATGGAGAATGCACGCTGCTCCATCAAGGTCGGTAAAGATCTCACCGAGACCTTTGATGTCCAGAAAGGATTTAGACAAGGCGATGCGCTGTCATGCGATTTTTTCAACATCGTACTTGAAAGAATAGTGCAAAACTCACGAGCAAACACAAGAGGCACTATCTTTCAAAAGTCCGTCCAACTACTCGCATACACCGACGATATTGACATAATCGGGAGTAAACAGCGTGATGTCAGTGGCGCTTTCGCGAGTATTGAGACGGAGGGTGTTCTTGGTTGCTTCGAGAGAAAAATTCTTCGGGCGTTTGCATTGACGGTGAGTGGAGGAGGATATACAACGACGAACTGTATGGACTGTACAGCGACATGGACCTAGCCAGAAGAGTGAAGATCCAAAGACTGAGATGGCTGGGTCATGTAGAGCGCATGGACACCAATGCTTCGGTCCGAAAAGTCTTCGAATCCGCCCCCGAATCAAGGCCAAGACTCAGGTTGCACACGCAAGTGGAAGAGGACCTCAGCCAACTAAGCGTGCGAAACTGGAGGCAGCTAGCCAGGGATCGAGCTGGCTGGAGAAGCTTGTTGGCTGAGGCCCAGGTCCACCCCGGACTGTAGCGCCACCTAAAGTAAGTAAAAAATAAGTAAGTTTTCGATATGCTTAAGAAAACTTTATTAGATGCACCATTACTAAGCATATACAATCCAAATGCAGAAACAGAATTGCTGCACTGTGATGCAAGCAGCTTTGCATTTGGTTCAGTACTCTTACAGCGTCAGGGAGATAAACGTTTGCATCCAATATTTTTCTTTTCCAAACGAGCCATAGCTTCAGAGTCAAAATATCACTCTTATGAGCTAGAAATTTGGCTATAATATATGCGCTCAGGCGCTTCAGAATTTACTTGACCGGAATTAAGTTTAAGATCATTGCTGATTGCAAATCTTTGACCCATACCCTGAATAAAAAGCTCTTGAATCCAAGAATTTTACATTGGGCTCTAGAGCTACAAGAATATGATTACTCAATCGAACATAGGGATGGCAAAAGAATGGGTCACTTTGACGCTCTTAGCAGGTGTCACAACATACTTGTTATTGAACCGGAGTCTTTTGAGCATGTACTATCGGCATCCTAACAAAAAGATACCATCCCAAGACGATTGGCAGATATGTTAGAAAAAAGGGAAAGTACATGCTATGAACTGATAAACGGTCTCGTCTATCTTATTTTACGATAGAAAGATGGCAAATAGATGGAAAGAAATGTTATACAGACTCATCACATTGGTGTCGAAAAATGTTACAATTTTTTAAAGAAAACTTACTGGTTTCCTAATATGAAAGCCAAAATAAGAAATCATATAAGCAATTGCTTAAAATGCATACATTTCTCCCCACCAACTGGCAAAAAGGAGGGAGTTCTTCATAATATTCCAAAAGGTGATAAGCCGTTTGAGACAATTCACATTGACCACTATGGTCCCTTGCCATTATCAGTGCGGAATCTAAAGAAACACATTTTCTTGATCGTTGATGGGTTCTCTATGTTTAGAATCCCATTTTACGAACTACAGCAAGCCAACCCGAATAGTATCTGACAGAGGGAGCTGTTTTACTTTTGAGGAATTCGCAACCTTTTGAACCTATTATAATGTTCAACATATTAAGATAGCCACAAGTTCGCCTCAATCTAACAAGCAAGTAGAGAGAATTAATAGAAGCCTCACTCCAATGCTCGCTAAAGAGAGTAAAGTGGAACCCGGTGAGTGGACAAAATATTTAAACGAAGTAGAATTTGCTCTTAACAATGTAGATAACAAAAGCACAGGTTTTTGTATCGATATTTCGTCTTTAGTGTTGCTCAAAAGGGTATAGTTAGTGACAAGCTTCGTGAGCATTTGGAGAAAAATATTGTCAGAGAAGAGTTGAGGAACGTTGAATCTGTTAGACAACAAGCACATGAAAATACCATTCGTAATCAGAAGTGTAATAAAGTTTATTTTGACAAGCGACATCAGACCCCATATCCATATAATTAAATTAAATTACTTGCAAATAATAGATACATAATAAAAGATTAAGATAACTTTCAAATATCAACAGTTCCGTACGAACTCTTATAAAAGTCGCACGTATCGATATTTCGTTTTTGTTGCTATCATAATGTATTGAATAGTTATTTATTCGTATTCAAATGAAAGCAAATGTAAATTTACTATTATGAATCTATAATATATATATATATATATATATATAATTTATTTAATAAAAAAATATGTTTAATATTCAGAATGAAATTGCTTGTCAAACGTAAAAGTGTCGATGTATGAGCATGAGATAAATCGAGGACGATTCATTGTCAGGATGATCGAGTTGTAAGGAACTAATTTAAACGAAATTGTATTTTTGATATTTAAATAATAAAATGATCACCCTATGGCAACAAATGCATGCACCTAAATATCGTTCTTCTTCTTCTTCTTCTTATCCTTTTATTAACCCTTTCCTCGTTATACGAACTTATGCGTAACGAGTTTCCCATTTTTACTGCATCGCGTCTACATAATGCTCGGTCCTGGATCGCTTCAGTGGTTAGCCCCAGGCGTTGTTGCGCATTTGCCATCTGAGAAATCCAGGAATTCTTTTTCCGACTTCGTTTTCTTACAGTTGGAGTGACCGTAGTTGATAGTGCCTTTTTAATCGGATTTTCCGCAGATCTTCTTTGAACGTGGCAATACCAGCTTATTCTATTCGCCTCAAGCTGTTCGGTTACCAAATTCTTTATATGTAGACTTCCTCTTATACGCGTAGATCTAATGCAATCGCGTTTAGTGACTCCACTAGACATCCTCAACATTTTCATTTCCGCTGCCATCATTTTGTTTTTAAACGCTTCGTACATTGTCCAGCACTGTGAACCGTATATAAGAGCTGGTCTAACAACCGTGGTGTAGAGTTTCCCCTTTAATTTAAGTGGAAATTTTCGGTCGCAAAAGATTCCCGAATTTTCCCGCCATTTCATCCATCCCACACTCACTCTGTAATTTACGTCGTCGTCACATTTCGCTTCCATGTTAACGATTGATCCCAAGTACTTAAAGATAGTGCTTTTCGGAAGAACTATTCCGTCTAACATTATATCCGGAACAGGTCGCAACGGATGCGTAAATGGGCACGTCAAATGCTCCGTCTTTGAACGACTTATTTTAAACCCGTTTCTCTCTAGCGCATTTCTCCATGAATCTAAGGCGTTCTGTAAATCTTCGACGTTATCGCTAAGTATAACTGCGTCGTCAGCGAAGAGAATTGGCGTTACATTTGCTTCGCGCATGCAGTCTTTTAAAAGATAGTCGAATACTACGTTAAAGAGGAAAGGGCTAAGTACGCTTCCTTGATGCACTTCGACATTAACTGGAAATTCTCTCGTTAGTCCAGCAGAGCTTTTAACCGCAGTCTTCACGTTTCCCTACATGTCTTGTATTATTCTAACATACGTTTCCGGTACGTTTTGAGACCTCAGCGCGGCCCATATGAGATCCCTAGGCACTCGATCGAATGCTTTCTCGAGGTCGATAAATACCATGTGTAAATCCTTAGACGAATCTCGGTGCTTTTCCATTATTATTCGTAGGCTTTGGATAGCATCCACCGTCGATCTTCCTTCAACAAATCCACACTGGCTATTATCGAGCTTTATTTTTTGCCGAAGACGTTCGTTTAAGACTCCTAAATATCGTTGTTTTTGTATTATATTCATTGTTATGAGTACAAACACATACCATATGCTAAGCTAGACTAATGATTGTCGAAATAATATTGGGCAGTTGCAATAAAGATCTAAAAGAAGAATCATCGTCTTGTGTATTATTTTGCCAGAACTAAATGTCTTACACTATATTAATGAAGTGGGTCTCGAGGTAGCACTCACATAATTTTTTGACCGTATAAACTCATATTTTGGCTATTTGAAATGGCCGGCCAAATTACAAGATCTGTTGTATATCAACAACGTCCTGATTATTGCACTAGTCGATACAGGCAGCGACTTCACCGCATTCTCAAACGCAATGCTTACGCCGCGAATATACAACTCAGATGGGCCAGCATGGAAATACTTTGCTAGGCCTTGAACACATTTCTAAGGGGGGGAGTACGATAACTTTGGCGCCAAGAATTGATAACGGTATGTGGCGTGGTTCATTGAAATGTGGTTTACCAATTCTTACAAAAAAAAAAAAAAACAACAAACCAGCATCGCTTTTACCGAAATTATTTAACGACTTTGCAAACGAAACTCAATCCACAAGCAATATGTTGCCCATAATAAGTAGAATAGCCGATCTGCGAGCACAGTCTCAGATTATACCAATTGTCAAAATTTTAGTACATGAGTGGAGTATTTAAGCTCAAACACTCGCTTCCTTCTCTCTTTTTCTTTCGTACCATATTAACCTTCATTACCACCAAGTTTGTGTGCGGGTGGCTAAGTTTAAATCAAGTCAAAGGAAACTAGTAATCAAAAAAAAAAAAAAAACAAAAGTGTGAATCATTTAGAAAATAAAAGAAACAAAGAATCAAATAAAGGTAAATCAAAATAATTTAGTTAAGTCCGTAAAAACCTAATCCGTGTGTCTTTTGAATAGAGTACTGCGGATGGCCATTGATAACTGATAACTACGCTATTGTGAAGCCTTAGATTGGATTAAAGATTCTTTTTTATATACATATGTACCTAACCTAACATTTTAACAAGCAGAGGGATTTGTGCACAAACATCACTGCAGAAAACATAATAAAAACCGTGAGTACCATTTTTTTTTGTTTATATCCATGCTTTGGCTTTTTGAGACATACATATAACTGTAACTTACAACTAACTATAAAATTTGCTATCTTACATACATAAATGTAATACATATATTTTTGACATCTAAAATTATTTCTCACATATAAACGATTTACCTTACTACCTACATAAATATATAAATAGAATAAAATATATTTTAATGAAGTGTCTATAAATTCAAACTGTTTTACCTATTAAGCTACATGAAATCACGTTTACCTAAATACGAGGGCGGGTCAATAAGTCCGTGACTTTTTGAATTTCTGACCTCTTTACTGAAACAGCAACACTGGTCCTGTCAACAGGCATCTGTCAGTTGACTCCTGTCAAAATTTAAACTTTCTGCGTCAGTTAGTTTGTGTTTGACAGCTATTTTTATCAGACTACTCACTAATTTGAGGAGAAAATGGAAAAAAGTGAATTTCGTGTGCTTATTAAGCATTATTTCTTGCGAAAAAAAACCATTACCGAGACCAAGGCTAAGCTTGATAAATACTATGGGGACTCTGCACCATCGATTTCAATGGTAAAAAAGTGGTTTACTGAATTTCGTTGTGGCCGTACAAGCACTGAAGATGCCGAACGTTCTGGACGCCCAGTTGAGGTCTCTACACCCGAAACAATCGAAAAAATTCACGATATGGTGTTGGCCGACCGAAGATTGAAAGTGCGAGAGATTGTGGAAGCCGTAGGGATCTCGCATGGCTCAGTGGTTTCAATTTTGAATGATCACTTGGGCATGAGAAAGCTTTCCGCAAGATGGGTGCCGCGTTTGCTCACAGTCGACCACAAACGCATGTGCAGTTGCCATGGCAAAAATCCATGAATTGGGCTATGAATTGCTCCCTCATCTACCCTATTCTCCAGATTTGGCTCCGAGCGACTACTTCTTGTTCCCAAACCTGAAGAAATGGCTTGGTGGAAAAAGATTTGACTCCAATGATGAAGTCATCTCGCAAACAAAGGCCTATTTTGAGGACCTCGACAAATCATTTTTTTTGGGAAGGGATAAAAAAATTGGAGAAGCGTTGGACAAAGTGTATAGAGCTCAAGGGAGACTACGTTGAAAAATAAAATTATTTATTTATCAAAAAATCTGTGTTTTAATCCAAAAGTCACGGACTTATTGACCCGCCCTCGTACATTTACGTATGAAACATACTTATATAATGTTATAGTTTGTAAATTTTGTTGAGATGTGTTGATGATCTGTGTTTGAGGGAATTTCCTGGGGGTTATCTTAGAAAACTTCGGGGACAAGATAACCATGGTTCGCTGGTAGCGACTAAGTGCTGTGGGAGGGATTCTCCAGGTGTTATAACATCGATGACATCATTCTGACGTTTTAAGTTCATACCCTTCCTTCATATCTTAACCCTTCAAAACTTAATCTTTCGCAATAGCCCAGCTACATATGCAGGTGCATGTGTTGATTCCTCGGGTATGCGGGAAAGCCTACCTTTTTTCTCTCATTCCCTCTAATTTTATTCCTCTTACCTCTTTTGGCATGAATTTTCGGTTTGTAGTACGAAAACAAGCAGCAAGTACCCCCCCAATAACAAAAAAAAATGTAAATTCACTAAGTTTTTTTAAATTAACAAATATGTTTTCTTAGTTTTAATTATATCCAATGTAAAAAATAAAAAATAAAATTCTGAACGATAAGTCGAAAGACAAAATTTAATTGTTAGGTTTAACTTAGAGTGTCCGCATGGGGCCAGTAAGTTAGAATAAGATAGTTTTCTAAGTTATTTAAGCTAATTTTTAAGCGTTTTTTTGTCTAGCATGTAAGAATCAATGAATTAATAAAATAAAAATGCATTTAAAAAAAAAAAAAAAAAAAAACCAGTCAGTCAGTTTGTGAGTAAGTTAGGTGTTAGTTAAGATAATATTGTTAAAAAATCCTTAGGTTGTAGCTTAAGGTTTAATTAATTTACATGAAAAACCGTTTTCACAAGCATTTTGATAACAAAAGCGATAATTATTGCAAGCACCTCGCGAATCTCTAGCCGACATTGAGGTCCATGGAAAAATGTACCGATAGATGGGTTAATTGTATTTCTACAATTGTTGTCACCTTTTTTTTAGAGCTTTTCTTTTCTTCATAATAAGTATAAGTAGTAATTTCAATTTCAATTTGCTCAAAAACTAGAGGACATAAAGCCATGCGGTTTTTTGTGTTCGATTCAGAATTGATATGCGCATTGAATACAAAAAACTTGTTTGGCACATTATTTCACAATTTTGAGTAATATTGTTAAACTTTTTTTTTTTTTTAATTGTTTACCAAGAATTTTACATACACTTCATGGAAATGATCGCAATTAATAGCACTACCCCGCTGGGTACCACGATTGCAACGCACTCGGGTGATCCCAGAGCAAGCAAAAGTGCTTGTGTCAGAGCCCGACGGTTCCGGGGGCTGGCAAAATGAAGTTTGCAAAATATTTTCCTAAACTTCGGTTTGCAAGTTGGAACGTCGGATCGATGACCTCAAAAAGTTTAGAACTGGAAGCGATTATGCATCGCAGAACTCCACAAATCCTTTGCGTACAGGAAATGAAGTGGTGTAATACAGGAAATAAAGCGCGTTTTCTAGATTTAAAAACTAAGGCATTTAAGATGTTCTACCATGGAACGGTCAATGGACGAAACGGTGTTGGAATCGTTGTTGCAGCGGATCTTCTAAACAACATCGTTGCTATCTTGAAAATAAGCAACCGCTTGATGAGTGTTAAACTCGTCATACACAATGAAACGTGGAACATTGTTAGCGCGTACGCCCCACAAAATGGATGCGACCAATCGGAAAAAGATACATTTTGGTCAGAGTGCGGTATTTTGCTTAGAAATATACCTATCAATGAGATGCTCTTCGTAGGCGGAAATTTAAATGGCCACGTCGGAGAAACAAATGTTGATTATGAGAACTGCCATGGCGGTAAAGGCTTTGGAACTAGATAGATTATCACCTCTGCAAAATGTCGATGAGAAACCGTGTTAAGGACTGTAAAGTAATACTTGGAGAATCGCTAGTAAGCCAACACCGTCTGCTCATTACAGAATTCTTCACAGCGGAACCACTAAAAACACGGGCATTGTTTGGAAAGCCAAAAATCCGGTGGTATAATCTATCGAAGGAACGAAGCGCAAGATTTATCGCACTGGCTAAAGAAGTACTTCACAATATAAACGGTATCGCAGACTCACTTAGCCCGCAAGAAATGTGGAACAGCATGCACGAGGAATGCATAACACTCGCAAAGTCCCATCTGGGGACTATATCGAAATACTATCTCGTCGGCAAAGAAATATGGTGGTGGAATGACGAAACCAAACAAGCTATGGCCGACAAGAAGAGTGCATTCCAAGCGTGGACAAAATGCGATCGGAGCGACTATATCGAAAAAGCTCGACTGGCTCTTGAATACGAGCGTCTTAAAAAGATCGCAAAGAAAGTCCTGGCTCGAACTCGAGTGGCAGAAGCGGAAAACCTGTACCAGGAGTTGGAACAAATATCCTCACGATCGGCGGATAGAAGACAAGCTATCGAAGAAGTTCAAACGTCGTACAGTACTAAAATGCGAAATATTTTTAAGCTCGCTGCACAGAGGAGAAAAAATTCAATGGAAATAACCTCGCCGAAATACATCAAAAACGCAGACGGTCGCTTACTAACAAATGAAAAGGAAATTTGTGACCGGTGGCTTGAATACTGCAAGGAGTTGCTTAACAAACAGTTTCCACGTGATATCGTGCCGACAGCTGGTCTATTCGAGAAGGAAGTTTCGGACTTTTCAATCGAAGAAATAAGTATAGCAATTGAAAAAATGAAGCCGGGGAAAGCGGTGGGACCAGACAGCATTCCATCAGAGTTTTGGTCGAAGATGGAGGGAATCGGCAGCGAATGGCTTTCGAAACTTTTAAATAAATTAAAATGTGGACAACCTATGCCGAATCAATGGAGAAGTATCTTCTTGGTTCCAATATACATAGGAAAAGGCGACACTCGAGAATGCAATAACACAGACGATGAAAATCGTCGAAAGAGTCTTAAACGAACGTCTTCGGCAAATAATAAAGCTCGATAATAGCCAGTGTGGATTTGTTGAAGGAAGATCGACGGTGGACGCTATCCAAAGCCTACGAATAATAATGGAAAAGCACCGAGATTCGATCGAGTGCCTAGGGATCACATATGGGCCGCGCTGAGGTCTCAAAACGTACCGGAAACGTATGTTAGAATAATACAAGACATGTACGGAAACGTGAAAACTGCGGTTAACGTAGTATTCGACTATCTTTTAAAAGACTGCAAGACCGCAAAACAAATGTAAAGCCAATTCTCTTCGCTGACGACGCAGTTATACTAAGCGATAACGTCGAAGATTTACAGAACGCCTTAGATTCATGGAGAAATGCGCTAGAGAGAAACGGGTTTAAAATAAGTCGTTCAAAGACGGAGCATTTGACGTGCCCATTTACGCATCCGTTGCGACCTGTTCCGGATATAATGTTAGACGGAATGGTCCGAAAAGCACTATCTTTAAGTACTTAGGATCAATCGTTAACATGGAAGCGAAATGTGACGACGACGTAAACCACAGAGTGAGTGTTGGATGGATGAAATGGCGGGAAAATTCGGGAATCTTTTGCGACCGAAAATTTCCACTTAAATTAAAGGGAAACTCTACACCACGGTTGTTAGACCAGCTCGTATATACGGTTCACAGTGCTGGACAATGTACGAAGCGTTTAAAAACAAAATGATGACAGCGGAAATGAAAATTTTAAGAATGTCTAGTGGAGTCACTAAACGCGATTGCATTAGATCTACGCGTATAAGAGGAAGTCTACATATAAAGAATTCGGTAACCGAACAGCTCGAGGCGAATAGAATAAGCTGGTATTGCCACGTTCAAAGAAGATCTGGGGAAAATCTGGTTAAAAAGGCACTATCAACTACGGTCACTCCAACTGTAAGAAAACGAGGTCGGAAAAAGAATTCCTGGACTTCTCAGATGGCAAATGCGCAACAACGCCTGGGGCTAACCACTGAAGCGATCCAGGACCGTGCATTATGTAGACGCGTTCTGCGGTCTGCGACATTAGCCAACCCCATAAGCGGAGCAGCAGCGATGCAGTAAAAATGGGAAACTCGTTACGCATAAGTTCGTATAACGAGGAAAGGGTTAATAAAAGGATAAGAAGAGTTTACCAAGAATTTGAGTTTGAATGTGAATTATTCAAAAACTATTCCCACGAATAATTTTATATAAATTTTATGTTAAAGAACAAGTTTCGGGCTTTCATATTCTGTGTATTACTTTAGTGCAAGTTTTACCGTTGTTTTTTAATAGTTTTTTTCCCATCTTAAGTCATTTTTGTTCTAAAATTGCCCCCTAACTCCTAAACGGGACGAGATGGACCCCCCCCCCCCCCCTTAATAAATGCTACGAGTAGTTTTTAACTCCTCTACAAAATACAGTTATCAATTCTTGGCGCCAAAGTTATCGTACTCGTGCCTTTGTAAGTCTCCATGGAGCAATATTTTTTTTAGGAAAATAACTGTTACGTCATACCGGACAGATGGATGTCAGTGCGCATGATCCTCGGCAATTATCCCTTTAAAAGCTCTTCATTATTCGAGGATGTGCAAAGTCGAGATTATCGTTTACTCACTGGCCGAAGAGTTACTTTGCCAACAGCTAAACTTGAGATATTCGCAAACCAAGGTCCCGAAATACAGAATGAGATGAATATTTGATTTCGATATGCAAAACCTATGATTACCTCGCCGTCTGCTATTGAGATGCACATCGGTAAGCTGAATGACATTCAAGTATATCAATCAATCTCCGTTGGAAAAGACATTGTAACTTACGAATGCAATTAGGTGTGTTACTACGAGAAGATGTCACTTACCCAACCAAATCCGATTATGCAAGTCCAGTAGTCTATCCGCTAAAGAGCAAGATTTATCGTAGTATATCAATTTGACTTATAAGCCCAAACCAAGCTCTAGGATTCGCTTGATCATGAAACACAAAAATGCCAATACCAACTGGCTACAGTAAAAGACGTTACATCCCTCCTCTGGTCCCTCTAATGCACTCTCCATTCTAGAACAAGCCCTCTTTAATAACTGCGCACTTGGTTCAAGGCCTCCATTATATTGTAATTATCACGACTTAGTTCTACGTTGATCAGGTGAATTTACATACTTAAAAAATGACACAAGTTCAGAGCCACAAAACAAATAAAAAAATAGCATTTTAGATAATTAAGATTTATTTAAAACAAATTAATTAACAAGACCGGTCTTGGCATCGATCCAATCCAAGTAGGATGTGATCCTAGTGAATACACCTGGCCATCCCTTCTCACAGCCCAATGCAATACCGAATGAAGTAGCTCCAATCAAGAGATCTTCACCTTGTTGCTTGTAAACCAATGGGCCACCAGAATCGCCACTGCAAATTGAACGTCCTTGTTTACCAGTAATGCAAATATTGGCATCAGTGATTTGTCCCAAATAATAGATATTGCAGGTTCCTGCACTTATAACTGTGGTATCGATGTACCTCAAGATGTCAGAAACTGAGGTTGATTGGTCACTATCCAAACCCCATCCAGAAGCGACTACACTATCACCAACATAAGTTGAGTAGGAGCTGCTCTTCTTTGGCAAAACAGCTGGTTTGACGTATTCGTTGAAGGAGATAGGACTTGGCAATTTAATGACAGCAATATCGTTAGAGATTTTCTCAGCATCATAACCTTCATGGGTAAAAATACCAGATTTGGAGACAAGTACTCTCTGTTGTCCAACTTCTGCATCGTCCTTGATGTTAAAAGCACCCAAATATACGGTAACACTATCAGCACCATCTGTACAATGGGCAGCAGTTACGATCCAACGGTCTGAGACCAAGGTACCACCGCACCATGCTCCAGAATTGCCGAATCTCAAAGATAGACCAACTTGGTAGGGAAATTGAGTCCTTGAGGCGACCTCACCGTTAGTAATGCGGCTTTCCAGATCAGCCATTGGCATGATATCAAGACCTCGACGAACTGGCACTGTGCCAGCTGTTGCAGCGGCAACCAAAAAGGTTAAAGCAAGTATACGAGTATGTCTCATTGTAAAAAAGTTTCACTGATGGCAACTACTTAGTTGGGGCGTCTTTATATACTCGTACACCTCGTTGGAGGAGGTTTCCCATAAGATACGTACTCTCTATAAAATCGGCAGAAGAAGCGAATATGTTGTCTTATCTTGGCTTTATTCTTAGAACTTGGAAGGGTTTATAAGATTTCATAGATAAAAGGGTTTTCCCAATGAGGAGGATGATAAATTCTGGTTTCCTTATCTTTTAATGATAATGGGAACTGGCTTGTGTAACACTGGACACAGGTAAGTAATCAGTACGTCGTCTTTTGATAACTGACTTGCGATGGATCTTTGTTTATAGATTCGCTACTAATTAAGTGCTCGTATGTGACTAGATAATCATCGTCAAAATCACATTAGTACCTAGCTTATCGCATCGATTTTTTAAATTATTTTTGACAACACTGTCGTATCTAATGATTCCAAGTCAAAACAGAACTTGAATCGTTTCTGACGCAAGTATCTTCTATATTTTCTGCGACGACCTGGTTTGATTTCATCTTTTTGGGAATTGTTTGTGGTATATTGATGTTTTGAATTAAGATCGCAATCTGGAAGGCTTTTCATTGTAGTTCATTAAATTTTCTTTAATTTGGCAGTTTGGCATTCTCCAAAATTGATCTTAACGTTCTGTTCTGGAAATTGGCCGAATCTTCTGTCAAACGCTCGCCTTCTCATCATTTTCACATTTTGTGTGCACGCTGACTTTTCCTTGCTACTTGTAGTATCCAAAATGTTGAAACAATCGGCTATTCGACTACAGATGGTCGACACTTCAATGACACTTTAGACATATTGGAGAAGTCTCGAAAACCATGCACTGAAAGAGTCTCACTGAACCCAGACGAGCCAAGAGTTGTAAATTGTTTTGTGTTGTGGATTTTTGTTACGCATAGAGATGTGCATTTCAGTGACAAATTACATGTGCTGTCTCACTGTAATAATAAGGAAATTCACAACAATTATGAAAATGAAGGACAAGTAGTGTTCTTTTGATCTTCAACTTTGTGTTTGTTGGTTTAAACTTTGCATTGGGAAAAGCCTCGTAAGGAAGACAAAAATCGTATTCTTATGTGGTCGACTCAGCTAAGTCTTTCACTACACCAGATACCGAGATTTTCTACGTTATGAGTAAATTTCATCTCCGTATTTCCGGGGTAAATGGTTTGAAGGCGGCGTGAATCAGGAACTTGCCTACCAAATATGAGGCGTTTCGATATTTTTTGATCTAATTGTAGGAAAAGTATTTTAAAGGCTAAGCTCATGACATACATGATGACTAACGCCATCTGTGTACATACGACGACGTAATTTATGTGCCTATAATAGATTGTGAAGAACTAAGGACCTAGAATAGACTCTTGTGGTACACCTGTTAACACAAAACCAAACCCCGACGGCTCGCCATTTATACAAACAGCTTGCTTTCGACATAAGAGGTGCATTTGAAGAGCAGACAAATCTTAGCTTTTTAATAGAGGGTCATGGTTAGCTATGTCGAATACCTTGGAAGGGTATAATTTTTTTTTTAGCGCTACAGTCCGTGGTGGACCTGGCCTCATTCAACAAGCGTTTCCAGCCAGCTGGATCTTTGGCTAGCTGCCTCCAGTTTCGCATGGTAAATTGGCTGAGGGCCCCACCTGAATCTCGGTCTTCTTCTACTGCGCTGTGCTTGGGGGCTGATTCAAAAACTTCCCGGACCGGAGCATTGGTGTTCATCCGCTCTACATAATCCAGCCATCTTAGTCGTTGGATCTTCACTCTTCTGGCAAGGTCGATGTCGCTGTACAGTCCATACAGTTCGTCGTTGTATCTCCTCCTCGACTCACCATCAATCTATACGGAATAGAAAACCACTTGAAAAATTTTCCTCTTAAATCAATGAGGGTGCTCATTCATTGTCTGTCTGAGACGTCAGCGGTGCCTGTCTTTTTTGCTCGACAACATTACTTGGTTTTGCCCTCGCTGACTTCGCCGCCTCGTTCTCAGTACACGCGAAAGCGTCACTGACATCACGCAGCTCTCTTCTGATTATTTCAATATCATCGGCGTATGCGACTTATTCGACTGACGTGGCTTTAAAATCGATGAATAGTTGGTGTTTTCTGATGCCAATGGGTTTTTTCCAGGATAAGGTTGTTGACCAACGGCTTCAGGCGTTTACACGATTCAACAGATAAGATCTTGTAAATGATTTTAAGAGCACTGATGCCTCTGTAGCTCAGAGAGTGTCCTTTCTTGACGATCGGACAAACAGTGCTGAGGTTCCATTCATCATGTATACTTTCATCGGACCATAAGAGTTAGTGTGTGCTCCATATCAAGTCATCGCCTGCCGCTTTGAAGGGCTCAGCAGTCAGGCCGTCCGCTCCAGCCGCTTTGTTGGACTTAAGCTCAAATATGACATCGTCCAGGTTTAAACGTCCATTCTGCCTGACAGCAATATTTAGTTCGTCATCGTAGTTATACGGTCTACAGAAATGGTTTTTCCAAATCCTCAGCATCGACTGCGACTCTACTACGATGTTCTCATATTCGTCTATGCAGGCTTTGGTTCGGGGTTTGCGTCCGTAGATTGTTTTTTTTTTCTTTCAATCAATTTCGTTCGTTGATTGGTGTTCGTTCTTTTCTTTCTACTCGTAACCAACAATGTTTCCGCCGCAAAGTCAATTAGCCTGAATCCGTTGTTGGAGGTGGGTGGTGTCGAACAGGCTCTTTCTAACTTGACTGAGAAGAATATTGATGGCATTGCTTGTAGGTCCAGTTCAAGAGCTCGTAGAAGCTATCTTTGGTGTTATCATTTTTCTCCTTTGTGGAAGCTTGCGCGTGTATCCCGCTAATGTTGCCAAGCTTAGCCTTGATGCGGACTGCTACGAGATGTTCGTTCACGACTTCTAACCTGAGTCTGCCTCAAACAACAAATCCTCATCCAAATAGGCGCCGCTTTTCTCGTCGATAACAATCGCGGTAGTAGATGTCGTAATTTTTCGTCCTCTTTTTGCACGGCCCATCCCATTGAATTTCTTGGATGGAGGGAATGTCTGCACTGAAGCAGTCAAGACCTCCGGAAATTCGTTGTCTTTTATTAGCTTGCATGGGTTTTCAGCTGTAGATCCATCCGTATCCGAGGCCTGTTTGTGTTTCGGAAATTTCGTATTTTTTCCATAGCAGGGCATTTACACTGGCGGCACAGCCCCCAAATTGGGAGGAAGGGTTACATTTTTGACACACCTAGGAGGAGGAGTCAGCTACCCCGAAGCCAGTAGCCTATTAGGGGATGTGAGGGCTACCGTTGGTCCACAAAGGGTTCATTCCCCACCTTTTTTTTTTTTTCAAAACCCTGGCATAGGCTCGAAAATCCTTATCAGCCTGACCTCCAAATATGTCGGAGTAGCCCGGATAAGGTCTCATTTCTTCCGGGATTATTCTTCACTGTTGGTCAGCTCTCGTGCTTATAAGTTTATGAAGTCGAATCCGGATGGACATTGACCACTTCCCGACGGTTACCACGCAGAGGTATTATTAGCACAATTGATGCTTAGAAAACAGTTGCAACACTGAATATCGGCATTTTGACATTTCAAAGTGCCCATTCTGTTTCTACAGCACCCAACCGTCAAGCAAGTTATTTCACTTTTCATTTCAGAAGAAGCGCTTTTTCAAGGACTGGTTTGAGCGCTTTTTTGCTTCTTTCTTCCATCCTGTCATTTCCTTATAGGTTTGGCAAGCAGTTATGGTTCCTTTATCACTGCTTTGTACGCTTTTGGTTCCGCTGAATACATTTGCTTCCAAATCTTTGTCGGTTTCGCGGTTATGCGCTGTGCGCATATTGATAGTGGGAATGTTACCAGATGGAGCATCTCTAATATTTTTATGGTCTTTTGGGTTCGATGTCGGGCCTGGACTCTTCAGTAAGTTTCAAGAAAGATTAAAATCACTTAAGCAGTGCTGTGAATATATTTTTAACACCGAATTCATTGTCTTATCCTCTATGTCTTGCTTAGTTTGTTATGAACGCAATTCGAGAAAGAAGGCTGCATTTGTATTTGGCTTAAGGTCAGCTTTTATCATCCTTGCTGGCTTTTGTAGTGTCGATCATGATTTTACTCTCGCGTCAGCCTTACAAGCATAACTTTAGGTCATTGTTTGGGTCAACTATATTGTCTGAGTGGAGAGATTTTTTCTTGAAGACAGTGTAGCATGATATTAAGGTTCCAAGAAGCATTTGATTCAAGTTGCCCTACAGATCAACAGCTTATTCGCTTTTACCAAACCTATTTTCTTCTTGAATTCCACTTATACGGAATCTCAAAAGAGGTAAGTGCTTCTGTAGTTCCTTCTTAAACTCCTCAGCGGATATTTTACACTTTTACACATTGCCCTTAATTGCACGATGAAGACTAGAATAATGGCCCCCCTCTATCGTTATAAGGCATTTACGTAAGGCAATGAATTTCGGCATCGAGCTCTGGCATAACTTTTCAACCTTAGGGTTAGTCCAGAATCCGACTCTGCTTACATCATCACTGCAAGAGTTCCACTAAAAAAAAGCCTGTAAATGCACGTATTTGGTCATTTTTTTAAGCACAGTGATTACATTAAATACTTCAAAACATCTCCCGGAAAAAGTTGCTTCCTTCAAAGCATCGTAAGTCTTCATTGGAGGAGATGTAACAAGTCACATACTTGAGCTATTACAAAGTTACTTTACTTCTTTAGTTACTTTGTCTCTTTATCTTTATCAGGAAACATCATGTCCTTAAATCTCATTTCAAAAGTCACTCATTCAAATCCATCAATGTCTTTAAATAACTTGTTCCAAACCCACATTCATGTAGTACTGCCATTGCTCCATTAGCAGTTTGTCTATGCATCTACGTTTGCTCCTTTAGCAATTTGAAAAGCCCTAAGCAACAATACACCTATTCCCCAACCAGTCGGTTCAGAGCTATGTACATGTAAACAGCAAAACCTACTTAGGCAATTCAGATTTCTAGGTTATGTATGCAATAATGACTTACAAATTACCGCTTGCATGCGTATGAAGGAAGTCCTGCATTAATGCACAAGACTTAGCCCAGTGTCCCATGTTTGCCAGATTGCTAGATTGGGTGTTTGACAGCCTTCAAGTCAACCGACCCAGTGTTTAACACTGAATAACTTTCGCATAAATTTTCCACTCAATCCAAGTTGGCAAAATTTGAAAATCGAAATTATTGTTTTGATTATGGGTAGATCCTGCCAGCAGATGTGCTCGACATTGATGATGACGATCCGGATGGTGAAAACATTGGAGACGTTTTCGGTTATGTTAGAGACGATGATGATGACGAAGATGGAAATGCCATAAACTTTAAGAAATCCGGATGCTTGGAAACATGAAAATTGACTCTAATTTCGTAGTAGTCATATGGTTCTGCCTGATAGATTGGTCGTCAGGAAAATATGCTACTGCAGCTGCTAAAGTAGCCCAATTGACAGGGCATATAGGTACATATGAGTATGTACATAAATGCATTCTCAAGTTTACGTATAATTGTGTTAAGAAATCACATGATTCATTCCCTTGAATGGTATGAGCAGAGTAAATATTTACGAATACTCTTAGCTAAAGGGAATTCTGGTCATTCTGAGTGGCAGGTATTCAGAAAGGAAAATTTATTCCTTAAGCCATAGGCTACTGCTTCGCAAAGGAATAAACAAAGGACCAAAACGGATACTGATTAGAATTATGTAGTATGAGGAATTGTTGGCAATAGCTATTGTAATCGATACTTAGGTTGTTCAGTTGTTCAGAGAAGCGTATGGATTGGATTGCGCACCTCATGTACCTATAGATATAAATAACAGAATTGTATCCTCGATTACAAAGCAGTTGACCTTATTTTGTTGTTGGATTAAATTACTTGAATACGTCGAATGGCTGTTGCCAGAATTAAGCAAATTAACTCAATTAAAGTGCCACAATCACCTGTAGCATTGAATACGATAATATTGCATCTAAAAACTGATGGCTGAATGCTGTAAGTACAGTCTACACTGAGAGGGGTTAACTGACTATTCATATACTGCGTTCATTCATCTTCTTAAAGTAGCCACCACACTGCCGAATCGAACTCGACTCACTAAGGCGATAAACGCGAGCGCGGAATCTTATAGAAAGAGTAAGCAGTCAAAACTTACACGACGGACTAAATGCAGTATTCAGGCTACTTTGGCATATTCAAAACATAGGAAATAAGATGCTACGAACATGTCCTTAAAATGACAGTACTCACATCAAATCGGTTTAAACCGACATCTTCACATCATCCACCTGGCGGGTAAAAAAATAGTGGCAGCTGTGTTGCAGGCAAAGGAACCAACGATAAGTTTTCATAATGTTTTGTTCTAAGACACTTTTAGAATTGACCCTTTCGGAACCTGGAGACAAGCAATCCGTAGTCCAAGGTGTAACACCATCCGCCTGGAGCAAAATGACTAAGTGGATGCTCCGTCACTGATTCGAAATCTTCGAATAGCAGAAAACCGATTTCAATCCCAACGTTCTTCTCAGAAAAACAGGCTTCCCTGACTGTTGACCTTATGTTCCCGATCACTCAAAGAAATTTAAATAGATCGACCGTCAAAGGTCTTGGCTTCAGGTGCTACGACAGATAAGATCCTATATTCGATGTTAAAAGGATTGATGCCTCTGTAGTTAGCGCAGTTCAGGCGGTCTCCTTTCTTGAAGATCGGACAAAAAATGCTGAGCTCCATCCGTTCATACTTTCGTGCCACCATATTTTAGAGATGAGATGGTGTGTACTTCTTACCAAGTCATCGCCTACGGCTATGAAGAGTCAGGCCGTCCGTCAGTTTTTTCGGACTTCAGCTTAGATATTGCTATCTTCATGTTCATCTTGGCTGTGATCGGTATTTCGCTCGTCATCTCCGTTATACAGTTTACAGGAATGCTATTTCTAAATCCTTAGTATCGACTGGGACTCTTTTTTGTGTCCATGGCATGTTTTGTTTATCCTTTGGAAAAACTTCGGAATCTCATTCCTGAAGCTCTTTACTTTTCCACCTGAGAAGCCGGTGTTCATCTCCCCTCTTCTGCTCATAGAGCTCGTGAGCAGCTGTGGCCCTTCTATGCAGCGCCGCTTTCTATGCACCTTGCTTGGCTGCATGCGCTTGTCGGCATTCGTTATCAAACTTGGGATTTCGCCGTGATAGTCGAGTAAAGCCCAATAAATCAGAAACGGTATCTCTAATGGCATTTTGACAGTGTTGACCAGTGGACCTCTTAGGAGATAAAGGGAAACATGGTCGCCGTCTGACGTCAAAATTTCTCACAGTATTTGCTTGCTTTTACGCTGTTCGGGAAATTCTCAACCGTACCTTGGCTACAACGAGGTACGAGTCGAAGTTTCCTCCTCGGAACTTGCCAATATCAATAGTACTGGAGGAGTGTCTTAAGTCGATCGAATTGTGGTCAATCAGGTTGAAAGTTGATTGATCAGGAGTTCCCAACTTTCCTTGTGAATATCCAGAAATGGAAACCGCGTGCTAGCTATGACATATTTCGCCCCGCCGCAAATTCGATTAGCCTGAATCCGTCATAGAAGGTGGTGTCGTGCGGGATAAACTTTCTGACAGTTCCTTGCGTTGCATTAAAATCTCCGAGGACAATTTTAATGCATTAGCTAGGTTATTTCTCATAGGTCTTGTCTACGATCTAGTTCGCTAGTTGTTCGGACGCCCGTGGGCTATTAAAGGAACTTACATTCCAAGTGCATATCCAAAGTTTGTTGTCCATAGTTCGTTTGCATGGATTGTCAACAGTAGATCCGTCCTTATCCGGCTTGTTGTTGCATCGTAACCTTTAACTTTATTCCATGGCCGGGTAGTTACCCCGGCGGCGCAACTCCCAACCTGTTGGGCCAGTTTTATTTTTCATATCTGTAGGATAAGTAGTCAGTAAGACAGAAGCCGATCACCCGTTCGGGGAATTAATCGCTGCCGTTGGTCCAAAAAAAGCTCATCCGCCACCATCTCATTTGTAAGACCCTGACTTAGCCACGGAAATCCTTACAGCCTGAGCTCCAAATATGTCGGAATATTGGAGCAATCATTCCAGAGAGTTCATCCGCTGTCCCGTTTAAAGTGGTGCTGGTCAGCACTCAAGCCTAAAAGTTTAATAAGTCGAGTCCGGATGGACATCGACCAATACCCAACGTTTACCACGTGGATGTTTCGACAAGGTGACATCTCCTAGTGCCTTCCCTATTGCTACAGCATCCAACATTTTTATATGTTAGTAAGGCTGAATAAAAGTGTTATTTCTTACCTTTTATTCGATCCTTGTTTCCTTAACTCGACAATATCTCCAAAGTATCGGGCTGAAATGTGAGAAAATGCTCTCTTCCTCACTTCAACGACTCCTGCTTTGGGTCAACAGTTCCTCGGACCATCGGCTTTCGACAGCAAGACAACTTCTTGGCTATATTCATTTGCCTGCGCCTCTCTCCAAAGCATAGTGACAGCCCATTGGATTTCCTCTTGTGACGGTGATTTCGACGAGTACACTTGCACATTGAATTACCTTTTCTGATATTTGCAGAACCTTACTTTGCAGAACGGGGCCTAGTTACATAAATAATTTATACAGCTGGTGATCATGTGTGTGGCGGCCTAAATACTAGGCTCGCAACTCTTTGTCCGCTGGTCCGTCAAACCATCTGCTGTCGTTGGAAAAGTCCAGGGTCTTTTGCCATTTCAAAGCCTCGGTTGCTACGTTTTCTGTGGAAGACATCCACTTCCAGTCAGTTAAGTTGGAATCCGAATCGTGTTTATAGCGATGAGTGTCCATCTTAGACATAGCGGCCGTCCCTTTAGCTTCAGTGCTCACATCAAATCTTAGTGTCGTCGAAAAGTGCGAACGTTGATAGCTACACACCTCTTCCATACAACGTGACTGGAATTACTTCGAAAGAGGATTAAACTGGAGCTTTGAAAGTGGGTACTGAAGTTCATCCTGGTGGTCTACACAACAATTTTCCAGGTTGGGGGAGCTTCCATGGCAGACGATACAGTTGAAACTACTGACGTCTTAGGGTAAGCGAAAGGTAGGAACATAAAATATTATTTGCCTCCTCGGCTGGTTGAAGCAATCAGTTGCTAAAATCTTCCAATGTGGATGATGTCAGACATATCTTATACCTTCCTCAGAAGGAGCCTAAGAGGCCAGGAAGTTTGCTAACTAGCTCTCGCTCGAGTTCCGGATTATTTATGTGGCTAAGCATTCCCGACGCTTTCCTTGCCGCACAAATGTTCTGCACTTCGATGGCAAAGTCAACAATGGCTTCAGGACGGATTTCTTTTGGGCATTTCTCTACTCTGTAGTTATACGTCTGTGATAAGTTCTAGTCGACCAAATTTCATGTGTTAAGTTGATATTGGGAGTGATAGCTCTTTCACGGCATTTCTCACAGGACCATCGAGAGCCTGCCTAATGGGTATTAGGTTTTCGAAGTCGAAGAACCCACAAATATTGTAGAAGTATTCTGTTCTTTATAACACTCTGAGGGATTGTCTTCAAATTCGGGAAATTCCTTGCATATGCCGCCAGCTGGTTTCGAGTAACACGATGAGAGCAAACCTTCTCTTGTTGGCTAGTGATGGTTCGTTCTTTCTTCTTGGCGGAATGAGTTAACTGCGTTGGAAACATGTTCGGCAGCCCTTCCAAAAAAAAGTTTTATTATCAAACTTCGATGTGCACTTCAACTCTAACGGCTGCAGTTTCTTTCATAATTTTCCGAAGAAGTGGGTCCTGTTGTTTAACTCCAGAGCTGCAAACGATTCCATTCGCGACTGAAATTGGAACAGCATGCACAGTGTTGGTTGCACAGCCTTCCTTTAACCATCTCTCCACCTAGATATGGCTTCCATCGTTGTCATCAGATCCAGAAACGCTTTCCATCTCCTATTCAAGTTGCACCACCGTATCTCTTTGCTTTCGTAACAATGACTCCTTTTGCTGCAGCAGACCCACCTTTTATTGCAAGATGAGTTGTTCTACACGGATAAACTGAATTTCAGTAATCGGCGAATGCTTGAAGAAGAAGCCTTAGAACTCGGTGAGCACGTATGCTTACAAGGTTGAATGACCGGTAGGAAGAGCGGGAGGCTTAAAGCTGCATTGGCAGACACAGAACAGTCATTCACATTGAGGGTAGAACATAGAGGTGGACTTTGGAACACATTTAGGCTTGCAACAGAATATGTTTTATTTGTTTCATTCTCGTCGACTGCTTTACTAGCTACCTTTGCCGGCTCATCAAGCCTCATATCACTTGGAGCTGTGAGATCATTAGGATTCGATTGTGCCGCATCATTTGAAGTTAGTTGAGAATTAACTAAAAGGCTTGCTTGCAGCTTGATTCCAATATCTGTGGCCTTATGAGTTTTGTGCGGCATCTTACCAAAATGAATGTTAAAGTGTGTTGAGAGAAGAAATTTTGAATTTTCTCCAGCGAATTAAAGCCTAGATTCAGTAAGTTCACGTTTATTTTGCTTAAAAATTCATACATTATTTATGTGTGAGTAAGATTTCTATCCTTGTATTCACTCTTTTCGTCTTTAACCCGCCAAAATTTTCAAAGCTTCGTGCTGAAATTGAGTTACAGCGCGCAATTGTATTTCTTGACACTTGATGTGTGAAGTATCGTATGATCTGCTTAGACTGATTATCGACTACTCGTAAAAAGCGTTACCAGATCCGTCGCCACGATCACGGTCTACTTTCTTGGGGATCGGACAAACAATACTGAAGTTCCCTTCATCGGGCATACTTTCTTCCGATAGATAAGTTGGTTTATGCTCGTTACCAAGTCATTGTCTGCCACTTTGAAGATCTCGGTGGGCTGGCAGTCCGCTTTAGCTGTTTTGTTGGACCTAACATTAGATATTTCTATCTTCATTTCTTCCATGTCAGGTGGATGGAATCGTTGTTCTATGTCATCCAGGTTGACAGGTTCGTTCCGCCTGACAGCAGTATTTGGTTAGCCATCGCCGTCTAGAGAAATTTTTTTCTTCAAATCCTAAGTATCCGCTACTAATCTACTATGATTTTCCCCTTTTTCGTCTCTACTATCTAGAGAGTGGAATTTAATGCTTCCAAAATTGAATGCAGTTTGCTATCACTAAAGCGAAATTTAAATGCCAAGCCATTATCCATGAATGGCACTTAAATCTTCGAAACCGAAAAACTGTCCACTTTCCGTATATGTGTCAATGACAACCAATATGCTGCCAAATATCTACATTTCCTCAAGCGATTTAAGGAATATCTTACCCACTCTGATCTGGCTTCAATATATAAGACTTTCATCTGCCCAATTGAGGTAAAATGCCCCCATCTCCACAGATGCCCCTTAGATTTTTATGCATTTGCCAAATAGGGTTCGAAACGCTGCGATAAAAGGTACAGGTAATACCAATATAACAAAGTCAATAGACACCCTCGAACGTAGCCTGAACATACTAAATAGCTATTTTTACATCCAATACTGAGAGATGTCAACCTGGTGATATCTATTGTTGAAACTATCTTCTACACCTCAATTGTTCTTATAACACCTCCACGTGGTAACCGCCGAGTACTAGTCAATGAGCATCCGGACTGAACCTCCTAAACTTATAAGTGCGAGTGCTGATAAGCAGACACAAATACTCGTAGCAGCACTATAAACGGGACAGCGGATGAATTCCCCAGATGGAATCAATGGTCGAAATAATCCCGGAACAAATGGTACTTTATCCGGGCCACTTCGACATATTTGGAGCTCAGGTCGGTAAGGATTTCCAAGACAAAGTCAGGTTCTTGGAAAAGATATGGTGGCGGAAGAGCCTTTAAAGGACCATCGGCAGCACCCGCATCCCAGAATGGGTTACAGGCTATCGGTCCAACCGACCCCTCGTCCTAGGGGTATCAAAAAATAAAACTCGCCCTCCAGGTTAGGGTTTGTGCCGGCGGTGTAACTGCCCGCCATGGAAAAATTACAATAGTTACGAAGCAATAACAACCCTCGGATACGGATGGATGTACTGTTGATAGCCCCTGCAAACGAATGCAGAACTATGAGCTTCGAATATGCACGTGGAATGTTAGGTCCCTTAACAGGCCACGTGCAGCCGAACAACTAGCGGAGGCCCTCGACTGATGTAAGGCAGACATAACTGCCATCCAAGAAATGCGATTGTCGCAGCTAGCACGTGGTTCCCCCATCTCGATATTCGCAAGGGGACTTGGAGAACTCCTGATCAATCAACCGTCAACCAGATTGGCCTCATTGCGATCGACGCAAGACACTTCTCCAGTTTTATAGATGTCCGAACGTACCCAGGAGAAAACATCGACTTGGACCACTATCTTGCTGTAGCCAAGGTTGCGGATATTCCGAACAACGCAGAGATGACGCTTCTGATGTGCTGGGTTTCACTCGACCACCACAGCGAAACCCCTGGTTTGACGACGAATTCAGCCTAACACATGCAGCTAAGCAAAAAGCACGCAATGCTCTATGACATGCTCTATGAGCAGAAGAGGAGAGACGAACATTGTCTTCTCTGGAGAAAGAAGAAAGAGCATGAGAAGCGCGTGGTCGAGGAAATTAAGAGATGAAGGTAAGAATAACATGCCACGGACACAAACCCCGAACCGAAGCCTGTAGAGACGAACAAGGAAACATCGTAGTAGAGTCGCAGTCGTTGCTGAAACAAAAACCGCTGTCAGGCAGAAAGAACATTTCAACCTGGACGATGTAGACCAACAAAGTATGCCCGCTGAATGGAACCTCAGCATTGTTTGGCCGATTCTCAAAAAAGGAGACTCTCTGAACTGCGCCAACTACAGAGGCATTAATCTTCTGCCGTATTGTGTGAATACCTGAAGCCGTTCGTCAAAAACCTGATACGTCCATATCAGTGTGGCTTCAGGCCAGGAAAATCCACAATCGACCAAATATTCACACAACGGCAGATCTTGGAGAAGACCAATGAGCTACAGATCGATACCCACCACCTATTCATCGATTTTAAGGCCGCGTATAACGAGCTATACAGAGCAATGTCTAGTTTCACGATAGGGAACGCACGCTGCTCCATCAAAGTCGATAAACACCTCACTGAGACCTTTGATGTGAATAAAGGATTTAAACAAGGCGATGCGGTGTCATGCGGTTTCTTTAACATCGTGCTTGAAAGAATTGTGCAAAACTCACCCGCCAACAATCTTTCAAAAGTCCATCCAATTACGCCGACGATATTGACACAATCGGAAGAAATCAGTAGCGTAAGAGCATTGGCGCCTTGGCGAGTATTGGGAAGTAAGCGGGGAAGATGGGTTTAGCGGTGAGCTACATAAATGGACATTGAACACCGTTGTCTCGAACAAAACGTCACCCTTGACAGGTATAATTCTGAGGTAGTTAAGAACTTTGTCTATTTAGGCTCTGCAATGAATTCAGACAACGACATCAGCGCTAAGCGAAAAATAACTCTTGCCAATCGCTGCTTCAACAAAAGTCACCTTTTATAAAAACATAATAATCGCAGTCCTGCTATACGGCGCAGAGGCATGGACATTATCAAAAATGGACGAGGGTGCTCTTGTTGACTGAGGCCCAGATCCAGCCCGGACTGTAGCGCCACCTAAAATAAAGTAAAAGTAAGGTATACCCTTTAGCCCCCTCTTGAACGTCCTTTGAAATATCGTTATTATTTCCTAAACCAAATAACTTGCTTATGGAATGTCTTTATTTCTTAGGCATTGTAACCTACAAACATTCAAAACCAACGTTCATCGGTACCTCTCTTTGTCTCATCCCTAATTTTTCATCGCTTGTTCTGTATGCAAAATTTGAGGGTGCTAAGAACCCCTTGAGCGTCTGTTTATGAGGCTAGCGCTACCTAAGTAGTATGGTAAAATCCTTCATGTAGCTTTCAAGGGCCACGAAAACTCATTAAAGGGCTTTGTGCCAAGACTTCTTTTTACGAAGTACGAGTATGTGCCATTAGACTTCTGTTTCGCACTTATCGGATTTTTCAGTTTTCGAACCCACGACATTGAGGAAATATGAAGAAAAGAGGATTAAATAGTCCATTTCCCTGAATGGGATCATTTCCGACATCGAATTTACATATTCACCTAATTCGTCAGCTTGCTTCCGCAGGACTATTTGGAGTAATTTCAACGATGTATTACGAGTACATTACCGGCGGAGATGTCAAAGGCTTTCCAAATTTTTATCGGTATTCCAATTTTTTGAATCGTAGATACAACTAACATATCTAACGTATATGGAACGATTGTAAAATATGTATTCCAAACTACTTCCACAAAATCAACTGACAAAACTGCCTTCAAGCCAGTAAGTCCACTTTTGTTCCTGTATTCTGGGAGCCGCTGGCCCACATATTGTAGTATATCTATAGATGCCCGAGTACTCATATAAATATGCTTTTTAGTGCAATCAGTTTTAACACAATTAAAATCAATTATAAAGGATCTCCTTTGCAGATACATGTTTGTAAACATATCCTTAAGTTTGTATGGATGTATAAATTCGCGTTGAAATCCATGTATAGATATGTAGGTAGTCGTATTTGTACACACACCCATGCAGACAATCACTTTGGGAACAATAGCTTTTGTAGGGCCCTCACGTGCGTAGCTGTGTGACGGGTCATATTGTCTATCTCTGACAACGGCTTCTGCTTTTGAGTGCAATAATTGATGTTGCCAATTTCAGGACAAATGCCCGGCAGTAATCATAACAATTGCAAATTTTCCATCATATCGCAATAATAGACAGATACACATGTAGATGGAATATTCAGAACCACACGTACAAATAAAGCTGGGGCGAATGAGTGTACTATGGCAGTTTGGGGTGGATTTACAAACGCCTGCAGTCATCTATTAGCCATTATGACATTCGTACGTGAATGTGTCTTAGTGCGTATGTGTTTGTTGCTACATTCCTATGTATCCTTGCCTCTGCAGATTGTGATTTAAATTTCAAGGGTCCATAATTTGATCTGGGTGTCGATGCGTGCGTGCTAGTAAATTGTGTGTACAAGCAATAGGAGAGAAACTCAGACAGACAGATTGACATTTTGTCGTAGATTTTTCATGTAGCCTTCAAGTCCTTTTTGCCATACAAATAGGACCTTTTGAAACGCATAAACTATTCGATTTAAGTAGTTTGTTGTATACATAGTTATTGAGTTGGTTAGTTTTCGAAAGCGAATTAAGAACGATATAGATTGAGGTGAGAAGATGCATCTCGTTAACACGGATTTAACCATGAACTGATGAAGAGTTATTGCTGTAATGCAAATTGGGTTAGATGATGTGATCGAGCAAATGAGAGCACTTCAATGATTTAAAGCAAAAAATATGTATTAGGCAATATTTGTTCGATTGAATTTTCAACTCGAAATGTGAAATGATGTCGCTGAGAGACAACGTATTTCTACGAGTGTTACTTTGATCGGACGACTATCAATATCAATTTATGTATTTTGCCATAGTGGTTCAGGTTTAAGTCCCACATGGTACACACAAAAACAGAAAAAGTCTTTTTGGTTGCTCGATTGATTTTAAGAATAATTCCCGCACTGGCGTCGGGGTTAACAGCGGAGCTAAAGAAGATACAGTTCCTCACTATCTTACTTGCGAATTCAGTCATTTTTGTGAATAACAGGTCTCGGTTTTGTCACTACGGACCTTGTATTTCATTGCAGCGTGTATTCTCCATTGTCATCTTGCACAGACAGACGAGTTTGCAGGGATGCCATTGCTCTTTATAGCTCATCTCTATATATGCTGTCATACACGGCCTCAAAATCAATGACTTTGCTGGCCTGGGGCCACACCTGCATGGACCAATCAATATTTTGTTAACCCATACCACAGATAAGATCCTGTATACGATGTTAAGAATACTCATGCCTCAATAGGTGTAGGGTTGTTTCAGATGCCTTGAATTTGGACACCTGGCAATAGATTGCAAAAGCTCCAGCGATCGATCAACCACGTGTATTCGAAGTTGGGAAAACCATCACAAACTAAAGGGCTGTCAATCGAAACCCAAGTGTTTCCTTTGTGCCGGGACAGGGGGAGAATTACGGCATATTGCAAGAAGTATATGATGCCCACAATACAAAAAGGCAATAGAAATTGCATCCGCGAAAATATGAATATTTTGCAATTAAACCTAAATTATTGTGACGCAACCCAAGATCTACTGCAACAATCCGTAGGTGAGTTTAAAATTGACGTTACGATCCTTTGCGAACAGTACAAAAACGTAAATGGAAATACCTAGATGTCTGATGCGATAAATAAAGCCGTTATTTGGGCCTGCGGAAAGATATCTATTCAAGAATACTCACCCAGGCATAACGATTACTTATCGGTATTTTCCAAGCAATTGTGAATAGACCGGTCGCCGATGCCAGAGACCGCACCCTTCTCTAAATTGCAGGCGATTTAAATGCCTGGGTTACGGAATGGGGAATCACGGTAACGAATCATCTCCTCTTCAGACTCTGTAATAGCAGAAAATTCATTCACCTTTAAGAGAATAGCCTGCTAATAGGAGATAACTGGAGCGTCAGCGACCACTAAACTCACAGCGATTACAAGGCTATCCTAGTTAATCTCGGTTCGGTTCTAAGAACCGGCTACATTAAAATTACCCAGGTGGAGAGCAAACATCAAAGACGAACAACATCTGAGCTATGCGAGGCAGCAATGCTTTATAGATCTCTGCGACTAACTTAATGAAATATGTGGAGTAAGGCTTACAACATTGTCACAAGGAGACTAAAATGTCCACGAATGCAATCACCTACGTGGCCGATGTTACATCCTAAAATAGTGGAAACTATTTTCTCTCGGCATGAAAACGCTCTTCAACCAAAATGAGAGCCATAGTGACCAATGCAAGCGAAGAACTTCTCAGAGTGGGCGATGAAACACAAAACCGAAAATCGCCGGGGTGAACCGAACCGAGCGTTAAAAACTGCCGTGCGAACCCGACCAAAAATTTTTGTAGAAATGTACAACGCGTGCCTTAAAGACGGCACTTTTCCAGAGCTCTGAAAACGACAGCAACTAGTTCTGCTGCCGAAAGAAAAGAAACCACATAGTGAACCCTCGTCTTATAGGCCCCTTTGTATGCTCGACACGATAGGAAAACCCCCCGAACGAGTAAAATATAAAAGACTTGAGTCTGGAATCGAAGTAGCGGGTGATCTAGCGGAACATTAATGCGGTTTTTGTAAGTCGCGATCAACAATAGCCGTTATCAACGAGGTTGGAAAGGAGGCACTAAGAAATACTTCGCAGTAGTAGCCCTAGATATGCAAAACGTCTAATGCATATGCCGGTTTCTTAAAACCCATCTCGGGCTATTTCACTGACACGATCCTTTCCTATGATTCCGACGACGGAATCAAGAGGTACCTAGTAACCGGCGTTGTACCACAAGCATCGGTTTTGGGTTCTCTGGTATGGAACGTGATGTACGACGACACCTTACGTCTACCAACCATACGAGGAGCAGTAATCATCAGTTTCGCGGATGACATCGCAGTCGTGTTGAGACCGTAAGGACAATAAAATGCTGGCTTCTCGGGGCCGGATTGCAATTCGCGGATCATAAAATCGAAGTTTTACATATAAGCAGTCGGTAAGTTCGCGAGACGATAAGTCTTAGAGTCAGAGAGTACGATTTCACGACCATTTATTAAATACTCAGTGGTGGTGATTGATTCTCGTATAACATACAAGCTTCACTTGGAATGCGCTTGAGAAAAGTCATTAAAAGCGGTCGGTGAACTGAGCAATGTCGGAGGACCAAGACATTGACTGAAACGCCAGTTCCATACAGTTGTACGGAGCAGAGATTTTATCAAATGCAGTGAAAATAAAGAGTCGGAAGCACATTTCAAGCGGTAATGCACGAGGCCGTGTCTTCAATGCCGCCCATGCATATCCTCGCCGACGAACTGAAACGACTATACAATGAGCGAGTACAAAATTTTCGGTTAGACTCCCATAGAAGAAAAGTCAAGAGAAACCACAGGATAGCGGTCTGGCAACAATAGTGCGGCGAATCGCAGAAAAAAAGATGGAAGCATCGGCTGATACCAGGGGTCATTACCTGGATTGATCAGAAGTATGACGAAACTAACTTCCACTAATTTTTAGCGGATCATGGCTGTTATAGGGAGTATCTCTTCCAACAGCAAGAGACTATTCCGTATTGCCCTCGAGGCGATAATATTTCAGAGAACGCGACGTGGCGACAAGAATTCTTAGAGATCTTAGACGTCAAGAACGCATACGTAACGCAAATGTTAGCAACGGCGGTGCCCATGCAAGTCTTCCACCTTCCTATACTTAAGAAAAAAAAAAAAATTAAAACATGCCTCTATACTAGGTGCAGTTCAAAAGGTTTTCTTATACCTGCCGCTTTGAAGAACTCGGCAATTAGTCCGTCTTCTCCAAAGGCTTTGCTGGGCTTAAGCTTATTGTAGATAAGACATCGTTTAGGTTGGAAGCTTCGTTCTGTCTGAAAGCGGTGTCTGGTTCATCATCGCTGTTATACAGTCTACAGAAATACGCTTTCCGAATACTTTCCATCGACTGCGACTCTACTACAATACAATATTGCCTTTTTGATCAGAAGCGGCATCTCTGATGGCCTTTTGGGAGTGTTGTCACACTTCTGCGGCTGTGGACATTTCGTTAAATTAGGAAGAACTCGATCGAAAATGGATTTGGCGATTTCATGCCATTTTAGCCGTATGACGTCGCATTAACTTGTGTTTGCATTGTGCGTTATATCCGCGATCTTCGCCTCCAGATTTTGATCTTCGGGCAGATTGTGTCATGGCTTACGTGAACACCTGTAATGAAGAATTTATTTCACGGAATGCCCACACATCCATGGGAGCAAGAATACGCCTTACCATCACTCTCCCTCAATTCTTTTGATATCAGCTCGGAACCCGTGTTGGGGGCACAGGTTCCACCCTTGGTATGAGTCGAGGTCCATATAGAACCTCTTACTGACTTAAGGTCTCAGCACCCAGGACTTTTCGCAACTCTAAATTGGGTGAGACCAGCAGGTGCACCCTTCCTCCATTTCAAGTCTAAACAACGGCTACCGTGACGCTCCTACAAGGAGGCCTACCTCAAAAAGTCAGGCCCGGACCGAAATCAAGGGGCTCCTGACTCCAACGGTATCGTGTCTTAAAACCTGGTATGGACTACCGATGATCTTGCCACTCAACAAGACAAATCATAGCAACCTTCAGATATTTCTCTGCCCCCGCTCTTTATTAGACAAAGTGACTGATAGAAGAAGCCTTGATAATTTGGCGGTGGCTGAACCTTTCGGACAATCTGGAGCTCAACAAGTCCCCTTGTTAATATCGAGATATGGGAACCGCGTGTGCTAGCTAGGACAATGTTTCGCCGAAAGTATGCCCGACGTTTAGAATTACAAATTGTTTGGCCGATTCAAAGGGAGATAACCAGAGTAGTACCAAGACTAGAAAATAAATTATCTCAACATCACATACACAACTGATGTGAACGTTTATGACTCTACGTAAGCAGTGAAGTTTTGAGCCAGAGAAAAAGTGTTTCATGCATCAAATTTTAATTTTCACATTACGGCTGATCTTGGAAGAAATCAAGGAGCTCCAACCCTAAGGGAGAACACAGAAGAGAATAACGTCATCTTTGATGACGCACGCAAGTCGAAGAGGACCGTAGCCAAATTCGTGAAGCAATCAAAACTAATGCCTATCCGTATCGCTAGTTCTTTCGTCATTAGTTTGCGTTGCCACCTCTGTGTACAATCAAAGAAACCTATGCCTTACAGTTTCGGTCTTCCTTTCTTCGTTTAACGAAACTGGCTCCACGTCAACAACGGCCCATGGTGGTAGGCGCATAATTGACGAATTTATATATAAACACCTCTGTTAGTACATTTCAGTTGTATAAAGTTGCATTACCTTATATCTCATAAATGCGAGACCATCCCACCATTGCTTATATCAAATATGTACTCGTATGTTTCCAGTCGACATACACCTATTCCATCTTGTTTTGCAATGCGATGCTTGGTTGCTTGATTCCAATTCTCTTGGCCGTGATACAGGTTCACCTGAAATTTTTTCCTCGGACACCCCCATCGCATGAGAATGGTACGAGTATATATATCCGCTCCAGTACCGCGATACAATTTGTATCAAAATCAGGTACGGAAAGTGCAAAGAATTTTTATTACAATTTGTATATGCAAGACCCCTTCTAGAGAACAGTTGAAAACAATCTACCTATACCAATAGATGGAGGGATGGGGTAAGTAAATTATTAATCCAGCTAAAAAGCCACTTCAATCCTCCTATGACCACATCGGGAATTTATTCTCCTTGCTCTGTTCCTCTTTTTATCCGCCTTCTCTCCCAACGGCACTTTGCATTTTCGGACCATAAGCGGGAACTTTTATTTTGTGTAGGGCTTCACAGAATCACTTGCCTCATAATCTGAACATTAAGTGCAATGGCTTCATGCACAACTGCTTTCGAATGCGCGTTTTAGTGGTCGTTAGTGTATGAATATATGTATGCCCATACAGTAGCGGTCCTTTGTTGTAATTATGGCTCTTTAATGGCATTAATATGGAAGCGAATGGCTTGGCGGTAGCGGTGGTGGTGGCAGTGATGGTGAATAAAGGTAAATCGAGACTTGCCTTCTGTATTGTAGTTGAGGCCGGATTTAAAGGCAGACATGTGAGACGACCGCCTTGTGTACTCGTACTTGTACGCGAGCGGCTTTTTTAATTGTCCACATTCGGCGAGTGGATAATTGCATTTTGGGGCCAGCAACTTGTGTCTCTGAAAGTGAGCAGATACTCAAAGTACCAACGAATACTGTGCACTTTAAAATTGAGATATTGTAAATGAGTACACAGAAGTGATGGTTATTTTTTGTTGTTGTTAAACGTTAATACGGTTGTAATCTTCAAGGCTTTTAACAACGTTAATTACTTTTTTCTAGAGGGTAAGGTTCTTAATTTTCATGAGGAGTAAAATGAGTAGCTTGATGAACTACTTGCTGTTGAAGGCTCCATGGTGAACTACGAGTACAACAGGAAGAAATTTTGGAGGATGTCATTTATAAGAGCTGGTAATAGGCAAACATAAAAGCGCTATAAACGGGACAGCAGAATAATTCCCTAGATGGAACGAACAGTGTGGTTAAATCCTAAATCTACACAAATTATAAGGGCTACTACGACATATTTGGAACTCAGACCGGAAAGGATTTCCGAGACGAAGTCAGGGTCATGGAAAAGCGATGGTGGCGGATGAGCGGGTTACTGGGTTCGGTCTAACCGATCCCTCATCCTAGGGGTATATAGAATGGAACTAGTCCCCAAAAGTGAGGGTTGTGCCGATGGAGTAACTGCGCAGCCATTGAAAAAGACTTAAGTTACAACAACGGCTCGTAGACAAATTGAGGAAGTAAAACTGCGACATCAGCTACGGCGATTTTTATTGACGGCAAAAGCAGGGCCTGTTTGGATGCGAATTTGTGGTTAAAGCCATGAAGTTTTGAATTTTCGGAACATCTTTGCATTGCACCTTCTAGCAATCCACGTCAATTCTTAACTTTCTAGCACTAGCCTCATATATATGCACGCCCCTACAGAAAATGAAGATTACAACATCAAGGATAGCTCCTGCGATCTCTTGGACAAGACTTATAAGAAATGACATAGCTATTCAATAACACAAAAGAAAAAAAGACAAAACGCACTTTTATTCTGCAATTATTTATTTTCCTCTGGACTGTATTTTTGCACGACTGGTCTAGCTCGCAGACTGATACAAAGTGAAAGATAAAGATGGCCCACCGTTCTGGTGGGAAGATTTAACTTTACCGCTCTGGTTGTAGCTCTGCTTTTGCACTAAGCTACAGAAGATTGCACGGATCTCGGTCGCAGGTCCCGTTCGATGTACATTCACGAACGGTGGAAGAATGGTCGAACGTTATCATCTATTCTTCTTTGTGTGCTTTTCGTTGCGCCTCGTGAAACGGTACTCTGGCCTGCCAGTCGCTGTGCTGGTTATATCCCTTGCGATTGGATTGCTCTGTGTGTGGTGTCATGTGTACTGGCTCTGCACACATTTAGGGTTGATGATGGCTTGTCGCCCCGGATACAGTTGATTTCGTGTGTTTTGCTACCGCGCTGTTAGCTTGGCATGGAGATGCTGTATCACTGGCATGCAGTGTTGCTGTCTTATGTTTTTGAACACTAGCTGAGGCATCAACATTTTCCTCGGCGGTTTAAATGCAAAGCAAGGAACTGTCGGAAAGTAAAACCTGCACGACACCACTTTCTATGATGTATTCAGGCCAATCGACTTTAAGGCGACGGGGCGAAACATGTTATAGCTGCTAGCACGCGGTTCCCACATCCATATATCCACAATGAGGCTTGGGAACTGCTGATCTACCAGATTATCCGAATGTTTCGAGATGCCCACATCGACTAAGACCGAGAAACTAATACTGTGAGGAAGTCCAATTTCAGACGGCTGCGATCAAAAGAGATCATATAATTTCCCGGTCTCCTCTAAATCTATAAAAGAGGACCTTTTTCAGTGGCAAAATGTAAAAAGCCATCAAAGATGTCGCTTCTGCTGTGTTCGATTTCATTCGACAATCACAATGAAAACCCTGGTGAATGCCGGCAAGTATCTACATATAGCCAAGCAAGATGTATACAAAGCGGTGCTGCTTAGAAAGACAAGAGCTGCTCACGAGTTCAATGAGCAGATGAGGAGAAACGAACACCGCGGCTTCTTAGGAGGAAAAAGAGAAAAGCATGTGAAGTTGAGAGAAGCTTCTCCAGCAATCAGATTGGAAAGTGTACCCAAAAGGTTAATGAAGCATGCCACGTATACAGACTATAAATCGAGTCCTGTAGAGGCGAACAAGGAAACATCGTAGTCGATTCGTAGTCAATGCTGAGGATTTGGAAGAAGCATTTCTGTAGACTTTATAATAGCGATGAAGCACCTGATATAGCTGTCAAGCTGATTGAACCATTCAATCTGGACGATGTAGACTAACTATTCCACCCACCCAGCCTAGAAGAAGTGAAGCTAGCCATATCTAAGCTTAAGTACAACAGCTCATCTGAAAAAGACGATCGAAGACGAAGAAGTATGCCCTCACATTTATATGTCCTATCCTCAAGATCTATAAACGCATCAGTCTTCTTAACATCGCATACAAGATCTTATCTGCCGTATTGTGCGAACGCCTAAAGCCGTTCGTTAACAGTCTGATTGGTCCATATTAGTATGGCTTCACACTACGGCAGATCAAGAGGGGACTTAGACAAGGCGATGCGCAGTCATGCGATTTCTTCAACATCATGCTTGGAATAATAATACTACAATATAATAATAATATATAGGGTGTAGTACACTGCGACACTGTGGTCTATTGTGCCCCCTACTTATACCTTGGAGAGGTTTGCTCCCTCTTCCAGAGCCCCCTCACAGCTTAATTCACAAAGAATTATGTTGGAGTGTTTATGCTCTGGCTTTGGCCTTGGCAAGGAAAACCTACTCAGAGCACATCATCCAGATCAATTTCTTTTATGAATCTGAGAATGAGCAGTGGATCCGTGGTTGGTAAATCCTTTTCTTGAATTTGGTGTTTTCCCAAATGTTTAAACCTTTTTTGGGTCAGTGCCCCGCAAGATTCCCGTATGTGTTCTCGAGGTATAGTTCCACTACGGCATATGTTTCCATCCTAGGGCCATTTCATGCACAATGGCGTCTTCCAGTCCTGTTAGGTCCTTGCTGCTGAGTATCTCCTGGGAACATTTCACCGGGAGAACACATACCTGCTCAGCCACCGCCCCAGTGGTTTGTCGTTCCCGCGCTGTACCAGCTTTCGCCGCTGCAGCGTAGCTTTGGCTTTCACAGGCATGCACTTGGCCCTCCACCTTTTGGCTAAGTTGCTAGGGGGTGTGATGGTAGCGTTCCCCCTTTTCTCCGCAGCCATACCTTTTGTTTCGGGTCGTCTCTTCCGCCTGGTTTTCCAGGTGATGCTAAGGCTGGGCATTTAATTTTCCACGCGGCCTGAACTTCTGGGGGATTAGAGACTTCTGGAGTCTCCTTCGCTCTCTTTTCCTCCACTCTGCCCTTATTTTCTGTCGAGAATGAGGTAGGAGCTTGGCTCTTACCCCTGCTGTCCGAAAGTCTTCGCGAGGTGGTGGCCTTGTGGCTTGTTCTAGGGTGTACCTTCCTAAAGCTTCCCTCTCAACTAGTTCCGGGTATATCTTGACCTTAGGGGTGGGTTGTTCTAAGCTAATCCCTCATCATCAGCCTGTCTGCCATGACGTCTTCGACAGCATAGCCCATTGAATCATTGCGATGTTAAGCCTCCGCACCAGGCACCTTTACAAAGGTAGAGGCACACATGACAAGGTGACTACCCCTAGCGAAGGAAGAATAGTGCAAAACTCACGCACAAACACAAGAAGCACAATCTTTCAAATCTTGACATAATGGGAGGAAAACAGCGTTCGCGAGTACAAAATATTTGCTAGCAATCAAAAAGCAACACCAACTCTTTGGAAAGAACGTCATGACCTTAATAATCCCAGTCCAGCTACATGGCGGAGAGTCATCGTCATTAACAAAAATTGATGAGGGTACTCTTGGCCAACGTGTGCGTGCGAAACTGGAGGTAGCTAGCGAAAAATCGAGCTTTCTGGAGATGCTTGTTAAGAAGAACAGTGTTAAGACAAAAAATGGTTCACTTATAGGATTTATTTGAAATTAATGGAATCTTTTAAGAACAGGCATCATCTTACACATCTGGCTTGCAGGGGAATGATTAAGGGGCAGCGAGTTGTCTTAAAGGAATGATCAAGCGATAAATTAAACGACGCTGATAAAAGGGAGAAATGCCTGAGCATAGTTATTTTCCTTTGTTAACATGCAGCTCATTTGGATCTACATCAATATCAAGCTATGGATATAATAGGCCCGGAATTCGGAATAATTTCTCAAAAGCCTAATATCGCAAAACAGAAGAAACTGAACATAATTGAACCACCCAGTGACTTGTTTAGCAATAATTCATTCAACTAACTAAGTAGTGTATCAGCCTTGATTTAAGAATCGATTGAATTTTGCAATTTTAACATGTCATAACTTATTTCCCACAGTGAGTTGTCGATTAAGTTCAAGTGCACAGGATCAAAGTGCCCCAACTTCCATGGCCCGAGCATAAATCATTTTGAAAACCAAACAACCTTTCAGTTTGCATTTTCACACAAAACTTTCGTTCTGTCGTTTTTTTTTTTAAATTTTTTATTTGAACTCTCATTTCGATTGCAATAGTTCTGAACTTTGACATTTTCGCCGATAACATTCATTTTCAAAAAAGGGCTGGTAAATTTTCACCAACTATTCAATTATTAAACCACCACCCACTTGTCGTGCAAACTCGATTGAAGAAGGTTAGGGGATGTCGAGTACAACCAAAAGCACTCTCTGAATGCCCATTGCCGTAGCTGAGAGAGACCAAAAACATTCTATTCTCGGGACGTTGACAGAAATAATTAATTTGGAACCCAATGCAAAATCGTTTGCCTATTAAAATATTCCTTTTCGAATGCAAGCCACCCCTAAACGAGGCATGGTCACTGACGACAACAACCAGTACAACAACGATGGTGACGATGACCTGCATACAGCTTTTCCAGCTCCAAAACGTTCCTACAAAATGAATTAGTGCCAGATTTAGAGTGTTTGAATACAAGTCCTGGTGAAAAATAAACGAAAACATGCAAAACTAAAACTAAAAAGGGATGTGCCTCTCACTTTGCACTATGTACGAGTTTAGTTAAGAACTACACAATCAGTGCAAGGACATTATTAATCGACGAAGAAATTAAAAACAAACGAAAAAAAATGAAGAGCTCTGGGAAAAAAGGATCGTTTCCAATACCCACTACGGAACTTGATTCAGTAGATTCCCTTTGACTGTAAATACACATCATGGTCAGTGGATTTTAATTAGTACGAATATTTTAGCCTCGGCCAATTAAAAGTAATTTTTGTCATGCGTACACTTCAAATTGAATGCTGGGATTGCCTAAGGATGGCTATTTTTATGCCACTCCTAATTTAAGTTGCATTCGTCATTCAACGTTCAGATGCTTGTTTCTAAGCAAACTTTTAAGATGAATAGAAAGGTGCTGAAAACGGGTCTCTTTAAAATAAAAATGATGATTGATCGGACTGTCTATTCTATGTAAATTACATAGCTCTGCCACTCGGATTGATTTGCGTATTATTGTGTAAAATAAAAATAAGTTCGATTCTTTGAGTTTTGAGATATGGCAACACTAGTGTGAACATGTCAAATCTGACATTGTCTTCGTAAAGTTTGACATTTTAAATGGTAATCATATATTCAGAATGCTGTATGTGTTGTGTACAAGTACTTGAAACATTCATCTTGCTCAAAAAATGTAATTAAATCGTAAATATTTTCGTGCGATGATTTTTTATGACTTTCGACGTGAATTAAACAAACAACGGTGTGCCGGAGAACTGGCTTCGACTTTTAGTATCTAATGAAGCACCATCTCGAGTTTCCGAATTCGATCGTGGCCGCACTACCTTACGGGACGAATTTCGTGGAGGTCGCCAAAATCGGTCGTTGTGCCAAAAACCCATGCTGTGCGTGAACTAATGTTTCAGGGTCATCATGTGACAAATTGTGATCTAAGCTATCTATTATAATTTTTTTTGGGGTAGACACTGAAGCAGAATTACTGCAGGTGATCGCAAAACTAACATCAAAACTCGTGTGGAATTGATGGTCTAAGTAGTACGAGATTTTCATAAACAAAAATTCTTAATATCAAAATTGAATCAAAAAAAAAACAACACACTGTGTTACTGAAAGAATGGTTAGATTTTGTAATAATCGATATCGACGCCAGACACTCCTCCAATATTCTTAATGTCCGAACTTTCCGAGGACCCAACACAGACTCGGATCACTACCTTGTTGCAGCCAGAGTACTTTTATGTTTATATTTATTGAAAAATTGCTACTTTATTTATCTAGAAATGGCAAGGAACTATACAAGGGTGTTGGGAAGAAGAAGGTATGCCGATTACACCGACGATTCCCTACAAAAATGTCTGGAAGAAATTAGAAGAGGCGAAATTTCTCACAGAAAGACGGAAGAAAAGTACAAAATTCCAAGAAGAAGAATCTTAAACAAACTCAAGGATAGGCACTGAAAGAATCCTGGAAAACAATATATTTTCAATTCAAAAGAAGAAGCGAAATTCGTTGATTGTATACTTTCCCTGGCGGACTATGGATTTCCCATAAATCCTTTCGAAGTGCGTCATATCATTAAAAACTACAATACCCTAACCGCTGTGGGTGGATAGTGAAAATATTTGATAATCATTTTCCTGGCTTAGACTGGACAAAGGCTTTTGCTGCTAGACACTCGGAAATTTCCGTGCGTTTTGCAGAAAACATCAAATGTACTCGAGAGGCTGTGGATGAACCAATGTTACGAAGTTTTTTTTGAAAACTTGGCAAATGAAACAAAGGACGTGCCTCCATCTGGAATTCCGACGAGACAAATCTTACAGATGACCCTGGAAAGGAAAAGGTAATTGTTAAAAAGGGATGCAAATGTCCAGATGTATAGAGGTAATAAGGAACGCTTCGAAAACGTCTGTGTCCGTCATGTTTTGTGGCAATGCCGCAGGAGAATTAATACCGCCATACGTAGTTTATAGGGCTTCAAAAAAGGGGACGACATGGACGGAATGTGGTCCCAAAAGCTGCCGCTATAATGCTAGTATATCTAGATTGTTCGATGCACACATTTTTACAGACTGGCTACAATTTCAGATGATACCAAGACTCAGAAAACTTGAAAGGAAAAATTGTGCGAATTTGTGATGACCTATTATCACACATAACTGTCGATGCTCTTCAAATGTGTCGAGAAAACAAAGTGCACTTAATTTGTCTTCTACCGAATAGTACCCATATGACCCAGCCGCTCGATGTTGCATTTTTCCGGCCATTAAAAATAGCTTGGCGAAAAGTGTTGGCAGAATGGAAGGATACTCCCGACGGAATTCGTAATACCAACATACAAAAGGAAAACTTTCCACCATTATTGTCAAATAATTGATGAAAACGCTGAAGCAAATTTGAAATCTAGTTTTAGGAAATGCGGTATATTTCCCCTGAATGTCGAAGAGGTTTTAAGCCGTATTCCAAGAAATACTTGCGATGAAAGTGAAATGCAGGCAGCATTTCTTGAATCCCTTGCATCGAAAAAGGTAGAGGTTACTGCAACTGTCAAAACCCGAAGAAAAAAAAAACGAACGTTCTGACTGGAAAAAGCGTTTGCGTCGCCGAAGACGACCCGGCTTCTGGAGAAGTTCCAGTTACCATTGATGAGGATGTTCCCAGTACTTCTTACCACAGGCAGGAGGATTGTAACAATCAGCCGACTACATCTCACTATGTGATGGAAGAAGCCATGGTTTTCCATCATGACTCTTGTGATGACATAAATTTCGAGGATGTTGTTAACGAGGACGAAGATGAAAACAGATTTATCGATTTTGTAGAAGGCAGATCTACAGGCAATCTCAATGAAGTCATTTTGGAGAAAGTTGTTCGAGAGGTAGGAAAGTTTGTTGCCTTCGTTTGCCCAATCCACAAGAAAGAAGATCACTTCAACTGCGCCAACTATAGGGGAACTAGTCTCCTAAACATCGCCTGCAATTCTCTGTTTCGTATTGTGTAATCGCTTGAAACCAATCATGAGCAGTCTGATAGGTTCATATCAGGGTAGTTTCAGGCGAGGGAAGTCTAGACCCTGGAATTCCAGATCGACAACCACCACCTGTTTGTCGTCTTTAAAGTCGCATATGATAGCGTGCACAGGGCCGAACTGTATAGTGCCATGTTTAGTTTTGGCATTCCTGCCAAACTCGTCAGGTTGTGAAGAATGACAATGCAGAATGCTCGCTGCTCCACTAAGTTCGGTAACAAATTAACCGAGACCTTCAATGTCAAACAAGGTTTAAGACAAGGCACTTTCATGTGACTTTTTCAACATCGCTTTAGAGAGAATCGTGCAAAATTCACTGGCCAATAGAAGGGAAACGATTCTCTACAAGTCTTCCCAATTGCTTGTAAACGCAGACGACATCGACGTTATTGGACGAAGACAGCGAGATGTCAATGAAACATTCGCAGCTATCGAAGCGGCTAGATTGGTCTCACGTTAAATGAGGCAAAAAAACAAGTTCATGCTGTCTTCAAAAAAGTACTCGCAACATCGACAACATGGTCGGAGTGTCAAAATTGGCAGCTATAACTTCGAGTTATACCTAGCAGTTGCAAGTAGCAACGATACCAGCATGGAAATAAGTTGTAGAATAACTCTTGTCAACAGCTGTTTTTGAACAGCAGAGCCCTCTCTCCCAAGACCAAACATGCTGTGTATGAGACTTTTGTCATCCCCGGCTTGCTCTATGGTGCAGAGGCATGGACCTTATCAAAAATGGATAAGGATGCTCCTGTTTGCTTTGAGAGAAGAATTCTTCGAGTGATCTTCGGCCCCGTCTGTATTGACGGTGAGTGGAGGAGGAGATATAATGACGAACTGTATGGACCTTACAGCGACATCGACTTAGCCAGAAGATCAAACGTCTGAGATGGCTGGGTCATATATAGTGGATGGACGCGAACGCTCCGGTCTGAAAAGTCAAAGTCTTCGAATCCGCCCCCGAGGGACAGCGCAGTAGAGGAAGGCCGAGACTCAGGTGGCGCAGACAATTGAAGGAGGACCTCAGATTCCAAATTTTAAAGTAACTCACATAGTAGATGTACCTACTACTAACAGAGAATGCAAAAATCTTAAAACCCGAAGTGGAAAGCATAATAATCCAATCACTGAGAGAAAGCTTCTCTTGATCTACTTACAGCTGACTCTTCTAAGCACAACGCTACACAATGTTGGTAACTTCTACCATACAATGTTTCTGCCTCCTGTGGGGCCTTCGATTAAGCGCTTTTGTATCCCTGTCTTTCAGACAACTCCCAGTTCTTTTCTTTCCATTTGTACTTAGAGTTTAAAAGGAGGATTTGTTCTCCTTACAGCAGAGCTTTTTACGTCTTCTACTTCATTGAATCCACTTGAGAAAGAGTGCTTCATCAAAACAGAGGTCGATTCCGATGCCTTGCTGGCAAGGTTTCTACTGTATTCGATGCTGGTTTCACTGAACTTCTCGAGACGTGTTTTGCACTGTCGGCCAGCTACTTGCTGTTGTGATTGCATTCTAAACTTGGGAATGAAAAAAGTGCATTCCAATTTATTGTTTGTTCCTCTGAATTTGCGCCTTTCTTTTCTTTAATAAGCAGACAAAGATACTGAGGTGTATTACCATAAGGTATTAGCCTCACTTTGGTTGATGTTTCACTCAACTTAAAATAAAACTCCGATTCTTGGGATTATCTGTCCAAATGGGATCTAGGAATACCTATACAATTTTTCTCACAGAATGATCTATGGTGTTGTCATCATTATTGTCACAATCCATGCTTCTGAGACATACATAGATAAAATTTAAGATGAGTTAGTCAGAGTGGGCCTCAAGTACACTTAGACCAACTGCAAGACTTTTCTGTTATTGCTGAAAAGCAATGCTTTACGTAACCCTCAGACGGCAAAGATTTCTTCACAAACTTCCCAAGATCGGTGATCTTCAAAGCTTAGAGATCTAAGAACTAGTAACTGACATTCTGATGAATGCAAAGGTAGGGCAGTTACAAATGAAATGAGCCACAGATTCATCTTTGTATAAGATTCGTGTATAAATTTAGAAATGGGTTTTATATTGAGGTGATTTGTTAGATTGATCACCTAGGATCGACAATAGGCCTTATCTAGTCTTAGTTTCTTACTATGGTTCCGGTGAAACCCCTTATGATGACTGAGAATACTTCATTTGTAATACATTGATGTCTTGACTTTGTTTAGCTGCAAACTATTAATTTCTAAGAATCCGTAGCTGGCTAATATAAGTTCATGTCATCTGACAGCCCACATTTAAAGTTGATTGAATTTCTTCGGCATAAAGCTATACTGATATGGAGCAACCAGGACGTCGTCAAAAGGCTTTAGGCACTTGCAAAGTGCAGTTGATAGGATCTCTATAGTTTTGATTATTGTTGTAGTATACAGACTAAGGAATAGTCCTTTTATATTTACTACTCGTAGTATGTTTCATGGAAAGGATTAGTATAAGGCCTCGTAGAAGTAGCATCTTCCGACAGATGCTGGTTCTTTAAATAACGAGAATGAGCCTCTGCAGCCGCACATCTTGCAGCTTTGCTAATAAGCTCTACTTCACGCCTCCCCGTGGCGCCATCTGGGAATCAAATTGAAGATTACGAAGTGAAGGGAACAAATGGCGAGTTTTCTGCGTCATAAATCAGGATAAGTGTCGGAAAAAAAAACAATACCTTATCCGGGCTACTCCGACATATTTGGAGCTCAGACCCGTAAGGATTTGCGGGAAACGTTCCCCTAGTTCGTTTGTACTTACGTCCATGTATGTATGTATGTGTATGTATTCCTTTTCATATTTATAAACCAAGATTATAAGAAAATCAATCCCATATCATAACAGCGCCAACTTTTGTTCAGATCATGGCAATAGATATTGTCAATTACAACAACCTGATTTGTATTCCTTTTCCATCTACGCAAGAGTTTTCTTTCCAGTCGATGTTTCCCGTCACACCCTTAGCTCCTTGTTAAGGTTTGTGCCTTTGTTGCCGGGCCTAACGCAACACATGTCGTAATGGGTACGCACATGGTGGAGCAAACTTTGAAGGTCCTTGCGGTGAATGTTAATTCACTGATCAGGATCGAACGAAGAGCCGCGATGTTTAAATTGCTACAAGACCAAACTCCTGATGTGCTTTTCGCTAGCGAAACCAAGCTAACCGATAAGCACAAACTGGAGTACAATAATTATATTGTTAAAAGAAGAAACCGGCCCAGATCCAAACGTGGAGGCGGTGTCGCGATCTTCATTAAAGAAGGTATAAAATTTCACAGAGTGTACAAGAGAGTGTTGCGCAGGTTCCGGGTGTTGGAGGCAGTCGTCATTTACATCCCGCTCCGCAGTGGAAAGCGGCTGTACTTGGCCTCTGTTTATACATCTGGGGTTTCACAATCCACCTTATTCATTACAGAGCTCGACACACTTTTTCGACTTCTGAGGCTGGAATCGGGGGAGAATTATTTTATAATCGGCGGGGACTTCAACGCTAGACACAGGGATTGGGGAAATAATTTGCCAAATACTAGAGGGAACCTACTACTCGATTGGTGGGGTCAGAACGATGCCATGTATAGACTTGGTCTTCAAGCGACGGATAACCCGTCGTTTCCCAGAGGCGGGTCTTATTTGGATCTATTACTGTACGACGAACGTATACGACTGACAGGAACGAATTTACAAACGCTTAACTGTCTGCGCACATTCGTGTATGACAGCGACCATTGCGGTTTTAGCACCGAAATCACAGTTCCCAACGAAATTGCGGAATTGGAGGAGTTTGTCCAAAGATACTCTTACAACTACAGTAAGACTCGATGGACACGCTTCTCCGCAACCTTCACAAGAGCACTCTCCTCGAACACGCTCCACCCAACGTCCAATAGGAATTTATCAAACGAGGAGATCGATAAGTACCTTAAACGAATGGACCAGACAATAAAACAAACTATGGACACTACAATACCGCGGTACAAACAAACGACTAACGACGATCTGTTCCGCAATCCTACTATTTACGCACTGCACCGACAGAAAAGTAGACTTCTGACAAGACTTAAAAACTTATACAGACAGTTCACAGACAGACAAGACCCAGAGATTAGGACACTGAAGTCGTCGATTAAAAATTTTCAAACATTAATCAAAGAGAATTACAGAATTGCTGTTAGTTTGTATTGGAACAACAAGGTTCGGGCTGTAAACACCAGCAACCCGAATATGTTCCCGCAAATAAATAAACTATTTCGGAGAAAAAATCAAAACGACCTTCAGTGTCTTAAAATAGCCCGGACTACAGACAACGAACGGTTACTAACAATAGCAGGCATTGATACTAATGAGGCCGCTGATGATGACGACTTCTTTGTGATCGAGGATCCACAGGAGAAGGTTGAGGCCATAGGGGCGACTTTCCAGGAAGTATACAAGGCCAATGATATAATTGGCCCTAATTATGACCTGGACAATCGCGTCTTGGTGCACAACTTCCTTATTCGAAATGAAGTAGAGAACTGGCGATCCGAGGGCTCTGGTTTCACCCGGTTCAGCGACGAAAATATGGCAAATAATGTCATTGCCAGAGAAGGTGACCTACACCCGTTCATTTCGAAAGAAGAACTCCATGAGATCTTCGACACAATCAGAAGTAAGAAGTCAGTGGAGACTGATGGTATTCCGAACATCGTGCTTCGACATCTTCCTCTAGAAGCGGTGGACATTTATACCACCCTGTTTCATAATGCAATGAATAATGCACATTATCCAGCGCATTGGAAAACGGCGGTGGTTCAACCTATCCCCAAAAAGGGAAAGGATATATCCAATCCGGCGAATCTCCGGTCGATAAGTCTCCTTCCGAATATCAGTAAGGTGTTCGAAAAAGTAATCAATAGAGCTCTGACTAGGTGGGTTGAGGACAAACATATAGTTCCGGATAATCAATTCGGTTTTAAGGCAGGACATGCTATCTCACATGCCGCGTCTAAACTGGTGTCCGATATCCAATGGAATAAAGCCAAAAAACAGTGTACTGGTGCCTGCCTAGTTGACTTGAAGAAGGCTTTCGACACCGTATGGCTATATCGAAGCTTAAGTCCAACAAAGCTGATGGAGCGGATGGCCTGACTGCCGAGCTCTTCAAAGCGGCAGGCGATAGCTTGGTAAGGAGCATACACCAACTCATCTGTAAAATAAAGTCGGAGGAAAGTTTGCCCGATGAATGGAACCTCAGTATTGTTTGTTCGATTCTCAAAAAAGGAGACCCTCTGAACTGGGCCAACTATAGAGGCATCAGTCTCCTTAACATCGCGTATAAGATCTTATTCGCCGTATTGTGTGAACGCCTGAAGCCGTTCGTCAACAACCTGATAGGTCGATATCAGTGTGGCTTCAGGCCAGGAAAGTCCATCATCGACCAGATATTCACACTACGGCAGATCTTGGAGAAGACCCATGAGCTTCACATCGATACCCCCCACTTATTTAACGATTTTAGGGCCGCGTGTGACAGCATCTATAGAGACGAGCTATATAGAGCAATGTCTAGTTTTGGCATCCCTGCCAAACTCGTCCGGCTGTGCAGGATGACGATGGAGAATGGACGCTGCTCCATCAAGGTCGGTAAAGATCTCACCGAGACCTTTGATGTCCAGAAAGGATTTAGACAAGGCGATGCGCTGTCATGCGAGTTTTTCAACATCGTACTTGAAAGAATAGTGCATTGGTACATTATCTGAGGATAACCAAAACCGCCAGAAGCGGCACCTATGATGGCTCACTGCTAGTATGTACCTTTGAAGGGGTTAAGGGATACTTTATCAACCTGTTGAACCGGCCACGGCAAACTTTCCTGTAGCTTTCTTTTCTCTTTGAAATTTTTGGCAAATCAGAAATCATAGCCTAGTTTTGGTGCCTTTAAATGTAATTTTATTGAGCCATTATAAGTCATCCCAGTCCTTTTGTGAATTCTGAGATGAAGAAATGACTTGTAGCCTAAATCTGTTGTGGGAAGTTATATCGTGTAGGCTATCCTTTCTAACAGTCCCAACAAAGATGCTCTTCCTTTCAATCGTTGCTTATAAACTCCTCGAAGATTTTCTCCGGTCGCTGGTAGAAGCAGTCGTTGGTGTCGTTATCTTGCTTCTCCGTATTAGGATGTAAATGGCTGATGAAAGCTATTCTGAAGATTGATGCCACTGTTGATTGAACTGTGTGAATTTATCCGCCCTTGGCGGTGCGTGTTTATTATCAAGTTCAATTATTCCTGGTTGAAAGGACCAGTAGCCGGAGGCTATCACGTGCAGGTGGAATGATTATAATTGATAACATGTCCTGACTACAGCACTAGGCATTACCAAATTAACGCTGGTCATTGAGCATCCAAAAATAATACACCAGGTGGCGGCCTACCTTTCAAATATGCGTTAGGAATCGAAGTGTATTACCAAGAATTTTACTCAGTTTAGTCAAGAAAATCAATATACCTGCTATGTGCTAGGCTTACAGTGTCTTGAAATTCGTAATTTAATGAAATTTTACAGAGTATAAACCAAAATGTTGATACATTATCAGCGGCTTAGGGTGACTTTACATTGCCGGAGAAATTTTTCCAGTCTTCTTATGAGATAAGCTATGGCCAAGGGACAGCTTCACCTGATGATCCTAGTGTTGGTGTTATAAAATCTTGCTTCTAGTTGTCATATGTTGTAACTTTTGACTACGATAGCATATCGGATTCGGCATAATTTTAGCCTTCAAAGGGCTAAGACACATTCCAAGATACTGAAATCAATGGAACGCAGATGTGGTGAAGACCCTAGGACCCACAAGAGAATACAGAAAGTAAAAGCAACTACAGGGACGCGTTAGGCATTCGGTTGTGTGAATCTTTATCAACGTAAAGCATTCATATAAACATTTGCATCAGATTTTGTGGTATCTGATCGTGTTTAATGCACTTTAAAGAGTCAACCGCCCACAGAAGAAGTGAAATCAAAAGCAATTTCATTTAAATAAACCAACCATTCAATTAGAGGCTAAATCAACTAACATACATACACAAGCGTACACAAATGTGAAAATAAATATACAAATTTCACCGGAAGCAAAACACCAGTGCGACCCCAAAAGGGAAATACCTTATTTTACCCTTGGGAATGATTTCAAATGGCAGCGAAACGCACACGGTCCAACACTAGGTACGTATTTCTACAACGTCGCTACAGCTGTCAGAAAATTTGAAATTGTTCAAATAATTGTCGGTCTTCGTACGTACAAATACTGTGCACAATAGATATTCATATACACATATGTATGTACATAGCGCTCATTAAATTCACCTCAAGGGCGGATGTCCGTAAGTCCCCGGTCACCATTGGCCCCGAGCCCTACATTGATATCAATCGTAATTCAAATACTCATTACCGAAAAACTAATTTTTACTCCAAGCCGGACCACATTGTGCTTCCGTCGCGCCAGTGAAACAGGCTAGTCATAGTCACTGCTCATATACAACACTGTGGCTCGTACAAACAAAACCAGAACACCACGGAGGTGATGGTGCGTCCAGCAGGACCAAGCTCAGAATAATATCCACTTGGTTCCAGTGTACAAACAGGGCTTCTCGTAGAAAAATTAGGTACAAGCGGTGCGGTTATCCTGATAATTATTTTCACCTAAGAACCCAATACATGAACTCACCTTCCATAGAGCTGTATGAGTATACATATATATAGTGCTTTGGTTGGGAAAAGTTTTTACTGCATGCGTGCACGCGGGTGCTTTGTAAATGCTAAGTCCTGATGGACACGACACTAGTCCAGCACCATCTGCATACAAATTTCCCAAATAATTGTTCCCCGAGGAATCCAAAGTCAAGCACTCGCAAAGGGACATAGACTGAGGGGTGGGAGGTAAGCCACTGGGCATGACAGTCGCTGTTGTACAGCTGGAAGCATCTGTGGCGGATCAGTATTATTGCGGCCAACGGATTCCAACCCCCAAAACAACCAGAATCTCTGACTTAGGACACGAGTTGTAGACCGTTGTCCATGTGTTTGGTCTCTGTCCATCGTCTCTGTTCAACGATGGGACGAATCGTACAATATTTATGCAGTTAATTGCAAATTAATGCGACCCGATAAATTCCAATTGCAAAAGTCTAAAACCGAATCCGAACCCGAATGTCCGCACAATAAAAGTTCGTCTGGTAACCTGGGTCATGATGGCAAAGTCTGTTTTCGAAAACAACCAGAGCACTGGGTTAACACCATGTTTGCATTTGGTTTGGCGTTTAGTTCATGTTCGTTTTCCAATGTAGAGAATGGCAATAATGTACCTATGAGCTGAACAGGGAATTCGTGAAATTCCTCTAATTGTTTCATGAACGAATCGAATGGTCTAAGCTTCTGTCGCACTTATTGGAAATATGGTAGACAACAAGGTGGCTTAGGTTGAAACATTTTCATAATTTCCATCGATGCCCTGGAGGTAGTCCAATGGGTGCTTAATAGGTAACTATGTTTGGGTCTTCCTTTGCTTTCAGTTATCTTTGTAGTGTATTGGTGCTTTAGCAAAGTAATTTATGATGATATATTGTGCATAAGCATTCCGACAAGTTTAGCTACAATTTATAGTTACACATATTTAGTGAGTCCACTGGACTTCCCTTGAATCCATCCGGCACTGACTTAACTGATTTCATCTGAGGAATACTTTCTTCACCCCATCGGCTGGGATAACTTGTTAAGCAAACGACATTTGTCAGTTCTGTGCAACGGAGTGCTAGGTATAGCGATTGGATTAACTAGTATCCCTCCAGACCCGAGAGAAGTCATGTGCTAACCACGGTACCTTGATGAGGGCAAGTGGAGTAATACACAGATTGGAATAGGTTCCTCCGGATTTGAAGGCACACCGATGGTTTCTTTACAATAGTGCAACTTCTTTTTCTGTGAGACAGTATGAAGTAGTGGTTATAGAAGCTGTAATAGAATTTTTCGGCCTGAGATACCTCTTCTACTAGGTTCTTACTTATTTACTGAGATTCAGCTACATGGTGGACAGCTAACATGCCTCTTCAGTCAGCGCAGTCTTTCCCAGCTGCCTCCAGTTTTATACACAAAGTTGGTTGAGGTCCTCTTCCACTTGTGTGCTCTACGTAAAACGGGGCTATCCCATATCCGGTTGTCCTTTTGGTTCGGAGTCGAAACTTTCTTGGCCAAAACTCTTATATGCCAGCTTTAAGGTGACCATTAAGCGAAGTTTTCTGAAGTATCGCGATATTTTAGAGCATGTCCGAAAGTCGGCCTTGAGGGTATATCTATGAGCATTCACTGCGAGATGGTTGGTACGGTTAAGAGTTTGGTGGGGCGAAAAATAGTGTAGAACAAGTTGAGATAAGAGACGTTAAGCCAGGGTTCAAGAGTGCCAATCAACTGTGCCATATTGGCTCCAATTATGAGTTATATCGCATGGTTTTGAATACTATCTAGCAAGAACAAGGAGGTCTTTAAGGAACCTAATCAGATGTGCGCATTGAAGTACAATTTTGAGCTGATAATTGCCTTATTTATTGAGGATCTAACCCGAGAGGGGGAAAAGTATATTTCGTACAGTTGGAAAAAACCTAGACGTTTCGCAGCATTTTTGGCGACGTCGAATATGTGTTCATTCCAATGTTAGTTGTCATTGGTACGCATACCGAGAATGGAAAGTTTTTCGGTTTTGACGTTGCAAAAGCCCTTCGTAAAAAATGGCTGGGTGTTCAAATTTCACTTTAACGATAGCAGACAGTATTGTGTTTTGGAAGCAATAAATTCCTCTCCTTACAACCGATTAGCAGGGGCGTAAGTCCGGGAGCAAATACGAACAGCAGAGAACTGTCGTCAGCGAGGGAATGTCTTGAGATAGAAGTTTCAGACAAGAGGTCATTGATGAAAATCAAAAAGTGTCGGAGACAAAATGGAGCCCTGGGGCACTCTAAAATTTATTTAATGAATATCAAGACAATTTGAATTGAAATTTTCGAAAGGTAATTTGTAATCCATTGAAGATCAGAGCTTTTATTTCATTCTACGGTCAAATTGATCTTATATATAAGTACATGTAGGTCAAGATCTTTTCGCAAAATTGGTCACATGGTTGTTTGAGCGATGCTCGTTTCCATTGAACCACATAAAATAGATTGATTAGGGTCGCTGTCCACAAATGGACCTACGGTCTCAATATTTTCATCACTCTTTACAATTCTTTCCTTCATTGGTCCCAAAAAATTAAGGAACGAAAATGAAGACACCATTTTCGCACCAAATTACAAATTGCGGGTCGGATGGGGCGATTTTAACGACCAAAAATTGGAGTTAGCGGTCTTAAAGTTTTAGGGCTGCGACTCTGAATTTTTGGAATAAATTTCTTTTACTTGTAAACACTAGTCGTTTGAATGCTGAACCACGACTAAAGCTAGACTTCTGTACTTTTTCGTTAGAAAGCCATAAACAATGGTAAACCTGAGCCTTAACCAACAAGCTTCTCCAGTTACCCCTGTTCTAAGCTTACTCCCTCCAGTTGTGCACTCCAAGCCGGCTTAGGTCCTCTTCGTTTTGTGTGCCACCTAAAGTGAGGTCTGCCACTACTCCGTTGTCCTTTTGGGTTAGATTCGAAGACCCTGCAGGTTTAATCATTGGCATCGTTCATTCCAGATGTTCGGGCAATCTCAAGCAGCTTATGTTAAGTTATCTAAATGGGGAAATGTCGCTTTACAACTCGAATAGCAGAGAGTGATCTCAACCGTCATTCTGCACAGATGGGAGAGCTTGGCAAGCATGCCAAAACTAGACATGACTTTATGTAGATTTACTCTATAAATTCTGTCTTAAAATAGATGAAAAGATAGTGGGTATCGATTTGGAATTTTGTATTTTTCTTTGGTCAGGATCTGCCAGACTTTGAAGATATGGTTCATTACTGACTTCCCTGGTCTAAAACCGCACTTATAGGGACCAATCAGGCTGTCAACGGCTTCAGTCGTTCCCATAATATGGCAGATAAGATCTTGAATGCAATGATTTGGAGATTTATATTTCTGTTGTTAGCGCAGTTGAGGGGTTTCGTTTTTTTGTGAACTAGGCAAACGATACCGAGATTCCATTCATCAGGCATACACTCTTCTGACCAGATTTGAGAACCGGGTTGCTGCACGCTCTCTACAAAATCAGCTGCTTTCTCTGATTTAAGTTCAGATATATCGATCTCTACTTCATTTTGATTAAGTCGGCGGAAGTTTTAGCTCTCATCGTCTAGGTTCACTTGTCTATTCTGCTTGATGGCGGGATCTTGGGCTTCCAGCCGTTATACAGAAAAGTGTTTTCCCTGATCTTAGTACCAACTGTGATTTCCTATAAAGTTTCCTTCTTCATTGATGGTTCGCTTCTCGTGGACTTTTTTCTTCTTCAAGAGAAATCGATGATCTTCAGTCTCTTGTACTCGTAGAGCTCACGAGCACCTCTCATCCTTCGCTGGAGCTCCGTTTTCTGTGTTTCTTGTTAGCTTCTATGCTCTACGGCATCCTTCACCCAACCGGTTGGCGAAGATGCTGGCTGTGTCTCACGTTTGCGGCTTTTTTACTTTGTACCTTCCCACAGTCGTTCTTTTTGCTGTGGTACTGGGGAGGACGCGTTCGGACCTTGGCTGCAAGAAAGTAATAATTCGAATTTATGTTGGCTCCCTGGAACATTCAGATGGTCAGAATACTGGAGACATACCATACTGCGCCATGTCCCCTTGTGTATGTTGTAATGAGTAAACCATAGGTTTGCTATAGTGATATTTCATCCAACTTTAAAGCCCATCAGCCTAACTATGCTGCCAAAATTCGTGTTGTGCAGGGTCCTCCTTTCCTATCCTGGCATTAAAATCGCATAGTAAGATTTTAACTACATATATCCGGAGGAGCTCATAAACATCCGGGGGCGTAGAGGGGCATGGGGGCATGTCAGGCTTACGCTTTCGAATTAAGAAGGAGGATATTATCTCTATTGCTGGCACACTCGAATCTCTGTTAACTTCCTCTTTCCGGTAGTTCAGGAAGAGCTGCCCCAAAGTATGTGGTCTTGATTTCTAGAACAAGAAGATAAGTAGTTTAAATGCAGATCAATGTATTAATGCTATCCTTAATTGGAAATCTCCGCGGCGTATTATCATTTAGTTACTCTAGGTACGTCTCCAGCTAGCTCGGTGTTTTGCTAGCTGCCTCCAGATTCGCACACTAAAATGGCTGAGGTCCCTTTTCACTCGCGTGCGCCACCTGAGTCTCGGTCTTCCTCTACTGCGCTACCGCTCAGGGTCGGATTTGAAGATTTTTCGGACCGGAGCATTGGAATTGATCCGCTCTAAATGACTTAGCCATCTTAGTCGTTGGATCTTCACACCGTTAATGCATAATGTCCATAATGTCCATGCTTCTGCGCCATACAGCAGGACTGGGATTATTATAGGGTAACTCTAGTTGTTCAAGAGAGGGATTTACTAGTTAATTGCCTTCTTAGCCTTCTTAGTCCTTAAAGACGAGTACCTCAAAGTTATACCTATCGAGGGTGACGTTTTGTCCGAGACGTCGTTGAACACCGTCCTTCTTTCTTGACAACATATACTTAGTCTTGCCCTCATTGATCGCTTAACCCATTTTATGTCAATATCGTCGGCGTATGCGAGTAATTGGACAGACTTTTGTGCCTCTTGTGTTTGCTCGTGAGTTTTGCACTATTCTTTCAAGTACGATGTTGAAAAAATCGCATGAAAGCGCATCGTCTTGTCTAAATCCTTCCTGGACATCAAAGGTCTCGGTGAGATCCTTACCGACCTTGATGGAGCAGCGTGCATGCTCCATCGTCATCCTGCACAGACAGAAGAGTTTGGTAGGGATGCAAAAACTAGACATTGCTCTGTTAAGCTTTTCTCCACAGATGTCGTCATCGATGAATAGGTGGTGTGTATCGATCTAAAGCTCATGGGGCTTCTCCAAGATCTGCCGCAGTGTCAATATTTGTTCAATGGTGGACATTACTGGCCTGACGCCACACCGAAATGGATCTATTAGGTTGTTGACGAACGGCTTCAGGCGCTTACACAATACGGATAATAAGATCTTATATGCGATATTAAGGGGACTGATGTCTCTGTAGTTGGCGCAGGTCAGAAGGTCTCCTTTTTTGAGAATCGGTAAAACAATGCTGAGGTTCCATCCATCGAGCGTACTTTTGTCCAACCATATTTTAGAAATGAGTTGGTCGCTTTGAAGAGCTCTGCGGTCAGGCCGTCCGCTCCAGTAGCTTTGTTGGACTTAAGCTTCGATATAGCTATCTTCACTTCATCCAGGTCGGGTGGACGGAATTGTTGGTCATCATCGTTCAGGTTGAAAGGTTGATTCTGCCTAACAGCGGTATTTGGTCCGTCATCGCCGTTATACCGCCTGCAGAAATGGTCTTTCCAAATCCTTAGCATCGACTGCGATTCTACTACGATGTTCCCTTGTTCATCTCTACAGGCTTCGGTTCGGGGTTTGTTTCCGCGGCATGTTATTTTTACCTTTTGGTAAAACTTCGGAACCTCATTCCTGGAGTATCAACTCGCACTTTCCTCGGCCCCGCATTTCTCGTGCTCTTTCTTCTTCCTCCTGAGAAGCCGGTGTCTGTCTCTCCTCTTCCGTTCATAAAGCTGATGAGCAGCTCTGGTCTTTTTTTGCAGTGCCGCATTGCGTGCTTTTTGCTTTGCTGTATGTGCTTGCCGGCATTCATCATCGAACCAGGGGTTTCGTTGTGGTGGACGAGTGAAACCCAGCACATCAGAAGCGGCATCTCTGATGGCGTTTTGGCAGTGTTTCCAATGGTCTTCGATGCTTGATGCTGGCGGTATTGGACTTCTTAAAAAATTAAGAGACACGCGATCGGGGACTTGGCGATCTCTTGCGACTGTAGCCGTCTGACGTCGAATTTCCTCACAGCATTAGTTTATCTTGGCGTAGTTTGGGATATCCGCAACCGTTTCTTGGCTACAACAAGGTAATGGTCCGAGTCGATGTTTGCTCCTCGGAACGTTCGGACATCCATAACACTGGAGGAGCGTCTTGCGTCGATTGCGATGTGGTAAATCAAGCTGACGGTTGATTGATCAGGAGTTCTCCAAGTCCCCTTATGAATATCTCAAAGTGGATAAGCCTGAAGTCGTTATGAGATTTGGTTTCGTGCAGGCTATACCTTCCGACGGTGCTACCAAAGATGCCTTCTCTTCCTAGCTTTTCATTGTTGCTAGGAAATAACTCAAAAATATCCACTGAAATGAAAATATCATTGTATAATCAGATACTAAAGCCTATTTGGACATATTTTGTCCAATTATGGAGTTATACGAAGGAAACAAATGTAGAATTAGAAACTTTCCAAAATAAAAATAAATGCCCGATGGTACCTTAGAAACAACGACTTCAAAAGGTGCTCAACCCGTCACAACGATCGACTGCAGATGCATATTAATCCTGAAGTTAAAGACGTTTTAAATGTACGATTTAATATTCGCAGATTAAGAAGAACTAAACGAACTTATAATGTGAAAATTATGAGAACCGGTATTTAATTTATAATACCTTCTCGAAGCAACTGAACATTGGAAAAACAAATCATTTGTCGATGTTTCTCTGATTGGTCATGATAAGCAAGTGGTTTTAATGCGGTTACAGTCCCACACAATCCTGGGCTGCAAACCCTAGAGAGTCTTTCGAGATTTCCAGCTTCAATAACAAAAAAAATAACAATTATACCAGAGGCAAGGTGGATACTGTTCAAAAACTCTGAACAATTATCAAAACCATCTCTCTTGACCTTAATGCATTTACTCACTATTTAAATTTAGTGCAATACTATACGACAATATCCCGAATATTCACTCAAATCGGAATTCAATCTGCGAACCTATTAAAGGTCAACCATATCCGGTCTTCTAACAACAGCAGTTGATTACTAAATTATGCCTCAGCATAATAATTGCATGCCGAATGCTAATCGTTCATTATAAACTATAAGCTTTGCATAATCAGTTCCAGGATGTAAAGCCACATCCATTGTCTTGATTTCAGGGAAAGTCACTTAAATCGTTCAGACATCGGGGGCACACATGCAAACACACAGGAAGATAACATATTCCTACTGAGAGCTGCAAGTGTTAGCTATTCTGTACCTATCTACGACTATTCCAAAGGTGAAGAAGATGTTATTCTATGTTGCATCCATCCTATGGGCAATGCCTTACCTCTTTTATCAATGTTATGCACACTAATTCTTCCAAATGAATTCTGTGGTCTGTGGCTGTGACGATGGTTCATTGGTTTCGTAAGGCTTCCATATAGTGTATCCGTGCCATGCACTACCAATCTCTGTGTGTCATCATCACCATCATTATCATCATCATTATCGTCTTTATACCGCCAACTCCATCAGCATCAGCTCAGTATCAGTATTCGAAATTAATAATAAAAACGGAAGTTTTCCTTCAGTTCACCGCATGCCAGTCACCTTCTGCCACAGTGCAGTGAAAATGACGCTGTCACTATCGCCTCTGATTTATTTTTTTCTTTCTCTTTTTTTTCCACCTTTTTTTCTATTCCACTCTGTCAGTAGCCAACGGCGGCAACTATGTCGGTGTACGACAATGACGATGACGAAGAAGAGAATTCCACACTTTCCAACCCAACCAAGTAATTTGCATTAGAAAGCAATTTTCGCCACGTCAAAAAGAACTTTCAAAGTTGATAAGCCGCTTTGATGATATAAAAAATAAAAGAATTCAAAAAATTAAAAAAAAAAAAAAAAAGAATATCTAAGCTACTCCCTTCCAACGTCGGATGGGTTTCGCTTTTCCAAAGTCAAAAAGCTCCGTTGGGGGGTTTTGTGACCACCACCTGGTAAATCGTCTTTGCTTGATGACTTTGAGGTACAAGTAACCTAGTACGAAGGAGAGGTTCCTTTTTGTCCCTATGTCCTGGCAAAATCGTTAGTATGCGTGCTTAGTTGGAGGAAGAGGTTAAATTGCTTCTAATCTACTTACCGCAGGGTTGATATTGTACCTATACTCTGCTATAAGACTGCTTTGTGATTCTATCATCCTGCTTTGATGAGGCTTTGGTTTTAGTTGCATGAGGTGATGTCATTTTCAAATTTGTAGGACTTATAGCTCTCTTTAGTGTTGAAACTCTATCATAGGCATGCGCATGGCCATTTCATCGACCTGTACATACTCGTATATCATAATGGTACCCATTAGTTACTGATATTGGAAAAGTAGCTCAGCGATCGAGCTTCTGGTACAAGAAGTAACAAGCAGATTTTTGCATATTGAGACCGATATCAAAGGGGAAAAAGTCTTGTCCGTTTACAGAAAATTTTACTTCGGATTTTTAGCATTATTTGTTCTTTTTTTTTGTATAAGCCAAACTTTGGACCCAAGCTATACAAGTACAGTGTACATTGACAACCAGGATGCCTTCAACAACCCACTTATGACATGTAATCGTTAACCTCCGTCTTTCCTTTCTTTTTTGGCTGCCTTGTCATGGGAAAGGAAGCCTTAAGAGCCAAAGATCCAAAAGATCTTGAAGGAGCACAGGTAAAACTTTGGTTTCAGACCCGTAAACGTGCAAACTAGACGTTAAATGGTTAAACGGGATAAAGTTGACTCAAAAATTGTAAATCTAAAAATATCTAGACGCTGCAATCAATAAACCAAGGCAATCCCTCTCAAATCAAGGTTCTAACTCTGGAGTAGCAAGATCTCTCGATTCTGATGACTCCTGTGGCTCTTTATGCGTTCAGTAGATTTGGGTGGGGGAAAATACTGAAAGGGGGCCAGCCTGTTACTGGAAAATGTAGTGCCCTGTCTCAGAGAACCGAAAGTTCAAACGGGTTCTTAACAGGCGAACCCTAAAACAATACCGCTTTAAGGCCTTTAAAAAAGTAAAAAAGAGACAACGATACTCAACAAACGAACGGCACAAAAACACGGCAAATCCCATGGCAGGCCGGACTGCTGAAAATATCAAACCTCCTGCGGCGGAAGAGAAGACCGACAGTTTGGCAGAAGTAATACACACTAAAACCAATCAAAATCTCGGATCTGAAACTGCAACCTCTTTGTTCATCCCAAACAGAGCCGGGAAGAAAATGGAATTTTTTGTGGATTTATCCACTCATAGGCTGAGAGAAGTCGGATAAAGCGGCTGAACTAAAAGACAAAAAGATGGCACATGCACTGAGTTAAAGCCGCATACAATTTGCTCAAACCAAGGAGCTCTAAGTGCATAGCCAGCCAGCAATCACGCCATTATCATTGTCAACAAGCGTCTCAGGCCAGCACGATCCATTGCTAGCTGCTTCCAGTTGCGCACGCTAACCTGGCTGAAGCCCCCTTCCACTTACATGGCCAGCTTAGTCGTATTCTTCTCCAAATATGTTGTCCCTCAGAGGCAGACTCGCAAACTTTACGGATCACAGCGTTGCTGTATGTTCGTCCCATTGGGTCTTTGAAAATTCCTTCTTCTGGCTAAGCCGATGTCGCTGTGACTTAGTACTTTGGATTAGATCTTACATCTCACATTTAGCAGGGATATACCTCGATAATATTTCCCTCGCTCTTCTAGTCTTAAGTTGTAGTGTTTGCAAATGTGCACGCTCTATCGCCACTTTCTGGTTAACGCACGATGGCTTGTTACCTCCATAATTATTTCGTCATACTGGTTCCATGGTGTGAAATTTCTATACGAGTAAAAACTGAGGCAAAAAATACTACAGTGGCCCAAAGGTAGTAAAAATTTTTGGTTATACGTCCAAAATATAAGAAATTCTGCTCATCCTCCATCTCAACTCAATTGGACAAAGCCAATCTGCTTGCTGCACACTTTGCAGCCAACTCAACGCTTCCAGATTGTGCTTCGTCTCCCCCTAGACCTGAGTGCGTCGAATCTTCAATAGGACGAATTCACTCTCGCACTCTTGTAGTAGCAAGAGTACTTAAAGATCTTAACGCTCACAAGTCCGCTGGTCCAGATGGTATATCTCCCCTTCTTCTGAAGAGGTGTTCTTCTATGCCGACAAAACCACTGCGTTAGTTCTTCCATCAATACTACTCTTTAGGACTCTTTCCGAGCAGATGGAAAACAGCATTTGTCCAGCCCGTCCCTAAAAATGGCGAATCTTCTTCTCTCTCCTCTTACAGACCCATTGCACTTACGTCCCTTCTTTCCAAGATCATGGATACGCTGATAAACCGTAAGCTCATGAAATATCTCGAAACACGAAAACTTCTTAATGACCGGGTGTACGGTTTTCGTAGCAACAGGTGAACTGGTGATTTGATGGCATGTCTCACCGAAAAGTGGAATCAAAGTTAACATCAATCTGGCGAAAGCAAGATAGTTGCACTTCATATTTCCAAGGCAGTTGACAGAGTTTGGGATCAGGATCGACGAGTCTCTTCTTCAACGGATTAGAAGTTACCTTTCGGGACGTTCAATTCAAGTTGTTTTGGATAGTTTCAAGACTTATATTCACAAAGTAAAAGCTGGTGTGCCCCAGGGCTCCGTACAGTCTCCTACACTCTTTTAAATTTTTATCAATAATCACTTGTTTGCTACTTCTGATCCAGTATATTCCTTCGCTGACGTTAGTACTCTCTGCTTTTCATATTCGTACCCGACCCTGTTTTTCAGCTGTAGAACGGGAGCAACAGCATATGTTAAGCTCATTAAATTCCGATATAAACAGCATAACCAATTGGGGAACTACCAACAGAGTGGAATTTAATGCTTCCAAAATACAGTGCTGTCTGCTGTCGCTAAAGCGAAATTCAAATACCCAGCCATTATCCATGAATGGCACTTGCATCGTTGAAACCGAAAAACTTTTCATTCTCAGTATGCGTACCAATGACAACTTATTTTGGTGTGACCACATATTCGAAGTCCCCAAAAATGATGCGAAATGTCTAGGTTTCCTCAAGCGAAGTAAGAAATATTTCACCCCTTCTGATCTGGCTTCAATATACAAATATAAGGCTTTCATCCACCCAAAATTGGAGTACAATACTCACATCTGGTCAAGCGCTCCTAAGACTTCTTTGCGCCTACAAGATAGGATTCACAACCGTACGTTAAAACTTATAGGTGATGTGAATATTACACAGTCGATTGCACCCTCGACCACCGACGTAATGTCTCCTCACCGCCTCACCTTGTTCTATCGCTATTTTCATCATCAGTGCTCCACACAAACTGCGAGTAGCATTTCGCCCTTTAAAACCTCCAACCGTAGTACGCGTCTCGCTATGAATGCTTACTAGTGCACCCTCAAGCCCACTTTAGGACGTACCCTGAAATATCGTGATTCTTTCCTATGCCGAACAATTCGCTTATGGAATGCCCTGTCGAGCTCTTTATTTCCTAGCCATTACAACCTTCTAACATTTAAAACCAACGTACATCGGTACCTCTCTTTTCTCCCTCCCTGAATTTCCTTCGCCAGCGCTATGTGCACCCTTTTAAGGGTACACAAAATCCCTTGTGCGTGCGCCAGTTATAAAAAAAAATATATGTTATGTTAGCGTTTGTGGGTGGCGAAAGCACTACGGATAGTCTCTCATTCAGGCGCTCTCTGTAAACTCTGGCTGCTCAAACATTGAGTTTTTTTTTCTGAGTGGTTCGAAGCTTCTTCTCGTCAGACACCCGAGCTCTGAATTAAGCATCAACGTGAACACCTTTGTCATGCTAGATGGGTGCCTCTCATTGATTAGCACAAGGTCGATTTGGTTGGCGATTTGACCATCTTGAGAGCGCCAGGTTGCTTTTTCATCATTAATCTTGGAAATCTAGCGCTACTTATCAAGAAGTTTCGGAATGCCGCTGAGCTGATTAGCCGTTGTCTGTTGTCCTGTCGTGAAGACTTTGCTTACCAACCAATGCGCCAAAGATGTTTTCCTTTCCTATTTTGGAATTGAAGTCCCTGAGCACGATTTTGAAGACGTATTTCGGACAGGTTCCGTAGCCTTCTCCTTGATAGGGTCTCTCGTTTGGTCGGTAGGAGCGTTTCCACATACAAGGCTGATGTGGCATAATGTGTTTCGGATACGGACTACAGCCAGGCAATCGCTTATCGGCTTGACATCAATTGCCTTTGATCGTAGCCGATTTCCAACTACGAATTCGCATCCTTTGTGGAAACAGTGTTTACGTCTTGGCATACTTTATCCATTCCAATGTATCTCCTGGATACAGTAATTTCTACCTGGAACCGCGAAAGGACAAATTCAAGCCTTTGAGTGGCACCTGTGGGGGTACAGTATACGTACATATGTTCCAGGTGCAGTCTCTAGTTCATAGTTCGTTTAAGTTAAGGGTCGTGATCATAAATGAGGGATTGTCCGTATCCGAGGCTGATGCCTTTCTCCTAACTACACATATATGTCATTTCTATATGCTATTTAGGGTAACCCGACCTGGAAGGTAAGTTCCATGATTTCTCTTGGACGCGGTGCTGGTAATCCACTTCGGGAATGTGAGCGCTGGTTTTGGCCCAATAAGGATTCATCAACCTTTTCTTTTTCATCACACCGGCTCAGTATTAGAGATCTGTATAGAGCTTTGACTCGAATATGTGGAAGCAGCTCACATAGGGATAGCCTGTTCTACCTCACTGCAAATTCATCCGCTGAAGCAAGTGGAAATGACTTAGAGCTGAAACACTCCCCCCTCCACGTCAGCTGCTACCAACAACTTTCCCCAGGGATTGGTTACCTCATCTCTAGTCGATGTACTAGACATCCACCCCTAACAAACGTGCGGGTGAGAGTAGGAGTGGGTAGTGATAGGCTAAGATAAGGGATCTTGTGATCTCATATTTTGGCGTCACTACCCTAAACCCCCAGATTTCGACACCACGATATATGTACACACAGTCATAGGCTGTCCTAGGTTTTATCGAAGAGCTCATGATAAAAATGGATTTCTTTCAGATGCCGAAATCTCTTGAATACCCAAAAGAATGCTGGTTGGGCTCTTTGTAGCAGTAACCGAATTATGTGTCAAAAAATGTCATTCTACTTTAGTCGCGCCTATTCCATCGCACTTTCTAAGCTAATTACTGCTTACGGCCTTCTTTAATTGGTCGAGGTATTATCGTACAAATCCGAGCGTTAGTGTTCTCTTTCGCTTTGTAGGGTCGGCAAGTATGAATCCAACTATTTCCAAGGGTTTAGTTGCAAGGACTCAAATTTGTGGGGGTAAAGCCATATACCACAGCTAGAGCCAGGCGGGAGAAACGGGGTCTGCCGTTCTTCCTGGTTCAGCTCAGTCCCGAAAGCCGTCTGGATAGTCTTAGGGGTATCAATGTCCTAGACTACCAGGTGGTTCACTGGGAGAAATTAAAAAGGAGCGAAGGCGTTATACAATGCGTTCGCTGCCAGAGGTTCGGGCACGCCGCATCGAACTGCCAAATGCAGCCTCGATGCCTGAAGTGCGCAAAGAACCACAGTTCCGAGGAGTGTGCTCTGGGTAGGGACGCAGCTCTCGTGCGTGTTATGTGGGAACGTGGGACACACCGCAAACTATCGGGGTTGTCCTAAGTTCGCCGACATTAAAAAAGCAAAACTCGTTTGGCAGCAGAAGGTGGAGGTCAAACGTTCACCTGTTAGGTTTCAAACACCAGCCGTCACGTCCCAAATTTCCTACTCCCAAATGGCGTCAGGTAGGGGGGCTACGGCACAGCAAGCGGCTGTTGCTTCTCCGGCGCCAATGCCGAGATAAACAGAAGCTGCACCTAACATGCTGGCCATCTTGCTCGCAATCCAAGGGCAGATGGCTCAGCTGCAACAGCAGGTGCAAGAACAGGCCAAGCGGGTGGACCAGATCTACGCACTGCTGCGGGGCCTAACGCAAAACATGTCGTAATGGGTACGCACATGGTGGAGCAAACTTTGAAGGTCCTTGCGGTGAATGTTAATTCACTGATCAGGATCGAACGAAGAGCCGCGATGTTTAAATTGCTACAAGACCAAACTCCTGATGTGCTTTTCGCTAGCGAAACCAAGCTAACCGATGAGCACGAACTGGAGTACAATAATTATATTGTTAAAAGAAGAAACCGGCCTAACTCCCAACGTGGAGGCGGTGTCGCGATCTTCATTAAAGAAGGCATAGAATTCCACAGAGTGTACGAGGGAGTGTTACGCAGGTTCCGGGTGTTAGAGGCAGTCGTCGTTTACATCCCGCTCCGCAGTGGAAAGCGGCTGTACTTGGCCTCTGTCTATACATCTGGGGCTTCACAATCCACCTTATTCATTACAGAGCTCGACACACTTTTTCGACTTCTGAGGCTGGAATCGGGGGAGAATTATTTTATAATCGGCGGGGACTTCAACGCTAGACACAGGGATTGGGGAAATAATTTGCCAAATACTAGAGGGAACCTACTACTCGATTGGTGGGGTCAGAACGATGCCATGTATAGACTTGGTCTTCAAGCGACGGATAACCCGTCGTTTCCCAGAGGCGGGTCTTATTTGGATCTATTACTGTACGACGAACGTATACGACTGACAGGAACGAATTTACAAACGCTTAACTGTCTGCGCACATTCGTGTATGACAGCGACCATTGCGGTTTTAGCACCGAAATCACAGTTCCCAACGAAATTGCGGAATTGGAGGAGTTTGTCCAAAGGTACTCTTACAACTACAGTAAGACTCGATGGACACGCTTCTCCGCAACCTTGACAAGAGCACTCTCCCCTCGAACACGCTCCACCCACCGTCCAATAGGAATTTATCAAACGAGGAGATCGATAAGTACCTTAAACGAATGGACGAGACAATAAAACAAACTATGGACACTACAATACCGCGGTACAAACAAACGACTAACGAAGATCTGTTCCGCAATCCTACTATTGACGCACTGCACCGACAGAAAAGTAGACTTCTGACAAGACTTAAAAACTTATACAGACAGTTCACAGACAGACAAGACCCAGAGATTAGGACACTGAAGTCGTCGATTAAAAATATTCAAACATTAATCAAAGAGAATTACAGAATTGCTGTTAGTTTGTATTGGAACAACAAGGTACGGGCTGTAAACACCAGCAACCCGAATATGTTCCCGCAAATAAATAAACTTTCTCGGAGAAAAAATCAAAACGACCTTCAGTGTCTTAAAATAGCCCGGACAACAGACAACGAACGGTTACTAACAATAGCAGGCATTGATACAAATGAGGCCGCTGATGATGACGACTTCTTTGTTGTCGAGGATCCACAGGAGAAGGTTGAGGCCATAGGGGCGACTTTCCAGGAAGTATACAAGGCCAATGATATCATTGGCCCTAATTATGACCTGGACAATCGCGTCTTGGTGCACAACTTCTATATTCGAAATGAATTAGAGAACTGGCGATCCGAGGGCTCTGGTTTCACCCGGTTCAGCGACGAAAATATGGCAAATAATGTCATTGCCAGAGAAGGTGACCTACCCCCGTTCATTTCGAAGGAAGAACTCCATGAGATCTTCGACACAATCAGAAGTAATAAATCAGTGGGGACCGATGGTATTCCGAACATCGTGCTCGACATCTTCCTCTAGAAGCGGTGGACATTTATACCACCCTGTTTAATAATGCAATGAATAATGCACATTATCCAGCGCATTGGAAAACGGCGGTGGTTCAACCTATCCCCAAAAAGGGAAAGGATATATCCAATCCAGCGAATCTCCGGTCGATAAGTCTCCTTCCGAATATCAGTAAGGTGTTCGAAAAAGTAATCAATAGAGCTCTGACTAGGTGGGTTGAGGACAAACATATAGTTCCGGATAATCAATTCGGTTTTAAGGCAGGACATGCTATCTCACATGCCGCGTCTAAACTGGTGTCCGATATCCAATGGAATAAAGGCAAAAAACAGTGCACTGGTGCCTGCCTAGTTGACTTGGAGAAGGCTTTCGACACTGTATGGCTAGAAGGTCTTTTCTACAAGCTGGCCAGTCTGGGGATCAGTAAACCACTCTTGTACATTATTTATAATATGCTAACCAACAGACAGTTCATCGTGAAAAATGGTGATGTGACTTCTGTTGGAATATTTCAAATTAAAAATGGTCTTCAGCAAGGTGCGGTCAATTCCCCGATCCTATTCAACATTTATACAAGCGACTTGATAGGTTCACTTCCCCATACTATTGCGTACGCAGACGAATTGATAGCGTACAGAACAGGTTCAAAAATCGAGGTCATTAATAGTCTCTTACAGCGTGACTTCGGTAAGATAGGACGATTTTGCGATGACTGGAAGCTGGAAATCAACTTTCAGAAGTCAGAAACCATTCTCTTTAGGACGCCGTTGTCTGGAGCCTCTAGGGATACCAGAAAAAATTGGCGAAAGTTCTCGATCATTGGACAACACGGACAGCCTCTTGCCTGTCGAAGTGTAGTCAGATACCTTGGGATCTGGCTAGATCAGTTTCTGTATTTTAACAAAAATGTAGATGCTGCTCTAGCCAGAGCTAAAGGCGCTTTTGCCCTCACAAAGAGACTGTTTTATAGCAGCCAACTCGATGCGAGGGTAAAGATAATCTGCTACATGGCCCTTATCAGGCCCATGCTGGTATTTGGGACACCCGTGTGGTTCAATGTACGAGCAAGCTTAATGAAAAAGATCCGGGTGTTTTAGAGGGCTTGCCTTAGGGCTTGTCTTCGCTTGTACAGAACACCAGAGTCGGAGTACAAAAAATTTTATCCCAATGAGGTTCTTTACAACAGGGCGAACCTAATACGAGTGGACAACTTCGTAATTAAGCTGACTCGAAGGCACATTGCAAAAACAATGGCCGCAACGAATAACCGAATATCCGGGGCTTACTAGGCTTCGTTCCACCGGAAGCATTCCTTTACTTTGATCAGATAGGGTTGATCCAGGATAGATCAGCGATTCCGTTAATCTTCCATGCCGCTCGGATAGCTGGGGACAGGCGACTCAACTACAACAGAGACGTCGCACACGGCAGGGTGGATCGTCTCAGGTTCAGTAGGGCGGTGGGGAATCGCGATAAGAGGGATGTCGTTCGGCAGCACCAGCATTTCTGGTGGCTGAATGATAGGGAAGATGTTTCGTCGTCATTTCCGTCAATTACGAACCAGCCTCACTAATGAGGCAGAGCTGACCAATCTATTTGCTCTGTAAATAGCGATGGCCAGCTTACATATGTTTAGGTTAGCATTTAAGAAAGATATATATATATTAGTATATACGAAGGTATATACTAATGTATGTATATAATTGTGTATAATGTCTATGTGTTTATATGTGTGTATTATGTATATGGGTTAGCTAGACTAAGGTTTATTTTAAGTTAGATATTAAGTTTTTATAAAAAATACAAAATTTTGTCCATATGCTAAGTTTTTGTTAACAATGTTTTTCTTAGCCTTAAGTATAGAAAATAAATATCATAAAAAAATGTAATTGAAGTCGAAAGACATAGTATTAAAAATTTAGAGTAGCTTAGAGTGCCTGTGTAGGGCCAGTAAGTTAGTATAAGATTGTTTAGTAATTGTAAGCTAGCATTTAAGCATTTTTTGTTAGTAAGTAAGAATTAGTGATTAAGAAAATAAAATGCATTTAACACTAACTAAAACTAAAGGGTTTAGTTGCTTCACTACTACTCTGTCTACGGACCATGACTTTCGTGAGACACTTTGAGCAAAAGTTGCTCCAGAACATAGAGGTTATAAAAAGTGGTTAAGACTTACAAAGGGGTTAATCTACAGATAGGTTACACTAGTTCAATTCCCGTGCTTGCCTAAAAAAATATTTTCGAACTCAGCTTATAAAACATGGAAAGAGTTTATACGAAGAACTGACAGTGCTGACAGTTCAAAAATTAATCCCGTGTAGGTGATTTGGGCAGCAAATTTTGTGTTGCTTTCTACACCTGCTCAACACCCATGTTTATAAGTTCGACAAGTCAGTCCCAGTTGAACGAGATCAGTACCAAGTAATGTGCAGTCATAGTTACACTGGAAATCACTATTTTGATGCAGAACAACATTCCAATCGAACAGCACCCAGAACGAGTTCATTCTGGCAGTTGAAAAGCAAACAGTCAAATATTTTTCAGCTTGTCTTCATGATGCTGGTCGCAGTGACTTTAAATATTTCCTTTAAACCTTCTTGTTTTGTGATGTGTGATGCTTATCCCATCCTCCATCATCCCTTTAAGGCTCTTCAACTCCGTAGTTTGGTTCGTAATCTAAAGTAAGTCCTTAACCATCAAAAAACCATCTTAACATTGTTAAGAGCTTTCCACCGGGATTATCAACTTGGTAGAACTTTAAATCCCACTCCAACTACCACTATTTAGTACTTGAGTGAGTAAAACAAAAGCTGGAACAAGTTCCTTACCAAGTGTCCTCCTATTATCATCCATGCATAATGTTGCACTATTGCAGTCCATTATTCCAAGCAAACACATCAAATCAACTTTTGCAATAGAGAATGTACAGAGTACGCGAACATTGCTTGTTGTAGCGTAGAAAGTAGCGAAGCAACTGCGCCAACTGTCAAGGACCTGTAATTGTTACATCGTGCAACAATTACTTGACACTTGGCTGATACAATTTGCTGCCAGCGATTCTGCCATAGCCACCAGTACACTTGACTTCACACGAGCGCTGCTGGCTGCTGAAGTTATGTCTTCAATCACCTCCTTAGCATACGATAAACGAGTATGCCATAAGGACACGCCACCCCCGTGTATCACCCAACAGAAACCTTCATCCGTTCAGATTTTAGCCTTACCGGGTTCAACACCAACACACCCTAGCAACAACGCTTTGAAGTTTCTTGGTTCTTTACTCTTTTGTGTTTGTATGTTTGTTGTTGTTGTTGGTGGTGTTTTTTTTTTCTTTAGGTTTTGTGTCCCGAAGTGCGGTACAGTACGGTACATTAATTCACACCTATCTAATCCAAAGTTGTTCGCATAGGGGCCACATCCGTCAGCCATTATTCGTCGGCAATAATGGGCGGACAACATTTTGCGAATAATAATGCGGAGTGCACAGTTGGCCACCGTCGTCGTCATCGTCATCGTCATCGTCATCGTCGTCGTCTTCGTCCCCGCTATCGTCATTGTCTTTCGTTCTCTAGTCGTTGTCGATGTCGTTGTCGTTATGTCGTTGTCGTTATGTCGTTGTCGTTATGTCGTATTTGTCGTAGTCAACGCCATTATACGAATTTTCCTTGTCCTTTCAACCATGGTGTCCTTATAAAATCAGACCAAGTTGTTTGCCCCATCATCATCATCTCAGTGGCGCTTGTTGTTCATGTGTTATTCGCCGAGTGTGCTGCTATGCGATGACAACATATTGTGACGAAGGACTCGTACCTACTTATGTTAAAGGCATTCTCCTACCACAAACAACACAAGCTGTACCTACTACTCCTGAAGTGTCATTCGTATTAATTTCTGCCTGCCACCGCCCTACTCATCTTGGGATAATCGTCGTCATTTTGGAAGACTTTTACCAACAAAAGATAAAGGCTTGTCTTGCGCCTCGCAGAAGGTGTCGAATCCGTCAATCCAGTTGTACGCATGAAGGATTTTCAATTTGTCGTCTGTGTCTAGACAGGATATGTTGTTTAGCGATAAAAAAAAATTAACTTTCCTACGTGCGGTACATAAGTGCACGAATAGGGCGACTGTGGTTGCATGCTTTTTGAATATGGTACTACCATATACTCGTATCAGTACTCTCGCTGTCTACACTCGAATTTCCCGCTTTTATTATCTAAAAGTACTTTCAATGCCTTTGTTGAATAGAAATATTCTTCGTAGGTGTGACAAAAAGCCTACAACCAACTTCACAGAGCTCTATTCTGCACGGTCTTAGCTGATTTTGGTTCTTTATTATCTTGAACATTAGGTTGGTGTGTTTTTAAGGGGAAGCTTTGTTCCCTAGCCGAGACATTCGCTGTTACAAAGGGGGTCAAACTTGTCACAATAAGGGGAATATTTCATGAGAACTTACGATACTTGATCTAGTCAAATTCTGGTGAGTCACTGCACACAAAAGTAACAGTAGAGAAGGTAGACAGCGACAGATGAAGTAGCCCGGAATATTTCTGCTAATGAACCAGAACTGACGGAGCAAGGAATTACGCGCCGGTTTTGCAACCTCAAATTTCATTTGTAGAAGAGCCGGTAAGTAAGCCAGTGATCAGCAGGTAGAACTTTTCCGTTTGCAAAAATAGCAGGCAGCTAATTTTAAACGTGGTCACACGTCCCTCGAAGATGAAGGACTGCTAAAAACCGCAACTACATCCGAAACCATAGAAAAAGTGCATAATATCGTATTGGACGATAGGCAAGTGAAGGTGAATGAGATACATCAGGCTGTCATGATATCGGAAGAATGCACAAAAACTAAGGACTGCGAAAGCTCTACGCATGATGGATGCCACATTTGCTGAATGCCGATCAAGGATAATCGCGAACTATTTTCGCAACAATCTTTGCACTGATTCGATAGGGATCGGACCAATTTTGTGCGGCGAATTCTCACCATATATGAGACATGTATCCACCACTACACGCCAGAAATGAAACACCAGACAAAGCACTAGGTGGAAGCCGGTGGTTCAATTTCAAAGAAAGCAAAGTCAATTGCATCTGCCGCAAAGGTCGTGGTTAGCGTGTTTTGGGATGCGAAAGGGAGCTCATTAATTGATTACTTTAAAAAAAGGCAGAACTGTTACAGGCAAATACTACTCTAACCCTCTTCACCAGCTGAAGAAGCATGGCTTGAAGAAGAAATAATCATCCTTCACCAGGTCAATGCACCTCTACACAAGTGTGCGTCACCCCTATTCTTCTGATTTGGCACCCTCAGACTTCCATCTGCTACTAAATTTAAAGAAATTTGTTTCTGGGAAGCGCTTAGCATCCAATGAAAAAGTTGAAAGGGCCACAGATGAATATTTTCGAATCCTTCCTGACTTTCACTTCCGGCAAGGAATACTAATGTAAGAGAAACGTTGTGCTAAGTGTGTTGGAGTCAAGGGAGGTTAAGTAGAAGAATAAAATCGTATTTTAACTGAAAATCACAGTCTTTCAGTGTCAGGCTGAGAACTTTTCACCTCACCCTCGTAACTCAATACGGACTAGATATTTACAAGTATTCGTCGACTCCAGAAAAGGGGATGGGCTACGGTACATCAAATAGTTAGATTTACGAGGGCTATTCCAAAATCAACCTCCGATATGTAACAATTCATTACATACGTGCACTTCGGTGACGTGTTTCTGCATGACGCAACTAGAACATTATTCTCTAATAATATCCCAAGTTTTGACCGTTTTCGTTCAGTATTTTTCCAATAGTTGCTGTTTTGACATGGAGAATACAATTTTATCTCCCACCACCTGTGAGGTACGAAGTGTAATTCGTTTGTTGCAAGCCGAAGGAAATGGCGCAGCTCAAATTCATCGTCGGTTATGTGCTGTTTACGGTAATACAGTGATGAGTGATGGTTAGGTACGTGAATGGTGTAGACAATTTAAAAACGGACGCACAGATGTGCATAATGAAGGAGGCCAAGGGCGCAAATCGGTCATGAATGAAGACGTGGTTCACCAAGTTGACCAATTCGTTCGAAAAAAAGGGGTTCTACGATTTTAGATCTTGCGACAAGATTTTCCGAAATTTCCCGAAATACTCTATACAGAATCGTGTCTGAAAACTTGGGTTACCACAAGTTCTGTGCCCGTTGGGTCCCAAAACAGCTTACAGATGTCCACAAGGCCCAACGTGCCAAGTCAGGTAAGCATTTCTCAAACGTTTAGAAATGGAAGGCGAAGAATTTTAACAGCAAATTTTGACTGAAGATGATACTTGGGTCCCAGTATGTAAACTAAGAAAGCAAAGAACAGTCAAAGCAATGGATGCACACTCATTCCCCAAACAAGCCAAAAAAATTCAAACAAAGTTATTCTTATGGAAAAATGATGGCCACAGTTTTTTGGGACAGAAAAGGCATATTTTTGACCGAGTTTATGGAACTTGTAAACACGATAAATGCAGCGGTTTACTGTGAAGCTCTACGTAAGTTGAGAAGAGCAATCCAGAACAAAAGACGAGGAATGCTTACCCAAGGTATGGTGCTTCTGCATGCCAACGCACGACCATACACTGCTGCACCCACAAAAACTTTAGTGGAGGAGTTCAGTTTGGATATTTTTGATCACCCTCCTACAGTCCTGATTTGGCACCAAGTGATTATCACCTTTTCCCAAAATTGAAATCATCCATTGCATCTCAACATTTTGGAAATAATAAAGAACTTATGGTGTGAATCAATGCCTCAACGCACTGGTGGAGCCATTTTTTAAGGAGGGTATACAAAAGCTCGTCCCTTGTTACCAAAAATGTATAGATTTACACGGAGACTATGTTGAAAAATAATTTAGATGTTAATAAAACTATTTTGGGCAAAAAATTAATTGTTTCGGTTTTTTTAAAAAATATTTTTCACTTCGAAGGTTGATTATGGAATAGCCCTCGTATTTTATTCCATGCCATGTACATGCCAGCACTTGCTATACAACAAAGTTCTAATGACCAAGGGCGTTGCCTTCTTCGAAACCATTTGAATTAGGACTTTGTGAACGAAGACATATTCACAAAAAACGAGTTGGAACAGAGCTTAAATTCTGGACCTCCTTCTTAAAACTGAAAAATGATTTCGAGGACTACCCATAGTAGTGTCTTTAAACTGCACCAATTATTGAGGCATAAGTCAACTCAAGTCGGTGTATAAGTTCTTGCTAGACGTGTGGTATAAACGCATCTCACCAATTCTATATAATCCGATTAGACCCCATGATTTTAGCCTAAGAGCTACTAATTATTCAGATGTCAGAGAGGGACTAAGAAATCCAGAGCGATACTTACACTATCTTTATCAACTTTAGTCCCGCATTTAACACCATATTCGTTCCAAACATGAGGTTTATTGAGCCATATCTAGTTTTGCCTTATTACAATCGTGATAAGGGACTCCAATATTAATATATACGATAAAACGGCGCTCGAAACACGTAATGCGAACACGTAACCTACGAGCAGGTTACTAAAATGATGTATTCGATGATTTCTACAATTCAGATCATATCGTGGACGGGACACCCAGACCTACTTATCTGCCTCATCTGATAGACAGCAGAACAAATCGCTTACTTACTTAAGTGGCGTTAAATACCACGGTGGACTGGGACATTGGCCAACAAGCATCTCCGGCTAGGCCGATCTTTCGCTAACTGCTTCCAGTTTCGTCTGCAAAGTTGACTGAGGCCCCTCTACAATTGCGTGCGCCACTTGAGTCCCGGTCCTTTTCTACTGCGCTGTCCCTCGAAGGCGTAATCGAAGTCTTTACCGACCACAGTGTTGATGTCCATTCCATTTACATGACCCAGCTAGATCTTCACTCTTTTCGCTAGGTCGATGTCGCTGTACAATCTATTCAGTTCGTCGTTGTATCTCTTCCTCCACTCACCGTCAATGCAAACGGGACCAAAAATAAAAAAAAAAAAAAAAAAAAAAACACTGTGGCGCTGCCAGCCCGGTATGGGCCATGCCCTAGCTTCTTGACACTCATTTGTGTTGCTCATGTTGTCACCGAAAATCACCCGAAAAATTTTCCTCTAGAAGCAGCTAAGAGCATCCTTATCCATTTTTCATACTGTCCATGCCTCTGGGCCATTGAGCAGGACTGGGGCTATTAAGTTATTATTTAGGGTCACTTTTATTGTTTGACATCTGACATTGCTAGTCAATTTTAATTTTTAGCCCAAAGAAGCAACGATTCACAAGAGTCATTCTTCGTTTGATCTCGTCGTTTTCCGAATAAATAGCGATGCTTAGATAGACAGAGTCACATCTGTCGATGGTGACGTTCTATCCGAAACATCGTTGTTGGGTGTTCTTTTGGTTAACAGCATGTACTTCGTGTTGCCATCGTTGACAGTTAAACCCATTTTCACCGCTTACTTCCCAATACTCGCCAAAACGACAGTGCTCTCACGCTGCTGCTTTCTTCCGATTGTGTCAATATCATCGGCGTATGCGAGGAATTGGACGGACTTTTGAAAGAATGTACCTCTTGTGCTGACGCATTAGTTTTGCACTATTCTTTTAAGAATGATGTTAAAGAAATCGCATGACAGCGCATCGCCTTGCATAAATCCTTTTTGACATCAAAGGTCTCAGTGAGGTATTTACCGACCTTGATAGAACAGCTTGATGAGGATCGGACAAACAACGCAGAGGTTCCATTCATCGGGCATACTTTCGTCCGACCATCTTTTACAGATGAGTTGGTGTGAGCTCCTTAATCCTCCTACACATCATCCAGGTTCTGCCTGAGAGCGGTATTTGGATCATCATGACCCTAAAACTGTCTGAAGAAATGCTCTTTTTAAATCCTCACCATCGACTGCGATTCTTCTCCGGTTATTTTTACCTTTTGCGAAACTTCCTTCGGAAAGATTCGGCAATTTCATGCAATTGTTTTAGTCTGACGTCTGAAACAGAGAAAATCGCGAAATTTATAAAGGTAGGCCCAGTACTTTGTTGAAAGCAGTGAACCTTCTTAAATCATTGAATATCATTTTGTTCAAATAACTGGATCGGCCGACTTGGCAGTAGTGCAATCTGTCAACCCCATTTTTAAATACATTTTCGATGGCTTCGGCCCCTTTTTCACAAATAGCTTGACCAATATTGTTCTTGAGTACCTAAATCGTCTATGGATTGTTGGCATAGCATCAATTTCTAATGACACCTTAAAAAAAATAGCCGAACGGCGTCAAACCGTATCACGATGGATTGGCAGCAGGATCGCAACAATTGTTTACAAGATTATTAAACTCAGGGTGGAATAAATCGATTGCTGGACGACTTGTGTAGCACGTTACCCCATCTGGCTAGAACCATAGCTTACCTTAGTCCACATCCTCAGTTTTTGGTCACAAAAATCAGTTCATTTGCCGCCAGTCAAAAAACCATATCAAACAGTTCACGATGCACTGGCCTCTTTATGACTACGTGGGAATTTTCTGAGCCCCCAATTTGCAGAGGACTTTTCAAAATCTGCTCGTATCGGCTTTTTAAGGCTTCTGTGGTAAAGTTGCCGAAAATTAGACAGCAGACACTGCCTGGATACTGCAACCAATAATCCTCTCTGGTCTTCTTGCAATGGCCAAAGAGGAGACACTTTACAGATCATTTAAGAGTGATTTATTGAGTCGTTTTTGGCCATGGATGAAAGCTTAAAGAATGCTATTATCTACTTTGATGGCTTCAAATCGTTTGAGTTTCAATGTCATAAGCTTCGAAAGTATGATTCTCTGCTAGCCCCCTAGTGACCTACAGAAACGCTGGCTCACAGCATTTACACCGAAAATTGAAGAAGATGACCGCATGTCAAGAGTTTCAGGGGTTTTAGTCTGACTTCCTTTATGTTGAAGCCCATGGAGAGAATGGTCGAGATCTATCTGCGTCCAACTTCTTCCCAAATGTATCATTTATGGATGCGTAACATTCTGTGAGGGTGAGGGTCAAAATTTGAGAATACGCCCAGAGGCCAGCCCGAATGAAGAAGATTTACTATTGTAGTTTCGCGGATGAAATCAATGGTGACAAAAACAAAGCGCCAACCTACTACTATGGTGCATATAGGGCGACTCACCCTTAGCCTTTTGAATATTTTGAAAGTCTACGTTTGGGCAGATGCAGAAAATGTAGCTTTGATTTACATCATAAACCTCAGAGGTTATCATTGGTTGGTACACTACAAATGGGCTTTCAGTCAATGCTATCTCAACAAGAAGGAGGAGGCTGATTAATCAGATTCCTTAAGTGCAAAAGGACATCTCCATCTAATTCTTTAACTTAGTATTTGAGTTTCATCGTCGAAAAAAAATTCTTTCGACTAATCACGTAAGGTCGAAAATTTCTAGGGCCATGTTGGACTTGTGGGGATGCAAATGAGCTACCAAGAGGATATGATACTTGTCCGTGACACTGACAAGATATGATATGCATCAATACAACTTGCACTTCATCTTTGGTGACCTTAGGTTCCGACTTCCTATTGATTCCGATATCATGAACATGCCTTCCAAAACATTGACACCAGAACTTCTGCTACAAGATAATAAGAGATTAAACGGTTTCGACTAGAATCTGACCCAGGAAAGGAATATATTCGGATCTTAATCAAAAACGAATCGAGTATGCTGATATCTTTCATTAAGCCAGCAGTGCTAGACTTCACACCTCGTTAGCAAAGCTTGCGAGTCTCTTCCATACGGGAAGAATCCGTTAAAGAGGTAAAGAATTTGTTTCTCTAAAGGCAATTAATCTGCGTTAAGAGCCTTGCTAAACCCTCTTACAATGTCCTACTACAATAATTCAAGATTGCAAGACTTTACAGACAGAAGGGTGAACATACTGTTTGTATCTTCTCTGTATCATGCGAAATAATCTCGCTTCCATAACCCAAATATACGTTCGGTGCATATCATATGAGCATAAAAGACTCTAAAAGACTGCAGCCTGCTTTTGTCCTTGTGGCGAAACATTTACGAATCACTAAGATGCAACATTTTATGACGTTTGCTATCAAAGTGCTGATGAGGCTGCGGAACACTACCTCTGCAAATAGCCGGCCTATGTTCGAAACGGGCTGCGGGTACTCGTTTCTGGTGTGGAGGCCGCTTGTATTATAGGCAAGGCCTCGCTCGCCTTTCTTGGAAAGATTGCGAAATTTTAATTGAGAGACATACTACATTGATCAAAAAGTTCCCGGAATAACCACCGTGTGGCGCTCCCATTGTTCCGATTTGAGTTCTGTTGTTGGTACATCGTCATAGCTTGACATTTGCAAAAGTAACGTAGCCAAGAGTTCATCTATCTCTGTGTGTGTTGGCGATTTTTCCATTACTTCCTCTCGGCTGCAGAAATGCGTTCCCCGTAGTGGTTTTTTAACTTTATTAAATAGAAAGAAGTCACAAGGAGCCAAATCAGGTGAATTCGGTGGCTGTTGGATGGTATTTGTTGCATTTTCCGTAAAAAAATTACGAATAGTGATGGAACTGTGCGCTATCATGGTGCAAAGTCCACGACTTTTTTGACCACAATTCTAGTCTCTTTTGGCGAATTGCTTAACGCAAACGTCTCATAACGCCCAAATAATACTCTTTGTTAACTGTCTGTTGGTTATTGACCAGCATTTCTTTTACTTCATCAATGTTTTCGTCGGTTTTCGATGTCGATGGTCTGCCGCTGCGTTCATCATCTTCGATTAACTCACTACCAATTTTGAACCGCTCGTGCCACTGGTAAACGACCGTTTTCTTTAGAGAATCGTTGCCGAAACACTTTTCCTACATTTTCAACGTTTGCGCACCAATAAATCCGTTTTTTACGCAAAATTTACGTAATACATGTTCGTTGTTGCAAATTCAAATTCATTTCTAAAATTGTAAAAAATCGCCGACACGGAACAATGGGAGCGCCACACGGTGGTTATTCCGGGAACTTTTTGATCAAGGTAGTACATACAAAATGTACAATGGTCTGCGCTTATACGTACGAAAAATTAAATTTGAAGCAAGCTCTGAAGGAGTTTAGACGAGACACATGCAAAATCAGGGCTCATCCACTTACAGCAATTATTTATTTTATTCTTGCGTCTATGATTCATCTGGTATTTCAGGACACACATTCGTACAGTATGTGGTCATTTAATTATGACCGATGAAATATAATAACCATTTCTTTCACAGCGGGCTCGTTTCTCCAGATATTTTCAATGTTTTGCTTGAGCTCTTGTGTGGTATTGTGTCTTCGAGTAGATTTTAAGAAGGCCCAGCAGTTTTCAATAGAGTTCCAATCCGGATAATTACCAGGCCATGGAAGGACTTTCAAGTTAATGAAATCCAAGCATTTCATACTGTCTTTGGATGTGTGGCATGGAACTTCATCTTTCATAAAGACGTATTCTTCTCTGGGAGAGTCTAATGTGTTCAAATACGCCCGCAGGACGTAAATATACTGATTGGATTGGAGTCCATTGTTCCATCAACGCAATAAATTGGCTACGTCCCTCTGCATGTTATGTAACTCCAAAGCATTACACAGGGTAGGTGTTTGACCGTCCGAAATACGCAATCCTTTGAATATCTTTCTTTGCCTTCTATGGACGAATTTGATCGTCTCCCTCACGGCTTCTAAGTGACATTCATCGCTAGAGACAACCTCAAATAAAATCGTGATTACAGGAAAATTAATAAAGCTTTTTCATTTTTTATTGCGAAAAGAAATTTGAAGAAAAAATTAACTTACCCTGTTCCAATAGCTTCTCTCGCAGTCTTAACCCTAACTTTTTCCTCCTTTCAGCAAAAATAATTCCCTTTTCCGTTCTGGAAAAGAGTGTTGTATCCTTAAAGAGTAAACAAAAATGAATTTCCCTCAACCTTACAGCACTACTTGTGTACCACTCGTGACTGAGAAATTAAAATGCGTGTGTCGCAATTAAAACGGCTGCTTTCATTCCTCCGAGCCCTATTTGCATTGCATAGTACTAAGTCGAAGCAGGGGTGTTCTTAAAGGACACAAAAATGATACTGTATTTATGCACGCAGTAAAATACTATACGTACATGTAACGCGTGGTCTTAAGACTTCAAGTGGACAAAAGGTACATAAACTTTGATGTTCGTTTCACACGAACGAACGGATATACCACCGCCACGTTTTGCAAGTGGATCCTTGATCTCTGCTCGAAGGGATATGCATGCGCTTTTTTCTTGACACTGAGCCTTAATGACCATGTAAGCCGTTGACGTTTCGCCTCAACGCTCCCGCCTGAAAGAGGTGTCAATTTGTTTGGACGATATACGACTGAAAGACAGGTAAACGTGAGATATGCGAGGTGTCATTAAAATTTATTAGCAGGTGTGAGAGGCAAATTCGTGTGCCTTTTTTTAAAATGTGTTTCCACTTCGGTTTCTCATTCACCCATGGATATACTTTGCAATCTTTCACCTTGAAATATAAGTGGATGTCTACATTATGTAAGAATTTCATAAAACTTTAAAGCGACAATCTGCAGGGAAAAACAGCCAACAGAGGAACATAAGGAGAAATCCTGAAAACTTTCGAGTCCACTGGCACTCAGATATTCATCTTGTGGTCTCAGAGAAAACTCAGGAACGTGATACCCATCAACTGTCGAATATGGTGCACATACACTATTATATAGGGTAATCCAATTCGTCATCGGCCAAATTTGACATCCCTGTTTCAATCAAATATATCAAAGTAAACTGTCGCCGAGACCGTACATCATTAATTTAAGGTTTGCGATTTTACAATATGGATCGCTTAACAATCGCTGGACGTGCTAATATTGCGCAAACTTACCACAAAAAATTATGATAATGTAGTAGCTACGTTTCGCGAATTACGAGCTGATTATGGTCGATGTAGTGGTCCATCTGAGCGTGCTATAGGCGAAACTGTAAGAACTTCGAAATGACTGGCTCTGTTTCAGATAACTTAATGCGACATGCACGCTCTACAGAAAATATGGTTGTCATTAGTGAAAGTGTTGAAGAAGATCCAATTCTGTTAATTTCACGGCGAGTACAGCATTTGGGTTTACGGCACTTAGTTACTTATAACTAGCTCGATCTGGCTCGTCCGCAAGCTGGCTACATTTAAGCGTGTAAGGTTGGCTGAGATGCCCTTCTACTTGCATGCGCCACCTAAGTCGGGGTTTTCTTCTACCGCACTGTCCCTCGGGGGCAGGTCCGAAGACTTTTGTTGTTATCCACCCACTCTACGTGACCCAGTTTGGTAGAGATGCTAAAACTTGACATTATCATACGTCCAAGAGCTCATATGTTCTCTCCAGCATCTGTATTTGTGTGAAAAATTTTTTGGTGGTGAACTTTTCTGGCCTGAAAACACACTGATATGAACTAACCAGGCTATTGACTTCAAAGATCGACACAAGACGGGAGATAAATTCTTGTAGGGGTTGCTAAGAAGACTGATTCCTCTGTAGTTGACGCAGTTTGAAGAGTCTCCTTTCTTGCGGATCGGAAAGAAGCAATACTATGGTTCCGTTCGGCAGGGCGTCACCATTAGAAGTTTTGTTGGACCCAATTACTTTTCTCCATCGGTTGAAAAGTTCACCCTGCCCACCAGCGGTTGTTAGTTCGTTAACGCCGTTATACAGTCTTCAAGAATGCTCTTTCCGAATCCTCAGCCTCGACTGCTACTCTACTACGATGTTCCCTTATTCGTCTCTACGCTCTTAAGTTCGGGGCTTGTGTTCGTGGCTTGTTTTTTTCACCTATTGGTGATTTAAGGGTGAACTATCATCTATCGATGCACTCCGAAAAATGCTATGTTTGGTGCTGGTTGTGGGCTGGCGATATCATCTTCACAGTCAATGGCACGAAATAAAGCCATGATCAACGATTTCTTGTTTTCAAAAGTGCGTGTACATAGTGTATAGAATATTTGGTTCTATGAACAGGATGATGCGAGGTTCCATACTGCCAGCGAAACCTTCAATGTTGTGTGATCGAAGCCACTAGACCAATATCTGTTGGGCAATTTGAAGTAGTTAGTCATGCCAGCAATGATTTAAGTAGTGAAAGCTAAAATCGAGCACACCATTCATTGGATATGACCACGAAAAAGTGGTCGAAAATTAATGCCCAGTATGTGCTATGGACACAGGCTTCGGTGTAACCGACCCCTTGTCCTAGGTGCATTAAAGATGGAACTGGTCGTAGCTAGCACGCGGTTCCCACATCACGATATACACAAGGGGACTTGGAGAACTCCTGATCAATCAACAGTCAACCAGATTGATCACATTGCGATCGACGCAAGACACTCCTCCAGCATTATGGATGTCCGTACGTTCCGAGGAGCCAACATCGACTCGGACCATTACCTTGTTGTAGCCAAGATACGGTTGCGGATATCTCAAACTACGCCAAAACAAACTTAAGCTGTGAGAAAATTCGACGTCAGACGGCTACAATCGCAAGAGATCGCCAAGTCCTTTTCCGATCGATTGTCTCTTAATCTCTTAAGAGGTCCAATGCCGCCAGCATCAAGCATCAAAGACCATTGAAAACACTGTCAAAACGCCATCAGAGATGCCGCTTCTGATGTGCTGGGTTTCACTCGTCCACCACAACGAAACCCCTGGTTCGATGATGAATGCCGGCAAGCACATGCAGCTAAGCAAGATGCATATAACGCGGCGCTGCTTAGAAAGACCGGAGCTGCTCATGAGCTGTATGAGCGGAAGAGGAGAGACGAGCACCGGCTTCTCAGGAGGAAGAAGAAAGCGCATGAGAAGCGCGCGATCGAGGAAATTGAGAGATGCTACTCCAGGAATGAGGTTCGGAAGTTTTACCAAAAGGTAAAAATAACATGCCGAGGAAACAAACCCCGAACCGAAGCCTGTAGAGATGATCAAGGGAACATCGTAGTAGAATCGCAGTCGATGCTGAGGATTTGGATAGACCATTTCTGCAGACTGTATAACGGCGATGACGGACCATATATCGCTGTCAGGCAGAATCAACCTTTCAACTTGGATGATGATGACCAACAATTCCGTCCACCCGACCTGGATGAAGTGAAGATAGCAATATCTAAGCTTAAGTCCAATAACGCTGCTGGAGTAGACTGCCTGACTGCCGAGCTCTTTAAAACGGCAGGCGATGATTTGGTAAGGGGAATACACCAACTCATTTCTTAACTATAGTCGGACAAAAGTCTGTCCGATGAATGGAATCTTAGTATTTTTTGTCCGACTTTCAGGAAAGGAGACCCTCTAGACTGCGACAACTACAGAGGCATTAGCCTTGTTATCATCGCTTACAAGAATTTATCTGCCGTATTATGTGAATGCTTGATGCCATTCGTCAATATCAGTGTGACTTCAGACCAGTAGTTCACCATCGACCAAATATTCACACTGCAGCAGATCTTGGAGAAGACCCATGAGCTTCAGATCGATACCCACCACCTATTCATCGATTTTAAGGCCGCGTATGACAGCATCTATAGAGACGAGCTATATAGAGCAATGTCTAGTTTTGGCATCCCTGCCAAACTCGTCCGTCTGTGCAGGATGACGATGGAGAATGCACGCTGCTCCATTAAGGTCGGTAAAGATCTCACCGAGACCTTTTATGTCCAGAAAGGATTTAGACAGGGCGATGCACTGTCAACATCGTACTTGAAAGAAAAGTGCAAAACTCACGAGCAAACACAAGAGACACTATCTTCCAAATGTCCGTCCAACTACTTGCATACGCCGATGATATTGACATAATCGGGAGCAAGCAGCGTGATGTCAGTGGCGCTTTCCCGAGTATTGAGACGGATGCGGCGAAAATGGGCTTAGCGGTCAACGAGGGCAAGACCAAGTATATGCTGTCATGCAAAAAGGACAACCAACACCGACGTCTCGGGCAGAACGTCACCCTCGACGGATATAACTTTGAGATTGTTAAGGACTTTTTTTACCTAGGCTCCGCTATAAGTACAGACAACGACACCAGCGATGAGATCAAGCGAAGAATAACTCTTGGGTTAAGAAGGCAACTGAGTAGCAAAGCCTTCTTTCGGACAACAAAAGTCACCCTTTATAAGACTTTAATAATCCCGGTCCTGCTCTATGGCGCAGAGGCATGGACATTATCAAAAATGAATGAGGGTGTTCTTGGTTGCTTCGAGAGAAAAATTCTTCGAGCGATCTTCGGTCCCGTCTGCATTGACGGTGAGTGGAGGAGAAGATACTACGACAAACTGTATGGAGTGTACAGCGACATCGACCTAACCAGAAGAGTGGAGATCCAAAGATTGAGATGGGTGGGTCATGTAGAGCGTTTGAACAGCAATGCTCCGGTCCGAAAAGTCTTCGAATCCACCCCCGAGGGACTGCGCTGTAGAAGAAGCTCAAGACTCAGGTGGCGCACGCAAGTGAAAGGGGACCTCAGTCAACTAAGTGTGCAAAACTGGGGGCAGCTGGCAAGGGATCGAGCTGGCTGGAGAAGCTTGTTGACTGAGGCCCAGGTCCACCCCGGACTGTAGCCCAACTTAAGTAAGTAAGTATGTGGGATGATACCCATAGGCTAACATTAGGAGCGCATTTTATTCTAAGGCTATACAGCCGCTTATATAACTTAAAGACATTGGCCTTATGGAAACTGAAAGCGACTCAACCGCATAGAGTTTGGAAGGAGAGAAGAACAAGGAATATTCTGGTACAGTATGCCCCAAAGGGATGTCATTTCATGTCTTGAAAGAATTTGTGCAAAAAATCATTTTTCGGTGATTGATTTGCTTTGCCTTAAAAGCAACCAAAAAATAAATGGAAGTTTCAGTACTTGTGTCAGATCTGATCAGATACTTTAGTCACCTCAGAACCGATAAGATTCCTTTTCCTGCGCAAATGCGGCACTCACAGCTTTACAATTAGGACTGTGATGTTTGTTTCTTGCAATTAAGCGACCGCGCAATGGCTGTGGAGTCACTTGCCGAAATTCAAAATGAAATGCACGCTTGACTCGATTAATTTCCGAAACGACGTAACTTTCTGCGAAGTATTGCACCAGCTTGTGAAAAAATTTCTGAGTCTTTGAAGGCTTTTTGCCTAGGCCTAATGCAAGAACCTTGACATATTGAGACTTAGAATTTTGGCCTCAATAATAGTAACAACATCAATGGCAGCGATAATCGAACCACCTTAGGAGAATGGATTGCAAGAGCTCCTATGCGCTTCCGTCTATTTCCCGGAGGCATTGATGCGATTCCTCCTATTCTTTAACAGTCCCACCGGCGTATTTTTGGCATCTTGTTCTGAGATGCGATTTCAACGAGAGGTGAGTTCTTTTAGCAAAAATCTGATTTTGCTTACTTAAAAGGGGTAGTAACCACACCTTTATTAGTTCTATAACAGAGGAACTATTTGACCTTACCATCTCGTCTCCTTTTTTCACACGCTTACCAAATACTGGCATGTGTCAGATAAGGCATTCCTTTCGGACCATATATATATGAGGTTTTATAAAGGATGCAATAGGTCGAACTAGATGCTTGAAGCAGCTCACAAACTGGAGTGATTTTCAAGAAATTGTCGATATCTGAGCTAACTCACTGCCTTCATCTCCAAAGTGTTGTGGGGCGTTCAGGAGGCAGCAGGTCAATCAAAAGTAGCTATTATCTCATTAGTTACGAGTAAGTGCATATGCAGTTTGAAATGTAATTTTGTTTGTTCCATGGTGAAACCCCCAACCAATTATTGCGTTACCCAACTATCTGACAGGATAACATTGTAAAATATATAATGGGTGATATTTTAAGCGTTTGGTTTTTAACTATCAAAAAATAAAAAGAAAATTGCAAAACTGTCAAAAAATTTAATTTCAGTTGATAAACTAATGCTTACCATTAACTTTTTAAAGATTATTTTATGTAAACGTTGACCACGAATACGTTTTAAGTGGTCCATACGGAAAGTCCAATTTTGAATCACTTCTTCCACCATTTTGGCTGGTTTCGGGCTAATAACACGCGTAATGTTGTCCTCCACGGCTGTAATTGACGCTGACTCATCGGCATAGATGAGTGATTTGATGATACGAGTATATCTATAGGGCAGCTAGTCGAGGAACGGCAGCCATAGTATAAACAGAATCGGGCCCAGTTTCGATCCTTGTGGGACTCCGTATTCTGCATGTTCTTTTTGGCTATGGGTCTCGCTGATCTTGACACAAAAAAGCCTGTTGTGTAGATATTCCTTTAGCCAGTAGGCCAATAATCCTCGTATTCCTATACGTTCGAGAGCATCTATTAGCTTAGAGTGATTGAGCGTGTCAAAAGCTTTACTAAAGTTCATAAATATGACCAAGACGTGGTAACTTTTGTTAAGACTTTCATTAATATGATTTGCAAATTCTCCTAATAGTTTACCCGTGCTTTTATTTTTCTGGAAACCGTATTGATTTTCGTGGATGATGGAGTGTTTTTCAATAAAATTCTGCAACCTGTTTGTTATGACTTCTTCGAGGCACTTTTCTACTACTGGCAATATGGATATTGGCCTGTAATTGTTGAGCTGACTTTTTGTACCACCTTTGTATATTGGCCTGACCACTGCAGTTTTTAAGGCCACTGGAATTTTTGCTTGTGTAACACTCAAATTAATAAATTTGCACAAAATCGGCGCAAAAATTACGGCGTGAGTTTTGATATCGAACGCTCGAATTCCATCAATACCAGATGACTTATTTTCGTCAAGCAAACCAATTTTTCTTGACATTTCAAATACATTTGTTTCTTGAATAAAAACTGATTTATCTAGCGTTTTATTTAGGTGAATCGATGTAATCGAGTCGCGTTGGTGCACAATGTTTTCAATTTGTTCTTTAAAGTTTTTTGCACATTTGCTCGCAAAATTGCTCACACACAATTGACCAGTGAAATTCTTAATTATAGTTTCATCTTGGCTAGGCTTTTTCCTTCCCATTATCTCGTTGACTAGGCTCCATGTTTTTCTGGGATTTATTTGTTTAGTTTGTTCCGAAAAGTCTTATAATCCAGTTCGAAAGTCCTGCTCAATCTGTTATTTTTCCATCTTTTGTATAACTCATCCCTTTTTTTACACTTAGCGATTAAGTCATGTCACGTTATGCTTTCTTTCCTTTTTTTATTGTTCTTACAGCTGTAGACTTTTCATATATGCTTTTCATTTTATCGACAAGTTTTTGGTAAAGAGAAATTGCATAATTTTCATTAATCACTTCTTCCCAATTTGTTTCGGCGATTAATTCGTTTACCTTCGCGTTGCATATAAGTGATATGCTGGTCAGTTTTTCTTTTACGACTGATTGTTGCGAATTTGCAAAATATAGGGTTGGGTAATGATCTGTTATACAGCTTTCAATCACCGCTGAGTTTATTTGGTAATCCGTTGCATTAAATAAAATGTGATCAATTGTCGATTTCGTTGCCGTTTTCGGATCTATTCTAGTATAATCTGTTATTACATTCAATAACCTCAGTGACGCCAGCATCTCTAAAGATTCTTTTACGCCGTATTAATCTAGATCTTGAACATTAATATTCATATCTCTCATTACTACAATATCTCTTTTTCCCAATTGTTCAATATCGTTTCTGAATTCTTCAATAAACGCTTTTTTGCTATAACCTGGTGGTCTGTATATTCCAAATACATATTTGTTTTTATTGTTTTCCACAATTCGAATTCGGATGCTTTCGTATGACACGCTTTGAGATGTAAGTGGTGTGTATTCTAAGCCATCTCGAATTAACATCAAAATTCCACCACCTCTGCGATTTTTTCTATTCAGAAATTTAGTTTGAAAGCCATCTAGCCTATAAAACTTTTGTTCTTCTTCCTCTATATTTGTTTCAACCAATACTATAATTTTTAATGCATTAACAAAGTGGTTTATATTCAAACAGAAGTCGTTCCAATTCTTACGCAAGGATTAAAAAAGTGGGAATGACTGTTAAATATTATTTTAAAAACGTTAGGGAGTTGTATGATTTTGATACACTATTTCCTTTCGTAAAGACTTGTTTTTTAGAAAAAGAAAAAAAGAAAATCACTGTCATAGGATTGTTTGTTTGCTATCCCGCAGATTTAATAGTTTTAACACTTTTAAACTTTGCTTTAAGAATCTAAATCACGAAGCGGTTTAAATAAAAACACGTCCTCATACACTAAGCTCACCAATATGCAGAATATTGCCAAAAATATGGCGTGTGCGCTCAGTACTAATCTTTGTGGTATCTGCTAGGCCGCGCACCGTCACTTTCCGGTCAGCCGAAACCATTTCATGTATTTTTTTGACATTGTCCCCTGTAACCGCATCGGAGGGCCTGCCGCTGCGGACTTGATCGGTAGTGGAGTTGCGGCCACCACCAAATTCTCGAAACCAATATTTGATCCGACGGAGCATTAGGCCCATAATATTTATCCAGCTTTTTCTTTTGTCTCCTTCGCCGTTTTGCCTCTCAAAAAATAATGTTTTATGAGAGAACGAAAATCGTTTTTGTCCATACTCAACATGATGCCAAACACGTCAACAACAATCAGCTGTCAAAACAAAATTAAAGACAGTATCGCACTGAAATTTGGCATGTCTTCCTAAATATGAACGGACTTCAAGGCACCATAACCTTATTTGCAGTAGCAGCGCATTCTGGCGGTCAAGGAGGTTACTTTTCACCCCACCTAGTACAACCAGCTTGATCCGGCTCGTTCGCAAGCTGGCTATATTTAAGCGTGTAAGGTTGGCTGAGATCCCCTTCCACTTGCATGCGCCACCCAAGTCGGAGTTTTCTTCTACCGCGCTGTTCCTCGGGGGCAGGTCCGAACACTTTTCGGAGCGGAGGGTTGGTATCCATCCACTCAAGGGTTTTCTTTAGCATCTGTATTTGTGTGAAAACTTTTTCGACATCGGACTTTTCTGGCCTGAAAACACACTGATATGAACTAAGGAGGAGTTCACATAAGACGGGGGATACATTTTTGTAGGGGTTGCTTAGAGTCTCCTTTCTTGAGGATCGGAAAAAGCAATGCTGTGGTTCCATTCGTCAGGCCGTCCCCATCAGAAGTTTTGATGGACAGCTATCATCACTTCATTAACGTCGAGTGGATCCAACTGTACGAGTATTCCTCCATCGTCTAAGTTGAAAGGTTCACTCTGCCCACCAGCGGTTGGTAGTTTGTTAACGCCGGTGTACAGTCTTCAAGAACGGTCTTTCCAAATCCACAGCCTCGACTTCTACTCTACTATAATGTTCCCTTATTCATCTCGCTTCAGTTTGGGGCTTGTGTTCGTGGCATGTTTTTTCCACCTTTTGGTGATTTAAAGGTGATCCATCAACTATCAATGCACCCCGAAAAGTACTATGTTTGGTGCGGTTTGTGCGCTGCGGACATCATCGTCACCGTCAACGATTTCTTGTTTTCAAAAGTGCATGCACATAGTGTGCAGAATATTTGGTTCTATGAAGAGGATGATGTGAGATACCATACTGCCAGCGAAACCTCTAATAGTGTGTGATCTGACGCTGCTAGACTAATATCTGTTGGGCAATTTGAAGTAGTTGGTCTAAGAGAACAAGCCAGCAATGATTTTAGTATTGAAAGCTTAAATCGAGCACACCATTCATAAGATATGAACTCGACCTCATGGCCCAGGATGTGCCATGAAACCCATAGGCCAACATTAGGACGCGACCTTGCGGTCACTTCCAGTTGGGAATTTCACTGCCCAGGACTGGAGGCCATTATCCAACTTATTTCTGTTTTCCACCAGCTAACTATCTCTCATTTGCAAAGCTACAAATTCTTTCGAATTTCGCTCTGTCAAGGAGAACTCCACTGACATCACAGGCCACACCATCAAATGTGATGCCCATAGCTTGCAAATCCCTAGCATCTGAGTAAGCAGGTCACATACACAGAATATGCATCCAGTCCTCAAGAGGAGCTCCGCATCTACAACCTGCAACCTCGCTACGGCTTCTCTTATGCAAAAATGCATTCAAGGAGCCATGCCCAGTCAGCAGGGATCCCAGACTGAGATTGAATCTCAGCTCCGGTAGCTTGCGCATGGTCGACACATCCCGAATGAAACTATAAGTAACCCTGCCTTTGTCGCTCATGTCCCATCTAGATTGCCATCTAGACCGGACACATTCGGATAGCAGGAACTTACATTCCCTACGGGACAAGTCTTCCACCTCCATCGGGGAGACCCAGTCTGCATCGGTTAGCGGGAGTCCCTTCCTGGTCTTACAGGCGATAGCACGATAAATCACCTCCAAGTCCAGGGGAGGCACACCCAAAAGCACCCGTAATTCATCCGTAGATACGGTTCTACAAACCGGCAGCCAAGCAAGGCCACTCTCTGGCAACCCAAGTTATGCCGGCGAGCACACTCTAACATAACCCTTTAGTACCAAGCCGATGCCCCAAATGTTGCACAAGCAACAAAAAAGGCCACCGTACACAGTATGAACGGCACGCCTGGTGAGCCCCTAGTCATTCCTTAGAATGCGCCTTATCTGGCCAACAACAATCGGCAGTCGTTCTCTCAGCTCTTCAAGATGAGGTAGGAATTTCATCCGCTCACCTATCGTTATGCCAAGATACTTGACTTTTGTAACATACCCAAGATTACGGCCATACAGGGGTATACTTGGACGCCGACGGATTGCTTACCCCAACGCTTTCACCCCATTCGGTGACAATTGGCATCACAATTTCTCCTATCTCTTCCAGTACGATGCGAGACCGACCTTCCAGAACGAGAAGCAGATCGTCCGCATAAGTACAGCATCTGAAATGTTCTGATAATTGCTTCAGGAGTGGATCCATTAAGAGGTTCCATATAAATAGGCTATAAATGAATCCTTGAGGGCAACCTTTTTGTACATCTACTCTAACCCTATCTTTAGATGATTCTGTAAAAGCGCGCCTGCCAGAGAAATAGCCTCGCCATAGGCCTATTTGCTGGAAGTTTAGTCCGCTTAACCTGGTCAGGATACCCTGCCAATTTAAATTGTCAAAGGCGCCTTTAAAGTCAATAAAGACATCTAAGACAAGATTGACACTGCTGTTTTGGACACAGTCTTTAACGAAAGACCACGCATCCTCAATACTTCTGCCCTTTGTAAAGCCAAATTGCAAAGGAGACATCGGTTCTGTCATGCTTTCCAAAAGCCTTTCCAACATAATCCTTTCCAGTACTTTTCCAAGCACCGGAAGTAGGCTGATACCTCGATAAGATCTAGGATCAGACCTAGTCTTATCGGGAGACTTTAGTAACAGGAGGAACAGAAGGCTCCTCAAGAGAGGTGGCCTCAACAAGTTCCTCTCTGGGAAAGAACTCGCCCAGCAAGGCTCTTAGGCATGCGAAGGGCGACAATAGACACATCACAGTCTTCATTAAAATTGGCGGTTTCAGCAGCAATATTTTCTTCTGCCTTCTACGCATACGACCAAACACTGGCCGCCTCATGTCCTCCAATTAAACCTAGAGCCAAGAAAAGTCCATACTGATGGACATCCACACTGGGGCCGCTAAGACACGCTTGCAGAAAGCTTTTCAAACAAGCGAAAACCTCAGGAAAAGTGTCAGATTGGGACTCATACAAAGCAATATAAAAGCGAACTGAGCACAGCAAAGCGTGAATCCTGGAGGTCCGTTTGTGATCAAATTACTGAAACCTCTGAGGTATTGTGCCCAAGACAAATCCTCTCAACAAGTTCTTCGATTCCTAGCTGCTTAAAAAAAGCGATAGCTCTTGGATGGCCTCAAGTAATGAATCTAGCAACCTGCTACTGGATACACACTTTCCAGATAGCTCCCCTTTCACGGCCAGCAACAATCTCAACAGGGCTGCTGCAGCCGCCACAAAAATTATTGGTTTTATCAAAAGAGACAAACTGCTTTGGTCAAAGCTTCAAACCATGCAAGTCTCCTGGGCGGGATGGCATATTTCCCGCCGAGGCAGTGTCTTCTCATTTCTTCTCTAGAACTTAGTGGTTAACGAACTGCTGATATACCTGGAAACAAGTGGTAGCAGGGTGGTTGCATATGCGGATGACGTTGCTATAGCTGTCTCAGGAAAATATCTACGAGACAATTTAAGAGCTCTTACAGTATTATCTTAACATACCAACAGGCTGGATGGATCGATCTGGTCCTCTTCTCTAGGAAATACGAAATTCCGACTACAGACACTCCCAGCTTGAACTTCTCTGACACAGCGAAATATCTGGGCCTAATTTTCGACGGGAAGCTAAGAAAAGAAAGCCTCAGTAGCTTAATTCTCTTGCAAAAGAGCCATCAGGAACAAATGGGGTATCCAACCTCGTAACACCCATTGGCTATATATGTATATCGCCGCTATAAGACCGATACTCACCTACGGGTGGTTATTTGGTGGGCAGCCTTAGACAAAGCAGTGAACTGCATGAAGCTAAGTAAAGTCCAACGAACAGCATTTGTGAATATAACCGGGCCCTACGCACTTCTCCCTCCGCTGCTCTGGACACTCTGTTTCACCTTAAACCCCTCGACATTTATAGCATCCAAGTAGCGGCCAATGCAGCTATTCGCCTTTCAGCGACATCACAGTGGACAATTTAACCTTTTGGCCACGCAAATGTTCTTAACGCACTAGGAATCCTACGAGAAAACATCGATTGACAAGAGCTTCCATTCCCTCTAGATCAAGATCCTCGTGGGAGGAAAACGCACTAGGAATCCTACGAGAAAACATCGATTGACAAGAGCTTCCATTCCCTCTAGATCAAGATCCTCGTGGGAGGAAAATGCCTTCCTGGATGACAATTCAATCCACTTTTCCACCGACGTTTCAAAGACTGTTAGTGGGTTTGGTGGTGGTGTTTTTAGCTATAGCTTAAGCTATAGCCTCTCCTTCCGCCTCCCCAATCACTGTTGTGATTCCGCATGTTCCAGGCGGAAATTCTGACAATTAAGGAAGCTTTATCATGGCTGAAGAAAAATGTAATATCTGCAATGGATATCCGCATCTTTTCCGATCAAATCCTTGGACTTATGTCCTCTAATTCAAAAACAGTCATGGCGGAGCAGCTCAACATTCACCTCTGTTGGGTTCGGGGGCATAGAGATTATCCAGGGAATTGTAGGGCCGACGAACTTGCCAAAATTGAAACCACTATACCGATTCAAACAGGAAAACGTCACAACCGTATACCTATCGCTACTTGCGCTACTTAAGAAATAAAGCTGGATGCTAATAGAAGAACAAACCATAGGTGGACGGTTGGATTGACATGTCTAGAGACCAAACAAATTTGGCCAAAACTTGATCTGAATCGCTCCATGAGCTTAATCCGTCTAAATACGAGTAGAAAACATCTGAGCGTCATTATAGGTGTCATCACTGGGCACTGCCTTATAGGTAAACATGCAACTAAGCAACTATCAATTTTTGCAGAAGCTGCATGGACGAGGAGGAGGAGGAGACAATCCCTCATCTCCTCTGTATATGTCCAGCTCTCTACCAAAGAAGAATTCTCGAGCTTATTCTACCCTTCTTCCACATTGACTTAAGTGAATAAAGCAACACAAGCATTCAAAATCTATTACGCTGCAACAAAAGCCCCAAATGATTTCAGGAGAAGGAGGTCCACAGATCCACGTGGCGTCACAACGGGTCAATAGGCATAAGTGGGTTGGCTTTTTTTTCCAACAGCCACTTTAACATACGCATACGAGTAGGTGGCTTGATGTCCCATCGCATGAAATTGGTGGAAAATGTGGTTATCAAATGGCTTGAATGGCTTGAATGGCTTCCTCAGTAGGTCGACTGTGACGACCGTAAAATGTTCGAAATGCTCGAAAAATATTTTCCACTTCGGGTGGAAGTCTTTCCATGATAAAATGGCAACCCTAACTGAGCACGTTCGACTTCGAGCTGTCTAAAATAGAACAGTGAAAAACCATCCCCCAAAATAGTGATTTAATCGATAGTTCATTTTTTATGTACAACACAAAGTAGTAGCTGTCTGACGCTCTAAAACCAAAATCTTTCAGAAAAACACCCTTTAGATCCTAAAACTCAAAACCACTGGTTTTTAGCTGCTTAAAACTCAAGTTGTCGAAAACTTTAATTTGTAATGAAATCTCTTAAACTTCTTTACACACCTTCTACCCTGCATTAAGGTTGTCAATAACTCGTAAACCACACCCTATCCGGGATGAAACCTCACTTAGATCCCCTTAATAATAGCGATGATAAACCATATTTTAAGAAGGATGAACTGGTAAGACATTACACGTCTTGAAGTACAAAGGCCATCAGCGTGCAACTAAGCGAGCGCAATTTACGACGAAGCTTCAATAGCAGGATTAGATAGGGAATTAGTACAAGCCAACACAACGTTATGCTGTACCATGTACCCATGCTGCCATGCTGCCATTACCGCGGTACAATCTAATATAATAACTTAGGGTAAGAATGCGACTCTCCCTGAAACAGGAAGAGTGCGAGCACTTGTACGAACATGGAAAACGTGACACTTTAGTGAACTTTGCTCACCCTTTTAGGATTCTTCTTCTTTTTTTTTTTCTGTTCGATGGTCTGTAAATCTAGAGAGGGATTAACACATTCTGTGCGAATTTTTCTCTCAAATAATTTTTTTTTTATACAATATTCAGCCCCTCAACGTTTACAGTGGGGTAGATAATTTCCTCATACAAGTATCTGTAGCTGGGATTCTGTCAGTTTATCAGAGTCCTGTCAACAAATCAATAAAAAAAATTGCTTGCTACACCATGTGAAAGGATTTAGAAATTTGACGGATTCGAGTGCATACGAGTGTTAGGACGTTTTGAAGTAATCCAATGTTAGTTTTTACTTGTCCATGATCTATTGTCGAAATTGACGGATTGCATTTGACAGCAGCAGTTCGCGGAAGCGCAACTCTGATGGTCCAGCAAAGCTGATTACAAACAGAGAGTACATAATTCGGCTTGTTACGAGTAGTTTGAATATAGGTATAAAGGGTTTCTCTTTAAGCTACTACTAACTTGGATTTTGAACGAAACACATAAAATAGCCTTTCATTTGTGTGAAATCGAGGGAATGTACTCGTGCTCTGCAATTAATGTTCAAATACAACTTCGGGCATATATCTACGATGGCTGGATCCGGAGTGTCATCCGAGAGATAAAGTTTTCGATCACTTTTTCAAGCAACTGTGGCCGTATGTCCTCAATACCAGGAATTATGTTGACTCGATTGTTGTTGTTTTGTAGAATATCGATTATACCCAAAAAACATGATCAAGAGGCGTCAAACTACAAGATCCTGGAGGCCAATTTACATTCTCGATTGCACGAAATTATTCGATCATTGAATGTTTAATTTGATTAGTTAATTGTTTCATTTGCTGTATGCTCTTCTACATTCATGCCATTCAATCGGGGAACGAAAATGTCCTTACTGATGACTTAAAAGCGAATACCCTTGACCGTAACACGGTGATATACCCATTGAGCCAAAAATAAGCCTCATCGCTGAGCACAATTTTTCGATAAAACAGCGGCTCCGACCCAATGCCATTTGACTTTGGGCCCGATTCTTCCACAAGCTGGATCCCGTAAGCCTTCAAACTAAGAACTTTCGGTTAAATTTTTCATACAATAGACGGAAAAAGACGTAGCGGTGAACGATGTCGATCGAAAAATTTGAACCTTCTTCAACACTCTCTTGAACGGATGCAATATTCCCTTTAGTACGTACTCTTCTTATGTGTCTCTGTGCTACTGCATCTTCCAAGTAAAATTTTGTGCGAAAACGGTCGAAAATTCAGTCTTAGTCGACGTCAGACAGTTACAGTCGGAAGAGATCGCCAAATCCTTTTGCGATGGAGTCTCTCTTAATCTCGTTAGAAGTCCCCTGCCGCCAGCATCAAGCATCGAAGACCAGTGGCAACTCTACCAAACACCCATCAAAGATGCCGATGCTGATGTGCTACTTCACTCAACCGCCATAACGAAACCCCTGGTTTTATGACGAATGCCGCCAAGCATACGCAGCTAAACAAGACGCACACAAAGCGGCGTTGCAAAGAACGACTAAAGCTGAACGACGAGCTCTATAAGCAGAAGAGGATAGACGAACACCCGCTTCTCAGGAGGAAAAAAAAAGAACATGAGAAGCGCGGGGTCGAGCAAATTGAGAAATGGTACTCCAGGAATAAAATTCGGAAGTTTTACCAGAAGGTAAAAAAAAAAGCAATCTACGGACACAAGCCCCGAACCTGAGCCTGTACAAAGGAACACGTGAACATCGTAGTAAAGTCGCAGTCGATGCTGAGAATCTGGAAGGATCATTTATGTACGATGTAGACCAACAATTCCGTCCACCTAACCTGGATGAAGTGATGATAGCAATATTGTCATATAATAGCGTCTTGGCAGCACCTTATGAGATTCACTCTCAAGTTGGCATTTCGTCTGGCTGTCAGTTCATAAATTGTGCTCATATGTGGTCACACGCATTTGTTAATTGGATTTTAATTAAATTAAGAAGTATAACAATAAAGTAATATCTTGCGTTTTAATCTATTATAAATACGAGTATCTAAGCTGAAACCCAAAAAAGCTGCAGAATTTCGTCATGGGGTCGGCCGTCATCATGACTTCAGTGTGGAGGCAATTCATCGTACCGTGGAAAATTTTGAGCATGGGTACATTTTTTTTTATCTATAGCCACCAACCAGACAGAGATTGGTGCAAAATGAAGAAAATATACCGCCGTAGCGGCCAGTATCGGAGAAGACCCAAAAATGTAGATTTAACGCCAATCAGCTGAACTGGGCATCGCCAGAGAGTCAACCCGTCTTATTTTGTGATTGGATTTGAGCCTACACCTGTATAAGATTGTGCTGACACAAAAATTGGAGCCGAAGGACCATAGACAATGCCATGAGTACGCTAATTCGGCACTGAAAATTTTAGCCGGCAAACCGGATTTTGGCCAAAAAATCATCTTCTCGGGAGGGGCCTATTTTTGGCTCACCGGCTATATCAACAAGAACAATTGCCACTTTTGGAGCAAACGAAATCTACAAGTGTTCGATCAAGCATCAATGCATCCATAAAGATAGACAGTTTGATGCGGTTTATTGCATGGTGGCATCATCAGACCTTATTTCTTTCGAAATGTAGAAAGAGACAACGTTATCGTCAATGGTCTCAGGTAAAGAGCGATGTTAACCAAGTTCTGGGGTCAGAGCTCGGTAATATCGATATATCCAAGCTGTGGTTCCAGCAAGATGGTGCTACATGTCATGCAAGACGGCTCTACATGTCATACAAGCGACGTAACGCTCAACGTTGCGAAGTAGAAATTTGGCGACAGGGTCATCTCAGCACCAGCGATCATGCGATTTGGCACACTCGATTATTTTCTCTGACTCTTAGACAAGTCCTTAGTCTACACTAACAACCCAACAACTTTGGACGAGCTATTGCCGTAATAACGTTGCCACATATTGGACCGCGGCCTTAATTTCAATGATATGCTATTCCATACATAATAACATGAACATAGCTTCAAAAGAAGTTAGAATCAATTTTATATCTCGCACGGTTACTGTTTTATTTAACTTTTTTTCCATCGCCCAAGCTTTCTGTTCCCTCAAGGATCTAACTGAATGAAATCCTGATAGGAACAGACTTACATTTAACAAAGCCAAAGTTTTGTAGATCGAAAAGATGTCTCGAACGCGTAATGGGAAAGCAAAGCTTAGATTCATCAACCAACAATGGTGATTTATAGACTTATAGACTATATAGACGACTATGGCATTAGCTTGTTTTGGGTGGCACTTTATTTCCTCATAAAACGTGTCATAGAATTGATTCGGTTTGAAAGCCGAATAGACCACGTCATTGTACAACAAAGATGGGGGAAATCACTCTGTGATTCCAATAACGAGAGAAGTGTGGACGCAATGAGTAATCACCACTCGGTACTTTCAAGTATCCAGATACGCACAGCAGTGAAATCGTAAAGGATATTGCTGGCCGAAAGAGCAACATCAACTATCCAATTTTGGATGTGGAGGAGACGCTATTTGTAACAATTGAAGATAAATTGCTGAGGTTAAAGGACCATTTTTACACCCTGCTAAATGAGGACCCAGGTGAGCTGAGTGAAACGATGAGCTCCCAACAACTAGAAATGCGGAAATCTTATAGGGGTATTGATACCGGGACCCCTACAGCCGCAGAAATCAAAACTGCGATCCACCTCCTTAAAGTCAACAAAACAGCTGAACTTGATGGCATACCAGTCGAGTTCATGATTCCGGCACAATGGCCTATATCCTGCTTCCGCTAATGCAGGATCTATGGGAAAACGAAAAATATCCCAGTGACTGGCAGGATAGAGTTAAATTTATGATGCCATTACTGGCATGGTATAACTGTCTGTTTTCCTAAAAATAATGGCAACTATCATTCTCGAACGGACAAAGGACAGAATCAAAAATACGCTCAAGAGGCATCAAACGGGCTTTTGTAGTTGTCGGTTTTGTGTCGATCACATCAACACCCTATGTATAATTCTCGAACAGTCAACTGAGTTTACGTCACCGCTCTACCTTATGTTCGTAGACTTTGAAAGGGACTCCGACCGAGTCAATCGCAAATAGATTTGGAAATCTTTAGATAGGAGACGGATTCCACCGAAGATCGTGGCTGTCATAAAGGGGTCCTATCACGCAGCAAGATGCTGCAGGGAGTGAGACAAGGGGATATTCTGTCGCCGATCCTCTTTTTTTATTGCGACAGACGATGTACTGACTTCCACTGGAGGTACATCTGACAGACACTTATCCAATGAAGGCTAAGTCACCTGGATTATGCCGACGATATCTGTTTCCTGGGATGAACGAGACGTTACAATTACTGGACTGAATGGAGAGATGGCTAATCTAAGAATCAATTGCAACAAGACCAAAATAAAGCACACTCGCCGTTCAGAACCTCAGCGCATTGTTCTGAGATACACGCCCATTGGGCAGCTTTGTATCGTCCGATGGAAGAACGGATCTGGATGTTAATAGCCCGCAGCGCCTTCGGAATGTTGTCTTCAGTATGGAACTCCAGTCAAATTTTCCAACGCACCAAGTTAAGGCTCCACGAATCCAATGTCAAATCCGTACTGCTGTACGCCCGTGAAACCTGGAAAGTCTCTACCTTTATCTCGAGAAGAGACATACGTAAAGCTCTGCCTGCGATACATGCTTAAGATCCAATGGCCGCAAATTATATCGAACCAAGAATTGTAGCATATAACGGATCAAAAGCTGTTGAATTTCGAAATTAGGCAGCGGAAGTGGCGCTGGATTGGCCACACGTTGAGGAAATCAAACGATAACGTCACGAATCAGTCCTTTGAATGGAATCCACAAGGTACACCACTGGTTGGTAGACCAAGAACAACATGGAAAATAACAGTATTGGCCGAAACATGGCCATAGCTGAAGTATCTGGCTACAAATGAAGAAGGTTGGAAGAAATTTGTCGCCGCCCTATGCCTCACCCGGGGTTGAAGCATTGATATAGATATGTATATGTATATAATAGTGTTGAACGTCGAATACCTCGGTCACTTTCAAGCCCTAGTAATGAAGAATTTCCGCTATTGCTGGGAAATATCAAGGAACAATTGGTGATGTCCAAGTCATGTAAGGCGCAGTGCTTCGATTTAATGACTGAAACTGAAAAAAGAGAAACCTCAAAGCAGGACACCTATAAGATTAAACTTTTTACGATTTCAGCAAAACCTTTGATAGGATTTCACATGATATAATCATTCTGAAATTAAAAGCTCTTGGTTTCCAAATAAACTTTATAACATGGGTTCGATCCTATTTAAATGAAAGACAGTATTATGTTTAATTCAGGTGCATGATTTCTGACCCAATTAAAGCCTCCTCTGGTGTCCCTCAAGGCAGCCACCTTGGCCCCTTACTATTTATTCTGGCCATTAATGATGTTGATTGCATCATTAAAAATTCATACATATCTGTTTACGCAGACGATATGAAAATCTTTAGATATATATCTTCTTCCTCAGACAGCCTACCACTGCAGGAAGATCTTAACAGATTTTGTACTTGGTGTCAGAAGAATTTTCTTGAGCTTAAAGTCAATAAGTGTCAGGCTATAACGTATTCCCCTAAGCGGCCCCCTACTTCACCTCGCTGCTATCTAATCTTCAATATTCCTGTTCCCTTAGTGAATGAGTTGCGTGATTTAGGTGTTATCTGTGATAAGGAACTCAATTTCCGTGCTCACATTGATAATATAATAAAGAAAGCCAACTCTGCCCTTGGCTTCATCAAGCGCTGGTCTAAGGAGTTTTCCAATCCTTATGTTACCAAATCTCTTTACATAACCTTTGTTAGGCCTCTTCTTGAATATGCAAGCCAAGTTTGGTCACCCTACTACAGAACACACAACCTCCGGATAGAAACGTAGGTTTTTACGATTCGCTTTACGTGGTCACTTAGCACCTTATACTGACCGGCTGAAACTTATAAATTTAAAACCACTTTCTATACGTCAAAATGTTGCCGACTGTCCTTCTTTACTTCGACTTATTTCTTTTAATACCAACCCACGCAATCTTAGGTCTGTGCCACTTTTCCGGCTCAATCTTCACCGAACGAATTACGGACACTTGGAGCCAATGTCTAGAATGCTTCGTGAAGTTAACGATATTCTGCCTTTCTTCGACTACCTTCCACCAAACTCTCTCTTAAAAACACTCTTATTTCCACCTATGCCTCACATCCTAACTTTTTTTTAACCACTCCCACCCTTTAGTTTTTATCTTTAGTTTTAAGTGAAAATTGTTAGTTCTAAGAATTAGCTTGCAATAAGCATTAATAAATCTGTCCGGGGTTGACTCGGGCTGCAAATCAAAAATCAAATCTAAATTCGCAGATGATCGTAATTCCGATGGTAATTGATTGTATCAAGGCCAGATAACTAATTAGATGGTGACGAATGCTGTTTACAAATACTGTGTCATGTAGTTCTGGGAATCCTTGGGTTTGTAGATCTGTAACTTGAGCTTGAAGAGCATTCAAAGAAGTGTTATTGAATGCTGGAGGAATTACTTTCAGTGCGGCATGTACCTGGTTGGAGTTGATCGAAGTGAGCTTTCCAAAGCTGATGTAGACGAATGCTGGTCGTCATCTGTGATTAAATTCACAGGTATTCGAACATGTCTGGGAACCAGCGTGGTATTTTGCCTTTTCGCTGACGGCACACTCCCTAAGTTCGACCCACGTCCCTGCAAGATATTGATCTCGAGGAAGATTTATTGCCGGAACCTCTATCGACGGGTTGATGATGTGGAGTGTGTTGTTGACCGTTGCCGGAAATGGGATTTTCCGAAATAAGTTGAGGAACTCTTGTTCGACCAGTGGAATCTTGATGATGAATATAAGATAATTGTCCGTAGCTCCTCCCTGAGTTCTTAAGATCTCGTAAAAGTGAATCAAATCCTCTTGTTCAAATGGTAGTTTCAAATGGAGAAAGGCAGATGATTTTCGATGGTTGTGTTTTCTGCCCTTAATTGAGATGGAGACAGCAGAAGCGGGCTAATGGTTCCATAGTGTGCGTGCGTTAATGTTTTAAGGATTGCCGTTTCCATTCGCTGCAGGTTGGCAGCCACAATCATTAGTTGTATTGTCAATGACGTAAAAACTTGGAAGATCTTGGCTTCTCCAATTCGAGCAATGATCTGTTCGGATAGGTTTTGAAGGCAGTTCATGCGTTCTCTGGCCCCCAGTCGGTCCTGTTTCATGATGTTAATCGTGGAATTTATGATGGAAGTCTGGTTCTTTATCATCGCCCATAAATGCGCCTCATTGCCTTTTCGGTATATATCTTCTGCGTCATCGGAATCAAGAAGTCCAAAGAAGGTATGTGCTATATTACCGACTATGTTGATAGCTGCCCGAGGAACTCGGCGTCTTGAAATTATATTGGTATCTGCTCTTAATCTATTTCTGGTGGTGATAAAGTTCCTAGTGCAGAGCATGCTCTGTCTTTTGTTGCAACTGGTTGCATATGTCTTGAAGTGCCGTTGTCCCATTATCGAATGGGTACTGATTGAATGGGTACTAAGTCATAGGAAACAATGATTTTCCATTCAGTTGCAACTAAATTGGTCGATCCAATAGTTTCGAAATATATTCCTGGATTAATATCGAACCTTGTAATATTTGGTGGTGATGCGCAGACTATCGGCATTAGTATTAATGATAACATTGTGGTGGTTATTAAAGAAACATACGATGTTTTTCTTCGTTTTGTGGGTGTTTTCGTCGTATAATTTATAGTAGACTGTGGGGCCTTGCTTGGCGCTTCAGCAAAACCTGTGTTACCTTCCTCAATTCCGTTAAACAGTGAGGCAAAATAATGGATTGGTCACTTCCATATTCCTGATTTGGTTTAAACGTTGACTACTCGAACCATATTGTCAGCCCCTTTAAAGATTTAAACTACTCTTCCGATGAGCCATTGAAGTGTTGGTGTGTTTTTTTCTTTGATGATGACCATGTCGCCAATATTGAAATTACAATCAGTATCCGATCGGCTCATTAGAAATTGTCAAAAAAACGTTCATCCGGAGCAAAATTTATATTACGCCGAGTCCATGACAGCATACTATGGTCGCCATGGATGCAAGCAGTTTATTCACGGAAAACCGGTACGTTTTGGGTGAAAAGTTTGAAGTTTGAATACATCACTAGGATACCTGGTAAATTTTGAGATATTCCAAGGCAAAAACACCCGCATCAACCCTGTTTTGGAAACCAAATTACGGAAATGTATTCATATTGGAAATGATTCACGCCATGCCCCCGGAATTGGAGGCTCTTCCATATTGCCCTCAGTAGGGGTACTCACTAATCGAAGCCTTTATCGAAATTGGGCATTTCCATTACCAAATGGATGAATAATTCCGTGGTATGTGTGGCATCAACCACATTTGAAGAATATCCTGTCGGAATAGCTAAACGTTATTCACGTGAGACGGTCACCCACATCACCGTTTCTAGACCTAACGTCTTGAAAGAATATAACAAAGCTATGGGCGAACCCGATAGGATGGACCAAATCATATCATATTTTCGTGTATCTACCCGGAAGAAGAAATAGTTGTGGTCCATTTTAACTTATTTCATTGATGTAGGTATTCAAAATGATTGGATCCTCCATAGGAAAGGAAGAGGAAACCTTTCCCATAAACAATTTGAGCGAAATATCGCAACGCATTACTACAACAAGTATGCCGATCTTACGCGCATTCAAAAGGCTAAGAAAAAATACAACATTTCGGATGCTGACGTAAGAGTCGACGCTGTGGGACCTTCTGCAACACGACGGAGGTGCACCTATCAATTAAGCGAGGCCACGACTCGTTTAGTTTGTAAAAAGTGTGATGTACTCGTAGGCATTTGCCCACCATGTTTTGAGCGTTAAAAAAATTACATTTTGGTATGGTGACCATATAGTAGATAAAAAAATTTTCAGAATTGTTTGCTAAGGTTATATACTCTCCTCAAAATTTTTCGAGAAATTCCCTACATGGGTTAAACAAACAAAGAAGGAAATACCTATATACATGTGTGGTTTAAGTATACTATGATCTATTATAAGATAGTGAATATTCAAATTTTCTAGAACCTTGACTGGTTCAATTTAGTAAGAGAGACTAGTCTTTTATCAGTACCATTTTGGTGCACCTGATATCTTCCGAAAACAACCTTGTTTGGGAAAAACCATCACAGAATCTCATTGAACTCGATTCTGCTCAACCATTGCCATTTGTATTTGCATTTTGAGCCATTAACCATATTGACAGGATGCCGTTACCAAAGTGAAAGAAGAGAAAATCAATTTCCCCCAGCTTCATCTGCGTACAGTCAATACGTTGGCTATAGTTAATTGCTTTGCATCAGACAGAAGGCGGCAAAAGAAATCGAAATCACTTTACCTAACATCATTCTCGTATTCCGTCTTCTTTATTTTGCCGCTTCAATGTATGTATGTCTTCCATGCCAGTCATTCACATTCTAACACCACGCAATTTACAAAGGAACACCTGTCGAAAATCTGGCAACTCAATTCCGATTGCCGTAATCTCACACCGTCTTGGCGTCACACGCAAAATGTGTCTCAATTTATAAGCCAAGCGTTTTACCCACCCGTCAGTATTGTACTCAGTTCGCGTTAGAGCCCACAATATTGAATACCCACCTGCCTCTGTCGCTAACTATACTGCCACTGCCACTGCCGCATTGGTTAACGAAGAAAAATTAAAGAATTTTTGACAGCACTTGGGAGCTTCACCATGCTTTAACAAACAAACAGAAAGCACACACCAACATCGAAAATACTCGTACAGGGGGGGGCGAAAAAAAAAACAGACATTCACACCCTCTCTATAAATCATTGGTTCTCCTTTTGTCCTGGTTTACTTATTTTATTTTTTTTATTTTTTTGTTGAAAACACTCCCACTAGGATAGACACCTCACCCCATCTTCTAGATGGTGGTGTCATTTAGTAAACACGAGGACAAAAACGAGAGGAAGCTGGAAATAACAAAAAGAAACTGCTTTATCCCATTACCCAATCTCTGGGGGGTAACACCTACGCTCTCATCTATGGTATTGCCAGTTTCAGTTCCAGTTCCAGTTCCAGTTGTGGTACCTCCACCTCAATCTACTACTATGTTACCTACTAACAGTCAGTCATTCACCCACATTCGCCCTAATTCTAGTACAAGGATCAACGTTTATACCTCAATAAGCTGATGATTAATAGCTTCTGAGCGTATAACTCGCATAAGGGAACGTTTTAGCGCGCTGGGGAACGTAGAGTGTCCTGCTCCATCTTCTGAAGTAAAGCAGTCACAGCCTCCATTAGGGGTAGCCATACCCCCCAACATGCTGTACCTCTTATTGCTGGTGGAACACCTTCCTTCAGTACTTAAGTTGTTTAAATATTTGCAATACGGAGGTGATGTTTTTTTTTTCTCATTTTTGTTGGTCCTTTTCAGAGTTCTTTTTCTCCATTTTCCCGCTGTTGTGTCCTTAATGCGGTGAATCAACTATGGGGTGGCAACACTAGTTGGCATGAGTTACGTGAGCGTGATGCCATTTTATTTCTTATTTCTCGACGGCTCATCATTTTGAACCGCAAAGTGTATCGACATGGTGGCATGATATTTTACGCGAGTACTTCTCGATACTCTCAACGATGTCCTTGTAGAAGATCGAGAGGTGTTTCGATTTGTTTTCTACTTTTTAACTTTTTTTTTCCCTTCAATTCGTAAACTGGTTGCTTACAGTATGGGTAACAGGTACTCGATTCAGCACATTTCTTATATATAGTATTTTATTTGAAATTTAATTATAATTTAAATTTTAATTTTAATTAAATAAAAAAACTAAGAAAGTAATTAAAGAACTAGTAATCAGGGGAATAATAGAGGAGATCGAGTTTGAGACAAGGAGTGTTAAGGTTGAAATAGTAAACAGAAAGGTTAAAATTGACCTTTCGGAGGTGCATTCATTGGTTAGTTGAAACCCGAAGAAATGCGATGGGTTCAAGGACATCATAGATTACAAGGGATGATAAAGAATGAGCAATTCACAAAACCAGAGCGCCGTAGATTTTTGAAAGTAATGTCTGCTTCGTCTCTGCCTTCATTGAGCATGTTTAAGTTATTAAGTATTTAAGGAGAGGATGAATGAAGGTAATGCATCGGAATTTAATCACACATTGGTTGAAAATTCTTTGAACCATTGCTTGGCTTAAAGGATTATGTCATCGATATGCCAAAAGAAATTGAACTATATGTCTTACAATATTCCGAGGTTGCGGATGGGGTTGAACCTGGTTTGTCGGTTAGCTGTGCAGAAAATAAACTCGAGGAGGAGACTGATTGAGCTCACATGAAAAAGTCATAGATCTACCTTTGCAGATATAAAGCTCTTAGTTACCTATCAAGGTCCTCCTGATGAAGAATAGAGCCTGGGAATGAAGAAATTATTTTGGAGAATTTACTGAAATTGGCATAAATTGAGAGGTAGCAGTGTTCAATAATTTTTTTTGTATCATTTTGTTGCGGTAAACTGGACTCTTTTTCCTTGAAACCTTCGCCTGACCTCTTTGAACCTTTTCCCTCTTAACAGTTGTTCCAACAAAATCCTGAGAGAGTGATGGACAACCATGGGTGCAACAGCTATAGGTCCACTTTCTTAGTGTCTTGGAAGATCAACATAAATAAATACGACGGACGATCAAAAGCCCTAAGAAGAACCCAGCAGAACAGGTGGGCGACTTGCTACAAGAGCGCGAGGAAAGCACTATAGAGAACGTCTTGCAAGGAGAGTCCAACACGAAATAGCCGACCCTTATCCCAATGTTGTTTTGTCTAACCTTATGGGTAGTTTCCAGCCTTAAGTAGAGCTATATAGCAGAGATGGAGCTCTCCAGCTCCCACCCGCTTCACCACTTGACCCGGTCCCTGTCTGTTATGTCCGTTGTCTCTTTGAAGAAGCAAACTAGCGGGAAGAATTGGTGGGTTCTTGAACCGTTTGAACTAAAACGTTCACAAGAAGGGAGTGACAGTAGTCTCTGTGGGAGTGACAGACGGTCACTTTTATCTGAGCGCTAGATCCAGATGGAACGTCTGGAATCCTTTGAGTAGAACATACAATCCATACGAATTGACTACAGCCAGACGGACTGCCTGCAACAGTCTGAAACAGAAAACATTCAAAAGACACAGGGGCAAACAAACTCGAGACAGAAATACGAAGGGAAGAAAACAATGACCAAAACGCAAACAATATAAATTGTAAAGTAAACAAAATAAGAAATGTAAAGAATGGATAGCTATCTCATATTCCCAGAACTCGGAAAATTTCCCCGAGGGTCTGGGTAGTGAAAATGGCATACTTGAGAGTATGGAAGAGCAGTCTAGCGAAGCTGCAAGACATGGTTACACGCTTCAGCTAAGTAGCGGAGCGGTGTACATATACACCAATCGGCCCGCTAGAACCGATTGGTTGAGACGTATGAATGTGTGTGTGAATGGTCAATATCTGAGTGTAATGTAAAATAAGAGAGAAAACTTCTTGGCCGTAGAGTACGAAAAAGGTTTTTGTTCAAAGTCGAAGTTAAAGTGCAAAAAAGGAAAAAGGAATCAAAAAAACAGAAACAAGGGCAGAACGAAGGGAAAACAGAATAGGATAAGGGACCATTGAAAGAACCGGGATGATGGAGGAAGACGGAAGGAGCAAAAAACAAGATAAGTATTTTCTTTGTGGCTTTGTTGTGAGAACCCCGTTGGCTTCCGCCCTTAGCACATCCATGAGTGTGAATCAGTATGAAATTCGACGGTCGACAGCACAACTACGCACAACACAAATTTTATACCCGCACCCACTCAGACTCATTCACAGGTCTCATTGCACAATGAGTAAAGAGAAAAATATCCATAAATCAAGTTGTGCATTCACTGCGTGAAAGTATCCATACAGATGTCTGTTTAACTTGTTTAATTCGGGGAAGTAGTAAATAAAAGAAGAAATTTTGCAAAAATTTATAGTTAAAATGAAAAGAATGGGACTGAGATGGCTGCCTTGTGGGACACCAAAAGTGACCAAAACGGACTAAGCAAAGCAAACGTTACAAAAACAGGGTAAACAGTCTGATAAGTATAAGTTGGTGAAATATTTTATCAAAGCTCTTAATGAAATCTGTAACATTACCATTGGTCTTATTGCCATTTTCTAGGGGTAAAAGGGCCTTAAATGCGCGGACGCCTTAACAGAGGAAAAAGATGATACCCATGATATGTAGTTTTTATGAGCTTTTGAAGACCTTCAAGCAATGCCCTGTTATGACAATTCAAATTATAGTCTTTGATTTTAATGCAAAGCTAAGAAGAAAAGACATCTTTCGTACAACCGTCGGAAGGTATAACCTGCAAGGCTGCCTTTGTGGCGGGTCAAAACATTGTCTGAACTAGCATGCGATTAATACATCTCGAAATCCAGAAGGAGACTTCTGATAAATCAACCGTCAACAAGATTGCCCATAACGCGATCGACGCAATACATTCGCCTAGTATTACCGGTGTTAAAACGTTCCGAGTTGTCAACATCGACTTGAACCTTTACTATGTTGTAACCAAGGTACGGTTGCATATTCCCAAATAGCGCAAGGACAAGTTAATTCTGTGAAGAATTTCAATATCAGGCGGCTTGAACCGCAAGAGATCTCCAAATCCTTTTCCGCTTGAGTCTATCTTAATCTTTTAACCGTTCCACTTGCACCAGCACACAACGGGGCGTTGCATAAAAGGACTAGAGCTGCTTGTGAGCTCTAAGAGCAGAAGAGGAGTGACGAACACGTGTTTTTCATGTGGAAAAAGAAGAAGCCAAGGAAATTGAGAGATGCTACTCCAGTAAGAAAAAACATGCCACGGATACAAACCTCGAACAGAAGTCTGTAGAGACGAACAAGGGAAGGGAACATCTTAATAGAGTCGCAGTCGATGCTGAGCAGGAAGAGCATTTCTTTGGACTGTATAAGGGCAACGACCAACTAAATATCGCTGGCAGGGAGAATGATTTCGTCCACCCGACCTGGATGAAGTGAAGATAGCAACATCTAAGGTTAAGTCCAACAAGATCCTGGAGTGGACGGCCTGACTGCCGAGCTCTTCAAAGCGACAAGCGATGATTTGGTACAAAGTATGCACCAACTCATCTGTTTAATATGGTCGGACGAAAGTGTCCGAATAATAAAAGTGACCTTTATGTTAGGGTTTAATAATCCCAGCCCTGCTCTATGACGCAAATGCTTTGACTCTCCTCAAAAATAAATGATGTACCTATCGAGGGACTGGGCAGAGTAAGACCGCAATTCACGTGGTGCAAGCAAGTTGAAGAGGACCTCAGTCTACTTGGAATGCGAAACTGGAGGCAGCTAGCGACAGAGCGAGTTTGTTGTACATGCTTGTTGACTGAGGCGCCGGTCCACCCCGGATTGTAGTGCCACCTTAAGTTAGTAAGTACATGCAAACAGGAGCTGGAAGTTATTATCGGTTCAAAAGTTTTAAAAATTCCAACGATTTAAGCAGTTGTAAAAAAGGAATTGTAAATAATACTCGTAGACTTGAATGTACTACGGGATTTCGTTTAGCCACTAAATTTTTCAGATTTCATGGCTCCTGATCGACAGACAAAACCTGAAAATATTCGAGAGCCTTAGCAAACTATTGGCTCATCATCCAGAAACATAGTATGAAATGAAATTCTGTAGAAAGAGCCACTATAATTGAATTGTTAGTTATGAAAAACGAGTATGTCATCATTCAAATGTCCTGCATGAAACCGCTTGCGCTAAGTGATGCATTGCACCCAATATTCCTTGAATTTTTCTCATAATTCACAATATATTCCAGGAAATTCATGTCGTCTCCAAGGCGTTTATGGTTTCTGAGTTCTTGATATAGACCAGACCTGATCTTGTGATCCAAAGCGAACGCCTAAAGAAGTTAAATCGCATAAGCGATTTTCTATACAACACAATAATCGAGAGTTTGACATTCCCGAAGGTCTGTCTGCTTTGCCCAAAAGGATAAAAACGATTTTATACCGACATAGAGCCAAGGCATTTTGCAAAGTACGCCATAGAAACTCTCTAGAGATTTCCAGCTCTTGACGTATGTTTGGGTTTTAGGTTGAGGAACGCGGCAAAGACCTTGCAACATCACATTAAATTATGCAAATAAACAAGGTGACTTTTTTGATGGCATTCAAGGATGTGAAAGGAGCGTACCTCTTAAAGATTTTTCTCATGGAAATATCGAGACGCACGATGAAACTAATAAGCTTGTCAGTGTTCTTAAAAGGGAAAGTCAGACTAATTGATGTCGGTCTGAAACCACCCACATACATTAAATCAAAAACAGAGGCTGGAAACTCTTTAAAAAATCTTCATCCCTAACCGAGCTTCATGAGCATGAAATTATTTTGAGAACGATTTCTCTGCCGAAGATGGAAGATGGTAGCACCGATGATGCTGCGAGACTGCGCTTCGTAGCTGAATTCAAGCCGCACTTGTACGCCATTGTCGTTGACATAGAAGGTATTTTTGACATCTAGACACATCAATGAATGTCCCTTCCCTTCATATTTATATTATATGCTGCAGTCCCAAAGTCATCTTCCGTTTAAAAAGAAATGTATTTGGTACAGCAATAACCCCTGAACTCCTGCTGTTGATGCAACTTTCTCTGTACCTAGCACAGGACCAGAAAAGGAATGTAGTTGGTTTTCCACAGATGGCTCCAAACTGATTAAGGATGCCGCGCTGGTATCTTTCTGAAGGACAACTACATGTGATTTCACTCCTCGTTAGGAGAACTTGCATTTGTCGTCAAAGCGAAAACTTACGCAATTTTAATGTTAACGAACTATATTGTGAAGAACTGTTGGAGGGGACGAAGCATTTGCATCTGTAGCGACAGCCAAGTCTCGCTAAGAGCGTTGCTGATTCCTCTTATCTGAACACAGTCAAAAAGACTGAGTCTTTGTTTAAGTCGCAGGTCACATGGAAATTAAAGCAACTGATATCGCCGATGAACTTAGAGGAGAGTTTCTGCGGACTTGGAACTGTGTTAAGATAAGACTTTCCATATATACATGCAAAACGAATGCTCCACCACGTCCCTTATAGGTCTACAACTTGGTGCTGTGGAATGATTATTACTCATTGCGGAACACTAAGCATTTCCTAGGCACTTATATGTAAGTGCTGGCCATAAGTGAAACAACTTCCTACGATGAGAGTGATGTCGTACCCCCCAATTTATATTATCGCTGTAATCGGGCCCTAAAACTCTCGTCAGGCTGCATGTGTCCGGCACAAATGTAGTGGGTCCTCTCTCCAAAAAAAATTCGTTGTCGAAGGAGCAAATATTGTAAAGGGTGTTTTTTAAGAGCCTGACAACTTCAAATAATAATACAAGACAGAAGTACGAGTATTATTGGAATGAATTTTTTATCATTATAATTTGGTCGATAATTTCATTTATTTATTTTTTAAATATGATTTCCGGCATATGACTGCCGCGGCTACGAGTTACATGGTCCATTCGATCAGTCCAATTTTACACTACTTTTTCCAATAAATCTTGCCGTATGGCGTCAATAGTGGCTTGAATATTGGCTTCCAATGCTTCAAGAGTTGCTGGTTTATCGGCATAAACCAATGACTTAACATAGCCCCATAAAAACTAATCGAGAGACGTTAAGTCGCACGAACGAGGGGGCCAGTTAACATAAAGTTGACACCAAATTGATTTTGCAATAAATTGACGGTTAAGCGCGTTGTATGGCAAGTTGCGCCATTTTGTTGGAACCAAATGTAGTCGATCTTAAGGAAACAAAAAATCAGTCAGCTTGGCTCGATAGCGCTCGCCATTCACGGCAACGGCAGCTCTTTCCTCAGAAATAAGGACCGATGATGCCGCCTGCGTCTAAACCACACCAAACAGTCGATTTTAATGGATGTAATGGTGATTCGTTAACAGATTGAGGATTGTCTTCGCTTCTTCGATAAAAATGCTCATTTTCTGCCAGTCTCAAATTAGTCCAGTCAGCAAAAATGCAACGTGAACGATAGTCATTTGGTTTAATTCTTGTACGAGCTGTTTTTTTATAGACACGTAAGTCAAGATCCTTACTTAAAATTGTCCACGTAGTCGAAAGACAAAGGCCAACAAATTGAGAACGGCGACGAATCGACATTTCGGCGTCTTCTTTAACACTTCGGGCTACAGCTGCAATATTCTCTTCGCTACGCACATTTCTTTGTCTTGTTGATGGTTTTGAATCGAGAAGAGTAAAATTAGTGCTAAAACGATCAATAACTGCACGAATTTCTTGCCCACTAGGCCGATTATGTTGGCTTTAAAAAAGTGCTCTATGAACTTCACGAAGAGATTTATTGTTTTCAAAGTAAAGCGCTGTTTTGGCGTAAAACGATTCATTATAAATTGCCAAACCTTACTGAACAGAAATGTCAACACAATTTGAAATTGACATCTGTCAAACCATAGACAACAACCATCGAAACTTCTCATGCTACTAAAAAAAACACCTTTGACATGTATGGGGTCATCCAATCCGTGGTCGAATCATATTTGTCAAATAAAACTATCATCGAAGACTGTATCTATTTATTTTTGGATTTGCCATTTTAAAGTGTGGATAGCTCTATAATCGCTGGATGTGCTAAAATTGGGTAATCGTACTATAAAAATAGTGATACTGTTGTGGGTACATTTCGCGTACTATGAGCAGTTTATGATCGACATAATCGTTTATTTGAGCCTACTAATGGCAAAACTGTAAAAAAAAACTTGGCAAAGACTGACTCTTTTACAGACTATGCATCATCAAAATGCACGTTTTACAGAAAATATGCCTGCAGGAATGCATAGGACATACACCAATTGGGTGGTCGAACATCAGCGTTTGCATGATCAATTCTCACACAACATTTTGTTCAACGATGAGGCTCATTTCTCACTCAGTGAATGCGGATTTTTTGCCCTTATATCGAAGATATGGATGTGAAAGAGATGTCATTTCAACATGAAACTGCCACATCTCCAACAAGAGCACCCGTTTATGCTTTACTGAAAGAAAATTTTCCTAGAGAAATTATTTTGCGTTTCGTGAACTGGCCACCAAGATCATTTGATTTACCGCAATTGGATCGTCACCATATTAAATTATTAATTCCTCAAAACATAAGGCGAACTAAATATGTATATTAATTAGACGCTTTACCTAACCAAACTGGAAAGGCCTAAATACTCGAATTCTAAACCAAAAACAAGCAAGTACAACGAAGGACGTCCCTTAGTGGAATTTCAGTGCCCCCGCATCCCATAAAATGTATACCTAGTCAAGTCATAAATACTGGTACACAACTGAACTCACTCATTGCGAATGCAGCACTGGACGCATCCATTTCATATTGATTGCGATTTGACAGTTGATATTTATGCTTCATTGTGAGGTAAAAAGTTTTTGACATTAATTGCTTGCAATCATGGAATGGGGCGAAATCGAAAATCGTACCTACGAGGGCGGGTCAATAAGTCCTTGACTTTTTGAATTTCTGACCTCTTTACTGAAACAGCAACACTGCTCCTGTCAACAGGCATCTGTCAGTTGACTCCTATCAAAATTTAAACTTGCTGCGTCAGTTAGTTTGTGTTTGACAGCTATTTTTATCAGACTACTCACTAATTCGAGGAGAAAATGGAAAAAAGTGAATTTCGTGTGCCTATTAAGCATTATTTCTTGCGAAAAAAACCATTACCGAGACCAAGGCTAAGCTTGATAAATACTATGGGGACTCTGCACCATCGATTTCAATGGTAAAAAAGTGGTTTACTGAATTTCGTTGTGGTCGTACAAGCACTGAAGATGCCGAAAAAATTCACGATATGGTGTTGGCCGACCGAAGATTGAAAGTGCGAGAGATTGTGGAAGCCGTAGGGATCTCGCATGGCTCAGTGGTTTCAATTTTGAATGATCACTTGGGCATGAGAAAGCTTTCCGCAAGATGGGTGCCGCGTTTGCTCACAGTCGACCACAAACACATGTGCAGTTGTCATGGCAAAAATCCATGAATTGGGCTATGAATTGCTCCCTCATCCACCCTATTCTTCAGATTTGGCTCCGAGCGACTACTTCTTGTTCCCAAACCTGAAGAAATGGCTTGGTGGAAAAAGATTTGACTCCAATGATGAAGTCATCTCACAAACAAAGGCCTATTTTGAGGACCTCGACAAATCATTTTTTTTGGAAGGGATAAAAAAATTGCAGAAGCGTTGGACAAAGTGTATAGAGCTCAAGGGAGACTACGTTGCAAAATAAAATTATTTTTTTATCAAAAAATCTGTGTTTTAATCCAAAAGTCACGGACTTATTGACCCGCCCTCGTATATTGTTGTAGATGGTATACTTAAATGCAACGTGGAAAAAGGGGATATCTTTAGGACGTTGCGACCGCTTAGAATCACTCGGAATTTTGTATATCGTGCTGTGAAGTTGTTTGAGGATACTGGTGGAGTACGAGACCGTCAAAGATCCTGAGAGAACTCCGAAAGCGATCAAAGCTGAATCGAATCGACCGAAAACCACTGCGAAAAGAGAAATTCTTTTCGCTGGAAATGCAAATTTCGCAAAAAACCATGTCTCGCATTATCAAAGAAGATTTAGGACTCAGCGCGTACAAGCGACAAACTGGACACCTGCTCACGACCGCATTGAAGGAAAAACGCAAGCAAAGATCGCAAGCGTTACTCAGCCGGTACGCGAAGAACGCTCACAGACAAATTCTGTTTACTGACGAGAAAATCTTCACCGTAGAAGAATCGTTCAATAAGCAGAACGATCGTGTGTATGCTCGGTCATCCAGAGAAGCATCCCAACTCATCCCGAGGGTTTAAAGAGGCCACCATCCCGCGTCTGTAATGGTATGGTGGGGAATGTGCTACGATGGCGTTACCAAGCTCCATTTTTGCGAGAAAGGAGTGAAAACATCGGCCAAAGTATAACAATCGACCGTCTTGGAACCCATTGTGAAGCCTCTCAACCAATCAATATTCAACAACAAGCCATGGACTTTCCAGCAAGACTCTGCTCCAGCTCATAAAGCAAAAACGACTCAACTGTGGCTCAAAAACAACGTTCCGGACTTCACATCAACAGATGATTGGCCAGCTAGTAGTCCAGACCTCAACCCGTCGGATTACGTCGGATTGAGTCGTTGAAGCGAGCGCTTGTCCGTGCAGTGGACAATTTCCCCATGCATGAAGTTCGTCTCACAATCGATGAGTGGCCACATCGTCTTAAGTCGTGCTGGAAGGCAAATGGAAGTCATTTCGAATAAGTTGTTCTAAGATTTGTAGCCATTGAATAATCCAATAAAAACAAAAAAAAAATTGTTTAAATATTAATTCGTTTTCATTTGGCGCTGATTTTTCTGTGTAGTGATCATTCTTAAACTAAAGTTAGTGGTGAATGACACTTCAAAAATTTGTTTTCAATTTGGAATATAATGTGGGGTGATAATCAGTAATATTTTGATTTACAATTTTATAAAGTTTAGTATAAGAAGAAAGAGATTTAAAAAGCAAATATAAACATAAAAATTATAAGAAAACTAACATTGATTTAAGATGTAAATATGATTGTGTTGCTGATGAAAAGGAAGATGTTAAAAAAATGAATCAATATTTTCATAGCTCATGGTGAATAGCCAGTTTTTAACATTTGGAAATTTGGATATCGAAAAGTTTGTCTTATAAACAGAGGCAATCTATTAAATATAAATGGAGCCGTATATGTGTAAAAATGCGAAAAGTGTGTTCTATGTGCAAAGGGTACATTTTCTATGAACATATTGTTTACACGTAGATTGTACATTTATATATTTCAACTTGGAATATTACCGCTCTGCTTGAAGAACTCTCTTAAAATTTTAAATACATATAAATGTCTGATTGGAAGTATCTACAATATTTTGAATAAGGGCCAACAACTAGCTAATCGATTTTTATTCGAAATAATTCTTAATAAACGCTTTTGAGCGGTAAGTAGAGGACTGAATGTATTGGCATACGAACCCTCCCAACTTGTTATTCCGTATTGCAACTTTGATTGTGCAAGACCATAGTAAATCATTAATAAAACATTTTGAGAACAAAAGGGTTTTAATAGGTATATTTTACGTGTGACCTTCAGCATATAAGTTTTAATCATTTTAATGTGGTCCTTCCAGTTTAAGTTAAAATCAATTATTACACCTAAGTACTTACAATTTTGAACTGATTCAATCTTGAAGCAGGGTAAATCAGCAGAGAAATTATTATTTCCACATTGATGTATGGGTAAGGAAAACTACCTACAATCATGAGCATGGAACCATAAATTGAAATCATATAAGCTGTTACCAGATACCTTAAAACAAACTTGTTTTATCGCTTTTAATTAATTTATGGTAGGTAAACCACAACCTAACGCTTCTAGATCTTCATTTATCGACACAATACTTTCAAAAATGGTTCCATATCCATATGTAAAAACTATGTCGTCCGCAAAAGCTGTTGGAGTGCCATTTAACTTGAGTTTGAAAATAGAATTAATATAAATTAAGAAAAACAATGGTCCAAGTACAGAACCCTGAGGAACACCGTTCTTTAATAACCTGGATGCACTCGAGACCCCATTTATAGTAACTTTTTGTGTTCTTTTTATTAGGTAAGAACGAAGCCAATTAAACATATTTCCACGTTTGCTAAGCAAGAGATCGTGGTTCACCAGATCGAAAGCTTTTGTCATATCAATAAAAAGACCAATTGTAGATTTGTTATTATTTAAACTTCCATGTAACTGACTACAAACCGTTAAGATGGCGTCCTCAGTAGACCAGCTTTGTCTGAAACCAAACTAATTCTAACTAAAGTAGTTAGACTTGTCCAAAAAAGACACAATTCGAACTCTTAGCAATTTTTCAAAAATTTTGGAAAATGTTGAAAGAAGTGATATTGGTCTGTAATTAGAAATAATATGTCTATTTCCTTTTTTAAAAAGAGGTATGACTTCTGCACTTTTAAGATGGTCAGGAAAGCAACCCATTTCAATACTTTTGTTAAATAAAAAGGAGAGAACATCAACGACATACCAGGCGACATTTTTTAATAACTTACTCGAAACACCATCATTTGTGCAAGAGGTTTTATTTTTAAGGCAAAAGACAGTTTTATAAACTTCAACTGGTGTAATCGGACTATAAACAAAACTATTACATTGAATATCATCCATAAAAGGCACATCTGACCAAGAGGAACAGTTGCAGGCTATACAAGGATTAAAACTTGGTTTTAATTTCTCAGAAACTTCAGTGAAATACTCGTTAAAAATATTAGTGATATTCCCAAGACCTGGCTCCATAATTCCCCCCACTTCAATGCTATCAATCTTAACGCCGCTTTTGACCTTTCCTAAAATGTTATCTACTACTCTCCACTCTTGTCGTACATTACCTTTAGCTCTCGTGAACATATCACCATAGAAGTTGTTGCGAGCGTCCTCGATTTCTTTATTCACAAGTTTACAAAAATTTACATAATGTCTCTTTAGTCTTGAGTTACTTTGATGTTTTTTACATTTTGAATGCAATTTTCTCTTTTTCCTTATCTTATTAAGAAGACTATTAGTCATCCAAGGTTTTAAATATTTCTTTTTACCTGCACGATTTTTTACGAAAGTACTCGATTTGATATGTTTTTGAATAGTTTCAATAAATAAATCAAAAGCAATGGAAGGATTACGAGTATCTTCACAGTATACCGATTCCCAACATTCAAAAGTTAAAAGTTCTTTTAATTTATTGAAATCCACAGAATATTTTACTGTTTCAGAAGCTGATTTAGTATTGTCAGAACTATTGCAAAACGAAGTATAGTTTAGTGTTATCATACTCGTATTATGATCTGTCAGTTTGAAGTCATATACTTTGCCGCTAAGATGTTTTTTATTATTTTTGTGAGATCTAAGAAATAAGTGATCAATGCAACTCTTAGAAGAATCTGTCAAGCGGGTAGGTTCATTTATCAAACTTTTAAGACCATTCGAAGCCATAGTCAACAAGTAATTTTCCGTATCCACGTTAGATTCATCAAGAATATCGATATTGATATCTCCTAAAACAATTAAATTTTTAGACGATATTGAGCTCAGAATGTTTCTGAGATCATCAATAAACGCGCTCTTAGCAAAACCGTGTAATCGGTAAATACACAAGAAAGTATAATCAATACGAGTATCTTCAACTGGAACAACTCTTTTACCTAATACTGTACTGTACTGCCACTATATCCACAAAGCAAGTATGTAAGGGACTTGTGTGAAGGTCCTACGGAGAAACGAAATCACTATTCGAATTTCTTTATTTTTATTTTTTCTTGTTTAAGGATATGATTTTGCTCAAGGATAAGACAGGTAATAAATGGTTCAAAAGCAAAAGCAGAAATAAAATTCAACCACAACCCAGCGTGTTGGTCGCATGTCGGTCGATTGGACGCTATATAAAACTTTGAGAATTAATTTATCAGATTTCAATGAAAATCATTTTTCGGATTCAATTTTGAAAGACACACACGAAGGAAACGGTTTTCTTTTTTTGTTTTTTATTTTCTTGTTTTCCTTTTACAATTTCCTCTCATTCCAATGATCTTTGTCCTGCTATAACGATGGCTGACCACAAAATCGCTATACATAGGGATGTGTCACACTCAAGAAAATTAAACGGAAGGACCAAACGATAACGACAAATGACAAACGGCAATAACGACCGTTTTGGTAACGACGAAGACATTGCGGCATGTGGAGGGACCAACATTGAGGAATTACAACGAAATAGTCGATGATTGATATTTTCTCTCCAATTTCGTGCTTTTGTAGTAATTTCAATTTTTTTTTCGTTTTTTTTTTTTTCATTTCAAGTTTTTAGATTTTTCCTTTTTTTTTTTATTTGAAAAATCGTCCTTTGAAGTCTAGTAAGGAATCATCGGGCAGAATGTAATGCTCATCCGTGGGTGCAGAGTTGAAAAATTGCTCACAAAAGTCGACCAGAAGACCACTGACTGAGGAGACCGACACTGAGACTGAGACTGAAACTGAATGGAACAGAACGAGATACGAGTAGATTTAAGGAAGAGAATTGGAATTACCACGTTGAAGCGGGCTAATAAAGATTTAAGATGGAATTATCCTTGCATATAAATCGAAGCATTAAAAGCAAGCACAGGATGATGGTATCCTTCAGCCGTGTTTTCCCGTGTAATGAAGATGTATTCAACGTAATGAATTTCGTAATAGTCCAAGTTTATTAATTAAGTTTTTCACTACTCCAACTTCAACGGCGAGCCGTTTAGGAACGCCCAAGTGAACGCAGAACAAACACATACTCGAACTTATATTTTTTAGTGCAAAATTTAAATGGGAAGAAAGGACGAATTTAAATTTATTAACACAAGTGTTAAAGCACGTTGTTGAACGATGGGGTTCATGGGGTTACATGGGCCGTGAGGCTTCTAAAAATACGATTTCAGATTAAAGAGTTGAATTCTTTTGAAAAAATTATCCAAAAAGGTATCAAAGCAATCGTCATGAAAACGAAGGATACAAAAGGCTTATTGCCATTTATTTATGTATCTACGTAGAAATCTCGTTAAGGAGTCACTGTGCTTTTAAGTACATATTTGTGAATAAATTCATGATATTTTCTAGCTTTGCGTTAACTTGGGTATATGGTGAAATTTGTCCCAATGTCATGCTGATTAAACGTGAATTAATCTCTAAATCAGTGACTTTGGCAGAGCCTGTGATGGCAAATCACGATCGTAAAACGTACTTTTAAGGTTACTAAAGATTATGCTGGATGGCAACGATTAGTATAAGGCCTCGTAGAAGTAGCATCTTCCGACAGGTGCTGGTTCCTTAAATGACGAGAATGAGCCTCTGCAGCCGAACATCTTGCAGCTCTGTTAATAAGTCCTACTTCACGCCTCCCCGTGGCGCCATCTGGGAATCTCACTAGAGGTTGCGAAGTGAAGGGGGCAAATGGCGAGTTTCCTGCGCCATTAACCAGGAGTAGTGTCGGAAAAACAAAACAAGACCTTATCCGAGCTACTCCGACATATTTGGAGCTCAGGCCGGAAAGGATTTCCAGGACTTAGTCAGGGTCTTGGAAAAGAGATGGTGGCGGACGAGCCCTATAAGGGCCAACGGCAGCGCTCACATCCCGGAACGGGTTACTGGCTTCGGTGTAACTGACCCCTCGTCCTAGGGGCACTCAAAGTGGAACTGGTCCTCCAGGTTGGGGGTTGTGCCGCCGGGGTAACTGCCCGGCCATTTAAAAAAAAAAAAAGTTACGAAGCATCAACAAGCCTCGGAAATGGACGGATCTACTGTTGACAACCCACGCAAACGATTTAAAAACAATGAGCTTCGGATATGCACGTGGAATGTTAGATCCCTTAATAGACCACATGCAGCCGAGCCACTAGCGGAGGCCCTAGACTGCTGCAAACCAGACATAACCGACATCCAAGAAATGCGATGGGATGGGCCGGACAAAAAGAAGATGAAAAACTGCGACATCTACTACGGCAATTGCTATCGACGGCAAAAGCAGCGCTTATTTGGATGCGGATTTGTTGTCGGAGGCAGACTAAGACGAGAAGTCCTCAGCTTCCGGCATGTGAGCGAGCGCCTCGTAGCAATCCGCATCAAGGCTAAATTCGCCAACATTAGCCTCATATGCGCGCATGCCCCCACAGAGGAGAAAGATGACGACACCAAGGATGCCTTCTACGAGCTCCTCAACAAGACCTACGAGCAATGCCCTAGCTATGACATTAAAATTGTCCTCGGCGATTTTAATGCAAAGCTAGGAAGAGAGGGTATCTTTGGTGGAACAATCGGAAAATATAGCCTGCACAACACCACCTCCGATAACGGATTCAGGCTAATCGACTTTGCGGCGGGGAGAAACATTGTCGTGGCTAGCACGCGGTTCCCACTTCTCGACATACACAAGGGGACTTGGAGAACTCCTGATCAATCAACAGTCAACCAGATTGATCACATTGCGATCGACGCAAGACACTCCTCCAGCATTATGGATGTCCGTACGTTCCGAGGAGCCAACATCGACTCGGACCATTACCTTGTTGTAGCCAAGGTACGGTTGCGGATATCCCAAACTACGCCAAGACAAACTAATGCTGTGAGAAAATTCGACGTCAGACGGCTACAATCGCAAGAGATCGCCAAGTCCTTCTCCGATCGAGTGTCTCTTAATCTCTTAAGAGGTCCAATGCCGCCAGCATCAAGCATCGAAAACCATTGGAAACACTGCCAAAACGCCATCAGAGATGCCGCTTCTTATGTGCTGGGTTTCACTCGTCCACCATAACGAAACCCCTGGTTCGATGACAAATGCCGGCAAGCACATACAGCAAAGCAAAAAGCACGCAATGCGGCACTGCAAAAAAAGACCAGAGCTGCTCATCAGCTCTATGAAGCACCGGCTTCTCAGGAGGAAGAAGAAAGCGCATGAGAAGCGCGCGATCGAGGAAATTGAGAGATGCTACTCCAGGAATGAGGTTCGGAAGTTTTACCAAAAGGTAAAAATAACATGCCGAGGAAACAAACCCCGAACCGAAGCCTGTAGAGATGAACAAGGGAACATCGTAGTAGAATCGCAGTCGATGCTGAGGATTTGGAAAGACCATTTCTGCAGACTGTATAACGGCGATAACGGACCAAATACCGCTGTCAGGCAGAATCAACCTTTCAACCTGGACGATGATGACCAACAATACCGTCCAACCGACCTGGATGAAGTGAAGATAACCATATCGAAGCTTAAGTCCAACAAAGCTGCTGGAGCGGATGGCCTGGCTGCCGAGCTCTTCAAAGCGGCAGACGATGACTTAGTAAGGAGCATACACCAACTCATCTGTAAAATATGGTCGGACGAAAGTATGCCCGATGAATGGAACCTCAGCATTGTTTGTCCAATTCTCAAGAAAGGAGACCCTCTGAACTGCGCCAACTACAGAGGCATCAGTCTCCTTAACATCGCATATAAGATCTGTATTGTGTGAACGCCTGAAGCCGTTTGTCAACAACCTGATAGGTCCATATCAGTGTGGCTTCAGGCCAGGAAAGTCCACCATCGACCAGATATTCACACTACGGCAGATCTTGGAGAAGACCCGTGAGCTTCAGATCGATACCCACCACCTATTCATCGATTTTAAGGCCGCGTATGACAGCATCTATAGAGACGAGCTATATAGAGCAATGTCTAGTTTTGGCATACCTGCCAAACTCGTCCGTCTGTGCAGGATGACAATGGAGAATGCACGCTGCTCCATCAAGGTCGGTGAAGATCTCACCGAGACCTTTGATGTCCAGAAAGGATTTAGACAAGGCGATGCGCTGTCATGCGATTTTCTCAACATAGTACTTGAAAGAATAGTGCAAAACTCACGAGCAAACACAAGAGGCACTATCTTTCAAAAGTCCGTCCAACTACTCGCATACGCCGACGATATTGACATAATCGGGAGAAAGCAGCGTGATGTCAGTGGCGCTTTCGCTAGTATTGAGACGGAAGCGGCGAAAATGGGTTTAGCGGTCAATGAGGGCAAGACCAAGTATATGCTGTCAAGCAAAAAGGACAACCAACACCGACGTCTCGGACAGTACGTCACCCTCGACAGCTATAACTTTGCGGTAGTTAAGGACTTTGTCTACCTAGGCTCCTCTATAAATACAGACAGCGACACCAGGGCTGAGATCAAGCGAAGAATAACTCTTGCCAACCGCTGTTTCTTTGGGTTAAAAAGGCAATTGAGTAGCAAGGCCCTCTCTCGGACAACAAAAGTCACCCTTTATAAGACTTTAATAATCCCGGTCCTGCTCTATGGCGCAGAGGCATGGACATTATCAAAAATGGATGAGGGTGTTCTTGGTTGCTTCGAGAGAAAAATTCTTCGGGCGATCTTCGGTCCCGTCTGCATTGACGGTGAGTGGAGGAGGAGATACAACGACGAACTGTATGGACTGTACAGCGACATGGACCTAGCTAGAAGAGTGAAGAGCCAAAGACTGAGATGGCTGGGTCATGTAGAGCGCATGGACACCAATGCTCCGGTCCGAAAAGTCTTCGAATCCGCCCCCGAGGGACAGCGCAGTAGAGGAAGACCAAGACTCAGGTGGCGCACGCAAGTGGAAGAGGACCTCAGCCAACTTAGCGTGCGAAACTGGAGGCAGCTAGCCAGGGATCGAGCTGGCTGGAGAAGCTTGTTGACTGAGGCCCAGGTCCACCCCGGACTGTAGCGCCACCTAAAGTAAGTAAGTAAGTAACGATTATGCTAAGTATTTGAGCAAATATTCCACGCCGGTTGATATGCTGTACTTTATGAGTGATTAAGAGATTTTCTAACTAGCTTCCTAGTGACAAATTGATTTGAGGGCCGGGCTAACCCGGTTGTTTTATTGTAGCTGATTACGTTTAAAAAGCACACCTTAATAAATAATAAATAACTCGAAGAATATGACGTGTTTCTGTTTGCTGGACTTCTCCAAGGCTTTTGACACAGTGGATCATAAAGTATTATGTCAGAAGCTCAGACTGTATTTTGGTTTTAGCGAAAGGTCGGTGTGCCTGATGGGTAATTACTTAGGTAATAGGTACCAGAGAATTGTGCTTGGTGACAGATCCTCCAGATTTGCTCCGTTACTTGCTGGAGTACCACAATGATCGATACTAGGACCAATCCTATTTTGTTTATTTATCAATGACCTTCCTAAAGTATGCTTTAATGTATCAATTCACCTTAACGCTGACGATGCCCAGATTCATTTATCACAGCCTATTGGTCTGATTGAGGACCTAATAGTAAGAATAAATGAAGATCTGTCAAACATATACAACCGGTCACAATGTAATGGGCTTAATTTGAATCCAGACAAATCTCAGATGATACTGATTTCTAAAAAAACAAGTGTTATACGGATGAACTACCACCAGTGTTCTTAAATAACAGGCAACTCAAGTTCGTTGACGTTGTAAAAAATCTTGGTTTCAAGTTGAATCGATTACTCTCTTCTCATGACCACGTAAATTATTCGATTGGTCGTATCTATGCTGGCCTGCGTAAGCTCCGGTTATCCTCCAGTTTTACCCCAACATGCACAAAACTTAAACTTGTAAAATCCCTGTTTGTGCCCATTATTGATTACTCCATAACTGTTTACTGTAAGCTTGACTCCCACTCAGAACACAAATTGCTCGTTGCGTTCAATGCTATGATTAGGTATGTATACGGGTGGAACCGTTATGCCCATGTATCTCACTATCATAAATTGGTCCTAGGGTGTACGTTTCAGCAATTTCTAAAGATAAGGTGCTACCAATTTATGCATAAACTTATATATAAAAGATCGCCTAAATATCTATTTGATAAGCTTCAATTTGCGCAATCGACCAGAACGATGAATCTTATAATGCCTAGTTCAAACTATTTAAACTCCTCTCGCCTCTTCTTCATTTACGTCACCAGACTTTGGAACTCTCTTCCAACAGTGACAAAGCAAATAATGGAAGCTAACAAGTTCAAAACTGCCGTATTAGAACACTTTTCCTGACTGCAACAACTACACTTTCCTTTTTTCATTGATATAACCTTCTTTCAAACCCCTTTTTACGCTGTTCCTTTTTTACTCTCTTACTATTTCTTTTTCTACTTCTTTCTTTCTTTTTTCTTCTTTTTATACGAGTATATTACATTTAAGAATTATTAATGTTACTTATCTTGCTATTTATGTACTATAAAAGACAACGTCTTATGTGTACACACGAATTCCTAACGTATGATATCCAATTTAATCTACCTCTTAACATCATGGTCTTTAGAGATGTTAAGCGTATAGACATAGACTTTTTTTTTTTTTGTTTTAGGTGGCGCTACAGTCCGGGGTGGACCTGGGCCTCAGTCAACAAGCTTCTCCAGCCAGCTCGATCCCTGGCTAGCTGCCTCCAGTTTCCTCTTCCACTTGCGTGTGCCACCTGAGTCTTGGCCTTCCTCTACTGCGCTGTCCCTCGGGGGCGGATTCGAAGACTTTTCGGACCGGAGCATTGGTGTCCATGCGCTCTAGATGACCCAGCCATCTCAATCTTTGGATCTACACTCTTCTGACTAGGTCCATGTCGCTGTACAGTCCATACAGTTCGTCGTTGTATCTCCTCCTCCACTCACCGTCAATGCAGACGGGACCGAAGATCGCCCGAAGAATTTTTCTCTCGAAGCAACCAAGAACACCCTCATCCATTTTTGATAATGTCCATGCCTCTGCGCCATAGAGCAGGACCGGGATTATTAAAGTCTTATAAAGGGTGACTTTTGTTGTCCGAGAGAGGGCTTTGCTACTCAATTGCCTTCTTAACCCAAAGAAACAGCGGTTGGCAAGAGTTATTCTTCGCTTGATCTCAGCGCTGGTGTCGTTGTCTGTATTTATAGCGGAGCCTTGGTAGACAAAGTCCTTAACTACCTCTAAGTTATATCTGTCGAGGGTGACGTTCTGTCCGAGACGTCGGGGTTGGTTGTCCTTTTTGCTTGACAGCATATACTTGGTCTTGCCCTCATTGACCGCTAAACCCATTTTCGCCGCTTCCGTCTCAATACTCGCGAAAGCGCCACTGACATCACGCTGCTTTCTCCCGATTATGTCAATATCGTCGGCGTATGCGAGTAATTGGACGGACTTTTGAAAGATAGTGCCTCTTGTGTTTGCTCGTGAGTTTTGCACTTATCTTTCAAGTACGATGTTGAAAAAATCGCATGACAGCGCATCGCCTTGTCTAAATCCTTTCTGGACATCAAAGGTCTCGGTGAGATCTTTACCGACCTTGATGGAGCAGCGTGCATTCTCCATCGTCATCCTGCACAGACGGAAGAGTTTGGTAGGGATGCAAAAACTAGACATTGCTCTGTTAAGCTTTTCTCCACAGATGTCGTCATCGATGAATAGATGTTGTGTATCGATCTAAAGCTCATGGGTCTTCTCCAAGATCTGCCGCAGTGTCAATATTTGGTCAATGGTGGACATTACTGGCCTGAAGTCACATTGATATGGACCTATCAGGTTGTTGAAGAACGGCTTCAGGTGTTCACACAATACGGCAGATAAGATCTTATATGCGATGTTAAGGAGACTGATGTCTCTGTAGTTGGCGCAGTTCAGAGGGTCTCCTTTCTTGAGAATTGGACAAACAATGCTGAGGTTCCATTCATCGGGCATACTTTCGTCCGACCATATTTTACAGATGAGTTGGCGTATGCTCCTTACCAAGTCATCGCCTGCCGCTTTGAAGAGCTCGGCAGTCATGCCATCCGCTCCAGCAGCTTTGTTGGACTTAAGCTTCGATATGGCTTACTTCACTTCATCCAGGTCGGGTGGACGGAATTGTTGGTCATCATCGTCCAGGTTGAAAGGTTGATTCTGCCTGACAGCGGTATTTGGTCCGTCATCGCCGTTATACAGTCTGCAGAAATGGTCTTTCCAAATCCTCAGCATCGACTGCGATTCTACTACGATGTTCCCTTGTTCATCTCTACAGGCTTCGGTTCGGGGTTTGTTTCCTCGGCATGTTATTTTTACCTTTTGGTAAAACTTCCGAACCTAATTCCTGGAGTAGCATCTCTCAATTTCCTCGATCGCGCGCTTCTCATGCTCTTTCTTCTTCCTCCTGAGAAGCCGCTGCTCGTCTCTCCTCTTCCGCTCATAGAGCTCATGAGCAGCTCTGGTCTTTCTAAGCAGCACCGCGGTATATGCATCTTGCTTAGCTGCATGTGCTTGCCGGCATTCATCATCGAACCAGGGGTTTCGTTGTGGTGGACGAGTGAAACTCAGCACATCAGAAGCGGCATCTCTGATGGCGTTTTGGGAGTGTTTCCAATGGTCTTTGATTCTTGATGCTGGCGGCATTGGACCTCTTAAGAGATTAAGAGACACTCGATCGGAAAAGGACTTGGCGATCTCTTGCGATTGTAGCTGTCTGACATCGAATTTTCTCACAGCATTAGTTTGTCTTGGCGTAGTTTGGGATATCCGCAACCGTACCTTGGCTACAACAAGGTAATGGTCCGAGTCGATGTTGGCTCCTCGGAACGTACGGACATCCATAATGCTGGAGGAGTGTCTTGCGTCGATCGCAATGTGATCAATCGTGTTGACTGTTGATTGATCAGGAGTTCTCCAAGTCCCCTTGTGTATGTCGAGATGTGGGAACCGCGTGCTAGCCACGACAATGTTTCGCCCCGCCGCAAAGTCGATTAGCCTGAATCCGTTATCGGAGGTGGTGTTGTGCAGGCTATATTTTCCGATTGTTCCACCAAAGATACCTTCTCTTCCTAGCTTTGCATTAAAATCACCGAGGACAATTTTAATGTCATAGCTAGGGCATTGCTCGTAGGTCTTGTTGAGGAGCTCGTAGAAGGCATCCTTGGTGTCGTCATCTTTCTCCTCTGTGGGTTCATGCGCGCATATGAGGCTTATGTTGGCGAATTTAGCCTTGATGCGAATTGCTACGAGGCGCTCGCTCACATGCCGGAAGCTGAGGACTTCTCGTCTTAGTCTGCCTCCGACAACAAATCCGCATCCAAATAAGCGCTGCTTTTGCCGTCGATAGCAATTGCCGTAGTAGATGTCGCAGTTTTTCTTCTTTTTGTCCGGCCCATCCCATCGCATTTCTTGGATGTCGGTTATGTCTGGTTTGCAGCAGTCTAGGGCCTCCGCTAGTGGCTCGGCTGCATGTGGTCTATTAAGGGATCTAACATTCCACGTGCATATCCGAAGCTCATTGTTTTTAAATCGTTTGCGTGGGTTGTCAACAGTAGATCCGTCCATTTCCGAGGCTTGTTGATGCTTCGTAACTTTTTTTTTTTTTTAAATGGCCGGGCAGTTACCCCGGCGGCACAACCCCCAACCTGGAGGACCAGTTCCACTTTGAGTGCCCCTAGGACGAGGGGTCAGTTACACCGAAGCCAGTAACCCGTTCCGGGATGTGAGCGCTGCCGTCGGCCCTTATAGGGCTCGTCCGCCACCATCTCTTTTCCAAGACCCTGACTAAGTCCTGGAAATCCTTTCCGGCCTGAGCTCCAAATATGTCGGAGTAGCTCGGATAAGGTCTTGTTTTGTTTTTCCGACACTACTCCTGGTTAATGGCGCAGGAAACTCGCCATTTGCCCCCTTCACTTCGCAACCTCTAGTGAGATTCCCAGATGGCGCCACGGGGAGGCGTGAAGTATGACTTATTAGCAGAGCTGCAAGATGTTCGTCTGCAGAGGCTCATTCTCGTCATTTAAGGAACCAGCACCTGTCGGAAGATGCTTCTTCTACGAGGCCTTATACTAGTCGTTGCCATCCCATTGGTTTAATAGGGATCTATTAAATTTGATGCAACTCCGTAATATGACGTACGCTCATTGAAAATGATATAAACTCCGTGAGTTTCACAATAGTAATCGGTCCCTTCGCAATGTATTAGTTTCTCGTATAAGGGCTGCAAATCGGAGTTATTACGAACATTTCTTGAACCTCGAAATGCAGCCTGGAAAAGTTCTCTGGCAAAAGCTGCGCAAACTAGGTAACGGAAGACAGCGAACAGATGTGCCCCTGACTTAGACTGTAATACACTCAATGCGCAATTTGTGTCAGTTGCTAGTCCGTCACTGCTTAATCATGGTTTCTTGCAGTTTATGAATCAGCCTACAGAATCTAATGACTCTATGGAAATTTCATTCGCTTAACAGACGAAGATGTGGTCGAAGCATTACTTTCGGTTAAATCTGATGCTATAGGTTTGGATGAAATAAGTCCTAAGCATATTGCACACATTCTTAATCAGATATTCACTACTAGCAAATACCTTCTTTCGTGGAAAACGGCCAAGATGAATCCGATACGGTCATAAAACCGGATTAACGCGGAATATAGACCCATCGTAATCTTACCGTTTTTATCCAAAGCCTTTGAGAAAGCAGTTGCAAGTGCACTCAGGAAGTAACAACCTTTTAATTCCGCCCAGTCCGGTTTTCGTGCGAAAAGGAGATGTTGTACGACGTTCGACAATCTTTTCCGGCATTCAAACTCCTAAATTAATACTTCATGGACTGTCAGCAATGTGTAGCAGTCTAATTTTCTTAGAGTACCTGTCAGTGTCCCGCTGGGTTCTATTCTCGGTCGCTTACTTTTTTCACTTCTTGTGAATGAACTCCCACAAGTTACTAAACATTGTTCTGTTCACATGTTCGCTGATGACGTCCAATTATTCTTGTCCTGTCCGTTGGATACGGTGCGAAATGTAATTGACATGATGAACGCAGATCTAGATATCATTCAACAGTGGGCCATAAAACATAATCTGTCACTAAATCCAACTAAGTCTAATACCCTCTGTATATACTCGCATTTGGACGGATCATACCGCAATTACCAAGATGATACTTGTTAAGTCACTCCTGTTGCCCATCTTACTATATGGTTGCGAGATTTTTTGCTATGTTGACTAGAACACTAGGCCTAAATTAAATGTCATTTACAACAACCTTGCACGATACGTTTTTAACAAACGCTATTCCGACCATATCCTTAAGAAGCAATCTTATTGTGAAAAGATTCTTTGAAGATAAATTTGAATTTGACCTTTTGGTGATACGATCAATATCGTTTATTGTGAGTATAATTAGTAGAGGACCAAGATGGCAACCTTAAGGCACCCCGAAGGAGAATTTAATGATTGAATATCCGGAAAACAAATAAAACAATATATTGTCGATCTTGTTTGAAGGATTTGGTCACCATATTTCGGGCCGACTAAAAACCAAATAATTTTGTAATAGATTTTGTCGAAAACTTTGTTCAAATCAGTGGCGATCATGTTAACTTCAATTCCACGTTCTTGTACGCACAAGATATTCGGGAAGTCTTTAGTAAGGTTTATTGTTGTAAGCCGACCTCGTGTTGCAATAAAGAAAACAGCGAGTTTAAATAATATCCTAGGCTAGGGAATGCAGAAGGGTATAGAATGTCCCGTTAGTTAAAGATGTTATCCTTATGGTAAAGGTATAGGAAAGTTGGTGAAGACTTTACCTTCAACGGAGAATAATGCAGATGTTGCCGAAAGTGTCCGCCTAAACCTGAGAATGCTAACGCGCCTTAGACACTGAACAGTCACCAAACCAGAGGAAAATTTTGTATCAAGATCTCGGATTATTCACTTGAAAACTCCAATTAATTCAGGGTTGAAGCAAATGGCAATTTCATTTTCATTTTATATGCATTTCTATTTCTTAAATTGAAATTGATTCTAGCATTACATGCTAGACAAAAAAAACGCTTAAAAATTAGCTTAATTAAATTAAAATCATCTTATTCTAACTTACTGGCCCCATGCGGACACTCTAACTTAAGTCTAACAATTAAAATTTGTCTTTCGACGTTTCGTACATTTCATTTCATTTTTTTATTCTGTATTAAACATAATTAAAACTAAGAAAATAATTTTATTACAAAAACTTAGTAAATTGACTTTTTTTTATCATCTTTTAAAACTTAAAAACTACTCGTACCTTAACATTCTATGTAAGTCGGCCACGGGTAAAAAATTAGGCTGCCGACCCTGCCCCATGACGAGGCTACCTAGTGCTTGAGGAATTCAACGAGGTAGATTCCGCTCCTTCAACAAGCCACCAAAATTGTTGGTGCTGCCGAGCAACATCTCTCATGTTGCGACCCTCTACCGCCCTACTGAACCGGAGACGCTCTGTCGTAGTTTATGTTATGTTAAAATAAAGATATTGATCTAGCCAGATCCCAAGATATCTGATTACATTTCGACAAGCAAGTGGTTGTACGTGTTGTCCCACTATCTGAAACTTTCGCCAATTTTTTCTGGTATCCGTAGAGGCCCCAGACAAAGGCGTCCTAAAAAGAATGGTTTCCGATTTCTGAAAGCTGATCTTCAATTTCCAGTCATCGCAATATTGTTCAATTGTATCGAAGTCACGTTGCAAAAGAATGTTTACCACTTCAATCTTTGGACCTGATGTGTACGCGATTAAGTCGTCTGCGTACGCTGTGGCATGGTGAAGTGAACCTATCAGATCACTTGTGTAAATGTTGAAAACGATCGGGGGAATTGATCGCACCTTGTTGCAGACCGTTTTTAATGTTCAATATACCAGTAGAAGTCACATCGCCATTTTTCGCGATGAACTGTCTATCTGTGGGCATAGTGAAAAGAATATACAGCAGTGGTTAACTAATTCTCAGCCTGTTCAACTTGTAGAAGAGTCCTTCTAACTATACGGTATCGAAGGCTTTTTCCAAGTCAATCAGGCAGGCACCAGTGCACTGGTTTCTTGGCTTTGTTCCATTGGATATCAGAAACCAGCTTAGACTCAGCATTGAAACCGAATTGGTTATCCGGAACTATATTTCTATCCTCAACCCATTTTGTCAGGACTCTATTGATGATGACTTTTTCGAAAACCTTGCTGATGTTTGGAAGGAGACTGATCGACCGGAGATTCGCCGGATTGGAGATGTCTTTATTCCTTTTGGGGGTGGGATGTACCTACCACCGCAGTTTTCCAATGCGCACTGGATAATGTGCATTATTCATTCCATTATTAAACAGGGTGGTATAAATGAGCACTTCCACTAGAAGGGAAGATGTCGAAGCACAATGTTCGGAATTCCATCGGTCCCCACTGATTTCTTACTTCGGATTGTGTCGAGGATCTCATGGAGTTCTTCCTTCGAAATGAACGGGGGTAGGTCGCCTTCTCTGGCAATGACATTATTTGCCATATTTTCGTCATTGAACTGGGTGAAACCCGAGTTTTCGATTCGCCAGTTCACTATTTCATTTCGAAGGTAGAAATTGTGCACAAGGACTCGATTTTCCAGGTCGTGGTTAGGGCCAGTGGTGTCATTCGCCTTGTACACTTTCTGGAAAGTCGCTCCTATAGTGAAGCAAATGGCGAGTCGCCTCGTTATCGCTTCACTGATTGAGCTTCAGATCACCTCATAAATGATGACAATTTTACTCAAAAAATCTTTCTCTCAGATAAAGCAATGGAAGTTGTATCGTGCGGGCTTAATCTTCCGAGAGTACTACCAAAGATAATCCCTCTACTTAACGGTAACATGTGGTGTGCAGCAGTTTACGGCCTCCGCTAGTTGTTTCGCTGCACGTTGTCTATTAAGGGACCTAGCATTCCGCGTGAATATCCAAAGTTCATTGTCCTTAATTAGTTTGCATATGTTGTCAGCAGTGGATACATCCGTATTCCAGGCTTGTTTATGTATTGTGAAGAGACTTAAGTATTTCCTCACAGCCGGGCGGTCAACCTCCATATTGGAGGGCAATTTCAATTGTTGGTGCTCCTAGAACGAAGGGTCGGTTGCATCGGCACAAGTAACCCGTTCGGGTATGTGAGCGCTGCCGTTGGTCCATTAAGGGACCAACTTGGGATTTCATCCACTGTCCCGTTTATAGATCTGCTATATTTGTCTACTGGTCAGCACTCGCGCTTATAAGTTTAGCAAGTCAGTGTGCACCCTATTTCTTCAGCACCTAACCATATGGGTCTATTTACTTGGAAAATTCCTCGCCCTGCAATTTGTGAAAATTTTCCTGAATGCCTGGAATAAGTTGTCTGTCAATATTTGGCTGCGAATTAATAAGGATCTTGAAATCACCGCAGTTTGTTGATCGACCCCTGATTGAATTATGATTATGATTTGGGGATACAATGGCTTCCGGTTCTTTCTATTTCAATAAATAAGACCCTTTTTACACATTTTATTTAACTGGAAATGTATATACAATGTGGCGCAAAATTAATCATCCTATCGGAAGATTGTATAATTTTCGCAAATCGCATCGTACGTCAATCATATTTCACATTTGTGAACTAGACAGCTGCAGAATACAAACAGATAAGCAATGAAATGCTATTCTCCGCTGTCAAGCCATTCTCAATCTCAACAACGAAGAGGACGATTTTATGTCAAATCATAATGAGCGACAAGGCGCATTTTCACTTAAACGGTTACGTCAATAAGCAAAATCCTCCTTTCTGGGTTACTGAAAATCCGCGTGTGATTCACTAAGAGCCATTACATCCACTCAAGGCCACTGTGTGGTGCGTCGTTCGCGTGGGAAGAGCGATTGGGTTGTATTTTTTTGAGGATGCCATTGGCAATACGGTCACTGTTGGTGGCAAAGCTACAGGGCCATGATAAATGACTTCTTTGCTGCCGGAATTGGATGAGCTTGGTGAACATGTGATTTCAACAAGTTTGTTTAGAGCAAATCTTGCAAGCTGAATTAGAGGAGCCACTTCTTGACATCCGATCGAGCCGAAATATTGCAGTTTCGGTGACAATACAAATTGCAATACTCAATATTGCAATGTTTTCAAAATGCCCGACGCCACAAGTCGGGCATGATGTATTTTTTGTCAACCCTCTTAATATGGGAAATAAATGAAAACTATGAAGTTAGTGACATCACACTAAATTCAATATGGCCGCGCTCCAAGATAGCGGATTAATTCTCTTGCTTTCTGAAGGTTCATGCAGTCAGGTTTGACTCTCAGCGAGTGAACTCCTCAACGGTGAACAGGATAGTCACAAACTTGTGTATTCAATTACTAGGTTGGGTGTAAAGTAACCATCTTGACCGCCAGAATGCGCTGCTACTGCTAAAAAGGTTATGGTGCCTTGAAGCCCGTTCATATTTAGGCAGACATGCCAAATTTCAGTGCGATACTGCCTTTAGTTTTGTTTTGACAGCTGATTGTTGTTGACGTGTTTGGCATCATGTTGAGGATGGACAAAAACGATTTTCGTTCTCTCATAAAACATTATTTTTTGAGAGGCAAAACGGCGAGGGAAACAAAAGAAAAGTTGGATAAATATTATGGGGCTAATGCTCCGTCAGATTACACCGTCAAAGAGAGAGTTTCGTGGTGGCCGCACCGATCAAGTCCGTTGCGGCAGGGCCTCTGATGAGGTTACAGAGGACAATGTCAAAAAAATACATGATATGGTGTCGGCTGACCGGAAAGTGAAGGTGTGCGAGCTAACAGATACCACAAAGATTAGTACTGAGTGCACACGCCATATTTTGGGCAATGTTCTGCATATGAAAGAGATATCCTGCCGCTGAGTGCCGGGCATGCTCACTCCTGACCAAAAACTTGGTCTTGCTGATGCGGAATCTGGCGGACTTTTGGCGTCGATTGGGAACTGTGAAACCTGGATCCACTATTACACACCAGAGAACAGAATGAGTTCCCGGCACGAGTGCTCCGAAGTGGCCGAGGGAGGCTAAATGGGTCGGAAGGGTTATGGCGTCGGTTTTCTGGGATTGTCATGGCATACTCTTCGTGGACTAACTCGAAAAAGGAAAAACCATCAACAGCGAGTATTACTGTGCATTATTGGAACGATTGAAGGCCAAAATCGCTGCAAAACGGCCTCACATGAAGCGGAAAAAAATTTTGTTTTTGCAAGACAATGCGCCGTCGCATAAGAGCATCGCAATCACGGCTAAAATCAATGATTTGCGGCTCCAATTGCTGTCGCATCCACCGTATTCACTCGATTTGGCTCCCTCGGACTATTATCTCTTCCCAAACCTCAAAAGATGGCTCATCAATAAAAAATTCAGCTCACGCGAGGAAATCATCGACGCCACGGAGGAGTATTTTGCAGACCTTCCGGAAAATTACTTTTCGGACGGGATCAACAAGTTGGAAAATCGCTGGAATAAGTGTATCAAACTAAAAGGGGACTATATTGAATAAAAGAAGGAGGTTACTTTTAAAATCTGGCATAACTCGAACAGTGCACCTTGGCTGGCTTTATACCATGACTTGTGTAATTTGGTGAGATTGCGGTCTAGTCTAGGTCAGGTCTAGCCTTTAACCTGTCTAGGAGAAGGAACCTCCAAAATCAAATCCGGAACTTTGTTTTGTTAGGCACAATTAAGCTGTTTGGTGAATGATGGCATTGGAGACTTTATAGAAGTCATATTTCCCAGCTTACGAAAATGATATAAAATATGTCCGTATAGTCTCGGTAAAGATAGCCCAAATTCTGTGCAATTTCCGGCAAAATATAGTCACGGCACTACTGAACAAAGAATGTTGCCAATTATATTATGCTGGGCTTACACAATAGGTACACAAAATTCACGGTAGTTCTGTCAACCATATCGTTGTCTATTTAGGGTCAAAGTTATTCGCTGCTGGCCAAGCATATGTGGCTTTACGTAGGGGAACTGGATTGTAGTAGATTAACATGCTAGCAACCGTGCAACAATGACGCATTAATTGAAATGAACGGACTTAGAAACATGTCCAATGAAAACTAAAAAAATAAAAAATAAACTAATGGTAAGAGAAAATATTTTTAAAAACAATCTTTTGTTTAAATGCTCTGAAAAGATGAAAATAAATTTTGAAATTAATCAAACCAAAGCAAACCCATAGTCTTATTACATTATACAATTGTATCGGATTTTCCAATAGGGACTTGATAACTTTGAATTTAATTTTTGAGCGCACTCTTTCATTAATCCATTAATCATCAAACTGTCACTGTCAATTTATTCAGTAAACTCAACATTTTCATCATAGTAAAGTACACGAACGAGCAACGTCTGCAAATTATAAAAATTAGTCGGTGACTGCAACTTTAAGAGCGTTAGTCATCTTCATTGACGAAGCTCATTTTTGGCTCAATGGGCTCGTCAATAAGCAAAATATGCGTTATTGGTCGAATAAAAATCCGCATGTGATCCGTGCGGCATCGGATAAAGAATAGTGCCGCAGTGCGTCCCAGCTTGTCGTAAGAGGCGACTTAATGGGACACCAATCATATACAGGCAACTATGACACCAAAAATGAGCCTGTGACACTTTAACACCTTAAAACTTTCCCACAAGTTTGTATGCAATCAGTGGGTTCCCACGTCTGGAGTCTACCGGTGGGGTAAAAGAACAGTCAATCAATTCGAAATGAGCATACAAGTGTCAAACCACTCAAACTTTAAACTTCATGGAAATGATCGCAATTAATAGCACTACCCCGCTGGGCACCACGATTGCAACGCACTCGGGTGATCCCAGAGCAAGCAGAAGTGCTTGTGTCAGAGCCCGACGGATTCCGAGGGCGGGCAAAATGAAGTTTCCAAAATATTTTCATAAACTTCGGTTTGCAAGTTGGAACGTCGGATCGATGACCTCAAAAAGTTTAGAACTGGAAGCGATTATGCGTCGCAGAACTCTACAAATCCTGTGCGTACAGGAAACGAAGTGGTGTAATACAGGAAATAAAGCGCGTTTTCTAGATTTAAAAACTAAAGATTTAAGATGTTCTACCATGGAACGGTCAATGGACGAAACGGTGTTGGAATCGTTGTTGCAGCGGATCTTCTAAACAACATCGTTGGTATCTTGAAAATAAGCGACCGCTTGATGAGTGTTAAACTCGTCATACACAATGAAACGTGGAACATTGTTAGCGCGTACGCTCCACAAAATGGATGCGACCAATCGGAAAAAGATACATTTTGGTCAGAGTTCGGTAATTTGCTTAGAAATATACCTATCGATGAGATGCTCTTCGTAGGCGGAGATTTAAATGGCCACGTCGGAGAAACAAATGTTGATTATGAGGACTGCCACGGCGGTAAAGGCTTTGGAACCAGAAATTCAGCTGGCTCAACAACAAATTCAACAAGGCTTAACCGTCTTAAATACAATGTTTATTAAACATCAACGACATCTTATCACCTATAGCAGCGGAGGCCACGAAACGCAAATAGATTATCACCTCTGCAAAATGTCGATGAGAAACCGTGTTAAGGACTGTAAAGTAATACTTGGAGAATCGCTAGTAAGCCAACAACGTCTGCCCATTACAGAATTTTTCACAGCGGAACCACCGAAAACACGGGCATCGTTTGGAAAGCCAAAAATCCGGTGGTATAATCTTTCGAAGGAACAAAGCGCAAGATTTATCGCACTGGCTAAAGAAGTACTTCAAAATATAAATGGTATAGCAGACTCACTTAGCCCGCAAGAAATATGGAACAGCATGCACAAGGAATGCATAACACTCACAAAGTCCCATCTGGGGACTATATCGAAATACCATCACGTCGGCAAAGAAACATGGTGGTGGAATGACGAAACCAAACGACAAGAAGAATGCATTCCAAGCGTGGACAAAATGCGATCGGAGCGACGATATCGAAAAAGCTCGACTGGCTCTTAAATGCGAGCGTCTTAAAAAGATCGCAAAGAAAGTCCTGGCTCGAACTCGAGCGGCAGCAGCGGAAAACCTGTACCAAGAGTTGGAACAAATATCCTCACGATTGGCAGATAGAAGAGAAGCTATACAAGAAGTTCAAACGTCGAACAATACTATACGTAAAGTGCCAAATACTTTTAAGCTCGCTGCACACACACTGTGGCGCTGGCAGCCCGGTATGGGCCATGGCCCATGCACAGAGGCGAAAAAATTCGATGGAAATAACCTCGCCGAAATACATCAAAAACGCAGACGGTCGTTTACTAACGAATGAAAAGGAAATTTGTGACCGGTGGCTTGAATACTGCAAGGAGTTGCTTAACAAACAGTTTCCACGTGATATCGTGCCGACAGCTGGTCTATTCGAGGAGGAAGTTTCGGACTTTTCAATCGAAGAAATAAGCGGGGGAAAGCGGCGGGACCAGACAGCATTCCATCAGAGTTTTGGTCGAACATGGAGGAAATTGGCAGCGAATGGCTTTCGAAACTTTACAATAACTTAAAATAAGGACAAACTATGCCGAATCAATGGAGAAGTAGCTTCTTAGTTCCAATATACATAGGAAAGGCGACACTCGAGAATGCAATAACACAGACGATGAAAATCGTCGAAAGAGTCTTAAACGAACGTCTTCGGCAAATAATAAAGCTCGATAATAGCCAGTGTGGATTTGTTGAAGGAAGATCGACGGTGGACGCTATCCAAAGCCTACGAATAATAATGGAAAAGCACCGAGATTCGTCTAAGGATTTACACATGGTATTTATCGACCTCGAGAAAGCATTCGATCGAGTGCCTAGGGATCACATATGGGCCGCGCTGAGGTCTCAAAACGTACCGGAAACGTATGTTAGAATAATACAAGACATGTACGGAAACGTGAAAACTGCGGTTAACGTAGTATTCGACTATCTTTTAAAAGACTGCAAGACCGCAAAACAAATGTAAAGCCAATTCTCTTCGCTGACGACGCAGTTATACTAAGCGATAACGTCGAAGATTTACAGAACGCCTTAGATTCATGGAGAAATGCGCTAGAGAGAAACGGGTTTAAAATAAGTCGTTCAAAGACGGAGCATTTGACGTGCCCATTTGCGCATCCATTGCGACCTGTTCCGGATATAATGTTAGACGGAATGTTCCGAAAAGCACTATTTAAGTACTTAGGATCAATCGTTAACATGGAGGCGAAATGCGATGACGACGTAAACCACAGAGTGAGTGTGGGATGGATGAAATGGCGGGAAAATTTGGGAATCTTTTGCGACCGAAAATTTCCACTTAAATTAAAGGGGAAACTCTACACCACGGTTGTTAGACCAGCTCTTATATACGGTTCACAGTGCTGGACAATGTACGAAGCGTTTAAAAACAAAATGACGGCAGCGGAAATGAAAATGTTAAGGATGTCTAGTGGAGTCACTAAACGCGATTGCATTAGATCTACGCGTATAAGAGGAAGTCTACATATAAAGAATTCGGTAACCGAACAGCTTGAGGCGAATAGAATAAGTTGGTATTGCCACGTTCAAAAAAGATCTGCGGAAAATCCGGTTAAAAAGGCACTATCAACTACGGTCACTCCAACTGTAAGAAAACGAGGTCGGAAAAAAAATTCCTGGATTTCTCAGATGGCAAATGCGCAACAACGTCTGGGGTTAACCACTGAAGCGATCCAGGACCGAGCATTATGTAGACGCGTTCTGCGGTCTGTGACATTAGCCAACCCCATAAGCGGAGCAGCAGCGATGCAGTAAAAATGGGAAACTCGTTACGCATAAGTTCGTATAACGAGGAAAGGGTTAATAAAAGGATAAGAAGAAGAAGGAAAATCCGCATGTGCTTCATGAATCACCACTTCATCCACAAAAAATAACTGTTTGGTGTTTGCATACCGGCGGCGTTATTGGGCCATATTTTTTCGTCGACGATAGCGATCGTCACTTTACTGTGAATGGTCAGCGTTATCGCGCCATGATCACCGATTATTTTTGGACCGAGTTGGAAGATATGGACTTTGACGACATGTGGTTTCAACAGGATGGTGCCACAAGCCACACAACACACGTTACAATCGATTTATTGAAGAGTAAGTATGGTGAGTGTGTTATCTCAAGAAATGGGCCAGTCGATTGGCCGTCTCGTCCGTGCGATTTAACGCCGCTTGACTATTTTCTGTGGGGCTACGTTAAGTCATTGGTTTATGCCAACAAGCCGACGAGGTTGGAAGAGCTGAGAGCTAACATTGAACGCAAAATAGCGGCCGTTTCGGCCGAAATGTGTGGCCGAGTCGTTGAAAATTGGGTCCAACCAATCGACCGCTGCAAATGTGCCCGCGGTGGCCATATGAACAAAGGCGAGTTTCATTCATAAATGTTTTGATTGTACTTCAAGCCGATAATAAAGTTTTTGAAATATCTCAAATGGTTTGCGTTTTATTTCAAAAAAAGCTGTCAAGTCCTTATTGGAAAACCCTTTATATGATATAAAAGCTTTTAAATCTATTTCTAGTAAATTCTTGAACTACGTGCTGAAGAGATGCTACAAAAAGCACATGCGGCTCACCTAACAAAAGGACCTGACAACGCCTATTACGACGTTTTAATATCTTTCAATAACTTAAATTGTTTTAAATTCTTGCCCCATTAGGTTGGATGTTGTTGGGTATTTTGCAGAAATATCATTCTAGTGTCGGCTCCGTGGGTACATTCAGACAGGCTTATTTTTCTTGTCCTCATTACTCTCGTGCTTGGGTTCAGGTACTTTTTTGTTTTTGTAGTCTCTTTCATTTTCATTCATCGTTGGAATAAATTTAAAGAATGAAATGAGAGGAAAAAAAAAAGAGGAAGAAAAAGCAAAACGTTGCAGCATGTGGATGCTTTCCAAGAGAACGAACAAGAACAAGGACACATCAAAGGAAACTCAACACATTGTTTCAATAATTGAAGCTGCCGCTGAGGAAAGCCTTGTAATTTAAGTTTAATTGAGATCTGTGGACTCGTTGGTTTCCTTCGTTGTTTCTTTTTTCTTCTGTTTTTTTTTTTTTTGTGTCCTGTGGTGCTATTACTGCTTCTCATGCTCCAGCCACATAGCTTCTGATGTTGCTCCAGCAATGTTCACGCTATGTAGTATTACATTCAGTTATAAGGGGCCGGGCTGGTCTGGTCTGACTATGGGTCTGAGTTGTCTGCTAAAAATGTAATATCCATCAAAGGGCCAGAAAAGTTGGTTTGGTCTGATGGTCGGACTTGTGGTAGGTCGCATCCCTTGGTTTCTCCTTTCTGAAAATTGTGCAAATTGTACGAGTATTAAACGATTTTCGGGAGAACTGCAAGTTGGGGTTGATGATCGCATAAGTAGGGTTGGTGGATGCTTTGATTGGTTTCGGTGTGGTTTTGGGAAATGGTTTTTGTTAGAACAGTCTATGAAAGGTTGTGGTATGCAGATAGTATTTTGAGGCGGTTGCCTAGGGATTTGGGTGTCGTACTGGTAACGAAATGAAGATGTAACATTATTATTATTTTGTTATTTTCCAATTCGACATTGTTTTGGGTTTCTCTTCAATGGAGGACAACAAACAATGCAAATATAAACAAAGGAAAAATGAAGTACATGTTGTGAAGAAAGCAAAACATTCGAAGCTTTATTCCTTTGTTTATTGGCGGTTCAGGCTTCAAGTTTTCGATTTTGCCTTACAAGAATCTTGGAATTTGTTAGAGAGTCATTCTTGGTATGTCTCACTTGATTGTTCGTTTCCACGCTGTTGTTGGTCGTCTTGGTCTCTGTTGGGTACTGGTATGATAAGTATTTCCGTAATATTCGCCTCTTATTAATATACAACTTCTACTCATGAAATTGTTATCACTACAGTACCCAACACCATATAGCCATAAGTTGATCTACTCCTAGCTTTGGAAAAGTAAGTTTGACCCTCATGTAATGTGCCTCTAACACAACTATGGATCCATCTTGATACCCCCCTGGGTAGGTCAACTAATGGTGTCATAGAGTCTTCTTTAAAAGTTTGTCAAGGTCGGTGATCTTTATGAAACAAAGATCTTTTGAAAAATCGGTGTTTTTTGTCTTTTGTTACAACACCCAAAAAGCGTATCTACGGCGATGTGAATGGTCAGAAGGCTTCAATTGTTGCGTAAGTTGAACTTTATAAGGATGGAGATGCAAATTCAAATGCAAAATACGCCATAGTGAGGTGTACGACACGTTCAATTCCTCCGAACGCCGGGAAATCGATAAATTCGGATCATCAGCAACACTTGCACTTACAGCATTACGATAATGCACAGGCCTTACGACATCAGTAACGCTTCCACTCTCTTCTTCCCAATTTTACCGATTGCTTGCGTAGTCGGTCGATTATGACGTCGCGTTTTATTAGTTCTAACGAGTTGTTCGATTTGTAAGTAATCCATCATTGTAAATGGCAAATATTCAACTAATATTATGATACTTCAAATGACAGCTAAGTTTGGCAGGTGTCAAATGCCAGCGTTAGCAACTTGAAACTACGAAATGAATGACCCTATATTTAATGAATAAGCGTGGGAATCATCGGTTCTATCATGACTTAAAGAAGGACGGCGGTCAAATACATCGCGTAATTTGACAAGAATATACTCGTTTAGGTCGACATCGCCTGCCAACAATAACTTTACAGCTTCCGAAATTTCTCAGTGCGTCACTGAGCAACAATTGTGAGATGAGTGATGCACGTGTACGTACATATAATAGGAACCGCTTACAACTGTCAGAATTTAGTCGCTCATTCGACAGATATAGCTGCGGACCAAATGATGCTCCGTTCGTACTATCTCACGCTCTCGGAGACCTAGATGGGTGATAAATGCAACGCTGTGCCGATTTTAGGCTTTGGGTTCCTGGTTGGCGACAGCACATCGGAAAATCAGTGTGATGGCGGCAAACGATCTGCTAGCGGTGTTGGTATCCATAGAAATGCCGAATCGGTGACCTACAGTCAAATCTAGCATAGATGTGGCAACTCAGCACTCGCATTGGCCATTTAACTGATAGACCCACTTGTCGGCGATATCTGCTTGATGAACGTGACCCTGGCCAGAGAACTTGCTTGCATGGATCTACGTTCACCCTGGCACGCCGATATAAGACATACAGATGATGCCAGTGACGATTTCTTTCCTTACGGGGTCTTCGACGTGAACCTTCACTACGCCTTTATATACATTTTTTTTAACTTCTGGCTTTTTTAGGCGTCGACTTGAAAATAGCAAAATTTTTTTTTATTTCTGTGTGTCTCACATTCTTAGGTCGGATTTTAAGGCATACTGAATGCCCAAAATATGAAATGTGGAAAATAGCCAATGAAGAGATACTTAACTCAACGTTTGAATCTCTCGCTATGCAGGTATCCCAATGCGTTTTTCTCCATTCCCGTGCAAAAAATCACTCCGCATCATCGTGGGTAGTCACCAAGACCATGACTATGTTTTTTATGCCCCACCTTGAAACTAGTGTAGAGAAAGTCTGTGTCTGGCCATCTGGCTGATGGCTTACATTTTCGAAGCTCTTCCCTATACATTTAAGCTTCTCACGCACACACTCGGGTTGATCTGTCGTTAATGAATTGTCTCATCAAATGCTTGAAAGTAAAACACCGACGTCCAGCCAAAGATGCTGGTTTTCATAAATTCATTTAAGATTCGGCAGATCGTGTCATTGTCCTCAGGATCAACTTTTGCTGGTGACTTTTTGAGAAAAACCACAGCCTGAGCTTGGCCTTCGTCACTTTTCAATTGTGTTCCTTCCACTTTGTCGCTGTGGCAATACTTTAACCTGATAGTAGCAACCAGATCTTTCTGATACGACGCGTCCTTTCCAGCATTGGCTTGTTTTTGGTTCTGGGTGATTAGTTGCCTTGGTAAGTTGCAACGTAGAATAAGCATTAGGTAGTGGAGCTAATGAGTCAATTCCTCATCAGGCTGATCGCTACACTTTGAACTTCTTCCTGTTCGAAGTCCTGTACAAGACAATGCCGTATCTATGACATTACAATTTTCCTCGTCGATTTTAATGCAAAGCTGGGGCATCTTTAATAGAACTGTCGGAAGGTTAATGTACACGACACCATCTCCGAGAACAGATTCAGGCTTGTCAACTTTGCGGTGGGCAGAAACATATTCGTAGCTACATCTCGATATTCATAAGTGGACTTATAGAATTCCTGTTCAATCTACTCTCGACCAGATTGACCACATTACAATTGATGCAAGACACTCATCCAGTGAAATGGATGCCTAAATCAATTCACACCATTACCCTGTTACAACTAAGGCACAGTTACAAATATTCCGGAGGTACATAGGCAAGGTAATACCGTGATGAAATTCGACCCCAGATGCCAACACCGCCAAAAAGCCATCAGAGAAGCCGGTTCTTGTGTGCTGGATTTTACTCGACCACCTAGACGCAAATATTGAACAGGCCACTAAAAATTGGGTTTGCAATATGCTAGTGTAATAAACTGTTCCATTGGACAAAACTCAGTTATAATGTCAGTAACCAAGGGAACTCCTGAAGCGGGAGTCATATCGCCACTCTTTTGAGTGCTAGTCATCAATAACATCCTTAAAAAGCATAACACAACGGGTATAAGTGCTATGGCATACGCAGAGGATGTGACCATAATAGTGCAGGGAAAATTCCATAATGGCCATAATTCGGCAGAAAATATTTTCAGTGAGCTTATGCAGGTTGCCATGAAGACGATAAGCTTTTGGGAAAACAGTTGTGGTCTCAATGTCATTGGAATTGGTTCTTTTTACCAGAAAGTACAAGATACCACAATTCAAACTCCAAAAACTGTAATTCTAGTAAAAAAAAATGGATTTGGAATCTTAACGTAGCGAAAAGAATCAAAAGGCTTGTAATGCTCTTTTTATTTGCAAACGAACTGTAGGAAAACTTTGGGGCCTAAAACCTGCTATGGTGTATTGGCTATATACGGTGGTGGTGAGACCCATACTTACGTATGGTGCACTAGTATCGTGGAAAGATACAAATAAGAAAACTATCTACGGAAAATTAGCGGCGGTTCAAAGAACGGCTTCCATAGCGATTACAGGTGTGCTCCGTACCATCCCTACGGTAGCGTTGGATACCTTTCTGCTCCCAACACCGCTTGATTTACAGATCAAAAAACTTCTTGCCAACAGTGCAATACGACTTAAGTTTGGGACTTACTAAGCAGTAGCTTCCGACACGACACGATCCTGCAATCCAATGCCTGGCAGCAATCAAATTTTAAAGGACGAAATTCCTTCCTGGGTCGACTTCGACATTCCGCATGACATAATACATATATCCGGAGAGGAAGGACTGGCAAGAAAATTTAGTAATCAGGCCAAATGAAATTGTAATTTTCACAGATGACTCGAAAAAGAGGAAGAAACTGGTTCGGGTATCGGGTATCGGGTATAAGACTTCCGGACACAGGAAGTATCTTCTCATCAGAGGTTTTGAATGTTTTCAGGGCGGCTGAGCTGATGCTGATGAGATCAGAATCTGGTAGAGGTCAACATCGCTTACTTTTAAATTCATTTTTATTACTTCTTTCAATATTAGCTTATGCTTAAATCTAATTTCACAATGACTGTTACTTATTCTAGCTTACTGGCTCTTACCGAACTCTCTAAACTTAACAATGTCAATATATTTTGCCGTTCGGCCTTAAAACTATCTTACGACTAATGGTCTTATCTATCAATACAATCGAAATATTTCTAAGAAAAGTTCTGGAAAAAACTTAGATACTATATCATTTTTTAATTTTTGTATAAAACTTAAAGCTATGCCCTATTCTACTTAACCTACCTAAGCTACTTAGTATAACCTAAATATAATCGGGGTGCGATTGCGATTTCGGGCGCCTGGCAGTCCTTAACATCGTGCACAAGCACCGGCCAGACGTAACTGAATCCATGAAGCATCAGTCACTTCTTAGAAGTGCCGCCCCATGTTAACGAGCCCGGCCTTTCCACGAGATCCCCTAACTATCCTAAATCTAACTTAAAACTAGGAGAAGTGTGTTACCTCAGTAACGTACCGACCTAGGAAAGCATGACTACCCTCCCTATTTCCTTAAGCCACCAGAATTCGGTGAACTGTTTTTCGGCATCACCAGTCCCTTTCCGCAATCGCGGGACTAAAACGGAGGAGCTCCTGAGCATTAGCGACATACCCGTCGTAGATGAGCCGCTTGTCCTTCGCACCGCGGTGGCGGTGGTATATTACCGGGATACCATCCCTACTTTGCACTAAACCTTTAGCATCTATATGAAGAAAAGCCTCCGGCGGGATGAAGCCCGATAGAAGTGAGCTTTCGTGGTACACTTCATTGGGGTAATAAGCCCCAAAAATCAGGCTGTCGTCGCTGGTCATTGCCCTTGCAACGTGCCTTCGAATCACCTTAATCAGGAAATTGTCAATCCTATTCAGATGAGCCCCATCGTAAAGGGCTTTGTTGGGATAGTATTTCTTGTACTCTGATTCTGGTGTTCTATACAAACCCAGACAGGTCCTAAGACACTGCCTTTCAAACACCCGAATCTTTTCCATCTGAGACGGCGCTACGTTAAACCACACAGGGCAACCATACGCGATGACTGGCCTGATTAGGGCCACGTAGCATATGACCTTCACCCTGGATACAAGTTGACTGCTGTGAAACAGCCTTCTTGTCAGGGCTAAGGCCTTCTTGGCCCCAGCGAGACAAACATCTATATGTTTGTCAAAATACAGATATTTATCGAGTCAGATACCAAGGTATCTATCTACGCTTCTCACCGCTAATGGCATCCCGTGTTGTCCAATGATGGCCAAATTTCGCCAGTTATGTCTGGTATCCCTAGAAGCCCATCGCAATGGAGTCCTAAACAAGATTGTTTCTGACTTTTGGAAATTGTTTTTCAATTTCCAATCATATCAATACGCCTTAATATGATCGAAATCACGCTGCAGAAGAGCATTGATGACTTCGATTTTTGGACCTGATCTGTACGCCACTAAATCGTCTGCGTACGCCATAGAGTGATTGAGGGAACCTACTAGATCACTTGTGTAAATGTTAAACAGGATCGGAGAAATCACCGCCCCCTGTTGTAAGCCGTTTTTAATATCAAAGGCTTTGCTCGAAGTGACGTTGCCACATTTGACAACGAACTTCTTTTCCATAAGCATGTTCTAAATCATATACAGCGGAGGTTTCGGCATACCCCTCCTTGTCAACTTATAGAAAAGCCCCTCTAGCCATACGGTGTCGAAAGCCTTCTCAAAGTCAACCAAGCAGCCACCCGTACACTGGTTCTTACACTTATTCCATTGTATGTCGGAGATCAGCTTTGACGCAGCATGAATAGTGTCATGCCTCGCCCTAAAATCAAACTGATTTTCCGGAATTATATTATTTTCCTCAACCCACCTTAACAGCGCTCTATTAACCACTTTCTCGAATACCTTGCTTATATTCGGAAGTAAACTGATTGACCGAAGATTAGCAGGGTTTGTTCTAACTTTATCCCTTTTCGGGACAGGATGTACCACTGCTATTTTCCAATGTGTCGGATAATATGCATTATTTAGCGCATTGTTAAATAGCGTAGTAAAAATATCCACTGCTTCTAAGGGTAGGTGTCTTAATACGACGTTTGGAATACCGTCTACTCCCGACGACTTTTTGTTTTTCAGAGACTCGACGATGCACAGGAGTTCATCTTTTCGCACGAACAAATTCGAGGAAGCTCGCTCATTGGCGACGATAACATTTGCAGCGTTTTCTTCACTGAATACGGTAAAACCGTGATTCTCGGATCGCCAACTTTGAAGTTCGTTGCGTAAATAATATTGACTTACGTAGGCCCTGTTATCAATGTCGTGATTATGGTGAACCAGATTGTTCACCGTATTTTTCCCGGTTACCATCCCTTGCCGTGGCCGTGGTAAACGGCTTGACCCCCACGAACTTAAGGTCGTCGCTCTCTAACCCTTTGAGCTCTTCTTCGAGCTCCTCCGTTTTTATTGCTAGATCGATGCCTTTTAACAGCACCGTCTGGAGTTTTTCACCCTAAGGGGTATACGTATACAACTCAGTGTTAGCTTTTCCCAGGGCGTTACGTACTTTTTTATATTCTTCCATGTTACTACACATAATAATATGCTTATTTGCACTTAATCTTTTCACATAGAAATTCTTCGTTACTACTCGTAACTTACATAATCTAATACTATCATGAATTTCGAAATTACTTACATTAATTGGGGGCACTTCTTCTCTCTCCTTGTTGCCAGGATGTTGTTTTTGTTGCTGCTGTTGTTGTTGTTGCTGTGGCTGCGGTTGCTGCTGCTTAATTTGTTGTTGTTTTTGTAACTGCTGCGGTAACTGTTGTTGTTGTTGTGTTTGTCTTTGACCTCTTTGCGTTTGTTTCTTTTGTAAATCTGTAAAATATGGTCGGACGAAAGTATGCCCGATGAATGGAACCTCAGCATTGTTTGTCCAATTCTCAAGAAAAGAGACCCTGTGAATTGTGCCAACTACAGAGGCATCAGTCTCCTTAACATCGCATATGAGATCTTATCCGTCGTATTGTGTGAACGCCTGAAGCCGTTCGTCAACAACCTGATAGGTCCATGTCAGTGTGGCTTCCGGCTAGGAAAGTCCACCATCGACCAAATATTCACACAACGGCCGATCTTGGAGCTATATAGAGCTCCTAGTCTAATCTAGTTCGTTATTAATTCAAAAAACGACACCAGCGCTGAGATCAAACGCTGCTTCTTTGGCAGGCAATTGACAGGCAGAGCCCTCTCTCGAACAGTTAAAGTGACCATGTATAAAACCTTAATAATCCAAGTCCTGCTCTATGGCGCAGAGGCATGGGCATTATCAAAAATGGAAAAAGGTGCTCTTGGCTGCTTCAAGAAGAAATTTTATGTGATTGCCGGTCCCGTCTGCATTGACGGTGAGTGGCGGAGGAAATACAACGACGAATTGTACGAAATGTACAGCGACGAAGATTGAAGATCCGGCGACTGAGAAGGCTGGGTCATGCAGAGCGGTCCGAAAAGTCTTCGAATCCGCCCCTGAGGGACAGCGCGGTAGAAGAAGACCGAGACTCAGATGGCGCACAAAATTGGAAGGGGACCTCAGCCAGCTTCTTCTTCTTCTTATCCTTTTACTAGCCCTTTCCTTGTTATACGAACTTATGCGTAACGAGTTTCCCATTTTTACTGCATCGCTGCTGCTCCGCTTATGGAGTTGGCTAATGTCACAGACCGCAGAACGCGTCTACATACTGCTCGATCCTGGATCGCTTCAGTGGTTAGCCCCAGGCGTTGTTGCGCATTTGCCATCTGAGAAATCCAGGAATTCTTTTTCCGACCTCGTTTTCTTACAGTTGGAGTGACCGTAGTTGATAGTGCCTTTTTAACCGGATTTTCCGCAGATCTTCTTTGAACGTGGCAATACCAGCTTATTCTATTCGCTTCAAGCTGCTCTTATACGCGTAGATCTAATACAATCGCGTTTAGTGACTCCACTAGACATCCTTAACGTTTTCATTTCCGCTGCCGTCATTTTGTTTTTAAACGCTTCGTACATTGTCCAGCACTCTGAACCGTATATACTCGTAATAGCGGTCTAACAACCGTGGTGTAGAGTTTCCCCTTCAATTTAAGTGGACATTTTCGGTCGCAAAAGATTCCCGAATTTTCCCGCCATTTTATCCCCCCCGCACTCACTTTGTGGTTTACGTCGTCGTCACATTTAGTTTCCCTGTTAACGATTGATCCTAAGTACTTAAAGATAGTGCTTTTCGGAAGAACTATTCCGTCTAACATTATATCCGGAACAGGTCGCAACGGATGCGCAAATGGGCACGTCAAATGCTCCGTCTTTGAACGACCAAAGCATCCGCGATGTCTTGGTATTTGAAACGGAGGTTCGGTATTCCTTGTCTTCTCGATCCTGCGTGCTGGGATTCGAAGATCCCCTTGGCTGGAGCATTATTGTGCATTCGCTCGATGTGGCCGAGCCATTGTAGTCGACGTGTTTTGGCTTTTTGGACTACATCCATATCTTGGTACAGCTCAGAGAGTTCGCGGTTGTATCTTCTCCATTTCCTTCTCCATTCGCCCTTCTCGCACGCAGGACCAAAAATTTTTTCTTTCGAAGGAACCCAGTATCAGCTCTCCCTTCTTGCTAATCTTCCAGCACTCGGTGCCATAAAGCAGAACCAGCAGGATAAGGGATTTGTAGAGAACACATTTCGTCCTTCGAGTTAAGAGTTTTGAACCCAATTGTTTGGCCAAGCCGAAGTAGCAACGTTTTCCTAGGGTACTTTTTTGCTGGATCTCCACTAGAGTGTCATTTGTAAAGTTCATGTTTACTCCGAGGTAGGTGAACTCCCTAACTACCTGGAAATTTTTGCTATCAATAGTGACATTTTGTCCTAGGCGGTGGATAGAGGCTTGATTTTTTGTTGATAGCATGTCTTATCCTAATTTACTTCAAGGCCAACGGATTTCGCCTGTTCTTCAATCGCCGTGAATGCTTCTATCAACACCTGCCCTGCGCGCTATCTGCTCCAGTACAAGAGCATGTCTTGTATTATTCCAATATACGTTTCCGGTACGTTTTGATACCTCAGCGCGGCCCATATGAGATCCCTAGGCACTCGATCGAATGCTTTCTCGAGGTCGATAAATACCATGTGTAAATCCTTAGACGAATCTCGGTGCTTTTCCATTATTATTCGTAGGCTTTGGATAGCGTCCACCGTCGATCTTCCTTCAACAAATCCACACTGGCTATTATCGAGCTTTATTATTTGCCGAAGACGTTCGTTTAAGACTCTTTCGACGATTTTCATTGTGTGTGACATAAGCTTGATTGAACGGTAGTTGTTGCATTCTCGAGTGTCGCCTTTTCCTTTGTATAATGGAACCAAGAAGCTACTTCTCCATTGATTCGGCATGGGTTGTCCACATTTTAATTTATTTAAAAGTTTCGATATCCAAACGCTGCCGATCCCCTCCATCTTCGACTAAAACTCTGATGGAATGCTGTCTGGTCCCGCCGCTTTCCCCTGCTTCATTTTTCCAATTGCTATACTTATTTCTTCGATTGAAAAGTCCGAAACTTCCTCCTCGAATAGACCAGCTGTCGGCACGATATCACGTGGAAACTGTTTGTTAAGCAACTCCTTGCAGTATTCAAGCCACCGGTCACAAATTCCCTTTTCATTTGTTAATAAGCGACCGTCTGCGTTTTTGATGTATTTCGGCGAGGTTATTTCCATTGAATTTTTTCTCCTCTGTGCAGCGAGCTTAAAAATATTTGTCATTTTAGTACTGATCGACGTTTGAACTTCTTGTATAGCTTCTCTTCTATTTGCCGATCGTGAGAATATTTGTTCCAACTCCTGGTACAGGTTTTCCGCTGTTGCCGTTCGAGTTCGAGCCAGGACTTTCTCTGCGACGTTTTTAAGACACTCGTATTCAAGAGCCAGTCGAGCTTTTTGGATATCGACGCTCTGATCGCATTTTGTCCACGCTTGGTATGCGTTCTTCTTGTCGGCCACAGCTTAACGTGCGAATTTGAAGGCAGCTTGCAAAGAATCCAACTGGCTGAAGACACTTGTTGAGTAAGGCCCATGTCTACGCTGGACCCCTAGTGGTTTTATAAACTGGACCATATGTGCGTTGTTCTGCATGCTATGGCTACTGCTCCAGATATGGCAATTTTGATTTTTCATGTAGGCCTTCAGATATGAGTCACATTGCTGAACAAAATTTAACGGTAAGAACTGGGCCAAATTTCACGTGATTTAAGCCCAGTAAATGAACGCCCTTGGCAATAATAAGTCACGCGGCTTAAGCCTTGAGAACCGGGTATTTACACAAAATCTTCTCGAAGAGGATGGGCAGCTAGTGGGAACTACGATGAATCAATTAATTAGGGTCCTCCCTAAAACAAACTTTGAAATCTAAGATATTTTCTTCCGAGCGCTCCTTTCTCGTTCTTCTTCTACTTCTTCTTATCCTTTTATTAACCCTTTCCTCGTTATACGAACTTATGCGTAACGAGTTTCCCATTTTTACTGCATCGCTGCTGCTCCGCTTATGGGGTTGGCTAATGTCGCAGACCGCAGAACGCGCCTACATACTGCTCGATCCTGGATCGCTTCAGTGGTAAGCCCCAGGCGTTGTTGCGCATTTGCCATCTGAGAAATCCAGGAATTCCTTTTCCGACCTCGTTTTCTTACAGTTGGAGTGACCGTAGTTGATAGTGCCTTTTTAACCGGATTTTCCGCAGATCTTTTTTGAACGTGGCAATACCAGTTTATTCTATTCGCCTCAATCTGTTCGGTTACCGAATTCTTCATATGTAGACTTCCTCTTATACGCGTAGATCTAATGCAATCGTGTTTAGTGACTCCACTAGACATCCTTAATATTTTCATTTCCGCTGCCGTCATTTTGTTTTTAAACGCTTCGTACATTGTCCAGCACTGTGAACCGTATATAAGAGCTGGTCTAACAACCGTGGTGTAGAGTTTCCCCTTTAATTTAAGTGGAAATTTTCGGTCGCAAAAGATTCCCGAATTTTCCCGCCATTTCATCCATCCCACACTCACTCTGTGGTTTACGTCGTCGTCACATTTCGCTTCCATGTTAACGATTGATCCTAAGTACTTAAAGATAGTGCTTTTCGGAAGAACTATTCCGTCTAACATTATATCCGGAACAGGTCGCAACGGATGCGCAAATGGGCACGTCAAATGCTCCGTCTTTGAACGACTTATTTTAAACCCGTTTCTCTCTAGCGCATTTCTCCATGAATCTAAGGCGTTCTGTAAATCTTCGACGTTATCGCTAAGTATAACTGCGTTGTCAGCGAAGAGAATTGGCGTTACATTTGCTTCGCGCATGCAGTCTTTTAAAAGATAGTCGAATACTACGTTAAAGAGGAAAGGGCTAAGTACGTTTCCTTGATGCACTCCGACATTAACTGGAAATTCTCTTGTTAGTCCAGCAGAGCTTTTAATCGCAGTTTTCACGTTTCCGTACATGTCTTGTATTACGAGTATTCTAACATACGTTTCCGGTACGTTTTGAGACCTCAGCGCGGCCCATATGAGATCCCTAGGCACTCGATCGAATGCTTTCTCGAGGTCGATAAATACCATGTGTAAATCCTTAGACGAATCTCGGTGCTATTCCATTATTATTCGTAGGCTTTGGATAGCGTCCACCGTCGTTCTTCCTTCAACAAATCCACACTGGCTATTATCGAGCTTTATTATTTGCCGAAGACGTTCGTTTAAGACTCTTTCGACGATTTTCATTGTGTGTGACATAAGCTTGATTGAACGGTAGTTGTTGCATTCTCGAGTGTCGCCTTTTCCTTTGTATAATGGAACCAAGAAGCTACTTCTCCATTGATTCGGCATGGGTTGTCCACATTTTAATTTATTTAAAAGTTTCGATATCCAAACGCTGCCGATCCCCTCCATCTTCGACTAAAACTCTGATGGAATGCTGTCTGGTCCCGCCGCTTTCCCCTGCTTCATTTTTCCAATTGCTATACTTATTTCTTCGATTGAAAAGTCCGAAACTTCCTCCTCGAATAGACCAGCTGTCGGCACGATATCACGTGGAAACTGTTTGTTAAGCAACTCCTTGCAGTATTCAAGCCACCGGTCACAAATTCCCTTTTCATTTGTTAATAAGCGACCGTCTGCGTTTTTGATGTATTTCGGCGAGGTTATTTCCATTGAATTTTTTCTCCTCTGTGCAGCGAGCTTAAAAATATTTGTCATTTTAGTACTGATCGACGTTTGAACTTCTTGTATAGCTTCTCTTCTATTTGCCGATCGTGAGAATATTTGTTCCAACTCCTGGTACAGGTTTTCCGCTGTTGCCGTTCGAGTTCGAGCCAGGACTTTCTCTGCGACGTTTTTAAGACACTCGTATTCAAGAGCCAGTCGAGCTTTTTGGATATCGACGCTCTGATCGCATTTTGTCCACGCTTGGTATGCGTTCTTCTTGTCGGCCACAGCTTAACGTGCGAATTTGAAGGCAGCTTGCAAAGAATCCAACTGGCTGAAGACACTTGTTGAGTAAGGCCCATGTCTACGCTGGACCCCTAGTGGTTTTATAAACTGGACCATATGTGCGTTGTTCTGCATGCTATGGCTACTGCTCCAGATATGGCAATTTTGATTTTTCATGTAGGCCTTCAGATATGAGTCACATTGCTGAACAAAATTTAACGGTAAGAACTGGGCCAAATTTCACGTGATTTAAGCCCAGTAAATGAACGCCCTTGGCAATAATAAGTCACGCGGCTTAAGCCTTGAGAACCGGGTATTTACACAAAATCTTCTCGAAGAGGATGGGCAGCTAGTGGGAACTACGATGAATCAATTAATTAGGGTCCTCCCTAAAACAAACTTTGAAATCTAAGATATTTTCTTCCGAGCGCTCCTTTCTCGTTCTTCTTCTACTTCTTCTTATCCTTTTATTAACCCTTTCCTCGTTATACGAACTTATGCGTAACGAGTTTCCCATTTTTACTGCATCGCTGCTGCTCCGCTTATGGGGTTGGCTAATGTCGCAGACCGCAGAACGCGCCTACATACTGCTCGATCCTGGATCGCTTCAGTGGTAAGCCCCAGGCGTTGTTGCGCATTTGCCATCTGAGAAATCCAGGAATTCCTTTTCCGACCTCGTTTTCTTACAGTTGGAGTGACCGTAGTTGATAGTGCCTTTTTAACCGGATTTTCCGCAGATCTTTTTTGAACGTGGCAATACCAGTTTATTCTATTCGCCTCAATCTGTTCGGTTACCGAATTCTTCATATGTAGACTTCCTCTTATACGCGTAGATCTAATGCAATCGTGTTTAGTGACTCCACTAGACATCCTTAATATTTTCATTTCCGCTGCCGTCATTTTGTTTTTAAACGCTTCGTACATTGTCCAGCACTGTGAACCGTATATAAGAGCTGGTCTAACAACCGTGGTGTAGAGTTTCCCCTTTAATTTAAGTGGAAATTTTCGGTCGCAAAAGATTCCCGAATTTTCCCGCCATTTCATCCATCCCACACTCACTCTGTGGTTTACGTCGTCGTCACATTTCGCTTCCATGTTAACGATTGATCCTAAGTACTTAAAGATAGTGCTTTTCGGAAGAACTATTCCGTCTAACATTATATCCGGAACAGGTCGCAACGGATGCGCAAATGGGCACGTCAAATGCTCCGTCTTTGAACGACTTATTTTAAACCCGTTTCTCTCTAGCGCATTTCTCCATGAATCTAAGGCGTTCTGTAAATCTTCGACGTTATCGCTAAGTATAACTGCGTTGTCAGCGAAGAGAATTGGCGTTACATTTGCTTCGCGCATGCAGTCTTTTAAAAGATAGTCGAATACTACGTTAAAGAGGAAAGGGCTAAGTACGTTTCCTTGATGCACTCCGACATTAACTGGAAATTCTCTTGTTAGTCCAGCAGAGCTTTTAATCGCAGTTTTCACGTTTCCGTACATGTCTTGTATTACGAGTATTCTAACATACGTTTCCGGTACGTTTTGAGACCTCAGCGCGGCCCATATGAGATCCCTAGGCACTCGATCGAATGCTTTCTCGAGGTCGATAAATACCATGTGTAAATCCTTAGACGAATCTCGGTGCTATTCCATTATTATTCGTAGGCTTTGGATAGCGTCCACCGTCGTTCTTCCTTCAACAAATCCACACTGGCTATTATCGAGCTTTATTATTTGCCGAAGACGTTCGTTTAAGACTCTTTCGACGATTTTCCGTTTTCGTTCTTGTTGTGAATGTATTCAAAAGCGAGTACTGGATGTGAATTTGTTCAATAAATCAATAAATAGCGCGTTCAGATGGATGATGATGTCGACTGTAAATTTGACGAACAGAGAGCTTCGAATTCTAAAATGAATTTCAATTTGAAATCGTTGTTGTGCCGTCTGAACATAAATGTAGCTTGGCAGCTCAATGTGACACCTTATTCGAAATTTATTTCTCAGTACCCACTGAAAGCCTGACAAAAATAAAATGTTTGTTTTTGTTGTATCGGCGTTGTTCTATTGTATAATGCCTTCATAAATAAATAAATCAAAAGTCTTGGTCAAAGCTGGAAATGTGCTTTCCTTTTGCTTTATTATGCTCACAATGTATAAATGAACCATTTTCAACTCTCACATATGTACGAGTATCAATGCCATTGGACTGGAGGAATTTCAGTGACAGAATAGACAGCTTGGCTTAATATTGAAACGGGTAAAAGCATAAGAGCGTTACAATCAATGTGATTGACTGCCCTAATTGAAAAGTCCAAAGCCTGATTAAATATGAATTCTCAAACTAAGTGACATATCAGGACACCGAGAAGGAACTGCAATTACTGCTTTAATTATCCATTATTTGAATTTCCCAGAGAGACGGGGATTCGATTTCTGTCTGAAATCATAATGCGGAGGACCGATATTGTATGTTCATCAAGCAGAGTTGTTAGCCCCTTATTCCGATAGCAACAATCACACACTATTTAAAAACTAGTAGGTATCCACTATCCAGTATCTATTACCTGTTCCTGTCATAAAAAGAAATCTGAGTCATCAGCAAAAGTAAAATTCTCTACTGGCCTAGAGCCGACAGCATGTTCATCATCGCTAACGTAAGGATGTGTCTAATTTCCCTGAAGTTTAAGTCACACCAGAGCATTTACCCTCAGGCTAATTGGCATAGGGTTTGCCTCAAATTTCAAATGTTAAGTTGACACTTTGTAAAAAGGGTACAGGTAGTAAAATTCCTTTTAAATCCAACACCCTAGTCGATAATTTGTCATTAACTGATCACAGGAACCATTCGACCAGTGATTTGCTACCGGGAAAGGAGGAAGCTCTCTATGCTCGATGTTATCATGAAAAGCAAAAGTCAAAAAGGTTTGTGCGATTTCGAGGATAAAAACGTCAATCAAAGGTAGCAACCATCCTTCTCCAAGTCAAGATGACCTCAACGTTTTAAATTCATTAATTTTCGACACAACATGAACCCGCGCCACTCACAAAGATAGGGCATCACCAGGACGAAAAGCTTGATGGTGTCCCGTTTCGATTATGGTATTGTGGTTCATTTGGTCTTGTTAGTTTTATCGGCTTTTTCGAATTTATTTCTTTTTATTGTGCCCTTCCTGTCAATTGGTTTTTTTTTTTTTTTTCTTTTTGCTGGAGAATTCGTCCTAAAAGTCATGGAACTGTATAGCACCCCATTATACTGTCCAATCCATCTGATCTGAATTTGACAACGTCCTGCGGGTAATGATTCATAAAACTTTGACAGACATTCATGCGATCATGATCCAGGGTGGTAGTGGAGAAAAACTTGACGACAACAACCAAGACGAAAGGACTATGGGCGCATAGTACATTGAAATGATGGGGTAAAGGAAAGAAGAGAACTAAAGGACGAAAGGACGAAATGAACTTAAAGACGACAACAACATGAGAGATGGGAGATGGTTTTTGGAGATTAGGGGTGGGTTAAATTACAATTCTAGCGGTTCTCGATTCATTCCCTCTCATTATATTCACACAAATAGCAGTAATAAAAATATCCTCGTTGTTTCCGGTTTTGCTCGTTTCCTTCGCTTACTGTTAAGGACCTGTCAACTTGTGTCCAATTGAGGAACATAATTCAATAAGAGGTCATTTGTCATTGCGGGACATTCAAGAAATTTTTCGGTGTTTCCGTTCTGAAGTACGAGTAAGCTACTAAAATTCGTATCCTTGTTGGTTCTTGTGTTCCTATTGCTTGATGCTTTTTGGTCATCCATTTTTGGCATGAGAAAGGGCAGTCGCACTAGCAAACTATGGTTGGGCGGCGGGGGGTGAGAAATCAACCAAAAGGAAGTGGATTGCGCGAACTGAACTCTCTCTCAATCTTTTCGGAAAATTCCCCGACAGATTTTCTTTGGAGTTTGAGATATTGGGGATGGACATGTACTCGTACGGATCCATATTCGTACATTGGGGTTCATTGTCGAGTTGGATTTTGAAAATTATTTGACATCGAAGTGGTGGTGGTGGAATTTTTTTTTTTGATTAATTGAAAATGTCTTATTGTATGTGACATTGGTTTTTCTCTTTTTGTCGAGTGTCTTGGGTCGTTTTTTTGACAGGGCATGAGTTGGAACTCGTGCGTTTGTGGTTTGGCAGTGTTTGAAGGTTGAAGGGTGTCTTAGAGCTAACCAAGCTTGACAGTTAGTACTATTTTCAAGGGGCATAGGGCACGTAAATGAATTGCCGTAAATTAAACACGATTGCTTGTCTCGCGCAATTTTTTTTTTTTTTTCTGGTCGTGGTTGTGGTTTATTGTAATTTGGTGCTATTAGGAGTGAATATGTGTTTGGATTTTCGATAAATACTGGTGCTTTGAGGTTTCCTTTTGAGGAAGTTCTTACTAGACAGTGTTGTATTTAAATTCCCTTCTCATGAGACCCAGCTCTTGCTGCACCCTCTTTGTACTAACGTGTGTCTAAGATCTCGCTCTTAATAACGTTACATCTTCTAAAAGTTTCGTACACTTATCGCAAACAAGTTTTTTAGTTTCTTATTTTTCTACGATGTGTGCAGCAGGAAAGAGTTAAAGATCTTTAAATTCTGAAAAGAAAACGCAAAAAATGTTGTTTAGGAGTCACTGCTGGCGTCATACAAAATGCCAACGGGTAAATGGTTTTTTTTTTATGGTTTTTCATTTCGTTGTTTTGCACTTACTTACGCATGTACATGCACCTTTGGCGATCCTGACGTGAATAGTGGTAGCGTATCTAACTTGATCTGTGAAATTTGAGAAGGAAGCCTTTTTCATAATTCATCGTGGATCAAAAGGCAGAAGCCCAACGTGCAATAGGCTAGGAAATCGAATGGATCATCGTGAATTACAAGAAGAAATCCGCTTATTGGAAGATTTTGATCTTCTTCAAGGTGCGCCTCCAAAAACTCGAAGAGCACTGGGAACAATTCGACGCTACGGACAGCGCCCTCAGAGCGCTCATGCAAGCGAGCTCAGTCATCCGTACTTCGACAAGGGCTATTATGATGCCATAAAGGCGATCTACGCTCGAAGTTTCAGGAGAGCATGCAAATGTGCCAACGAGCTACAGAGAGTGAACCAACAAAACCATCCGTACAACCGCGTTCATACGATGATCCTTGCACTTCACATCAGGAAGTAACCAATGAAGTTGCAAGGATGGCAAGGTGGTAACTAGCTCTGATGAATGCGCTACAGAGCACATTTGAGCGCATTCAGCAACCTCAAGCAACGTCAAAACACTTTTGAGAGTTGAAGGCAGAGAGCATCAAAAACCTTTGGTCCCAAATTAAAGGCACAACATATGGAAGTCAACGGATGACCCATCAACGGCTGGCCACTACATGGCTGGCTACAAATGGGAGCTGCGGTTCAGGAAACCTTAGTATGATGCGCGGTGAAATTCGATAGTCATTCTGTAGCGCAACAATCCACACCAATTGATAAAACAAAATTGGATCTTTCCGGATCGCACTTCCAAAATTCGATGGCGACTACCTCAAATTCACCCAAATGGTGGATCAGCAAGCAATGTCAGGCTGTCAAAAGATGTGGTACCTAAAAACCAAATTTTTTGGGGAAGCAGAAAGACTTATTTGGCATCTAACCATCTCCGATGAGAATTATTCTTTAGCCTGGAAAATGCTACAAGATCGATACAATAATCTGAGACCCCTTTTAACGGCTTTCATAAATCGGCTACTACAACAAGTCTCGTTGTTAACTGAATCCGCCACAGGATTAAAGACAATGCATGACACCACGCGAAAATGCCTACATGGACTCAACAATCTCGGAGTAGACACGCAGAACTGGGATCCTTTGCTGGTTCATCTACTTATTAGCTCGACCGCAACACTCATATATTGTACGAACAGTCACTGAAACAACCCAGAGCTTTGTTTCCAATCTTTAGAGGCTCTGAGAAATGAAGGCAGAACCTCTGAAGAACCTTCAAAAAAATTTACAGCACGTTCGCTTATGTTAGTCACTACGCCCCGGTACTGGTTACAAACAAACCCCAGCCAACCGCTTAGACGTCGTAAAAAGGGCAAATCTTTTCATAAATTGTCTAAAACTCGGCCATATCGTTCCAAGCTGCCCAAGCTGTTATGCTGGAGGCATAACATGCTGTTACATTTGGACAAAGCATTAGCAACTGATGCACCTAATGGGAGCCAAAAACAAGGAAATCATCTAAGGTAATCCTCAATGCAGGAAGGTGTGACTGTGTCTGCAACGGCAATATCAGGGAACGACAAGGGCTACGTTTTTCCTGGTACACTTATAGTCGACCTTGAAGACAACGAAGGTGCAATTGTGGAATTCAGAGCACTATTGGATTCTGGGTCTCAACTTAGTTTCATCACTCAGAAGCTGGCAAGAAAACTCAAGCTCCCGGAGATAATGGAAAAAATGGGCATTCTGGGAATCGGATAAGACACCAGGCATTCACACAAAAGAATGAATATTGATTCGAAATCTCGAACAACAGCCTCTTTGTTTGTTGTTGGAAAAACATTTCGCTAAAAGCGTTGGGAGGATTTCGAATGGCCAATACATAGTTAGGCTTCCACTCACGCTACATGCACCTTGGGCAACATTACAATACGTACAAATGTAATAAGCCAACGTAAAAATCTAACCTAGCATGGAAGATTTCGCATCGTATTTCGTCGGAAGATACAAACCGACATTCTACTAAAACGTTCATTTCATTTCGGAGATCTGGGAACTGACTTACTAGATCTTTCAACTATTTCAACTCTGCTGCAGCAAGTGGCAATGGCTAGGCACTTACTAAAAGCGTATTCGCCCGTTAAGAAGTTTAAAGCCTTTTTCACTCAGGGACAGCAAGAAAGTCGCTGATCACTTAGAGACATCTGCAGTTATCGTCTCATAAAAGCTACCAGCTAATCAAAGCAGCTTTCAGTCATTTATTCAGTTTAAGACCTACACTTACTGTTCGACAGAGGTTCCGTATGAGTCAGTGCCAAGCCGGAATTAAAAATTGCATTTAGAATTGCTATGTCATAACTTATAACTTTAGCTTTCTGCATAGCTGTGTAGATCCCAACGACTTGAAGCCATAAAAGGATGCAAAAGTGTATTAGATGGCCTCATCCGGAAGCTGTAAGAAGTATAATTCAGCACTGGTTGTGAGCCATTCAGGTCAAGTTGCATAAGAAGTGAGTCTAAGGCATAAAACGGAAAGTCTTTACATTCAAGATCCCATCAGATCTTCTGAGTGTTTCCAGAATGGCTAAATTGTCCCTCTTAAATATTTTAAATATCCTGTTTTTATTTTTGTTTTTCAATAAGAGGCACATTTAGGATTCCTTACCAGCATAAGTTCTGTGTCAACAATTTCTTCGTTTAAAATGCTCTGTAGCCAACCAAGCTGATGTACTTATCTTCCTGATCACAAGGCAACCCAAAAAAGGGTGCTAATTCACAACCTTGATCTCGACACCAAAGAAATTGAAAGCCTATACTCTCAGAGAATGGCTAGAATACGAATCTTCCCTCCCAAACTAGACGGCATACATGAATCACTAGTCTTGTGGATTCAAGCAGTTCAAAAATGAAGAAAACATTTTGCGCATGTCAATTGGGCCGATTAGGGTCATAATGTGATCTGCCACCACTGATACGATGCTTTTGGGTCGAGTGTTTGCTTATCCCTTTCAGTAAGTCTAGCTTCTAAGCATATCGTGCTACTGCACTATCTCAAAGATTAAGACATAGAACTGCTTACTTCTAGAGATTGGCAACTTATGCGAAATTTCTGATTGGTACGCTAGAAACGGGTGGAAAAAAAACAGAGATTGTCGCGCTCACCAGGTAAACCGTCGATTGAATGATTCTCTAGGTGGAAGCCAGACTAAATAAATGCTTTCGGATATTTCTAAGAACAAGGAAGGAAGGATTTTTTTGTTTATTAGCATTTTGCAAGGGTAATTCGATTTAACAACACCTATACGTGATGAATATAAATTGGGCCCAGTCTGCGATGCTAACTTTGGGAGCGCTTACTTCCAGCACCCCCTTCCGTATCCCGTACTTACGCCCAGGGATCAAAATAATATAGACCCCATCCTCAATGATAGCCTAGTCATCGCCTGTAAAGAGCCGCAAAGTAGTGAGAAGTGCTGATGCCAGAATGCAACCTATGACACCGACAGCACTCTGGATCTCGGGCCCGTTCTTAAGGCAGGCTCTGCTGTAAGGTAACTTTCATATTCCGATAACTCATGGGAATCACAACCGATCCACTAAAGCATTTAGTCAGTTAAGTTAGTTCAGTCAAACTAGTTAGTTTAACAGCAACAACTTTGAGTAACGCACTAGTGCTATCTGCAGCAAAAATTGTCAATCAGATGTCTGCTGCCAACGATGACTTTGCAATGAGAAGCCAGGAAGAATTGAGTCCCTCCTAAGCGATGCAGAGACTTGGTGAGAAGGCACAATTAACATGCTTTCGGATGAGTTATGCATACCATTCGTTAGAACGAAAGCAGCTTTTAATTCTGTGAAGATGTCGCAAAAAGATAAAACAAGGTAATATTAGGGAACGTGCTTTAGAGATTGGCACTACAAAAACCGAAAACAACGTCATAGAAGTGCTCTGCTTAGGCCTGTCGGCAAAAGGACATAGACATTGATCAGACCTCAATTAACGAGAGAATAATAGCGTTTTTGGAATGTTTCTCCATTAAAACTTGAATCGAAACTCACTTGTTTGTAACAAAATTACCAAAGTAATTAAAGCCGTGTAGACTTATTGTCGTAGTTATAGTCCCGCGGAATGTACACATACCTTACAGTAGCCATAGAGGCCTTCATTGGTTTAACGTCAATCTATATCTTTATTAAAAAGATGGCAATTTTCGGTACGGTTACGCAACAACAAACAGGATAGATAAATCACTCAGATCATACGAATAAGGTGAATCTTCTAACCAAAATACCTTAGTTTGACGTTATACGACGGCCTATCTAAGATTCCGTATTTCAGCAGACGGTTCAATACAGTGATCCCAAGCTTAGAAGCTAAGAACTATGTGAATATATGACTCTTAGTGCCTTCCTCAGAGAAATCCTATTCCCTTGGAAAATTTTTAAAATCTCCACCTGCGAGATTCTCAATTTCATCAAAACAGTTGAGCATCTCTTGGCCTCCTAATACTGATTTTGTGGTCCAAAATATCTTTTACGTCGCAATGGTCTTGCAAAAAGCGGATCATTACCTATAGACTCTTATAAATATGATACTTAAGCTGCAGAAGTATAAACCGTATGTCGCGTTTGGTTTTAAGAAGAGATGTACATTATAGGAAGTACAACAGCCTAAGTTGTCCGCAAATAGATCGGAATTTTTTTTGTTACGGTTTTGTTACGCACTTTTAATAATACAGGAATTTGATAATACAAAGTATCTTGCCACTGAAATAGTTGTTGAAACATTTGAATACAGAAATTTATTAACAAAAAAGAATCATTAGAAGGAAAATACGACAAAAACCTTCCATAAGAAAAAAAAATAAAATAAATAAACAAATAAATAAATAATATATAAATTAATAAATAATTAAATAAGTAGATAGAAATAAATAAATAAATTAACAAAAATTGTAGCTAATTAAAGAAACAAATATAAACAAATAAAGTCGCATTTAGCTATCAAACAATTCGTTAATTAGCGGGTTTTCGGGGAAGCTACATCTGATTACAAAATTTGACTTAATTTTTGCGATTTCACAAATCAATTCAACATTCGCTTTATTGTGTAGGTCTACTGTTGAATGATGCCAGGGTAAGCTGATCGCGCAATTCCCCCAAACTTGGCATCCATACAAAAGAATAGCCTGAAAAATAATTTTGAAAATTATGATCTTGTTTTCTGTTGAGAGCGCTGATTTTCTATTGATAAAAGGGTATAACATTTTAATTGCCACCCCTACTTTCTTGACCGTTCTAGTTATGTGTTCGTTAAATAACAACTTTGAATCTAGCTGGATACCTAGATATCTAACATGGGGCTACCAAGGGATATTTACTCCATTAATTTGTAGCCGGTTAGAAGGAAGAAAGCAATGTTTTCTTTTTCTAGTGAAAAAGATAGCTTGCATTTTCGCTTCATTCCATTTTATTTTCCATTTTGTGTAATACCTTTTTAATACTTCCATCGCATTATTGAGATTACTTTCAATATTGAAAGCAAACTCATGTGACGAAAATACTGCCGAATACTGAAAATCGGACGTGTAGATATTATACAAAATTGGGCCTAACACAGAACCTTGAGGAACACCAAAATCAAAAGTTATTAAGTTTGAGACACCACTATTAACAAAGACCTTAAAACAACGACTAGATAAGAAACTTTGAACTAACTTACAAATGTAGTAAAGAAAATTAAATTGTATCATTTTGTAAATAAGACCATCGTGCCAGACAGTATCAAATGCTTTTTCGATATCTAGCAAAAGCATTCCAGTTGATTTACCTGCGGAGCGATTTGTTTTCACAAAGTTGCAAATTCTAACTACTTGATGTGAGTATTATGATGTCGCCTGAAGCCAAATTGTTCTTTAGGATAAATATTATTATCACAGAAATGTTTTAGTAACTTTTCCTTAATAACTTTTTCTAATATTTTGCTTAGACTACAAAGCAAACTTATTGGCCTATAACTTTCTACACTTTCAGGTGGCTTACCAGCTTTAAGCACCGGGACAATTTTGGCTAATTTCCAGGCCTCTGGAAAATACCCTATCTTCAGGCAGGCATTTATGAGGAAAATTAAATATTTTATTCCAGATTTGGGCAGCTGCTTTATATAGATATTGAGTATGCAGTCAATACCGCCTGCTTTTCTTGTTTTTAAATCATTGACTATAAACTGAATATCTTTCTCTGATGCGTAATTTACAGAAGATATTGGTGCGCTTCTAATTAAGAAATACTCTTGAACTGTGGTGTTCACAATATTATCTATATTAGCATCACCAATAAATCTGGAGATGTTGTTGTTTCTCGCAAAGTTCAGTGCAAGGGCATTTGCTTTGTCCACATCCGAAATATAGGTGCTAACATTATCTTTTAAAAATGGTAACTGCCTTTTTCTATTTTTTATTACCTTCATAATGATCCATAAAGGTCTAGCATTTTTTTCTAATGAGTTCAGGATCCTGTTCCAGTTTTTATTGCGAGCCTGTGATATTCTTAGGGCAATGATCTTATTGATATTTGATACCGCATGTCTGTAAAAAGGGTCCCGATATCTCTGCCAGTTTTTTCGGTAAACGTTTCTTATTTTTATTAGATAGGGGGAAAATTTTATGTTAACTTCACTTATAGATTTCTTTGGAATACTATTTTCAGCAGCATTTAATATAATTTTCGAAAACTGTTTTAAAATATCATCGACATTTTCTTTACTGGAAATAGCTTCTACGTTGTCAATTCTCCCTTGAAATGTATTATTGATCTCAGATCTGAAACGTGGCCAGTTGGCATTTTTCAAATCTTGGGTAAACTCAATTTGTTTAACCGCTGCGCAATAAACCTTGCAAAAGACAGGAGTATGATCAGAATTAAGGACGTTAACAACAGTTGGCTGTGATATTAAGCTAGGAACATTAGTAATGATGGCCGGCCACGGGAACTACAAGGCAAATAGGTGGGACTAGAGGGAAACATTATAGAAACTGGTAGGTTAACACATAAATCAGACAGAATATTTCCCCAGGAGTTAGCTCTTGAACAACCCCAGTCCCTATGTCTGCAGTTAAAGTCTCCTCCAAAAAGTACTTTTCCGTTCAAGGAGAATAACCTGCGAAAATCATTTTTGACGGCAATTCTTTTGTCATTAGAAACGCGTCCGCCAGAGAAATATACACAAAATACTTTTAACTGCTGCTGGTTACTTAAATTTATTTCAATACCAATGTTTTCTACGTAGCGCGTTCTCACTACAGGTAAAAGCGAATGTTGGATTGATCTCTTAATTAAAATGGCAACACCACCACCTCGTCTATTTATTCTATCGTATCGATAGCATTTATAGTTAGGTGTGGATAGTTTGAGATCATTTTGTAACACTGTTTCAGTGACCAAGGCAATGTCAATGTTGTTACTGTTAAAAAAAAAAAAATTTGACAATTTTCCCGCGTATACCTCTTGCATTCCAATTTATAATTCTTAGATTTCTAGTTGACATATTATTTATCATTAGAGTATAAAAACTTAGTCGCTAAATGTGCGATAACATTAAATTGGTCAATTTTATTTTTGCATACTGATAATTTCGTTATCATCTCCATACAAAGGGAATTTATCTCGTCTGCCGTAAACAATATATTGGAATTGTTGTCTAAAGTTTTGCCACAGATGTTGCTGGGAAGGTTGCTAGGTATATCGGTATGACCACGATATATGTTTTTGCATGCGCTCGCGTAGCTTTCCCTCGTACTTGTTCGTTGGTATTCAGCCTGAATTTCGCTTTTGTTGCTGTTGTTGTTACTTCGCCGCGAGAGTGCAGGAAAATCTGTCATAGACGCGAATGAGACTTGTGTTGGTGCGGGTTGTGCAGAAACATGTGATGCATGAAAAGCTTTTGGTTGCAAAGAGCTTTTAAGCTTTGTGGATTTTCCTTTTAGCTCCACATATTTAGTTGTGCTACCACATGTTGGATCTGTAGATTTGTGAGATCCTCCGCAATTTGCGCATTTATGTGGGGCAGTTTGTCACACTCAGCAGTCTTACGTAAACCGGCGCAGATGGCACAGTAAGTCCTAATGTGGCAATTTCTCTCACCATGGCCAAACATTTGGCAGTTACTGCACTGAGTAAGCTTACCTTTTAATTTTTTCTGGTAACACCAATTAACCTGTGTACGAAATATAGCACGATAGCGTTTTTTTAAATCAGCCAACTTTACCGAGCCATTTTCAAAAGAAACGATGTAAATAGTATCACAGTATTGTTCGAAATTTCTTTTTACTTTTTTTATATCAGTACATTTAAGACTAAGTTTTATAAGTTCGTCTTTAAGTAATTCTGTTTCCATATCGTCCATGCCGTGGAGAATTACCTTAAAAACAAGTCATGTGAAAAAAATTGACATTTTTCCTCCTTCAATTGGCAGATTATTGCATTATACGTCGCTATGGAGTCACACACGATTTTAACACCGATTGATATTTTTTTAATATAATAATCAGTGATTTTCAAAGCCTTAAACATATTATGCCCGTAATAACTTGATTTCTGCAATAGTTTGATAGGGGGAATAAACACTTTTTTGGATGACACACTGGACACGATTACATCATCCATATCATCAATATCACTGTCCGGATGGCATTGTAGTGGACTCCAGTAATTCGTTCTGGAGTCCTTATGAGCACTTGCAGTTTTAATTGCGACACGATATCTTTTATCCGAGGAAAAAGCAATGTCCCCTTTATCAGGGGATCTTACACGTTTGGGAATTTTTTTTTTTTTTAATTTTGTGTTTTTTTAATTTATTTATTTATCTACTTTTGTTTTGTTTTGTTTTTTTTTTGTTCTATACACTTTATTTTAAGTCCAGATAAACCAGGGCGAGAGATAAGTTGAATGACCTACTTAGGCGAAAGCTCCGGGATGACTGAATAGATCGGAATAAGTCGAGAGAAGTTTGTCTATTTCCGATGCTGGTGGTGTCGCGTGTTGGTTCTCTTTACAGGTAGGTTTCAGAATTCGAGTTATGTTGTTATTTTTTAGCTCAACTGAGTCCACAAATGTCGTCGGCGTAGGGTGTTTTAGCTATCAGTATGGGGAGTATATGAGATTCACCATCTTATTTGACAATCACCGTGGTTTCACCGAGAATTGGTATTGCGTTGGCACCAAACGCTTTCAAACTATTCGAAGGTGTATGATAGTCCGGGCAATTAAGTTGTTGAAAACCAGGCAACCCCATTACTGTTGCACTCGCTCCAGTGTCCAATAAAAACTCCATGTTCACATCGATCAAAAACTTATTATTTTTTTCTCGTAAAGTTTTTACCGATAAAATTTGTTCTATGTGATAAACATGCTGACCTTCGTTGTTGGAATGATGACGATACGGCTTCTTTTTATTGGCACCTAAGCAAACTGGGGCAATTTGGCCAATTTTTCCGCATTTGCGACAGGGTGCGCGGTGATGATGATCATTACACCCCGAGCAAGACTGCATTTTTATTTTGCTTGTATTTATAACGTTGTGCTTTTTCCCAAATCTTTTTGGGCTTATTTGATTGATTTCAACGTTCGCTGTTTGTTTTTGTTGTGCTAAGATATTGTTCATAAAATCTTGCTGAGATTTTAGAAGTTTTGTGGCTACATCCAAAATGTTAGGATCGGTCATTTTGCCAGAACAATACTTAAATATGCAGGAAACGTTTGCTGGGTTCACGGACGCGAATTTGAGGTCATCAACACACACGCGGCTTCGAAATTCTCGTCGCCAATGAAGTGTATGGGAATATATCAAATGCCAACCATTAACATAAATGTATATTTATTAATTCAGGTATTATTACTAACGAAAGATCCTTATTACACTTTAATTATTAGAAGAGGAATCCATATGTGAACCCAGCAGCGACACGATGCGAAAAGAGCACTTTTTCTAATACCCACCTTGACAGTGACTTTTGACAATCATGAGATTTGACAACTGATGAGTTGACTGTGTTCCCGGTAGTACATTGTCATACATATTGAATACGGCAAACCTTGAAAAAAGCCCATGAGCTTAAGTCAATCAGTTACAGTGGTTCACGTAAAACACAAGACCACAATCAAATGCGGCTGATATCTATTTTATAATGATCTTTCTGCCTTAGGTTAACTAAGCAACTCCTGAAAGAGATTCTTGGTGCTTGTATCTCAGACACTGTTATGAAAAGCTCACATTCAAGTCTGCCAAATGATTTACTAAACGATCACATAGTTGTAATGATCGTAGGACTCCTTCTCCTTCGTTTTCCAGGGATGGCCCTATTCGCCTGTTACCCAGGTTTTAAGGTGGGACGTCACATGCACAGCTATGCTCCGTCCGACCCTCAATCCGGGGAAGGAACTCATCATAGTCGTATAAGTAGAGGTATTTTCGAATCAAGGATGGAATGTAATACCGTGAGGACAGAAATCGGGTTAAATGAAGGAAAGTAGCAGATAATGCAATATTCAAAAATCAACTGACATTGTCGGTGTCAACAAAAGATACTTTTGCCGTATATAGACGTCGCATCTGAGGCCTGACAGGCAAAAGCAGTAAAAACAAAAAGAAAAAACCAGCACACGCACGGAACTGAACTAAGCCTTCGACAAATTGAAGTAGCAACCATCCCAAATGCCCAGATAATTATATTTATTCCAATCTTCTCAATTGCTAACTTTGATTTCTCAACGTTTATGTGCTAGTCACCTGAAATTGCACAACAGGAAGTGAGAACACCGTTTACAACTAAAGATTTCAATTTAGACCTAGTCGAACCCTCATTGCTCGTCTATCAACCTTCGGTCCTGATGACAATTTAATAACGACAATCAGCAAGATTTATTACCGCCAATCATTTCACGTTCCATCACTCATAAAATATGATATGTTAACGTCAGATTTTCCAGCATCGACGTCAATAACAATCTCACAGCACAGCCCAGCTTCATGCACCTCCTGCGCATTGACTTTTTTGATTCAAATACAATTACGATTCCATGAAAAGCGAGAGCGCAAATTTATTTTCTTTATTTGTTTTTGTTTTTTGTTCATTTCCACAGTCCTACAGACAAAGTTGGAACGCGGAAGTCTACCAAACTGAGCATTCTGTACGATGGTTTGCTCTCCGATTTTTTTTTTTTTTTTGCAACGACCCTAAGGCTAAGTAGAAATCATCACAGCAATTTGCGCCATTTGCGTGTTGGAGTATCACCATAAAACTTTGTCCTTTCACGCACAACTCGTACCACTTGAATCTTACTCCACCGTTCACATACATATATTTTGACACAGGACACAATTTAATATTCCATAAGGGAGTAGAAGGAATCCATCTCGTCCTACTGGCGTACATAGTACCCTCAGAGTCACACCCTCCTACTTCACGTGTATATGTAATTCATACTCCAAATCATTATTCATCCCTAGCAAATGCCTTTAATGGGGCATTTATCTTTCAATATGTCACCAGGGCATTTGGGTTCAAAACAAAATAAGAAAACACCGTCGAGGAGTTTTGATATCACACGCACACATCACACGTCACACCCTTCATCCCTTCATCCGTTCATAGCGACAATGTCGATAAACTGCAAAACTTACTCCTGCATAAAGGCAAATCCAACAAGGGGCCGCCGACTTTGCCTTTATCTATTGTAGAACTCCACCTTCTCATTATCCACCCTATAACCTACAAATACCTATCTGGTAGATACGACCTGACAGACAACAGCTGTTGCTAGATAATTTTTTTTTTTTTTTATGGAAATCGAAGCGACTTTCACAACATTCAATCGAACATCCTTGGAATTTGATTTGTGCTTCCGATTGTCGAAGGATATTTACTGTTCACAGTGTATCATCTACTCTGAGTGTAACCCGTCCAACAACTTGGGAAAATCCCTGAAGAAGCTGATTTTTTCCGATAAACTTCTTGTTAATAATATTAGACAACACCACTCTGGTAGAATATGGCCAAATGATCCCTTTTCGTCCTTTTCATTGCGTGAGTCTTCATTTCTCATGTTTCTTGGGCCCTTGTGGTGGCAGGACAAAGTTTAACGTACAAACTAAGACCCCATCGGACATGTGTGTGCCGTTGGTTCAATGTGGACTGGGGATGTGTATCTTGACTTGAACTTTTGGATGGTTATTATCGACACCCTTGTCGTTTTGTTTGCACATGTGTGTTGGTGTGGGGTATATGGTTTGGTTGTGTAAGGTTGTGTGTCAGTCTTGTTACGCACGATTTTTATGCTTGATTAAATTTTGAACTTGGTGCATTTGATTTTCGATGATGATGTTCCATTCTGGTGGCCACTGACTACGAACCCTTTTTCTTCTTCTTCTTCTTTGTCAGCATCCATCATCATCAGCATCTTCAGTATCATCATCATCATCATCGTTGTCGACGCAGCCATCTTTTTCTGCTTCAGTTCATGTGTTTAAGGAATCATAGGAATAAGCTAATTTAATAGAGACAATTTGGCGCAGATGTTACTGTGCTTGCTCCTGTACAGTGTTTGGTATGAACGCATGCACACACATAGACACTTAGGGGGGCTGGATACTTTTCTAAGCAAAATAAAGGGTGGTTTCTCAAGAATTCTTCTTTAGGAGAATGTATTGCTGGAGCTCTGGTATCTCTCAGTCTATACCTTGGTAAATATTGAACCGTAAGTCTCCTTCCTTTCTTTGGCTTTCTTGTCGTGGCTGCGAGGCTCAAAAGAAAAGGATCCTAGGGTTCTGTTCAGAACCAGGTGAGACGTCAGGCTAAGGTTTAACCAGACTTCAGACTAAGGTGACTTCAGAGGATTATATTCCAGTTGTTACCCGCAGTCTCCAAAGTTGTGCAAGGCACGCGGATTATGGAGCCCCGATTCCAGTGAATTGCAAAGACGTTTTGATTCCAATTTCTCCTGCGGCTCTTTCTACGACGCGTTCGGTAGATTGTACGGAAACGACAGGAGTGAGTAAGACCTAGTACTCACCTACGGTTAAACTCTATCAGATAGGTAGTTGGTTTTTTAAGGTGCTGTTGTTGACGTGGATCTTTAGAAGAGACGCACTCTGAAGGTTTTTCTTGGAAAAAGTAGTTAGGAAGGAGGAAAAGTCTTGAGGTAATCGCGTGGCGTATGGAGATAGCAAGTTTCGTTAAAAGTTTTACTCCCCTCATTCGACAAAGAAGGACAAGTCGGTGGAAGTAACAACTATTAAAATCGATTGAAACTGCATCTTCTGTTTCGAACTAGGTCGAAATAGAGAAAGCTACCAAGTTAGTAAGTTCCCAGTTTTGGAGGAAGAAAGTTGTTGCTTGCGGTTAAATCCGTCCTGAGAAACATTTCTGGTGATGGCTTTCCCGGCGTTCAAGACCTGGGTGAAGTCTGCCAAATATATTAGCAGTTCGAGTGGACGGAATTTGAATGTCGCATTAAGACCCAAATGAATGAGAGCTCCGAAATGTCAAAGGGGCCGAAATCCGCTTACTTGTAAAGGTGCTGCCGTTTCCTCTGACATTGACATAGGTTTACATTACAGAGCGATAGAAATGACCGAGAACTTGTCTTTTTGCCCAGAATACCATTCAGAGCAGAAGCAAGTGCTACGTCCGACCTGCTGGTCGAAATGGCTTTCACACAACATTTGCTACAAAAGCAATACACCAAGAAGTCAGCTTAGCACAAGCTAGCAGGATTCGTTAAAATACATTTCCGACTAAAAAGTGCTATAAGTAGCTTCATGGCAGGTCATAGGTACTCGTACATTGAATCCAAATCGTTTGCTAGGTCTCGGTATTGTTTCTATATATGAGGAGCTTCACAGAAGGTCCGTGAATGCTCCGCTTAAATTTAAATACAAAAAAATGTAAAACAAGCTGCTCAGAACCTAATCGGTGTCCACTTCATAGTAAAACGCTTATTGCATACAACCCCTATCAATCAATGGGTTACGTAAAATTACATGCGCGCCGCTGTGGATTTCTGTCATATGATGTGGTAGTGCCGTATGAGACTATCAACCATATTGTGGCACTGATGGCATACCACCTTGATCAAAAAGTTCACCGTGTGACGCTCCCATTATTCCGATATTCCGATTTGAGTTCTGTTTTTTTTTTTGTTAAGTTGGTACATCTGTTTTTGATATTCCCTCTAAATCTTAGCGTCATAGCTTGACATTTGCAAAAGTAACGTAGCCATCTATCTCTGTGTGTATTGGCGATTTTTTACAATTTTAGAAATGAATTTAAATTTGCAACATCGAACTTGTATTAAATTTTGCGTAAAAAACGGATTTAATGGTGCGCGAACGTTGGAAATGTTGGAAAATAGTTTCGGCAACGATTTTCTAAAGAAAACGGTCGTTTACCAGTGGCACGTTCGGTTCAAAAGTGGTCGTCAGTCAATCGAAGATGGTGAACGCAGTGGCAGAACATCGACATCGAAATCCGACGAAAACATCAATGAAGTAAAACAAATGCTGGTCAATAACCGCAAATTAACCATCAGAGAGATGGCGGAGGACTTGAACATTGCCTATGGATCCGTCCAAGACATTTTGGTTAATGATTTCGGTTTCCTTAATTTCATGCAAAAAACAGATGATTTGCGAGGCTGAATCCGATCCCACATTCATCAAATGGATCATAACAGGAGACGAATCGTGGGTTTATGAGTACGACACGCAATCCAGACATCAGGCGAGTGAATGGCGTTCACCAAATGTGCTGAGGCCAAAAAAACACGTTGTTTTCAGTCAAAAAAGAAGGCAATTCTTACGGTTTTCATGGATTGCAACGGTGTAGTGCATCCTGGATTTTTGTCAGAAGGTCAGACAGTAAACAAAGAGTATTCTTTGGGCGTTATGAGACGTTTGCGTGAAGCAATTCGCCGAAAGAGACCAGAATTGTGGGCAGAAAACTCGTTTGCACCATGATAGCGCACCGTTGCATAGTGCCATCATTATTCGTAATTTAATACCATCCAACAGCCACCGAATCCACCTGATTTGGCTCCCTGTGACCCTTTGTTCGATCGAGTTAAAAAACCACTACGGGGAACGCGTTTCGGACATACCGAAAACCGAATATAAAAAATATTTGGAGCGGTGGCATAAGTGTGTTGCAGTCGATGGGGATTGCTTTGAAAAGGACAATATAGATTTAGATGCATAAACTTGTATATTTAATTTTCTGAATGAATTCCGGGTCAAGGTGGTATATCTGCTGGAAAATCTTAACTTCTAGCCTGGCACCGGTAGACTGCGACCAATATGTGATGAGCGAGGTTGAACAAAGGTCGTCCTTTCATGGGACAGATATCATGCATGCTTGCTCGTATAGCTTCCCATGCATTAGACGTCTACGGGCAATCATATACAAATGATGTTACTGTACTGTCTACTACGGCAACATCTACTACGCCAATCCCTGTTCACACTAGAAATATCCTTTTTGCCAGCCCAATCCAAACTGAGGTTGTTCTGTTTATGAAAAGGAAGAAGGTAACATATCTGAATCATCTGCTGCTTTATGGCATCAACATCCTTTCTGTAACGAAGATTAGAATTTTGTTATCATCTTGGACAACAAACATGTTTGAACTACCTAAGTACGTTGCGTCGAAAACCTCTAAGGTGCTTCCTGGCATTATAAAAAAGCTTTCAGTAAAATATAAGTCTTGTCACCGAAGAGACTTCTTCCGATCTACATGATTACGATGAAATCAAATTTTTCCAATAATCTGGTTGTCTAGTGGAGGTACTAGGTGGTACTAAAATTTGTCACTGTTGTAGTAACCTGACTTTAAATAACTGATGCTCCTACGAAAGAACGATATCGGCTTTTCCGGTATTCTGGCGTCAACCAGAATCTTCGCGGATGGTCTCAAAACTGATTTGTGATTCGATGCTGGTGTCATTCTGTAGGACGACAACATTAGATTCCACTCCGTTGTACTAAATTTTAAGTTTGTCTTCCATGCGAAGATGTAAGCAATCCTGATTAGACTTCTTACTTGGTAAGAAGTATTTATTTATGTAACTACAACCAAGATGTGCTAAAGGCTTTGTTGTACCCTACAAAAACTTTCAGTTTAGTTAAGAAATTTAAATCCCCATTTAGCTTGCTAAGCAAGTCTCAGAGTGGTGTTTCTCAGGAAAAACACCTGAGCTAAGACAGCCTATGTCCTCTATATGGCATGACTCCGTGATGTCTCAAGACAAACTTAGTTCTTACTTTAGTGACTTTCCTGCTATCTCACAGAAGGAAAGAATGTAGACTAGTTAACGACACTACGCATTTGCTTTGGCTGTCTGCCGTGCACAATATTTCGCAAAGATTGGTAAAAGGAAAAGGAACGCTTATTGAGATGCAATTTGCAAATATGCAGCAGACTTATTAAGGAAATCTTTCGCTTTTTATGAATTTCCGCATCAAGGCTAAATTCGCTTATATAAGCCTACTATGCGCCAATGACCCTACGAAAAGAAGGACGACCGATGAGGACTGTCCGAAGTATGGAAAGGAGGACATTAAGTAAGCCTAGACTACACAACACCAATTTTGTCAACAGATTTGCCTTTAACTGACACCAAGCGCATGGATTCCTCATTACAATATACACATGAGCACATGGCGCGGAATGGTATGTCTCCAGTATTCTGGCCATATAAAGTTATCGGTCAGCCGACAATAGAAAAACCACAGTCGAAAAAAACCGCCAGAATCTTCGCCACAGGCGTATCCCAAAATCCCAACTCTTATGTGCTGGATTTCACACAACAAGACCAGTAATCCCTTGCTTGATGTACTGACTAGCACACGCAACTAAAAACGCGGTTTACAAAGCGCTGCCTTATCGAACGTCTATAGCGGAAAAGATGGAAAGAAAACCGAATTCTTCAGAAAAGAAGAGGAAAGAAGAGGGAAAGAACGGGATCAATTATATTGAGAGGATGTTTTCCTGGAATAACATACGGAAGTCTTAGCAACAGGTAAAGAGAACTCGTCAAGGCAAAAATACCTGCACGGAAGCTTGTAGAAACGAAGAAGAAAACCTTATACCAGGTGGCGAAAAAGTTGTCACCCGATGTTCTTTGGCTGTAATTTTTTTTATGAATGAAAAACCGCTTTTTGATTTTGTTTATTTTATGTCCAAAATTTCTTTCGCTAGGCTGGGAAAATTATATCGACTTGTTAGCCGCCGCCAGCATTGATGACCATTCGGGCCCGATTAATGGCACTTTCCGTCACTCTTGCCAGAACTTCCGGCGATAGGTCCTCGCTTTTTCAACGGATATTCTCTCTGACGCTTTAAGAGTCTGAGGCTTGTTGATATAGACGCCTGACTTCGAAAAACCCCAAAAAGAAGTCTGAAATGGTGAAATCAGTTGGCCAGTGCTAATCAAGATCCAACCCGAAACGAGAGATTCGGCGACCAGAAATCGCAGCCCTCAGAATTTCAGTTGTGGGTCGTGCAGTATGCGCCGTTGCTCCTTTTGGAACCACATGTTCTTCAGTCCCAATTCATCCAATAGACGAAAGAGAAAATCGTTGAGCATAGCTCTGTAGTGCTCGCCGTACAGAATAGTTGTTGTTTTGTCGGCAGTGTTTTTGAAAAAAAATAAAATAACGCCTCCAGCGTTAACAGCAGATGCGATCATTTCGAGCGGATTGGTTTAGCGTAGGTTGCACTCGCTTGACGGACAACAGCTAATAGCTAATGCACTGTATCCAGTTTTTTAAGGAACATCCTACAATCTTTCACCAAAATTCTCTGTAATAACCGCCGATTAATGCTCAAATGCGTGGCACGTTCGGTACTCCAGGATCTTCAACCAAAGCTGCGATATTCTCAGCAAACTTGATAGCATTTCGTGTTTTCCTATACTCTCCTAGACGAGTGGCTAAACGTCGAAGTATTGGTCCAGTTGGTGTTTTCCCCAATCTTTAGGAGTATGTCTTGTTGACGTGTATTTTGTGCCATTTGCAAAAATTATAGCATTTTGCGATCTAGTGGAGTCCCAGTCGGTGCTGAAAACTTTTTCTGCACACTGCTTTACAGCGAAGAATCCAAATGGGATGGGACCATCTTTCGGCAGAAAGACCATTCAACTTCGATGATGATAATCAAAACTTCCACCCACCAGACTGAAATAAAGCAGTATGTAGGCTAAAACCAATAAAAGCAGCTGATAGCTACTGTAGAGAGCATACACCAAATGAATTCACAGATCGGGTGGAATCTCGGCATCGTTTGTCCGATCTACGAAAAAGCAGGCTTCCTTAACTGCGCCGGTTATGTAGGTAAGTCTCCTAACCATCGCATACAAGATCTTATTTGCCACATTGAGTAAACATCTTGTAAACAACCGGATATGGCCCAATCACTGCATTTTCGGACCAGGAAAGTCCACAATCGGCCAAACTTTCATACTGCGGCAGATCCTGGAAAAAAAATCGAGGTGTCCAAATCAACACCCATAATCTCTTTATCAATTTTAAGGCCGCAACGATATCGACTTAGTCGGAAATTGAGTCGCCTGAGGGGGCTAGGACATGTTAACCGAAAGAACAAAAATGCTGTGGCCGACAAAATCTTCAAATCAAGCCCGGAGGAGCCACGTACTAAGGAAAGGCTCACCTTTGATGGCTCATAGAAATAAATGGGGACCTCAACCACATTCGATTTCGCAACTGGAGGCAGCTGGCTAAAAACCGGTCTAATTGAAGGGATTAGTCTATTGAGTAAGTGCATAGTGCATGTATAGATACAATTGGTTCCTTACAGTGGGCGTCGCAGTAAATGTCTCTTGTTAAGCGTTCAACGTAAATCTTAAGAGCATTCAGACACAATTTGGGACGTACATACATATCTCTATATATAAAAATCAATATTTGTTTGTTTGTTTGTCCTTTATACACTCTTAAATGGTAAGAGATAGAGTACTGATGTCTTTGGCGATTTTGTTCTGAGGAGGGTTTTGGTACCAATTTTTTTTTTATTTCATGCAAAACTTGATAAATAGTCACAATTATAATGATCGGACACATGATTGATGAGTTACAATCGAACATGTTTATTTTTTGATCTAGTTTTGCAAAAATTAGGAAGTAATGTAGGGAAAAATTGTTGGAAATATTGAAAGATATAATTTTTGGGTCTCGGGCACTCAGTCACCAGAGCGGATTTCATTTATTTACACCGGACCATGAGAAATAGACCCCCACAAACATAGATGATAGTGTTTGGATTGTAAAAATGTATCCTTGAGAAGTTTGATTTGTTATTGTGATTATAACAAGACTGCGAAGATAATGAACCGAAAACCATATCTCGCGCACTGCTAATTGCTTTCAATATGATATCGGCACTGCGATGACATTAAAAGGGTAGTTAAGAGTTGTTTCCGGTCACGAGGGGGATAACCAGATCATTAGGTTAGTAATTAGAATATATAAAAAGAATCCTAGACAAGCAGCTCCCTTAATTGAAGTTGAAGATTGAGTAAAAGGACTCATTTCACATCAGAAGTTCGAGTGCGAGTTAGTGAGTTAGTGCGAATAACAATGCGGCAACTTCAATTTTTGTGGGATCGTTAAATCATAAGTGCTTTGCTCTGCTTTTCAATATTGAATTTTTGTATTTTTTTAATTGATTGGAAAACATTATTATTGACAACACTGATAGTCCATTCGGTGTATGAATACACGTTTCGGATATACTTTTCATCAACTTTTGGTGCGCATTTGTTTTGGTGAGTTTTTATTGGAGTTTTCATCCAATGGAATTAAATTAAATGTTAATTGCTGTCCAATGCCGAATTTTCGTATTGTTTTCGGTTGATTTCAACCCATTTGCCGATAAAAGTCGTCAACAAAGTTTCTTTCAATTGCTTTAGAATAATACTAATTTTCTGTATTGGCATTTCAGATTCTTTTCTTTCTTTTAGGTGGCGCTACAGTCCGGGGTGGACCTGGGCCTCAGTCAACAAGCTTCTCCAGCCAGCTCGATCCCTGGCTAACTGCCTCCAGTTTCGCACGCTGAGTTGGTTGGCATCGCCTTGTCAAAATCCTTTCTGGACATCAAAGGTCTCGGTGAGATCTTTACCGACCTTGATGGAGCAGCGTGCATTCTCCATCGTCATCCTGCACAGATGGACGAGTTTGGCAGGGATGCCAAAACTAGACATTGCTCTATATAGCTCGTCTCTATAGATGCTGTCATACGGGGCCTTAAAATCGATGAATAGGTGGTGTGTATCGATCTGAAGCTCATGGGTCTTCTCCAAGGTCTGCCATAGTGTGAATATCTGGTCGATGGTGGACTTTCCTGGCCTGAAGCCACACTGATATGGACCTATCAGGTTGTTTACGAACGGCTTCAGGCGTTAACCCCCAACCTGGAGGACCAGTTCCATTTTGAGTGCCCCTAGGACGAGGGGTTGGTTACACCGAAGCCAGTAACCCGTTCCGGGATGTGAGCGCTGCCGTTAGCCCTTATAGGGCTCGTCCGCCACCATCTCTTTTCCAAGACCCTGACTAAGTCCTGGAAATCCTTACCGGCCTGAGCTCCAAATATGTCGGAGTAGCCCGGATAAGGTCTTGTTTTGTTTTTCCGACACTAATCCTGGTTAATGGCACAGGAAACTCGCCATTTGCCCCCTTCACTTGGCAACCTCTAGTGAGATTCCCAGATGGCGCCACGGGGAGGCGTGAAGTAGGACTTATTAGCAGAGCTGCAAGATGCTCGGCTGCAGAGGCTCATTCTCGTCATTTAAGGAACCAGCACCTGTCGGAAGATGCTAATTCTACGAGGCCTTATACGAGGGCGGGTCAATAAGTCCGTGACTTTTTGAATTTCTGACCTCTTTACTGAAACAGCAACACTGCTCCTGTCAACAGGCATCTGTCAGTTGACTCCTGTCAAAATTAAAACTTGCTGCGTCAGTTAGTTTGTGTTTGACAGCTATTTTTATCAGACTACTCACTAATTTGAGGAGAAAATGGAAAAAAGTGAATTTCGTGTGCTTATTAATCATTATTTCTTGCGAAAAAAAACCATTACCGAGACCAAGGCTAAGCTTGATAAATACTATGAGGACTCTGCACCATCGATTTCAATGGTAAAAAAGTGGTTTACTGAATTTCGTTGTGGCCGTACAAGCACTGAAGATGCCGAACGTCCTGGACGCCCAGTTGAGGTCTCTACACCCGAAACAATCGAAAAAATTCACGATATGGTGTTGGCCGACCGAAGATTGAAAGTGCGAGAGATTGTGGAAGCCGTAGGGATCTCGCATGGCTCAGTGGTTTCAATTTTGAATGATCACTTGGGCATGAGAAAGCTTTCCGCAAGATGGGTGCCGCGTTTGCTCACAGTCGACCACAAACGCATGTGCAGTTGCCATGGCAAAAATCCATGAATTGGGCTATGAATTGCTCCCTCAACCACCCTATTCTCCAGATTTGGCTCCGAGCGACTACTTCTTGTTCCCAAACCTGAAGAAATGGCTTGGTGGAAAAAGATTTGACTCCAATGATGAAGTCATCTCGCAAACAAAGGCCTATTTTGAGGACCTCGACAAATCATTTTTTTTGGAAGGGATAAAAAAAATGGAGAAGCGTTGGACAAAGTGTATAGAGCTCAAGGGAGACTACGTTGAAAAATAAAATTATTTTTTTTATCAAAAAATCTGTGTTTTAATCCAATAGTCACGGACTTATTGACCCGCCCTCGTACTAATCGTTGCCACCCGTCGCATTTCAGATTGCGATTATAAAATATGCCTCCCAAACGAGCAGCGATTGGTACAAATACACCTCAAGCAAAAAAGAAAGATCAGTTGCCAACCTCAGAGCCTGACGAACAACGTGAGCAAAGACTCGAAGTTCAACGATTACGCGGAGTTGAAGCCCGTTCGTTTGAAACGGGCGAGCGACGTGAGCGAAGACTCGAAGTTCAATGATTACGCACAGGTCAAGCCCATTCGTCTGAAACAAGCGAGCAACGTGAGCAAAGACTCGAAGCCCAACGACCACGCATAGATCGATCTAGACGAACACTGAATGATTCATGGATGCCATTATTGGAGCTGGCTGCGTTCCATTATGATCAAAATTATGATTACAATCTTCATCCGAGTGTTGTTTTTGGGGAAATGAACAAATTATGCGTGCATTGTAAAGCACTCAAATTTAAGAGAGAAACACCTGGAATGTGCTGCGCGGCTGGGAAAGATAAATTGCCAGAGTTACATCCACCGCCTGATCCATTATCGATATTGGTATCATGTAACACAAGCCAATCGAAACGTTTCTTCGGAAACATTCTGAAGTACAATTCGTGTTTCCAAATGACATCGTTCGGTGCAACAAATTTTATACGTGAGAATTACATGCCAACCTTCAAAGTGCAGGGCCAAATTTATCATCGTGCTAGGTCATTACTACCACTTCCGGACGCAGATCACAAATTTGTTCAGATTTATTTCATGGAAAACACAGATGAACAAATCGATCAACGTTGTCGATTCAATAGGGACACTAGAAGAGCAATTGTCGCTGAACTACAAACTTTATTCGATCAACACAACGAATTGATTGAACTGTTCAGAACTGCCCTTGAACGAATGCCAGCTGACAATTACTACAAATTTGTAATTCGTGAAGATAAGGCACCCGTTGATCAACACGCAAGACAATATAATGGTCCATCGATTGATGAAACAGCTATCGTTATAGTTGGCCAAGAACTCGAGTCACGCGATATTATTCTCCATCGCAGAAATGGTAAGATCCAACGATTACAGAAATGTATCGCTCACACGACCCATTGAAATATCCAGTTCTATTTTGGCAAGGAGAAGATGGGTATCATTTCGGAATCAAAATGAGAAATCCGCTAACCGATGCAGCTCTATGAACAACTATTCGTATCGGCTAATGATACGTGAAAACGCTGATAATCACATCCTGAAATGTCGGCAATTGTTCCGACATAAAAGTGTTCTTATACATATATGCTGACATTATTTAAATTTCATTTTTTAATATGCGTCGCAACGCTCGCCGGGTACAGTTAGTATATGAATATTTCCAAATGTCATCTTCTCATTCTACCCACATCAGCAAAAATGAGAGTACCTTCACCTATCTGCCCGATAACTCTGTAAAGGGTAAACCTGTTCAAAAACCAAGTCAGCGCACTTACAGAGACTAATGTGATATACTCTCCATATCTGTCCCAAATTCATCAGATTACCAGAGAGTAGGTTACATAATCTTTATCCGGTTGTTAGTTATCCAGAAATTGCCAAAAAACAGAAAAGGAAAAGAGGACAATTTCGAAATGTTTCCCAACGCATTAAGCCACTCTGACAGTTATAAGCAAATCAACTCATAAAAGCCCATCTTTCATCATTCACTTTACAGACTGCCCTGGATAGCCCCGGATAGAGGAAGCTTCATTTAATGAAACTTCTCCATGTCATTATTTCATATTCCGTTTGTACTCGTACTTGTATCTGCAAGGCCACTTTGCTATCAATTTGACTCCCGACAAATGTTAATCCGTATTTTGAAATTTTTTTTTCTTTTTTGTGTTTGGATGAACCAAAGACTGAGTTTCGGTATCTGTTCCTGTGCCTATGTCTGCACTTCTTTTGGGGATTTTTGTGTAAAGACTTCACAGAGGTGCGGCAGTAAAATGGTTTAAATTCAACTTCCGTTATAAATTGAATAACGGAATTACAGTAAAAAAAAAATACCAACTGAGTGGAGTACGTTTCTGTATCTGATTTTCGCGCATTTATGCATGCACGTGTGTTGGTGCCCCTGTTATGGTTTATTCATTTTATTTCGCATCCCTTACAGATGTCGGATGATAGAGACTGAATGGGATCATGTAAAGTTGCAGCGTTTTAAGTTGTCGATTTCAGTTTTTGCTTACAAGCATCAGTGAAGTCGAATTCATCGGAGAACGGCACCACCGGAAACAGAATGGTTGCATTCGTTTGGCACAAAACGGGGGTATTACATGCGACTACATTATTTCATTCGTTTTACTGGGTTTGTGTTGGATTTGTGTCGGGCAAAGTGGTTCGTTGGTGCATAAATTTAGTTAGCAGATTCCGATGTCTGTTTGTTAAATGATATGAAGAGGAGTTCTGCATAGTGCAGTGTATACACTTTGTACGATATTATGACAGGAAGGAGGCAACAGAAGGATTCCATGGTATTTTGAAACGCTGATTAGAGGGTTTTTTTTTGTACATACGAGTACTATACATATAGTATGTATGCAGGCGGAATAAGCTTTCCGTTTTAGTTTTTTTTTAATTAGAAATTACAAATATTTAATATGTATGCAGAAAATATATTTTTAATTAATTTTGTAAAAAACCGATTATACAATCGCACCCAAAATCGAGTTTAAATGTCAATAGTCCTGAAGGGATGTACGAATACAACGTATTCACTTGAAATATTGTGTGGTCACTACTAATAACCCCCTTGACGGGCACTTCTAATGCACAGCGGAGGAGTAATATACGTCTGAGAGGTCGAAGGTCCAACAAGCAATGCGATAATTAGCTGGTGCTAATGTCCGGGGTGGATCTGTGCTTCAAACAATAGACCTCTCCAGTTAGCGCACTTTCTGGCTAATAGCCTTTAGCTGTGAACGTCAAGCTCATGGAAAGGCGCTCATCACTCAAAAAAGAATGTGCACTTCCTAGGGCGAGGTGTGCCTATTCTTTGTTGTCTCTTCGGACTGTAGTATTAGTGTTTATTTCCATTCCACTCCACTAAACAGATCGTAGACTTAACCTTTAACCCTTAGATGCATGATTTTTCCAAACTTGGAATAAAAATTATCCTGACTAAATGTTGGGCTTCAAAAACAATTCCACATCAATAATTTTTGATTTTGTCAATTTGTATATTAATTATTTGTAAAAATATAGGTTGTGCCAAATATGGTACAGCATGCATTAAGCCACCAAAAAATTAGAATAAGAACACAGTTGGTTTACAAAAGTTTGAAATTTTAATTTATTTATTCAAAATAATATTATCTGTATGTTTATTAAAAGAAACATATATCGTTCATTGTCTTTGTTCAAACATAGCGCAACAGCACATTTGCGACATACTTAGAATGATTTCCATTTGTATGACAGAAATGTTCACCCTAAACCGGCATATGGTTGATCACATCTGTTGAAGGTATGGATGAAGCTGGTCCCCTTTTTTAAAGCCTGAAGTGAAGAAACAGATGGACTTCCTGAAGGTCTTTCACGTTTTAACAAAGACGATGAGCTGGTACACATATTGCATAGCGTCGATTTGAAAGCGAACCAGACTATTGTCATTGTGAGCCCAAGTTCGCTTATATAGGAGCCATGAATTTATAACAGCCAGATCGACGAAGTGATAGAAAATGCGCATACTCGTATACCACTTTTTGGATTTCATTGAAATTTTGGATCTTCCGATAAAGCTGTCCATCAAATCTACTCCTCTCATATGGCGATTATATTCTTTTATTACAGCCGGACATTTTATTATTATATTGGATTTTGTTTTTCTATCGAACCATTTTATAATTCCTTCAGGTTCATTTCCGACAATCGTTGATAGCATGTGGACGCATTTATTATCTTTCCATATCAAATTGGAAATAGGTATTCCTTCAAAATCAGCAACATATTCTACTGACGTCTCCCAAGTTCATTACAGCATCGCTTGGTTACTTACAATTCAGCATTCTGTTCCGCCTAAGTGTTCCAGCAAAAGCATTTCAAGTCTTGCCAAATAATATTGAAGCTGAAGGAATGTGTAAAAATTATGAAAGTTAATCTTGTATTTAGATGCCCGAGGAACTTCGCGACATGAACGCTCAACAGCATTGCTACTTGGCCCCAAGTCTGGCTCTTTATGTAATACACGTTTAGCAGCATTATTTTCTAGTCCCGTGTGAACTTGAAAATTCTATGCAAAACCAGAGACACCACGTAAAACAGAAATTTTGTGTCTCCATTTATTAGGCTTCAGTGGAAGTATTGCTTCAAATTATGTTTGGCTTTTGATTCACAAATTTGTTCATCGACGAAAAGATGTTCTTCAGCAGGAACTGATAGACACTTCCTTTTGAATTTTTCAATCTTCTTCTTCTTATCCTTTTATGAACCCTTTCTTCGTTATACGAACTTATGCGTAACGAGTTTCCCATTTTTACTGCATCGCTACTGCTCCGCTTATGGGGTTGTCTTATGTCGCAGACCGCAGAACGCGTCTACATAATGCTCGATCCTGCATCGCTTCAGTGGTTAGCCCCAGACGTTGTTGTGCATTTGCCATCTGAGAAATCCAGGAATTCCTTTTCCGACCTCGTTTTCTTACAGTTGGAGTGACCGTAGTTGATAGTGCCTTTTTAACCGGATTTTCCGCAGATCTTCTTTGAACGTGGCAATACCAGCTTATTCTATTCGCTTCAAGCTGTTCGGTTACCGAATTCTTTATATGTAGACTTCCTCTTATACGCGTAGATCTAATGCAATCGCGTTTAGTGACTCCACTAGACATCCTTAACATTTTCATTTCCTCTGCCGTCATTTTGTTTTTAAACGCTTCGTACATTGTCCAACACTGTGAACCGTATATAAGAGCTGGTCTAACAACCGTGGTGTCGAGTTTCCCCTTTAATTTAAGTGGAAATTTGCGGTCGCAAAAGATTCCCGAAGTTTCCCGCCATTTCATCCATCCCACACTCACTCTGTGGTTTACGTCGTCGTCACATTTCGCTTCCATGTTAACGACTGATCCTAAGTACTTAAAGATAGTGCTTTTCGGAAGAACTATTCCGTCTAACATTGTGTCCGGAAGAGGTCGCAACGGCACGTCAAATGCTCCGTCTTTGATCGACTTATTTTAAACCCGTTTCTTCCTAGCGCATTTCTCCATGAATCTAAGGCGTTCTGTAAATCTTCGCCTTTTAGCTAAGTATAACTGCGTCGTCAGCGAAGAGAATTAGCGTTACATTTGCTTCGAGCATGCAGTCTTTTAAAAGACTGTCGAATACTACGTTAAAGAGGAAAGTGCTAAGTACGCTTCCTAGATGCACTCCGACATTAACTGGAAATTCTCTCGTTAGTCCAGCAGAGCTTTTAACCGCAGTTTTCACGTTTCCGTACATGTCTTGTATTATTCTAACATACGTTTCCGGTACGTTTTGAGACCTCAGCGCGGCCCATATGAGATCCCTAGGCACTCGATCGAATGCTTTCTCGAGGTCGATAAATACAATGTGTAAATCCTTAGACGAATCTCGATGCTTTTCCATTATTATTCGTAGGCTTTGGATAGCGTCCACCGTCGATCTTCCGGTAGTTGTTGCATTCTCGAGTTTTTTAAAAGTTTGCAACTGAGGAGAGGATTAAAATTCCGAGATATTTTAAAATATCGTATTTTGCAACAGAAAAAGGCTCTTCAATATCTTTGGTTCATGCATAGAAATTTGTCTGTTCTATGATATTGATTAAAATTTCTTCATGGAAAAAGTACCGGAAAAAGTCAATGGCAAACCGGTGAGACCCCGAAATTGTATATGGTCAGTAGAAACAGTAATGGATTTCTTTTAATAGCCTCATAATCTTCACTTTCGTTGGAGTCTAAATTATTTGATGGAGCAGTATCGGAAAGCTGTTTCATCACGGGGCATTCAATTTCCAATATATTGTCGTCTCCAAGAAGATTTACCAACAATTCGTCATTTAAAGAAGTACCTAGACCTACCACTCCTTCATCCAATTCCTCTTCATCACTTTCCAGACCACCCTCACTGTCGCTGGGAATAGTTTTTACATAACAGATTAGATTCTACTTCATCCACAAGTTCCTTACTGCAACGAGCCTTTGGGGCATCTGACATCTAGAAGTATAGCAAATGCGTGAGCGCATAATGTGCCATATGTGGCACAAACAAACAATCGCCTAAAAAACTTACTATAAGTTTTTTCACTAATTTAGTACACTATAAATTTACTAAAAAAATATATTTTTTTTTTATTAACTACATAAAATAGCCACGTAAGACTGTATAAGATGTTCACGCGATTTGTACTAAAAAAGAGATATCTGTACAACCGTATAACTTATATGTCAGTTTTAGCAATATTTTGAAGAGCAAATAAATAACTACGCATACAAAGTATCCATGAATGTGCTTTTTATGGCACGTTATGCGTTTGTACCGACATAAAGTCACCAAGTTAAAATATTGATCGAATCTCGGTTAGTGCCATTTACCATTTGCCATTTGCGGCCCGGGTCAAACCCGGACAGATTTATTAATGCTTATTGCAAGCTAATTCTTAGAACTAACAATTTTCACTTAAAACTAAAGATAAAAACTAAAGGGTGGGAGCGGTTAAAAAAAAGTTAGGATGTGAGGCATAGGTGGAAATAAGAGTGTTTTTAAGAGAGAGTTTGGTGGAAGGTAGTCGAAGAGAGGCAGAATATCGTTAACTTCACGAAGCATTCTAGACATTGGCTCCAAGTGTCCGTAATTCGTTCGGTGAAGATTTAGCCGGAAAAGTGGCAGATACCTAAGATTGTGAGGGTTTGTATTAAAAGAAATAAGTCGAAGTAAGGAAGGACAATCGATATTACCAACTAAAATTTGATGAATAAAGAGAATGTCGGCAATTTTTCGACGTATAGAAAGGGGTTGTAAATTTATAAGTTTCAGCCGATCAGTATAAGGTGGTAAGTTTTGGCTATCATCCCAGGGAAGACCACGTAAAGCGAATCGTAAAAACCTGCGTTGAACAGCTTCTATTCGGAGAATGTGTGTTCTGTAGTAGGGTGACCACACCTGGCTTGCATATTCAAGAAGAGGCCTAACAAAGGTTATGTAAAGAGATTTAGTAACATAAGGATTGGAAAACTCTCTAGACCAGCGCTTGATGAAGCCGAGGGCAGAGTTGGCTTTCTTTATTATATTATCAATGTGAGAACGGAAATTGAGTTCCTTATCACAGATAACACCTAAATCCCGCAACTCATTCACTAAGGGAACAGGAAGATTAAAGATTAGATAGCAGCGAGGTGAAGTCGGGGGCCGCTTACGGGCCATATATGGGACATTATGCGGTTTAGGCTTAAATCTCTTCCTTTAAACCAGTCAAAGCATACTTAAAGAATTTCGCGGTCGAAACTTACTTTCATATACTTTTTTTAAGGCGGCGGCGCTTGGTGCAGGGTGGATCTGGGCCTTGATCCACTTTATCCTTCCTTAGCTGTCTCCGCTTCTGCCCGCTAAGTTGTATGAGGTCCCCTTTCATTGCGTGTACCACCTGAGTCCCAGTTCTTCTCTACTTCGCTATCCCTTGGATAGGGACTTAAAGGCATTTCAGACCGAAGAGTTCTACATGAGCCAGTCATTTCAGTCATTGGATCTTCACTCCTTACTACGAGTATTATTGTTTCAGAGAGAGCTTTGCTAATCAATTGTCTTCTTAGCCCAAAGAACCAACGATTTGTAAGAGTTATTCTTCGTTTGATTGATCTCAGCGCGTGCATTCTCCATCGTCATCCTGCAAAGACGGATGAGTTTGGCAGGGATGCCAAAACTAGACATTACTCTGTTTAGCTTGTCTGTACAGATGCTGTCATCGATAAATAGATGGTGTGTATCGGTCTGAAGCTCATGAGTATTCTCCTAAATCTGCCGTAGTGTAAATATTTGGTCGATGGTGGACCTTTCTGGCCTGAAGCCACTCTGATATGCCCCTATCAGGTTGTTGACAAAGGGATTCGGTGTTCACACAATACGGCGGATAAGATTTTGTATGCGATGTTAAGAAGCCTGATGCCTCTGCAGTTGGCGCAGTTCAGAGGGTATCCATTCTTGAGGGTCATCATACCTATTTTAGAAATGGGTTGGTGTATGGTCCGTACCAAGTCATCGCCTCCTGCGTCGAAAAATTCGACAGTCAGGCCTTCCACTCCGGCAGTTTTGTGAGACTTTAGCTTAAATATTGCTTTCTTTACTTCATCCAGGTCGAGTGGGCGGAATTGTTGGTCAACATCGTACAGGTTGAAAGGTTCATTCAGCCCGAGAGTGGTATTTGGTTCCCCATAGCCATTTTACAGACTACAGAAATTCTCTTTCTTAATCTTCAGCATCGACTCTACTACGATGTTCCTTTGCTCATCCCCACAGGCTTCGAACGTTTGGACAATTTGGTTGATCAACAAATCTCCAAGTTTCCTTTTGAATATCAAGATGTAGGAACTGCGTTCTACCTTCAACTATGTTTCACCCTGATCCAAAGTCGATTATGTTCAATCTATTATCGGAGATGGAGTCGTTCAGGGTATACCTTCCGACAGTACTACCGAAGATGCCTTCATTTCCCGGCTTGCATTCAAATTTCTGAGAACAATTTTTATGTGATAGCTACAGCTATGCTCGTGGGTCGTGTTCAAGAGAAGCTATCTTCGATGTCGCAATAAGGCTAGTATTGACAAATTTATTCAAATTGCAATTCTTTTTTAATTTTCAATTCATTTTTGTTTCTTCTATCCATATAAACGTACATGCTAGACAAAAATGCTTAAATCTAATTGAATAGTGTTAATTCTCAGTTAGCCTGTGGTTTATTGCCTTTCGGCTCTTAATCTATCTCACGGTTAAATTTGCTTATTATATATAAACTGCTATAATAAGAAAAACCTATGCTACTTCGAGTTACTTAATTGTTTTCGATATGGAGAGCACTCGGTGTCTTTTTTCTCAAGTGGGCACCATTCCAATTGTTAATTCATACACATGCACCGCCGAGACATTACGAGTTGAATGAAGCATCAGTCACTTCTCAGATATAGCGCCTCATGTTAACCATTTCGAAGTTTCCACAAAAAACCCCTATCTAATTTCAATCTAACTTCCAATCTTACTATCGGAAGTAAGTTACAATAGGAACACACCTACTTAGGAGAGCGTTGTGATACTCTCCTCTTCTCTAAGCCACCAAATTACTCTGTCTGCGATCGCGGATTTAAAACGAAAGCGCGCCTGAGCATTGATCCGTCGTAGGAGAGCCGCTTTTCCCTCGCACCACGGTGGCGATGGTATATTACCGGGATTCCGTCCCTACTCTGCACTTATACGTCCAGCGGAATAAAGCCGGGAATATATTCTCATTGCAGATAATATTGGGATAATAAGCCCTAAGGATACGGATATTATCGCTGTTAATCACCTTTACAGCGTGCCATCGAATCGCCGTATTCAGGAAATTGACAATCCTGTTTAGTCGAGCCCCAACCTAAAGGGCTTTATTGTGAATTCAGATTTTGGTGTTCTATACAATCTTAGACAAGTCCTGAGATATTGTCTTTCAAACACCCGAATTGTCTCCACAAAATACGGTGTTACGTTGAACCACACGGGACAACCATTTACCTGATAAGGGCCACGTAGTACTCGTATAGTCAAGTTGACTCCTGAGTTTCCTTTTAGAGCTAAGGCTCTCTTGGCTCCAGCCAAGGATTTATATGTTTGTCAAAATACAATATAGTTATTGCTTGAGCCAGATACCAAGGTATACAACTACGCTTCTTACTGCCATTGGTAGTTCGAGCTGTCCAATGACGGCCACATTTAGCAAGTGATTGCAGGTATACCGAGAAGCCCCTCTAAGTGAGGTTCTAATCCATATTGTTTCCGACTTTTGAAAATTGATTCCAATAGTCGCATTGCGCCTTAATATGAAGGCACACTGCAGTAGAGTATTGATGACCTGGATTTTTGGACCTGATCTGTATGCCACAAAATCGTCTGCGTACATTTTGAGGGAACCCAAAGATCACTCGTGCTTATGTTAAACACTATCAGAGAAATAGCCGCTCCTTGTTGTTGTCCGTTTTGACCACGAAGTTCTTTCCTATAAGAATGTTGAAAATCACAAATAAAAAGCTTTTTGGCATGCCTATTCCGGCCAGCTTTTAGAAAAGCCCTTTCAACCACAAGCTATCGAAGGCCCTCTCGAAACCCGTACACTGGTTCTTGCATTTGTTCCATTGTATGTCGAAGATCAGTTTCGAAGTTGCATGAGTAGTGTCATGCCTCGCCCTAAAACCAAACTGATTGTCGAGATGTGTATTGTTCTCCTCCACCCACATTAACAGAACCCTATTGAATATCTTCTCAAATGCCTTGTTAGTATTCGGAAGTAAACCAATTGACCGAAGATTTACGGGTTTAATACTAATTTTAAGATGGTTAAGTGGGTGTACCACTGGTATTTTCCAACGCGCTTGAAAATAGGCGCTGCTTATGCCGTCGATAAAAATCGAACCGCAGTTTTCATTCCTTTTTGTCCGGCCCATCCCATTTCTTTTCTTGGATGGCAGTAATATCTGCTCTGCAGCAGTCAAGGAATTCCTCTATTTGTTCGGTTGCACGAGTTCCATTGAAGGACTTAATATTTCACGTGGATATCCGAAGTTCGTTGTCTTTGATTCGTTTGCATGCGTTGTCAACAGTAGATCCATCCATATCGGAGGCTTGTTCGTATTTCGAAACTTTCGTCTCACTCACTTCCAAGGCTGGGCTTTTACTTCACCGTTGATTCCATCTGGGGAATTCATTCGTTGTCCCGTTGCTGTTTTTTTTTTTTTTGAAATTTCTAACTTGCCAGTAGCGATAGAGGAGCACTTCGACCTAAGAAGATCTAGATCATTTGTGCTGATTTGTCAGCATATAGTTTAGGGTAGAAGATTTCCTATCTTCCGAGCGAAGTAAGTAACACTACCGGCAGGGGAATCCCCTCTGAGGAAGGTGTTCCGTCTGATTCCATTGAGGGCTGGACAGTCTCATAAAATGTGTTCATATGTTTCTTCGTCTTCGAGACAGAGTCGACATTCTGCGGAGTCAGCAAGTCCTATTTTGCTGAGGTGATATCTTAAACCGTTGTCTCCTGTAAGGTATCCTACTAGGTTTCCGATATCATGCTGATTTAGATTCAGACATCTGTCGGCATTTTTATTAAATGATAGGATGACTCGTTTGGCCCTGGAGTCCTCTCCCAGTAAGAGATGCATTCTGAGTGCTCTCAGCGTTTAATAGCTGGATTGACTGCTGTTTTAGAGGTGCAACAGAAGTGTTCACGTCCATTGAAGGGAGTTTCTGAAGCTTTTCTGCCCGGTTCGTTAGAGTTTTCATTTCCGTCAATACCCTCATGCGCAGTTTGTTTGGTTTTGACGGAGTACATGACTGATTTGGAGTGAATAATGTGTGAGCTAAGGGCATTCATAGCTGCTTAACTATCCGTGAATAAATGGATGTTTGCGCCTCTGGTTTATACAAGAATTGTAGATCAGTTTGGTGCATTTTTGAATGGCGTGTAGTTCGGCTTGGAATACACTGAGACTTCTACCCCTACTACTTGATGTGTTGGTATTTCGTCGGTGTATACAACTTAATGCCATTTTGGCAATTTGGTGGGTGGAGAATTCTTTGTAGAAGCATAAAAACCTTTGAAGGCGGTCTGTAACCGCGCAGATCATGTCTAGTTTTAGTATATCAGAGAGTGGGATCTTTAGGTCAGAATATTCGTGAAGATCCAGTTCTTTGGCTTGAACTATACTAGTTGAGTTACGTAGAGCCACTTTTATGATAACCAAATGTAGGTGTGCTAGTCCTATAATCGCTTCTATAGCCGCTTTTGGGCAGGTCCGAAAGGCCTCGGAGATGCTGGTCGATCTTTCTATGAAGCAAAACTTTAAATATGGAGTCATATGCAGTGTTATCAAAGGCTCTATGTCCAGGAAGGCGCTTTTGACTGCTGCTGCCAGCTTTAGCTTGCCATTGTACTCAAATAAAACGATATGAGGTAACTCCCAAGATTTTTTGTCTGGTTTGGGGATCAATATTACATTTATCTCCCTCAAAGTAAGTAGTATGTAACCCCGGTTGAAGCTGAACCTAAATAAGGCTATTAGGGTGGGTTCAAGAAAGCCTATTTCTCTTTGCAGCGAAGCTGGGAATATACCGTCCGTACCCGGTGCCTTGTATGGTTTGCATTAGCTAATAGCCCATCTTATCTTATCCGGGCTGAATAGTTTACCGGATTAACTGATGATTCTGCTGAATTTCTTTGTATTAAAAGCTCAAATGACTGCCCATTAGATATGTCAAAGTTGTAAGACCCTGCGAAGTGAACTTGAAGTAATTTATATAGTGATCTGCACTCGATATAAGTTTAGCAATTCGAGTTCGGATGAACACCGACCAGTACCCGAACTTCTGTCCACAGTATTTAAAATGGGAATGCTCTGTTAAGAACTTAAGAAGCGAAGAAGAGCTCAACGACTAAGCTGAACGAGGTTGCGAAATAGCCAGAGAGTTGCAGAAGTAGGTGAGATAAATTCCTAAAGCCGCAAAAACAGCACTTTAAAGTGGCAAGTAGGGAAAATCCTCAGTCATGTAAGCTTTAAGGTTTCGAAGTTCCAAACTTATGAAATACAAATTTCTTATGACTCGAGCCGTAACAAAAGAGGTAACATAGTGCTGAATTGATCGGGCTCACAGTGACGCTATTTTCATGTTAAGCACTCTAAACATAAAAGTGCTAATGTTGATTTTATGTTCAAATGATGTCAGCAAATATTTAAATGTCATTATGGCTTAAGTATTCCCAGCATGCGACACACTTTTTGAGTCGGAAACAGTTCCTTCTGTTAAGAAAAAAATAAAAATTAAGAAGCATGTCAGCTCCAGAAGATCTTGTCAGCAGGTTGTTTGCACAATGAACAGAAACAGAGACTGTTTTCCTGTGGGAAAATGCAAAAAGGAAACAAAACAAGATTAATTCAATGCAATTGCAGAAGAGGTAGGTGTTTATGAAGCATTCGCTGTATCCCTGCAGCATCATCAACAACAGCAGCTGCATTACCAGAGAATCATAAAATCGAAAACATTAGCGTGACCAAACAGCAAGTGCATTTCCCAAGGAATTCCTCTTCAAATTGTGCAATTTGCACCTTTGCGTGCCAAAGAAAAACACAGAACCCTTACTCCTTAAGACGCCACCGGGACATCCACCCGCTCGATTGCTGCCGCCCACCCGTTTGGCACAATTAAAACGTCACCCACTCATTCCAAGATGTTAATTGCTTTCGTGGTAACCACCCGTACCCTGCAGTAGATTTCCTTCCATTTAAACTAACGGTCTTCTGTGTCAGCCAGGATGGCTCAACACGGTTATGGGTTTGCATTTAAAAACGATTTCCATTGTGAATGAGCGGGTGCATCCGTGTGCCTTGTACTCGTCCACTCAGCCGGCGGCGGCTTAAGGAAATATTGTATTCGCGCAGCACTTTCTGGCTAAGAGCTGTGTTCAGCTTCAGATAAACTTCAATTAAAATGTCCGCATTTGGATCACGCGAATCACACAGTCGAACGATAATGGTCTTGCTGCTGTTCAAGCGCTCATCTCACCATCCTCCCAACCACCTTATGAACAATTGTGGAAACATTTTCTCTTTAATTTTGTTTTTTTGTTTTTACGATTCCTCCTCTTCCCCTATTTTACTTTATCGGCCACCCTCTGCCAACAGTTTGTAGCGCTTTCGTTTAATATATCTAAGTGCACCATTAATGGTCTTAGTTCAACTCGAATGAGCTTGTTTGAAACCCTGCAATTTACACAACGACCTACATATTCGAAAAGAGAGGGGAAATTCGTGGCTTTACATGCCACCCCCTCCTTCTTTGGTATATTGTAGTAATAATAAGACACTTAGTCTGGCCAGAAGGGGGTGCAACGGCAGCCTTCTGTGGTGATGTAATTTTCTGCACGAACTCACCGATACCATTATGACACTGCAATTTTCTTGGTCAAGTATATGGGTTTATGATGATGGAGTTATGCATAAGAGGGTGTAACCGGCGGATTGTGTGAATAAGGGTTTTTTTCTATCATACACATGAGTACATACTGACACTCTGAAAGTTGGTAATAAAGTTGCAATCGAATGTGAACGGAAATAATGATGGGATGGGCTATAGGTGTCGGGGATAATGGGTGCTATCATGTCTGAATGCAACAAAAGTTTTACATGTCCACACTGAGGGTGTTAACATTTTCAACTAATTTCTTTATGAGCAACGCAATTTGCCGTCAGTGGGGATTATGTCAGAGGCTTTCCAACCAAAGTCCCGGCAGTGGATGATCTTGAATTTATAAAAAAAAATGGACCGATCCATAAATATAAGAGGATGTACCTGTACATATTTGACACTGAGAGAGCATACTATATTTTCTCAGATTCTCCGTACCCCAAATTCTACAGTTCTGCTATCGATTTAATTGGAGGGTACTAAACCTGCTTTTCGCGGCACGACTTTCAAAGCCGGATGGCTAAAGTAAGTCTGTGAGGATGCCACCACTGCAGAATGTATGCGCCAAAGAGGAAATGTGGGTCAGAGGTGATGCTTGTGAAAGAGGAACAATTTCCAAAACCACACGTCATCAGACGCTTCTTCCCACATAGTACCGGAGTGGCAAGTGAACGCATTCGGGAAATACTCAATGGCAAGAATAAAGAGCTGAACGCTAGAACGTGGAGAGTTCTGTTAAGATCGGATAAGAAAGATCTGGCTCACCTGGCTTTTTCTATAAACAACAGAACAATGAGGGGGCTTGTGGAGCTTAAGGGGGTGGTCTCGTTCCTCTCTGGACAGACTAGATTAGTCCTCAAGAGTTCAGATAAGCGGTCAAATCAAAGTTGTAAAAATAATTTTCAGTCGTCAACAAGGACGACTAAAAGTACCAGCGTAGATAAGTGCGCTGACACACCGATAGCCAGTACTACCGCTGCTGCAATGGCAGCAGGAACTAAACTAAACAAGCAATCGGTGTCCAATAATGCGCCGCCTAAGGAACAAAAGAAACCAAACGACGCAGACTGTCCAAACACCAGTCAGAACAAATCGAGCCCAATGCTGTCCATAGACCATGGTACCTATATGACCAGGGCAACATGGAGATATGAAAAAGAGTCCCTCAACAGGGAAACGCTTTACAGGATCTTTCTAATTTGATATGTCTAATGGATAGTCAGCTGAAGTTTCACTCCAGAGGTGAAGTAGGCTATTGGCTCATTTAAACCATACAAGGCACCAGGTACCGGCGGTGTTTTCCCAGCTTTGCTGCAAAGAGGACTAAACTTTCTTGTATCTATTGTACCCTAATAGCCTTATTTAGGTTCAGCTTCAACTGGAGCTGTACTAGGTGGGGTAAGTAGGTATTTAAGGAAAAGTAACCTCCTTGGGAATGGAAACAAATTTTTTTTCAAATGTTTTTTTTATTTTATTCAATATTGTCCCCTTTTAGCTTAATACACTTATTTCAGTGATTTTCCAACTTCTTGATCCCGTCCGAAAAGTAATTTTCCGGAAGGTCTGCAAAATACTCCTCCGTGGCGTCGATGTTTTACTCGCGTGAGCTGAATTTTTTATTGATGAGCCATCTTTTGAGGTTTGGGAAGAGACAATAGTCCGAGTGAGCCAAATCGAGTGAATACGGTGGCTGTGACAGCAACTGGAGCCGCAAATCATTGATTTTAGCTGTGATTGCGATGCTCTTATGCGACGGCGCATTGTCTTGCAAAAACAAAATTTTTATTCGCTTCATGTGAGGCCGTTTTGCAGCGATTTCGGCCTTCAATCGCTCCAATAATGCACAGTAATACTCGCTGTTGATGGTTTTTCCTTTTTCGAGGTAGTTCACGAAGAGTATGCCATGACAATCCCAGAAAACCGACGCCATAAACTTTCCGACCCATTTAGCCTCCCTCGGCCACTTCGGAGCATTCGTGCCGCCTTCAGTCCAGTGCCGGGCACTCATTCTGTTCTCTGGTGTGTAAAAGTGGATCCAGGTTTCACAGTTACCAATCGACGCCAAAAGTCCGCCAGATTCCGCATCAGCAAGACCAAGTTTTTGGTCAGGAGTGAGCATGCCCGGCACCCAGCGGCAGGATATCTCTTTCATATGCAGAATAATGCCCAAAATATGGCGTGTGCGTTCAGTACTAATCTTTGTGGTATCTGCTAGCTCGCTTCACTTTCCGGTCAGCCGACACCATATCATGTATTTTTTTGACATTGTCCTCTGTAACCTCATCAGAGGGCCTGCCGCAACGGACTTGATCGGTGCGGCCACCACGAAACTCTCGAAACAAATATTTGACGGTGTAATCTGACGGAGCTTCTTATCCTTTTATTAACCCTTTCCTCGTTATACGAACTTATGCGTAACGAGTTAGCCATTTTTACTGCATCGCTGCTGCTCCGCTTATGGGGTTGGCTAATGTCGCAGACCGCAGAACGCGTCTACATAATGCTCGGTCCTGGATCGCTTCAGTGGTTAACCCCAGACGTTGTTGCGCATTTGCCATCTGAGAAATCCAGGAATTCTTTTTCCGACCTCGTTTTCTTACAGTTGGAGTGACCGTAGTTGATAGTGCCTTTTTAACCGGATTTTCCGCAGATCTTCTTTGAACGTGGCAATACCAGCTTATTCTATTCGCTTCAAACTGCTCGGTTACCGAATTCTTTATATGTAGACTTCCTCTTATATGCGTAGATCTAATACAATCGCGTTTAGTGACTCCACTAGACATCCTTAACATTTTCATTTCCGCTGCCGTCATTTTGTTTTTAAACGCTTCGTACATTGTCCAGCACTGTGAACCGTATATAAGAGCTGGTCTAACAACCGTGGTGTAGAGTTTCCCCTTTAATTTAAGTGGAAATTTTCGGTCGCAAAAGATTCCCGAATTTTCCCGCCATTTCATCCATCCCACACTCACTCTGTGGTTTACGTCGTCGTCACATTTCGCTTCCATGTTAACGACTGATCCTAAGTACTTAAAGATAGTGCTTTTCGGAAGAACTATTTCGTCTAACATTATATCCGGAACAGGTCGCAACGGATGCGCAATTGGGCACGTCAAATGCTCCGTCTTTGAACAACTTATTTTAAACCTGTTTCTCTCTAGCGCATTTCTCCATGAATCTAAGGCGTTCTGTAAATCTTCGACGTTATCGCTAAGTATAACTGCGTCGTCAGCGAAGAGAATTGGCGTTACATTTGCTTCGCGCATGCAGTCTTTTAAAAGATAGTCGAATACTACGTTAAAGAGGAAAGGGCTAAGTACGCTTCCTTGATGCACTCCGACATTAACTGGAAATTCTCTCGTTAGTCCAGCAGAGCTTATTACCGCAGTTTTCACGTTTCCGTACATGTCTTGTATTATTCTAACATACGTTTCCGGTACGTTTTGAGACCTCAGCGCGGCCCATATGAGATCCCTAGGCACTCGATCGAATGCTTTCTCGAGGTCGATAAATACCATATGTAAATCCTTAGACGAATCTCGGTGCTTTTCCATTATTATTCGTAGGCTTTGGATAGCGTCCACTGTCGATCTTCCTTCAACAAATCCACACTGGCTATTATCGAGCTTTATTATTTGCCGAAGACGTTCGTTTAAGACTCTTTCGACGATTTTCATTGTGTGTGACATAAGCTTGATTGAACGGTAGTTGTTGCATTCTCGAGTGTCGCCTTTTCCTTTGTATAATGGAACCAAGAAGATACTTCTCCATTGATTCGGCATGGGTGGTCCACATTTTAATTTATTTAAAAGTTTCGATACCCAAACGCTGCCGATCCCCTCCATCTTCGACTAAAACTCTGATGGAATGCTGTCTGGTCCCGCCGCTTTCCCCTGCTTCATTTTTCCAATTGCTATACTTATTTCTTCGATTGAAAAGTCCGAAACTTCCTCCTCGAATAGACCAGCTGTCGGCACGATATCACGTGGAAACTGTTTGTTAAGCAACTCCTTGCAGTATTCAAGCCACCGGTCACAAATTTCCTTTTCATTTGTAAGTAAACGACCATCTGCGTTTTTGATGTATTTCGGCGAGGTTATTTCCATTGAATTTTTTCGCTTCTGTGCAGCGAGCTTACAAATATTTGGCATTTTAGTATTGTACGACGTTTGAACTTCTTGGATAGCTTGTCTTCTATCCGCCGATCGTGAGGATATTTGTTTCAACTCCTAACTCGCATTAGCCCCATAATATTTATCCAACTTTTCTTTTGTTTCCTTCGCCCTTTTGCCTCTCAAAAAATAATGTTTTATGAGAGAACGAAAATCGTTTTTGTCCATACCCAATATGATGCCAAACACGTCAACAACAATCAGCTGTCAAAACAAAACTAAAGACAGTATCGCACTGAAATTTGGCATGTCTGCCTAAATATGAACGGACTTCAAGGCACCATAACCTTTTTAGCAGTAGCAGCGCATTCTGGCGGTCAAGAAGGTTACTTTTCACCCCACCTAGTATACTACTTACTTGGAGGAAGGTAAACGTAGTATTTATCCTCCTCTGCTAAAGCTGGCAGCAGAGATCAAAAGCGCGTTTCTGGACATAAAGGGTGTTTTCGATAACACCGGATATGTCTCCAAATCAAAAGCCTTGTTCCACAGAAAGATCAATCAACCGACCATAAACTGAATCAAAGCAATGATAGAAAGCGGAGTAATCAGCTGTAGGGTGCTGTCCACAGTTAGGTGTACTCTTGCACAACCTGCTGCCTTGGTCAAAGGCGACCTGCTCAATAAATTATTAAGCAACCTACGTTACAATACTATTGATTATGCCGATGACCTTGTCATCATCACTAGAGACAGAGAAGCAAAAGAAGTCACTGCCCTTAAGATAGTCCAAGACTGATGCACCAGCGACAACATTTCTATAAATCCAAATAAGTCTCTTATAGTACTCTTCACTAGAAGAAGAAATTCAAACCTAGGTTCAGGTTCACTTAACGACAGAGCCGTTGAGTACTCTGATGGGGTCAAATATCTGGGATTAATCCTGGATAAAAGACCAAATTGGAACTTTCACCTAAACAATAAAATAACTGAAGCAACCAACGCTTTATGGGTTATCTCTCCAAAGATCATTAATTGGATCTATACAACGATGGTCAAGACTATCATAACGTATGCTTTTTTAGTAAGATGGACTAAGACCACGCTAAAGACCGCATTGACGGAACTCAAAATAGTACAGTCATGCATGTCTGAGTATTTTCGGAGCCTCGGAGCCTCGGACCTGCCCCACAGCTGCTGGAGAAGCAATAATCGGCCTATAGCCCTTACACTTATTTATCAACAAAGTGGCATTACGCAGCTCAGCAAGTTTGGTTATTTTCCAATAAGGACTTGACAAATTTTTTTTGAAATAAAACGCAAACCATTTGAGATATTTCAAAAATTTTATTATTGGCTTGAAGTACAGTGAAAACATTGGCCACCGCGGGCACGTTTGCAGCGATCAATTCGTTGGACCCAATTTTCAACGACTCGGCCACACATTTCGGCCGAAACGGCCGCTATTTCGCGTTCAATTTTGGCTCTGAGCTCTTCCAACATCGTCGGCTTGTTGGCATAAACCAATGACTTAACGTAGCCCCACAGAAAATAGTCAATCGGCACTAAATCGCACGAACGAGGCGGCCAATCGACTGGCCCATTTCTTGAGATAACTCGCTCCCCATACTTTCTCTTCAATAAATCGATTGTAACGTGTGCTGTGTGGCTTGTGGTATCATCCTGTTGAAACCAAATGTCGTCCAAGTCCATATCTTCCAATTCGGGCCAAGAATAATCGGTGATCATGGCGCGATCACGCTGACCATTCACAGTAACGTGACGATCGTTATCGTCGACGAAAAAATATGGCCCAATAACGCCGCCGGCATGCAAGCCGCAACAAACAGTTATTTTTTGTGGATGAAGTGGTGATTCATGAAGCACATGTGGATTTTCACCTGACTAATATCGCATATTTTGCTTATTGACGAACCCATTGAGCGTCTTCGTCTTTGAATATGATTTTGCGATGAAATTCACCATCTTGGCGCATCTTCTCCAGATCCCAATCGGAGAACGTACGTAGCTTCAAATGGTCCATCTGCTTCAATTCTTGAGTCAGCTTGATCTTGTATGGGTGCAAACCCAGATCCTTAAGCAAAATACGCCATAATGTGGTCTGAGCGATGGCCAATTCTTGAGAACGCCATGGAAATGACTGATTTGGATCAGTTGCTACTGACGCCTGAACTGCAGCGATATTTTCGACACTTCGACCAACCCGTTTTCTCACTGATACGGCCACATCACACAACGAATATGTGGACTCAAATTTTTGCACTAAACTTTTTATTGCCTGTCTACTAGGATGAGAATTACGACCGAAAATTGGAATTAACGCTCTTAAAGTTGCAGTCAGCCGTTGCTCTGTCGTGTTCTTTACCATGATGAAAATGTTGAGCTTACTGAATAAATTGACAGTCACAGTTTAATGATTAGTGAAAGAGTGCGTTCGCAAATTAAATTCAAAGTTGTCAAGTCCCTATTGGAAAACCCGATACAAACCAAAGAGTTACATCTTTCCGACCACTCGGACCTAAAGATCCTGCTCTCTGAAATACCAGAAATTGACATGATCTGCACAGCAACAGACTGTCTTCAATAAACATTATACTTCGACAACGGATTCCCCACTGAATTCCTAGCATAGAATCATGGGTCGGCAATAACCCACCAAACAGCCAAAACGGCATAAAGTTGTATAGGTGGAGCAAAATTAAAAATCCTATCGGAAGATGATATAACATAATTTTTGCAAATGGGCTCAAACGTTAATCATATTTGACATTTGTGAACTAAACAGCAATAGAACGCGTATGAATTACTGTCAAGCCATCGTCAATCTCAACAGCGAAGAGGACGATTTTGTGTCGAAAATCATCATGAGCGACGAGGCGAATTTCTACTTAAGCGGTTACGTTAGGAAGCAAAATCTTCATTTCTGGGGCACTGAAAATCCGCGTGTAATGTACGAGAGCAATAACATCCACTCAAACCCACTTTGCGGTGCGGCGTTCACACGGGATGAGTGATTGGGCCGTATTATTTTAAGGACACCATCGACAATACGGTCACTGTTACTGGCGAACGCTACAGGGCCATGATAAATGGAAATGGATGAGCAGGGCATGGTGAATATGTGCTTTCAACAAGACGGTGCAACTGCACACACAGCAAGAGCCACAATGGATATTGTGAAGGAAGCGTTTCCTGGTCGCATAATATCCATTTGGTGATTTGGCATGGCAAGCAAGATCGCCCGATTTATCCATCCCAGACTTCTTTCTTTGGGGCTACCTGACGTCGCGAGTTTATGCCAACAAGATTCAAACAATCGCAGCCCTTAAGGAGAATATTCGACAGGTACGCGAACAGTTATCACCGGAAATCTTGCCGGAAGTCATGGAAAATGCAATAAAATGGGCACAAATGTGTATAAACACTGGCGGCAGCTACTTGGCGGATATCATCTTTTCCACTTAACAGAAAAAATTGTTGTGGTCCAAATTAATATTTCCATCACCCAAAATCTTTCTTTTTTTTGATTAAAAAAGTAATTCAAAAACAAAAGGGGATGATTAATCTTGCACCACATTGTACAAACATAGCAATTGCTATGGGTACGAGTTCTAGTGCATTCCAAGCTGAAATGCACGCCAGTGCGCGCACTTTCGCATCGGGTTGAGGTAGGGTATTGTCCACGGATCGCATGCGTTTCACTGCAGACCTGTGTTGTCATCTTATTACTCTCACAAGAATCCGGGACTCTTCTGACATATCCAGACTTGTGTTGAACTTCTTTGTCAGATATCTGTATCAAGGATGTTATTTCATTCGAGAAAATTGTTACACTGCTTGTACTGGTTTCTGAAATGGAGTAGCTAAGAAGAGACGAATCTCTTCAAGGTCTTTTATTTCAGAGTGCAGGGCCAGAGACCCTGCCCGAATGGCAGAAGTCATGTTGGTAACGGCAACTTGTTTCAAAAAACCCCCTTTGATCCTACATTTGTAGAGGCAACATTTTTTATTGTTTTTTTTTTACAAGATAATCAATTGTCAGGAGGTCACTCGTGGTCTACACGTATAGCGACCAAAAGGGAGGTAGCCAGGTATCCAAAGTTCACAAACTAGCGACGAAACTCCCTCTTAATCATATATCCTTCGGTGTTTGCTGTTCCACCTTGGATTTAGGGATTTATTTTAGGGGTTTGCTCCTCTATCCCCACTGGGATATCCCTCCTCCTTTACCCGTACTTTGGACCGACAGATAACTTAAATGCCAGATTGCAAGAAAGTGATCAGACGGAGTTACAACTTCTGTATACGTTAGATTGGCATGTATAGTTCGTGCTTACAACTTTGTTGGCATCCAAGTTGATTGTCTGTGGGGCGCTTTATATGGCTCAAAATGGACTGAAATCTTCAATCCATTTGGTCTGTAATGCTCTCTTACTGTCACTCACTGACAAATCATTAGAGTGTTGAATTCTTTTGTCTTCGTTCTGTTTTTTTTGAGTTCATGACTTCACAATATTCTTCAGCTTCAATAAGTATTGGGTATATAACTTAATTTGTGCGGTTTTTTTCAAAATTTGAACGTTTATTTAAGAAAAACATGTACAATAGTATTATTCAAAGTATTGCCCATCTGAAGCTATGAATTTTTTCCCATCTTTCTGGCAATTTGTGGATCCCATCACAAAAGAACTGCGCCGGCTTGGCAGCCAAGAATGAATCAAGCCAATTTTTGATATTCTGCTCTGATGTGAATCGTATTACAGTGAGGGCGTTCTGCATCGACCGGAACAATGGTAGTCAGAAGGGACAAGGTCTGGGCTATAAGGCGGGTGGGGTAAGACTTCCCATCCACTGTTTTCCAAAAAGTTCTTAACCGGAATAGCAACGTCGGGCCGAGCGTTGTAATGATGGAAAATTATTGCCTCGTGTCTGGTCGCATATTCCCGGCGTTTTTCGGCTACTGCTCTCTTCAAACGGGTTAATTGTGTTCGGTAGCATTGTCCATTGATGGTTTCACCCGGTCTTAGAAGCTCATAATACAGCACACCCATCTGATCCCACCAAATACAGAGCATTACCTTCGCGCCATGGATATTCGGCTTTGACGTTGATTTGGCTGGTTGGCCGGGTTTCACATATGATTTTTTGCGCTTGGAGTTGTCGTAATGGATCCATTTTTCATCACCAGTAACAATCCGATGCAAAAATAACTTCCTTTTGTGGCGTTCCAGCAGCATTTCGGACATGCAAAACCGCCTTTCGATGTCTCTCGGCTTGATTTCATGTGGAACCCAATTTCCTTGCTTTTGAATATATCCAGCTGCTTTTAAACATTTTGAAACATATTAAAGTAATGAAGATGGACTCCCCGTAAAAACACTTTTTCAGGCACAAAGTTCGACATATTTGAGTGAAAAAAAAATTGTTCTTTACGCTTCAAATGAATGACATATACTGAAATGACGTACAATGACAATGGAATAATACAAGTTACGCCATCTCTTAGCAAACCGCGCGAATTAATTTATAGACCCAAGAAAATAAACTTTCTTTTTGAAATCATAGAATTGAGCAATCATTTTATGAATTCAGTGAATTGAAGTCTTTCCTTGAAATCATCTTGAATTCACTTGTAATAAAGTGAAGTACTTCTGGCTTCGAAACAACTTCACCGACTTCTAGGAAATCTCTTAACCAGTTTTTCCATATAACTTCTCTGACTTATTTAAATTGTTTATATGTATTCCCAGAATCTGTTCTTACCTTTCACAAGTCTTTTATTTTAAATGTCGCCCCTAGATGTATGTTTTTTCTCCTTAACAGCTCCAAATTATCTGACGCATCAGATATGGGTTGCTTCATACCCATATTCTTTAGAAGCTCGTCCAATTTCGTTTGCCACTATCGTCTGGGGCTCTGCACACCTTTTGACGACTGCCTTCGTTCCCCTAATAATTGCGGTGCTCCACGAATGCGGTATTTACCCCCATTTGGTGCAGATAAAGATTCTTAGCAGCACAAATGGCAAATAGTTCGAGTTAAGAGCTACCGAGCCGCACGGAACCAAAGATTTCATTGTGATCTATGCCCACTTTCTGCTCGTTTGTAATGGACAATGGCTTCATTCCTTCCGTTTAATCCAAAACACCTAAGGGTTGCCTAGGACGGTTTTTGTTATAATTGCATCTTTACTCGTTATTTTTAGTTCGTAGTGTACTAGAGTTTGACAATTCACTGGTAGTTGACAGTTCAGGAGCTAGCATATTGGTATTAGATTGATTTGCTGTTTTAAAGTTGAAAATTAAACATTCTGTTTAATCGAAATTGATGATCGATTAGTTAGCAGAGGCCTTTTTGAAGCAGGTGCAGCCTACAGAATGGGCTTCACCTATTGGAATTGTGCAAAAGTCTGGTGGAAAAATTCGAATATGTGGAGATTTGAAGGCTGGGGTAAATCCACAATTCGTGACTAATCGCCATCCTATCCCTCGGGTTCGGGATATATTCTATAAGCTTCGTGGAGGGAAGCTATTTTCAAAAATCGATCTTTTGGATGCGTAGTTACAGATTGAATTAGACGATGCATCAAAGGAAATTATTGTATAATAATTAGCACACCCTTTGGATTATAGCAATATCGACGTTTTAACCTATCCCTAAAAAGGGAAAGGATATATCCAATCCGGCGAATCTCCGGTCGATAAGTCTCCTTCCGAATATCACCTGACTAGGTGGGTTGAGGACAAACATATAGTTCCGGATAATCGATTCGGTTTTAAGGCAGGACATGCTATCTCACATGCCGCGTCTAAACTGATGTCCGATATCCAATGGAATAAAGGCAAAAAACAGTGTACTGGTGCCTGCCTAGTTGACTTGGAGATGGCTTTCGACACTGTATGGTTAGAAGGTCTTTTCTACAAGCTGGCCAGTCTGGGGATCAGTAAACCACTCTTGTACATTCTTTATAATATGCTAACCAACAGATGTAGCAGGCTACGACATATGCTCAACCATGAGATGTCCAAGCACCATTTGTTCTACACTCCCCGCGACTTTGGGTGTAAACCACAGCCACCACGATACTCCCACAAGGGGGCCAACTCCTAGGTCAGGCTGGAAACAATAGTTCCAGGGGCCCCTGACCTCCCGTGGTACCAGAATATAGCTTCCGGTCGAGCTTCGCAACCTTGCGGTCACTTCCAGTTGGGCACCTCACTGCCCAGGACTGGCGGCCTTTAGTACCTCAATTTATACTACTCACAATCAACCCGCTAGCTCTCTACTGCGTCTTCTAAGAAATACTTCCCTTGCAAAGCTACAGGCTTTTTCGAACCATACGGTGTCAGTTAGAATTCCACTGACATCGTGGGTCTCACCATTGAAGGTGATGCCCATAGCATGCAAGTCCCTAACATCCGAATAATTTGGGCACTCGCAAAGAACGTGCAGCCAATCTTCATGGGAAGCTCCACATGAGCAATTCGCCGAGCCGCTAAGCCCCCTTTTATGCAAAAATGCATTAAGGGAGCCATGCCCGGTCAACAAAAAGCCCAGGCTGAGGTTAAAGTTCCGTTCAGGAAACCTCTGCATGGTCAGCACATCCCTAAGAAAGCTGTAAGTAACCCTGCCATTTTCGCTAGCGTCCCATCTCGATCGCCAACTAGATATCACGCATGCGTTAAGCAAGACTTTACGCTCCCTCCGGGATAGGCCTCCCACTTCCCTCTGGGAGACCCAATCTTGCTCGTTTAGCGGGAGACCTTTTCTGATCTTGAAGGCAATACCACGACGTATCGCCTCCAGATCGAGAGGTGGCACTCCCAACAAGACCTGCATACCCTTTGTGGAGAGAGTGAGGCAAACCAATCAATGCCACTCTTTGAATGCTAACCAACAGACAGTTAGTTCATCGTGAAAATTGGTGATGTGACTTCTGTTGGAATATTTCAAATTAAAAATGGTCTTCAGCAAGGCGCGGTCAATTCGCCGATCCTATTCAACATTTATACAAGCGACTTGATAGGTTCACTTCCCCATACTATTGCGTACGCAGACGACTTAATAGCGTACAGAACAGGTCCAAAAATCGAGGTCATTAATAGTCTCTTACAGCGTGACTTCGATTAGATAAGACGATTTTGCGATGACTGGAAGCTGAAAATCAACTTTCAGAAGTCGGAAACCATTCTTTTTAGGACGCCGTTGTCTAAAGCCTCTAGGGATACCAGAAAAAATTGGCGAAAGTTCTCGATCACTGGACAATACGGGCAACCTATTGCCTGTCGAAATGCAGTCAGATACCTTGGGATTTGGCTAGATCAGTTTCTGTATTTTAACAAAAATGTAGATGCTGCTCTGGCCAGAGCTAAAGGCGCTTTTGCCCTCACAAAGAGACTGTTTCATAGCAGCCAACTCGATGCGAGGGTAAAGATAATCTGCTACATGCCCCTTATCAGGCCCATGCTGTAATGTAAGAGCAAGCTTAATGGAAAAGATTCGGGTGTTTGAGAGGGCTTGCCTTAGGGCTTGCCTTAGGGCTTGCCTTAGGGCTTGTCTTCGCTTGTACAGAACACCAGAGTCGGAGTACAAAAAATGTTATCCTAATGAGATCCTTTACAACAGGGCGAACCTAATACGAGTGGACAACTTCGTAATTAAGCTGACTCGAAGGCACATTGCAAGAGCTTACTTCCCCAATCACCTTTATCATGAGAGTGTGCGCTCTAACGGCTTCGTTCCACCGGAAGCATTCCTCTACCTTGATCAGATAGGGTTGATCCAGGATAGATCAGCAGTCCCGTTAATCTTCCATGTCGCTCGGACAGCTGGGGACAGCTGAACTTGAGTATTTGGGGCACACACTTTCGTCCAAGGGCATTCGTCCCTCCGAAAATCATCTAACGGCTATTCACCGCTTACCTAGACTTACCAACATCAAGGAACTAGACGCAGTTATAAGAAAACACTGTGGCGCTGGCAGTCCGGTATGGGCCATGGCCTAGTTTCGTGACACTCATTTGTGTTGCTCATGTTATCATTTTTGTCACATCTGAGCAGAGCCTACGGTTTATAGCCGAATCCGAACGGCACTCCTTAGAAGATTTGTCATAGGCAATTTTACTTTCGGGAGTTTCGGCCCGCCGGTTCGGAGAGGCCGATTGCCTTTGCCTGAAAGATTTTGATCGACGCAAAGGCAGTATATTCAGATTGAAAAGGAGGCGCTATCTATAGGTATTATATACGGAGTTGAGAAGTTTCATTGTTATTTGTACGGTCAGGTGTTCGATCTGCAGACGGATCATAAGCCTTTGACAGCGATATATAACCTCTCCAAGACGATTTTTAGAATGCATCAGAGACGGTTGGCCGAACAAGCTCATGGATGACGACTCAAAGTTGAAGCCGTATTTTACTCGTAAGTGTGTTGAAGCTAATTCATTAAGGTCACTGCGGCTGCTCAAGGATGAAACAGTTGTCTAGGTGATATGTTTGAAGGCATTGATGATGAGATTGTGCGACTGGCGGTGGGTTGCAGTATTTGTCGAGAAGTCGCAGCGGATCCAAAGAAAGAATTCATTAATTGGGCTATGGCGGAAGAAGCATGGGAGAGAATTCACATGAACTTCGCCGGAACGTTTTTCAACAAGATGTGGCTCATATATGTGGATGCAAATTCTAAGTTTCCGTACGTAGTATCGACGTCAGCATAACTTCAGAATCGACAATTAAGGCTGTTCAGGCCATTTTCACCATCGAGAAGAAGACTGCGGCTGTAAACACCAGCCACGTAATGTAGGAGCTAACCCCTGAATAAAATTCAAGTCCAGCAGAGACAATCTCTACTGCACCTGTGGGGGTAGCAACTTCACCAGCAGTTAGAAGGTCCGATCGTATTAGAAAAAGAGAAGTACGATTCCAACAGAATTCCGAGGGCTAGGTACGGAGTCTAATAAGGGCCGAGGAGATGTTGTAATTGCACCTTAACTTGTTATTTTTAATTCGCAGTGTACTAGAGTTTGACAGATGAAGTGTGGTGTTAAGTTAGTGGTTTTAATAAAGTTTTTTTCTGGATTCAGAAGATCACAAAAGTTTTGTTTACTGGTTGCGTAACGAACATCTAAGTGTAGTTTTGTTCAAGTACCTTGACACCTATATACTTTGTTGGACTCTTACAGAAGGTCAATCCGAAGGGCACTTTCTCTAAGTTTTCCACGATAAGACGTCCTATTAGGATGTCTAGTACCTTGTCACCTATTCAATCCCCATCTAATCAAAAGTGATACGTACATAAGGACTCGCTTAACCCTGTTCGTTTTCTAAGTCTTTTCTCTTCTTAAACGTGTAAATCTTTTCAACACAAAAAGGGTACTATGTCTCGTAACCTAGCATTTCGTTTACTCCTTCCTTTGACGTAGTTTTCATATTTTTTTCAATTTTTTTCCCCCATACGGTTCCACATCATATCCGTACAAGCTGATTGAAAGGATATTTTACGCCTTATCCATCACGTCAAATAATAAATCATGCGGTTTTGCTTTGATTGATGGCGCAACTCAAATCGAATTCAAAAGCAAAATCATATTCTGGTTTCGGGTTCTCGGTTCTGGGTTCTGGGTAGCCAGCCCCTCTCATCATCTGAAACTCTATATTCGTACATTTCATACATGCCACGGTTTGGTTTTCTTTTTTTTCAATCTTTTCGTAGCATTCATTCATTTCTGCGGCTCCAAAGTTTATTCATGTCATAAGTACGATGAAAATCCGTGAAAGGGATCGTGTGAGCTTTGTATACTCAAGCAGGGTGTATGCAAATGGGAGTTTTAGGTTTTGGCAGGGGAATATGTTCGCCATATTATATTTTATTTTTTTTATTTTTCCGATTTTCATTTAATATCACCGCCAACTCTGTTTCAAATTTAGCAGAAAAAGGTGAAAGACCTTGGGACGTGGAAACGTCTGCCGTATCTACAGGGATAAATTGTTCAATCTACCATCATTGACATCTAGAGATTACACAATATCTAATAAAATAATTTTTCAAAATAAAAAGAAACAGTTCGTATGCTAAAGACGAAACGGTTACGACCGAGACCCTGTTTGCGAATGCTAATTGGAGTCAATATATGAAGGCGATGGCAAGAAGCAATTGCCAGACAAGCGGTGGCGTTTTATATTCATTGCTTCGACATGTATCGAACGACTCACTGCTCAACTCAATTCCAACACAAGTAGTTCTGCTTTCTGTGCTCAGCTAAGGTCTAGCAACAGTCTGCTTTAAAGCGTATACAGCCTTGGACGAGATTGTTGATCTAGAAATGATGTCTCAAAACAAAGATATCAGCATCCTTTGGGCTTTCCTAGCATGGCTGGTTCAGTTTCATATTTTCATCATTCTCATAGATATTTATATTATGTACCACAATCTCAAAGCTTTCTTCCAATTAAGAAAAGCGGTCTTAGATACAAAACGTAGTGGAATTTTGATAAATTTGACAACCATTTGATACTGACGTTATGGATATGCCATCAAATGCAATGTCAATTCTGTTGCTGTGAAAGTACGAAATCGACTTCTCCTGTCCTCACGGATAATGTCTTCAGAATCTAAGCCAAGAAAGTCGGGTCTTGCCTGATACGGCGATGGTATTTTTCTGGAGGGTGAAATCAGGAGACTTTACTCCTCTTGAGGAAAGATTGTGTTTGTCTTCCGTGCAGAGATGTGGCCAATCCTTATTACAATGAGGGCTTGTTTTCATTTCATACAAATGCCATAACTCTCCAGGTTGCCGGCATACCAAACGAATGCTTTCTTATGTCTCTTGCTGTTCCTTGATAGGAAAAGCAGCTGGTTTCTTACTGGTGTCGTGATGGGCCACTATTTTTTTGCTTAACATCTAAGCCGGCTGGTCATAAGTTGCAGAGAATATCAAGGTAGGTTTCATCTGGATAGTCAAGTTGGCAGCCAAATCGACCAAAGCGTATACGTTGACTTTAATCACTTCCTAGTTGCAGCCAAATTTAAGACGCGATCATACGAGGGCGGGTCAATAAGTCCGTGACTTTTTGAATTTCTGACCTCTTTACTGAAACAGCAACACTGCTCCTGTCAACAGGCATCTGTCAGTTGACTCCTGTCAAAATTAAAACTTGCTGCGTCAGTTAGTTTGTGTTTGACAGCTATTTTTATCAGACTATTTCTTGCGAAAAAAAACCATTACCGAGACCAAGGCTAAGCTTGATAAATACTATGGGGACTCTGCACCATCGATTTCAATGGTAAAAAAGTGGTTTACTGAATTTCGTTGTGGCCGTACAAGCACTGAAGATGCTGAACGTCCTGGACGCCCAGTTGAGGTGTCTACACCCGAAACAATCGAAAAAATTCACGATATGGTGTTGGCCGACCGAAGATTGAAAATGCGAGAGATTGTGGAAGCCGTAGGGATCTCGCATGGCTCAGTGGTTTCAATTTTGAATGATCACTTGGGCATGAGAAAGCTTTCCGCAAGATGGGTGCCGCGTTTGCTCACAGTCGACCACAAACGCAATCGTGTAACAACTTCACAGGAAGGTTTGGCGTTGTTTAATCGCAATATGGAGGAGTTTTTGCGCCGTTTTGTAACCGTGGACGAAACATGGATCCATCACAACACACCAGAGAACAAACAACAGTCAAAACAGTGGGTTTCTAAGGGTGAATCGGCGCCAAAGAAGGCCAAGGTGGGTTTGTCAGCCAATAAAGTTATGGCGACTGTTTTTTGGGATGCACGCGGGATAATCCACATTGACTACCTTCAAAACGGAAGAACAATCAATGGGGAATATTATGCCAACTTATTGGACCGATTCAATGACGATTTGAAAAAAAAACGACCTCATTTGGCCAAGAAAAAAGTTCTTTTCCACCAAGACAATGCAAGGGTGCACACATGTGCAGTTGCCATGGCAAAAATCCATGAATTGGGCTATGAATTGCTCCCTCATCCACCCTATTCTCCGGATTTGGCTCCGAGCGACTACTTCTTGTTCCCAAACCTGAAGAAATGGCTTGGTGGAAAAAGATTTGACTCCAATGATGAAGTCATCTCGCAAACAAAGGCCTATTTTGAGGACCTCGACAAATCATTTTTTTTGGAAGGGATAAAAAAATTGGAGAAGCGTTGGACAAAGTGTATAGAGCTCAAGGGAGACTACGTTGAAAAATAAAATTATTTTTTTTATCAAAAAATCTGTGTTTTAATCCAAAAGTCACGGACTTATTGACCCGCCCTCGTACATTAGACATAGGAATATTGATGAAAAATAAATTGATCCATGAGAAAAGCAGACATGATCCTGCATAGAAAGTGTTCTGGCATCCCTTTAGCTCAAGAAATTTGAAGAGAGTCATGATAATATAAAAATCCCAATGTCTTGCAGGCCAATCAACTGATACCTGTCTTTAATCCCGGAACATAGGCTCTAAGAAATAGTGAAAGAAGCCAAGTCACCCAGCTACACGGAATAGTAGATAGATTTGAGTTGCACATAAAAGATGCTTATAATACTTTATGGGCATCAGGTAAAACTAGTTATAGATGAGAAATCGCACTCCGTCCCAGTACAGAAAGGCTAGCTCAATAAAAAAAATTCTAAAGGGCACCAAGGCCGGGTTAGGTATGAGTTAATGAAAGCATATGCTCCAGTTATCAGACCCAAACGTCATATCTTCAAAAAAGAGGATCCTGACTCAGAAGATGCAACGGAACGACAGCTGGCAATAAGCCAGAAAGATAAGCAGATATTGAACACTATCAAGAGAAATCTTCTTGGCAGAGTATCGGGAGCCTCTTATGTAAGTATAATCGACGCAAAGTTCATATCTTTTAGTAAATAGCTTTGATTGAAATACTTTCTTAACCGTGTAACGATATGTGATATATATGCGGGCCATGGTCTAGCTTCTTTGCCACTCATTTAAGTTGCTCATGTTATCATTTTTGTCACATCTGAGGGGGGGCTACGGTTTATCGCCGAGTCCGAATGGCACTTTGTCATAGACAAAAAATAGACCTGAGGCGAACTAGCAGCTGTGCGAATGCGGCGGACACAAAAGAAATCTTGGAACTTTTGGAACCCCTTACTGGTGAAAAATTTACCATTATCAGTTAGTAGAGTTTCGGGCATTCCAAAGATAAGAAAAACTTGCATTTTTAGAATTTTTACTATGGCTTAGCTGGTTGCTTCTCTAATCGGGAATAGGAGCTCAAACGTTGTTAGCTGATCCAATGCCATGAATATGGTAGTACTACCGGATTTTGACTTTGGGCATGAATCTTAAAAATCGAGATAGAGGGGCCAATGTCGGCCAGAAATAGCGCACGCGTGGCCTTTTGGGTGCCTTAGCTATACAGCCACGGGAGGAGCTAGGAAAACAGTGTGCTTAATAAAAGAGACGGTTGGTGAGCTCAACGGGAACCGAAATCTTCCTAATCAAATCATCTAGAAGCGGTTTTCCTGTGCAGTGTTTGAATTTCTTGTAAATGAAATTGATCGACACAACAAGGTCAGGCAGCTCTTCTTGTTTATGTGCTATGGTAGTTATATTCTCACAGCATCCCTCAGATTGAAAGCTAGAATCTGTGAGAACTAAGATCATGACATCGATAGTTAGGTTCGATATTCGATCTTGTGGACCAGTGAAAGGTAATAAGGCTTCGATAGCTTCATTATTAAAAGTGAATTTTACGCCCTTTCTAATAGTGTTGGTGAAGGGAGTTACTACTGAAGACAAACCTTTAACAAATGCTCTATAACTACTGCGGTGCTAAGATTATTTCGGTGTATGAAAGCGAGCATAAAAGAGATTCCGTATGCATGTTCTTGTATGCATTTACGAAGATTATCCACCTTGTAGAAATGCAAAGGCTAAGGTAGGACTTCAACTCTGGTCAATAAAAATTATGAGGCAAACATTAGACCTTCTCGAACCATTCGCTCTAAATGACCCAGTCTTGTCGGTCCAAGACCTTTACTCATCTGGCTAAATCGATGTCGCTGTACAGTCCGTACAGTTCGTCGTTGTATCGCCTCCCCAGATGGGACCGAAGACCAGCCGAATAATTTTCTTCACAAGCAGCCAATTGCACCCCATCCATTATATAGAAGATCGATTGATCTCAGCGCTTATATTTATATTTTATATTTCAACTTCAAACATATTAATAACTTCACTTTCAAACATTTTTTTGTCATTTACTAGGAATTTAGACGAAATCAATAACCGATTCATTATATCAGTGATGTTTTCCGTTCGTGTCGTTTTTCTGGCGAAAAATTCCCCATAAAATTTGAAGTCCTTATTGCGCGCTTCCTGGGGGTTCATTACATTACATTATATGTTTTATTGAGACTTTTTCCAATCAATACATTTGTGTGTGTATAATATTTTTTTTCTTAAGAGCTATGACTAAAATTATGTCTGGCTTTAAATAGTAGTTATATACAAGTAATAGTTTTATAGACAATTAAATCAAGGATGTAAATAAGTTTATATAGGATTGAGGTATACGCTTGCTCCCGGCGTATTACATCGACGTTGCTTCACAAGGCACTTAAAAACTAAAAACTAAAAACTAAAGAAAAAACAAAAAAACAAAGAAAACAAATGACTAGGTATTGAAAATTCTTAACAATAATTACCATATCCCTATACTAATTATAGCTATGCACTAGGCCTTTGAGCCGCTTAATGTTTATATATAATACTATATAGACAGAAGCAGAGCACTAGCTGTAGTGATTATAAGAAAAGTGGGATTATGAGCTACCCAAAAGCAAAGGAAAGTTATCCGCGTAGATTTAAAGGGGATGCTTTTTCGTAAAAAGGAACTGAAAGGTTTTGATTCGCATTTGGTCTCAACAAAGGAAAGGATCTCGGGTTTAAACGATTAAATGGAGAAAGAAAATAATTTTCCTCCACACTATCGTTGATATTTGAGTCCAACAAAGATTTAACCATTGGATTAGGATCATCACGTATACCCTCTAGCTTTTTTACAAATAATTCAGTTCGGTATGTCATTATGGGTGTAATTTTCGTTTCGGAATACAGGGTCTTATTAGAAAACCATTTTTTATCTGGCCTTCTATATTTACCGCAGCAGAATCTTAAAATTTTTCTCTCAAACATTTGGAGTTCTTCGGCTACAGTGGGCGAAATTGTAAACCAAGTACAAAACCCATATGTTATTATTGGTCTTATTAAGGTCTTGTACATTAGCATCTTGGTATTCGGCGAAACTTGTTTAGAATTGAGCAGTGGCTTAAGAATTGCTGTGACCATTTTGGCTTTATTCAATGCTCTGCGGGCATGTTTGTTGAAACCGAGTCTTTTATGAAAGTTAATACCGAGGTACTTGACCTCATCTCGTAGTGGAATATTGTTTCCATTGATCTCTAGTTTCAAGGTCTTACTTTCATTTACTGCAAGATAATGTCCTTTCCCGCTTGCATTTCTGCAGCAGGTTATGCCACATTTAGCTGTATTTATTTTTAGCTTCCATTTTTGGAAGTATGCTATAAGAGTCAGTAGTTTGTCTTTAATCTTATTAAGCGCAGCATTTGGTCTTTTGTCACTTGCTAATATCAGACTATCATCTGCGTATAAAATAGCACTAAGGTCATCTTGCGATGGGTAATGGAAATGAAAGTCATGTATATAGATATTAAATAGGATTGGTCCTAAGATCGATCCCCGAGCCACACCGGAAAGGACTGAGAAATAGTCTGAGTGCTCATCACCTATGATAACAGAGCTGAGCCTGTCTTTTAGGAAGCTGGAAATGATACAAATTAACCACTTAGGAAGTTTTAAACCAATTAGTTTATAGATTAATCCCTTGTGCCAGACAGAGTCGAAAGCTTTTTCTAAATCTATATCAAGACCTACCGTGCATATTCTGGTTCTTAAGTTTTGAATAATCTTGTTGTGCAGTACCAGTGAGGCATGTTCCGTTGAATGACCCTTTTTGAAACCAAACTGGTTGGAGTCCTCCAAAATGTTACTTAACTGCCCAACTATATGCCTCTCGAACAGTTTTCCTATATTAGATAGCAAGGATATTGGTCAAAAGTCTTTTATATTTCTTGCTGTCTTAGACTTAGCTACTGGGACTATTTTCCCTTTTTTCCAAATTGAAGGGAAATATTCATTATTCAGGCAGTGGTTGAATAGAGTAGAGAAAGATGTGTCAAGAGAAATGGGACATTTTCGAAGAATGAAGTTTGAGATATTGTCTGTTCCAGCTGATTTTTTGTTGTTGAGGGCTTCTCTCAACAAACTCACACTATTTGGGGATGTAAATGCTTGCGCATTGTTGGGATTTATCGCAGTATTTGAAGGCGAAAAGATTGTCAGGGTTTGATTGAACTCGTTACTAAAAAATGATTCTACTGTCGAGCAGATATTATTCTCCTCAGATTGATCTGGAACTATTTCTATATTCGAGTAAATGTGTGAGTAATATTCTTTAAACGCATTTAGTTTACTTTGCACATCATTTAGGTTACCTCCGTTGTGGACTAGAGTGTCTTTCGAAATATAAGTTCCGAAGAATTTTCTTCCGGTTATCCTATCAATATCTTTAAATGCATGAGGCGAGGGTCTTATTTGGTTCAATCTTCCCTTAAAAGCAGTGTTACTATCAATCCGAACCGATATTTGAAATTTTTCACGTTGCGAATGGAGGAATGCAATTGAACGTTGATGTTAATTTGTTCATTTAATTTTGAAACCCAGGTATCTGTTTCATCGTTTGAGATATTTCTTTCGGTTGGGATATTTAAAGCGGACAGTCTATGATCAAGTCCGGTTCTAAAAGTTTCCCAATTAGTGAGTTTGAAACATCTGTATGTTGCTGGTGGCTGTAGGATTGGACGGAAATCAATTATGCTTAGTAGTAACTGAATCCCAAAGTGATCCGAATTCGTTGCGAATGTTAAACAAACTGGAGGGTTCACATTATTGCAGATGAGAGATGAAGATATAAGAAAAAAGTCAATTACAGATGATGATCTAGGGAATGTAGGGCTGTTGGGAACAACTAAGTCTAAATTCAAATATGGCCCCCGTTGTAAAGCCAGTTGTGTTTCGAGTTCCCATTTTGGTTATGGACTGTGTCACCCCAATCTGTATGGCGTGCGTTGAAATCCCCTCCTAATATGACTGCGTCAAATGAATTCATAAGCGTGTAAAGTCTGTCAAGTTCGTTTGGCAAACGTCGACCTGCATTGGAAGGAATATAAATGCTTCCTATCAAAATAGTCCTTCCTAAATCAGTACTACTACGTGATGTAATAGTGACTAGGCAAATGGAAAAAACGTCACTCTGAAAAGGGATTTCAGTATACTTATACTTTTGGTCTAAGATGACTGCTGTTCCTCTACCTGAGTGACAATAAACAAAAACACTGTGGCGCTGGCAGCCCGGTATGGGCCATGGCCTACCTTCTTGACACTCATTTGTGTTGCTCATGTTTTCATTTTTATCACATCTGAGCGGGGCCTACGGTTTATCGCCGAGTCCGAACGGCACTCCTTAGAAGCTTTTTCGTAGGCAAATTTTACTTTCGGGAGTTTGCCATTGCCCGCCGAAAGGGTGATGGCGATTTGAAAAACTGTTGGTGACCCAGCCAGGAATCGAACCCAGACTGTCTGCGTGATAGTCCAATGAGCTAACTATCGCGCCATCGCCATCGCCTACCTGAGTGACAAGGGATGAAATTAAAGCCATCAAAAGTGGGCTTATGGTACGAGGATAGCCTTGTTTCCGAAAGCAGGCATATTTGAGGCTTTTTGGTTTTTAGTGTGTTAAACAAATCTAGTCTTCTTTCAAGGGAAATTATGGAGTTACAATTTATCGACAAAATTTTGAAGTTATTTGTCTGCATTATACCACTATAGAGGCTACAAAATCAAGATATGCGAACATTTTGTCCTCTGTAGACCGAAGTTGTTAATAAGTGGGCCAGAATTGTCTGATTTTTGTTAGCAGTTCTCTAAAAGATATGTTAAAAAGATCTTTCGCCTCGTTTAAGAAATTATCAAGATCACCAGATTGTTTCTTTGCCGTAAAGTTTGTTTGGGTGTCATTCACGCGGCGGGAGTAGTTACTCTTTACCATGTCAGCATATGTAACGTGTTGATTCGTAAGCGTATTTATAGCGCCTTTTACTACCGCTCTATTTTTGATCGCAACCTGCCTTGCGCCTTGTGTCGATATATCTCGTTTTTCTTTATATTTTAGATATGATGGGCAGCCATGATAACTAGCAGCGTGCCCGGTTTCATTACAATTAACGCACTTAAGAGAAGGAACTTCCTGATTGGATTCCCTGAGCGACTTAAAGGAAGCGTTGCACGCTTCTGAATCATGAGAATCGCCGCATGGAACACATCTACTATTATATGAGCAACATTCACCGGAATGACCGAATCTTTGACACCTATAACACCGAAGTACAGCTTTATTAATTTCTTTTTCCCAGTAGACACGCTGGTGGAGCAAGTATCTAATACTAATTAAATCTTTGATGGATTCACCTGGTTCTAATTGAACAATAAACATATTTAATTTCGTACCCATTTCTTTTGATTTTGAAGTAGAAAAGGGTGTTATCTTACAAATTCTAATACTAGGAGATGTAGCTTTCACAGCTTTTTCTATAACCTTGACAGGGGTATCACCCTCAAGGCCCTTCAGCATAACTGAAACCTTTTTCGTTTCCTTAGGCGCAAAAGACAACGCACCAATACCCGTCCCGCGTAATGTATTAATTATAATTGAATGAATTTTAGCGTCAAAAAAACAAAACAAGACCTTATCCGGGCTACTCCGACATATTTGGAGCTCAGGCCGGAAAGGATTTCCAGGACCTAGTTAGGGTCCTGGAAAAGAGATGGTGGCGGACGAGCCCTATAAGGGCCAACGGCAGCGCTCACATCCCGGAACGGGTTACTGGCTTCGGTGTAACCGACCCCTCGTCCTAGGGGCACTCAAAATGGAACTGGTCCTCCAGGTTGGGGGTTGTGACGCCGGGATAACTGCCCGGCCATTTAAAAAAAACAAGAAGTTACGAAGCATCAACAAGCCTCGGATATGGACGAATCTACTGTTGAAAACCCACGCAAACGATTTAAGGACAATGAGCTTCGGATACGCACGTGGAATGTTAGATCACTTAATAGACCACGTGCACCCGAGCAACTAGCGGAGGCCCTAGACTGCTGCAAAGCAGACATAACCGCCATCCAAGAAATGCGATTGGATGGGCCGGACAAAAAGAAGATGAAAAACTGCAACATCTACTACGGCAATTGCTATCGACGGCAAAAGCAATCCGCATCAAGGGTTACTTCGCCAACATAAGCCTCATGTGCGCGCATGCCCCCACAGAGGAGAAAGATGACGACACCAAGGATGCCTTCTATGAGCTCCTCAACAAGACCTACGAGCACTGCCCTAGCTATGACATTAAAATTGTCCTCGGTGATTTTAATGCAAAGCTAGGAAGAGAAGGTATCTTTGGTGGAACAATCGGAAAATATAGCCTGCACAACACCACCTCCGATAACGGATTCAGGCTAATCGACTTTGCGGCGGGGCGAAACATTGTCGTGGCTAGCACGCGGTTCCCACATCTCGACATACACAAGGGGACTTGGAGAACTCCTGATCAATCAACAGTCAACCAGATTGATCACATTGCGATCGACGCAAGACACTCCTCCAGCATTATGGATGTCCGTACGTTCCGAGGAGCCAACATCGACTCGGACCATTACCTTGTTGTAGCCAAGGTACGGTTGCGGATATCCCAAACTACGCCAAGACAAACTTATGCTGTGAGAAAATTCGACGTTTAACGGCTACAATCGCAAGAGATCGCCAAGTCCTTCTCCGATCGAGTGTCTCTAAATCTCTTAAGAGGTCCAATGCCGCCAGCATCAAACATCGAAGACCATTGGAAACACTGCCAAAACACCATCAGAGATGCCGCTTCTGATGTGCTGGGTTTCACTCGTCCACCACAACGAAACCCCTGGTTCGATGATGAATGCCGGCAAGCACATGCAGCTAAGCAAGATGCATATAACGCGGCGCTGCTTAGAAAGACCAGAGCTGCTCATGAGCTCTATGAGCGGAAGAGGAGAGACGAACACCGGCTTCTCAGGAGGAAGAAGAAAGAGCATGAGAAGCGCGCGATCGAGGAAATTGAGAGATGCTACTCCAGGAATGAGGTTCGGAAGTTTTACCAAAAGGTAAAAATAACATGCCGCGGAAACAAACCCCGAACCGAAGCCTGTAGAGATGAACAAGGGAACATCGTAGTAGAATCGCAGTCGATGCTGAGGATTTGGAAAGACCATTTCTGCAGACTGTATAACGGCGATGACGGATCAAATACCGCTGTCAGGCAGAATCAACCTTTCAACCTGGACGATGATGACCAACAATTCCGTCCACCCGACCTGGATGAAGTGAAGATAGCCATATCGAACCTTAAGTCCAAAAAAGCTGCTGGAGTGGATGGCCTGACTGCCGAGCTCTTCAAAGCGACAGGCGATGACTTGGTAAGGAGCATACACCAACTCATCTGTAAAATATAGTCGGACGAAAGTATGGCCGATAAATGGAATCTCAGCATTGTTTGTCCGATTCTCAAGAAAGGAGACCCTCTGAACTGCGCCAGCTACAGAGGTATCAGTCTCCCTAACATCGCATATAAGATCTTATCCGCCGTATTTTGTGAACGCCTGTAGCCATTCGTCAACAACTTGATAGGTCCATATCAGTGTGGCTTCAGGCCAGGAAAGTCCACCATCGACCAGATATTCACACTACGGCAGATCTTGGAGACGACCCTTGAGCTTCAGATCGATACCCACCACCTATTCATCGATTTTAAGGCCGCGTATGACAGCATCTATAGAGACGAGCTATACAGAGCAATGTCTAGTTTTGGCATCCCTGCCAAACTCGTCCGTCTGTGCAGGATGACGATGGAGAATGCACGCTGCTCCATCAAGGTCGGTAAAGATCTCACCGAGACCTTTGATGTCCAGAAAGGATTAAGACAAGGCGATGCGCTGTTATACGATTTTTTCAACATCGTACTTGAAAGAATAGTGCAAAACTCACGAGCAAACACAAGAGGCACTATCTTTCAAAAGTCCGTCCTTTACTCGCATACGCCGACGATATTGACATAATCGGGAGAAAGCAGCGTGATGTCAGTGGCGCTTTCGCGAGTATTGAGACGGAAGCGGCGAAAATGGGTTTAGCGGTCAATGAGGGCAAGGCCAAGTATATGCTGTCAAGCAAAAAGGACAACCAACACCGACGTCTCGGACAGAACGTCACCCTCGACAGATATAACTTTGAGGTAGTTAAGGACTTTTTCTACCTAGGCTCCGCTATAAATACAGACAACGACACCAGCGCTGAGATCAAGCGAAGAATAACTCTTGCCAACCGCTGTTTCTTTGGGTTAAGAAGGCAATTGAGTAGCAAAGCCCTCTCTCGGACAAACAAAAGTCACCCTTTATAAGACTTTAATAATCCCGGTCCTGTTCTATGGCGCAGAGGCATGGACATTATCAAAAATGGATGAGGGTGTTCTTGGTTGCTTCGAGAGAAAAATTCTTCGGGCGATCTTCGGTCCCGTCTGCATTGACGGTGAGTGGAGGAAGAGATACAACGACGAACTGTATGGACTGTACAGCGACATGGACCTAGCCAGAAGAGTGAAGATCCAAAGACTGAGATGGCTGGGTCATGTAGAGCGCATGGACACCAATGCTCCGGTCCGAAAAGTCTTCGAATCCGCCCCCGAGGGACAGCGCAGTAGAGGAAGGCCAAGACTCAGGTGGCACACGCAAGTGGAAGAGGACCTCAGCCACCGAATACAAATATTGGTGGGCAGAAAGGGGCATTGTTAATGATTTTAGTTGCATTACCAGCGAGTTGATTATCGATTTCAATGGACGACGTGTTGGATCTATGATTAACAGGGGTGTTGGTTGGCATATGTATGTTTGACACAGGCACTTGAAGTTCCATATCATCGAGTGAGGAGAATCTATTTTGCGACAAAACGTTTCGCGATGGTTCACCCTCACGCAAGTTTCTATTTTTTTTCTTGCCATTGGGCTGATAGTTGCTAGCAGCACGTTTGAGACTCCCAATAACCTTTGTCCATTCAGTGGAGTGATCCATGGTGGTAATTTTGTTATTTGAAATTGAATCGCGCTCACCTGCATTAGCAGCAGTGAGTGCACTAATTGTACTATTGATTGCGCGTTTCTCTATTGAGAGAGCGCTTTTTACATTTAAGCAATGATGATGGTTTATGCAATCAGGAAACACATGTGCGTTGGCTTGTACTTTGCCCGAACGATCACTATTTTTATCTTCCAGCAAAGAAGCTGGAGGGTCACTTTTGGTTTTTTCACAAAAAGCCACTTTAAGAAGTCACTGTCTCAAAAGAAGGGAATTAATGGGCTAATAAATTAATGCGGCCTTAGCTGATTTAGGGGTCGGTTGAGTTAAGCACTTGACGATTTTTAATCGAGTTTAAGAGCACACGTCTGTTCACGACCGAGTTAACCATTCCACTCGCTTCTTGGGCTTCTTCACTAAGCATGCCGATAGGTAATAAGGCCTCTCGAATCATTACAGATCCATGAATTAGTACTTTGTGAAGAGTTGGTGTCATAAGCATCCAAGGATATAGTTTCACATACAAGCAAGCTGTCTCAAAACAATACTGTTCAAATTTTTCTGGCTTGAAGTATTATGTAAATTCTTCTAAAGAGTTCCGGATCGATGTTTGCTATAGAAGAAGAAACAGTGTGGCTTTGGAAAAACTTTAGAGTTACATTGCCGTCATTAGAGTTTCTAAAGCCCGGTTTTGGTTTGTCTACAATTAGTGAAAGCTGGTTTTTAAATTGTTCTTGAATATTCTTTTTTGTTTTCTCAGCCAAGTCATTGCTCTCTTTTGGTATTCGCCAAGAGAGTGTTGGTAGTTTAAAGCTCATGTGCAGCAGTGACTCAAACAACCTTATCCAGGCATGTAGTACAGAAATACCAAATGAAACATAATCGGGTTTGATTGGTCTCTGGCAAATTCTTTCGAGATTAATAAAATCTTTGGATGTGGCATCGCATAAGTAGCATTTCGTACTAGATTTTGTTACAGAAAGTGCGTTACATATCTTTTCATGTACCATAGTAAACATAGTTTGAACGAAGAACTTTTGCCAATCTGAAGTGATTTCTGTTGGTGTCAGCGCTCCTATTTGACGGTCTTTATTTTCTTTTATGGCCATTGGTAGGTCAACTGTTTCCTTTTGGTATTCCAGACTTATTGGCCTACAAAATCTTGGGGATGATGGTTTAGGGTTTTGCCACAAAACTAAATTTTCTCCATGCGAAATACGTAAGGGAACAAGACAAGTCAAAAACATATACTTATCATCTGCCACTTCAGATAAGAATTTTTGTTTATGTTGAGTATGACTCGAACTGCCAACAAATCCCCATTTTGAGTATAAGACCGTCTTATTAGACCTTTCGGCGAGTTTTGATTGAATAACTGTTTTTTGGCTTTGCAACAAGCGCGTAGCTGTGTGGTCTAAAAGTGATTCCAGAGGTAGTTCAGCCTCAAATTCTGTGGCATATAGATCTTTAGGATACGAGTTCCGTTTTTCTGCTTGTACCAATTTATAAGATGGAAAAATATCTTTAGTATAATTCCTGATTATATTATATTGACTTCTGCTCAACTTAGTTTCGATCATAATCGAAAGTGCCTCACAGGGTTAAACTTTCACTAATTTGGCAGAAGAGCTTAAATCCATGCAGTCTTTAGCATATGTCGGAAGATTTGCGCTGCATAAGCCAAAACATCGGCAGTGAGCTCAGAACGAATATCTGCAGTTTTTCTACGCTTCGAATTTTCGCTACTATCGTGAAACGAGCTCGAAGGTCTACCACCTAAGTCTCTCATGATGCCTACCATGCTTGAGCCATTTTGATTTTAATTGGCCTTTGAAGTTTCGGAACTCCGTTGATAAATTTTGCCTGTTTGTGGCTGAACAGTTTAATTTTTCCGCCTAAAACTCAATTATTTCATTGAACTTGCATTCCAATGTCTTTTTATTGCTATTGCACAAAACTTCGAATAGCGTTTTTCTATTAATATTTAGTTTTACGTCGGATTCTGGAACAAAATCCGAAAATTTGTGTTAGACATGCACAAGAAAAAAATTGTTTTAAGAAATTCGCGCAACAGGCTTTTACTTTTGACTTCAGTTCAGTATAAAGGATATAATATTTGGGCAATAATTAGCATAAACAGTTTGAAAAGCCTGTTGCGCAGTTTTAAAATAAACTGCTATTTATTAAAACAGGCTACTGTTTATTTCAATCTTCAATATATCCCGTTATGTGTCCGAAAAAATTTCTAAAATCTTGACATCAAAGATCCCGGTGAGATTTTTACTGACTATGTCAAAATAGTAAGCGTTTTCCAACGTTATCCTGCGCAGACTGACCAGTTTGGAAAGGATGTCAAACTAGACACTGCTCTGTATAGCTCGTCTCCATATATGCTCCAAACATAGGTAGTGTGTGTGTGTATCGATGGGATTTCTCCAATCTTCCAGACTGATAGGTTAATTCTGCAGTCTATTGAAATAGTCTCTTCCAATCCTCATCATCGACTGGGACTCTACTACGATGCTCCCTTGTTCGCCTCTACAGGATTCGGTTCGGGGCTTAGTCCTTCTATACTGCGGCAATCTTGTGCATAGTGCTTAGCTGAATGTAATTGTCGTTGTTTTTCATCCCGTTTAAGTTCGGCTTTTGCGATGTAATGCACTTCATGGGTGGCGGTTATATCTGCTTTGTAACAATCTAGGGCCTCTACTCTTTATTTGGCTGCACGTGGGCTATTAAGGGACCTAACATTGCAGGGGTTGTCGACAATAGACGATTGTAGATACTTATAGAACGATCTCTCTGTTATACCAAAGCAAGTAACCGATTTGGGGGTGTAAACGTTGCCTTTGGTCAGTAAAGCGCTCATCCGCAACCATCACTCTTGAGACTTAGTCTCGGAATCATCCGATATCCAAATATGTCGGAGAAGGCCGGTGCCATTTGATTCGGGATTTACTTTACTACATCCGCTGTCTCGCCTAAAGAGTTGCTATTTTTATCTGCTATTCATCACTCGCGCTCATAAGTTTAGCAAGTCGAGTCCGAAAGGACGTCTACTCGTACCCGATGTTTACCACTTGAAAGTTAAATAAACACAATTGATGTGTTGACAGCTCTCGGTGCCTACCCTATTTCAACAAGTTTTTCATTGTTTGCTATTTACTTCAGTTCCTCTACGAACGGCCCATAACGCCCCACTACCAAATTCTATTTTCAAAACGCTGGCTGGCACAGCCATTACATGAAGCCAGGGGCCTACCAAAACGAGGCCTTATTGGAACAGCGTTTTTGGTTAAGTGTTGCTTGGAGAGGATCGTTTTATATAGTTCGTGCGACCGGTGTCAAGTCGTTTAGCCAGGAGGGAAGTTCTATCGAACACATTCACTCAGAATACTATTTTGGAGACTAACAAATACTACACCAATCGAGGTTACGACGTTGGACGAGTCATTCTCAGAAAACTTGGATGAACCATCATTGAGGTATGTATCTCTACTACCTTCCCGTGGAGTTTTGTTGAAACCTGCTCAAAGACAGACTCGCGATCTTAATGCCCACCATTTACCTCAAGAGACTACACTACTTCAGGATTTTGATGAAAGTTTACCAATTCACGGTGAGGGCAATGAGAAGGCCAATCTGGTTGTGAGGATTATTTGTAGGGCTTAAGGGAGAGAACTACCAAAAGTCAGAACATTGCGCACAACGAATATTATCAGTCAGCTCACTTCAATCTCCTTCTCATTTATTAACGTAAATTAATGTTAAATTAAATTTTCTTCGACGTATTGTTATGCTTTTGTCCGATAAGTCAAAAACAGAAAAGAATTAATCCAGTTCTTACATATGTACGCCCACAACAGAACTCCTTAAAAGTCATGTATCACATTCAACTAATGATTTCCTTCGAAAATAACCTCAAATACGAAGCTCCAATCAACTGTCTTGTGTGGGCTGCCACAAATAACTAATAACGTTTCCGTTTTGGTCATTTATAACGATATCTTCAAAAACAAAGACTAGATACCGTTTTTTTTTTCTATTCACAAACCCCCCCTTTCAGAAATCACCATCCAGATAGATATACAAGGATAATCATCAATCAACGATTTCGTCCTGATTGATGAATACCCATGTAAATTAATTCGCTACCACAAGCCGCCGAAAACTGCCAGTGGCTTCGGATTCACTTCACCACAACCACCATCACAACATTTGTCGAATTTACCACCCCCAATCCTCTTAATTATTTTTATTTCTTCAATCGACTTAGCCCAATCCCTTTTGATGCCGACAATCAAACGGATATCCTTCAGAACAAAAATACAAAAAAAAAAAAAAAAAAAAAACTAAACACCGCCCTCAGAAGGAACAGAATAAGAGCATTGGAAACAAACGTCAAATCGCGATAGCGTATCGTTGATTCGCCTTTCTTCCAAAAAAAAAAAGTTCTACATCTGTACACAACCGAAAAAAGCCAAAGAAGGAAGGCAAAGGCAAAGGCAAACGAACAACAGAAAAGAAAAAAAGAAAAAACGAAAAAAATATGCCAAAGATCAATCAGAATCGATTATCCTGATTATCGTTATCCTTTTCGCAAATGTCGAATGTGTTTCTTTCTCGGATTTTGTACGCTCTAAAAGTTGTCTTATCACAAGTGTGCTTAATATATGCTTTTATTCTACACATCCATACATTTATAGGAACAGAGGGCTCTTCCCAGTGTCCCGGTCGGAACTGTTATGCCAGGAGCATACAGAATAGATCTTGGCCTTATCACAGCGTACACACTATGTGTTCGAGTGTGTGGTTTAGTTTGGTTAGAGGCTGGTGTACGAGAACGGATATCTCTGTATCTCAGTAGTTGTAGTCCAATGTGATAAATGACATTAATCCATGTGTGTAGTACCCCCCACCCCATCCGAAGCATTCCTCTGAAAGTTTCAAGCCATAAACTATTAACCCTCATTCGTTTTTTCTTATCCCTAATAGTCGGTCATCAATGGGTGGGGGATGATGGCTTTGCGGTTGGGGGTACCTACTCTTTGTCGATGTTCTGTTCATTTGAATAAAGTTTTATTTATTTATTTATTTTTTTTTAACAAAACTTTGACATGAATTCCATATTTCCCTCTGAATGAGGTCAGAACACAATTAAACAAAAGTTTGGTCCATTATTTGCGAGCTGATTTAATTTTTACATACTCCAGACTGTTTTCAGTTCTTTAGAAAGGATTGATCCCTTTTTATTTTATTTTTTTGAATAAAAAAGTGTAGAAGAGTGCTCAGTTTTGTGGCCTTAACCTGTGCACTTCTGGTTCGTTTTAGCAAGAGCTTTGTACTTTATTTAAAAACTCATTGTCTTTGAGTTTATAGATGCTGGACAAACTTTAACTACCTTAAATAATTGTTTTTAAAAAACTCTATCTGTTATGGAAAAGCCGCCGAATTATTTTCTATTAATTTCTTTGCTCTCCATAGAAAAAACACAACCAAAAGAGCTTTCTCCGCGTGACCTGGGAATTGATTCAAACACCAGTTGCTACATCGTTGAAAGTCTGACGTGATACTCTGCACTGTGCTGTACAGCTCAGAAGGTCACACAGAACCACAAAACTCTAGAAGCTATCACCGAACAAAATCAACACGAAAATTCGACGAAAGACACCCCTCTAGTATTATGGCGGTGCCAACATCGACTAGGACCATTACCTTATTGTAGCCAAGGTTCGGTTGTGGATATCCCGAAAAACGCCAAGGAAAGCTAATATTGTGAGGTATTTCGACGTCAGGCGGCTACAATCGCTTTAAATCGGAAAATCCATTTTCGACCGATTCCCTGTTAATCTCCCAAGTGGTCCACTGCGACAGCATCGAATATCGAAGACCATCAGAGATGCCAATTCTGATGAAGTAGGCAATAACGTCAAAGTGTCCCAGTCAACGTTAAGGATTCGAAAAAAGCATTTCTGTAGACTCTAAGCTTAAGTCCAGGTAAGCTACTGGAACGAACGGCCTGGCTCTTCAAAGCGCCAGGGTATGACTTGGTAAGGAGTGTACACCAACTGTCATGATCGAATGAAAGTATGACCGATGAATGGAACCTCATCATTGTTTGTCCAATTCTAAAGAAAGGAGACGGTTTGCATCGCATACAAAATCGAATCTGCTGTACTGTGTAAATGGCTGTAGCCGTTCGTCAACAACCTAATAGGTTCTTCTTAGCGTGGCTTCAGTACAGGAAAGTCCACCAATTTCTTTATTTTTTTTTTTTTGTCTCGGTGGGGGTAGGTAAAAACCTTCATAGGCACCATAAGCACGCGCTCGTAAGAGCACCACTACACCAGCACAGCAAGCACCTACTACCTACCACAGTGGCATAGTAGCGCACACCATAGGCATACGAGCATAGTTTACGAGCAAAGCTTGTTACTTCGTCTTTCACGGTTGAAATTCCCAGATTGCGGTGAATATCGCTATTCCTTATATACCATGGATCATTTACGATTGCTCTAAGCGCTATGTTCTGGAATGTCTGTATGACAGACATATTGTTTGGTTTCGTACAACCCCATAGCTGTATACCAAAAGTCCACGAAGGTTTTAGCACTTTATACGAGTATGTTATATGTGCTTAGTTTAGAGTATCATCCGATAAGCCAATTCATTTCTCTAAGCCTGATTTCGAGCTCTTCACGTTTCTTTTTTAGGTGTTGTTGCGGTAAATTTTCCCGCAACAAGGTTTACCCTCTTCCTTGTTCTTCTCCCTTCGTTCCCTCTTTTCGTTGGGTGGGAAGACCGAGCTCTGGCGGAGGTGGAGGGCAGCCATGGTCCCATCAGCCATTGGCCCACCGACCATAGACCTCGGAAAGGACCCACATAGGTTTACGGGCGGTTATCGTCAGAGGAGGACGGGGTGGTTCGGTCGGTGAAGCCCTAAGGACGGTAGGGAGACTCACGACGAACCAGGAGCCCAGGGTGCGACAGGAGGTCCACCAAGATGTCGGACCCCGTAGGCTAGACGGGAGACTCGCAACGGGCTGCATCAGACAGGACGTCTGAAAGTCATCGACGGGTGGGGACGGACGGTCCTTGTAAGCCAGACACCCCAACACGAATGATGGGTGGGGAAGGACGATCCCTGGAGCTTACACCCCAACGACGGCCCTAGACACAAAGGCTCTAGGAGTTCCACATCCTACAATCGATGTGGAGACAAACGGCATCGCATCTCGTAATCGATGTGGATGCAGAAAATGTTTAAGGGGGAAGAGATGACGATCTCTTTTGAAGCTACGTCCCCAACGAGGGAGCTACGGAGGAGCGACAGTGATGTGCAGGCAGACGGCCAGTATAAGACACATCCCAAAGTCGTTTCAACTTTAAAAGTTCGGTTCGATAAGTGAAGGGACGACGACCCCTAAGAAGCCGGCACCCCACCGATGGAGCAGCAGAGGCTGTAGGCGGACCGCCAAGTTACGAGACAGCCTCCAACGTGGGAACATAAAAACATTAATAAAAATAACAATAACAAAAAACAATAAACCACATCAAATATAAACAATAACAACAACGAAAAAAAAATTACAACAACTATAAACAATAACATAAACATAAACTACACAATAATAACAAAACAAAATTCCAGGGGGGCAGAAAGGCCCACAACATAAAACCAAAGAAACCAACAAAGCAAAAACAAAAAATACGTAATTGTAAGGAATGACCCGCTATTGGTCAGGCCCCCCATTCCCCCCCAAATCTGAACGCCGATCCACCGGAGTAAGTAGGGACCCGGGTTAATATAGCACCGAGACACATATACTTAGCTTTTTTTGGGGCGGCGGTTTAGAGAATGGCTAGACCGGGGTATAATCAGATTAGGATTATACCCACACAACCTTCCTCCTTCGTCCCAACACTCCATTGACCTTCGATCATACTTTCTTTCACCTTCGCGTTTGTTGTTGTTTTGCAATTTTGTTTAGTTCGATGGGGGAAAATTAACCGGAGATCAGCAATGAAAGAAACATTGCTTCTCGCAATTTTTTATCGACTTCCAGTGTCTAGGGCAATAGCTAGGCATAGCTAGGATCCACAAGCTCTCATAAACTGGCTCAGTGGAGTTCCCAGTTATCACTGGAAGCGGGACAGAACTCAGTGTCTGAGGAGTTTAGAATGAGAGTGTACAATTGGAAACAATTGGAATGTGTGAGAGGCCTAGTTGGTCACGGGAGCACACACTAGCAAAGTTTGCTAGTTGTGTAGCTGGAAACCCCGTTGTTGGGTTCACTAGAGCCAAATGAATGTGCGTGTGAGTGAGTGTGAGAATGCGTGTGAGAATCTGTCGAGAGCTTATGGAAAGGAAAAGATCTGGAAGTCACTTTTGTGACGACCAGCATTAAAGATGGTCAAGCGGGGGTTTTTTTTGGTTTTTTTGGCAATTGCAAAAGCAATTTTTCTTTTTTGAAAAGTATAAAAAAAAGTAGAGTAGATTCCAAGTAAAATCGCGAGTCTTGTTGTTCTAGCGTATCGAAGGGGAAAAGGATTATAAGGAGAAAGGAAGTGGATCGGGATAGAAAATGGAATAGCAGGACGGAGAGGGAAGGTGCAGAACCGCCAGGAGATAGAAATTCAGCTAAGTATAGTGTAGTGTAGTGAAAAATAAAGAAAATCGTTTTTTTCGTTAATTGAAAAGAAAAATAAAACTCCGGTAGGCCGTGCGTGCGTGGAAAATTCTCGGGAAAAGACGAGACACGCGACCCGTTAGTTTGTTGTTTGAATCGTTCGGGACTTTTTAAATAGCGGGTCACTCTATCGGCGAGTGTTCCGTTAATTTCTTTTTTTATTTTTCAATAAATCGTCGTGCTCCAACGGAGCCGTTATAACGTCTTGAGAAACCCAGTGTTTTACTTTTTTTGTCGTGATTCTTTTCGCGGAAGATTTTCATTTCTTGGTTTTTCCGTTCGGTTTCTTTTTTCCTTTCTGTCGTTGTGGTTTCGTGATTCCAAGGGAAAAACCACTTGGCGCTCAACTTCGTTTTTCTTGTGATATTGTTGCCCAGGTCTAGCTGCCATCAAAGCGCTACCTGGAGGTTTCGGGAACCCACATCTGGAATTAGTGCGGATTTCAGAAAGTTATTTTTGATTCGGGGGAACTGTGTTTGTTGCCGGGGATCAATCGTAACAGTGTGATTTCCACTTCGGTTTTGCGTCTAGGGTCATTCCCTAATATTTTTCCTCGTTTGCATACGGTATTTGTACCGAGTTATTGAATAAAGGTAAGTTGTCTATCTTTCTGTTCGTATTTCGATTCGCCAGCTCTTCGTCCACTCAAATATTTTGTTGAGAGCTCGCTGAAGTTTTACAGTTGAGAGTTCAACTATTTGTCTTGTGGCGAGGATCGCCGTGCCATCCGCGAACGTGGCTACCATAATCTCTTTATCTACTATAGAGGTATGTCTCTAGTGTACAGTAAGAATAGGTATGGCCCCAGAACGCTTCCTTGTGGAACGCCAGCTTGAATTTCCTTTAATTCGGAGTATTCAATCCCATATCTAACCCGAAACAGTCTATTTTCAAGATACGATTCGAGTATTCTTTTAATTTCTCTCGGTAAAATTTTTTGTAGCTTATACTTCAGGCCCTCGTGCTATACCTTGTCGAAGGCTTGCGATATATCGTGTAAAACGCTTGAACATATCTTGTTTCCCTCTGGCGCGTTTTCAAATACATTTGTTATCCGATAGAACTGATCGATTGTGGAATGACCCTAAAGCCGAACTGATGATCCGGGATCAATCGTCTTTCTTCAGTTATCGGTTTTAAATGTTTAAGCAGGAGAATTTCAAAGACCTTTGAAATTTTGTTGGTTTGTGACATGACCTCAGGGATGAACTCGCGCAGACCAGTACAGGTTTTCCTTGCACTTGATTCGGCAACGTTTTTTTTGAGCAGATTTATGCTTTTGCCTTACCGGTTGTTTCATTGTGACTCGCTTAGCTGTCTTGGGCTCAACGGTTTTAGGATATTGCACATTTAAGTCCGGATGAATGAATTTCGTGGGACTTTTTCGCCTCTTTTGTATTAGCAAAAGTAAGCATGAAAGTAGGAAGTCCGCGCTTGACTACGGTATCTTTGTCGTTATCCGTTTGTTGCTTTACCTTCTTGATTATGTTCACGGCGTCAGAAATATTAAAACCTTGTGCTTGTACGTCTTCTATTACGTCTTCTGTTTTGCACGACGGGTGAAGTCCCCTCGCGAAGACTCATAACGGTTTTCCAAACTTATACCATTGAATTTTATCGGTGTTAAGTTTCAGCGGCAATGCGCGGTAAGTATCGGAATCATCGACATTAATTTTCCACGCGTTATTACGGAGTGAAATTATATTGAACTTTCCTTTTAGTGTTCTTTGGTGAAGGTCCCGTAACTTTCCGTAGTCCGCAATCACGACCACATTTATTGTGGGTTGAGGGCGTGTTTTCGTTTTGGGTTTTGTCTTGTTTGGTACGTTGGGCTTATTTTCATCTCTTGGTTGTAAAACTTCGAGAGATGAGCCTGCCTTACGTTTTTTTGCTAAGTCTTTTCACGAGTAACGGATTGGTTTCGCGAACAAGTTCTTCTTTGTCCATCAGGTATTCCCCTGAACGGCTCGGCGTTGACTTGCAATCTATAGAAAAACGAGAGTTTTTTACAACCACGTTTTCTTTTCGAAGAGAATCTACTTCATTTTTAAGCCTGTAAACGAGTCGTTGCATTTCACCGTGTTTAGCTCGGAGTTCATTGTTTTTCTTTTCACTGAGTCCTGAATAACCGGCGGACTTCACTTTCCGGGAATATATGATCTAGATGGTGGAGATCGGAGTACCTTTGATGTTTTTGCAAAGGGATTTGATAACAATAAATGGCTCTCCCCAGAATCCGTAGAGCCTACCTCCGAAGAGGGCGGATTTGCCAGTGAAACTGCATTGCCACTTGGGGTATTACTTCCTTTGTTTTGCCCATTCCATTTTTTGTATGCCCACGCACTCGTCATATAGTGGGTACATTTTAGTCGCCTTTTACGACAAGCCTGCCAAGTCCCACATTGACCAAATATTTACACGACGGTAGATATTGAAGAAAACCTATGAGCCTCGGATTGATTTGCACCACTCATGGATTTTAAGACCACGTATGACAGCTTATGTAGAGACGAGCTATACAGAGCAATGTCTAGTTTTGGCATCCCTATCAAACTCGTCCGTTTATGCAGGATGACGATGGTAAATGAACACTGCGCAATCAAGGTCGATAAAGACTCACCGAGACCTTTCATGTGAAAAAATTATTTAAACAAGGCGATGAACTGTCATGCGATTTTTTTAACATCATATTTGAAAGAATAGTGCAAGACTCACGCTCCAATAGAAGACGCACAATCTTTTGAAAGTCCGTCCAATTACTCGCATACACCGGCGCTTTCGCGAGAATTCCGACGAGCTGGGCGACAATTGGTTTAGCTTCAGCGAGCGCAAGACCAAGTACGAGTATATGCTGTCAAGCAACAAGGATACTCAACACCGACGTCTCGGATAGAACGTAATCTTTGACAGATATAACTCTGAGGTAGTTGACGTCTTTGTCTACTTAGGTTCCACTATCAATTCAGGCAACGACATCAGCGCTAAAATGAAATTATCTCTAAGCTAAGAAGGCAATTGACTAGTAAAGCCCTCTTTCAGACAACAAAAGTGACCGTAAAATCCTAATCCTGCCCAATGAAGGGTAGGTATTAACATTATCAAAAATGAATGGGGGTGCTCTTGGCCGCTTTGAGAACAAAATTCTTCGAGTGATTTTCGGTCCCGCTTACATAGACGGTGAGTAGAGGAGGAGATGCAATGGGCTATACAGCGTCATCGACCAAGCCAGAAGAGTGAAGAACCAACGACTGAGAGGTAGAGCGGACGGACACCATTGTTCCGGTCCGAAAAGTCTTCGAATCCGCCCCCGAGGCACAGCGCAGTAGAGGAAGGCCAAGACTCAGACTCGGGTGGCACACGCAAGTAGAAGGAGACCTCAGCCAACTGAGGAGACAGCTAGCAAAATATCGAGCTGACTGGAGAAGCCTGTTGACTGGGGCCCAGGTCTACCCCGGACTGTAGCGCCACCTTAAGAAAGTTAGTTATATGGGTATAACCCTACCAAAATTTTGGTGGCGCTACACTTCGGGCCTCAGTCAAAAACTGTCTCCAGACAGCTCGATCTTTTGCTAGCTTCCTTAGGTTTCGCACACTACTATAAGTTGGTTGAGGTCACCTTCCACTTGCGTGTGCCACCTGAGTCTCTGTCTTCCCCTACTTCGTTGTTCCTCGGGGACGGATTCGAAGACTTTTCAGACCGGAGTGTAGATGTCCATCTGCTCTACATGACTCAACCATTTTAGTCTTTGGATCCTCACTATTCTGTTTAAGTCGATGTCGCTGTAGAGTCCATTGAGTTTTTCGCTGTATCCTCTCCCCTACTCACCGTCATTCCAGACGGATCCGAAAACCACTCACCTTAAAGCAGTCAAGTCATTCACTTTTGTTAATGTTTATGCCCCTGTGCCATAAAGCTGGACTGGGATTACTCATGCCTTATACAGGGTAACTCTTGTCGCTCGAGAGAGGGCTTTTCTAGTCAATTGTTTTCTTAGGCTAATGAGTAGCGATTGATAGGAGTTGTTCTTCGTTTGACCTCAGCGCTGATGCTATAGTCCAAATTGATAGGAAAGCCTTGGTAGACAAAGTCCTTAAGTACTCGTACCACATCATAACAATCGCCGTAGTAGCTTTCGCAGTTTTTCATCCTCCTTTTTCCAGTGCATCCCATCGCATTGCTTGGATAGCGATTATGTCTGCTTTGCAGTCTAGGGCCTCCGCTAGTTGTTCGACTACACGTAGCCTGTTGAGGGACCTAACATTCAACGTGTATGACATTGTCCTTGATTCGTTAGCAGCGGTGTTCTCAACAGCAGATCCATTCGTGTCCGTAGCCCTTGTTGTTGCTTCACAACTTTCATCTTTTTTCCTTAGCCGGGCAGTAACCCCAGCGGCGCAACTTGTAACCGGGAGGGCTAATTCTATTTTAGATACCTCTAGGAGGAGGAGTCGGTTATACCGGAAGCCAGTAACTCATTCTGAGATGTGAGTGCTGCCGTTGGTTCAATAAGGGCTCTTCCACCACCATCTCTTGACCTGACTTAGTCTCGGAAATCTTTACCGGCCTGAGCTTCAGATGTGTCGAGGTAGCCCGGACAAGGTCTAATTTGTTGGTCCCGTTTATAGTGCTGCTATTTTTTCTGCTAGTCAGCACTCACGCCGATAAGTTTAGCAAATCTAGTCCGGATGGACATTAACCAGTACCCGACGGTTACCACGTGGAGGCATTATAAGCTAAGGTTGACAACCCTCAGTTCCCACCTATTTCTACAGCACCCAACCGTCCGTAATTACTATTACATAATAATGAAATCTTGGGAGTCGAAATGGCATGATGCCGCTGTCCAGATCATTGGATCTTCTCTGAATCATGCATACACCAAATCTTCTATAAAAGACCTTGATCATCCCAGTCCCGCTTAATGGGGCTGAAACATGGACTCTATCCAAAGCGGATGAAGAAATCCTAAGTCGTTATCAAGTCGAGGATGGCCAACAACGAAGAGGTCGCTTTTGTGTCGAAAATCGTCATGAGCGAAGAGGCGCATTTCCATTTAAGCGATTACGTCAATAAGCAAAATCTTCGTTTCTGTGGCCCTGAAAATCCACGTGTGATGCCATTACATCCACTCAAAGCCACTGTGTGGTGCGGCGTTCACGCAGGAGGAGTGATTTCTTAGAGGACGCCATCGGCAATACTGTCACTGTTATTGGAGAACGCTACAGGGCAATGATAAATGACTTCTTACTGCCGGAATTGGATGAGCGGGGCTTGGTGAATAAGACGATGTAAACGCGCATACAGCACGAGCCACAATGGATATTGTGAATGAAGCGTTTCCTGGTCGCATAATCTCCCGTTTTGGAGATTTGGCATGGCCAGCAAGATCGCCCGATTTAACCGTCCCAGACATCTTTCTTTGGGGCACTCGAAGTCGCGGGTTTATGCCAACAAGCCTCAGACGGTCGCAGCCCTTATTATTCGACAGGATTGCAAACAGTTATCACCGGAAATCGTGCGGAAAGTCATGGAAAATACAATAAAATGGGCACAAACGTGTGTTAAGACTAGCGGCATCCACTTGGCGAATATCATCTTTTCCACTTAACAGAAAAAATTTGAAGGATCCAAATAAAGATTTCTATCACTCAAAATCTTTTTTTTTATTTTGTAAAAAAGGAGTTCAAAAACAATATTGGATGATTAATTTTGCACCACCTTGTACATATATTTGGTCTCGTTAACGTTGACAGGCTTAGGAGAGTATTTAACTACAACGCTTGACTAAGCTAGGACATGTAGAGCGAAGAAAGAACAATGCTCCGGCCAGCGGAGTTTTAGAATCTAAGCCGGAGGGACAACGCAGCAGACGAAAACCTTATCTTAAGTGGCGCGCACAAGCAGAAAGGGAACCAAACCAACTTAGAGTGGCTACAGTTAGCATTCTTCTTCTTATCCTTTTATTAACCCTTTCCTCGTTATACCAACTTATGCGTAACGAGTTAGCCATTTTTACTGCATCGCTGCTGTTCCGCTTATGGGGTTGGCTAATGTCACAGACCGCAGAACGCGCCTACATACTGCTAGATCCTGGATCGCTTCAGTGGTTAGCCCCAGGCGTTGTTCCGCATTTGCCATCTGAGAAATCCAGGAATTCTTTTTCCGACCTCGTTTTCTTACAGTTGGAGTGACCGTAGTTGATAGTGCCTTTTTAACCGGATTTTCCGCAGATCTTTTTTGAACGTGGCAATACCAGTTTATTCTATTCGCCTCAATCTGTCGGTTACCGAATTCTTCATATGTAGACTTCCTCTTATACGCGTAGATCTAATGCAATCGTGTTTAGTGACTCCACTAGACATCCTTAACATTTTCATTTCCGCTGCCGTCATTTTGTTTTTAAACGCTTCGTACATTGTCCAGCACTGTGAACCGTATATAAGAGCTGGTCTAACAACCGTGGTGTAGAGTTTCCCCTTTAATTTAAGTGGAAATGTTCGGCCGCAAAAGATTCCCGAATTTTCCCGCCATTTCATCCACCCCACACTCACTCTGTGGTTTACGTCGTCGTCACATTTCGCTTCCATGTTAACGATTGATCCTAAGTACTTAAAGATAGTGCTTTTCGGAAGAACTATTCCGTCTAACATTATATCCGGAAGAGGTCGCAACGGCACGTCAAATGCTCCGTCTTTGATCGACTTATTTTAAACCCGTTTCTCTCTAGCGCATTTCTCCATGAATCTAAAGCGTTCTGTAAATCTTCGACGTTATCGCTTAGTAAAACTGCGTCGTCAGCGAAGAGAATTGGCGTTACATTTGCTTCGCGCATGCAGTCTTTTAAAAGATAGTCGAATACAACGTTAAAGAGGAAAGGGCTAAGTACGCTTCCTTGATGCACTCCGACATTAACTGGAAATTGTCTCGTTAGTCCAGCAGAGCTTTTAACCGCAGTTTTCACGTTTCCGTACATGTCTTGCATTATTCTAACATACGTTTCCGGTAAGTTTTGAGACCTCAGCGCGGCCCATATGAGATCCCTAGGCACTCGATCGAATGCTTTCTCGAGATCGATAAATACCATGTGTAAATCATTAGACGAATCTCGGTGCTTTTCCATTATTATTCGTAGGCTTTGGATAGCGTCCACCGTCGATCTTCCTTCAACAAATCCACACTGGCTATTATCGAGCTTTATTATTTGCCGAAGACGTTCGTTTAAGACTCTTTCGACGATTTTCATTGTGTGTGACATAAGCTTGATTGAACGGTAGTTGTTGCATTCTCGAGTGTCGCCTTTTCCTTTGTATAATGGAACCAAGAAGCTACTTCTCCATTGATTCGGCATAGGTTGTCCACATTTTAATTTATTTAAAAGTTTCGATAGCCAAACGCTGCCGATCCCCTCCATGTTCGACCAAAACTCTGATGGAATGCTGTCTGGTCCCGCCGCTTTCCCCCGCTTATTTCTTCGATTGAAAAGTCTGAAATTTCCTCCTCGAATAGACCAGCTGTCGGCACGATATCACGTGGAAACTGTTTGTTAAGCAACTCCTTGCAGTATTCAAGCCACCGGTTACAAATTTCCTTTTCATTTGTTAGTAAGCGACCGTCTGCGTTTTTGATGTATTTCGGCGAGGTTATTTCCATTGAATTTTTTCTCCTCTGTGCAGCGAGCTTAAAAATATTTGGCATCTTAGTACTGTACGACATTTGAACTTCTTGGATTTACCGATCGTGAGGATATTTGTTCCAACTCCTGGTACAGGTTTTCCGCTTCTGCCGCTCGAGTTCGAGCCAGGACTTTCTTTGCGATCTTTTTAAGATGCTCGTATTCAAGAGCCAGTCGAGCTTTTTCGATATCGTCGCTCCGATCGCATTTTTTCCACGCTTGGAATGCATTCTTCTTGTCGTTTGGTTTCGTCATTCCACCACCATGTTTCTTTGCCGACGTGATGGTATTTCAATATAGTCCCCAGACGGGACTTTGCGAGTGTTATGCATTCCTCGTGCATGCTGTTCTACATTTCTTGCGGGCTAAGTGAGTCTGCGATACCGTTTATATTGTGAGTTACTTCTTTAGCCAGTGCGATAAATCTTGCGCTTCGTTCCTTCGATAGATTATACCACCGGATTTTTGGGTTTCCAAACGATGCCCGTATTTTCGGTGATTCCGCTGTGAAGAATTCTGTAATGAGCAAACGGTGTTGGCTTACTAGCGATTCTCCAAGTATTACTTTACAGTCCTTAACACGGTTTCTCATCGACATTTTGCAGAGGTGATAATCTATTTGCCTTTCGTGGCCTCCGCTGCTATAGGTGATAAGATGTCGTTGATGTTTAATAAACATTGTATTTAAGACGGTTAAGCCGTAAGCCCTACACGCTACAAGGATGTCTTCGCCAGCTGAATTTCTGGTTCCAAAGCCTTTACCGCCGTAGCGGTCCTCATAATCAACATTTGTTTCTCCGACGTGGCCATTTAAATCTCCGCCTACGAAGAGCATCTCATCGATAGGTATATTTCTAAGTAAATTACCGAACTCTGACCAAAATGTATCTTTTTCCGATTGGTCGCATCCATTTTGTGGGACGTACGCGCTAACAATGTTCCACGTTTCATTGTGTATGACGAGTTTAACACTCATCATGCGGTCGCTTATTTTCAAGATACCAACGATGTTTTTTAGAAGATCCGCTGCAACAACGATTCCAACACCGTTTCGTCCATTGACCATTCCATGGTAGAACATCTTAAATGCCTTAGTTTTTAAATCTAGAAAACGCGCTTTATTTCCTGTATTACACCACTTCGTTTCCTGTACGCACAGGATTTGTAGAGTTCTGCGACGCATAATCGCTTCCAGTTCTAAACTTTTTGAGGTCATCGATCCGACGTTCCAACTTGCAAACCGAAGTTTATGAAAATATTTTGCAAACTTCATTTTGCCCGCCCCCGGAGTCCGTCGGGCTCTGACACAAGCACTTCTGATTGCTCTGGAATCACCCGAGTGCGTTGCAATCGTGATGCACAGCGGGGTAGTGCTATTAATTGCGATCATTTCCATGAAGTGTATCTAAAGTTTGAGTGGTTCGACACTTGATGGTCATTTCGAATTGATTGACTGTTGTTTTACCCCACCGGTAGTCTCCAGACGTGGCTACAGTTAGCATTAACATGGCTAAATAGGGATGTTTGTTAGGTGAAGCCTTAGTTCACCCCAATCTATAGCGCCACCTTAGTAAGCAAGTAATTGCGAATTTTCAAGTAACAAACAGATCGATGAACGAAAATCTTCACCAATTTGCTCCCAAATTAATAAGTTTGGTCCTTTCTGGTGACATGCTGCACAATATCAAAGCGAACAGAACAACCCCAGATGGTTTGAAATTAATGGAAATCGTACAATACAAATATTACATTCGCATATTTGTTGCCATTTGTCTTGTATCCTCTTCCCAAATCCTTGTATCTGCTAAACGACAATCTTATTAAAATCAGTAAAGAAAAAAAAATTCAATTCTTGTCATTGGTGGTACATGGAATTTTATTAGATTTAAAAGAGAAAGTCTACCAATCCGTTTCCTACCCGTAGGCATAGACAGACATTTCCAGGAACTGCTTAACATTCCATTGAAAAGTCAAAAAATACAAGATGTACGAGTGCGCATCGAATTCAAAATTAAATGAACAGCATTTTCAAAATGTCAACATTGTATTCGTTTGTTAAATATTACGAGTATAAAACTGCCTGGATGAAAAGAAAGGAAAATAACAATCACTTGAAAAGTCTTTTCATTATCCATGCACCCTCACTCGGGTCGTGTAGCAGTCGGATACTTTTTTCAACCTGAGCATGGGTTGTCATTAGCAATTTTTTAAAGTTTCTATCCTTAAGGTAGAATTTATTTTTATAGATTCACTGAAAAATGTAATTGTCCACTCTAAGTAGATTAGACAAGGGAACCTACAAAAGGCGCAACAACTGGTCAGTTGTTCCTATTCCATCTTTCAATATGTAAACTTCGGAATTAAGAAAGGGATGTCTGTTTATTTTTTTTTATTTTTTAAATACTCTCCCCAGGATTCGTAGTCGTACTTGTGCTCCAGTTTCGAGTGGAACCCACTTGTAACCTTAGATAAATATCGCATTTTACCCTTTCATGTTGCTACTGCTGCCATGCGGAATCCTTGAACTTTCCCAGCGACAGTGTTGGTAGCCTGATGGGGCTCTCGTTTCAGGAATTTATTTTCCATTCTCCTTTGTACAAGTAAACATATGTGCTTATGTATGTATCCTTTATTTATTTATTTTTGTTGTTTCTGTGTTTGTTTCCTCCTTTTTAAACCTAGCCCTAGACTCATCTTGAAATGTTTGCGTGCCTACTTTAAAGGACTGTGCACTTCAGAGAGCAACTTTGAACCTAGCAATTTGAGCTGGCCAGCCATTCAGCTAGTCAACCATCATAACCCTGAGTTACCTTTAACGTACATATCTATGAGATACATCACGACATGAAGTGTGAGTATACTACACATTATAATACATGTAGAGGTAGACAAGTGCTGTGATCCCTATTGGACTGGACTGGAAAAGTCCAAATTGGGCGAAAATAATAATAAAATACAAACATTACTTAAGTAGGTCTTAACACTGGCAGGACGATGTTAAAAAGACGCTAAAAGGAATGACGATGTCTTGGGGGATTGTTTGTGCCTGAGCATGACACAAAATAGCTGTGGGGATGATATGATGATTATGGCCATGGTATAAGGGAGGTGGTTTGGGTAATCGTTGATATTGTGACTGGTGACTTGTAACTGCCGTCTAGGATATATCAGACTATTTGTGTGCACTTACCAAGTAAATGTATGGGGGGTAATTGTTTTATAAAAGACATGCCACTGCTATGACCAGTTTAGAAGGTAATCTTATGTCCTAGGGCCAACGGTCAGACGGTATAAATAAATTAGCTCTGGCTTTGCTTACAAATATGTGGATGTTTATTCCGTTTATTTTTTTAAATTTTTATTTTTTTCATTTTGGAGAAAAGAAAAAACAAATACAAGGATTCTCATGGAAAGAATAATTAAAACAGCATTTAGTATCCTAACCTGAGGAATATAGTGTTTAGCCTTTGGAGCCTCTGACTCATATTATTAACTTATAATTTCTAGTCCTAATAGTCAAGCCATGATATAGTACGAGGTGAGCAAGATTTTGCACTAATTGCGAACTCATCTTTAATTATACAGTGTGGCAAATAATATCCCGGACACGAGCCATATCTCAGCAATCAAGAGCGCTATCTATTTGTCCGTTTAAGACTTGAATTTTTCTCTGCTATTTGTCAAAATACCAAAATGACATTTGGTTGACATTTAACAATTATTTTTCTAGAACATCTTTTCATTTTAACATGAAATAAAGAGCGGTCATTGAATTCCACGTCAAACTTGGTAAAACTGCATCAACAACAAGTATACTGTGTTGATTGTTTTAGTAGAACAGTTGTTTTCGAGTGGCATAAACGTTTTTTAGGCAGCAAAGAAACACTGGAAGATGACAAACACACACAAGGCGATTCCACAAAATGAGCTAGATTAGGCATTTGAATCATCACTGTAAAAAATTGAATCAGCACTGTAATCATGTTCTCTAGAGCCAGTCCGGGATATTATTTGCCACACTGTGTGTACATACAAAAATCAATTGCCGTACGTTAGGCTTGCAAAACTGGAGAGCAGCTCGACCGATTTGGATGATTCTTTTTTTATTTTATTTGTCTTAATGATAAGACATTCTCAACAACCGTCGACTTTCATGGCCAAGCTTAACCTATCAACCCCAATCACGAAAGTGCACTCCTTTCATCCGAGATCTAACTAAGCTCAATATGTTGGTGAAACTTTACATCTCCCGACGAGATATCATTCGCAGACTTATCGCTGCATCACAAGGACATACTCTCGTGTCCTCAAGTTATATCTCAGCAACAGTTGTGACATTGCTAAACTGCGAACACAAAACTTTGCTCCCCTAACCATTTGTTTCTGGGAAAAATTAAAAAAAACAAAAAACGATGCAGATGTCGCTGATAACTTTCCCATCACATGAAGCTGCCAGTTTCGAGATTTTTCGGATGTCGTGTGAATGAATTGAAAACCGCTTAATGGTCTGCTGACTAGAGTCGAGTACTGAATCTCAAGTCGTCTTGTCACAACGAGCTATCTGCCCTCTGCATAAAGATACTTTTTTTCTGTTGGGTTGGCTTTTATTTTGCATTTTTATTGCGCGATATACCAGGGTTAGGTAGGGAAACTCCCGATAAGTACCGAGACTTTTGTCTATGTGCGAATACATCTACGCGACCCCAATGGAGAGGATTCAGTTCAATTTCAATCAGAATATTGAACGTGGTTAGCACGTACTTAGGGTAGGGGGAGGGTGAACGCTCCACTACAACGATGACGACGTACCGTAAAAATGATAACGACTCAGGCTACAACAGAGAACGACATTGAAGATGAGAGGAGATGAAAATGAAGCCGTCTCCCATTAATAAAGTGAAGTCTATCGTGGAGGATAATCTTTCAGACGGAAATTACTTTCGAATAATCACTTCAAAAACAAAATCCACAAAAGCTTTCACCAGCTCTCTTGCAGGACTTCTTTCTTCTTTTTTTTTTGCCAAAATGGAGAAAATTAAAAATGCCAAAAAGTGTGAGTGTCATACCTACTTGCTGCTGCTGCTTTCACTGGAGGATATAGTGTATTACCCTGCTTTAGACTGTTTTGTCCTTCATTTTACGTTTTGCGTTTTGCGTCCTGCGTCATGTTTTTTGTTTCTTTTATTTTCTCGAATATATTTTCTCTTTCATTCTGTTTTTGTTGGAAAACAAAACAGAAACCTCCATCACTTTCTTATCCGCAGAGCTGTAAGACTTAAACTACGTTGGAAATTGAGAGCTAGCGGATAGCGATTGCAGGATGAGAGATCCTTTAGCCGTGGGTGGTTATAGATGTGGCATGCTTCACCTGAACCAACAAAGAGCAAACAAACAAAGATTCGGATGACTTACACACAGGTATCTCCACCCTATGTATTGAGACGGATTTGGTTTTGTTTTGTGTTTTCCAATGACAAAGGTAACACAAACTTGGCATTTCCGACAGGACCTGCTTTTGTTTTTTGTCTGATTTTTGACTAAAATAGCGTGCGACTGGATTTTTTTTCGTAAAACAGTTGAGTTCGTTTTCGAGTGGTGGTTGATCTCTACTTTTGTTATTTAGTCCGGTTTGATGGTCGGTTTACTTAAGCACTATGTAACACCCTTTTGCATACTAAAGCAGGATTTCAGGATACGAGCTAGTGATTTAAACAACTTAAGAGCATTTCCGAATGTGTTGGTTTGTTTGTATCTTTTTTTTTTCTTTCTTTTCTTTTGTGTTTATCAGTTTCTTCAGTGTACGCTGGGCTGTAAACCATTGTTTGAAACAAAACGCCGCCAAATTAGACCACTTAAACGACAAGCTATGCAAGAAAAGCATTTTTATCCCGACAATCGAAAAAAGCTGCCTTCGTAATAGATCCTCCGAAAAATTTCTGATCCACTTCGTAATAGTGAGAAACTTATCAGTCACTACCCCCACATTCTAACATCTCTCTGCTTGAGACAGGAGGAGAAAAGTCGCTAAAATAACATCACTTTTGCAGTATGAATTCTTGAATTTGCGCAAGCACAGCTACTTAACCAAGACAAAGCACAAAGAGATCGTTTTGGCAGCGAAATTCTCATGATAGAGTCAATGGCGACGTAAGACCAGTTAGTGTAGATCCACCTACACTTGTACATATTTGAGGTACTTCCTCTACCCAAGTTTGTATTTTGCTGCCCCACACGGGGTTGTGAGCATTGTCATCAGAGCCAATTATGTGGTGGGTCCTCAGTTTTGGGGTGATCTGGTTTGGTCAGTGGATCACCACCTTGACGAATTTTGCTTTCTGAATTCTGATGTACGCCTCATCTCTGATCAATCATTTCAATATTTTCTGCTTTCAAGCATTTTAGTTGTCCGTGGGCAGCTGTCTGAACTATTTGTATCAGAAATTAATGTTGGAGGCGGACTAAAGGACGAAGTCTAGAGCTGCCGCCGATTGCATGAGCGCCTTGTAACAATCTGTATTAATCCTGTCGCGGAACTGATATTCACATACTCTGCTTCCGTACTGGATGTATTTACAATCCGTTGCTTCCTTGAAGCCCATAAGACCACTCCGGTTGCTCCATAAAAACGACTCGGTCAATTTCCCCATTTAGGTAGGCTGAAGAAACGTCCAGATGATGCAAGTTCAAGTTCTTTTCAATCGCGATTGCCATGGTTAATCGTATCGAACAAAAATTCGCCACTGGTGAGTAGGTATCTTGGTAGTCAACGCATTGAATTTGTTCAAAACCTCTAGCCACCATCCATCCGGTCGGTATTTGGTCTTGAATACCCACTTGGATTTAATCACCTTCCTATTCATCGGTCTGTCTACCAATGTCCACGTACTGTACTTCATTAGAGAGTTGTACTCCGTTTTCATCGCCTCTTGCCATTCGCTTGCGTTTTCTAAATTATCAATTTCCTTGACTGTTACTGGAACGTCGCGCGCCTGGTACAATTAGTCTTTGGAAACTATTGTCGCATCAAGCTCATCCGTCTCCGAGTCCTGGTCTAAAGGGTCCACTTCTGAATTGCTCAAATCGTTGACATGTTCAGGAGGTGCATCAAAAACTTCAGCACTACCCTGAAATGAAAAAGATAATAGTTATAATTCTTGCATCCAGTACCTTCTACTTGAACCTTGTTGCTAACAAATCTGACGTCTCTACTTTTGATCACACTGCACCTGCTTTGTACCCAATTCCTATAAGCTTTCGTTTCTTCCGAGTAACCGCAAAGGATGCCTTCCTCCGACTTACACTCAAATTTTCCCAAGTTAGAGCCCTTATCCAGAGCATAAACTCCTAATCCGATCTCTCTGAGAAAAGAAACACTCGGTTTGCTTCCACTCCAAAGTTTCTCCGGAGTAATATCACCATTAATTTTAGTTGGACATCAGTTTCGTAAAAATGCCGCAATGTTGACTAGCTCTCCCCACATCATCTCAGGAAGATTACTTTCATTCATCAGACACCTGCCCATTTCAGTTAAAGTACGGTTAGCCCTTTCGGCGACACCATTCTGCTGTGGGGTATATGGCACGGATTTCTGATGAAGAATTCCATTTGCCTCCACAAATGCCTTGAATTTCGTAAAGGCTTCGAGAGCATCGTTTTTACGTTTCAAAAAGTAGACGAAAATCTTCTGCGAGAAGTCATCAATGAAGGTTATAAAGTATTTTGCCTTTCCTAAAGATTTTGCCCGCATATATCAAAATGGACGAGCTGCAATCTCTCCGTTGTTTTCTTCTCGCCGTTTTTCGGGAAAGGTAATTAAATTTGTTTCGATCGTAAACATGTTAAAAATGTACTGAAGTCCTCCTTAAATCTATCCGGCAGCCCTCGGACCAATCCTTTTGATAACAACTGCCTCAACGAATTTATATTAACGTGTCCCAGTCTTTTATGCCAGGTTATTAGCGATCCGCATTTCAGCTTAGGAATTTCTGCTGTACTGCTGCCTATTTGTGCCTTTCCATCAACCACTATTCAATACAAACCGTTTCTCTTTTCAGCTCTCATTACCAAGCGGTTTGCCTTGTCGAAGATGTTTACTCCAGATCGCTCAAAAACAACTTTGTACCCATGATCAGTCGCTTTGCCAACAGATATGAGATTGTCCGTTAATTTGGAGCTGATTGCGTTGGTGTACACTCCTGTACAACAAAACCCTGTTGAGATTCGCCTCCGCCTGGAGTTTGCTTGACTTTATCGTTTTTGCTCCAGCAATCCTTGGCCATGTGGCCCCGCTTTCCGCACCTTCTGCAATTATATGGAAAAGTATCGGTTTTTACCTTATTTTGACTTTGTTTCTTATGAAATTTTTGAAACCTAATGTGTTTGGCACTGAGAGCATTGTTGTTCAAACAATCGGTTCCAACTTCGGGGTATACGCTCTGGGCATCAAAAGCAGATCGAATGTCTTTGTAGTCTTCTGACAGTCCGTCTAAAAGTACTACAAAGAGCAAATCCTCATCCAAGGTAGCTGATAACTCCCGTAATCTATTGGTTATTGTTTTAAAGTCTCTGACATATTCAGCGATCGATTGGCCTGGGGACATTTCAAGGTTAGTTAATTTTCGGTACTCCTCTGTCTTCTGGCGTGGTCCCTTTTTGTCGTAGCACTCCAACAAATAATCCCAGACTTCTTTCGAAGTTTTATAATTTGCAGTTAGGGCTACGATACTTACTTCCATTGCGATAAGCAACTCCGCGCGGGCGTTCAAATCCTTGTCATCCCACAGTATATGTTAAAATCATAGGTGTAGCCACTCACAGCGTCACAACGTGGACACATTTTTATTCCACTTTTGACAGACTTAAGAGGCATGTACTGCTTCAATGGACTGCGCCCCTTGAATTTCGTCACTGACTCATCGATACTTTGATATACATCGTCCTGTCTGTATTTTTGAAACTTTTTTTCAAACATTCCACTAAATCAGTGAGATAGTACGTTTTTGAACTACGAGTGTTGAGAGTTTTCTCGGGAATAGTGAAATACATTTTTGAAGTAATCGTATCAACTCTATCCCGAGTAATTGCGTTTTTGATTGCTTGGTTTCCTTATGCCTTGTGCCTTGTGCACTGGCCAATGGAGGAAACACAATTTGTTTTTGAGTATATGCTTCACTTGGTGTAGTCCAGATAATACCTTCAACATGTGTTTCTTCTATATTTGGGGAATCTTGTAGGTTGACTGCAGCAGATAGTCCTTCTGCAGCAGTTTCTTCATAATCGACCCCATTTTCAGAAGCCGAATTATCAGGATCACTTTCAGAGCCTGTTTCAAATTCACTGTCGTCTGGGGGCTGGAAAAACTCGCCACTATTAGAGGAAAAATCTTCTTCGCATGAGAAGCTCGCATCTTCCTCCAGAGCCATTCTGATTTGGTTATCATCTATCAGAAATCTGAAGCTAAAAAAGCAGAAACATGACGACACCAAAGATAGCCTTTAGGACCTCTTATCCTCGGCGACTTTAGGGCAGCGGAGCTACCACGCGGTACCCACATCTCGATATTGACAAGGTGACTTGAAAAACTTCTTATCAATCCATCGTCAAGCAGAATAATCACATTGCATTCGACGCAAGACCCTCCTCCTCCGCCTCCAGTATTATCGATATCCGAACATTCCGAGGAGCCAACATCCACTTAAACCATTAGCTTCTTTTTGCCAAGGCACGGTTACGGATATTCCGAACAGCGCAAAGCCAAGCTAATATTGCGGGAAATTTCGATGCCAGACGCAAGAAGTTGCCAAATCTTTTCCGATTGTATCTCTCTTACTCTTGGTCTCACTCGACCACTACAACGAAGCTCCTGGCTTGATGACGAATGCCAGCAAGCACATGCAGCTAAGCCTACAAAGTGGCACTGCATAGAAGGACTAGAGCAGCAAACGAGGTCAATGAAGAAAAAAACACGATACAAAGCAAAAACCGAAGCCTGTAAAGGTGAAGATCTTAATAAATTCTCAGTCGATGATGAGGATTTGGAAAGAGTATTTATGAAGACGATAACGAACTATATACCGCTATCAGACAGAGCGAACATTTCAACTAGGATGATCTAGACCAACAGTTCTGTCCCCCCAACCTGGATGAAGTGACTATAGCATTATCTGAGCTTATGTCTAACAAAACTGCTAGAGCAGACGGCCTGACTGCCGAACTCTTGGTACGAATGATGACTTGGTAAGGAGCATCCACCAACTCATCTGTAAAAGCTGGTCGGATCAAAGCAAGCCCGATGAATGGAACCTTAGCATTGTTTGTCCGATCCTCAAGAAAAGAGACCCTCTGAACTTTGCCAACTACAGAGGCATGGGTCTTCGTAACATCGCAAACAAGAACTGATCTGCCGTATTGTGTGAACGCCTGAAGTCGTTCGTCATCAACCTGATAGGTCCATATCAGTACGGTTTGAGGCCAGGAAAGTCCACCATCGATCAAATATTCGCACTACGGCAGATCTTGGAGAAGACCCATGAGCTTCAGAGCGATACACACCACCTATTCATCGATTTTAAGGCCGCATATGACAACATCTATAGAGAGGAGCCATACAGAGCAATCTCTGGTTTTGGCATCCCTGCTAAGCTCGTCGGTCTATGCAGGATAACGATTTAGAATGCACGCACGGTGGGTAGGCATCTCACCGAGACCTTTGATCTCAAAATCCGCCAACACAATCTTTTAAGGGTCTGTTCAGTTACTCGTATTCGCTGGGGATATTGACCTAATCGGAAGAAAACAGCGTGAAAAGAAGCAGTGACGCTTTCGCGAATATTGAGGCAGAAACGGTGAAAATAAGTACGGAGGTCAAAGAGGGCAAGACTAAGTATATTCAGTCAAGCAAAAAAAACACCCAGATAGACAGATAAGACTTTGAGATTGTTAGGACTTTGTCTACCCAGGCTACACTATAAATTCAGACAACGACGACAGCGCTGGGATCAAACGAAGAATTAGTCTTGGCAATCGCTGCTTCTTTGGGCTAAGAAGGCAATTGACCAGCCAAGTCCTCTCTCTAACAACACAGGTGGTCCTGTAGAAAATTTAATAATCTCAGACCTACTCTATGGCCCAGAGGCATAGACATTATCAAAAATAGATTAGGGTGCTCCTGGCTACTTTGAGAACAAAATTTTTCGAGTGATTTTCGGTCCCAACAGCTACATAGACTCAGCCTGAAGAGCGAACATCCAACGTTCGCGTCATGTAGATGTGGTGGACACTAACTCTTCGGTCCACAAAGTATTCGAATTCACCCCTAAGGACAGAGCAATAGAGGAAGAGCGAAACTCTAATGAAAGGGGGCCTCAACCAACTTAGCGTGCGATACTGTGGGCAATTACAGAAGGATCGAGCTGGCTGGAGATTCTCTGTGGCTGAGACCCCGTTCCACCCGGATTGTAGAGCCACCTTATACAAGATAGTAAATAAGGACAGCTGTTTCGAAGCGCCACACCCTCTTTTCATTGTGAAGCTACTATGGAGAATTCCAATTGTTTGTTTTATTGTTAAGAGGTATAGAGGTATGCTGGTCTGCTGCAGCAGAACTCCGGCCCTACAGTATGTCATTCATCCTAATCTCGCGCCTGTGCAAGAGATTAATTTTTTTGTCTAGCTATATTAGTCAAACCCCGGTCAGATATGTGACCAAATCTAGAAAACTGTTGGCAATGGCTATCACGAACAAGTTATAGTCGCACTTTGGACAGGCTATTTATGGCACATAGTGGAGCAAGGTCTTAGTGCTTAGCTACTATATGGTCTTTAGTAATAACTTGTTAAAGCTCATGTCTTTATTTGCATAGTGAGAACCCAGCACAAGTCCGCGATTTGATTGCAAGGTCAACTCTTCAAAAAAAAGTATCTTTCTATCTTTTCTTCGTTCCTGGAGTTTCAGATAAGAGACAATAAATCCACCTTCATCCAGACATTCTGAAACTCATCATCAATTTCAAAACAAAAAAACAAATCCTCCCATTTCACAAGTCGCTGCTTATCAGTCCCCAAATGGTCACCAGTATTTACCGCAGGAAAAAACGACCAAAAATTAAAAGCAATCCGCAACTCGACTAAAGTTACTTGTACGTGAAAAATGAAATACCACTTCGTTTAATAATAATCCTCTACCGTGTGACTTCCACACGTCTTTCGAAAATGAGAATCCCAAATCCAAATCCAATGTCCTTGAACCGAGCACTCTCGCAGTACTTTCAATCAAATGCATCGAAGTGAGATAACTCAACCGCATACAGTGCTTATCCATCCAACCGAACGCAAATAGATTGTATGCCAACAGCCCCCACTTTGCGTTGGTGGAAAATCCCTGACACATATCTCGACTTCAATTCAACAAATCCTCATTCAGAGCAGCCAACTTGCCGCAACAAGAACGAAAATATTAAAAAAAAAAGAGAAAAAAAATACTCTCGAACTCTCGAACTAGAATAAACAACTTTTCTCTGACTAAACACCACTCATTCAGCTAGTAATCGACCCTTAGTTGCTCTGTGAGCATATCCACATGCACAGCACCGACTCGTGGATGAAGAAGAAAAATTGTAACTTCCCTTCCACAAGCACTTGAAGGGTAAACCTTTGAATATGCCATCCAAACAGGTGTACCAACACACGGAGCTTCTATAGCAAATCAATAGAACAAATATCTGATCCATGTATCCACAGAACTACATACATAGTCTCATCGTCGCTATTCACCATTTGCCACACAAGTCTCATAACAATAATTCGCCCAAGAGTCTTAGAGTCAAGAACAGGGATTACGAACGGATTCTCATCTGGCAAACCGGGCTCTGGAGGGTAAGCCGCCCACCTATTACGACAAAAGAGGCAGCTTGGAGGTTGGCGTTACAGGGCAGGGCTGTACTTGGTTAACCTATTAAAAATAACATTCAACGGAATTAGAAATCTATCAGATACACTGACTTATACACAGATACAGAACGTAATAGACATAGCTACATACAATAAAATCTGACAAAAATGTATCCGGAAAGAGAAGGAATTCCAAATGAGGTAGCTTTTTGGGGGATTATCTTTTGAGGTGTGTTCTGTCCTTCGAATCACGAAAACTTTGATAAAGGACTCACCTGCACCCCCTCACCATGGATGATGGCGAAGGTAGTTTGGGAAGATACGATATTTACTTTATACAGCTTGTTGCTCCGGGCTGACATTTTGGCATGAGAGGATTTGATGACATTGAAGGCCACACAGTTGTCAGGTATTCTTATAGAAATGTGCTTGAGGATTAAACCATTGTTCTTGTGTGATATTATTCCGCTGCCTTCATTCTATAGGCCTACTATGCTGTACCTTCAACGTATTTTCATAAAATTGATTAGAACCATCGGTGCCTCCTTGGATTCCGTTGGATAATGATAATGAATAGCTGGCTTTTCCATTGTAGTGACTGCCTTTAATATTTGCAAAGGAATTATGCTGCAGAGGTCGTTGGTATTTCGAAATGAAGGTTGACTTGAAATTACCGATAGTGAAATCGTTTACATGGACTCGGATAATGATGTCGCGTTGCTTAGGTTTCAAAAATAAGTTGCGCGTTGGGGGCTTGGGCCCATAACAAAGTGGCTAGTAAGCATTTTATCGGCCAATGGTTTCGATCATTCACTTGAAGTGGAATAGCGGTACAGGTTAATAACAATACACCTTGTCCCACGAGTCCGACAGTACCATGCCTATCTTTTGATATGAAGGGTAAAAATGCAACATATTTTGACGACCTTATTTTACATAAACAGCCAAATCTATATGGCTACTTATAAGACCGCATATATGTAGGTCATTCATATCAAATGCGACATAGTCGCCTCTATTTTGAAAGTGTGTTGAGGTGACCTCACAAGAGGAACTAAAAAAATTTCAAATTTTCTGTTACCAACCAACATTTCTTGAGTTTCCTACTGGAAGGCAAGCCGCAGCAATATAGCGTAGCCCGAGAGAAAATAATTGGGTAATGTCAAATCGCATTATCGCGGCGGAAAATTGATGTGAGATAGCCAAATTTCTCTTTCACAACTTCGAGCGTTGCGTTGCTTGTATCGCATGTAGCGCCATCTTGTTAGAATGACAGCTCGGGTACATTGATGTTGTCAAGCTCTGACCACAGAAAGTCGGTTAATATAGCTCTATACCTGATACCATTGACGGTAGGGGTGTCTGCTTTATTATTTCGAAAGAAATAAGGTCAGATGATGCCGCGATGGAATAAACCGCACCAAACAGTCAATCCCCTTGAATGCATTGATGCTTGGCTGAACACTTGTGGATTGTGTTCGCTTCAATAATGGCAATTTTGCTTGTTGACATAGCCGCTGTGCTAAAAATGCGCCTTATCCGAAAAGATGATTTTTTGACTAACATCCGTATTTCAGGTCAACATTTCCAGCACCCAATTAGCAAGCTCATGGTGTTGTGTATGGCTTCAACTCTTGCGACAGCATAATCTTATACAGACGTAGGCCTAAATCCAATCTCAAAATAAGCCGGGTTGACTCCCTGACAATAACCAATTCCGCTGAATGTCATTGGTAACTTTAACAACAGTTGAAACATATTGGAAAAAAATGCATTGCTATCTGGTCACCCTTTATATTTAAATATATGCCGATGAGGATGGCTGGCAATCGGCCATTTTTTTGTTTTTTTCTTCTGTCGAAATAGAGCATTTAGACCATAAAATGTCAACTGCGTCCCAGTGCTTCAGGTGCAGTAGAAAAGTGCCCCAAATAGTATCAGCAGCCTGATCCAAATGTAGACTGCATATCACAGAGATAGCGCATGGTGGTGTCGTCATTACTAGCACGTCAAGCGTCACTGGATTTTGTGTCAGACGAATTGTTGCATACTTCAGTAATTTCTACTAAGTGGAAGCAGTCTTACAGACGTCGGGAAGCATTTATTTAGTCTGATGGCAACCTGGAGATTCTATACTCATATGAAACCCAACTGTCAATTAAAGTCACATACCGAGGACACAGGAGTATAATCAGATTCGGAACACTTTATGCACGACTTGATGTAGTTTCCTCTCATCTTGGAGAAACATAATGTCTTTCTTACACTTTTTAGCGTCTTCTCGTCGGCAAGATGCCCAACATCATCATTGTACAGCTTAAGAACTCTCCATCGTAACATTTTCAGGAATACCCAGCTCTCGTCTTCTCCTATCTTACGAAAGAGGCGATATCCCCTGACGGCATAGTCTTCTTGGAGCCTGACTTTGCTATTGCATAAGGCCACCCAATCTTGGTCGAAAATTTGTTCATTTTCCTTTAACAGATTTTCGACTTAGCGCATCGACATGCGCAGCCCTTTTCCCTGGCTGGTGCATTGCTTTGTAGCTGAACAAACTTCTGCAGTTTGAGTCATCAGCCATGTTGCTGGTGGCCATAGACGCCTTACAAGTCCTTGAACTGCCTGTCAAACAAGTAGCCTTGGGCTTTTCACTTTTAACAGAACTTCAAGTTCTTATAAATGGGACTTCTTCACAGCTGCCGATAATTTGAGGCTATGAAAGACCATCGGACGCATTTAGATACTCGTCTGCTTTGCTACATTGAGAGGGGATTCCGGTGAAATTGGAAGACGGAGCATCAGTCTGCATGTCATGCACGCACTGCTGGGCGAATAACCCGTTTCTGTCCACTTAAACGGATAATATGAAAACGGATAATATGAAATCTCCTCTTCGCTGGCATGTCCTTACGGCATTTATTTATATTTGGAACTGTAATGGGGCATTGCACAATCAAACAGCATCCAGTTACTCCCTCACAATGCCATCGTCTGTTGCGAAAACCGTGAACTTCTCACTGCTTTCTTCCACACATATATAGTGATAACCAGAAGCTAGGTCTAGCGACGCGTCGTGTAGAAATCATTTGCGGGCAGAGATTTGACTACTTTCTCAACTATGGGGATTGGGAACTTGGTTTTCACGGTCATCTGGTTGAGTACCCGGTAGGCGATGCAAAAGCGATTGGAAATCTCTTAACTTTTTAAAATGATTTTTAAATTCGATTGAAATTCTCTAAAGCGAAAAATTCTGAAATACTCCGCATTTTGTGCCAAACAGTCTCGATACGCACTCATTAGCTTCGCAATTCTGTGCTCATCTCTCTTTCCTAGCCTATAGATATCTAGATCTTCTATTAGAAGCTCATTGTCTCTTGAAACCCAGGACATCCTTTAGCCACTGCCTGAACTCGATGTGTCCCTTCCATACACATCTGTGATCGAAATGGATTCGTATGGTTTCACCTGCTTCGCCTGGATCCAAAAGCTTAAGACCAAATATCAAGGTATATAGTTTACTTCCAGCTGCCAGGATCAGAACCCAGCACCACGCTGCATATTCGCAAACAGTGCTTACAGTCACTACAGTGAATACCTAACCCACAATCTGACAAGTTCCACGTTCGAAATCCCTCCGGTCTGTAACGAACTTTGTTCGCCCTTCGTCCACAATCCTACGACATATGGTGACAAAATCACTGCCACTAGTCAATAAAAGAACTGAAGTTAAGTCGAAAGACTAATCGTCATCCCCAAGATGAAATAAGCTACATCTCCAGGACGTATTCATCGGTATACACCTCAGAACACTACCATAACACTCGTAGCTAATCTTCGATGTCTGCCTCATCTTTTTAATGTCGGTAAATTATAGTAAGGGCCAACGAAAAATTCCTTCTACTATTCTACCGTCATATTGCAGCTTTTTAACTTGGCTGCTCCTACTAGTTTCGTTGTTGCATTCATCAAAATTAACTTCTCACCACCGCATATACTCTTCATACCTGCTCCTGGGCCCAGAGACTTCTACAGATTGAAGTTCTTCTTGTAGGAGCTAAGGCTCAATTATAAAAGCCACTCTTCCACGGTTCCTCTCGTAGCTAATCTCTCGACATTGCACTTCTAGATTTGTCCATCTTGAAAAAGAAAGCGACATACTATTCCCCGCTACATACATAAATAGTAAACTCTTTACCAACCTGACGATGACTTTCTATGGGTATACACAGGATCTTCATAAATGTTACATGTTGGATTGATCATGTTAGGCTAGGTTAGTTTAGGTTAACACAGGTTGTATCATCACACAAACACTAGGCACCGAAAGGGGCCCATCGCGATCCCTGTGGAACCAGTTGAATTTATCTTCAAAGGGCAAAAACCTTAACAATCTCCGTGGTAAAACATTCAATTTCTTTTTAAAAGCCAACAAATCCGTGCCCTTTATTTCCTTAAGGTTTTCAAAAATGTATTTTCCTAAGAATTTCCTTCGACTACCCGATATTACCTCGCATTCACACAGTATGTGTGCTATGTCCTCAACCGCTTGCAAATCACCGCAGAATCTGCAAATGACGGACATTCCAGAGCTGCTCATGAGCTCTATGAGCGGAAGAGTAGAGACGAACACCGGCTTCTCAGGAGGAAGAAGAAAGAGCATGAGAAGCGCGCGATCGAGGAAATTGAGAGATGCTACTCCAGGAATGAGGTTCGGAAGTTTTACCAAAGGTAAAAATAACATGCCACGGAAACCAACCCCGAACTGCAGCCTGAACAAGCGAACATCGTAGTAGCATCGCAGTCGATGCTGAGGATTTGGAAAGACCATTTCCGCAGACTGTATAAAGGCGATGACGGACCAAATACCGCTGTCAGGCAGAATCAACCTTTCAACCTGGACGATGATGACCAACAATTCCGTCCACCCGACCTGGATGAAATGAAGATAGCTATATCGAAGCTTAAGTCCAACAAAGCTGCTGGAGCGGACAGCCTGACTGCCGAGCTCTTCAAAGCGGCAGGCGATGACTTGGTAAGGAGCACACACCAACTTATCTGTAAAATATGGTCAGACGAAAGTATGCCTGATGAATGAATGGAACCTCAGCATTGTTTTTTCGATTCTCAAGGAGACCCTCTGAACTGTGCCAACTACAGAAGCATCAGTCTCCTCAACATCGCATACAAGATCTTGTCCGCCGTAATGTGTGAACGCCTGAAGCCGTTCGTCAACAACCTGACAGGTGTGACTTCAGGCCAGGAAAGTCCACCATCGACCAAATATTCACATTAGGGCAGATTTTGGAGAAGACCCATGAGCTTCAGATCGATACCCACCACCTATTCATCGATTTTAAGGCCGCGTATGACAGCATCTATAGAGACGAGCTATACAGAGCAATGTCTAGTTTAGGGATTCCTGCCGAACTCGTCCGTCTGTGCAGGATGACTATGGAGAATGCACCCTGCTCCATCCAGGTCAGTAAAGATCTCACCGAGACCTTTGATGTCCAGAAGGATTCAGGCAAAGTGTTACGATGTCGTGCGATTTCTTCAATATCATACTTGAAAGAATAGTGCAAAACTCACGAGCAAACACAACACACAATTTTATCAATATCATTAGCGCTTTCGTGAGTATTAATTATTAACCGCGAAAATGGGTTTAGTGGTCAATGAGGGGAAAACCAAGTATATGCTGTCAAGCAAAAAGGACAACCAACAACGACATCTTGGTCAGAACGTCACCCTCGACAGATATAACTTTGAGGTAGTTAACGACTTTGTCTACCTAGGCTCTGCTATAAATACAGACAACGACACCAGCGCTGAGATCAAGCGAAGAATAACTCCTGCCAATCGCTGTTTCTTTGGGCTAAGAAGGCAGTTGAGTAGCAAAGCCCTCTCTCGGACAACAAAAGTCACCCCTTATAAGACCTTAATAATCCCGGTCCTGCTCTAGGCGCAGAGGCATGGACATTATCAAAAATAGATGAAGTTGTTCTTGGTTGCTTCGAGATAAAAATTCTTCGGGCGATCTTCGGTCCCGTCTGCATTGACGGTGAGTGGAGGAGGAGATACAACGACGAACTGTATGGACTGTACAGCGACATGGACCTAGCCAGAAGAGTGAAGATCCAAAGACTGAGATGGCTGGGTCATGTAGAGCGCATGGACATCAATGCTCAGGTCCGAAAAGTCTTCGAATCCGCCCCCGAGGGACAGCGCAGTAGAGGAAGGACAAGACTCAGGTGGCGCACGCAGGTGGAAGAGGACGTCAGCCAACTTAGCGTGCGAAACTGGAGGCAGTTAGCCAGGGATCAAGCTGGCTGGAGAAGCTTGTTGATTAAGGCCCAGGTCCAACCCGGACTGTAGCGCCACTTAAAGTAAGTAAGTTTCAGTAAGAGACAGTATCCTGTCTGTCAAGATTCCTATTATTGTCCCAAGCCTGGCCCTGTTTAATTTTATTAACTCCCCAGATCTTTCACAGTCAAGAATTGGACATAGAGTCTTGGATACCGCATGTCCTTCAAGATTCGACCACCCTAGGTAAGCAATCTTTATGGTTTATTCCTTGATAGTGCCCCTTTCTATGCAGAGGGGTGGTTCGATAATGGCCGCCCAGAGTACAGCTAGAACTACTAATCGGAAGACACTACTTGCGTCCGATAGTCTTCTGGTCTTCTGAAAAGGTACCAGAACCTGTTCCTTCCTCTGCTTTCGAACCATCTGTGAAAATTGCTGCATTATCTTACCAGTCCTCCCTCTTCGAATATCATACGGAATGTCAAAGTCGATCAAGGAAAGAATTTTATCCGTTAGAATGCCCCCCAGTAGCTCAGCTAGGACCCAAATTATTGAGTCATATCGCACTGTAGCCAGCAAGTTTTTTGATCTGCAAATCAAGCAATATGAGGTGCAGAAAGGTATCCAATGCTGCATTAGTGGTGTTACGGAGCACACCTGTAATGGCTCTGGAAGCCGTTCTTTGAACCGCCGCTAATTTTCCGTAGATGGTTTTCTCAATTGTTACTTACCACCATACTATTCCGCATTACTTAAGTCCCACTATCACGGTAAATAGTCAGTACACTATAGCAGGTTTTAGGCCCTGAATGTTTCCGATAGAAAACATGAGAATTAAATTGATTCTTTCCGCTACGTTAAGATTCCAATTCAGTTTTTGTCCAGAATAACTCCCAGATATTTCGCGCTATCCGAGAGGGACAGTTCCACTCAGTTAAGTTCTTGAAGTTTGAATTGCTGTGTTTTGTACTTTCTGGTCAAAAGAACCAGTTGCGTTTTGGAGGGCTTGACTCTGAAACCACAGCTGTTTGCTAATCATCTTCATGGCAACCTCCATAATCCCACTTAAAATATTTAAGTATTTTACCTGCACTATTATGACCACGTAATCTGCGTATGCCATGTCACTTATACCCATTGTATTAAACTTTTTAAAGATGTCATTGATGACCAGCACCCACAAGAGTGGCGATTTGACTCCCCCTTGAAGAGTTACCCTGGTAACTGATATTCTAGGCGAGATTTGTCTAATGGAACAGTGTATTACCCTACTTGTAGGTATGTTGCATACCCAATCTATAATGCCCTGTTCAATATTTGCGCCTGCTAGAGCCCTTTTAATGGTGCTGCACTTCACCCTATTGAAGGATCCTTCCATATCAAGCAAGGCCACCATCGCAAGCTCACCGAAGTGTAGAATCTTCTTAATCTTTCCCACCACCTCATGTAGGGCACAGATCAGTAGGGCGATCAGTAGGGCTTTCGGATTTCAACTCGAATGATTTTTGCAGAACCTTTAGCATCTGCTAAAGGAAGAGAAAGATGTATCTTCTTAAGGGAAAATGCTGCATCGAAATTTTTTCCGCAGCAGAGAAATGTCCCTTAGTGCCTTTCGTTTGGCAAATGGCTCTGGTTGGTGTAACTATCATAGCTGCTTAGTATCCAAAACATTGTTTGACCATTTTTGACTATTCAAAACTTTAAGCAGATACTCGTACCTTTCACCATCTAGCTCATGAGCTCCAAACTTTAATTTCAAAGAAAATTCACCCTGCAACTAGGCTCAACTAATCGTAATAACCACTTTTTTCTCAACCACAAATTATGTGGTAAAGCAATTGCGAAGCTGCATTATGGGTGGACTGCATTGTATCCATGAGTCTATTCAACGATACAAATATTTCAATGGTTTCCAAACCGACAGCGATAAAATGTTGTTTTTCACTGAAATATGAGTCCCGCCACAGTAGATCGACTACAGTCCATGGTGCTGTCAAATTGAGCACGCATTCTCAATGCCACTACCATCGAAATTACGTGTCCGAATTTTATTAACCCAGACCATCGCTGGGTAAGGGGAATTCGTGGTTTTAGTTTTCAATTCACTATTGCCCTCCACCCAACGAAATCTACTTTTTTGTCATGTGAATGCCTATGCGATTCTACGAGTATGTATCATTTGGGGCTAACTAATGCCACACTAATGTGACCTGGTTATTACGTTTTCACTATCGCGTCAGTCTAGTCATCGTCGGTTGCATGCCATTCAAGCTCGTTTATATCATTAGACAAACAAACAAAATATTGGTATCCTTGCATGGCAGGACAAACTAAAATGAGGTCCATGCCAATCATTGTGCAGAGGTCACGTCATAGATGGTGCATGGCATGCAATGCACTACTCTCAATACACCTAATACGCTTATCAGGATTGAATTTCTGGAAATTAAATCCTTTCAGCAATCGCCCGGTAGCAGGTGATTTATTCCAAATGAGATACGATTCCGAAATAGGATTACAGGGATCCAGTGAATGTCGACGATTAGTTTGCAAATTAAAAGAAAAATGACTCCAGGGGGATAGTTTCCACATTCCTACATGCTGTTACTATCACTTCAAAAATTTTACGGCATCCAACTTTTTAAATGGGAGGGAGGAAACATACCCCCTTTCCATCAGCATAATCTCATGTTAAAGTTCTTCCCAAAATGCAACCATTAATGTCAGGCTGGCTGGCTGGCTGGTTATTTTGGAAGTTGCATCGCTCGAATCGTAGGTGGTAGGTGCTAACAAATGCAATACCAACCCCTAGTGCGGGTGGTGGCATTTGAATGGGGGTAAAGAACTGCAGAATGTGTGGTTGAGCGTGTTCCATTAGCGGAAACCGACATTTTATTGCATCAAAATTGTGTTTATTTTCATTACGCTGAGGTAATTTCTGCTTGGTGGTGGGAAAAATTGCTGTATCTGTGGTCAGATAAATGCCTATTAGCGCATTGTTGGCTACATGTTTGTGTGACAGATATACCTATACGCCTAGCCCATCGTGCTACTGCAGAGTCGTTGAGGGGTTGTAGTGAGTTTGCTTACAATTTATATTCATTTTAAATGCATCCCGACATGGAAATTTGTTGATTTTATTGTGACTCGGTAAATTGGTCGCAGAATTTAAACGAAGGGGAACTTCAACTTGCCGTCGTAGACCCACATGTCCTGTGGTATTGGTGAAGTTTTTCACCTTAATGTGATGCTTTGGGAAAGGGCAATTGAATGGTTGTCATTGTTAATATGAATGACAGCTGATTGTACATTTGTGATGAGTAGACAAATGGAGATTCCCGGTAATGAATGGATTTAATTCTCTATCAAGCCTTAAAACTTGACAGTTGCTTCGAGAATCAGAAAAATCTGAGACAAATAAGGAAAGATGTAGTGTTTTGGGAGCCCACGATCTATGAACATGACAACTATGGGATCCAGGTGACTGAATGACTACTGCAGCATCACAGACTAACCGAAAGTTGGATCGCCAATACGAGTCATCAATGCACTCTAACAAAAGTGCTATGGAATATTCTCATTTAACTTACTTACTTAATATGGGTGGCGCTACATTCAGGTGTGGACCTGGACCTCAGTAAACAAGTGAATCCAACTAGCTCGATCGTTTGCTAGCTAACTCCAGTTTCGCACGCTAAGTTGGCTGAGGTCCAATTCCAGTTGTGTGCGCCACCTGATTTTAGGTGGCGCTGTCCTCTACTGGGTTGTCCCTCGGGGGCGAATTCAAAGACTTTTCAGAACGGAGCGTTGATGTCCATCCGCTCTCTCCTCCTCCACTCACCGTCAATCCAGACGGGACCGAAAATCACTCGAAGAATTTTCCTCTCAAAGCAGCCAAGAGCACCCTCATCCATTTTTGGTAAACTCCATGCTTCTGTGCCATCGAAGAGCACTGGGATTATTAAGTATTTTATAGGGAAACTTTCGTTGTTCAAGAGAGGGCTTTGCAGATCAAACAAATACCTGAAAGAAGCAGCGATTCTTCGTTTGATTTCAACGCCGGTGTTGTTGGCAGAATTAATAGCAGAGCCTAGGTACTACCTCAAAGTTATATTTGCCTAAGGTGACGTTCTGTCCGAGACGTTGGTGTTAAGTGTCCCTTTTTGCTTCACGGCATATACTTGGTCTTGCCCTCGTTGACAAAGGGTCGGAAAGAGCATTCCATAAGCGAGTTGTACTGCTTAGAAGAGTCACGATAGTTCTGAGTACTCCCAAGGTGGTTTCGAGGCTCAATTGATGAGTATGTATACCAAAACGGATTATGTAGTCAAAAGTTTGGAGCGGCGGAATGATACTCGTGGGATGGGAGCACTGGTGATAGAAGAAGCATTAAAACAAGGCAAGGCAAAAGTATTGCAACCATGCTACAGACTATTGAATCTCAGTGCATAAAAGTTTTAGGGTACCTAATACAATTTGAGGGCTATAAATGACTGATTTACTTTATAGAGAGGCTAGATAAGACGAGATAAAGAACCTTCATGGTATTTTTAGCGATGTATGTAGGCTGCCTTTGGCATACATGACAAACACCGATCTCTTCGATTTGCAAGTATTGCAAGTTCCGCCCATGGTAGTGTGTCCGAATCTAATTTTTTTTAAATTTTGGTGGGGGCTACTGCCCCCATTTATTTGGCTTAATACAAGCTTAAAAACTAGGACTTAAAACTAATAAAAATAAAAATCTAAAGCTAGGGATGGTTAAGGGGATCGAATTTGAGGGAGAGAGTGCTGCGACCAAAATCGAAAACGGAAAGGTTGAAGTTTACCTTCGTTCGTTAGACTCACATGTGGTGCGGTGCATTGGTAGATAAAATAGACGGGGTTAACGTAAGTTTCGAGGGTTAGTGTGAACGAAAATGGACTTGTAGAGAGACATGCAATCGGCGGAGACTGAGAGCAGTCGTTGAATGAAAAGAATGTCTGCTGCGTCCCTTCGTTTCTCAAGGGTATTCAGGTTAATGAGTTTGAGACGATCACGATAAGGAAGTAAGATTGGTGGATCGTTCCAATATAGACCCCGAATAAAACGACTCTGGATGCTCTCATTTCGGGATACATGAGCTCCTTGAAAACGACACCACGCTTGGCTAGCGTGCTCGAGAAGGGGGCCAACAAAAGTGATGTAAAGTGATCTGGTCACGTACGGGTTACAGAATTGTTTGGACCATCTTTCAACGAAGCCAAGATGAGACTCATCAATATGTGAGCGGAAATTAAGCTCCCTGTCGCATATATAGGTTGGCCGTGTAGAATGTAAATTCGGAGGGAAGACTTGTTGCACTTACATGAGAATGTAATGCATTGACATTTGGTGACATTGAGTTCTAAGCAGTTCTTGATGCATCAGATGGAAAAACTAGTGCTGAATGTTGAATGACCCTTTTAAGATCGTTATTGATTAGGATGAAGAGGAACATTTGAGGTGGCCAGGGACAGACTTGAAACGAAATCAATAAAAATGAAAATTCAGGTAAGAAGATATCCATTTTAGCAAAATGCATTCAATGCCCGGGACGGACAATTTGAACAGGATTAGTTTATGAGATATCTTGTCAAAAGCTTTACTGAAATCGGTTGGTATAACGTCAACTTTGTTACCACTTTCTGAGGCTGAGAGAACAGAGGATAGAAATTCGACGAAGTTAGTGGTAGGTGACCTACTTTCAGAAAGCCATGTTGGTTAGGGGAAATTAGAGATTTGCACTGGAGGTTTAAGGCTTCGTACAAAATGCTTTCGATGAGTTTGGGTATATATAAAAGCTTAGCTAGGGGACTGTAATTAGTGACTTTGCTCTTTAATTCCTTTTTGTGTATCGGTGTTATAAAAGAAGACTTCCATATCTGTAGAAATTCACCTTGAGACAGCGATAACCAGAAGAGATTTGAAAGGGGGTCGGAAAGAATACTAGCTAAGATATGCGTTAATGAGGTCTAGTTGCCTACCCATATAGTTGGAGCCCCACTAATTTGGCATAAGCTAGAGTCTCAGAGGGACTTGCAGGGGAGTTTTATCTTTATTGAAACGTAGTCAAGCTTAGAAGAAATAGAAACAGCGATTGGAGAAGAGTTAAGGTCATAGTGGACGGCCAATAGGACACCTCGATAAGGAGAATCATCATTTAGACGGGTAAGATCGTCGTCTCGAAGTACATTGAAACAAGGGGGCAATAATTCCTGATTCTTTATATCGGGAATTAGATCAGATTCAGTAAGAGCATAGACCACAAATGGCAGAGCGTGAGGTTGGCGCAAGACAACTCGGGTTTTAGATCGCAGTTCTCTTACGTTCTAATAGTAGAAGGTTAGAGGAATGTTATTTCGGGAGGGCGTGGGAGTGGATGGTTGAAACACTAGCAATAGTACCACGTAAGGGACGGAAAAATTTGTCCGTTAAAGATGCGAGATCCTTCTAAAGTGCACATAGACAGCGAAAGCAGCAAGGTTTTTTGAGACTTTTTGGGGAGACATATTAAAAGTCTCGTGGAACTTGATGTAGAAGTTCCTCAGACTTGCAAGATCAGTTGGAAGTCCTTCCTGCTGTATGGAGACCATGACGCTTGTTTTGAGTTTGTCCCTTATAACAAACTGAGCCGGATTTGTCATGCAGATACGCTAGAAGGAGACGTATATTCTCATACGTCTCATTTTCTCTGAGCCTAGAAAGTGCATAACGACATTCTGTTGTGCCAAAAGTTTGTTGAGTTATTTTGACTGTGGGAAGTTTGCTTCCACTTGGTATTTGCGGTATTTGAAACGGCATTAGATGAGGGATTTATAATAACGGAACTAATGAAGTTAGGAAATTTGGCACCGGTTTTGAGATCGAAATTTGGGAAAGATTTGCTTATTTGGCATATGGAGAGGTGTTAGGTATTTTAGAGGAGTTAGTGTGAGAGGTTGGGGTTAATTTGAAAGAGACGCGTTGACGTGGGGCTTGGGTGGAGCGGAGAAAGCTGGTGCAGTATGATTGAATAACTGATGAATTTGGTTGGGGATGTCTTTTATAACAAGAAAAATCCATCCAAGCACTTTGGTTTTCCCTTAAGCATCATCCTTGTAGGTCGGTTTTAACATTTCAAAAGTTTTTTTGTCGGTTCTTACGGGAAAGAAACAATAAGACGCTTGACGTACTGACTCAGAAATGGTAGGTCTTTACGTCCTTGGCGGCAAAAAATAGCTAATCCAGTATCCGTTGCGTTTCACCCTTTAACAGAGACAGACTGTCTCAAAAAAGTGTATATAAATCAAATGGGATGATTGTTACCTGTAGACCAAATCAGTATAAACCTCTGACTCGATTTTAACCTCAATCAGCGACGCGGTAGTGAAAGACCTCGTCTCAGGTGGCGAGCTTAAGTAGAAAAGTAGAAGGGATGTCAACCATCTTAAAGCGCATGCCTCGAATCACTGAAGTAAGCCAAGGACCGCATTTACTGAGGTTTAATGGTTGATGCCCCATAATGGCTGATTTTTTGAGCGTTTGGTTTTTAATTGCCCAAAACAATTGCAAAACTATATATGTGTTTATAAATGAACGATTATTTCATGTAAATGTTGACCACGACTACCTTTTATGTGGTCCATACGGAAAGTCCAATTTTGGGTCACTTTTTCGAGCATATTAGCTAGTATCTCGCTAATAACACGCGCTCCAGATGAGGCTGGTTTGTTGGCATGAATAGTTATTTGACGTATCCCCATAAAAAAAGAGTCTAACCGCATGATCCAAAACGAGAAATAAATTGCTCACCGAACTCATTTCTCAATAAGTCCATCGATTCGGGTGCTGTGTGGCCACTGACATCACGCTGCTTTCTCCCGATTATGTCAATATCGTCGACGTATGCGAGTAGTTGGACGGACTTTTGAAAGATAGTGCCTCTTGTGTTTGCTCGTGAGTTTTGCACTATTCTTTCAAGTACGATGTTGAAAAAATCGCATGACAGCGCATCGCCTTGTCTAAATCCTTTCTGGACATCAAAGGTCTCGGTGAGATCTTCACCGACCTTGATGGAGCAGCGTGCATTCTCAATCGTCATCCTGCACAGACGGACGAGTTTGGCAGGGATGCCAAAACTAGACATTGCTCTATATAGCTCGTCTCTATAGAAGCTGTCATACGCGGCCTTAAAATCGATGAATAGGTGGTGGGTATCGATCTGAAGCTCATGGGTTTTCTCCAAGATCTGCCGTAGTGTGAATATCTGGTCGATGGTGGACTTTCCTGGCCTAAAGCCACACTGATATGGACCTATCAGGTTGTTGACAAACGGCTTCAGGCGTTCACACAATACGGCGGATAAGATCTTATATGCGATGTTAAGGAGACTGATGCCTCTGTAGTTGGCGCAGTTCAGAGGGTGGCTGAGCTAATGCAGGTGAAATCGGTATGCGGAAGAGATATCGCTATCTACATCGACAGCCAAGCCAACTTATGGCAATGGAATCGCTTAACTCTGATACAGTCAGGGGCTGTCGCACAATGCGCAAAGCGTTATGGATTCAGGACCGGTTGAGAATGTGCTGGTGCAAAACACTGCGGTATAGGGGGAGAGAACAAGCCAACATCGAACCACACCTCTTCTAAGTAAAAGACAATATTGAGGAAAAAAACCATAAAATCTGCTAACCTAAGGTGGTCGAGTCTTGAAGGACACAGGGTATCCAAGGCTCTATGCCCACTTCTAGAGGTCAGCTAGCCACGCTTCATTGATTTTTATATCGCTTTCTACGACAATTAAGGGTACGAACTGCACCAGTGCGCTTATAATAAAAAATTTGACCCTTCTTCGTCATTTGTTTTCTGTAGAATTATTATAAAATTTATGACGAAGTAACTGCAACCATCTATCTATACCGAACCGGTTTCGTTTCGAGGAAGCAAGTTTCCTTTATACCCAGGAAGGTTGTGGCAACATTGCACTACGGTCCATTCATATTATTTACCCATCTACCACTCTACCGCTACAACATCAATGATAAGTCCCAGTGATTTTCCACCACTCACTACACTTAAGTAAAAGGAATCCTCTTAACAACAATTCAAAAATTCCCATGAAGCTTATCCAACTTCCTGAAGAAAATTTCCTCTCAATTTACCTCCAACAGATATGGAACACCCACTCTAGCTCGAAGAGTTCCCTTGAAACAGAGTACCAAAGGCACACCGTTGGTCTTTGCTTTGTCTGCTACGTAAAATGTTACAGAAGAATCACATTCCTGTAGTGCAACACTCACTCACTCCTCCTAAAGAGTCTCAGCAGACATCTTAAAACCGACCACTTTGCGGCCAATTTTATTCGGTTCAATTGAACTGAAATCGCTATTCCTTGCTCTCCCCTCGATGGCCATTCCATTTGTAAAGGAATGTTGCACTATAAAAACTTTAAAATGCATTTTCCTCGAAGCATTAGCAGAAAGACGTCGAAAAAACCTCCAAGAAATGGCTCTTAAAAGCCTTCCGGCACGAGTGATTAATGAAAGCAATAAAGCTAAACTTAAGATTGCAATGTACTCGTATCCATGTATCCATGAGGTGGGGGAGGTACATTAACACATGTACGAATGCCACTGCTGTGGTGAAAAAGAACATAAGGACCTCGTTTTCTAGAGATTTTCTTTTATTTTTTGTATTTTTGAACATGGGTCGTCTTGCCGAGAAAACACAAACCCTAAAAGCTATCTAACCAAACGAAGCCAATGATGTTCTACACTCGAAGTTGTAATAATGTGGCCAGCAAAAGCCCTATGAAAAGCCAACATATCTCTGACGTCTGCCATTGCCATTGTCTATGGCTACATTACAGCACAAGGATATCCTGTTTTGGGTGGATCTGCTGAAAAGTGTATTCCACCACTTTACCACCTACCGCATCTCGTTGGATATGAAAATTACGCTGATCCGAATTTCAGTATTTAGGCAGAGGATTACTGGGGTTTCTGTGGAGTTTTTGCAGAAGCCTCCCTCTTAGTTCGTTATTGATGAAAATCTTCTGCATCCTCTCTTCAACAAAGCCTTGACTAAACACCTACACACCCACATACCCACAAAACAAAATGGAAGGATCAAAATCGTCCCAATTTTCACTTATCCCAGGACCTATTTCAATTTTAAAATTCGTGGTAGACAGACAAGCTTATGGTGCTAGGAGTGTCAGGAATGGGAAAAGCAACTTGATAGGGTGATGACATCCAGTCGGCCTCATTTTCAAATTTCTTCCCTGCAATACTGTGCGGGCAATGAACAACAAACAAATCCAAAGAGATCTGTTGCTAGGTCGTCAGAGGGTTGAAAGGAACGGAAAGCCTCGATTCATGAATGAAAAAGAAAACTTCGGCGCGTTGTTATCTGTCTTTGCCGCCATCTAGATTCACTTTAGGGCAAGGAGAGGGGGCGGGGTGCCTGTCGATGAAATGGGGAAGGAATTCTGCTCAATTTTCTCTACTCGTTGTCGCTTCTTCTTTTACTTTAAAAGCAATTGGAATTATTTATATTGTGCCTCTGTGCCGTTTGTTGTTTTTCTTTTTACATGCGATGCTGCCGCCGTTGCCGCCGTTGCCGCCGTCAAGCCGTTCGTTAGATACGAGTACGTATAAGTTGCCAATTGAAACCGATTAAAGATGTGAAAATTTATTCATGACAATAGTACGAGTACGAGTACTCATAGGCATAAGGAGGAGATGGAAAAGTAATGACTGTGCTGGGGTTGATTGTATCACAATATCTTACACTCAGTGATGCGTAAGCCTTCTTCATTCCATGAGGGAGGGATTGAAGACATTGTTCGAGATGCTTTGAATTGAACGATACGAATATGACAGAAATAGGCATCAAAGTGTTAAGTTTAAGTGATAATAAGCAAACACAATGAGAAGCTTAATTATCTCTGTTTTCTCATCAGTTTAATGATTTGTATCTAAGAATGTGTGATGGGCAAAAGATGCCTGCCAGGAACTAGGCATTGGTTGTTTAGTGGAAAAAGCTATCACGAAAATACTCTATTGCTGCTTTCATCAGAAACCAAAGAACGATAGGTCCCGTCTCCATGAAAGCTTTTCCTAGCATCCCTGGCTCCGCTCTACACGAATTGATTGATCATCTTTCCCTTGACTTCCGTTTCATGGGCTGCATTCTTAAAGGCTTTTTCCGTTCCACTTTGATGACCCAGCATGTCGCTTATCTTTTTTGCTTTGGTTCTCTAGGCTGAAAAATACACTGTGCCTAGGCAAAAGCATTCGTAGATTTTTAGCCAGGAAAGGAATGTATTCGGATCTTCGTGGATGACCGACTTAGGATACGGCGCCGTTGTCCTTGTAGTGCATAAACCCGTTCATATGTCTTTCTTGAGGAGATATACACAATCCTGATGGTATTGTGTTATATTGTAATGAATCAGTGAAGCGGGCGAACCATTTACATCTGTAGCGAAATCGAAGCTACGCTTAGAGCCTTGCGGAATCTTTTTACATCCAAGCCAGTTCTCAAAAGGAAAGATTTCACTGAACGCATTCAGAGAGAATTGAGTCTTGTCTGGGTCCCAAGTTACAATGGGATCACATGAAATGAAATCGCTGATGAACTTTATAAGCAAGGCTTAGAGAAGAATTTTTTGGAACAGAACCTACTGTAAATCTTACTTCAACGGGTAATGCTTCCATTGAAAGTTGGGTTGCATTTAAGCACAACTGTAGATGGATGTTCCGGTTTATCGGGAGATTAAAACAAATTCTTTCCGACGTCTTTTAGAGGTCAGCGGCCTTTCTGCCGTCCCTCAGTAGGAAATACTGCAGGTTCCTAACAGGCTTTAAGCACTTTAATATCCTCTTGGTGTTAACTTTGTGAGTGTTTCAAATGTATCACTTAAGCGCTTACTCCCATTAAAAGGGAGGAAAAAAAGCTGGTTTTGGCTCATGCACACATTGTATCTATGTAGGTCAAATAATAATGAATAAAAGACACCCCTAGCGCCTTTGATTTACTATTTGGACTGCGCTATGTGAACCCAATATGACAATAGAAGTCCTGATCCTAATTGTCAGCCAATCAGCATACCATGTTTAATAGGGATCCCCTAGTTTCCCAGTTTTCTTATCTGTAGTGCTCTAAGTCTATAGTCTTCCTATAGTCTTGGTCTTCCACTAAACTATTGGATTAAAAACCGTGAATACCGTGCTGTTAATTTTTATTTTTTGATGTCAAAGTCGTATCCGTGGCCTTCTAGATCAAAATAGATATGGAAAGGGAATTAGGAATATGTGCACAGAATCTACGAAATAATATACAGAGCCTCTTCGTTTCAGAGGGGAGCTTGAAAAATGATAAAGTAATTCAAAATATTCAAAATTGTTAGCTGAAATCTCAAGCTGAAATAGAAGCTCTGTAAACTGGACAGTGAGTGAATTCCCTAGATGGAATCAACGGTGAAATAAAACGGAGAGTAACTCTTGCCAATCGCTGCTTCTTTGGGCTAGGAATGCAATTTTCTCCTCTCATACAACAAAAGTGACCTCATATAAGACCTTAATAATCCAAGTCTTGCCTTATGGCTCAGAAGCATGCACAATGGATAGGAAAAATAGGGTGTGCCATAAGACACAGACACTAGGCACCCCAACGAGTCCAGTGCGATCCCCTGTGGGTTCAGTTACAACCAACTCCAATTTGCAAAAAACCTAAAGAGTTTCCTTATTCAAATACTTAAATTCTCTACAAAAGCCAATAAGGCCTCTGAAATCCGTACCGTCTATTTCCTCTAAGTTTTCAAAGAAGTATTTTCCTAAGAATTTCCTTCGGCTACGCGATATTGTCTCACATTCACAACATTATGTGTGTTATGTCCTCAACCGCTTGTAGATCCCCGCAGAATCTACAAGTGTCTGTATATGTCAGTTTTAGTCTCTTTGCGTATTTCAGCAGTAGACAGTGTAGTGTTAGTACTCCTATTAGCGTCTTAAGCTTATCTCCATTCCGCTTAATAAGCTTCCTAGATCTGTTACCGTCGAGAAGTAGCCATGGAGCCTTTCATACCCTATGTCCTTCCCGATTCGACCACCGTATGCTGGCGGCCTTTATGGTTTTTCATTCAATAGTGCCCCTTACAGTACAGAGGGGTGATTTGAAATCAGCAACCTCACTATTGTTGAGTAGCCCTCCTCTTCTTACGAGCTCGTCTGCTTGTTCATTTCCTTCTATACCACAGTGTCTTGGCAGTCTCACACTGACTGTGTCAGAGTTGATGTTGGTTGACTCCATTGTCTTAAGAGCGGCCTGGCTGTCGATGTATATAGCGATATCTCTCCCGGATACCGATCGCATCTACATCAGCTCAGCCGCCTTGAGGACAGCTAGAACCTCTGATTGGAAGACATAGTAGTAGACATTGTACATGGAATAAATAGTATTGCCTGGTAGTAGCTCCTCCAGGATCGTGCGGTTTCCGAGGCTACTGCTTTTGAGAAGACCCAGATTAGTGAGTCGAATCGCACTGTTGCCAGTAAGTTTTTTTTATATGTAAATCAAACGGTGTTCGGTGCAGAAAGGTGTCAAATGCTGCCGTAGGGGTGATACAGAGCCCTCCTGTAACGGCTATGGAAGCCGTTCTCTGAACCGCCGAATTTTCTGTAGGTCGTTTTCTTAGTAGTTGCCTTCCACCATGCTAGTGCGCCATATGTCAGTATGGGTCTCACCACTTCCGTATATAACCATAGCGGGTTTAAGGCCCCAAATTTTTCCCACAGTTTTATTGCATATGAAAAGAGCATTATATGCCTTTTTGATTCTTTCCGATTCCAATTCAGTTTCTTATTCAGAATCACGCCAAGATACTTCGCACTATCTGAAAGGGACAGATCCACCCCGGCGGGTTTTGGCAGTGTGAATTGCGGTATCATGTACTTTCTGGTAAAAAGAACCAGTTCCGTTTTGGAGGGATTGACATTGAGACCACAGCTGCATGCCCAAGTGCTGATCGTCTTCAAGGCAAGCTTCGTGATGTCACTTAAAGTATTTAAGTATTTTCGCTGCACTATTATGACCACATCATCCGCGTATTCCGTGGTGCTACGAGTAATACCCATTGAATTAAGCTTTTTGAGAATGTCATTTATGACCAGTACCCAAAGAAGTGTATGACTCCCCCTTGCGGGGTTTCCCTGGTCGCTGACATTCTAGCCGAGCTTTGTCAAATGGAACAGTTTATTACCCTTCCTGCAAGCATGTTTCAGATCCAATTTGTTAGCCCTTGTTCTATTTTTGCGTCTACTAAGGCACTTTTGATGGCGCTGAACTTCACGTTATTGAAGGCCCATTCTATATCTAGGAAGGCCGCCATCGCAAACTCACCGAAGTGTAGACTTCTGTTAATAAGAATACCAATCTCCCCTTCGGAGAGTGAAAGATTGATGTCGTCAGTGTGCTCCGGCATGTCGGAGTCAGTTGATAGTGTGGATCTAGGGAAATGGGGTTCCACCAACGTTACCAGGACTTCCTGGCTGCTTTCAGCCCACGTTCCGTCATTTTTTCTGAGGAAGCTCGGGACGCTCGCTTCTTTTGAAAGCATTTTACGTTACCTCGAAACTTCGTCTGTTGTCATAATAGATTCGCAGTTCCTCTGCCATGACGCCCTTTTCGATTTCCTAACTAGGTACTTGAATTGTCTCTTGCAATCGTAGTACTCATTCCACGTGCTGTCACATTTGAAAAGCTTCGCTCTATTGTAGAGTTACCTTATCTGTTTTCTTTTAAAACCTATTTCCCTATTTCACCATGGACAATGGATGCTTCGGGTTCTAAATTATTAGGGTGATTTTCGAGGGGTGATTGTCCGAGGGACAGCGCAGTAAATGTAGCGCTACTTAAGCGAGAGGGGAACTGAGCCAACTTAACGTGCGAAACTTTTGTCAGCTAGAGAAATATCGAGGTTTTTGGCTGAGGCCCAGTGCTTAAATTACCAGCAGTACTCTGCTCCACCCGTAACATCCTTCTCACTATGAATGCTCTTCAACTTACCCTCAAGGCCTTCCAACAAACTTATGAAATGGACTGTCGGGTTCTTTATTTCCTCGTCATAATAACGTGCAAACATTCAAAACCAACGTAAGTGGTATCCTGCCTATCACAGTTCTTTCATTTCAATATTGCAAATCACAAGTTTTAAAAGTGAAAGTACTTCGATAAATCCTACATGTCAAAAGTTTACATATTTTTGCATCACCCCATTTCGACAGTTGCTGCTCCTGCAAGACCCATTTTCATTGCCCCCCATCTTCACAAAGGAATAATTTATTACTATTCTGTTTATGCGATATTTTTTCCTGCTTCTTTCTGTATCCTTTGCCTTCCTGACAAGTCGATGGAGGTACAAAATGTGGAAATGGAAAAAAAAACAAGAAAAAAGCCATTCTGATCGTTAGCCTGTAACATTGGTAATAACAAGACCGAGCGTCGGAACTGAACACAGACAAGGGGTACATAACCTACCCCCATGTCCTGGCGCCGCTGTAGTCATCGTAGTCGTCGACATGCTCGTTGACACACCGTCCGGGCTGCTAATTTATTTGGCATGAGGTTCTGTTTGATTTGTTCGATTGCCTAGGGGCAAGTTGCTGTTGCTGATGCTTTTTTTGCGCCTTGTTTCTCTCATGATGAAAGTGTCCTTTTTCTTTGCCTTTTCTCCTAACCATGGTTTGATGGATTTTTTTTTGTTGTTTCTTCCGATTTTCTTAAGAGACTTTTTCACCATTTTTTCCTGTCTACTTTCGGCTCCTTGTTTCATCAGGAATTCCAATGGAGTAGGCAATTTTTGCGGGCATTATACAATTTTCGAAGAAATTAAAATTCTGTGCGGATTTTCGACATTTTGCTAATTTTTGTAACTTTACGTTTTCTCTTCTCGTTTTATTGTACTGGTTACCTCTTACTTCGCATTGGATCCTTTAAGGACGGTGATTTATTTCTCCTTTTTCTTTGTAATTTTTGAGTTGATGCTCGAATGAGTATTACGGACAACCGTTTAGAGATGAAAGGGATCTGAAGTAAGGTGGATCATGGAGAGGGAATCTATTTGGAATCAAAAAAGTCAATTAAGCTGGACAAACGTGCCGCAGTCACAGGTTGGTTAAACTTAAAATTGTAGGTAGGTCCAATCAAGTTCGGCCTTAAGTTTGGGGCAATTACAAATAGCTGGAAAAGTTTCCTTTGTTCCTTAAAAGGTGCAAAACTTAAGTGAACAGATATGACATTACGTATTTGAACTTAGGCAGTTCATGTGACCCAATTAGAATGGGGACATGACGCGTTGCACCATATCGTATCACCATCTAACTATGGTTCCAATCCTCACCAATGCCAGAAAATATTTCACCTTTCGTCCAACGTCATGAGAGTTTTGCGATCATGGAACAGATTACCCTAGTTAAGGAATTAACTTCTCCTGGTGTTCTAATTTATTTCTTATTCCACTATTAAAGTAGTACACCAACAGAATCACAATCCCATTTAATCCCTGGTTAGCAATGGTCTCTTGACCATATATGAGTGAGACTTGAAGTGAAAATTGAGCTGAACTTCTGACACTGTAATCAGCATTTAGGATCGTCGATTATATCTCAAAAACGATCCGTCCTAAGAGCTCCAGCGTAAAAAGAAAATTGCCTGCATAGCCCGTTTGATCGAGAAAACTGGAGGCCCTTCGAATCAGAAGACCAAACCTAGTCACTGAAGTTCAGAGAGTAGTAAAATCAGAAATCTCAAAGTAATATCTGTCGAGAGCAATGTTCTTTCTAAGGCGTCGGTGTCAGGTGTCCTTTCTAGTTGGCAACATGTACTTAGTCTTGGCCTCGTTGCCCGTTAAATCTATTTTCATCGCTTCCCTCTCAAAACCAATGACATTAACCTGCTTTCTCCTGATTAGTACGCATTGTTAATTGTTAACAGGCGCTCGTTCACATGCTGGAATCTCAAGACTGCTCGCCTAAGTTTGCTTTCAACAGCAAATCCGAATCCAAACAGGCTCTGGTTTTTCTGTCTATAACAATCTCCACAGTATTAGTAGATGCCGCAGTTCTGCATCCTATTTTTGTCCGGCCCATCCCATCGCATTTCCTGGGTGGCGTTATTGTCTGCTGTGCAGCAGTCTAGGATTGATCGGCTGTACCTAGCCTATTAAGGGACTTAACATTCCCAGTGAAAATCCGAAGTTCGTTGGTTTTGTTTCGTTTGAAGAGTCTGTTAACGGGAGATCTGTCCGTACTTGAGGCTTATTATAGCTTTCGCCTTTTTTCCATGGTCGGGCAGTTATCTTGGCGGGCTGAACAAGGTCAACCAATTTGTCCACTTCAGAGCGACGAACTCCCAAAACGATTGCCGGACTCGAAATCCCGGCAAAAATTGATCGAAAACTCTTTGATGTGCTTCTTGGAAACAGAACCTTTAGAAAACTCGTACTCAAGCGCAGCTAGGCTGTCGTTACGGATAAACACGTTTCGTCTCCTCCACCGAATCTTCGCTATATAAGTGGATTATTGTATAAATTATCGCCATAGACTTTCGGCGAGAGAGAGAGATCGTTCTTTAAAGAAAAACCTCTGTTTTGGGAGGATTGAGTAAATTTCTGAGTTAATAATTGTCGATTTCGACTCAAATTGCCTGCACTTTAGACCTAGACACAATCCAACAGACAATACAGCTTCATCATTTGCTTGTGGTATAGATGTCAGAATTAGTAATACTGTTAAGTAGTCAGTCGACAAACAAGCTGTGGAGGCAAAATTTTGCCTTACGGGCAACTCCTACTTACCCCCGCCGTCACATATCAATATATCGACCACAGTCAGCATCCGCGATCACTGTCCCATTCACCAGTATTGCTTTGACCAACAAAAAAATGTAATTCGTCTACATCATGTTGTCTTGTCAAGTTACACACGCCGTCAAAAGTTGCGATGTCAAAAGGACCATCAATGTCAATGGAAATACCCACCTTGTATTCCTTCTTGTCTTGTTGTGCTAACTCGATTTTGAAGCTCCTAGGCAAACATGGTAAGCTTGTAACATCTTATACAGATGATACGCATGCAAAACGGTTTTGGACATCTAAAACTCGACAATTCTCTCTATGCTCTCCAACGTAAAGTAAATAGACTGATAAGTCAGAGTTCTTGGCGAGAGCATATCTGGTTTAATGTTCACTAGGGGTTTGGTTCGACCAATGCATCAGTACATTTCTGTATCCCGGAATCCAGAAAATGACACGTGTCAATTTTGGTGATCTGAACACACCAAAATTCTTAGTTTCCAAGGGCCTTTAGTTGAGCATCGATCTTGTTGAATTGTAGAGGTTGAGTAAGGTCAATGATTCTCCAGATATGTCCTGAAACTAAATGATTCTCACTTTTCCCCCTCCTTCTCCTTCCCATCCAATCCCATCTCCCTTGGGGTGGCGAGTTGAGGGTCCAGTATCTCTGAATAGCTCAGTCGGGAATGGAGTGTCCAGATACCTGGAAGCCTCCAGATAGGATAGCCTTATCTTTATACAGTAGATTTCTGCATAGATGGACCTTTTTTTCTTCGCAACTCGTGGGACTACTTATGGACAATCTTAAAAACAAAACCCGAGACCGGTACTCCCCTATTACCGGGTGGTAATACGGTGACTGCACCAACTACCGACAAGGCACTTGCAATATATAAAAGATACAACAGTGGTAGGCCATGTTCCACCTTTTAAAGGCAACGGCACAACCAGCCTACCAGCAACCAGTTGCAGGACCGCAGCAAGACATGGTCCCACCATTTCCTCCACCCCTAGCAGCAGCAAGTTTGTGGCAGGACAAGGACTTCCTGCTGCTACCAAAACAGAGACTCAGCCGCGTCAGAATGCCCCTTACAAAGCACTCTACGTAAGACGCTGGAATGCGATACGCATAACCAATACTTTCGGATCTATTCCGGAAGTCGAGAAAAATGCGGAAGCCAACAAGAAAATTGAATGGGAAAATAAAACTCTCAGAGACGGACTTCCAACAATTTTCAAATCGCTGAAAGACTTCTCTTAGCGCCAGAGATCTTTGGAGAAAACCATGCCTGTTCCCAAGAAGCCCAGAATCAAAATCTCCCAGTCACATCTCTGACGTCTTTTAGTAAAGTCCTAACGGATTTGATTACGATCGCGGTGATTGACAAAAGCGACGCCGACGGAACTACATCTGCTGCATGGTGGCCATCATGCGGGTAAACCCCGAACCACCTACCATCAGAAGCGAGATTGGCTGATATCAAGGCCATGTCAAACTGATAGCTTGCGCCAACATATGGTTTAGGAGAAGTTTGGCCAGGCGCTAGGCTCAAGGTTGTGGCTAAGGAGGATATCCCTTGCATACCTAGAACCGCACCACCCCAAAAGACATCCTGGAGATCATCAGGCTCAGCAATCCAATCCTTCCGACTCATGACTGGAAGGTCGCGAAAATAGAGGTTTCAAGGGGCCGACGGCGAAACTATAAGAGATCCTTTTGGGCTTACTTTAAGAATCAGAGGACTTGAATAACACCGTGGTGGAGGCTTCTCTGGAAGACTGCAGCAATGATGCTACGATTCCTCCAGATTAAACTTCACCTCTCATAAAAGGCCTCGGCCGTACTTGCTCAGCGTCTATCTAAAGACGCAGAAGACATTATACTAATTCAGGAATCATGCATTGTTGAAGTCGTTTTTCGTGGACTTGGGACACTTAACTACGTTCCGCCATATAGTATACAAAATATAAAGGTAAGACTAGAACTTGTATAGTATGCTAGTGAAACGTAACCTTAAAGCATTTTTACCTCCAAACCTCAGCGACCCCGACTTAACCGTTGCCAGACCGTAGACTGCCAAACACACCTTCTGGCCGTTGAGACTAAATTGTGAGTGAGAGCTGGCTTGTTGTTGTATTATAGCCAACATCTTACCTGATTTTTGTTGACTGAAAAAACGCAAGTCGTTCGAGCGAGGCTGGAATTCTAAAACCGAACCTTCCGATTTTGGAAGCCAATTCACTAGCACTTGAGCCACGGCCACCCACATCGGCATGATAACTCTCCCTGGTGATAGTCTGGAAAAGTAGGTACTGGAAATTGGAAAATAAAAAGCTGACGCGACGCCAACGCGCATCGCACAGTATGGGGCAGCGACAACACCAACGATTGATGTGAGTCACTTTTTGATTATACATAAGTACTAGCCTGTTTGTAACACTGGTAATGAACCTACCTTCATTACAAAAACCCGACAAGTTGGATATCACTCTTGTCTCCTGCCGCATCTCTCACATAATAACGAACAGGATGGTAGCGTCTAGACACTCCTTTTTCGATCACAGATACATCCAATGAAATTTAATCATACTCCCCCCAGCCAACTAGCATTTCGAAATTATAGGAAAATTGATAAGCCCTAATAGTGGGGAATACTTTCAAAACGTATCTTTCCTTAACTTCCAAACATCCGGCGTAACACCGAGGAACTTAATTTGATAGTGGGGGCTCTCACCAGGGCTATCAATCAAGCACCGGCCGCCTTCTGTCCTCTAATCCGACCTACAGGCAAGAAAAAGCCATACTGCTAGACAACCACCACCCACCGCTCAGACACACTTACAGGAAGCTTTTCAACCAGGCGAAAACCTCTTGAAAAGTGTCTGATTGGGACTCATATAAGGAATCACTCACTATATGAAAAGGAACTAAGGATAGTAAAGCGTCAATCCTGTAGGAAAATGCTATTTTCGACGATAAATCAATTCACTTCTGCACCGACATGGTTCAAACACCGATAGTGGCGGTCTGTTCGCTGATATACTTAACCTAAGCCTCTCTTCCGCACTCCCAACCACTAAACGTGTTCCAGTATCCTGGCTTAAGAAAAAACGTAATATCTGCAGTGGATATCCGCTTCGTTTCTGACAGTCAGGTCGCTATCAAATCAAATAGAGCACTTCAATATTCTCTTTTGATGGATGACAGGATAAAGATATATTTCAGGGAATTGTAGGGTCGCTGGAGAGGACGGCCTGATTGCCGAGCTCTTTAAAGCGGCAGGCGATGACTTGGTAAGGAGCATACACCAACTCATCTGTAAAATATGGTCGGTCAAAAGTATACCCGATGAATGAAAGCTCAGCATTGTTTGTCCGATTCTCAAGAAAGAAGACCCTCTGAACTGCGCCAACTACAGAGGCATCAGTCTCCTTAACATTGCATATATGATCTTATCTGCCGTATTGTGTGAACGCCTGAAGCCGTTCTTCAACAACCTGATATTTCCATAGCAGTGTGGCCTCAGGCGAGGAAAGTCCACCATCGACCAAATATTCACACTACGGCATATTTTGGAGAAGACCTCTGAGCTTCAAATCGATACACACCACCTATTCATCGATTTTAAGGCCGCGTATGACAGCATTTATAGAGACGAGCTATACAGAGCAATGTCTAGTTTTGGTATCACTGCCAAACTCATCCGTCTGTGCAGGATGACGATGGAGAATGCACGCTGCTCCATCAAGGTCGGTAAAGATCTCGCCGAGACCTTTGATGTCCAGAAAGGATTTAGAAAAGGCGATGCGCTGTCATGCGATTTTTTCAACATCGTACCTGAGAGAATAGTGCAAAACTCACGAGCAAACACAGTAGGCACTATCTTTCAAAAGTCCATCCAACTACTCGCATTCGCCGACGATATTGACATAATCGCTAGAAAGCAATGTGATGTCAGTGGCGCTTACGCGAGTATTGAGACGATAGTGGCGAAAATGGGTTTAGCGTTCAATGAGGGCAAGACCAAGTATATGCTGTCAAGCAAAAAGGACAACCAACACCGACGTCTCGGACAGAAAGTCACCCTCGACAGATATAACTTTGAGGTAGTTAAGGACTTTGTCTACCTAGGCTCGCTATAAATGCAGACAACGACACCAGCACTGAGATCAAGCGAAGAATAACTCTTGCCAACCGCTGTTTCTTTGGGTTAAGAAGGCAATTGAGTAGCCAAGCCCTATCGCGGACAACAAAAGTCACCCTTTATAAGACCTTAATAATCCCGGTCCTGCTCTATGGGACAGAGGCATGGACATTATCAAAAATGGATGAAGGTGCTTTTGGGTGCTTCGAGAGGAAAATTCTTCGGGCGATCTTCGGTCCCGTCTGCATTGACGATGAGTGGAGGAGGAGATACAACGACGAACTGTATGGACTGTACAGCGACATGGACCTAGCCAGAAGAGTGAAGATCCAAAGACTGAGATGGCTGGGTCATGTAGAGCATATGGACACCAATGCTCCGGTCCGAAAAGTCTCCGAATCCGCTCCCGAGGAACAGCGCAGTAGAGGAAGGTCAAGACTCAGGCGGCTCACGCAAGTGGAAGGGGACCTCAGCCAACTAAGCGTGCGAAACTGGAGGTAGCTAGCCAGGGATCGAGCTGGCTGGAGAAGTTGTTGACTGAGGCCCAGTTCCACTAAGGGGGCCGACGAACTTACCAAAACTGGAACCACTATACCCATTATAACTGAAAATGGTAGCATTGGTATTCCTATCGCTACGAAAACATCTCCGCGCAATCATAGGTGTCATCACCGGACACTCCCTTCTTGGTAAATATGCAAGAGGTCTCGGCATGTATAACAATGACTTCTGCAGAAGTTGTATGGACGAGAAGGAGGAGGAGATAGTCCTGCGCCTACTTTATACATGTCCAGCCTTCTTCTGCAATGACTTAAGCGATTTAAGCAATACAGGTATCAACAGTCTCATACGTTCTGTCAAAAGCTCAAAATGGTTGTTTGAGTAAAAGGATCGCAGATCCACGTGGCATCACAATGGGTCAATAGGCCTAAGCGATTTGGTTTTCCAGCAGCCACTCTAACCTTACCTAACCTAGTTTCCAAGGGTGTATCCAGACCTTGCTTAGCCATTAAAGACTTGGTGCATGGAGCACTTCCTTCATAGAGTTCCGTTTTCCATATCGCAGTCCTCTGTTTCAACTTTAACATTTTCTCCTTTCACTAGTTCCCACAGTTGTCTCACACAATGACTATACCAAGCTACCACAACACGACAAGGCAAGCAACCATCGGCGAAAATTAGTGACCAACAAATACACACTATTGAAGAAGATGTCCTTTTAACAAGTCTTTGTGGTTTTACGGTCAAAAAACAAAAAAAGAAAACAAACTTTTTGCTGTTTTGAAATTGAAATTTCAATACACTCGTACCGGCCTAATGCCGATGGGAATGCATGTATGTGAGATACATTACTGCTTTCTAATGAGTTCCATGGATTAAGTCTCAACCAGAATACAGTTCATATTAAATCAATTTAAAAGGCTTTTAGGCGATATCTCCTTCCGGAGCTTGAAGCATTACTGGCCTCCAGATAAAATTGCAATGTGTGCATGTGTACGAGTACGAGTACGAGTACGAGTACTCAAAAGCATGGTGCTAACGAATATGTACTACACACAGGCCACTCGTATGTTCGCTTCTCTCTTGAATTATAATTCAATTGTATCGAACAAATGTAAATTGAGTTCGAAAACTATAACAATAAATAATTGCATTATGTGTTTGCAAACAGGATAATGCTTATAATTCAATAAAGTGTGCGTGTGAGGGAATGTGCTAGATTGGAAGGTGTTCATCCTGAATATACGGATAGTTCGGTATTGTTTGGGGCCATTCAGGTACCTATTCCTATTCTTGTATATTCTTATTTAGATACATAATTCGATCGATTGAATATGTAAAATAGAAAATGTTTGAAGAAGAATAGGGGAAAGGAGATACTTTTACTTTAGACTTGGACGAGAGAGATTAGCACCCCAGGAAAGAACGTGCATATCGATTTAATGCTGTTGTTTGGTGCATCTTATCCCGGTAAATATCGTAAGAGTTAAAGCCAGTTTGAAATATACACTTATCTATGTGGAAATTCGATTTAAACCTAGCAGTGTACTTGAGATGGACATCGATACTGAGTTGGATGTTTCTTATAATTAAAATCAAATAAACACTGTGGAAGGTATCTGCTTTAAAGATATGAATACATAATCTACTTAGGTTTCAATTTATTGCGGCTCACATCACTGAATTTGAAATAATTGTGTGATACATATACTCGTATAGATATAACTCAGTTTGTATCTTAACCAAATCTATTAGGACGGAGGCCCCTGGACAATATAAGTTAATAAGATTGAAATACGAGTCGTTGATTTATATTCAATTTAATTTACAATTACATCTATTCCTCTATGAGGAAACTTATTTATATGTTACATCCGTTCTCTGACTATATAGAGTACTATGATAGAGTACTGCTGGTCTGTCGGTCTCATCAGAATTACATCGGATTTCTCTCTACACACGAAAATCATGAATTCAACCAGCAGCGCACCAATCAAGTTTATAGCGAAGTGCTTGCTTTGTCTGGCATGGGGGATGGCAACGATTAGTATAAGGCCTCGTAGAAGTAGCATTTTCCGACAGGTGCTGGTTCCTTAAATGACGAGAATGAGCCTCTGCAGCCGAACATCTTGCAGCTCTGCTAATAAGTCCTACTTCACGCCTCCCCGTGGCGCCATTTGGGAATCTCACTAGAGGTTGCGAAGTGAAGGGGGCAAATGGCGAGTTTCCTGCGCCATTAACCAGGATTAGTGTCGAAAAAACAAAACAAGACCTTATCCGGGCTACTCCGACGTATTTGGAGCTCAGGCCGGAAAGGATTTCCAGGACTTAGTCAGGGTCTTGGAAAAGAGATGGTGGCGGACGAGCCCTATAAGGGCCAACGGCAACGCTCACATCCCGGAACGGGTTACTGGCTTCGGTGTAACCGACCCCTCGTCCTAGGGGCACTCAAAATGGAACTGGTCCTCCAGGTTGGGGGTTGTGCCGCCGGGGTAACTGCCCGGCCATTTAAAAAAGATTAAGTTACGAAGCATCAATAAGCCTCGGATATGGACGCACCTACTGTTGACAACCCACGCAAACGATTTAAGGACAATGAGCTTCGGATATGCACGTGGAATGTTAGATCCCTTAATAGACCACGTGCAGCCGAGTAACTAGCGGAGCCCTAGACTGCTGCAAAGCAGACATAACCGCCATCTAAGAAATGCGATGGGATGGGCCGGACAAAAAGAAGATGAAAAACTGCGATATCTACTACGGCAATTGCTATCGACGGCAAAAGCAGCGCTTATTTGGATGCGAATTTGTTGTCGGAGGCAAACTAAGACGAGAAGTCCTCAGCTTCCGGCATGTGAGGGAGCGCCTCGTAGCAATCCGCATCAAGGCTAAATTCGCCAACATAAGCTTTATATACGCGCATGCCCCCACAGAGGAGAAAGATGACGACACCAAGGATGCCTTCTACGAGCTCCTCAACAAGACCTACGAGCAATGCCCTAGCTATGACATTGAAATTGTCCTCGGTGATTTTAATGCAAAGCTAGGAAAAGAGGGTATCTTTGGTGGAACAATCGGAAAATATAGCATGCACAACACCACCTCCGATAACGGATTCAGGCTAATCGACTTTGCGGCGGGGCGAAATATTGTCATGGCTAGCACGCTGTTCCCACATCTCGACATACACAAGGGGACTTGGAGAACTCCTGGTCAATCAACAGTCAACCAGATTGATCACATTGCGATCGACGCTAGACACTCCTCCAGCATTATGGATGTCCGTACGTTCCGAGGAGCCAACATCAACTCGGACCATTACCTTGTTGTAGCCAAGGTACGGTTGCGGATATCCCAAAATACGCCAAGACAAACTAATGCTGTGAGAAAATTCGATGTCAGACAGCTACAATCGCAAGAGATCGCCAAGTCCTTTTCCGATCGAGTGTCTCTTAATCTCTTAAGAGGTCCAATGCCGCCAGCATCAAGCATCGAAGATCATTGGAAACACTGCCAAAACGCCATCAGAGATGCTGCTTCTGATGTGCTGGGTTTCACTCGTCCACCACAACGAAACCCCTGGTTCGATGATGAATGCCGGCAAGCACATGCAGCTAAGCAAGATGCATATAACGCGGTGCTGCTTAGAAAGACCAGAGCTGCTCATGAGCTCTATGAGCGGAAAAGGAGAGACGAGCACCGGCTTCTCAGGAGGAAGAAGAAAGAGCATGAGAAGCGCGCGATCGAGGAAATTGAGAGATGCTACTCCAGGAATGAGGTTCGGAAGTTTTACCAAAGGTAAAAATAACATGCCAGGGAAACAAACCCCGAACTGCAGCCTGAACAAGCGAACATCGTAGTAGCATCGCAGTCGATGCTGAGGATTTGGAAAGATCATTTCTGCAGACTGTATAACGGCGATGACGGACCAAATACCGCTGTCAGGCAGAATCAACCTTTCAACCTGGACGATGATGACCAACAATTCCGTCCACCCGACCTGGATGAAGCGAAGATAGCCATATCGAAGCTTAAGCCCAACAAAGCTGCTGGAGCGGATGGCCTGACTGCCGAGCTCTTCAAAGCGGCAGGCGATGACTTGGTAAGGAGCATACACCAAGTCATCTGTAAAATATGGTCGGACGAAAGTATGCCCGATGAATGGAACCTCAGCATTGTTTGTCCGATTCTCAAGAAAGGAGACCCTCTGAACTGCGCCAACTACAGAGGCATCAGTCTCCTTAACATCGCATATAAGATCTTATCCGCCGTATTGTGTGAACGCCTGAAGCCGTTCGTCGACAGATATAACTTTGAGGTAGTTAAGGACTTTATCTACCTAGGCTTCGCTATAAATACAGACAACTACACCAGCGCTGAGATCAAGCGAAGAATAACTCTTGCCAACCGCTGTTTCTTTGGGTTAAGAAGGCAATTGAGTAGCAAAGCCCTCTCTCGGACAACAAAGTCACCCTTTATAAGACTTTAACAATCCCGGTCCTGCTCTATGGCGCAGAGGCATGGACATTATCAAAAATGGATGAGGGTGTTCTTGGTTGCTTCGAGAGAAAAATTCTTCGGGCGATCTTCAGTCCCGTCTGCATTGACGGTGAGTGAAGAAGAGTGAATATCCAAAGACTGAGATGGCTGGGTCATGTAGAGCGCATGGACACCAATGCTCCGGTCCGAAAAGTCTTCGAATCCACCCCCGAGGGACAGCGCAGTAGAGGAAGGCCAAGACTCAGGTGGCGCACGCAAGTGGAAGAGGACCTCAGCCAAATTAGCGTGCGAAACTGGAGGCAGCCCAGGTCCACCCCGGACTGTAGCGCCACCTAAAGTAAGTAAGTAAGCTTGCTTTGTCTTTCCGTGGTGGTTCTCGGTAACATGCAGGAAAAAAAAGCGAGGGCATACTCGACCAGTGCTAGTATATGGGCCTAGACTGTTTTGGGGCTCACGATCCTTTTTGGATGAGATTAAAAAATTTTAACAAACAAACTACTGGCATCCGATGTAAATATATTCAATGTTGCCGACCCTTGCAAACGTTTAAAGAACAACGACCTTAAATTCTGCACGTAGAATGTTTAGACCCTTAAAAGGGGACGTTTTGCAAAGCAATTAACAGAGGCCTATGACTATTGCTATCATGCCGACAACGCTGTCATCTAGGAAGTATGACTGACAAACTGTGATGTATACGAATGTTTATTACTATGGTGATTGATTAAGCTAAGAGAAGCCTAATACATGCCTATACCAGACTACAAAGACGACGCCAATAAAGAAAGTCTCTACGAGCACATAGACAAGAAGTTTGAACAATGCCTGAAGTATGTCGTTAAAATCGTCTATTTCGAGGCGGGAATGTATGACATCTTTAGTAGGATGCCTTATAAGAATAGCCTACACGACACTACGTCTTGCAATGTATTTGTCTTATTAACTCAAGCGGCAGGACGAAATAGTTTCCTCAAAAATATGCACAATGGGACATGGAAGTCTCCGGATCATGGAACGCTGAATCAAATAAGACATTGTGATAGGCGTTAGACATGCCACTAGTATTCTCAAACTCCGAACCATTCAGGTAGCCAACATAAGCTCGGATCACCACCTTTTTGCATCGAGTTTCCTAGGCTCCTCAACAAAGAAGAAGTACTGTGAAAAGGTATGACGAAGAAAAGCTGCAAATGCATCACGAAATGTCTTGATAAATCCCATGTCACAATATAGATCCAAAAACCGGTGGTAAAGCAGCCACGACGTCGCAACTTAAGCAATGGGTTCCAATCGACAGCCACCAAGCAATCCTTGGTTTGATGAAGAAAACCGGCAAGCACATTCATGATTTAAACCTAAAATGCAGGGAGATTGCACCTACTGGTCTCGCCCGTTGCAATAGTTATTTGTAAATAACATGATAAGCCCCTTTCAGTGCATTTTCAGACCAAAAAGGTCCACAATCGATTAAATCTCCACACTTCGGGAGATCCTCAAGTCTTAAGAAGTTCAAATCGGTAACCACAATCTATTCACAGATTCTGAGGCCGCGTATGACAGCATTTGCAAAGACGATATATACACTACAGAGAATAATATCTAGTATCCGCCAAACTCGTCCGTCACTGAGGGATGACGATGAAGAATGGACGCTTCTCTATCACAGTCGGTAAAGACCTTACTCAGACCATTGCACTGACATTCGACTTCTTCAACAAGAGGAACAATCTTTGAAAAGTCCGTCCAGTTACTCGCATACGCCGATGAAATTGGACATAATCGGAAGAAAGTAGGGTGATGTCAGTTACGCGTTCGCTAGTAATATAAATGGGTTTAACGAAAATGGGTTTAACGGTCAACGAGGGCAAGATCAAGTAGTACATGGTGTTAAACAACAGAACGTCACCTTTGGCAGATATAACTTTATGGTAGTTAAGGACTTTTTATATCTAGGCTCCGATATAAACTCAGACAACGACACCAGAACTGAGATCAAACGAAGAATAACCCCTATCAATCGCTACGCTTCTTCTTCTTCTTATCCTTTTATTAACCCTTTCCTCGTTATACGAACTTATGCGTAACGAGTTTTCCATTTTTACTGCATCGCTGCTGCTCCGCTTATGGGGTTGGCTAATGTCGCAGACCGCAGAACGCGTCTACATAATGCTCGGTCCTGGATCGCTTCAGTGGTAAGCCCCAGGCGTTGTTGCGCATTTGCCATCTGAGAAATCCAGGAATTCTTTTTCCGACCTCGTTTTCTTACACGGAGTGACCGTAGTTGATAGAGCCTTTTAACTGGATTTTCCGCAGATCTTCTTTGAACGTGGCAATTCCAGTTTATTTTATTCGCCTCAAGCTGTTCGGTTACCGAATTCTTTATATGTAGACTTCCTCTTATAAGCGTAGATCTAATGCAATCGCGTTTAGTGACTCCACTAGACATCCTTAACATTTTCATTTTCGCTGCCGCAATTTTGTTTTTAAACGCTTCGTACATTGTCCAGCACTGTGAACCGTATATAAGAGCTGGTCTAACAACCGTGGTGTAGAGTTTCCCCTTTAATTTAAGTGGAAATTTTCGGTCGCAAAAGATTCCCGAATTTTCCCGCCATTTCATCCATCCCACACTCACTCTGTGGTTTACGTCGTCGTCACATTTCGCTTCCATGTTAACGATTGATCCTAAGTACTTAAAGATAGTGCTTTTCGGAATAACTATTCCGTCTAACATTATATCCGGAACAGGTCGCAATGGATGCGCAAATGGGCACGTCAAATGCTCCGTCTTTGAACGACTTATTTTAAACCCGTTTCTCTCTAGCGCATTTCTCCATGAATCTAAGGCGTTCTGTAAATCTTCGACGTTATCGCTAAGTATAACTGCGTCGTCAGCGAAGAGAATTGGCGTTACATTTACTTCGCGCATGCAGTCTTTTAAAAGATAGTCGAATACTACGTTAAAGAGGAAAGGGCTAAGTACGCTTCCTTGATGCACTCCGACATTAACTGGAAATTCTCTCGTTAGTCCAGCAGAGCTTTTAACCGCAGTTTTCACGTTTCCGTACATGTCTTGTATTATTCTAACATACGTTTCCGGTACGTTTTGAGACCTCAGCGCGGCCCATATGAGATCCCTAGGCACTCGATCGAATGCTTTCTCGAGGTCGCTACGCTTTAGCCTAAGAAAGCAATTGACAAGCAAGACCCTCTCTCGAGCGAAAGGCATAAGTAATCCCAGCCCAGCTTAATGGAGCAGAGGCATGGACATGGTGGATGGATGAGGATGGTCCTGTCTGCTTTGAGAGAAAAATTCTTCGAGTGATTTTCGGTCCCGTCTGCATTGAAGTGTTGAGTGGAGGAGGAGGAGATACAGCGTCGAACTGTATGGACTGTATAGTGACATTCACCTATCCAGAAGAGTAAAGATTCAACAACTGACACGGCTGGGTCATATAGAGCTGGAGGCAGCCAGAAAAAGATCGAGCTAGCTGGAGACGCTTGTCGATTGAGGCCCAGGTCCGCCCCGGACTGTAGCACCACCTAAAGTAAGTAAGTAAGTTTAATGACACTGACTTGCCGAAAAGGAATGAAGGTTCAACACTAAGATTGCTTAATCATGTAGACCTGTCGGACACCAATGCCCCAATCTGAAAAGTTTTCGAATCCGCCTGGAAGTGGAAATTGAGGCCCACTTAGCGTAAAAAACTTAAGGCGGCTTAAAAAGATGGAGCTGGCTAAATACGCTTGTTGGATAAGGTCCTGATCCAGCCCAGGTTACAGAGCCACTTCAAGTAAGTAAGTAAGGCAGATTCAACTTTGAGATAGTAAGAGACGTTGTCTACCTCTGCCCTGCTATCAACTCAGTCAAGAACTTAAACACATCCGTAATCTTGCAAAGAATCATTCTCGGTCATCAATGTTTCATAGGGCTCTCGAACCCCTTTAGTGAAAAGTTCTTCGAACAATTTTTGATCCAATTTGAAATGGAATAGAGATTTCAATAGTGGTCGGTTCCGGCAGTCTAGCGATGCCGACCTTAGATGACTGGTTCACCTTCTGCCCAAAACACATGAGCAGAATTTTGTGTGCAGTGACATAAGAATACACATGTTTTAATTCGCGAAGCTACATATATAGGGTTTTCCAATAAGTACTTGACAACTTTTTTTTAAAATAAACCGCAAACCATTTCAGATATTTTAAAAACGGCTGCTATTTCGCGTTCAATGTTGTTGACTCAACGTAGCCCCACAGAAAATAGTCAGGCGGCGTTAAATTGCACGAACGAGGCGGCCAAACGACTTGCCCATAATAACACGCTCACCAAACTTACTCTTCAATAAATCGATTGTAACGTCGGCTGTGTGGCTTCAAATGGTCCATCGGCTTCAATTCTTGAGTCAGCTTGATCTTGTATGGGTGTAAACCAAGATCTCTACGCAAAATACGCCATACTGTGGTTTGAGCAATGCCCAATTCTTGAGAACGAGGTGGAATTGACTGATTTGGATCGTTTGCTACGGACGCCTGAACGGCAGCGATATTTTCGACACTTCAACCAACCCGTTGTCTCACTGACAAGGCAACATCACATAACGAATATTTAGACTCAAATTTTTGCACTAAACTTGTTATTGCATGTCTATTAGGGCGAGAATTACGACCGAAAATTGGAATTAACGTTCTTAAAGTTGCAGTCACCGACTCCGAATTTCGGTAGAAAATTTTTGTAATTTTCAGACGTTGCTCGTTCGTGTACTTTACCGAGATGAAAATGTTACTGAATAAATTGACAGTGACAGACAGTTTGATATTAGTGAAAGAGTGCGTTCACAAATTAAATTCAAAGTTGCCAAGTGCTGATAAATGCTGCACGCAGCGCTGTTCTGCAACACATCTCTTTTTCTAAATTCGCTGCAATCGACAGTGTCACACAAGTTACAGTAGCTGTAAAACGACAGCAACCGATGCGATTGACTTCAAAAGATATCTGCACATCTGTTTCACGGGCAGAGCTGCCAGCAGTACATGTGTTTTGGGCATTCAACTCCTACATTCAACTCCTATCCAGAGAAGCAGCGCAGTAGAGGATGATCTTATCTGAGAACTCTGTTCGCACCTATCTAGACTGAAGCATCCCAGTTTTTGCAGGTTCCTTTGAAGAGTAAACTGACTTCAGCTTGAGCCACACTTCTTTCAATTTCTGACACCAGTGTATCCACTTGAGTTCAGTTTGTTGAATTAACATGATTAAGTCGTTCTTAGCTACCTGTTTTCTGTTTTCACCACTCACTGCGAGCACCGGCACTCACTAATGGCATCTGGAAGCGCAATTTGATTATTTATTATAAATAGATAAAACGTATCTTGCTCTGGTTTATATCCAAAATGTTTCTTATGAATAATTGTCACTTAAGACGTCATTAAACGTCGAAATGAGTGATTCAATGTCATAATTTGTTATCCAGGTAGTACTTTAAAGGTCACTACCCTTCAGCATTTCTCAAGTAACATCACTAGTCCCAACTAGCAGCCAATCAAATACACACATCTCTTGAGCTGCAGGACGCAAAGTAATCGTCTAACTTGTCAGGCAAGTCAAATTAAAAAAGCTCTAACGACTGAACAAATTCTCAGTGTGGTAAACACAGCTAAAGCCCATCAAGAATTCAGGGATATTAAAAAATATATGCAACCAAGTCAAGTCAACCATTGTTCCATACGTATTCGTTGTTGTTACTTGTATCTTCTGGTGCTGCCGCGAGCCATATGTCTTAAGCGCTATAGTAGCGCTTCAATCGCAGTAAACAAACCCTCTGTTGTCACTGTGTCCTTGTCGTTGTCTTCGTCAGTTGAAATGGAAATTTCGTTGGCAGGACAGAGAGGTTTACTTGAGCAAAAAGTTGACTGAGGCTGAGTGGACAGAGGAAATCCTTCACCATTTACCTTGAGCTTCTAAATTAAATGCTCTTAATCGACAGACATGAGAATACCTACAGCAGGCAGGAAAGGAATGTCCAGTCTGCGACAAAGGACATACAGTCGACTCAATTCATCTACTGACAACTCAACGGAAGTGATGCATACTTGTCCTCGTACTCGTGCATGAGTTGTTTCTTTTGTCGTTCCTACCAATGGCCGTTAACGTCGTCGTAGTCTTCTTCATCATCGCTATCATTGTTGTCGCCGGCTTTACTGCCGCCCAACGTTCAATGTGCACCGTTTCGTCATCGTTGACTTGGAAACGTTAAAAAGGCAAAAACTCTTGTTATGCCGCAGCCGGTGGGGACGGTGCAAGAAGCCAGATCTCTTTTTTCAGTATTTACAGTGTTGTTGAAGAAAAATGTTTACAAATGGTAGACAAACAGAGAAACCAAGAATTGCAGGATTGTTGTTTATCGGTGCAACAAGACTACTATGGGCTTTGAAATGTGGATGACAGTGACTCGTTTCGATGGTCCTTCTGGGTGAGCTGTAGAAAAAAAAAAACAAATAAAATGCAAAGAGCTAGAAAGCCTGTTCGAAGCAATTATGAGACAAGGAAACGACGTGACGGAGAAAGGGCAGCTCCTTGTACGTAATCAATGAGTGCGTGTATTTTTGTAGCTGCCATACTACATTGTGCGGGTAGATTTGAGACAATTGCAAGAAAGTCGAAACTAAATGGCAAAGAAACTAGAGTCCCACAAAGTCATCCAGTGGCCAGTGATAGAAATCCTTTGATGTCATAGATACATGGCTGACAGTGCCTGGTCAATCCCAAATGTCGCATGAAGAAGAAGATCCCAGATTTACAACAATATGATGAGGAAGATGTCACAGTCTGTAGGGATCACAAGTGGCGAATAGCGAATGGGATGCAGTAATGGAGTTTTACTGGGAATATCCAATAAGCAGTCCCTGACCAAGATCAACCAAGAAGGAGTGTGCGGGTCAGAAATTCCAAGGAATCCCTATGAACTCTCTGCTACAAGACGAGTAAGCGCCGTCTTCCATATGCGTGCTTCCCACAACATATAGCAGCAACGATCCGGACGTACATAACATAATCGACTAAAAATTACCATAAAACATTAAAACAGAACTCAAACTGGAAAAATGCATTAATACGAGCGCCCTCGTCCTGTTAAAACTTTGGTAGACCTCAAAGTACGTTTAATGTTTCGTCACCATTAAGTTGGTGATGTCGGTCCATACGTTACATTCCTGGTTAGTATCAAACCTCATAAGGACCTGTGCCCTAAGCGACTTAAGATAGGAACCAAATAGAGATGTGTATGACCAACAAAAATGAACCGACGACTAGCAGATGAGAACATTGAAGTAATATGCAGATGTTAGCTGTTGACCAAGTAGCAGTATTCCAAGGAAGCACCAAACGATGCGAGTTACTCGTAATAGGAATGGTGGCGGTCGGGATGTGATATGCATTAAAGCAAGTATTGGCAATTTTATCATGATAACATATGCATCCCGAAAAAATGCGCAGTTTTGTGCGGTCTATGGACTGATGGAAGTGTTGTATCGTCGCAAGACCGTGCTTTCTCGTATACAACGAGAGAAGCGTCTAACCACGGAGTTGATTGAAATACCTTTAATTCATTTGTCTATTTTATTTTATTGTATTGACTAAAGGTCCGCCGTCTTTAGCGTCGCTGCAACCTTGTCGTCTGAATTAGTTTAATTAAAAACTGCCTTTCTTTTCGCATCGTATCTCTTTTATAACCTTTTCTGTACGAAACCACCGCTTGTTCCAGTTTGTTTTGCAGTTTGGGTGGTTTTTCTTTTGCCGGTTTCAAATGTCATCCCGTTTGTCATTCACTTCCACTCTGCGGACATTGTAAATGCAATCCCATTCATAATTATTCTCTGTTTCCTGGGATCGACCCAAATATGAAACATGTTCAGCGTCATGTTTCGGCAATGTGGCGAATGTACGCCAGTGAATGACTCGGGTATGAACTTGACCGAAAATGTATAGTCATCTGGATAAGTGGATTGTTGTGATAGCAAGTGCTGGGATCATGCGGTGTGTGAATCACAACAGAAGCATGGGACCAACCCGCATGACCATAGCACTTATTGAAGGTGATATTCGATGAACGCATAATTTCGAGTAATGGACCTGGAAGATCTATTTAATGTAGTCCATGCTGACAAATGAAGAATCGACGCATTTAGAAGACAACATTATCTTATTGAGGGCATACGGGCATAAATGCTGGAAAAAGTGGTCGAAAACTTTGTCTCTCGGTTGGCATTTATCATATCCAACCGTGGTGGGCAGACCTGTTCCAATTTAAAGCAGCAAGCGCTGACAAACCGTCAACTCATGAAATATTTCGAAACACGAAAACTTCTCATTGACGTTCCTTCTAATGACGGTTTTCGCGGCAACAGGTCCACTGATGATTTTATGGCATTTATCACTATAAAGTGTGAACATAACGTACACCAATATAGCGAAAGCAAGATAATTGCTCTTGATATTTCTAAGGTGTTTGACAGAGGTTATCTCACGCTCTTTAGTCAAAAATGCTGCATTTGAGATCGATGAACCACTTCGGCAATTGATTAGAAATAACGTTTCGGAAAGATCAATTCAAGTTGCCTTAGATGGTTTCAAGTCTGATATTCAGGAAATTAATGCCGCGGTTCCTCAGGGCTCCATTCTATCTCACACACTTTTAAATTTTTATTAATGATCTCTTGCTTGATGCTTCTAATCCAATATACTCCGTTGGTGATGATCGTACTCTCTGCTTTTCAAATTGGTTCACACACCCACATCCCTTCTTTCGGCTGTTCCTTTACTGAATTCCGTTATACGTAAATGGCATAACTAAATGGGGAGCCACCCACAGAATGGAAATGAAAGCTTCCAAACACACAATGTTGTCTGTTATCAAACAACTGTCTATTTTCTTAATATGGGCCAATGACAACTTACGTCGGCAGCATTCCGACCTAAAAGGAATGAATGTTATGAATGCCAATCATTATCCCCTTAAGCCCATTTTCTACTGATGTACATTGTAATATTTTTATTCTTTCCAACGTCGTACCACTGGTTTGCGAAATGCCCTCCCGATCTCTCTATTTCCTGATCATTATAACTTTCAACATACAAAACCAATTAACATCGGTCCTCTTTTGCCCGCGATGTGTGCAGGCATTTTAAGGGCACTTAAACTTCCTTGGAGCGTCGGAATTTAAACAAAACAAGAATCTGAAAATTTGCAGCTCCTTTGACCTTGGTTCGATATAAAGCTCATCCTACTCTATATTGCTTTTTTAGAGATTTTGAGGATAGCTACTCTAACACTCAATGACCCTTTCGGCGGGGAATTGCAAACTCCCGAAAGTAAAATTGCCTACGAAAAAGCTTCTAAGGAGTGCCGGTTGGACTCGGTGATAAACCGTAGGCCCCGCTCAGATGTGACTAAAATAACAACATGAGCAACACAAATGAGTGTCAAGAAGCTAGGCCATGGCCCATACCGGGCTGCCAGCGCCAGTGTATTTTTTTGTTTTGTTTCTGATATTTTGCGATATAGCTGGTTCAGGGCATATTTTATCAATTTTGCCCGTCATTGTGTCAAAGCTTCAAGTTGCAATACCTGGTTTACTTTTGAGAAACATCGAGCTCTGACACGTATATTTCCTTTCGCCCGGGATCACTCACTCGTTTTACAGAAGAAGTCTTTGTCATAGCTAGCACGCCGTTCCCACATATCTTGGGGACTTGGAGAACTCCTAATTAATCCACCGTCAACCAGATTGACCACATTGTGATCGCAAGACACTCTCCTCCAGTTTAATGGATGTCCAAATGTTCCGAGCAGCCAACATCGAGGCACGAGAGCGCGGTTGCGGATATCCCGAACAGACATTAGCCGGCTACAATTGCAAGAGATCGTCAAATTCTTTTTCGGTCGAGCCTTTCTTTATCTCTTAAGAGGTCCACTGCTGCCAGCATCAAGCATCGAAGACCAGTGGCAACACTGGAAAAAGTCATCAGAGATAACGCTACTGATATTCTGAGTTTCCCTCGACCACCACAACGAGACCCCTGGTTGGATGACAAATATCGGCAAGCGCATGTAGCTACGCATGATATGCACAAAGCGGCGCTGCAAAGAAAAACCTAAGCTGCTCATGAGCACCATACGCAGAAGGAGGAATAGGAGAACATGAGATGCTACTCCAGGAATATATAAGCTTGGTAAGATACCAATATACAAGCTCAAAGCCACTGGAGCGGACGGTCTGACTGCTGAGCTGTTTAAGGCGGCAGGCGATGACTTGCTAAGGAGCATATACCAGCTCATCTGTAAAATATGGTCGACGAAAGTATGACCGAAGAAGGGAACTTCAGCGTTGTTTGTTCGATCCTCAAGAAAGGATACCCTCTGAACGGCATCAACTACAGAGGCATCAGTCTTCTCAACATCGCATACAAGATTTTATCAGCCGTATTGTGTGAACGTCTGAAGCCGTTCGTCAAAAACCTGTTATCAGTGTGACTTCAGGTCAGATCTTGAAAAAAATATATGAGCTTCAGATTGAAACCACCTATTCATCGATTTAAAGGTCGGTTATGAGAGCATCTATAAAGACGAGCTATTAAGCGCAATGTCTACCTTTGTCATCCCTGTCAAACCCGTTCGTCTGTGCAGGATGAAGTTGGAGAATGCACGCTGCTCCACCAAGGCCGGTGAAGATATCACCGAGATCTTTGATGTTAAAAACAGATTTGCAAAGTGATGCCACATGGCTTGCGATTTCATCAAAATTCACATGCCAACGCAAGAGGATCAATCTTTCAAAATTCTGCCGATGATATTGACGCAATCGGAAGCAATAAGCGTTTTCGCGAGTATTGAGACGGAAGTGGTGAAAATGGGTCTATCGGTCAAGTAAAACGGACGCTCAACACCGACGTCTCGGACAGAACGTCACCCTCGTCAGATATACAATAACTTTGAGTTAAGGACTTTGTCTACCAAGCTCCGCTATAAATTCAGACAACAACACCAGTGCTGAGATCAACCTGAGAAGGCAATTTTCAAGCAAAGCCCTCTCTCGAACAACTAAAGTGACCCTTAATAAGACCTTAATAATCCCAGTCCTGCTCAATGGCGTAGATTCATGAACATTATCAAAAATAGATGAAGATCTTCGGTCTCGTCTGCATTGAAGTTGAGTGGAGGAGGAGATACAGCAACGAACTGTATGGACAGTACAGCGACATTGACCTAGCCAGAAGAGATAAGATTCAACGACTGATACGGCTGGGTCATGTAGGGCGGTGAACACCAATGCTCTAGTCCGAAAGGTCTTTGAATCTGCCCCCGAGAGACAGAGCAGTCAAGTAAGACCGAGACTCAAGTGGCACACGTGACTGGAAAGGGACCTCAACTTACTTAACGTGTAAATATGGGGGCAGCTAGCAAAGCATCGAGCTGGCTGGAAACGCTTATTGACTAAAACCCAGGTCCACCGCGGACAGTAGCGCCACCTTAAGTAAGTAAGTAAGGAACAGGATAGACAGGGTGGACGTCATAGAGCAAACTTCATTGTAGATTTGGGCTCTTACCTCCGAAACCAGTAATCAATACAGCACATTCGTCGACCCTTGAAACGTCATTTTGGGCTTATATAAGAGAAAACTGCCGATAAACAAAGTAAAAAGGTAGGAGGACCTTCATTCAGTCTTCTTGCAGGCAAATTGAAAATACTTTAATCAAATCATTTGAAGAAACCACCAGATGACACTGTGTGGCGGATTATTTTCCGATTGTATCAACACTTTTAAGCTTAATCGCCACATAACAAACTATCACGCGGGCAAATCCATTTTGGTGACCAATCGACTTCCTTTTTTAAAAAATCACATAAAGTTTCACCTATTCTAAAAATTTCCTGAATGTCATCTCGAAAAATGTTTTTAATTCAGTAAATTGATACATCCCTGTTTCTATAGATATAGGTTTACAACTCGTCTTTCACGTACCCACGCAGTCTATAGAATACATCTGCCATCCAGCAGATATGGGCTTGGACATTCTTCTTCGTCTTTTCTCTGCCCACATACTGTCATAAAATTCATGACAAAAATTCATTTGGTATGTGAGCAATTTAATTTAAACTTTATCCGTTTGTATGAAATATTTGTGCAAGAAAACGGTTCGCTAGGCTTGTGGCCCTCGCATCCATCCATCTATCCAAACCACTGTGTCAGTCCCCCCCTACATCGAACCAGACAAACAATAACGCGTGCTCAAAGTTTCCACATTGTTTCGCTTTTATGACGCTTTTTAGATATGATTAAAAAGTAACTTTTATTGGTGTTGTTGTGTTTTTATGTCCTCTTTCGGACATCCTTTGCGAACATACCATACACATATGACCGGTAACTGGACGACATCAGGAGTATTCTCCGGCGCCCGACTATAAGCCATAAAAGCTCAATATTAATAATGAACTGAAATCGTTCTTTATGGCCGTTTCAAAGGGAACCTATAGGCATACATAGTGGCGGTTGTACGAGTATACGAGTATGTGAGTTTGTCAACGATTGGAAGGTCTACGGAATTGAGAAGAACCATCGTATCCTGTTAGAGTTGAGGGCTAAGTTTATGGTGTTTGTCGCAGTACATAGTTGTAATGCGAAGTAATGGAGGCGATCCAGCAACAACAAAAGAATGTAAGTAGAAAAAACTGTAGCACAAAATGTAGTTTTGGTCCTTTAACAGAAAGTCAGGGCATGGCAAGGAGGTGTTTTTTATTACCACCTCTGTGTCATCAGTAAGTGGAGAAGGAGAAGGAGAAAAGAAAACACTTTCATTACATGGCCGCTGCCGTATCAATAGTGATTTCGAAAGTTATACTTCTGTTGGACTGGGTGAAGGAGGTCGCCAATGAAACTAGTAACTTTGTGTTTCGTTGGCATCCACTTGGACCTACTCTTTTGGCAAACATTATTAAATTTACGATCGGAAACGGATTACCACAGAGATTTTCTAGATTCAGATTTATTGCGAAGCTTTACTTTTAATTTGGATTTGATTTCGGTAACCCATGTATCCTATCCAACACCCGGTACCCAATACCGCTGATGGTTTCTGGTTGATACTACTCGTACTATACGAGAACAAGTAGTTTCACCATCACAGGAGTGAACTCATAAAATGTTTGTGGTGACCAAATAGTGATTTGCTGGCGGAAGATTGTGAAAACGGATGCAATACAAGGGTCAGAGATGATTTGAGAACAATACTTAGAGCCGCAAAACTTTGACGGTATATTGGCTGGTCGGTGTGGTTGGCGTTGGCGCTGGTGTTGGTCATAGAGAACTCAATATTGACGGACGAACGACAATGGTATTTTCGTTAGATTAAGCAAATGATACGAGTAGTCCGAGGACAAGTTTTATTGACAATAAGGCCTTAGCCTTTAACGAGCATTTTTGCCTAAGTCTGGATTTCGTTAGTGAAATTGGGTGAAGAAATGTTGTGGTCCATTAAGCTCATGATCGGATAGAGAGGGTCGACATAGTCGACAGGGTCAAATTGAATTCTCGGATGGAATATTTGGAGACTAAAATGTTTTTTTATTATTTTTTTTTTTACTCAAAATCTCATTACCCTCCTTAAGATACCTTCTTTCAGTTGGAAAACGAGTCCTGCACATTGGCATTTAGAGGGACTTTTTCGAGTTAAGTGCACTTTAAAGACCTTCCCCATTGCATAGCCCACATATTTCATTGTCTAATGGACTCCTGCCTCTAGGAAGTAACAGCGATTTCTTTGCATTTGTCTTGTGTATCTTTGTATTTTTGTATCTCTGGCATACATTCTGTCGGTGCTTTCTCTGATTGTTTTCACTCTTCTGGCAATGTTACTTTACTATGGAGAAATAGATGGAACAAGGTAGAGACTTTCGGAAACTATTTTCAAATTGTTTTCAAGTGTTGGAACCAAATTGGGCGATAAAAAGATTGTTGCACGAAAACTATTGTCAATGCTTTTACTGCATCAGAGGGGGGAACTTTCGGCAGCTACCTTAAATACTGAGCCATTAAGATTTTCGGAAAATTTCTGGGAGGATGTAAGAGTTGAAATTCACTATCCGAAAGAATGATGACTTATGCATACTCACTTTAGTCAAAGTTGTTTTCGAAAAGTTTAATTGTTCGACAGGAACAGAGTGTTGAAAGCATTTAAAGTTTTGCGAATTGTTTCGATTGAATTGTTGTAGAAAGACTTCAGAAGATATCTAACAAATGTCAGGAAAGGCATTGTATTCCTATGCCTTGTTGCAATGTCAGTTTCAGGAAGCTGTCTTGGCTTTACTCGGTCTGTACAAGAAAATACACATTTTGGCATCGAAAAAGGGATATGGTTTCCAAAATCAAAACTAATAACTCAATTTGTGAAAGGATGCTCACACCTGTAAAAGTGCTATTTTAGGACAGTTGAACACAATAGACAGATAATTGATATCCTAACTCACAATATTACTGCAGTGCTTAACTATTAGTAGGTACTCATCTACTTCTGGGATATATTAAAGGGATACGCCCTCAGCAGATATTAACTGATGTAAGAAAATTATAAGGGAAAGAAGCACAATTGCTCCACTCTTTGCTATCAGAATTAGATGGTACATTTACTTTCATTTAAAGCTTACTTGAACCTCAAACCATTAACCTCTGCAGTAAGTGGGCGTTTGGACGACTTTTGTAGTTCAACCTAAGACGGTTGAGGTCCCATTTCTTTTGAAGCTAGCAACCGAAGACACGTCCGCCTGAAGAGCTTATGTACTTACATCCAACTGCCACTTTTTTGATGAGGCCGACATCACTGTACAGCTCGTTAAGTTGGGTATTCAAAACCTGTCAGCTTCAATGGGATAATCGGAATATCGGAATATTTCGTTCAACACGACCGAGCATTTATTCATTGATGTTCGCTTACTACCATGTTCTGGATGAGAAACCTGGGCTTTAATTTTAAGGAATTATTAGAGTCAATAACAGAGTCGAGGTCTGACAAAACTGTAACGTAGTTTCGTCTTAATTTATACTTAAACCCTATTTTTTCAGTCCAATTTCAATACTTCTCAATGCATAAGTGACAGATCTGTGCATTTTCCAAATGATATTGACGAATTCAGCATGCGCAAGTACGGACTTTGGAAAATAGTTCTTGGAGTGTTGATAGGTGTCATGTCAAAGAACGCACATCCCAGCGCATCGAATTGTCTCAACCCTTTTTTGACATTAAAGGTCTCGGTGAGATCTTTACCGATCTTGATGGAGCAGCGTGCATTCCCCATTGTTATCCTGCACAGACATGACAGATGCCAAAACCAGACATTGCTCTGTATAGCTCGTCTCTATGAATGCTGTATGACAGCGGCCTTAAGATCGATAAATAGGTAGTGTGTATCGATCTAAAGACCATGGGTTTTCTCCAAGATCTGTCGTACTGTGAATATTTGGTTAATGGCGGACTTTCCTGGCCTGAAGTCACACTGATATGGTCCTGTTGACGAAGAGCTTCAAGCGTTTACACAAAACGGCCGAATATCCTTGTTGTAGTGGTTGATAATGGTCTGAGTCGATGGTGACTCCTCGGAACGTTCGGACAACCATAGTGCTGGAGGAGCTTTGGCGTCATCATCTTACGCGTTGCCATCGATAACAATCGCTGTAGTAGATGTTGCAGCTTTTCATCCTTTTGTCCAGCCTATTCCATCGGTAATATCTGCTTTGCAACAGTCTAGGGATTACCGTAGTACCGAGGGGTCAATTGGACCGACAGCCAGTATCCCGTCCTGGCATATGAGTGCTGCAGTTGGCCTATTAAGGGCTCTTCCGCCACCATCTCTTTTCCAAGACCCTAACTTAGTCTCGGAAATCCCTACAACATGGAAAACGCTAGGTCGATTGGGTCTTATTCTCCTGTCTCATGCTGATCTTTTTAATCCGTTGGTCAACTGTGTTAACTTGTAAATTGCAATGGATATCATCGTTAGAGATATACCATTCAACGTTAGTGATCGTCCTTTGTTCAGATTTGTTTTCTTGGAGGTTCCCCGGATTTGGATACCGTAAGTCCATATTGATCTTATTATATTCTTATAGATGCAACTTGTGAGCCACTCAATTGGCTTGTCCAGTATTTGTTGTAGTTTATGAGTTGTATCTAAGTTGGAGATTGTTTCCGAAGTTTAGTAAAACTGTGTCATCAGCAAAGGTAGCAATAATGGCCTTTTCTCGGACAGGGATGGGGATATCTGCAATGAAGAGAAGATAGAGCAAGGGCCCTAGGTTACAACCCTGTGGTACACCAGCTTTGACCGGGTGGATCTGTGAGAATTTGTCCTTAAAGCTTACGTAGAGACATCTCTTTTCTAAATAATCTCTTACGAGCAAAAAGCAGTCCTTCGGAACATTGTTGCTGAGTTTGAACAAGAGCCCTTTATGCCAAACCGAGTCGTATGCCTTAGCAACGTCAAAATATACTGATACGCAGAATTGTTTGTCATCCATGGAAGTTGATATTTTTTTACCACTCTGTACATTTGTTCGATAGTTGAGTGTTGTCTTCTGAAACCGAATTGGTAATTTGGGATCGCTTTGGATTGTGTCAGAATTTGATTGCAGTCTTTGTTTTTAGCAGCAGCTTCTTAAAGACATTCGATATTTCAGGACGCAGGCTTGTAGGTCTATATGAAGTTTTCTTTGTACCGTCCTTCCCTGACTTCACTTCTGTGACTTTCTAAAGTCTTGGAAAAATTGTTTGTCCGACTATACTCTTGAAGGGGTTTCGTAGAACCAGTCAGAAGATCGTAGCCAGAAGCTTTTTTGCTGTTTATCTCTTTTTTGATGCGAAACTCTATATCCTTTGCTTATTTGTCTGTTGTCCGTATCGTTGTTGTGATTCAATGATGAAGTGTCTCCGTTGCTGTCGGTGTTTGTGAAAGTAGCCTCAAAGTACTTGGCAAGTAGTGCAGTTTTGTCCTGGGTGATATTGGGTCCTGTTTGTCAGGTGCCTCGTGGCCCTCCATAGGGAGTAATTTGTCTCGAATGTTGGCGTTAGATTGCTGAGGTAGTTGGAGAGGTTTTTGCTCTGAATTTCCTCAAATTTGTGATCTTTGCTTATCTTGTTTAATTTGGTTTTGTCATGAGCTCCTGTGTTGATTTTGTCGTTCAGGTATTTTTATCGCTCTTTCAATATTGCTTTGTTATTTGAGGGAAATGTTAGTTCCTAGGCAATTTTGGATATGGTGTCTGTATATGGTGTCCCTTTCAGTTTTCGCGTTATAGAGCTTCGTTGTTTCAATTACTTTTATGAGTTGTGAGTGAATGGTTATGGGTGAATAGTCTGAGGAAAGATCAAAAGAAGACTTGATGTTTATGTTCTTAACTATTCAGAAGTTGAAAAGATCAGGGTTTTTCGTCATGTCTGTGGGCCAGTAAGTGGGCACTCCCATGCTGATATACTCTAGTTTGTATTGATTGCGTCTAGTAAGTTCTTGCTTTTCATTAAAGACGCTTGCCACTACGAAGCAATTTCCAAGAGTTTTCGGATAGTTGCCATATTGAAAATAGTTATTTGGTGCTTAGGTGGACAATAGATTGAGGATATGACCATGGTCCCATGTATATCTTCTATTAGAATAGATGTGGATTGTATGTTATCAGTTTTAAATTCGTTAAATTCAATAAATTCCACCTATTTCCCGATTATTATTGCCGCTCCTCCATGTCTTGCTCCATCTGGATGATCTGTGTTGAAGGTTTCTCAGCCAGGGAATTTTATTTTTCCCCTGGTTGTGTCATGGGTTTCAGCAATGAACTTTATGTCGATTCGATTGTCTTTTAAGTGTACTTGGAATTCCAGATTATGTTGGTGGAGTCCGTTTGCATTCCGAGAGTTTTATGGTCTGCTATCATCTTCTCTTCTAATAAGTAATGTTAGGATGTTAAGTAGCATGTAAGTCACTTGTGAAATCAATTGCTTCATCACTTCTTTAAGTTCTTTAATTTTAGATGTTAGATTCCATGTCTATGCTTGATTATTTCGCTGTTTGCACTAAGGATCGAAAGAAGCCCTATCGTGGCTGAAGAAAAATGTAATTACTGCAATGGATATCCGCATCTTTTCCGATAGTCAGGCCGCTATCAAATCACTGAAATCATGCTCTCTAAACTCAGGAACAGTTATAGAATGCCGAACATCTCTTATGGAGATGGCGGAGCAATTTAACATTCACCGTTGCTAGGTGCCAGGACAAAGAGACATTCCAGGGAATTGTAGGACCGACGAACTTGCCAAAATTGGAACCACTATACCTATTACATCTGAAAAGAAAAAAAAAGGTATACCTATCGCTACGTGCAAACAAGAAATAAAGCTGGATGCTAATAGAAGAACAAACCATAGATAGGCGGTTGGATCGACATGCTTAGTGACCAAACAAATCTGGTCAAAGCTAGATCTGAATCGCACCACGAGTTTACTTTTTCTAAATAGAAAACATCTTAGCGCCATTAAAGGTGTCATCACTGGAAACTGCCTCATAGGTAAACATGCAAGAAGGCTTGGCATGTATACTTACGACTTTTACAGAAGCTGCATGGGTTAGGAGGAAGAGGGGACAATCCCTCACCTCCTCTGTACATGCCCAGCTCTATCCCAAAGGAGAAATCTCCACCTAGAGGTCTTCTTCCACAACGACTTAAGTGACTTATGCAACATAGACAGTAAAAGTCTCCTACGCTTTATTAAGAGCTCCAAATGGTTTCTGGAGTAGGAGGATCACAGATCGACGTGGCATCACAATGGGCCAATAGGCCTAAGTGGGTTGGTTTTTCAACAGCCACTTAAACCTAACCTAACCTTACCTAAGGATCGTAGTGGTTGAAGTAAGGGTGTTTGTCTTTGTGTACATATTGTTAATAGTGGCTGCAGTTGGAGGATTTGTTTTGGTTGCAGTGCTTTTGCAGCAACGTCTGCATAACTTATGCTCGTTATTGTTATAGTTGCCTGTCTTTCAGTGTCTTTTAGTGTGGTTTCGGTTTGGTCATCTTTATTTATAGTGTCTCTTGGGCGAAATGGGAAAAAGAGTTGAATCTTGAGAGCTTTTTGGACTTCGCATCCATTATAGTTTGCGGCATGATTACCTCCATGATGACGGTCGACATCTGATGCATTTCATTTAGTTTTGAATCAATCTGTGTTCCGAATTTTAGTACGAAAGATCGCTGTTTCTCCAAATTACAATCTGGGGAGAATTTCTCAGATAGCGCCGAAAGGTTGTTTGGAGAATCAACACCCAGACGAAGCCGAAGACTAATTATTTCTAATACACAGTACAATTCACAATTTTTCTTGTAACATTAGCCCGTTGAGTGTCGAAAATTCTCATTCGGCCAGACTTAGATCCATCGATGGAGACCTAGCTAAATAGTCTACAAAGCAAGTGAATTTAGAGTAAAAAATTCCTAAATACTCGTATTTGTATGTCAAAAGGGTTTTGAATTTATTTAGGCAATTTACCTTGCAGTATTTGGATTGGAGGAGATATCATATTCTGGGACGTTTGTACAAAAAATTCGGATCAACATCTTTACCATTAAGGTGGACCACAAGTATCTAATTATGTTGCTCTCCGTAGAAATTTTGTAACTATGATACGAGTATGTACACACGTTACCATTACAAAAAAATCCTTTCTAAATCCTTCATCTAACCACATTTAAGGTAACCCAAAATCTATTCATAGTTTCACAAAGTTTTTCTTGTTTATGTTTCTCAATTTGCAAACAATTTGGCCTTCTAAATACTATTTTCTTTCTTTTTTGTAAGTTTTCAAAACAAATATCTGGCAGCGGCGGCGTGTACAAATTATTATATAAATTACTCGTAACTCAAAGAAAATGTTCCCTACCGCGCCTGTTTGCTTTTCCGACACCCCCTGGGCATACTTTCATGTCGACAATTCGACGAATTTAATAATTCGTTTGATGCGGAGTTGGGGGTAATATCTTACAGTTGACTGACCCGATACACTTAATAATAAAGAAGCTCCCTAATTTAGAAGGCGGCGGCAAAAGATACAAAAGGTGCCAACTTGAAGGTTACACTATGGCACGTAATATTATTATCTCGGTGGCGGCACCATAAAAACCAGTGTGAGGTGATGACTCTACTACCCAACCCACACTTCAAATTTTACCACATCGACGGACGACTGTTCCAAGCCAAGCTGACTGTGTCCTTCAATATTAAACAATTATGCAAAATAAACTGACGTTATTATTATCCCTCAGTCTAAGTTCATTTATTCAAACGGATACGGTGTGGGTGGGTGAAGGAAAGGTGCAAAAGCAATTAAGTGGACAGCATGCAGACGCAGTTAAAATGAAAAAGAAAAAACACAAGAGTATGGTAGAGGAAAAATGAATCCTCTAAAGGATCAGGTAAAATAAGGTAAAGAAGAAGGAGTCTGCCCGAAGAATTATACTCGTAATACGGCTACTCTGGAGGTACCTAACGAGAATTATGAGCCATCCATGGCATGGAATAGTGTCCATATTACGCGCTTTGCCGTTCATATTCCTTAATGGCGCGCATCGTCGCGTCGTCGTTCGGTACGGGTGGTCGAAGGATCGGCGAGAGATGATGAGCTGCTAGGCTCTATGAATTGCACATAATAACATGGAGGCTTTTATGCAAGTTTATCTCGTCGGACACGACAAGGTGGTATGGGGTAAGGGACAGAAAATGGTAATGTGGAAAGAGTGGTGTTTCATTCATTCATGCAACCTATAGTATCCTCCATAAACAAGTGAATTACTTCGACGAGCGACGCGAACCTAAAGGGTAGTATACGAGTATTCTGGGGATGAATACACATTTCATGTTGCTATCCTGGTCACATGGCGATGTTTACCAGGTTAAGTGAGTTCTCACCTTGCGTTGTGTGTGTTGTTTCTTGTTATTTTTTTTTTTTTTTCAGTTTTGCTCGTTGTGTCTTTTGAGGGTGGTAACACATAAAACCCCTTCGACTCGATTACAGCCCTAGTGGTTTGAGAAGCTTACCTTACCATTTTGAATACGGTTATCATGGGAAAATGTACTATATAATTACTTGAGATTTATGGACGAACGAGCTTCGCCTTTTTTTTTGTGGTATTTTTGTTTACCTCACTTTTGCACCACTCTAAAAATGTTCCCTCGATTTCGTTTCTTCTTTAAGCTGCGACGTTTAATGTCTGTTATACCTTATGCAACACATATACTCGTACCTTGAGGGCTTCAAAAAGTGAGAGAAAGGTAATATTGGGATCGACAGGTTCGTATGATGGTCGTTAATTTATTGTGTTGAGTAAGGGACAGATGTAGGAGGTACTTTAATAATGATTCTCACAGTCGAGTGTTGTTTTCTTTTTCATTTTTTTGGCGGAGAAAAAAACAATGTTCCCACACCCAAACTTGAGGAGATAATTGCACATTTAGGTGGTCAATTAATTAACTCAGTCAACAAACTGAGAATTGGATGAGTTTTGAAAGGAAAAAACAGAGAGTAGTACCATTCTAAATTGGAGGATTGCTAATTCAAACTCCATTGAAGTGAACGTTCTTTGTTCAAGATTCATTAGCTTAATGGAAATACGATTTGATTTTTTTTTTCTTGGGAAGATAAGTCGCATTAATAAAATTGGTCGGCACCTGAACTGAAATATTTTCAAAAGTTGCTTCCACACAATTAAAAAAATATAACAATATCTAGTGTAAGGAATATATGAAGCCTTCAGATATACTAACCATAATTTAGTGTAAAGGGCACTGTAGAATGACTATAGGCAATGTGGAATGCTATAAGACTGAAAAAGAGAAGTACTCAGGAATGGAGAAAACTAGATGGCAACCTTTCTCTCCCTCAGCAATTCAGCAAAATTCTTGGTGTTGCCAAGTAACACCCTACCGCTTTACTGAATCCGAGGTCCCCAACACTGCCATTTGTGACATCTCTGTCATAGTTGAGGCACTTGCCGGCAGTTAACTACATGATTTGCCATATTGCTTACTCTGTCCTTGAAGGACTGCATATCAAGGTAGAGAAACACCTCTGACGAAAAACCCGAGAAACCGTTTTCTCTCATGATATATACGATTGGGAAAGTAATCATCGGGGCTTAAATTTTTCGTGGAGTATACTGCTTGAGATATATGCCCTTGAGTCAACTTAGGTACGAAATTGTGCACTCTAATCAAGCAACATTAAATGCACAAAAGGTTACGCCATTCTTTCTGATATTTTGCAGTCATTCAGAAAATATTGGTCTTTGAGTTCTGAAAGTTTATCTTATCGTTTCAACTTATTACAGTCATGTTGCAAGAGTATACTTAGCCCCAAAGTGGATAGCAATTCGGCCTTTCTATATATAGAATTCTCGGTCGCTTCGACATACTGAACAGACAACACCCCTGGGATGATGTGTTCATATCTTCGCTACGGAAAATACCTCAGTCGAGCTTGTAAAAAGGGCCCACGCGAGTAACAGACGTAAATAGTCATTGAACTTACTTTTAGTTTCTTACCCTGACATGTACATCGTTAATGCGCTCTGCGTATTTACTTACGAGTATTTCTCGTACACTAACCACACAGTTAGAGAAAGGATTCCTAAAAGAACCAAGAAAGTCAATTTGAACGGACATAACAACTTCTTTAGGAATTTTAAATGGTTGTTATGTTTCCTTGATAACGAGGTGAGTACCGTTGTTGATATGAGCATAGATTCTATTCTCTTGGAGTAAGATCTTTTATTCCTCTTCGAATAAAGTGTATTAAGCCTAAACTAAAGGCCCGGCTGTGTTGTCCCACGATCGAAATTTCGGCTTTCTGCTATCCGCAAAGGCCGCAGATAAGATCATCCTAAAGAACAATTGTTTCCGACTTTTGAAAGTTGATCATTCAGTCTCTTAATGACCTCGTTTTTTGGTCCTGATCTGTATGAAATTAAGTCATCTGCGTACTATGGCATGGTGAAATGAACTCACTAAATCGCTTGTGTGGATATTGAATAGGATCGGTAAATTAACCACACCACACCTAGTTGCAGAACGTTTTTAATGACGAATAGTCCAACAGGAGCTGCATTGTCATTTTTCACGATGAACCTTGTAGCATATCCTTCTTTTTCACTGAAGAAGAGTCCCTCTAACGATACGGTATCGAAGTCCTTCTGTCCTTCCTAGGTCAATCAGACAGGCACTCGTGCATTGTTTCTTGTTTTTAATCCACTGGATATCAGATACTTGTTTAGGGGCGGTCAATATCCGGAACTATATTTTTGTCCTCTACCCACATAGTCAGGACTGCCTTTACGAATACCTTGCATATATTCTTCTATTTTCTCATCTTATAAGACTTATCGACTGAAGATTCGCCAGATTGGGCGTGTCTTTATACTAGGTATCTTCCAATTCACAACAACGGTGTTGTTGTAAATGTCCACCACTTCTAGTGGCAGACGTGTAAACACGTATACTTCTGATTTCTCACTTCTAAAAGATTCAAAGATCGTTTCAAGGTCTTACTTCGAAATGAACGACCACCCTCGTTGACATATTTTCGTCATTAAACTCAGTAAGTCCTAACTTTTAGAATCGCCAGTTGTCTATATCATTTCAATGGTAGGAATCGTGCAAAAGGACTTGACTTTCTAGGTAGTGGTTAGTGCCAACAACATCATTCGCCTTGGACACTTCCTGGAAGAATGCTCACACAGCGCTTCCATCTAAATGACACCTTATCTTAGAGGTATTAAAAATGGAATTGGCCCTCCAGGTTGGGGGTTGTGCCGCCAGGGTAACTACCCGGCCATGGAAAAAAGATGAATGTTACGTCGCAACAACAAGTCTTGGATATTTACTAATGACAACTCATGCAAACCAATTAAGGACAACGAACTTCTGATATGCACGTGAAATGTTAGGTCCCTGAATAGGGCACGTGCAGCCGAACAACAAATGGAGGCCTTAGACTGCTGCAAAGCAGACATTACCACCATCGCAGAAATGCGATGGGATGGCGCAGACAAAACGAGCATGGAAAACTACGATATCTATTACGCCGTTTGTTTTCGACGCAAATTGTTATTGGAATGCAACCCAAGCATCGAACACCAGTGACTGCACTGCCAAAACTCCATCAGAGAAGCTTCTTCTGATGTGCTGGGTTTCAATCGACCACCACAACAATATCCCTGGTTTGATGACAAATGCCGGCAAGCACATGCACCTAGGCAAGACGCATACAAAGCGGTGTTGCATAGAAAGAATAGAGCTGCTCACGAGCTCTATGAGTGGAAGAGGAGAGACGAAGATCAGCTTCTCCGGAGGAAAAATAAAGAACATGAGAAGGGCTTGTCCAATCGCTTAAACCTGTCGACGACGGTGAGACACTGATTAAAACCTTTGGACAGTATAATGGTGACAAGATCAATATGGATGTGCTCGAATCGTTCAGTGAGGTTATTAAAAGTTGGCAATCGGCGAGACAGTATGTCGTGTGATTTCATTTGACAAGGAGTGCAGCGTTTTACACACCTGGAGCAATCTTTATTCAAAGTAGGCCAGATGAAATGCTGAGCTATTAGCTTTCTAGTAGCGCGTTGACCAGGGTGCGCCAGCGAGTCCGCAAAAAACTGCGAGGCTGTTGTGGGACATACGGGCGAATGTTACTAATGGAGATTTTGCAGTGGAGCTTGACCTGGTGATTGTTGAATCCCAAACGGTGAAGTTGAGTACTGGAAAATTGAGCAGTACGCGTATGTTCCCTCTAGTTTGGCGTTGAAATCTCCGCGTATTATTATCCGTACTACAAGTTGGTTGCAAGGACATTGGAAAAGAATTGTTGAACTTTGTCCGTGTCACCACTGCAACGTACGTCATTTGGCTGAGTATGAGATGCCGTAACTATTTATGAAATTGTTCTGCCAATTTTACCTAACAAAGTACCTTATGTTGAAAAAACTGGCCACTGCTCTAGTCATACCTTTCGTTCTGCAACTTTTTCAAAAGAGAGCCATCTCGTGTCACTTAATCTCTGAAATGCTATCAAAAATGCTTTGCAACTCTTTGAAATCGCTTAGTCTCTTCGCCCTTCTGAAGAAACTTCAACAAATGTCGGCAAAGTTGATTAGATTGCCAGGGATTATTGTTGCATGAATTCATTCATTCATTATGTATGTAATATGTTTTTTTATTTTCAACTTTTAAATCCATTTGAGTACATTGCTTAGAAATAAGAGTATATACAATTTTTCATAAAAACAAAAACTTAAGACAGTGCACCAAAGAGTCCGTCCGTCGGTTAATTTAAATTAATAAAAAAATTTCTTGTTAGACAATTGAAACTTGTTTACCAAGCATTTACAAAATAATTTTTATATGAAGAAAAAACTATGGAGCTAAACTTAATGCTAGCCAAATTCGGCTGTAAGGTATTTTTTTTTTATAGGATATTGCCACAGTAATGTAGTTGACCAATCTGCTCCAATCCCTACTGTTTTTTTTAATGAGTACATTTATGAGTTCGCACTCTTTCAGATTTGCTTTTCCAAGGAATTTCACCCTAAATTCGTTTAAAACGGGATATCTGCCTATAAAATGGAGAATGTTTTCCTCTTCTGTCAAGTTACACATGATGCATAGATCGAAATCTACTTCCATTTAGGGAGAGCAGATCGCATCTAGCTTTGAAGATGCACGTAATTTTGCTTATATTGAAATTCTCCAAAAGATAGAATTGTCCTTTCGAGTAGTCCAGGGACTTGTAAATTCTCGAGCTACTTTCCCTCACATTCCGTTCTCTTTTCTGGCGACTATCTGCCTTGAGTCCTTCAAGAGCGCTGCAAGTTTTTACTATTCCAGTCACTTTCTCGTTGCAAGTTCAGATCCCAGTGTAGACAAAAACTATTTGCGATAACATTAATCTCTTTCACCCAAAAAAGTTGTTTTTCAAGTCTTGCTTCGTTGTATTCGAACATTGTTTTCTTGACATATCGTAGATGTAGGTCCAATGCAAAGAAATGCCCGTCTTCAACTCCCGTAATTTGGAGTGTCTTCTGATTTGTAGTAGAATTTTTCGCAATACTCTTCAGTACTCTTCAAAGCGGTCTGTCATCCCTTGTAAGGTTTTAATATTGTCCGCTAGGATCACCATATCGTCAGTGTACAGCAATACCCTTATATTTAAAAGCTCGATATTGAGCCCTCTGCCTATGCACGAATGTAAATCGTTAATATAGAGTGAGAAGAGTAAAGGCGATAATAAGCATCCTTGCCTCGCCCCAGAAAGGGTTTCAAAGTATTCAAATGGCTCCTTTCCCGTCCACATTGCAGAGTGGGTATGTGAATACATGCATTCCAGCAGATTAACATATTTGATTGAAACTCCTATTTCACGTGACGTAAAGATCAGTAAACTTCTCAGCCTTTAAATCTACGAAGAAGGCATAGACTTTCTTTTTTTCTACGAACTGTAGAATATTTTCTGCTAAAACCAGTCTGGTACTCTGTTAAAATACTATTTCCTTCCACCCAAGTATATTACAAATCATTTAGGATCCCCATCATGATCTTTGATCTGCAATTCATAAATGAAATGACCCTGTAGTTGGGATTAGCTTGGGATGTGACCCGATTTTTGGAAATCGGCCATATTATGGATTTAGTGAAAGCATCTTCTAACAAATGTTCATTTAATATTCTACCTTATGTGATTGCTAGCTCTATCAGGAAAGCATCAGTCGCATCGATAAAAAAAACTCGTAAGTTATCCTATCTTCTCCTGGGGCTTGGTTGAGCTTTAATTTTCTAATCACGTTCTTAGTTTCATTGAGAGAAAACGATCCGTCCAAATTTGGGTCTTCGACAAAATAAGATACGTAAGTTACTTACTTTAGGTGGCGCTACAGTCCGGGGTGGACCTGGGCCTCAGTCAACAAGCTTCTCCAGCCAGCTCGATCCCTGGAGGCTAGCTGCCTCCAGTTTCGCACGCTAAGTTGGCTGAGGTCTCCTTCCACTTGCGTGCGCCACCTGAGTCTTGGCCTTCCTCTACTGCGCTGTCCCTCGGGGGCGGATTCGAAGACTTTTCGGACCGGAGCATTGGTGTCCATGCGCTCTACATGACCCAGCCATCTCAGTCTTTGGATCTTCACTCTTCTGGCTAGGTCCATGTCGCTGTACAGTCCATACAGTTCGTCGTTGTATCTCCTCCTCCACTCACCGTCAATGCAGACGGGACCGAAGATCGCCCGAAGAATTTTTCTCTCGAAGCAACCAAGAACACCTTCATCCATTTTTGATAATGTTCATGCCTCTGCGCCATAGAGCAGGATGTCATAGGTGGTGGGTATCGATCTGAAGCTCATGGGTCTTCTCCAAGATCTACCGTAGTGTGAATATCTGGTCCTGGCCTGAAGCCACACTGATATGGACCTATCAGGTTGTTGACGAACGGCTTCAGGCGTTCACACAATACGGCGGATAAGATCTTATATGCGATGTTAAGGAGACTGATGCCTCTGTAGTTGGCGCAGTTCAGAGGGTCTCCTTTCTTAAGAATTGGACAAACAATGCTGAGGTTCCATTCATCGGGCATACTTTCATCCGACCATATTTTACAGATGTGTTGGTGTATGCTCCTTACCAAGTCATTGCCTGCCGCTTTGAAGAGCTCGGCAGTCAGGCCATCCACTCCAGCAGTTTTGTTGGACTTAAGCTTCGATATAGCTATCTTCACTTCATCCAAGTCGGGTGGACGTCCAAGTTGAAAGGTTGATTCTGCCTGATAGCGGTATTTGGTCCGTCATCGCCGTTATACAGTCTGCAGAAATGATCTTTCCAAATCCTCAGCATCGACTGCGATTCTACTACGATGTTCCCTTGTTCATCTCTACAGGCTTCGGTTCAGGGTTTGTTTCCGCGGCATGTTATTTTTACCTTTGGTAAAACTTCCGAACCTCATTCCTGGAGTAGCATCTCTCAATTTCCTCGATCGCGCGCTTCTCATGCTCTTTCTTCTTCCTCCTGAGAAGCCGGTGCTCCTCTCTCCCCTTACGCTCATAGAGCTCATGAGCAGCTCTGGTCTTTCTAAGCAGCGCCGCGTTATTTGCATCTTGCTTAGCTGCATGTGCTTGCCGGCATTCATCATCGAACCAGGGGTTTCGTTGTGGTGGACGAGTGAAACCCAGCACATCAGAAGCGGGCATCTCTGATGGCATTTTGGCAGTGTTTCCAATGGGTCTTCGATGCTTGATGCTGGCGGCATTGGACCTCTTAAGAAATTAGAGACACTCGATCGGAAAAGGGACTTGGCGATCTCTTGCGATTGTAACCGTCTGACGTCGAATTTTCTCACAGCATTAGTTTGTCTTGGCGTAGTTTAGGATATCCGCAACCGTACCTTGGCTACAACAAGGTAATGGTCCGAGTCGATGTTGGCTCCTCGGAACGTACGGACATCCATAATGCTGGAGGAGTGTCTTGCGTCGATCGCAATGTGATCAATCTGGTTGACTGTTGATTGATCAGGAGTTCTCCAAGTCTCCTTGTGTATGTCGAGATGTGGGAACCGCGTACTAGCCACGACGCAAAGTCGATTAGCCTGAATCCGTTATCGGAGGTGGTGTTGTGCAGGCCTTATTTTCCGATAGCTAGGGCATTGCTCGTAGGTCTTGTTGAGGAGCTCGTAGAAGGCATCCTTGGTGTCGTCATCTTTCTCCTCTCTGTGGGCGCGCGCGCATATGAGGTTTATGTTGGCGAATTTAGCCTTGATGCGGATTGCTACGAGGCGCTCGCTCACATGCCGGAAGCCTCCGACAACAAATCCGCATCCAAATAAGCGCTGCTTTTGTCGTCGATAGCAATTGCCGTAGTAGATGTCGCAGTTTTTCATCTTCTTTTTGTCCAGCCCATCCCATCGCATTTCTTGGATGGCGGTTATGTCTGCTTTGCAGCAGTCTAGGGCCTCCGCTAGTTGCTTGGCTGCACGTGGTCTATTAAGGGATCTAACATTCCACGTGCATATCCGAAGCTCATTGTCCTTAAATTGTTTGCGTGGGTTGTCAACAGTAGATCCGTCCATATCCGAGGCTTGTTGATGCTTCGTAACTCAATTTCTTTTTTTTAAATGGCCGGGCAGTTACCCCGGCGGCACAACCCCCAACCTGGAGGACCAGTTCCATTTTGAGTGCCCCTAGGACGAGGGGTCGGTTACACCGAAGCCAGTAACCCGTTCCGGGATGTAAGCGCTGCCGTTGGCCCTTATAGGGCTCGTCCGCCACCATCTCTTTTCCAAGACCCTGACTAAGTCCTGGAAATCCTTTTCGGCCTGAGCTCCAAATATGTCGGAGTAGCCCGGATAAGGTCTTGTTTTGTTTTTCCGACACTAATCCTGGTTAATGGGCGCAGGAAACTCGCATTTGCCCCCTTCACTTCGCAACCTCTAGTGAGATTCCCAGATGGCGCCACGGGGAGGCGTGAAGTAGGACTTATTCGCAGAGCTGTAAGATTTTCGGCTGCAGAAGCTCATTCTCGTCATTTAAGGAATCGTTGCCATCGTTGCCATCGTTGATACGTAAGTTATGTCACTTATTTCTCGACTAGGATTGAGAAGATTTCTAAAATACAATATTAATTCCAGGACGCTTAACAACTGACTCACCTGATGCTCTTGATTTCTTATCTCCTTTCCAAGTCGCCACCAATCCTTCTATGTTTGACTGTATTGTTTCTGAAGTCTATTTGTTGGTAGTACAATATTTTGCTGTTTCTACAAGCTGCTCTCACATAGAGCAGTTTTATTTCTGAATTTTCTGACTTGCCGACCCCTTAACTATATAGGTATTAGTTAGATCGACGAATTCGATGACATGAGATTTTGCAAATTAGAGCCAAGTCGATTTCGATATTCTAGTATTTCAGTTTCTTTCCATTTTAGCCTTGGCAAAAGATTGTTAGTGTTATTCCCATTAGCTGCAGTGTTTCTCTGGATTCCCAGTTTTATTGGCAAGTGATCCGACCATATTCCTCTTTCTATATTAAACTCTTCGACATACATCAACAATTCCTGCGACGCGACACATATAGCATTCACCGATTCTCATGTATTGCTAACGTAAGTAAAATTACTCGTACATTCTTCATCTCCCTTTAGGATGATCAGTCCATTATAATTACAGAACTCTAAAAATTATTTGCCTTTTATTGTACATTTTCAAAGATTTTTTTTGCTTTATCTGACATTCATGTCACCCATAATTATTTAATTCTGAAAATTATTTTCAACCAGGAAAGTTTCACCAGAATGTAGATCGTTTTGCCAGTTCGCACCTCTTAGATACATTGCAAGAAGTGTCAGCACTTTGGCATTTGAGATTGTGTTTATAATGTCTATTCCGTCGAAATTGATGTATTCATGTCGAATGCCAATATTGATCAAAGTCTTTTTGACTCCATACACCATACCACCAATTGTTCTCCCAAATCGGCTGTTACGAGTCGCCGGTCTCCAGTACGTTTGAAAGGCTTTGAAGTATTTCTTGAAAAGTTTTGTTTTATCATCGGGTAAATGTGTTCCTATGAACAAAAATATCTCTTAGGAATTCAAATAGCTAAAAAGTGTCTGAGTAAAGATTTTGTTTTCTAAGCCATGTATATTGTATAAAACGATTTTAATATCAAATTTGGATATTATTTTTCGTGCTAAGTCCATAAAAGCTAATGTCGAAAGATTTAACAAGAGCCACATACCAATTATGACGGTATATTTTGAAACAATTTATTTTTAAAAAAGTGAAAAGTACTAACAAAATATCGTAAAAGGGGTACACGTTGGCAATTTCAAATAAGTTGTCCCACTGTAGCCCATGGAAACAAAAGGAAAGAGTGCAACCTTAGTCGAATAAAGGCTGTCCTGATTTCGTTCTACCACACTGCACAAATTCTTTGATGAGGGGATAAGATTGACATGATGCAAGCCTTTTTAATCTTGGCATTTAATTTCAGCTCTTAAATACAGATTCCACTGTAAAGAAATAAAGATTTAGCAACAATATCCAATGCTGCAAATCCACCTACTCTTAACATTTTAACTTCCAACCACAGGTTCGAAATGTAATTTTTTTTTTAGACTCACAGATGCGTGTATGCTGCTTGTGGCAACTGTATCATTGAAGCAAATCGATACGCCTGCCATGAACTTTTCCCTTCTCAAAGAAAAAACCAAAAAAAAAAGAAATAATAATAATAAGAGCAAAACTTTTGTCCCCCTTGTTGAAAAGTTGTTGTGTGAGCATGTTAACGTTTTTGGTCACAGATGTATGCCACAGCTTCAACGGACACTTTCACACCCAATAGATACGGATACATGCAATAGCAGTCAACTTTCTACTTTCTATTCCACCACCTATCTAAAAGCATGTACGAAATACGTACAAACGTGTTTGAATGGGAATTGCCAAACTTACGGATATGTGTTGCGTTGCGTCCAATAGTTAAGACATTCTAACGCCACTCTACCATTCAAAGTATCTCAATCCAAAAATACCCTTATCGTATCCACATCATGAGACAGAAAAAAAAAAAAAAACTTTTTCTCGTTTCTTCTAAGAAACACACGAACAGAAACGAAACTCATCAGTTTAATTTAAACGTTTTCTCAGTTTGGAAATCGTCATAATCCCTCAACCACAATCTGAAATCAAGTCGAGCAAAAAAAGCAAAAATAAAATGAAATGAAACTACTCGTATCTATCTCGCCCTAGATGGTCAGTCTTTGACTCATGTATCTTTTTTCTTTACAAAGAAATGAGAAAAAAAAAAAAAAAAAAAAAAATAAGAAGAAGAAGAAGGAACCTCTAACTAATGCTGCACTGGACATTGTGGGGCTCACAACTCCATTTTTGTTTCTGTGATCCTTCGTTTACACTACGCAGTTGTACTTAAGCATCACCAAGTGGTATAATAATCAATTCAGTCACGTTCTCCAAGTCTTTCATATCCGGAAATTAAATGTGGTCCTTGATAATATTAACATTTACTCCTTTGCGGTTTGTTCGTTTCCCAGAGATGCGGATGGTTTTGCTTTGCTTGTATCACATGTTGCCATAGTTAAATGAACTGTGTCTCTGTGTGATTGTTCCATCACTCTGCCTCTAACCCATTTACGTAGGAGAATGAGTTAGAGAACAGCTACCTCCTACATCCTCAATCTGAAATTTCAAGCACATGTACCACAACTGATACGACTATGGTTTACATGTCATCGCAGGACGAGCTCAATATTCTAACGAAGTTATGAAAATTTCAGCAAAAATATCTGTTTGCCAAATGTCATTTATTATTAAACGAAGATGGGAACACTGAACTACTGACGGGAAGAAGGGAAGTTTTTACCCTCGACAGCAAAAAAATAACCAAAAAAAACAAAAAGGGGTAATTGCGAGCAGGGTTATAATGGGTGAACTGGACCATGAACAGGGTGTGGTCAAGGAGAAGAAATCTCATTCTCTTAACGACATGAGTAGCACCACACAGTTCCTTTTGTAGACGTGTTAGGGTTTTATTCGAGAAAGGGTTTCGAACATCATAAGCTTCAAAACTAAGGCACCAGTAATCCATGGAATATATGTAGAAAAAAGAAAAAACGAAAAAAACGAATAATCCAGTCTCCGACTGTACAGTTCGTAGTTTGAAATCAAGTTTAACCGCATAGGTACACAGAAAACTAAAGACGATATTGAATCTGTCGAAAATTGGTTGAGTGCTTTGCTGAAAAAAAAATTATAAAAATCGAAATCGGTGAGAAGAGGTCATGGGATGACGGATGGGACATGGTTCCATGGCTACATGAGTCTGGATGGATATAATAGTATGATATTTTTGATAAGAAGATATAAATGTAGTATATTATATTTTTATCACAAGCACCCTGAAAATGATTGCACACAGCGCGGGCAATGAAAAATTAGGGCCGATAGAAAGAGAGGTTCCGATGTACGCTGGTTTTGAATGTATGGAGGCTATAATGACTAAGAAGTAAAGAGCTCGGCAGGGCATTCCATGAACTAGTTATTCGGCTTAGGAAAGAATCACGATATTGTATCCCAAAAATGGACTTGGGGGTTTACTGATGACCATACATAGACCGGTGCTACGGTTGGAGGTTTTAAAGGGCGAAATGCTACTCGCAGTACTCACTGTGGAGCACTGATGATGAAAATAGCGATAGAACAAGGTGAGGCAGGAGACATTACGTCGGTGGTCGAGGGTGTCGATCGACTGGGTAATATTAGCATCGCCAATAAGCTTTATCGCATGGTTTTGAATCCCATATACAATAGTATGCGCAAAGATGTCTTGGGACAACCGAATAGATGTGAGCATTGTACTCCAAATTTTAGGTGAATGAAGCCTTATATATTAAAGCCGAATCAATGGAGAAGTAGCTTCTTGGTTCCATTATACAAAGGAAAAGGCGACACTCGAGAATGCAACAACTACCGTTCAATCAAGCTTATGTCACACACAATGAAAATCGTCGAAAGAGTCTTAAACGAACGTCTTCGGCAAATAATAAAGTTCGATAATAGCCAGTGTGGATTTGTTGAAGGAAGACCGACGGTGGACGCTATCCAGGCCTACGAATAATAATGGAAAAGCACCGAGATTCGTCTAAGGATTTACACATGGTATTTATCGACCTCGAGAAAGAATTCGATAGAGTGCCTAGGGATCTCATATGGGCCGCGCTGAGGTCTCAAAACGTACCGGAAACGTATGTTAGAATAATACAAGACATGTACGGAAAAGTGAAAACTGCGATAAAAGCTCTGCTGGACTAACGAGAGAATTTCCAGTTAATGTAACGCCAATTCTCTTCGCTGACGACGCAGTTTTTACTTAGCGATAACGTCGAAGATTTACAGAACGCCTTAGAGTTATGGAGAAATTGCGCTAGAGAGAAACGGGTTTAAAATAAGTCGTTCAAAGACGGAGCATTTGACGTGCCCATTTGCGCATCACTTGCGACCTCTTCCGGACACAATGTTAGACGAAATAGTTCTTCCGAAAAGCACTATCTTTAAGTACTTAGGATCAATCGTTAACATTGAAGCGAAATGTGACGACGACGTAAACCACAGAGTGAGTGTGGGGTGGATGAAATGGCGGGAAAATTCGGGAATATTTTGCGACCGAAAAATTTCCACTTAAATTAAAGGGAAAACTCTACACCACGGTTGTTAGATCAGCTCTAAGTACGGTTCACAGTGCTGGACAATGTACGAAGCGTTTATAAAACAAATGATGGCAGCGGAAATGAAAATGTTAAGGATGTCTAGTGGAGTCACTAAACGCGATTTGCATTAGATTACGCGTATAAGAGGAAGTCTATATATAAAGAATTTGGTAACCGAACAGCTTGCCACGTTCAAAGAATATCTGCGGAAAATCCGGTTAAAAAGGCACTATCAACTACGGTCACTCCAACTGTAAGGAAAACGAGGTCGGAGAAGGAATTCCTGGATTTCTCAGATGGCAAATCCGCAACAACGCCTGGAGCTAACCACTGAAGCGATCCAGGACCGAGCATGATGTAGACGCTTTCTGCGGTCTGCGAAATTAACCAACCCCATAAGCGGAGCAGCAGCAATGCAGTAAAAATGGGAACTAGTTACGCATAAGTTCGTATTACGAAGAAAGGGTTAATAAAATGATAAGAAGAAGAAGAAGAAGGGGGTGAAATATTCTTACATCGCTTGAGGAAACCTAGACATTTCGCAGCATTTTTGGCGACTTCAAATATGTGGTCATGCCAACATAGGTTGGAACAACAAAGTTGTTCGGTGTCAACGATGCAAGTGCCATTATGGATAATGGCTGGGTATTTGAATGAGGCTTTAGCGACAGCACACAGCATTGTGTTTTGGGAAGCACTAAATTCCACTCTGTTGGTAGTTCCCCAATTGGTTATGCTGTTTATATCTAATGAGCTTAACAAACGCTGCCGTTTCCGTTCTACAGCCGAAAAGCAGGGGACGGTGAATTTCGGGAACAAATATGAAAAGCAGAGAGTACTGTTGTAAGCAAAGGAATAAATTGGATTAGAAGTAGCAGACATGAGATCATTGAAAAAAATTAAAAAGAGTGTCGGAGACTGTACGGAGCCCTGGTGCACACCAGCATTTATTTTGTGAATATCAGACTTGAAACCATCCAATACAACTTGAATCGAACGTTCCGAAAGGCTATTCCTAATCCTTTGAAGAGGACAGCTATCGATCCCAAATGCGCACATTTTCGACAAAAGAGCCTGATTCCAAACTCGATCAACCTGCCTTAGAAATATCAAGTTCAACTATCACTTTTCGGAGAGACATGCCATCAAATCACCAGTGGACTTGTTGCTACGAAACGCTTACTGTAGGCCATTGAAAACTTTTCGTGTTTCCAGATGATTCATAAGCCGACGGTTTTTCAGCGTTTCCATGACTTTGGAAAGAAGGGATGTAAGTGCAATGGGTCTGTAAGAGGAGAGAGAAGAAGATTCGCCTTTTTTTAGAGACGGGCTGGAGCAATGATGTTCTCTATCTGCTCGAAAAGAGTCCTCAAAACTAGGATTGATGGACAACCTTACGAAAGCGATTTTTCCATAGTAGTAGAACACCTCTTTCAGAAGAAGGGGAGATATAACCATCTGGACTAGCGGTCTTGTGAATATTAAAATCCTTAAGTACTCTTGTTACTACACGAGGGCGAAGGTGGATTCGTCCCATCAATGATTTGACGCTCTCAAGTGTAGGCGAAGACAAAGCATTATCTGGAAGTGTTAAGCTGGATGCACAATGTGCAGTACTCAAATTGGCTTTGTCCAAGGAGCTGAGAGCTAGAATGTCATTACAAATGAGTGTTGGGATGAAGGATGAGGCAGAATTTCTCATATTTTTGCCGAACGACCAAATTTTTTTTACTACTTTTGGGACGTTGTAGTATTTTTTGGTCGTATAGAAATTTCACAAACTTAAGAAAGGCGTGGCAGTGATGTCTGGCATATCTAGATTTTTGGGTTTTCCAAAGACCAAGACCTAAAAACATTTCCTTAACTCTAGCAGCCTCTCACAGCTCGAGCCATGCCACTCCTTTTCTTCTGATCTGATACTATTCTTATCCGATGGGGGATAAAGGATCTTATTCCAAACAGAATAGTGTCTGCGGCATTTACGTCATTATCGAGGTAACATAACCAGTTAAAATTCGTTAGGAAGGAAGCCATTACGTTTGTTTTAAGGAATTTCTTTTCTAGGAGTGTTTAGTTAATTTAGTTATTTAGTTGATATGATACAATGTTCCGACGAGCCTAAAAGGGAGAGCACATCAACGGTGTACGAGTACTTATCAGGGTGAAAAGTTAGAAACAAGTCTAGGATATGACTTTAAACGTCTGGTTTTAGCGAGGGCTCATTTACCAGCCAGCCATTCGGGTGTTGTCGGTCCAGATGAAACACTGAAATCGCTCGTAATAACAATTACGATATAAGGATACAAGGAAACGATTCTTTGTATGGAGGCAAGCAGCGCATAAAGGGTAAGAGTGTTTTTTTTTTAGAGGCAGAGAGCTTTGAATTGAAATAAAACACAGACAAATTTAGGGCCGCGGGTGGCTTGTACATGTCGTAACGTGGAGGTCCAACTTTTACATAATAACGTGTGTGTCAATAACGGGTTGAATGTTGGCTTCCAAGTCCCCAATGGTTTCTGTTTTGTTGACGTAGAAAATAATCGTCAAATCGCAAGAACGTTGTGGCCAGTTAACAGGTACATTTCTTGAAATTAATCAATCGTCATACGTTTCTTTAAGTAAATTAATTATATAGCACGCTGTGTGGCATGCCATCCTGCTCAAGCCGCATATTTGTAACATTACTACCTTCCAATTGAGGCACGAAAAGTTAGTTGCACCATGTTTTCAAAAAAAAAAAAAATTGAAACAGTTTGCAAACTTTGGTTCGGCGTGAGTCCAATAATAGGGAATTCCCCAACCAAACTTGCCCCAAAACAACTAAGATCTGCCAAATTGGCTTTTACAGAAAGCAGTGTTGCCAATTATCGCCTCGGTTATCGGTTATCGCGTAACATGCAAAAAAGAGTGATGAAATGAGGTCAAGTCATTGCAGTTGCTTTTGACTCAATCAGAAATATGCGGGAAAATCCAATCCGAAATCCGAAGTTGGCCTAATAGAAGCCATTATAGAGCACTTCATGAAAGCATTCAAAACCGAATAGAAGAATGGAAATCGTCAAAAAACCTTTTTTTTTGGATTGACTGAAGCATTAGAAGTCCAATCTTGTTGTTATTAATAGGATAAACCCTACAACCTTTGAATTGACCGACTACACGTAACTCCAAGATCAAATCTCCTAAAAAGCCGACAAACACTGCCTTCGGTTTCATTTTAACTTAATCAGGAGAATAGTTAGACTTACATTCTTACTTAGCTGGCGATACAGTTCGGCTCCATTGTTGGTCACCTCTGGAGTTCCACAAAGCAGCCATCTAGGTCTTCTTCTTTTATAATAACCATAAACGATCTCGATTGGATCTTTAACACTCGTCTGTTTCCCTTTACGCCTACGATACCAAATTTTTCAAAGCCATTTCCTCACCAAATGCCTCCTTCCTCCTTCAGCAAGACCTTGGTAGTTTTTCGATCTGGTACCAACCAACCAGTTCGATCCCTTCGCGACCTCGGCCTTTTGTGTGTTAGGGAGCTAAACTTTCAATTACTTATGGATGAGATAATCTTTAAATGCAACTCGATGCTAGATTTTGTAAAACGCTGGTGCAGAGAATTTACCAACCCATACGTGACCAGGTCCATGTATATTACCTTTGCTCGCGCCCTCTTAGATAACGCCTGGCAAGATTGGTCCTCATATCATCAATTTCATATCTCGAGAATCAAGCGTCCTTTTCTTCGATTTCCTCTTGGAGGTATCCCCTGGGACCATCCTTTACTCTGCCTCTCTATCAAAAACGTCTCAACGTGATTAGCATAAGCTCCCTTGAGGAACGTAGAAATGCAGTCAACTTTCTCTTCTTTCATCGACTCCTTTCAGGTCATGTGAATTGCGCCTCCCTAACCAAGTCTATGTACCTTAACACAACACACACCTCTTCTATTTACCAACCCACCCCTCCTCTTATGGCGCAGATGAACCAATCTCCCGAAATTCTACAAAAGATCAATTCAAACCTTACCGTCTTTGAGTTTAATCGCACCACTCTGTGCCTAAAATCTGATCTCCTTCAACACTCCAATCAACCTTAGTTTTAAAAAAATTAAACCTGGGCCTTAATCAGCAGTCCAGTCTTTGGCTAACTACGTCCAGGTGCGCACTCTGAGTCCTTTCTACTTGTACGCGCCATCTAAGGTGGGATCTTTCATTGCTGCATTGTCTTTAAGGGTTTGAAGAAGCCATCTTAGGCGACTGATGCGCAGTTATCCAACTAAGTCGATGTCGCCATACAACTCATATGTCGTCGTTGAATCTTCTATTCCAACGTAAATAAAACCGAAAGAGTTCATGCTCCATTGTAGCCCAAGGCAAACAGGGATTGGCCAGAGTCATCTTCGTTTTATTTCTGGTATGTGTTATTGGCGAATTTGTAGTAAGTCAAGGTGGACAAAGTCCCTTCCTATTTCGAAGTTATATCTGTCGAATATGACGTTATGTTCAATTCGTCGATGTTGTATGTCTTGTGCTCTCCAAAAAGTCACATCCTGCAGTTTTCAATACCTTGGCTGGTAAAATCGTCAACTCCAGATGCTTTGGCTGGCTTAAGCTTAGTATAGTATTGCTATCCTTACTTCATTTCGGTCAGATGAAAACAAATTTTGACCATTCTGTGATTCTATTACAGGATTTCCTTCTACAAGTACAAGTCTTCTAAGTTTGACACTTATTTTTACCTCTTTGTAAGGGCAGGTATGTTATTTCTGAAGTACATCCTCTTAATGCCTTCGATCGAGTGCTTTCGTGCTCTTTTTTCTTCTTCTAGACGTAGCCGATATCTTTCCCATCTCGTCTGCTCGTAGAGCTAAGCAGCGCCTTTCGTTCTTCTCCAGCACCTCTTTATGTACGTTCTGATTAGCTGGATTTGCTTGGCGGCATTCTTCATCAAATTGGTGCGTGGTGGTAATCAAGCGAAACACAGTACATCATTTGCGGCGTCTCTGATTGCACGTTCGCGGCGATGCCACTGTTCTTCTGCATAATAGCAGGCAAGAGTCTCTGTTGATTGTTGCCTGTTAAGGGTCCGAATATTCCACGTGCAGATCCCAAAGTTGCTGTCCTCTTAGCATTTGCAAAGGTCGTCAATTTGTTTGTTTGTCCCATCATTTCAGCTCTTCCGTATTGCTACTGGCCGAGCTTGCCTTTGTATTCCTGCAGGAATAAGTCACATTATAAAAAGGGTTGTTGAAAGTGGATTCATCTCAACATCTCATAACCTTCTCAATTTTGACGGAATGTGATAGTAAAAGATACTGTACCATCCATAAGCGAGTGGAAAATCCACCTGATTCAGCCAACATCATCCCCTCAAAGATAATTCCCTATTTGTGATCCTGGCAATGTATCTCCTCGTCTCTATTTAAAAACTAAACTGCCCATTTCTCGTTCCACAGCCTTTGTACGCCTTCGAATTGATTTAGGAAAATCTGTAATTTTTTTTCATTCCCTCGTATCGGATGGGTCAAATGAAGGCCAAATACTTTAAGCCTTCTTTTGCCCCAAACAAAAAAAAAAGGAAAAGCGATTGAATGCCCATAGTTCGAATATATGTATGCTCAAGCAAAACACCTCCCTACATTCTCCTACAAATACATATCTCGAATATACGAGACACATTTGGGAATTGGCGAATTTGGCACGTCTTTACCAAACATACTCGTACATCGAGGGTAAAGCTGAATCCCTATCCAAGGATAGTACCTCCACCCAAACCACAATCAAGCAGTTCCAGTTCCAGCATTATGAACACGGATTTTAAGAAAATTTATTGCGAGATTTACTTTTTTAGTTTTGTATTCCTCGTTTGGTCTTTTGGATATCGGTTAAGTTGTGGCTGCAAGACTATCCTTTTGCGACTAGACAAATTGGCAAACAAAAACTTGAGTAAATCATAATTATGAACGTGATTATTTTGTAAGTAAGGTAAAGCTTTTGTGGGTTTAATGGCACCCCCGAGATAATGGCATCGAGAGTTGATGTCGTTTTCGGTGCCAGTAAGTCCAATAGGGACAAATGCCACAAATGTGGTAATATCCCCCAATTGCAAGCGAGCCAAATAATGTTTTGTAACTTGTAACTAAAAGGACGTGAGTATAGTTGAAATCTTGGCTTTCACTGATGGATTACGTTAAGAAATGAGAATTAGTAATATTAAATAGGCCTTTGTGGTTCTCGGAGGTTTGTTAGGAATTCTGACAGATACTGATAGTGTTCGAGTACGCAAGAGGATTAGTTGAACTTTGTTTGAAAACTAAGTCGGTGGCTACACATTTCTTGTTAATATTCAAATGTCATCAGATAATTAATCTCGATATACATATATTATACCAATATATTGTTATAATTAACAAGTAGTCGTCCTTTTAAGAGATCTTATCAATATTTTAAATTATGATATGATACAGTCGGGTTAGGTTAGAGTGATGCTAAGTCTGAGGTGATGTATAGTCCTACATAAATTCAGAAGGGCCACCAGTGAATTGTAGTAGGGGTACTTGAGGGAGTGGAAGCACAACTAACTTATCCTTTCCTTAATGCCCCCTGAACAATTTCTTTATCGAGTTCGGTCATATTCTCTCATCATGGAATTGACTTCCGCGGCAGAGAATTTTCAGTAGATGCAAATGGTACTACGAACACTATTCTTTTCTTTATGATGCGCTTGGATTCAGTGTGAAAGTCAACTTCAGATGGCAAGTACCTCTAGTTCCTTATTTCGAGCCAGCTGAGAACTTAAACAAGCCCATGTGTTATGTGATCACGTTACATAATAAGATGCCGCTACAGAACGTGGTGGACCATGGCCTCAGCTCAAAGGACTTACTACCTAGAAGGGAGGTCACTTCCACTTACGCACGTCAAGAACCTGATGCAAAGCATTGTCGTTCGCTTATGGCATAAAGCAGAACTGCGATGATCAGTGTCTTGTGTAAAGTAATTTTGAATTTCGAGACAAAGTTTTCCTACCTAATAGCCTCTTAGTCCAAAGACGCAACGATAAACGCCAGCGATTCTTCGTATGATTTTTGCGCTCGTGTCGCTGTCGAAGTTGAAAGAAGAACCTTTAACATGGGCTCCTTAGCAAACAAGCACCTCCAGCTACCTCGATATTTAGCTGGTTGCCTCCAAATTTATACCCTGAGCTCCACTCGTGTGCTCCACACGAGTGACGGTTTTGCCTTACTGTGCTGTCCTTCAGGGCGGATTTGAAGATTTTTTGGAGTCGATCTGCACTACATAACTCAACCACCTCAGCCACTGGACCTTAACACCTCTGACAAAGTTGATGTCGAGGTACAGCACTTTCAGTCCGTCGTTGTACCTCCACCTCCACTCAACATTTATGCAGACAGGATGAAAGATCTATTGTACGAGCATATTCCATGCCTTTGCGTCATAACGCATGGACTTGGACTATTAAGATCTTATATAGGGCCACTTCCGTTGTTCGAGAGAGGGCTTTGCTAGTCAATTGCCTTCTTAGCCCAAGAAGCTAGATCTCACTTCTGATGACAGTGTCTGAATTTATAGAGGAGCCTACGAAAACAAAGTCCACCTGTCGAAGGTGACATTCTGTTCTACACGTCGGTGTCGATAGTCCTTTTTGCTTGACAGCACATACTTGGTCTTGTCCTCGTTGACCACTAAATCCATTTTCGCCACTTCCGTCTCAATACTCCCGAAAGCGCCACTGACATCACGCTGCTTTCTCCCGATTATGTCAATATCGTCGGCGTATGCGAGTAGTTGGACGGACCTTTGATAGACAGTGCCTCTTGTGTTTGCTCGTGAGTTTTGCACTATTCTTTCAAGTACGATGTTGAAAAAATCGGGTCTCCTTTCTTGAGAATTGGACAAACAATGCTGAGGTTCCATTCATCGGGCATACTTTCGTCCGGTTGAAAAGGTTGAAAGGTTGATTCTGCCTGACAGCGGTATTTGGTCCGTCATCGCCGTTATACAGGCTGCAGAAATGGTTCTTCCAAATCCTCAGCATCGACTGCTATTCTACTACGATGTTCCCTTGTTCATCTCTACAGGCTTCGGTTCGGGGTTTGTTTCCGCGGCATGTTATTTTTACCTTTTGGTAAAACTTCCGAACCTCATTCCTGGAGTAGCATCTCTCAATTTCCTCGATCGCGCGCTTCTCATGCTCTTTCTTCTTCCTCCTGAGAAGCCGGTGCTCGTCTCTCCTCTTCCGCTCATAGAGCTTATTAGCAGCTCTGGTCTTTCTAAGCAGCGCCGCGTTATATGCATCTTGCTTAGCTGCATGTGTTTGCCGGCATTCATCATCGAACCAGGGGTTTGGTTGTGGTGGACGAGTGAAACCCAGCACATCAGAAGCGGCATCTCTGATGGCGTTTTGGGAGTGTTTCCAATGGTCTTTGATGATTGATGCTGGCGGCATTGGACCTCTTAAGAGATTAAGAGACACTCGATCGGAAAAGGAGTTGGCGATCTCTTGCGATTGTAGCCGTCTGACGTCGAATTTTCTCACAGTATTAGTTTATCTCGGCGTAGTTTGGGATATCCGCAACCGTACCTTGGCTACAACAAGCTAATGGTCCGAGTCGATGTTGGCTCCTCGGAACGTACGGACATCCATAATGCTGGAGGAGTGTCTTGCGTCGATCGCAATGTGATCAATCTGGTTGACTGTTGATTGATCAGGAGTTCTCCAAGTCCCCTTGTGTATGTCGAGATGTGGGAACCGCGTGCTAGCCACGACAATGTTTTGCCCCGCCGCAAAGTCGATTAGCCTGAATCCGTTATCGGATTTCCGATAGCTAGGGCATTGCTCGTAGGTCTTGTTGAGGAGCTCGTAGAAGGCATCCTTGGTGTCGTCATCTTTCTCCTCTTTGGGGGCATGCGCGCATATGAGGTTTATGTTGGCGAATTTAGCCTTGATGCGGATGGCTACGAGGCGCTCGCTCACATGCCGGAAGCTGAGGACTTCTGCCTCCGACAACAAATCCGCATCCAAATAAGCGCAGCTTTTGCCGTCGATAGCAATTGCCGTAGTAGATGTCGCAGTTTTTCATCTTCTTTTTGTCCGGCCCATCCCATCGCATTTCTTGGATGGCGGTTATGTCTGCCTTGCAGCAGTCTAGGGCCTCCGCTAGTTGCTTGGCTGCACGTGGTCTATTAAGGGATCTAACATTCCACGTGCATATCCGAAGCTCATTGTCCTTAAATCGTTTGCGTGGGTTGTCAACAGTAGATCCGTCCATATCCGAGGCTTGTTGATGCTACGTAACTTAATTTTTTTAAATGGCCGGGCAGTTACCCCGGCGGCACAACCCCCAACCTGGAGGACCAGTTCCATTTTGAGTGCCCCTAGGACGAGGGGTCGGTTACACCGAAGTCAGTAACCCGTTCCGGGATGTGAGCGCTGCCGTTGGCCCTTATAGGGCTCCCGCCACCATCTCTTTTCCAAGACCCTGACTTAGTCCTGGAAATCCTTTCCGGCCTGAGCTCCAAATATCTAACCCTAGTGAGATTCCCCGATGGTGCCACGGGGAGGTGTGAAGTAGGACTTTTTAGCAGAGCTGCAAGATGTTCGGCTGCAGAGGCTCATTCTCTTCACTTAAGGAACCAGCACCTGTCGGAAGATGCTACTTCTACGAGGCCTTATACTAATCGTTGCCATCCATCCATCCATCTTTGAAACTTAGGCATCGGTAAATCAAGGTCTTAGGATTGTGGTTATGTCGATGGTAATGCCCTGAATAGTAGTTTCCTTATATCTCCAGTGTCAGTATTTCCAAGCAGCTCCACAACCTTACCTCAAGACTATGAATGAGAACAATGTTCATCCCTTTCAGTTTTCAGCACCGGAAACTTGTTTGAATTTGCGGGAGTTAATAATCTTGACGTACTTTAGTTAAGGCTGTTATTTCTGTAAAATGAAATGCGATCGGTGTGGATGGTATTCATCCAGTGTTTATCAAGGCAATTCTGCCTCTAAATTTGCCCTATATCACAAACATTTTTAATACGATTTTCACTACCGGGTTATATCCTTACCAGTGGAAATTGGCAAAAATTATCCCAATACCAAAAAACCTCGATTACACTAAATTTAGATAGATGACATACCGAAGACATTTCTAGTGCTTTCTAGTACTACTCGATTTTTCTAAAGCTTTCGATATGGTCGACCACACTATCTTATCTAATAAATTGCGTTATTCCTCTGGTTTCTCAGCGTTGTCAATAAAGTTAATGTCCAATTATCTCTGTGGTAGAAAGCAGGCAGAGTTTGCTCAAAATGCCTTGTCTAATTTTCTCCCCGCTCGTAATGGTGTCCTGCAAGGATCAATTTTAGGCCCACTTTTGTTCTCGATCTACTTCAACGAGATTCCAAGCATAATTCACAGTTCGATGATGCATATTTACGCCGATGATGCCCAGGTTTACCAAAATTGTCGTCTTGGTCTTATTGAGAACTGTGTTGAAAGTATAAACCAAGACCTAAAAAACATCTCTGAATGGTCTTCGCAGAACAATTTAGCACTGAATCCCTGTAAATGTAAATGTCTCGTTATATCCCGAAATAAATTAGATCTTTCGTACTTCCCAGTTATTAACTTAAATAATTCACATATTCAATCCGTCGAGTCAGCTAAGAATTTGGGTATAGTGCTCAACCGGACCCTTCCTTGGAATGACCACATCAATAACAATGTTGGTAAGACCTACGAAGTTCTGCGATCGCTTTGGACAGCTCAAACGTATACGCCCCTCCCAACTAGAATGATGTTAGCCATGTGAAATGTGAAATTTTTTCTGATTGTGAGGCCGAAAGTAAAAGAAAGCTAAAAGTAGCTTTTAATAGTATAATACGGTATCTATGGACTTCGCACAAAAAAAAACAAATGTTTAATGTACTTGAAACGCGTCATAATTATATAACAAGCTACAATTTCCGGCATCTCAGAGATCTTTCAGTATAATTATACCACGCATTTCATATTTGGTATCAGAAAGACAATTTTTTATAGCTGCCATACGACTGTGGAATTCACTACCCCACTACATTTAAGAGAAATAGGCGAAATGCGAATTTTTATAAAAAGTTTACACTCATACTTTTCCAATCGTAGCGATTAATGTTTATCCTTTTTATGGCATGTTTTCTTAATTTTGATTTTCTTTATGTTTAATTTATTAACTTATTAATTTTCAACAATTTTTTCATGTAATATGTAGTAACTTTCAGTTCTATTCTATGTACACTTTCCTTATCTGTAGAGTTCAATTTTAAATTCTTCTTATCCTTTTATTAACCCTTTCCTCGTTATACGAACTTATGCGTAACGGGTTTCCCATTTTTACTGCATCGCTGCTGCTCCGCTTATGGAGTTGGCTAATGTCGCAGACCGCAGAACACGTCTACATAGTGCTCGGTCCTGGGTCGCTTCAGTGGTAAGCCCCAGGCGTTGTTGCGCATTTGCCATCTGAGAAATCCAGGAATTCTTTTCCCGACCTCGTTTTCTTACAGTTGGAGTGACCGTAGTTGAAAGTGCTTTTTTAACCGGATTTTCCGCAGATCTTTTTTGAACGTGGCAATACCAGCTTATTCTATTCGCCTCGAGCTGTTCGGTTACCGAATTCTTTATATGTAGACTTCCTCTTATACGCGTAGATCTAATGCAATCGCGTTTAGTGACTCCACTAGACATCCTTAACATTTTCATTTCCGCTGCCGTCATTTTGTTTTTAAACGCTTCGTACATTGTCCAGCACTGTGAACCGTACATAAGAGCTGATCTAACAACCGTGGTGTAGAGTTTCCCCTTTAATTTAAGTGGAAATTTTCGGTCGCAAAAGATTCCCGAATTTTCCCGCCATTTCATCCATCCCACACTCACTCTGTGGTTTACGTCGTCGTCACATTTCGCTTCCATGTTAACGATTGATCCTAAGAACTTAAAGATAGTGCTTTTCGGAAGAACTATTCCGTCTAACATTGTGTCCGGAAGAGGTCGCAACGGCACGTAAAATGCTCCGTCTTTGATCGACTTATTTTAAACCCGTTTCTCTCTAGCGCATTTCTCCATGAATCTAAGGCGTTCTGTAAATCTTCGACGATATCGCTAAGTATAACTGCATTGTTATCGAAGAGAATTAGCGTTACATTTGCTTCGAGCATGAAGTCTTTTAAAAGATTGTCGAATACTATGTTTAAGAGGAAAGGGCTAAGTACGCTTCCTTGATGCACTCCGACATTAACTGGAAATTCTCTCGTTAGTCCAACAGAGCTTTTAACCGCAGTTTTCACGTTTCCGTACATGTCTTGCATTATTCTAACATACGTTTCCGGTAAGTTTTGAGACCTCAGCGCGGCCCATATGAGATCCCTAGGCACTCGATCGAATGCTTTCTCGAGATCGATAAATACCATGTGTAAATCATTAGACGAATCTCGGTGCTTTTCCATTATTATTCGTAGGCTTTGGATAGCGTCCACCGTCGATCTTCCTTCAACAAATCCACACTGGCTATTATCGAGCTTTATTATTTGCCGAAGACGTTCGTTTAAGACTCTTTCGACGATTTTCATTGTGTGTGACATAAGCTTGATTGAACGGTAGTTGTTGCATTCTCGAATTTCGCCTTTTCCTTTGTATAATGGAACCAAGAAGCTACTTCTCTATTGATTCGGCATAGGTTGCCCACATTTTGATTTATTTAAAAGTCTCGAAAGCCATTCGCCGCCGATTCCCTCCATTTTCGACCAAAACTCTGATGGAATACTGTCTGGTCCCGCCGCCTCATTTTTCCGATTGCTATACTTAATTCTTCGATTGAAAAGTCCGAAATTTCCTCCTCGAATAGACCAGCTGTCGGCACGATATCACGTGGAAACTGTTTGTTAAGCAACTCCTTGCAGTATTCAAGCCACCGGTTACAAATTTCCTTTTCATGTGTTAGTAAACGGTTGTCTGCGTTTTTGATGTATTTCGGCGAGGTTATTTCCATTGAATTTTTTCTCCTCTGTGCAGCGAGCATTTTTGTATTGTACGACGTTTGAACTTCTTGGATAGCTTGTCTTCTATCCGGATATTTGTTCCAACTCCTGGTACAGGTTTTCCGCTTCTGCCGCTCGAGTTCGAGCCAGGACTTTCTTTGCGATCTTTTTAAGACGCTCGTATTCAAGAGCCAGTCGAGCTTTTTCGATATCGTCGCCCCGATCGCATTTTGTCCACGCTTGGAATGCACTCTTCTTGTCGGCCACAGCTTTTGGTTTCGTCATTCCACCACCATGTTTCTTTGCCGACGTGATGGTATTTCGATATAGTCCCCAGATGGGACTTTGTGAGTGTTATGCATTCCTTGTGCATGCTGTTCCATATTTCTTGCGGGCTAAGTGAGTCTGCTATACCATTTATATTTTGAAGTACTTCTTTAGCCAGTGCGATAAATCTTGCGCTTTGTTCCTTCGATAGATTATACCACCGGATTTTTGGCTTTCCAAACGATGCCCGTGTTTTCGGTGGTTCCGCTGTGAAAAATTCTGTAATGGGCAGACGTTGTTGGCTTACTAGCGATTCTCCAAGTATTACTTTACAGTCCTTAACACGGTTTCTCATCGACATTTTGCAGAGGTGATAATCTATTTGCGTTTCGTGGCCTCCGCTGCTATAGGTGATAAGATGTCGTTGATGTTTAATAAACATTGTATTTAAGACGGTTAAGCCGTAAGCCCTACACGCTACAAGAATGTCTTCGCCAGCTGAATTTCTGGTTCCAAAGCCTTTACCGCCGTGGCAGTCCCCATAATCAACATTTGTTTCTCCGACGTGGCCATTTAAATCTCCGCCTACGAAGAGCATCTCATCGATAGGTATATTTCTAAGCAAATTACCGAACTCTGACCAAAATGTATCGCTTTCCGATTAGTCGCATCCATTTTGTGGGGCTTACGCGCTAACAATGTTCCACGTTTCATTATGTATGACGAGTTTAACACTCATCAAGCGGTCGCTTATTTTCAAGATACCAACGATGTTTTTTAGAAGATCCGCTGCAACAACGATTCCAACACCGTTTCGTCCATTGACCGTTCCATGGTAGAACATCTTAAATGCCTTAGTTTTTAAATCTAGAAAACGCGTTTTATTTCCTGTATTACACCACTTCGTTTCCTGTACGCACAGGATTTGTAGAGTTCTGCGACGCATAATCGCTTCCAGTTCTAAACTTTTTGAGGTCATCAATCCGACGTTCCAACTTGCAAACCGAAGTTTAGGAAAATATTTTGGAAACTTCATTTTGCCCGCCCCCGGAATCCGTCGGGCTCTGACACAAGCACTTCTGCTTGCTCTGGGATCACCCGAGTGCGTTGCAATCGTGGTACCCAGCGGGGTAGTGCTATTAATTGCGATCATTTCCATGAAGTGTATCTAAAGTTTGAGTGGTTTGACACCTGTATGCTCATTTCGAATTGATTGACTGTTCTTTTACCCCACCGGTAGTCTCCAGACGTGGGAACCCACTGATTGCATACAAACTTGTGGGAAAGTTTTAAGGTGTTAAAGTGTCACAGGCTCATTTTTGGTGTCATAGTTGCCTGTATATGATTGATGTCCAATTTAGTCGCCTCTTACGACAAGCTGGGACGCACTGGGGCACTATTCTTTATCCGATGCCGCACGGAATAGAGTTCAATTTTAAATATTGTTTCAAAATTGTTTTCCATATTTATAACTTCACAAAATTATAAGATTTATTCTTAATGTGTAAGAAATATCAGAAATAAATAAATAGATATATACTGCTACTGTCGACACTTTATTGCTAAAACGCTTACCCATCTTTTTACGAAACACTAGGAATGTTCTCTTAAAGGAACATGCGGAAAACAAAAAACCTAAATTTTGTTGTAATGGCCATGACACCAAAGACTTCTTTATGAATTTAAGAATGATCGATTCATCGATTCAAAAAGCGCCAAACAGTCGCTTGTCATTGTAGCTATCCGACTTCAGCTACATCTCAATTGTTTTTGTCTTTGGCATGTTCGCTATGCTCGCTGTGGTACCCTGACAAACACAATGAAGTAATTTTAGTCATCAAGCTGAATACCTTTTGTGCACAATATTGCCTTTCTCTTCTCAAGTCAAAGCTTCTTGCCAAAGCCTGCCTCCAGTGACAATTTCACATTAGAATTGGCACAAGTTCAGGTAGTACATAACGCATTCTTCATCCCCTTTTTGGTGGATTTAATGTGGAATTGGACTTTGGCACTGGGCTCAAGTACTGAAAGCAGTAGACAGTTCCTAGTTGGATCCTTTTCTATCTCGACTGCATCTTTCCATGGGAAAGTTTTTTAATCAGAGTGAAGCCTTCCTCAATTTGAAACCACTCTCAACATTCATTTATAGACAAAATGCTTCCATTAAAATAAAAATAGCCTTTCTTAGAATCAGCTTGCAGGATTCACGATTTTCTTATAGATACAAGAGATTGCCTTTAGGTGACACCATATTATGCCGGGATGAACATCTAAACTTAGCGCAATACACTTTCTTCTATATGCACATATGTTCATATCGGATATCTTAAATAGTAACGTAACTTCAAAGCTTCAAAGAAAAAACTTGCACCTCCTCACGAGATGGTAGGTCACCTGAACATAAGCCACGCATTTAAGTGCAATCCTAATAGAATCATCTATGTTGTTACGCTTAAAGATGTTCTCACAATTTCAATCTACAAAATACATTCACAAATCATACAATTATGCTATGGGTCATCCATTATAGCTCGTTTCCCATATCCTTAGCATAACATTCCATTCAATTTCCATCTTGTATCTGAATACCTGAAATTCCCTTTGGAGAAATTTTAAAAAATTTTTCCATTGCGTCCCTGACTTTCGATTACCTTAAGGCAATGAAAACATAAATCTTCGTGCATGCCTACCTCAATGAGATACGAATTTATCGTAATAACCTTAAACCATTTTGAGAGAATCATAAATTTGAGAGAGCAAGAAAGTATCTTTGAAAATGAAAATTCTTCTCTACTACGAATAGGATTGAACTTCAGAATTTCTCCAGCCAAGGAATTCCCCTCTTTGCCCAAGCAGATTCAGCTTTTTCTTCAGATACACTGTTCGTTCTAGTATTCGGGTTTCGTTAAATCTCTCCGAAGCTTTTACTCGTACCCAGTCGAAATATTCACACACATGCATCTGGGTTGAAATTAAGATTTGAGAAAAGAAACTTAACGATTACATGTGAATTACGTGTGGCCTGACTTGTATTTGTATTCGTTGCTGGCCTGCAACAACATCAATCCATCAGAGCGTCGAAAAGGAGAGAAACAAATAAATTTAATTGGCAAGGTCACTTCCTCAACGACTCTAACGACGTAATCATAATGAATTCCTCTGTTGAATCGAGATGGATTGTACTTACAGATACATTGTCTATCGGTGGCAATCAATAAAAGTTGCCAGCTTTAATCCATCAAAATTTACCATCACCTAATGCATAGATGAGTTTTTGCCGACTTAAATTACTTTCACTAAGTAAGATGGCTTTGTGTGGGCGGTTTTAGATACGGTGTTGGGTTTGAAGAGTTTCTACTGGGTGGTCAACTGAACAGTTGGCTTTGGTGAAAGGTCAAGTACTGCAATCAAGTGGCAAAGGGTTCTTGAGGGCTATATTTGGAAATACTTAACTGGCCTTTGAAAAGAGGCCGCTTAGTTAGGATCCTGGATATGAAACATGAAATTAAATTAAAGTACGTCTCTAATAACGAGAAGTTGATTGAGTTATGCATGGGTTTTAATATTGGAATAGGATAATGGCGTGTCAGTGGTCATTACACGCATAGCTACCATAACTTTATTATCGTGCCCCATGCACATATTATGGAAAACCCGCCGTAAGTCAAACGATTCAAGTTGAATATTGGCATTTTAGATGAGCAACTCTTAAAATATTGTTCATAATCTCAGAAGTAATAGTAGAAGCGTCCGCACTAAACGAATTTGCACTCAGGTGACTTGACAATTGGAACTTGCCTGCGACGTGTCAATAGCTAAAATAGCAACACAATATCGCCGTTGCCCGACGTACTGGTGGAACCATGAGATCGCTGGACTTTGTTGATTATGTCAAAAGAGAGTACCAAAAGTCCAGAGAGAGCTATACTCATAATTAAGAGGCACAGACTTAACTTAAGTCGGCCATTAAGGCCAGAAAAAAGCAATGTTTCAGCGAACTGTGTAAACAACTAAACGAAAACGTATGGGGTAAGGCGGGGTAACGGCTAAGCGAAAGGGTACTCAAAGGTCATCAGCCACATTCCCAAAATTACTACACAGAATAGTAGATACTCTGTTTTCCTTCTAATAAAACGGTGCAATACTTAGCTCGACAAGAAGATAATACCAGCCAATACAAACTCTGTTATACGAGGAGCTCTTTGAAGCGTGTGTTAGCCTTAAAGATCAGAAGGCTCCGGGTCCCTACGGTGCACAAACCCGTGCTTTGAAGAGTGCAATAAAAACCCAGCTTGATATGTTTAAAAATATGTATAAAGCATGAATTATGCAAGGGGCATTTCCAAATCAATGAAGATCGACCACTCTGCATGTTGGACACGATTAATAAAATTCTCGAACAAGTTATATGCAATAGACTCCTGGTGGACTCGCGAAACATTAGTATGGACTCCGTAATGCCCGACCCACCGTGGACGCAATCAAAGCGCTGACAGACACAGCCCATACCGCCATAGACAGTAAACACTGCTGGAAAGGAGGAAGCAACAAACATTGCGCAGTATTAACCCTTGATGTAAAGAATCTGTTTAACTCGGTGAATTGGTCACGTATAATCTACTGCCTCCAGAGATTATGATGGCTCGTTACTTTACCAACAGATTGATATGATTCCGATGAAGAGACCAAAATGTACATACAATAGTTACCGGGAGAGTGCCCCAAGGTTCGGTGCTGGATTCCTCTAATGAATTTGTGTGATGACGTCTATAGTTGTTGTTGCCCAACACCTAGAGGAGATGGAGTCATACTGCATCGAAACAAAAGCTAGAACTTCCAAAACATAAGACCGTAGCAGTGCTTATTACGTCGACGAAAGAGCTTGAGACTGTAACTCGGTAATCAAAAACCTAAGGGTGACGCTTGACGCTAGACTTACGTTCAATCATCACGTTTCATATGCTTGTGAAAAAGTATCCAAAACCGCTCTCAAGAGCTACGTCCAATATTGAAGGCCCGAGGCTGCTTGCGAGAACAGCGGTTTCCGTACAGCCGTACGAACCTCAAAAATAGGCCGAGGAGGTAGAAAATACATTATTAATGAAAGGTCATAAGTCCATGTTAAGATAATGCGCATTAAGAATTAGCAGCGCTTTTCGGACAGTATCCCACGACCCGATACTGGTCATATCTTCTCTGCCACCTACCGATATTCTCGCTTAAGAATCGAGCAGATTCCCCCACCGTCACCCGATTGAGAACCATTCAAAAAGGTGAGAGAGAAACCGTACCATAGAAGCCCGGCAAATACAATGGGATGGGTCCCAAAGAGAAAGATGGACTAACCAACTTATCCCAACGAAATATCTTTGGATAAGCCGAAAACATGGTGAAGTAAACTTTTCCTAACGGGACATGTTTGTTTCGGAAATTCCTATTCCAGCAAAACCATGACTCACCTCCGTACTGCTCGCGCTGCGAAAATGCTGTTGTGAATGCTGAGCTCGTAGTTTAGTTTGGCGCTAATGTCCGGAGTAGACTTGGGACCAAAACTCACCCGCAGTAATTTTCCTCTCAAAGCAGCTAAGAGCACACTAATTCATTTTTTATTATATTAAGGTCTTGTCGTTCGTTGCTCGTGCAAAAACTTTTGCTTCTCTATTGTCTTCTTAGTACAAGAAGCAGCGATTGGCAAGAGTTGTTCTTCGTTTGATCTCAGCGCTTGTGTCGTAGTCTGAATTTATAGCGATTCAAGGTAGACAAAGTCTTTAACTATCTGAAAGTTATATTTGTCGAAGATGTCTGGACGGACTTTGGAAAGATTGTGGCTCTTGTACACAGGCGGACGAGTTGGGCACGGACGACAGAAATAGGCATTGCTATGTATAGCTCTTCTCTATAAATGCTGTCATACGTAGCCCTTAAATCGATAAATAGGTGGTGTACATCGATTTGAAGCTCATGAGTTTTGTCCAAGATCTGCTGTAGTGTGAATATTTGACGTTGGAATATCCCGGCCTGAAGCCACACTGATATGCATCTATCAGGTTGTCGCCGAACGGTTTCTGGATGTTTCACGGCACGGCAGGTAAGATCTCGCAATCGATGTAAACAAGACTGCTGCCTCTATAGTGGGTGCAGGTCAGGGGGTCTCCTTTCTTGGAGATCGGACGAAAATGCTGAGGTTCCATGCAGTTGGTGTATGCTCCTCACCAAGTCATCGCCTGCCGCTTTGAAGAGCTCGGCAGTCAGGCCATCGGAGGTTTGTTGGATATAAGCTTAAATATTGCTGTCTTCACTTCATCCAGGTCAGTGAACGGAATTGCTGGTCTATACCGTCCAAGTTGAAAGATTCATTCTGCCTGACAGCGGTATTTGGTTCGTCATTGCCGTTACACAGTCTTTCTTTCCAAATTCCCACAATCGACTGCGAACGTGAGCAGCTCTAGATATGATTTAAGCAGGGATGTCAAAAACTAACCACTAATTGAATGTAATCCTTTTTTCCTGTAACATTATTCTTAACACTCTAAACAGTTCCGTCGTCAGTGGTCAGACATAAAGCTATGATGATTGGTGCATTGTTTGTCCAATTCTCAAGAAAGGAGACCCTCTGAACTGCGTCAACTACAGAGGCATCAGTCTCCTTAACATCGCATGCCGTACAGTGTGAACGCCTGAAGCCGTTCGTCAACAACCTGATAGGTCCATATCAGTGTGGCTTCAGGCCAGGAAAGTCCACCATCGACCAGATATTCACACTACGGCAGATCTTGGAGAAGACCCATGAGCTTCAGATCGATACACACCACCTATTCATCGATTTTAAGGCCGCGTATGACAGCATCTATAGAGACGAGCTATATAGAGCAATGTCTAGTTTTGGCATCCCTGCCAAACTCGTCCGTCTGTGCAGGATGACGATGGAGAATGCACGCTGCTCCATCAAGGTCGGTAAAGATCTCACCGAGACCTTTGATGTCCAGAAAGGATTTAGACAAGGCGATGCGCTGTCATGCGATTTTTTCAACATCGTACTTGAAAGAATAGTGCAAAACTCACGAGCAAACACAAGAGACACTATCTTTCAAAAGTCCGTCCAACTACTCGCATACGCCGACGATATTGACATAATCGGGAGAAAGCAGCGTGATGTCAGTGGCGCTTTCGCGAGTATTGAGACGGAAGTGGCGAAAATGGGCTTAGCAGTCAATGAGGGCAAGACCAAGTATATGCTGTCAAGCAAAAAGGGCAACCAACACCGACGTCTCGGACAGAATGTCACCCTCGACAGATATAACTTTGAGGTAGTTAAGGACTTTGTCTACCTAGGCTCCGCTATAAATACAGACAACGACACCAGCACTGCGATCAAGAAAAGAATAACTTTTGCCAACCGCTGTTTCTTTGGGTTAAGAAGGCTATTGAGTAGCAAAGCCCTCTCTCGGACAACAAAAGTCACCCTTTATAAGACTTTAATAATCCCGGTCCTGCTCTATGGCGCAGAGGCATGGACATTATCAAAAATGGATGAGGGTGTTCTTGGTTGCTGCGAGAGAAAAATTCTTCGGGCGATCTTCGGTCCCGTCTGCATTGACGATGAGTGGAGGAGGAGATACAACGACGAACTGTATGGACTGTACAGCGACATGGACCTAGCCAGAAGAGTGAAGATCCAAAGACTGAGATGGCTGGATCATGTAGAGTGCATGGACACCAATGCTCCGGTCCGAAAAGTCTTCGAATCCGCCCCCGAGGGACAGCGCAGTAGAGGAAGGCCAAGACTCAGGTGGCGCACGCAAGTAAAAGAGGACCTCAGCCAACTTAGCGTGCGAAACTGGAGACAGCTAGCCAGGGATCGAGCTGGCTGGAGAAGCTTGTTGACTGAGGCCCAGGTCCACCCCGGACTGTAGCGCCACCTAAAGTAAGTAAGTAAGTATTCCGGAATATAACAACTTCTTTAAACTAGACACATCACGTACAAACCGCCAAGGCTTGTCACCAAGGGGGGTGCTCTAGAACTACACGGCTATAATGAATAAATGTTTATCCTAAACGTCAGCTGTCTCGCGGAACAAGCTGTCATGAAAACACCTTCCCCCAGCTTTTACTAAACTCCACACGGCCTGTCTTGGCTATATGGGAACTTTTCTTAGCACTCCTGGTTCTGCCATAGACGCATCGATGAATCTCTCCCCTTCAATATTTACATACTAAGTATCAAGGGCTGTGGTGCCAAAATCATGGTCCAGTTGAAAGAACCGACCTTCTGGACACACCGTCCAACGCACAAGTTATAATAGGAACACAGGATATATTGAACTTGCTTAGGTAAAGTTTAGAGGAGAGTCTCCAGGATCAGAACCTTTGTTAGAACTGCCTGCGTCCTTGGTTATACAGTCCGTTTGATAAGATCGTATACGGCAAAACTCCTTTATGAAAACCGGTTTGGAAATGCCATTTGCATTAGTAGATAAAAAAATACTTTTGCTAAGATGCTTTGAATAAAAAATTTAAAGAGTTTTCAATTTTTATCAGAGACGGAAGTATTTTAAAATGAGTGTCGCGTTTGCACCGCGTTATGAAGCAGTATTCTTGTGCGCGCATCCAAAAGGACCGAAAATGTCATACGGAGCAGCTGCTAAATACATGAAAAAGTCAAAAACATTTGTTAGCAAGTGGGTGCACCCTTATTCCCAAGTTAAAAATGTGGATGATTTGCCGGATCGTGGGTCCACGCCAAAAACAACAAAAAAGCAGGACAAAATGATTCTACGCGTGTTTGAAAAAAATCCTCTTCTATCGTTACGTGGTGGACAAGGGATTTTACGTAAAAGGGGTCTAAATGTGTGTTGTACGAAGACGTTTACTAGCCAATAATGTAAAATTTCGAAACACAATAAAGAAACCACTACTGTCAAAAAAACGCGTAGAAAAACGTCTCAGTTGGGCCAAGGAGAATTTGGACAGAGATTGGAACAACGCTATTTTTTCGGATGAAGCTTCTTTTTGGGCATGGTCTCCTATCACTCATATCTAGTGTACATAATCCAATAAATTAATCCAGCGGACCGTCAAACACCCGGCAAAGGTGCACGTTTGGGGATACTTCTCAAAACAAGGATTTGGCAATTTGTTCATGTTTACAAATAACTTAAACGCACCCAACATGGTCAATTCAAGTTAATTTAATTCGTAGTATAATCTGTGCAGTTTTTAGCCCTTTCAATCAAAGAATTAAGTGTCAAGAAAAATATTAAATCAAAATACGAGTAAACATTGCATCCAACTCTCTTAAATTAAAAAGCAATTCACTCCTTTCCTAGAGCCCTAACGTGCAAATAAATGGTTATTATTATTTTCTTTTTATTATTAGGATTTCGCTAATACCTACAAGCTATAAAAAATAGTGTATAGAAATTAGATTAATTAACTTTCGCCATCTTACAATAACTTACTGGCCCCATGTGGCGCACTTAATTTAAGTCTTTCATCGTAATCGGACAGTGATATTTATCTTTTAGTTTTATTATAAATTAAGCTAAGAAAACGATTTTTTTCCAATAACTTAGAAGACGGATTTTACCTTTTTACATTTAAAAAAAATTTACAGCAAACAAATGGTTCACGCGCATGACTTAATTAATATTTGCTGAGATAAAATCCGGCCATATATTGCAACTATTTCACCACCTGCAACAACTTTATTTCCATATCGTAAAAATCGTGCAAGTTCTTTGGGATAACCATTAGTAATCATGTAAGTGGCTATACTATACAATATTATAAAAAGTAATGATATATGAGTCCAGGTGAGAATATTTGAATTTGGACCTTGAAATCGGAATAGCAGCGGTTTTTTTGTTTTTTTTTGTTTCAAAGTAAAACTAGTGAAAGGTTCAGAAGTTATTTTATGTCGGCAATATGAACGACCTTAAATCGAGCACAGTTTATAGTTTTAAACAAATATATATATTGGAGCATAGTTTAGTTAAACTCATATTCGTGCTCTGAATTGCAAAGTTTTTTTTAGTTGATTTACTTTAGATACACTTATATCATGCTCGTACGTGAAAAGAAATTGGTATACATATTTATAGATGACAGTGTTTAACGAATTTAACTTCCAAACTTAAGGTCCGTTTCGGGATCTACTTTTAAATATCAAATTATTACTCGTAGAAATCAGTGGCTAAAGTCATTTTTATTACCTGTTCAGTGTCTCAACCATCTTCCAAAAATCTTTTATAAATACGGTTTTATATTATTTTTTTCAATCGTTTTATATAAATCGCATTCTGGAGCGGAATAGTTTTTGGGGAGGATTCTGTAGTTAAACTCGATCAATCAATAATTCATTAGTTAAAACTTGAAGATATACGAGGGTTGTCTGAAAAGTTTCCGACCGAACAATGATACAAGACATTTTTTCTCAAATTTTTTTTTTATTTTTCTACATAGTCTCCTTGTAATGCTACACACTTCTCCCTCTCTAACCCGTCCAAATAGTACTAGGCGTTTTTCTCTGGAAAATAATTGTTCACGAAGGTGATTGCCTCCTCATTTGAAGAAAATCTCTGTCCCCCGAGCGCAGTTTTTAGATAAGGGGCTAGATCTGGTGAATAAGGCGGATGGTCAAGCAATTCAAACCGTAATTCATGGATTTTTTCCATGACAACAGCTGAGGTGTGAGACGGCGCATTGTCTTGGTGAAACAGTATTTTCTTTTTTTGCAAATGTGGCCAATTTTCCGCAATTTCTGCCTTCAGCTTGGCAATTAATGATGTGTAGTATGCCCCTGTAATGGTTTTTCCTTTTTGAAGATAATCGATTAAGATAACTCCTTTACTATCCCAAAAAACAATCGTCATCACTTTCCCAGCCGAAAAAACAATTTTTGCTTTTTTTGGAGCCGGGCCGCCCTTTGAAGTCCACTGTTTTGACTGAATTTTTGTTTCAGGCGTATAATGGTGCTTCCAAGTTTCATCTACAGTAAATAATCGGCGCCAAAACTCGGATTTATTGCGCCTAACTAAACCGAGCGTTGGAAATGTTCATTCGAACACGTTTTTGGTCTAACGTAAGCAAACGCGGCACCCAATGCGCGGACAGCTTTCTCATGCCTAAATCTTGATTTAATATGTAACAAACACGTTCTTTCGACATTTTCATAACCTCTACTATCTCTCTCACTTTCATTAGGCGGTCGTCTAACACCATTTGGTGAACTTTAGCAATGTTATCGTCAGTGGTTGCAGTTTTTGGACATCCCGAACGTTCATCATATCCCAACCTCTTACGGCCACGTTTAAATTCAGCTGCCCAAAATTCCACTGTGGTAAATGGTGGTGCAGATTCCCCATACACAGAGTCCAACTAATTTTCGATTTGCGTAGACGTATTGCCTTTCAAAAACAAGAATTTAATAACAACTCGATACTTAATTTTTTCCATTTTCACAAAAAACACTCACATCGACTCACTCAAGCGACTGTCAACTAAATACTGCGCGTCCAAAATGACTGAAACTTCGGTAAGTAACTGTCAAAATAGACAGACACTTGTAGATTCTGCGGGGATCTACAAGCGGTTGAGGACATAACACACATAATGTTGTGAATGTGAGGCAATATCGCGTAGCCGAAGGAAATTCTTAGGAAAATACTTCTTTGAAAACTTAGAGGAAATAAACGGTACGGACTTCGAAGGCCTTCTTGGCTTTTGTAGAGAAATTAGGTGTTTTAATAGGGAAACTGTTAAAGTTTTCTGCAAATTGGAGTTGGTTTTAACTGAACCCACATGGGATCGCGATGGGCCCGTTTTGGTGCCTAGTGTCTGTGTCTTATGGTACACCCTATTTTTCCTAACCTAACCGTCCTAACTGTCAAAGTATGCACAACCTGCATTCACTAGCTTTTAACAACATCGTTATAAGAAGACTAAGGAATGTCACAAACTTCCAAAGTGTTTCTCCACATATTCGTCAATTATTAACTCAAAATTAAATATCAAGATTTATCTTATTATTGAAAAAAAATTCCATTCCGTGATGTATATTATAAGAAGGCTTTATTACCATCTGCCCAAAGGTGGTTTAAAAGAAGGAATGAGAATTGGTTACTGCAAGAAGATAATGACCCGAAACATCGCAGTCGTTTGTGCACTGTGTGGAAACAAGAAAATGACGTCGATGTTTTAGATTGGCCATCACAGTCGCCGGGTGCAAATCCCATTGAAAATGTTTGGGCATTCATGAAGCTAAAGTTCCAAGGAAAGAAGATCTCGACGGTCAAACAATTATCACGAAAAATGCGAGTTTTATGGAGATCTTTGTCTCAAGATTATGCTATAAGATTAGTAGAAAGCATGCCTCGAAAACTCCAAGCAAATATTGATAATGGAGGAGAGTGTGCAACATATTAATTGAAAAGCATTCAAGTAAATAAACATAATAAATCAGTACAATTGATTTTTTTTTTATTATTATAAGTTCTTCTTTAATTTTTGTCGTGTACGATGTTATCAAACAGACTGTAACTTCCATTGGCAGTTATGTTTCCTATAAGCCTAAAGGCGGATGGTGTCAACCTCCAGGTTGCGATCAAACAAGTGCCGCCTCGCAACTTCTTAAAGAAGTCAAAAACTTTCCTACTGTCCGATAACGAGACTCCCGGAGACCTTTCTCTTTGAGTGTCCAGCCTTCGCTGATTGTTACGATTTTACTAGCAATAGGCCGCCGGACATAGGTCGTGTTGAGTGACAGGACCATCGGTAGTCCACACTAGGCCTTTAAACACGGTGTCGTAGAAGTCAGGATCCCACGGACTTCAGAGTGAGCCTGATTTGTTAGAGGTAGATCCCATAGTGGGAGTATCTTGGTTGCTTTGGCTTTGACCTAAAAACGCAGGAAGGGTTTTCCAGTTGGTTTTAACCCGATGTAAAGTTGCGAAAAGTACTAACCTCCATGACTCTACGATCGGCAAGAGGTCGACACTAATTTTTACCAGATTCGGAGATTTCGGAACACGGGTTCATCATATCTGTCGCCTTTGTCGGTTTAATAATGATGACGCTATTGGTCTACCGCCCCTTATGTTGTTAGCATAGTACACCACGCAAGGATTAAGCGAAGATGATCGAGTATTCAATATTTGACATAATTTCTTCAGTGGATCCAGTCCTAATCGAGTAAACGCTGAGTTGTAGAGCCGCACATTTAGGACATCTGTTGGGCTTTAAGTCGATTAGCCTAAGTGCGCTCTTCGAAATGATGTCTTGAAGGCTGTAGTCCCACTGTTACCACATTCTCACTGAGCGTCAAAATCAGCAAGATCGGAGTTCGGTCATTTCCTACTCGAATGTTTGGTCGAGGAGTTCGTCGAAGCAATGCTTAGCAAGGTCATCTACGAGTATCTCATCACCTACCCTAAAGACTTCTTCTCCACTGATGATCTAAATAGGCACGGTCTTTGCTCAGTGTAACAATTACCAAAGTAAACACACAAAATGCCGCGTCACCTCACATTTCTTGTATGGCAATCATATTTGTCGCACTCAAAAACTTATATTAATTGTGCGGCTACATGTGGTATGTTTTGGTTTGAATATTCCATTTCGATAGGCAACAGTCTGGTTAGGTTGTCAAAAGCTAGGTCACAATATTCTAGGCTAATTCTACTGAAATATCCATTTTGAATTGGATGCCTTCGTAAAAATCCATTTGGAAATAGCAGAGCAATTTAAAGGTGTCAACTGTTTCAAAAAAAATTTAAAATACTCGTAACCAGAAATAGCTATCATACCATCGTACCTTAACACTCTGAGTATGAATTTGAATCCATAACATTTAATATTTTCAATAAACAGTTGTAAGAAACTACCAAGGAAAAGGCAACTTAATCCCTAGAAAATTCACAAGACAATAGGGTAATTGTATCCCTAGTCGGACGAATTTTTTCCAGTTCTTCCAACTCAAGGACAGAACCAAAGGATACACAAAATCTACTAGTCCACCTGCATTCTTAAACTTTCATCCTCACGAACAAAGGAATAATCGAAAAAAAAGAGTTTTTTTTTGAAAACTATAAGACAACGAACACCATAGTACCGTTACATTTATCCTTATGCTTAAAAGGGTATTATCTTTGGTTATAAAATGTAAGTCGTGTCAGCTGTAACAGTAGCAGTGGCAATACCAGTAGGAATGGTAGTGGCAGTGTGGCAGAGGTATAGTAGAAGTATGATAGCACTAACAGTTGTAGCAGTAGTAAGAGATAACTGTTTTAACAGTCTTTGTAAATTTTCTCAGTTTTGGAAATTTATACATCTTTTTCTCTTTATCTGTTTTGGGCGGGAAAGTGCATCCTCTGCCAAGCCATTGCTGGCCACAACTTTTAGTCCAGAGTAGCTTTTGTGTTGAACCTTTTTTTTTTTGTTGTATTTCATAGCACGCATATTTGCATTTAAAGTTGTGCCCTTTACCACCCTGTACTCGTATTTGATGAACGAACAAGAAAAAGTTTTACAAATTTTCTTCTTTTTTTTTGTTGGTATTAGGAAGTGGTGTGTGGGTTATGGTAGTTTGTCTTCTGGTCCTGTCGTGTGCTTATAGTTTGCTTTTTGAACATGAAATAAGATTTTAAGAAAACACCTAAGAAGATGTTTTGATAATGACTGGGCCACAGTGTGCAATATTGAGTCCTCCCAAAAAATAGAAATATACAATCTTCATAGATCTTCTTCAATTTCTAGGGCTGGCATTTTCTCAGAATCTTTCGTTCCGCTCACTTTAGAGAAAGACAGCGATTTATTTTCGCTAATTACCTACCGACGACGCCTTATGATGTTCTAGTTTTTTTTTCACTAAGATTGGAGCATATACAGGGTGAGTTTTTTGATTCGAGACATCCAAATTACTTGAAAAATACGCGATATCGTGAAAAATGTTTCAGACAAAAGTCACAAGGTTCTGAGGGGGACATAAGATGGTGATCACGAGTATGACCTTGAGACCTATTTTCAAGGTCAAACTTAGGTCACTTTTGATTTTTCAAATGATAATTCCTGATTTTCATTGCTCAGTCGTATTCCTCAATGGGGCACACGACTTTGTCTCAAAGGTCTTATTCATTCAGTGCTAGATAGAACTGCACTGGCACGCCTAAATCATTAATCGGCTTCCAACGTTGTTAGTGTGTTAGAAGTTCGATATTTGTTTTGAGGAACTGATTATTATTAGTAACGTCTTCCAGATTAATAATGCAGGCTATTGCAATTGAAGAGAAAATTGAAATGATATTGATTTATGGAGAAAGTGGTAGGAACATCGATGATGTTCGCCAATTAAGTCGTGAATCAGGAATTTCTCAAACGATTGTCTGTAAGATATAACATCGGCATAAATACCATCCTTATCATGTTTCAATGCATCAATAACTTTCTAGTGAGGATTTTCGCAACCGGGTTTCCTTTTGTCAATGGGCACTTCAGCAAATTGAACGAGACCCCCTTTTCTTCGCCAAGGTGTTATTCTCTTATGAGTCGACTTTCACCAATCACTGTACCGTCAATCGACATAATATGCATTACTGGGCTACCGAAAACCCTTTTTGGTTGCGACAAGTTGAACTCCAGCACCCTTGGAATGTTAATGTTTGGGCGGGAATTATTGGGGATAAATTAATAGGTCCATATTTTATTGAAGGCAACTTGAATGGCGAAAAGTATGCAAAATTATTGCGGGACCATCTTCTAGTATTACTAGAAGAACTGCTATTGGAGTTGCGGCAAACAATGTGGTTTTAACATGATGGTTGTCCAGCCCATTATTCCCAAGTAGCCCGGTGCGTATTAAACAATGTTTACCTTCAACGCTGGATCGGAAGAGGGGGTCCAAGGCAATACGCAATTTCGCGTATTTTTCGAGTAATTTGGATGTCTCAAGTTAAAAAACTCACCCTGTATAGCACTAGTGTCGTACTCGGCGATTTTAGTGCTAGAATAGGAAAGGAGGACTTTTGGTAAGCACAGCCTTCGCGACGCCACGTCTGGCAATGGACTAAGATTTATTGAATTTGCAGCAGTCGAAATATCAGTATAAAGCGATTTCGTTATCATAATATATAAAATGGGACACGATGGTCTTCGGATCACGAAACGCTTAATCAAATTGTTCACATTGTGGAAGACGTAGATAATGCACCTCTTCAGTGTTCTGGACGTTCAAAAGATCTGGGTAGTCAACATTGCCTTGAATCGCCAGCCTATTTGCGAATGTGGGTTTTCCAAGCGCAGCAGCAAAGAATAACTTCTGTAAAATTGAAATAAAAAAAAAGCAGCTGCACCTGACTGCTTACGCGTCAAGGTAAAGCTGCTGAAAATTACTTTGTTGAGAGCAGACAACAACTCATTTCTCAGATTTGGTCCGAAGATTGTATAGCTGATGAATGGATTCCAGTATCATTTGCCCGATCCACAATAGGAGACTTTTACAACTGCACCAACTATAGACGTCCAAGTCTCCTCAACACCGCATACAAGATCTTACATAAGATATCAACAAAGTGGACGCCCGGAATTTATTTCTTCGTTGTCCTTTGCAAGAACTTTGCCATCGCTGCTAAAAGAGTGTTACTCTAGCTGCTGAGTCTTGGACCATAGAGGCAATATTTTTACCACAAGCATCTCTCTTTTGCTGTCTCGGGCTGTGCTCCTGGAGCAATATCTTGATGAATAACTTGTGTATTTTGATTTAATAGATCGAACCCTCACAGCACTCCATCATTTTAACCCAATTATTTCAAGTTACCAACGAAAGTACTACAGACGTCGTTGGGAGGGATCTACAGATTCAGTGCTCGGCCATGATCGATTAGAACTAAAATAATACAAATTCTTTTGGTATCACTTTCATACTGTTTAACGTTCTATTGTTTATCAGGACGTCTTTGAGGCTTATACTAGGTGGCGCACAAGTCATCATCCTATCGGAAGATGCTATAATTTTTTGCAAATGGCGGAAAATGTTAATTCTACTTTGACATTTGTGAAATAAATAGATACAAAATATAAGTCAGCGTGAATTTCAGTGCAGACTTTCCGGTCGTCCGACATAAAATGGCCAAACACTACGACGTTTAGCCGCTCGTCCGGAGAAGTATGAGACAACACGAGATATCGCCAAGTCTGGTCGGCTCCGGAGCAGAGGACGTGCCACGCAATTAGGCATCAATCGGTAGTATTTACAGAGAATTTTGGTGAAAGATTGTAAGATATTCCCTTACAAAAGGCAGACACTGCATCACCTGTTAGCTTTTGACCGCATATAGCATATAACCTACGCTCAAGCCATCCTGAATCTCGAACACGGGAGGATAACTTTTCATCGAAAATCACCATGAGCGACGAGGCCCATTTCCATCTCTGTGGATATTTGACAATAGCTTCTGGGGCACCGAAAATTCGATTGTAACCCACGAAGAGCTATTAAACCCGCTCAAAGTTACTGCATGGTGTGCTGTTTATGCTGGAGGTATCACCGGACCTTATTATTTTGAAAACGCCGCGGGTCAAACGACTTCTATGGACGGCGAGTGTTACAGAGCCATGTTCAATGACTTCCTACATCCTCGAAAGGATGAATTAGGACTAAAGAACATGTGATTCAAACAGGATAGAGCAATCGTGCATACGTGCACGAGCCGCAACCGAAATTCCGAGAGCTGCATTTTGCCGATTTACACTGGCCGGCAAGATCGCCTTATTCAACCGTTCCAGACTTATTTTTGTGGGGTTTTTCGAAGTCATGAATCTATGTCAAAAAGCTTCAGACTCTTGAAGCCCCCAAATAGAATTTCCGTCAAAAATGCGAGGACCTAACGCTGAAAGTTCTGGTAAGAATGATGGAAAATGCCATATATCAAGCCCGAATGGTCATCAATTCTGCCGGCGGCCACTTAGCCCTAACCATTTTCTAGACTTAAAGGCATCAAAATTTAGATTAACCACATTGCGGTCGACGCAAGATACTCTTCCAGTATAATGGATGTTCGAATGTTCCGAGAAGTTAACATCGACTACCTAATACAAGCTAATAATATGGGAAATTCGACGTCTGACGGCTTCAATCGCAAGAGATCGCCAAATCCTTTTCCGATCGAGTCTCTTTCAATCTCTTAAGAGGCTCACTGCCGCCAGCTTCAAGCATTGAAGACGATCACAATGAAATCCTGGCAATAAGCAGTGCAGCAAAGAGAGACTAGAGCTGCTCGCGAGCTCTATGAGCACAAGAGGAGAGACGACCACCGGCTTCTCAGGAGCAGAAAGAAAGAGCATGAAAAGCGCGCGGTTGAGAAAATTGAGAGATGCTATCCCAGGAATAAGATTCGGAAGTTTTACCAAAAGGTAAACAAAACATGTTACCGGCAAAAACCCCGAACCGAAGCCTGTAGAGACGAATAAGGGATCATCATAGTAGAGTCGCAGTAGATGCTGAGGATTTGGAAATATCATTTCTGTGACAAAACAAGCCCTTCAAAGTAGCAGGAGATGACTTGGTAAAGAGCATACGTCAACTCATCTCTAAAATATGGGCAGACGAAAGTATGCCCGATAAATGGAACCTCAGCATTGGTTATCCGATCCTCAAGAAAGGAGGAGCGGGTGGACACCAGCTCTCCGATGCGAAAAGTCTACGAACTAGCCCCCGAGGGACAGCGCAGTAAATTAAGACCGAGACTCAGGTGACGCACGCAAGTAGAAGGGGACCTCAGCCAGCATAGCGTGTGAAACTGGAGGCAGCTAGCAAAGGATCGAGCTGGCCGGAGACGCTTGTTGACTGAGGCCCAGGTCCACTCGGGACTATAACGCCACCTATTGTAAGTAGGTAAGTAAGTAAGGCCTATAATTTGAGTGACTCTTACATACCATATATGGTGAAAATAATTTTAAAACCGAAGAGGTATTCCCTCAACCTTTTATTAAAAAAATGAAGAGCCGTACGAACTGACATAAGGCACCAGTACAATTTGATGGTTGACGATTATATGTTCCCAAATTTCCTGCAGAACTGCGATCATGCTTTGGAGGGCAATATTTTTCGAGTAATACGGAGAACTCGAAACTTGTTAGTAGAGTCTGCCGGCTTACAAACAGCGATATGTGGGAGAAAATAGGGATAAGGCGTTTCCCAGCATTTTGAACGTATTGCCATCAACTTTCTTCATTTGGCCTAGGTTCCATGGTATTGTTGGTGTTATGTATGGGTATGGCCCATACACATTAGCCACCGCAGTAATAAGAGTCCTTAGTCCCAACTCAAAATATAACTCGAATCTAATGTGCGAAATTGAATGCATTCAGTGCAAGAATGCCTTAAATAAAATGAGCTGTTGGTTGTGTCAAAGGTCTTCCGTAGATTGTATGCATTAGTTTCCTTCAAAAGTGCGAGAAAAGTCCTCAAAATTATCCGCTACCCTTAAAGCATCCAAAGAATAGTTAAACTTCTGTTTGTTAGCAACTTGGCACCTCTTAACATAATCGTGCTCGAAATTCTTGCACCACAAGCACCTAAAGGTTTGACGATTTGTCCTTTAAAGTATTTCAAATGCATGAATGCTTATGGCCCACTTAAACTTACAGTTATTTTTCTTTTAAAGGACTACTTAAGCTCTTTCATATACACCCCGTTACACAACAAGGACTTTGGTACAAATATTTTTTTTTCATTTTTTTTTCTGTTGATTTTCTTACTCATGATTTTTGATGCAAGGTTACAGCTCACAAAAACCCGCTTTTACTACATTACTTCACGGTCGAGCACTGTAGAGGTACAGAGGCACAGTACAGAAATACAGTAGAGCACGAAAACACTTTAACTCAGCATCAAAGGACGTCATTTCTGCCTACTTTTCTAAAAGTGCCTTTAACAAAAACGAACGAATATGAAAAAATACAGAAAAAAAAAACCTAAAGTTGCAGAAAATGTCAATTGTACTTTGGTAGAGCTCTAGTACTAATATCCACTTTAGGATAGACTTTGAAACGTTGAAAATTATCATAGTCATTTCTTAGATAGAACTTTCAAGGATAACACACCGTGAGAAGAAAAACCTGAAGCATCATTTCACATCGGTTAATTACCATCCGCAATTGTCTAGAAGAAACCCTGTAGTGTCTTATAACAAACTAGGGAAGTTTGGTGAAGCAACATCCACCCAACTGCTATCCCCCATGATAGGCAACCCTATATTCTTGGGATACGTGTTTGCATTGGGTACTCCGTATATTCATAGTCGTACATCCCATGGATGACATGGATTGTACCCAAGGATCCCAAGCATCAGTACTCGTCGTCATTGTCGGCGTTTTCCATAAGCATCGCGTCGCGTCAAATTGTTTGTCGTACGTACTTGTACAGTTGGGACGTTAAAAAAAAAAAATACAAAACACAAATACACACCACAACGACTACGATGGCAAGGATGATGATTTATGCAGTGTTGAAAAGAAGTGAAAACCATAAACCGCACTCCATCTACTGTGTGTGGAATTTTAATTATGAAATTGCATAAAATTAACTTTGACAGTTCTAAAAACGGTATTCCGTTCGCGGCAAGGATACGTCGCTCATCGTTGTCGTTGTCGTTGTCGTTGTCGTTGTCCTACACTAAAAGATGGCAAAAGAGTATCTTTTCGAAGAGCCACCCTCAATTCAACATTGCGAGTGGGCCTAGGCTTTAAAGATACTACTCCTCTAGATCTGTGCCGAGATGACGATGACGATGATGTGTTATTGTTTAGTTGTTTCCGTTTCTTGGTGTTGTTGGTGTTGCAGCAATTTTAACGATTCATTAAATCCTATTGCCAAAAGGACAGCAAAACGAGTTCAAGGTTCAATCAGGATGCAGTATGTTTGTCTCTTCATTGTGCTAGCCAGGCTTTAACCATATAATCACAGCATCTGCAGTCGACATTCGAACACGACTGCTACTGTTGTTATAGTTGTTATAGTCGGCGCGCAAGTGTTGTATATTTTCAAGATGCAATTGAGTAGGCATGGCTACCAAGGAAAATTACGACAAGGAGACTAGGCTGACAGTCGAAGGACACGTTTTATTTATCCGAAAATGATTTGTTTTTGTTTCTTATTAAAAGTGGAAAAGAATCTGAACCATAATAGGGTTTTCTTTTGGGTGAAAGGATGCCTTACTTTTATAGTGTGGGGGCTACAAACTGTATCTCCGTACTTGACAGCACTATGAAGAAACTCGTCGAATGCTGATTACCCGTTTGTGTACTGAAAATGGCAAGGACAGATTGAAGGCTTTTTCTACCGAGGTCTTGTCAAAAGTTATGTGCCAACGTTAGACTCTTTTCAACTGTACCATTGTCCTTTCTATAACAAATACTCGTAGTTGTTATGAAAATGTGCACCGTCTTTGAAAATGGTTCAAAGCCTTTAGGAAAGTAAAGGAGTTGAAGTTTTTCCTTAGATTAATACAATGGAAAACGAGCTTAAAATTTCAAGGTAATATTAAGTAATGGCTGAGGACACTATCAGCTCCGAGCCTGCTAGGTAGATAAGTAGGCTCTTGGGACAGATTTAATGTGCCCATAAAGCAACCAGATGATCTCAGGAAGTTTTCTAGCTGAAGTTTGGGTAAGTTCTCCAGGGCTGTGAAGCGTTCTCATTCCTCATCGCAGTTACGCTTAATTTTTGCTTCGTCAATGACTTTTCTACAGAAATTAATGTGCTACATATCCAGGCATTCTGCAGCGATCATTAGGGGTCCCGAGGGGTACCAAAACCGACTCGTACGTCCTAACACCAAACAAGAAAGCGTAGCCTCTCATTTCCATATGCCGGCCAAAGGGTTCTATGTATCTTTTTGTAAGTTAAACTCAAACTCAAACTGGATTTCCCAGACCTTTGGCTTTATGATCGTTGCTCCAATCGTCCGTGGAACCTAATCAGGAAAAGGCCTATGGGTTGACCGTATGTCAACCAAGAACGCATTCAGGATATTCAATGCAGAACTGGAAGCATCCGACCTACCTAAAAATTTGCTGTTACTTTAGGTTGAAAGGCAAAGCATCCATTTCTTATTGCTACTCCCAAAATCCCTCAGTAGACGATAGTTCTAGTATTAACGTCAAATTTAGAGCTATCTGCTCCGAAAGTCAAATCCCCGTCTTGGGTGATATGCTTAGTCGTCTACTCATTCGTCTGAGGATCAATTAATTGCCTCCTCAAAAGAAAGTAGGAAGCTTAAAAGTCATTTGGGGACTAGGACACTGAATCAAAGGTCCGAAGAAATCCCGCTCAATATTGTCTTTGATGTGAGGTGTTGTACTGATTGAACGAAAAATTCTTATGCATGCTGAGTTTTGAGGTTTAATAAAGCCTCTCTAAGCCGTCTTTCAGAACAATCAACCCTAAAGCAAATGCCATATAAAGCCAAAGTCTCACTGTATTAGCAGCGAAGGGGAAGAGAAACAGGTCGGCCAACCTCTCAGATCTGAAACAATGCCCTTTTCTTCTGTCTCGAAAAGAGGCCAAAAGAAGGAACGTTTCGAGTGCTCCCTTCGTCGATGTATCTCTCCACGCACGATGCCTGAATGAAACCAGGAGGCCAGTCGTAGTTTTGATCGACGGAAGTCGGCTAATACATTGAAATCCCCGCAGAAAATTTACCCTAGTGGTGGCTTTACTGGGGCACAAGGTTCGGCTGAAACCGAATAATAAAAACCACCTTAATAGACCACGTGCAGCCGAGCAACTAGCGGAGGCCCTAGACTGCTGCAAAGCAGACATAACCGCCATCCAAGAAATGCGATGGGATGGGCCGGACAAAAAGAAGATGAAAAACTGCGACATCTACTACGGCAATTGCTATCGACGGCAAAAGCAGCGCTTATTTGGATGCGGATTTGTTGTCGGAGGCAGACTAAGACAAGAGGTCCTCAGCTTCCGGCATGTGAGCGAGCGCCTCGTAGCAATCGATTCGCCAACATAAGCCCCATATGCGCGCATGCCCCCACAGAGGAGAAAGATGACGACACCAAGGATGCCATCTACGAGCTCCTTAACAAGACCTACGAACAATGCCCTAGCTATGACATTAAAATTGTCCTCGGTGATTTTAATGCAAAGCTCAGAAGAGAGGGTATCTTTGGTGGAACAATCGGAAAATATAGCCTGCACAACACCACCTGCGATAACGGATTCAGGCTAATCGACTTTGCGGCGGGGCGAAACATTGTCCTGGCTAGCACGCGGTTCCCACATCTCGACATACCCAAGGGGACTTGGAGAACTCCTGATCAATCAACAGTCAACCAGATTGATCACATTGCGATCGACGCAAGACACTCCTCCAGCATTATGGATGTCCGTACGTTCCGAGGAGCCAACATCGACTCGGACCATTACCTTGTTGTAGCCAAGGTACGGTTGCGGATATCCCAAACTACGCCAAGACAAACTAATGCTGTGAGAAAATTCGACGTCAGACGGCTACAATCGCAAGAGATCGCCAAGTCCTTTTCCGATCGAGTGTCTCTTAATCTCTTAAGAGGTTCAATGCCGCCAGCATCAAGCATCGAAGATCATTGGAAACACTGCCAAAACGCCATCAGAGATGCCGCTTCTGATGTGCTGGGTTTCACTCGTCCACCACAACGAAACCCCTGGTTCGATGATGAATGCCGGCAAGCACATGCAGCTAAGCAAGATGCATATAACGCGGCGCTGCTTAGAAATACCAGAGCTGCTCATGAGCTCTATGAGCGGAAGAGGAGAGACGAGCACCGGCTTCTCAGGAGGAAGAAGAAAGAGCATGAGAAGCGCGCGATCGAGGAAATTAAGAGATGCTAGAGATGCTACTCCAGGAATGAGGTTCGGAAGTTTTACCAAAAGGTAAAAAAAAATAAAAATAAAAGTAGAGATGAACAAGGGAACATTGTAGTAGAATCGCAGTCGATGCTGAGGATTTGGAAAGACCATTTCTGCAGACTGTATAACGGCGATGACGGACCAAATACCGCTGTCAGGCGGAATCAACCTTTCAACCAGGACGATGATGACCACCAATTCCGTCCACCCGACCTGGATGAAGTGAAGATAGCCATGTCGAAGCTTAATTCCAACTAAGCTACTAGAGCGGATGGCCTGACTGCCGAGCTCGTCAAAGCGGCAGGCGATGACTTGGTAAGGAGCATACACCAACTCATCTGTAAAATATGGTCGGACGAAAGTATGCCCGATGAATGGAACCTCAGCATTGTTTGTCCAATTCTCAAGAAAGGAGACCCTCTGGACCGCGCCAACTACAGAGGCATCAGTCTCCTTAACATCGCATATGAGATCTTATCCGCCGTATTGTGTGAACGCCTGAAGCCGTTCGTCAACTATCAGGTCCATATCAGTGTGGCTTCAGGCCAGGAAAATCCACCATCGACCAGATATTCACATTACGGCAGATCTTGGAGAAGACCCATGAGCTTCAGATCGATACTCACCACCTATTCATCGATTTTAAGGCCGCGTATGACAGCATCTATAGAGACGAGCTATATAGAGCAATGTCTAGTTTTGGCATCCCTGCCAAACTCGTCCGTCTGTGCAGGATGACGATGGAGAATGCACGCTCCTCCATCAAGGTCGGTAAAGATCTCACCGAGACCTTTAATGTCCAGAAAGGATTTAGACAAGGCGATGCGCTGTCATGCGATTTTTTCAACATCGTACTTGAAAGAATAGTGCAAAACTCACGAGCAAACGCAAGACGCACTATCTTTCAAAAGTCCGTCCAACTACTCGCATACGCCGACGATATTGACATAATCGGGAGAAAACAGCGTGATGTCAGTGGCGCTTTCGCGAGTATTGAGACGGAAGCGGCGAAAATGGGTTTAGCGTTCAATGAGGGCAAGTCCAAGTATATGCTATGAAGCATAAAGGACAACCAACACCGACGTCTCGGACAGAACGTCACCCTCGACAGATATAACTTTGAGGTAGTTAAGGACTTTGTCTACCTAGGCTCCGCTATAAATACAGACAACGACACCAGCGCTGAGATCAAGCGAAGAATAACTCTTGCCAACCGCTGTTTCTTTGGGTTAAAAAGGCAATTGAGTAGCAAAGCCCTCTCTCGGACAACAAAAGTCACCCTTTATAAGACTTTAATAATCCCGGTCGTGCTCTATGCCGCAGAGGCATGGACATTATCAAAAATGGATGAGGGTGTTCTTGGTTGCTTCGAGAGAAAAATTCTTGGGGCGATCTTCGGTCCCGTCTGCATTGACGGTGAGTGGAGGAGGAGATACAACGACGAACTCTATGGACTGTACAGCGACATGGACCTAGACAGAAGAGTGAAGATCCAAAGACTGAGATGGCTGGGTCATGTTGAACGGATGGACACCAATGCTCCGGTCCGAAAAGTCTTCGAATCCGCCCCCGAGGGACAGCGCAGTAGAGGAAGGCTAAGACTCAGGTGGCGCACGCAAGTGGAAAAGGACCTCAGCCAACTTAGCGTGCGAAACTGGAGGCAGCTAGCCAGGGATCGAGCTGGCTGGAGAAGCTTGTTGACTGAGGCCCAGGTCCACCCCGGACTGTAGCGCCACCTTAAGTAAGTAAGTATAAGTTGTAGACCTAGTGGACGTCAAAGAGGACAAATCGATCCACTCTGACGCTTTAAATTGAAAATGTTTAGAGCAAAAATAATTTGAACAACGCTGAGTGCAATCTTAGTGTCGATGAGCTGTGAAAGCAAGTCAAGGCAAAGAATGTTTGCATTCAATGTATTTGTATGGATAACAGAACAATTGGATTGAAGCGCTCCACGCAGCAAACTACTGATTGATTGGGTAAGTCTGTGTCGAAAATTCCACCCTAGGAAACTAAGACTTATAGGTGTTTTGAAAACCCTAATCCGACCCATGCCATTTTCTATGTCTGAGGAAAACAAAGTATCTTCAAATCGAATCTGAATAGTGGATAATCTATCTTCACAAGAAGAGAAATAATAAGGAAAACAAAGAAAACCGTCGTCGTGTTGTGGAATTAGTCAAATGCTTAACGAGGCTCTCTCTGTACCCCCGATATCCTTTTTGTTTACAACTCAGTGCAGTTAAGAGATGTCCATAGGGTAATTGCACCTAACCAAACTCATACATCTAGTCATCCGCGGAAAAAAATTTGTTTTGCTTTTAGTTAGCAGGTTATCTCGTAGTTTCTGAAGTGTAAGTATTTTTTGCCATTAATTAGTGTTAAAAGAAGTGGATGGCTTGATTTCTTTTTGTACTCGTCTTTTGTTAGTTATGAAGCGTGGTGCGGCATCTCTCCCTCACTACAGAGATAGATGCCGCACTTTTTTTTTTGATAAGATGCCGCATGTTGAGACAATGCACGGGAGAAAGCAGCGTCCGTTCGAAATGGAGCTTTAGAACTCAGGGCCTCAGGAATCTACCCCTCTAATCATCAAGCTACTCCAGACCACTTCTTGAGCATATCAGACTCGACTGCAGTTGAAGTTCACCAATCACACAGCTCTTCCTTCAGAGACTATGACTTTATATACTGAATCGGACTCGGAACCTGCAATGCAAACCACCAGTAATACCTCGAACTTGGAACTGGTTATTCCAAGGACCAGCAAAAAATCGCACACCTATTATCACTCTGAAAATGAAACGCACACCTCATCATGTTTCAAGCCTACGCCAACAAAACTCCTTCAAAAAATGTTACCACCACCAAAAATTGCTTCGCTGATTTTTTTATTACGAAGGCAGAAAGCAGAGGTCATCCTGTTCAATTGAAAAATTGAAAAAACGAAGAACGCCAAGTCTCCGAAAACCCAACTAGAAAAAATGGATTCAAAGACTGGCTGCGCGGCATCTCTCCCGCAATTACACTACTAATGCTGCTAAATCTGCTACTGCCTTTCTATGTAGGAGACTTTCCGTTTTGAATACAAAACTCCACATAACATCCATTCTGGAACTATGGGTGTGGAACAAACGCATGCGAGGGTTTGGATGTTTCAGGGGTTGCCCACTATTATAAGGCTAACGATCGGATAGGCCGAGAACTCGCCTTTTTATACTGAATTCACTCTTAGCACTTAAGCTTACCCAATTGTGCATCAAAGGCTTAGTTCTTTCAGATATAAGCTAGGAAACGAACGGAAAATCAGCTGATGTTCAGAATGTACAGAAAACAAGGGCTCGTCCGAATACTTTTATTCCAGGAAGATAGGACTAATCATATGTTGAGATGCTTATGCACTAGCAAATGGAACGCGAAAACATTTTTCTTCTGGGCTTCATACAACCGTTCGACCTTATTGTCAACAATATTGGTTCTCAGTCAGAATTGGTAATCAAAGGATGTAAGAGAAGAAGTAATCGACTTAATCGTCAGTTTCTTGGTGGAACGCAGATATGCAGCAGCTAGAGTTATTTTGAGTCTTGACAGATTGAAGCTCTTACAACGAGCGAAAATATCATAACACTCTGTAAAACAGGATAGTAGTTTTCGAAAGGGAAGAATCAACAGAGCTGGACTCGCACAGGAAGTTTGATGGCACGAACACCGAGTCGAAAGACTGCTTGTGTAATGATAAAGACTCACCTCCTGGATGACCTAATTAAAATCGGCTCATAACCAGCTCCTACAACTAAAGCTTAAACCGAAATGAGTACGATAACACGCCATATGGTACTATTATCACTTTTGGTGACCGAGCGGCTATCAAATACTCTTCTTTTGATTGCCTCAAGTTGTCTGCCTCCGAGGTCAAATGTTTCAAAAGGGTATCGACGAGCTGCTGGCAGCCCTGAAGAGAATCCCTAGCGCTGGTCTGCCGTTGGCATCGTTCCGAAAGTGTTGCGAGTAGAGAGGGTTTGTGAAGGAATTGTTAAGCTTCAAGCACTTAAAACTATCTTAGCGAAAGCGTTCTCTGCCTAAGGTGCAATATACTGGGAGGGTGCTGACTTGTGTTCTTTTGTACTTAAAGGCATTTTGGTATTTGGTTGTCATCTTAGATAGCAAACATCCTAGGGTTAAAAATATTGGAAACATACCAAGAAGCTTCTTAGAAGCTGTTTCCTTATGAAGTGCAAGGGAGATGTCAGCAAGACATAGGCTCTGTCATCGACGAGGTTCTGAAGAATGTATACGACTGTGGGTCAATTCTGCCAGTGGCAGTTGGGTTTCATATTAGACTAACTGGAGTTAACTCTCCAGATCAAACAAGTGCTTCCCAATATCTCTAAAAGGCCAGCGGCCTTCCTTTCCTGCTGCTCTTCAGTAGGTTGGACTGCAGGGTGCCTACTGGAAATTAAATAAATGTTCTGATAAAATGATGAAATGTCTCGTACCATGAGTCTATGGTAGTGTGCTGGGAGTCATCGTGGATAATATCCACTCTCTATCAGGCTGTAAAGCTCTTGCTAGCTTACTTCTTGGTTAGAAATCCTTTCAACTGATAATTAGTCTGACTTCTTCCTCTAGTTACACAGAAAATAAATTCATGACTCTGAAGAAAAGATATTTATAGTTTCTGTAAGAAAACCTCCTACACATATACATACATATGTATGTAGTGTGGTATTAAAATTTAAAATAAATATGCACAGAAAACGCACGCAAAAACCCACTTCCTTTCCCACTCGGCTGTGATGTAATACAGAAAGGAATTTTGAAAAACCTTTACAGACTACATACAATATGCCCTAGGACACATGAAGGAAACCCTGCCCGCCTCTCTGCATAACCTACATCCCGGTATTATCATATATTCCTGCGTAAAGTGTTTCAATTCTAACCAACAATGTAGCCACCTAAAATTTCATCTGGGCTACCCACCTATTTAAGCCTTCTTCTACCTTTGCACTCTCCCTTCTAGCAGCACCATCCGCACTACATACTACAAAATACCGAAGGACGTTCGGTATAAATTAAGCTCTCTACCAGTCTATTCGTAACGTATACTGGTAAATTGGTAAACTGGTAAACCAAAAACCCGGGGACAACAAGGAATGTATGGTATACGAGCATTGGGTAATTTCCCTTTGCGCAAATAAGGTCAAACATATCTTAATAAAATAGTTTAACCTCTAACCTGTGTGTCTCTTGTTAAACAATTTATTTGCCCAGAATTTCGAATTTCCAGAATTCAAGTGTAGGTAGGTATCTGTTGGTAGTATCTGCAAAATTCAACCGACCGGCTGGCGTGGCACACTGCGGAAACAAAAACATTCTCGGATTCGTCTTCATATTCCGTGTCATACGAGTAGTCATAGTCGGTAAAGCTTTAAGAAGGTCTCATGTGCCCCCCGGCGAAAATAGAGATCCTACCGCTGGGATCATTCCATAAATTCTGAATACGTAAATTCTAAATTTACTTTACTCACCCTTATGGGGTACGCTCTGAACGTATGTACGAGTACATACATACATATGTACGAGTATGTTATGTGTCTCCCAAGCAGCAACTTAACACAGTAAGGCCGGCATCAAAATAGGCATCCACAAAATTTACGCTGTCGCTGTCGCTGTCGTACTCACCTTTAGTATATTCCTATTCACAGTCGTTGGTTTTACCGTTATGACAGTCATATGCCCTAAAAAACTTCACATCGTAAACATAAAGTTTAAGTGGAATTTTTATTGCGCAATTTCCGGTGGAATAATTAAATTTTTATGCGACTAATTTTGCCACTTTTATTGGATTGTGGACGTTAAAACACCCGGAGTTGGTAGGGAGACATTCAATGGGTTAACCCTTACCCCATTAGCCATACCCCTGATGTAAGAACTTTCTCCCCAAACAAGGGGTTACCGAACATACTCGTACATAGATTTTCAAGGTTCAGCATCAGTAGTGCGTTGAAATTATTTCGACCCTTACATACACCTCATTTACCCTCTAGGCACCCACTCACATGATATATTGATTAGCCCTGTAGGAAGTTTGGAGGGGATGAAAAGGTGACCCTCTCTATGTTTCACTACCTTCTGACTGTCTGACTGACGGATTCTTCACCCCTTTGGCATAAGTGTGCGAATCCGAATATGTGTTAACATGGCAGCAAACTTTCTGGGCCAACTTTCACCAACTCAAAACGAGGGAAAAAGGTCCAAACTGGGTTAAGGGTATTGACTTGCTGTCAACGTCCGTTTATGAGGTGAGTACCAGTACACCCTAAAAACCCTCTTCGCCATATGGAATGGTTTTACTGCTGTTTTACTCACATGAAGACGAGTAATATAAGCCAAATCAAGTGTGAGTATAGGTACGAGAATGTACTCGTATGTGTGAAATGGAGAAGAACTTCTGCAATTTTAATTAAAAATTAATTTCAATTACTTTAATGTGTATGCATGCGATAATCGAGTATCCAGCTAACGAAGGGGGGTGGATTTCAAACTCATAACGTACAAAAGAGGTGGTAAGCTGCAATCAAACTCTAGTAAGAGTAAGAGTATTTGTTTAACACAAGATGAGTTCTTTGTTTTGTACAACAATTTACAGTTCAGCGGCCAGTGATAATAGGACTTTCGGCGAACTGGCGGCAATTCGAGGGATAATTGTGGTTTTTTTTTTTAATTTTGTGAATGGACTTCCGCTAATGAGTTAATAATGACACAATGTCAAGAAGATTAACAGCATAGTTAGATTATATGTAGAAATAATGTCTCCACAAATCAGTACAGTGAAAGTTCTAAGTCCGGAAGTCAGTTGTTTGTTGAGATATAAAATAAAGGACAATATATAAGGACACAATAACACCTCATGTGTGTCACTTCTCTTATAAACTATGAGGGTACCATCGGACTGATACTGACCCAACTGGTTGAGTAAGTCCCACCATCGACAAACCACACTTTCCATTCGTATTGGAAACACTGTCTGCTACAAGATCAGCATGGTTTAACCCAATAAAACCTCAATCGAAATCGATCATACTTTGGTCAGCTGCTAGCTTAGATATTTCTTACTATACATTTAAGATGCCACCAACGTGGAGCAGAAATCTCAAGTATCATAGCAACCGTTCCAACCTACTTAATAACCTACAAAGGAAGCGCTATAGTTTGAGGTGAACCTGAACCTCAACAAGTTAAGTGAACATTCCCTCTACCGAAACATTGTCCAATCTCTCTGCGTGTCCTAGCCACTTCCCGAGACTAATGTGAATTTTTCCCGACTAGGTTGATGCCGATGTACAGTCCGTTTGATAAGATCGTATACGGCAAAACTCCTTTATGAAAACCGGTTTGGAAATAGCATTTGCATTAGCAGATAAACAAATACTTGACTAAAAAATTTAAAGAGTGTTTAATTTTTGTCAGAGACGGAAGTATTTTAAAATGATGAGTGTCGCGTTTGCATCACGTTATGAAGCAGTATTCTTGTGCACGCATCCAAAAGGACCGAAAATGTCATACGGAGCAGCTGCTAAATACATGAAAAAGTCAAAAACATTTGTTAGCAAGTGGGTGCACTTGCAACTTCCCAAGTTAAAAATGTGGATGATTTGCCGGATCATGGGTCTACGCCAAAAACAACAAAAAAGCAGGACAAAATGATTCTACGCGTATTTGAAAAAAATCCTCTTCTATCGTTACGTGGAGGACAAGGGATTTTACGTAAAAGAGGTCTAAATGTGTGTTGTTATACAATACGAAGACGTTTACTAGCCAATAATGTGAAATTTCAAAGCACAATGAAGAAACCACTACTGTCAAAAAAACACGTAGAAAAACGACTCAGTTGGGCCAAGGAGAATTTGGACAGAGATTGGAACAACGCTATTTTTTCGGATGAAGCTTCTTTTTGGGCATGGTCTCCTATCACTCATACCTGGTGTACACAATCCAATAAATTAATCCAGCGGACCGTCAAACACCCGGCAAAGGTGCACGTTTGGGGATGCTTCTCAAAGCAAGGATTTAGCAATTTGTTCATGTTTACATATAACTTAATCGCACCCAACATGATCAAAATTTATAAGAAGGCTTTATTACCATCTGCCCAAAGGTGGTTTCAAAGAATGAATGAGAATTGGTTACTGCAAGAAGATAATGACCCGAAACATTGCAGTCGTTTGTGCAGTGCGTGGAAACAGGAAAATGATGTCGATGTTTTAGATTGGCCATCACAGTCGCCGGATGCAAATCCCATTGAAAATGTTTGGGCATTCATGAAGCTAAAGCTCCAAAGAAAGAAGATCTCGAAGGTCAAACAATTATCACGAAAAATACGAGTTTTATGGAGATCTTTGTCTCAAGATTATGCTATAAGATTAGTAGAAAGCATGTCTCGAGGACTCCAAGCAATTATTGATAATGGAGGAGAGTGTGCAACATATTAATTGAAAAGCATTCAAGTAAATAAACAAAATAAACCAGTACAATTGATTTTTTATTATTATTATAAGTTCTTCTTTAATTTTTGCCGTATACGATCTTATCAAACGAACTGTACATCAAAATCAGAAGGAATTTTCTCTCGAAACGACTGTGGATGTCCTTTCTCGATGTCCTTTCTGCTTTAGCGCCATTGAAATATCTGCAGAGTTTTTAAGAAGAGCTAAAGTAGACAAGTTCCTTTACACTTTGAAATTATAGCATATACCTAGTCCTGCCATAAGTTCTTTTACAAATATAAAGCGCTATAAAAAAAAAAAGTAAATATATTGTATTCAAAATTGTATCGTTTATCAGACTACAATAATGACTCGAAATGAGTGCCTTTTGCTTTAACACAAAGTTTCAAACGGGGTGGCCATTGAGCTAGAGCGGCACGTACGGTATCCATGGAGATCGTCGACGTTACTCTGGTTAATGGTGTTTTAAGGCTTTTCAAATTTCTGTGGGGAGTCTTGCCGGCCACTTCTGGCCACAAACCATAATCCAGTGGATTCACATCTGGACTCCCCGACAGCCAATCTTCTACTGCTTGAAAGCCAGGAAAATTGACTCTGAACCACTCCTTCGTGGTTTTGGCTTTGTGCGCTGGAACAGAGTCTTGTTGGAAGATCCATGTGCATCCATTGAAAAGGGTATTGGTCAAACCCTTCACGCAACATCCTATAGCACATCTTCTTAGTAAATCTTTGCATGTGAGAGACCTCCTCCAAACCAGGTTGAACCCTTGGAACAACTTTTTTCGCTTTTCCAGATGTCATTTTGTTTGTTGAAAACTTCTTCCACGGTAAAAATTTTTCCATCCGTAAACAGAATTTTTTCATGGGGCCATTGCCCGCAAAAATCACTTGCATCTTTCCAGCCTAATTTTTTTTAGTTGAGGAGTTAGAAGATGACCCGTAGACCGACAATAGGGTTTCATATGCAGATCATTCCGAATGAGTCTAGACATGGATTTGGTTGATGTATCCAATGCCTTGGACATGATCTTCTTATTCCTAAGGGGATTCTCCGAATTGGTTCCCACACTGCCTTTACTTCCGCATTCGTACGGACGACGCGCGGGCTACCACTTCCTGTTAACTCCAGACCATTCGCCGAAGCGAGCAATAGCCCGATAAACGAATATTCTCGATATTCCGAGTGGTTTTAGCAACTCGAAAATTTGTCCACCACTCTTTCCGCACTTATGCAACGCTATTACCGCGACTCGATTCTCTTCAACGCCCCACTCTATGTTAATAGTTTGCAAACTGAAACCAAACTGACTAGTATTCTTCACTGATCAGTACATGTGTTCTGAAAAAAATAGTTAACAGTTCTACCATATTCCCGCAAGGAGTTTTGAGCGATAAGCGCTGGAAATTGTGTAACGAAATTTATGGCAGGACTAGGTATTATAGTAAGCAAGCATTTTCGACATTAAAGGTCTTGGTGAAGTCGTTATCCACCTTAACGGAGGAGCAAGCGGTCTCATTGGTTAACAACCTCATAACAAAATGACTCCATAACTTATCTCTATAAGTGCTGTCAACTGCGGCCCTAAAGTCGATGAAAAGATGAACTTCTTGAGTTTGTTCAAGTATCTGCCGGAGTGTGAAGATCTGGTCGATTGTGCTTGAAACCGCAGTGAAAGGGGCCAATCAGGTTGTTGACGCAAGGTTCATTCATACAATATGCCACTTTTTCTCTTGTGGACTGGGTAAACGATATTGATATTCCATTCATCAGGCATACAGTCTTCTAATACGATTTCAGAAATCAGTTGATGTATGCTCTCTACAAAGTTTTAAAAAACGCGGCCGGCTTTTCCATAATCTTAGCACCGACTGTGACTTTACTACTAAATTTTCTTCTTCATCCCAATGGGCTTCTGTGCGGTTTTTCTTGCCCTTACTTGTTCTTTTGGTATGTTACTCCTGGAGAGCAAACTCTGAATATCTTCGATCGTGCACTTCTCGTGGTCGTCTTTCTTCTCCGGCGGGGAAACCGATATTCTTCCCTTCTCTCCGGCTCATAGAACTCACGAGCGGCATATGTACGTACCTTGCTGCCCTGCCGCGTTCCGCGCTTTTAGTTAGTTGTTAAATATATTCAGTCGAAAGTGTGCCCGATAATTGGAATCTCAGTATTGTTTATCTAATCCTCACGAACTGAGACCCTCTAAACTGCATCAACTACAGAGGCATTAGTCTTCTTAAGAGCGCCTACATAATCTTATAGCCAAAAACCATTCGTCAACAACCTGGTTAGTCCACAGCCATGAGTCTTTAGGCCAGGAGAATCAACCAAATATTCACACTGCTACAGATTTTACAGAAAGCCCATCGTTACACACCACCAATTCATCGATTTTTAAAGGCCGCGTATGACAGCACCTTTAGAGACAAGCTATAAAGAGCAATATCTAGTTTTGTCATCCCTGCCAAATTCGTCTGCCTGTGCAGGATGACGATGGAGAATGCACGCTGCTCAATCAAGGTCGGTAAAAATCTCACCGAGACCTTTGATGTTCAGAAAGGATTTATACAAAGCAATGCGCTGTCATGCGATTTTTTCAACATCGTACTTGAAAGAATACTGCAAAGCTCACGAGCAAACGCAAGAGGCACTATCTTTCTGATGATACAACTTCGAGATAGTGATGGTCTCTGTCCACCAAAGCTCTGCTTTCAATTTAGGTAACAGCACCAGCGCTTAGATCAAACGAAGAATAGCTCTTGCCAATCTCTGCTTCTATGGGCTAAGAATTCAACTGACCAACAAAGCCCTCTCTCGAACAGCGAAAGTTACCCAATAATAATAATAATCGTCATAGTCCCAATTCTGCCCTATGGTGCAAACGCATGGTTGCCTTGAGAGAAAATTCTTCGGGTAATATTAGTTCCCATATGCATGGACGGTGAGTGGAGAAGAAGAAACAATAGCGATCTGTACGCTCATGTAGAACCGATGTACACCAACGCTCTGGCCGAGAAGTCTTTGAGTGCTGTCCCGAGGACAGCGTAGTATAGGAAGACCGCGGATCAGGAGGTGCAAACAAGTGCGAACTAAGAGCTTAAAACCGGAGGTAGCTAGCAACAGATCAAACGGTCTGGAGACGCTTCATGGCTTGGCCCAGGTCCATCCCGGACTAAAGCATGTATACGGCGCTTTCGTCTTTTTTGCTGTGTAAAGTCACTTTCAGAACAAAGATCGCTAGGGACTACAAGGATGATTAAGATTAATTATATCACATACATCAGCTGTATTGTGGAACAAGCTTTCAAAAAGAATGGTCTGTATTACCTTCATGGAGTTTTCTTTGATATCCCTCGCTCTGCTCTCAATACACTTATAATTTTCCTCCGCTCAATATCCGTATTATGGGCTGCACTCTCCGTCTTTTGACTCTGGTCTACGGGACATGACTACTGATGCAATGAAAGCAGGACTACTGTTACTGCGAAAATAAGAAACCGGCTATACAAGTCCCGGAAAAGGTTACATCTAGAGTTTGAATCAGAAAAGAAATGTGGTTGGGCCTTCACGGATAGCTCAAAAACGGAACTATGATGCGGTACTTGTATCCTTTTTGGGGGACGAAAATAATATTATAAAATTAAATTATATTATACTCCTACTCGTAAATAAATATCCTAATCATATATAACACAACATCCTGCAACGTTGAGTTTTGGAATCATGACGACACCCTGGATCACATTTTCTGTAAATCTCGGACTTATGCCCGCATCACCCTTCAGGTACGACTACTCGACTCTGATACGCTGGGGCTAATAGTGTAGACATTGTCAAAAGGCAGGGTGCGACTGAATGAATGAGACGTCGCCTTGTCTAAATCCTTTTTTTAGATCAATTGTCCCGGTGAGATCTTTACCCACCGTGGGTGCATTGTAAATCGTTATCCTGCACAGAGGGACGAGTTTGGCAGGGATGCGGAAACTAGACATTGCTCTGTATAGCTCGTCTATATAGATGCTGTCATACGCGGCCATAAAATCGATGAACAGGTGGTGTGTATCGATCTGAAGCTCATGGGTCTTCTCCAAGATCTGCCGTAGTGTGAATATCTGGCCGATTGTGGACTTTCTTGGCCTCAAACCATACTGATATGTACCTATCAGATTGATGACGAACGGCTTCGGGCGTTCATTCAATATGGCAAATCAGTTCTTTTTTACGATGTTACGAAGACCCATGCCTCTGTAGTTGACGCAGTTCAGATGGTCTCTTTTCTTGAGGATCGGACAAACAATGCTGAGGCTCCTTTCATCGGGCATACTTTCGTCCGACCATATTTTAGAGGTGAGTTGGTGTATGCTCCTTACCAAGTCATCATCATAAATACTTTTCCAAATCCTCATCATAGGCTGCGAATTTATTAAGATCTTCCCTTGTTCGTCTTTACAGACTTCGGTTTGTGCTTTGTGTCGTATTTTATTCTTCACAGAGCTCATTTGCATCTCCAGTCCTTCTATGAAGTGCAACTTTGTAGGCTTAGCTGCAAGTGCTTTCCGGCATTCTTCATCAAACCAGGAATTTCGTTGTGGTGACCGAGTGAAACCAAGCACATCAGAAGCGGCATCTCTGATGTCTTTTTGGCAGTGTTGCCCCTAGTCTTTGGTACTTGATGTCGGCTGCACATGACCCTGTTAAGAGATTAAGAGAGATACAATCGGAAGAAACATTTGGCAACTTCTTGCGATTGTACTCGTCTGGCATCGAAATTTCCGGCAGCATTAGCTTGCCTTTGTACTGTTCGGGATATCCACAACCATACCAAGTTAATGGTCTAAGTGAATGTTGGCTCCTCAGAATGTTCGGTCATCAATAATACTGGAGGAGAAGGAATGTCTTGCGTCGAATGCAATGTGATCAATCTGCTTGACGATTGATTGATAAGAAGTTCTCCAAGTCCTCTTGTGAAAAGCGAGATGGGGGAACCGCGTGCTTGCTACGACAATGTTTTGTCCCGCCGCAAAATCGACAAGCCTGAATCTATTATCGGATGTGGTGTCGTGGAGGCTATATCTTCCGACAGCTACCAAAGATGCCTTCTCTTCCTAGCTTTGCAGTAAAATCGCAATATGACAATTTTAATGTCATAGCTAGGGTATTGCTCATAGGTCTTGTTCAATAGCTCATAGAAGGCATCTTGGGTGTCATCATCTTTCTCCTCTGTGGGCGCGTGCGCGCATATCAGGCTAATGTTTGTAAATTTAGCCTTAATGCGGATTGCTGCGAGGCGCTCCTTCACATGCCGGAAAATCAAGACTTCTTGCCTAATTCTGGCTCGAACAACAAATCCGCATTCAAACAGCCGCTGGTTTTGCTGTCGATAACAATCGCCGTTGTAGATGTCTTAATTTTTCATACTCTTTTTGCCCGGCCCATTCCATCGCATTTCTTGAATGGCGATTAGGTGTGCTTTGCAGCAATCTAGGACCTCCGCCAGTTGTTCGGTTGCTCGTGGCCTGAAAAGGGACCTAACATTCCACGTGCATTTCCGAAGTTCGTTTGCATGGGTTGTCAACAGTAGATCCGTCCGTATCCGAGGCTTGTTGTTGCTTCGTAACTTTTGTATTTTTTCAATGGCCGCGAAATTATACCGGCGGCTCAACCCCCCATCTCTTTGCTGATACTACGCACAGCACCTCAACGAAAGTTTCAAATGCAGAATTACTCACGAGTAACTTAGACCAATCTATTAGAGGTGTTACTATTAGACGTGTTTATTGCAACATTCCTCCAAAGTTTCAGCTGCAATCATCTAACCGTCAAGTCCAAACGTCGAAAACTTTCTCATTCATCACAACCATTTTCGCTTAAGCTTATGCAAATTGAAGTTCACATAAATTTAAATTAATTTCTGCTCCATACAACCAAACTGAAGAAACAAAAAGTTTAGTAATTATTTCCGACAAAGGGTTACATTGTCCTTTACCCAGATTTACTTCCTTAGGCGGTTGCCATTTATTTTCAGCTTTTTTTTATGTACGATAAAGTGATCCGAAAATCCCCGCCACGCCTCTCCATTAGCGCATTTAACAGACCATTTTCACATTTTCATCCAAAGAACAGTGACACCATAGACAACGGCAAAAAGGACACAAGCAAAAGTCTCACCTGACCTGATAAGTAGGTGTTTTAGTTAGTCCACCCCCCCCCCCTCTGCCCTATGAATGCCATTCAACAACAACAAAAAAAAAGGGAAGAGAAAGAGGAACCCAAGAGAATGGCCAAAGGAGAGTGGAACACAAAACACGAGGAATTTACACTAAGAAATCCCATTCATAGCCTTCAAGGGTTAAAATTAATTGTGTGACAAACCAAACCCACTTTTAAATCAAAAAGGACCTCTCTCAGGCATACGAGTACATGGCATGCCAGTTCTCCCACACCCCCAAACCTTACAAAGAAGACAAAAAAAAATAAAAAAATTCGAGAAACACACACAAGAAACACAACAAAAGAAACTGAAAATAAATTGTTTTTAGTTTGTGCGCTCATCCCCGAATGTTGTTTTTGTAGGAAAGTATAGGTAGTATCCGGATTTGAAGTCCTTCGCAGCGCCATACATACCATATATCCTTATTTCAGTCTCATTAAAACCGCTGAAAGGAGTCCCACCCGGAACAGTTTACGTACAATTTAGGGCGGAGACGGGTTAAGCAATGACGAGCTCGGTAGCGAACTACAAATATTCAATAAGCTCTACTGTGACACGGATGGTTGATGGTAGTGGTTGGCTGTTAGCTGCTGGCTGGAGGTTAGTTCTTGGCTGGTGGCTGATATCGTAGACTATGTGAAACATGTAATAAATAATCGCAAAGGTGTTAACAAAATAATAATTGATGGTATGTTACGTTACCTGGTAGCTGTAGGAGTAGTAACCGAACGGAGCAGGAGCCGGTGGAAGGTTCTAAGTATACCCAAAATGACATGGAAACAACGACCGACGACAACTATTCCAACAAAACACGGGTTAATTTGTTTTACTGCCGTGAATTGTGTGTCCCAAGGATTTAGAGTGGGTTTGTGTGGTGACAGGCAAATACTCGAACCACGTCATGGAGTAGTGAATGGTGATGTTGTTGGCGTTGAATGGAAAAAGGCATGTGACGTATACTAACACCACATATTAGATGCTAGTTAAGAATGTGGGAGGACATGAGTGACAGTTGCACTGACACTCTGATAGAATCGCAATTGATGTGTAATTCCCGCTGGTGAGATGTCTGATGGTTGAAATCAAGACGAATTATCCTTATTCGTTTTTATCTTTTTGTAGCCCCAAAAAAGGAAGATGACATTTTGGACGAATTTATATCCACTTTTTTATGTTTTACCTTATATAGTCAAGAATGGTTTTTGTAAATGTCAAGCACATTACTCGTACTACGATTGATTTTAAAGAAAATGTAAATGGGTTGAAAGTTGCCAGTTGTAAGTCTTAAATCCGACAGCCAGACGAAGAAGAAAAAAGACCTGTTGTACAACACATATGTTTATGTATGAAGTTGCCTTTTCAAAAATTACATATATTCCAGAGAATATAGAGTTTTTGTACAAATGTCTTGGTCAACGACATAACACCAAATTTAAATGGCCTTTTCATGTTGGCCTTATCAAGTATTGTATCTACTGCCTGCATTGCCTGATACAGGGGCAAAAGCTTACAATTTTCTTGTAAAAAAAAATTTATTAGAAGTCACGTCTATAGGCGAAGACCTCTTTTGTCTAAAAACAACCGCACATACTTAGCTATAAATTTAGTTTTAGAGCAACTAGGACAAATGTGGCTACCAAACACTTGGTAATGGCTGTGTATAACGCTGACACAATGATAAAGTGTTTACAGAACTAGCACCAGGAAAGTTAGGCGCTTCGTTTCTTTAAATCCAGGGGAAGCCGTATCTGATTGACAAACAAAGAAGAAATGTCCGGAATATCATCTTTAAGCTAAGTTCAGACGATTGTCAGGTCTGACAATAATGTTAGATCTGTCATTTGTCCTACAAAAATCTTTCAATGAAAAACTGTCAGGTCAGACGATTGGTATAAAGTCTGACAATCTCATTGTCGACTGGCTGTCTGACAACTTTCTGACAATGACGTTTCTGAAAATATTGTCAGAGAAAATTGTAAGCTCACACGGTTGTAAGACATTTCGGCCAATTTTTTTACTGACAGATCTGACAATCGTCTGAACTTAGCTTTACACTCAAAGCAAGTTTCTGGAAATAACTGTATCCTATGGATACAAATTATATAGGATCATTTAATTCGTGGTCAGGATTTGACATCCCTGTTTCAATAACATACGTCAAACTGAACTGTCTTCCGAGACAGTGAACGTGTTAAAAATGTCAAAACTTACTACAAAATGTTTCGCGAACTCTGAGCAGATTATGGTCGGCATAATTGTCCATCCGAGCGTGCTTAAGCAAATCTGTAAAAAAAATTCAAAGCGACTGGCTCTGTAACAGACGTCTTATAGTACGTTTACACCGACCCGAAATTCAGCATTTCGGACAAATTCAACATTTCAGCCGAAATGCTCCATACAATTTCCAGCATTTCGAGATGTTGAATTTCAGCGAAATGCTGCATTTCGGCTCTGCATTTAGAAGGTTGTCAAATCGAACAAACGTTTTTAATTATACCGCATGTCATTCAACGCACTTCAAGCGCTTACAAAAACAACTTTGAAAGAAGTCAGCTGTTCTAGTATTTAGAATCAATAACAACTATGTGCCTCAACCAAAAAAAGTACAAAATAAGGAGGAAGTGGGAAGACACCACCTGTCATATGTTTTGCATTCAATGTAAATGGTGAAATGAAATTTCATTTCGAAATTTTGAATTTCGGGTCGGTGTAAACGTACTATTAAGGTCTATCTATCATGAAATGAAAATATGGTCGCCGTTAGTGTAAAAAAACATTGCACTTAATATTATTGAGGTGCTTGCTTATATTTTCAACCAAAGTGTTTTTTAGTGGAGTTTTTCCTGAAAAACTTAAGCATGCCAATGTTGCTACCTCTATTCAAAAATGGTAATAAAAGTGACAAAAATAATTATAGGCCCATTTCGCTACTACCTTCAATTTCAAAAGTCTTTGAAAACGCTATGAAAAACAGAGTTCTGGCGTATCTAAAAAAAATAAACTTTTTTTAGTAAAGAACAATATGGATTAAGGGAAGGTGTGTCAACAGAAGATGCTCTCTTGGAATTTAGCTCCTTTATTTATAAAGCTTTGGATGACAAAAAATGTTGTGCTGGACTCTTCGTGGATATAACCAAAGCTTTTGACATGGTCAACCACCGTATCCTGCTTCATAACTCATGAAAATTATTCCTCATTTACATAAATTCCTTATTTAGTCAACCTTTTAAAAGTAATCTCATAGCGTTTGCGGATGATCTTGGCATCGCTTATAGCACACCTAGTCTCCTTAATCTCTCTGCTGACATAAATTACGATCTATATCTTTTAAGAATAAGTATGTGGTTTGCTGTGCACGAGCTAGTAGTTAGCCTAAAAACTAAAGTTATGCACTTCAGTCTCTGTCGCGTTATATTTCAAGATTGTAACTTTATCTTCCATTCAAAAGACTGCGACAGACTCAAATTATCTAACTGTAAGTGCAAGTTGACGTCAACAAGTGCACTTTTCAATGCTGAAAATCCCTGCGACACTCACTGCTTCAAAGTTGATTCTGTCGAAGAGTATAAATATCTAGGTGTTATTACTGATCAAAATATGAGCTGGACTAATCATATCCTAGCTGTAAAGCAATGCCTGCGTTATACAGTTCGATGTTTATATCGTCTCAGAAACTTTCTTAATGATAAGACTATAAAAACAGTGTATTTCGCTCTATTCTAATCGAAACTGCAGTATGGAATCAGTTGCTGGGATAGTGCGTATCAAACAAAACTTCAGCAGCTACTTGTATTACAAAAGTCTGCATTAAGAAGTATTTATAGATCAAACCGTTTTGTCCATTCACTGCCTATGTTTAGAACGCTGAGAATTCTACATCTAAAACATTTGTATTTTTACAAAGTTTTAAAAATATTTTTTATAAGAGGAGGCTACTTCCGAATATGCGAAGCAATTCAATGAACTTTGTTAACATTCCCACTTTTCGCACTACACTACATAAAAACTTCTACTCTATAGTTTCCTTTAAATTATTTCATAAACTCCCTTCACATATTCGCGTAATAAGACACATCAGAAGTTTTTTAAATAAAGTTAAAAATGATGGAATCAATGTTTTGTTGTGATTAATAAATTTTTTGTTCTGATTTTTCTCAATATTTCTCCTCCTCAGTTCTGTTATATTTCTAATTTTGTATGTACTGCATTGCTTTTTTGATTTTTGAAAATCTTATCCCCAAACAAAAAACGTAATTTTTTATTTATTTTTGAAATGACATTTTCACTATTTATCATCTTTAAATATTAATGCCACTACGTATCCATAGTTTAAGAATGTTTGTAATCATAATTGCAAATACCAATGAATTTATGTAAAAAAGAAAAGAATACTGAAATAAATAAATAAATAAATAAATAAATAAAAATAAGTGTTGAAGAAAATTCAAATCTATCGATTTCACTTTCGATTCAGTCAAATTCTAGTTGCTTTGATTTTTTTAGAAAACGCCATATCTTCTAAGTCGACACGTGACATTCAGCTTTTTCAGGTAATGCAGTAGAAAATCCAACAGACGGATGGAGGCAATGAAAAATTGTCTTTCTGATGTTACACAGGAGAATTGCCGGAGAATTAACCAAGCAGATCTGTTGGGTGCCGAAAACTGGACTTTGTTGTAAAGATACATGGATTGCCTTGTTTTTATAATTCTGTAATGCATAACGAGAATGCGAAATATAATTCTGAAAGGACATACCCAATAGGAGTTTAGTTTAGTTTTAAATGCATTTTATTTTCTTAATCATGAATTCTTACATACTAACAAAAAATGCTTAAATGCTAGCTTAAAATTACTAAACAATCTTATACTAACTTACTGGCCCTACACAGCCACTCTAAGCTACTCAAAATTCTTATATCTATGTCTTTCGACTTTATTTACATTTTATTTAGGATTTCTTATTTTCTAAACTTAAGGCTAAGAAAAAAAGAAATGCTACTGCTGCCGAACGACATCCCTCTTATCGCGATTCCCCACCGCCCTACTGAACCTGAGATGATCCACACATACCCAATAGGATGTTAGCTAAATGTGACACATGGTCAAATCTTCTAAGTCCGTAGACGTAACAGATAGTGCTGTTAAATGCAACTTAAAGCTTTCTTTTACCGTCAGCATCACAGTTACCGAATATTTCGCAACAATAAACAAGTATAGGGATAACCAATTTTTTAGTGAGAGTTAATCTTATATTCGGTGGTGTAAACTTTTGAGCAGTCCATAGAGTTCGAATAACACCATATGTCCTACACACAATCGTATTTATATGGTTGCTCCAAGTAAGCGTCTTATTGCATAACATGCCTAGATTTTTAGAAAATGCAATGAATTCAATAGCTAAACTATTTAATGTGATTGCTGGAAAATAGTATAGCTCTAGCTTGGTCTTCAATTAGACCAAGGGCACAACTCTTATAAATTTGAGTATCGTCTGCGTAAAAGTGTTTTGCTGACTTCAAAATTATCGTTTGTCATATATCATTGATATACTATACTGTGAGAATAAGAGAGGTCCCAAAATCGACCCCTGGGGAACGCCTCGGACCAAAGGAAGAAATTCTGATAGGACGCCCTCCAGAGACACAGCTTGTTTTCTTTCCTTTAGATAAGATGAGAGACTTAATTCCGTGCGTCATCGGATAAAGAATAGTGCCCCAGTGCATCCCAGCTTGTCGTAAGAGGCGACTAAATGGGACACCAATCATATACAGGCAACTATGACACCAAAAATGAGCCTGTGACACTTTAACACCTTAAAACTTTCCCACAAGTTTGTATGCAATCAGTGGGTTCCCACGTCTGGAGTCTACCGGTGGGGTAAAAGAACAGTCAATCAATTCGAAATGAGCATACAAGTGTCAAACCACTCAAACATTAGATACACTTCATGGAAATGATCGCAATTAATAGCACTACCCCGCTGGGTACCACGATTGCAACGCACTCGGGTGATCCCAGAGCAAGCAGAAGCGCTTGTGTCAGAGCCCGACGGATTCCGGGGGCGGGCAAAATGAAGTTTCCAAAATATTTTCATAAACTTCGGTTTGCAAGTTGGAACGTCGGATCGATGACCTCAAAAAGTTTAGAACTGGAAGCGAGTATGCGTTGCAGGACTCTACAAATCCTGTGCGTACAGGAAACGAAGTGGTGTAATACAGGAAATAAAGCGCGTTTTCTAGATTTAAAAACTAAGGCATTTAAGATGTTCTACCATGGAACGGTCAATGGACGAAACGGTGTTGGAATCGTTGTTGCAGCGGATCTTCTAAAAAACATCGTTGGTATCTTGAAAATAAGCGACCGCTTGATGAGTGTTAAACTCGTCATACATAATGAAACGTGGAACATTGTTAGCGCGTAAGCCCCACAAAATGGATGCGACTAATCGGAAAGCGATACATTTTGGTCAGAGTTCGGTAATTTGCTTAGAAATATACCTATCGATGAGATGCTCTTCGTAGGCGGAGATTTAAATGGCCACGTCGGAGAAACAAATGTTGATTATGAGGACTGCCACGGCGGTAAAGGCTTTGGAACCAGAAATTCAGCTGGCGAAGACATTCTTGTAGCGTGTAGGGCTTACGGCTTAACCGTCTTAAATACAATGTTTATTAAACATCAACGACATCTTATCACCTATAGCAGCGGAGGCCACGAAACGCAAATAGATTATCACCTCTGCAAAATGTCGATGAGAAACCGTGTTAAGGACTGTAAAGTAATACTTGGAGAATCGCTAGTAAGCCAACAACGTCTGCCCATTACAGAATTTTTCACAGCGGAACCACCGAAAACACGGGCATCGTTTGGAAAGCCAAAAATCCGGTGGTATAATCTTTCGAAGGAACAAAGCGCAAGATTTATCGCACTGGCTAAAGAAGTACTTTAAAATATAAATGGTATAGCAGACTCACTTAGCCCGCAAGAAATATGGAACAGCATGCACAAGGAATGCATAACACTCACAAAGTCCCATCTGGGGACTATATCGAAATACCATCACGTCGGCAAAGAAACATGGTGGTGGAATGACGAAACCAAACGACAAGAAGAATGCATTCCAAGCGTGGACAAAATGCGATCGGAGCGACGATATCGAAAAAGCTCGACTGGCTCTTAAATGCGAGCGTCTTAAAAAGATCGCAAAGAAAGTCCTGGCTCGAACTCGAGCGGCAGCAGCGGAAAACCTGTACCAAGAGTTGGAACAAATATCCTCACGATTGGCAGATAGAAGAGAAGCTATACAAGAAGTTCAAACGTCGAACAATACTATACGTAAAGTGCCAAATACTTTTAAGCTCGCTGCACACACACTGTGGCGCTGGCAGCCCGGTATGGGCCATGGCCCATGCACAGAGGCGAAAAAATTCGATGGAAATAACCTCGCCGAAATACATCAAAAACGCAGACGGTCGTTTACTAACGAATGAAAAGGAAATTTGTGATCGGTGGCTTGAACACTGCAAGGATTTGCTTAACAAACAGTTTCCACGTGATATCGTGCCGACAGCCGGTCTATTCGAGGAGGAAATTTCAGACTTTTCAATCGAAGAAATAAGCGGGGGAAAGCGGCGGGACCAAACAGCATTCCATCAGAGTTTTGGTCGAACATGGAGGAAATCGGCAGCGAATGGCTTTCGAAACTTTACAATAACTTAAAATGTGGAAAAACTATGCCGAATCAATGGAGAAGCAGCTTCTTGGTTCCAATATACATAGGAAAGGCGACACTCGAGAATACAATAACACAGACGATGAAAATCGTCGAAAGAGTCTTAAACGAACGTCTTCGGCAAATAATAAAGCTCGATAAAAGCCAGTGTGGATTTGTTGAAGGAAGATCGACGGCGGACGCTATCTAAAGCCTACGAATAATAATGAAAAAGCACCGAGATTCGTCTAAGGATTTACACATGGTATTTATCGACCTCGAGAAAGCATTCGATCGAGTGCCTAGGGATCTCATATGGGCCGCGCTGAGGTCTTAAAACGTACCGGAAACGTATGTAAGAATAATATAAGACATGTACGGAAACGTGAAAACTGCGGTTAAAAGCTGGATTAACGAAAGAATTTCCAGTTAATGTCGGAGTGCATCAAGGAAGTAACTTAGCCCTTTCCTCTTAAACATAGTATTCGACAATCTTTTAAAAGACTTCATGCTCGAAGCAAATGTAACGCTAATTCTCTTCGCTAACAATGCAGTTATACTTAGCGATATCGTCGAAGATTTACAGAACGCCTTAGATTCATGGAGAAATGCGCTAGAGAGAAACGGGTTTAATATAAGTCGATCAAAGACGGAGCATTTTACGTGCCATTGCGACCTCTTCCGGACACAATGTTAGACGGAATAGTTCTTCCGAAAAGCACTATCTTTAAGTACTTAGGATCAATCGTTAACATGGAAGCGAAATGTGACGACGACGTAAACCACAGGGTGAGTGTGGGATGGATGAAATGGAGGGAAAATTCGGGAATCTTTTGCGACCGAAAATTTCCACTTAAATTAAAGGGGAAACTCTACACCACGGTTGTTAGACCAGCTCTTATATACGGTTCTGAGTGCTGGACAATGTACGAAGCGTTTAAAAACAAAATGACGGCAGCGGAAATGAAAATGTTAAAGATGTCTAGTGGAGTCACTAAACGCGATTGCATTAGATCTACGCGTATAAGAGGAAGTCTACATATAAAGAATTCGGTAACCGAACAGCTTGAGGCGAATAGAATAAGCTGGTATTGCCACGTTCAAAGAAGATCTGCGGAAAATCCGGTTAAAAAAGCACTATCAACTTCGGTCACTCCAACTGTAAGGAAACGAGGTCGGAAAAAGAATTCCTGGATTTCTCAGATGGCAAATGCGCAACAACGCCTGGGGCTAACCACTGAAGCGATCCAGGACCGAGCATTATGTAGACGCGTTCTGCGTTCTGCGACATTAGCCAACCCCATAAGCGGAGCAGCAGCGATGCAGTAAAAATGGGAAACTCGTTACGCATAAGTTCGTATAACGAGGAAAGGGTTAATAAAAGGATAAGAAGAATTGTCCGAGCGTGCTTAAGCAAATCTGTAAAAAAATTCAAAGCGACTGGCTCTGTAACAGACGTCTTATAGTACGTTTACACCGACCCGAAATTCAGCTTTTCGGACAAATTCAACATTTCAGCCGAAATGCTCCATACAATTTCCAACATTTCGAGATGTTGAATTTCAGCGAAATGCTGCATTTCGGCTCTGCATTTAGAAGGTTGTCAAATCGAACAAACCTTTTTAATTATTCCGCATGTCATTCAGCGCACTGCAAAGCCCTGTGGCGAATTCAGCACCACTAGTAACCTCCTTTTATATCCAGATGTCGCACTAGACGACAAATACAGAGAAGACCAGAATCTTCTTCTCAACTTTACTTCGTTTCTGAGTTTCAGTTGATTAACACGCATTTTTCCTTTTCTCTTAATTAAAATGTAATATCAAAAGTTTCATTTATATTTGCCAATAAACATTAATTTAAACAAGTGGACTTGACTTTTAATGGACATCAAGTGCCCAAAGCCCTTACAAAAACATCTTTGAAAGAAGTCAGCTGTTCTAGTATTTAGAATCACTAACGACTATGTGCCTCAACCAAAAAAAGTACAAAATAAGGAGGAAGTGGGAAGACACCACCTGTCATATGTTTTGCGTTCAATGTAAATGGTGAAATGAAATTTCATTTCGAAATTTTGAATTTCGGGTCGGTGTAAACGTACTATTAAGGTCTGTCTATCATGAAATGCATGCTTTGTAGAAAATATGGTAGCCGTTAGTGTAAGTGTTGAAGAAGATCCAAATCTATCGATTTCACTTCCGGGCAGTCAAATTCTAGTTGCTATGATTTTTTTAGAAAACGCTGTAACTTCTAAGTCGACATGTGGCATACAGTTCTCTCAGGTAACGCGGTAGTAAATTCCACAGATGGATGGCAGCAATTAAAAATTGTCTTTCAGATGTTAGACAGGAGAATTTCCGAAGAATTAACCAAGCAGATCTGTTGGATGCCGAAAGCATAAGGAGAGTGCGAAATTTAATGTAATTCTGAATAGCCAAATGTATTACATGGTCAAACCTTCTGAGGCCGTAGACATAACAGATAGCGCTGTTAAATGCAACTTAAAGTTTCCCTATACTGTCAGCATCACAGTTACCGAATATTTCGCAGACATAAATAAGAACAGGAGTAGCAAGTGCTTTAGCAAAAGTTAATCTTGTCTTCGGTGGTAAACTTTTGAGCAGTCAATAGAGCTTGAAGAACGCCATTTATATGATTTTTCCAAGTGAGCGTCCTGTTGAATAACATGCCTAGATTTAAAGTAGATTCAACGAATTCAATAGCTATACTCTTCAATGTGATTGCTAGAAAATAGGATAGCTCTTGCTTCTTTTTGAAATAATTAGGCATTTACATTTGTTAGGATTAAGTGCCAAGCCATTTTCCAACGACCAGTTCGAAATCCTTTGGAGATCTTCATTCATATCATTAGCACAGTCTTCAATAAGACCAAGGGCACAACTCTTATAAATTTGAATATCGTCTGCGTAAAAGTGTTTTGCTGACTTCAAAATTATCGTTTGCCGTATATCATTGATATACTATACTGTGAGAATAAGAGAGGTCCCAAAATCGGCCCCTGGGGAACGCCTCGGACCAAAGGAAGAAATTCTGATAGGACGCTCTCCAGAGACACAGCTTGTTTTCTTTCCTTTAGATAAGATGAGAGACTCTTAAGGGCAAATGGAGACATATTAAAACAATGACGTAACTTATGAATGAGAGTAGAATGGTTGACCATATCAAAGGCGTTGGAGAAGTCTAGTAGGATCAAGAAAGTAACGTGGTCTTTATCAAGTTTCACTCTTATATTTTCCACCACACTCATCAAAGCAGTAGTACAGCTATATTTTGCTCTAAATCCAGATTGAACTAAAACCAGAAGATTATTACGTATGGGATACTCATTTATTTGCTAATGCGTAATTCGTTCACATACTTTGGCAAGAAAAGGTAGAATTGACATAAACCTAAAATCATCACCTGACGAACTTTTAGGTATAGGTATTATTTTAGCCATTTTCCACTGTCGAAGAAAGATTCCGGTCGTTAGAATGGTACTAATAACCTGTTTTATATGCGGAAGCAGTAATGGTAATATGGATGAACTCCGTCGTCCAAGGTTATAGGATATGGGATCGATAAAAACCAGCAATTTAGTTCAATGCTGTCTATTTTATATTATATTATATAATAATAATTAATCATGCTTACTCCAGTTCTCCCTCGAAACAGATTTCAATCGAGTAGCAAATTCCACTCGAATGAACTTTTCATATTCTGAGTGTCGAGTGAGAGGTGAAAAATTTAGTGAATTCTATTTTCGAAATCAGCTGCGAAAAAATTTCGAAAAAATGGCTTTGTTTTTATTTGTGCAGGAAAAAATTAAAATAATAAAGATTATTAAGGATATTAAGGGACAAATTAAATCCACTTAATCTGAAAGATTGCATGTAAGTACATATGTAAATTTTTGTTAAGATACTAAACTAACTAACTTTCCTTAGGTTTGTTGGAAATTTTCAACTAAATAAAGCAGAATTTCAGTATGTATTGAATGAATCGAGTTCTCAATTGTAGCGTAGCACACTGTCTTCAATCCCCCCGATTATAAAATTAGCGGCTGCGGTTAGATTTTTTGCACAAGATGGCTATCAGCTGAGAGTGATATTATTGATATCAGTATGACACAACCTACCGTTTCCAAAACCATCACACAAGTGCTCAACTTTTTGGAAAATGTTATTTGTTCAAAGTGGATACGATTTCAAATGAATGAGGAAGAGAAGGAGCAAATAAAGTTACATTTCTATGAAAAATACAGATTTCCCGGTGTAATGGGTTGTGTAGACGGAACTCATATTGCCATTAAAACGCCTTCAATGGAAACTAGGCACCTGTTTTGCAATGGGAAAGGTTTCCATAGCCTAAACGTATATAACCGCTTGCATACTTAAGTTTTGCAGTAATACAGAATTTATTTGACAGATTTGTGATAGCAAAATGCATAGACAATCACATCCTAACTCCACTCACGATGTCCTGGTAGGCATACTTAGTTGACTCCTTGGTACAGCATACATATTTCAGATAGGCACATTAGGGTTTACAAGGTCTAATCTATTCTTTAAAAAAGTGATTCCAGATATGCCCTGGAGCCTTGGGTAATGACTCCATTTCGAACTCCTGCTAGTGGTACCCCCGAAAGTAGATTTAATATACAGCATGTTAAAGCAAGAAATATTGTGAAGAGGACAATTGGTGTGTACAAAAATCGTTTCAGATGCTGCCTTAAAGCCAGACAACTGCACTATTCTTCAGAAAAGGCGGCACAAATAGGAAATGGCCGCGCGGCTTTGCATAACATATGCATGCATTATAGAGTCGACCATTCTATAAGAATCCAGCATGAAGAGCACACTCCTGACGATAGTGTTTATAATGAGCTTATCGACGACAGCAGATACATAAGCGAGGCAAGAGAAATAAGAAATGCACTTGCTAACTCTTTTTAACCATGTACTTCTTTTGTTGGTTTATTTTAATTCATTCTACGAGGGCGGGTCAATAAGTCCGTGACTTTTGGATTAAAACACAGATTTTTTGATAAAAAAATAATTTTTTTTTTCAACGTAGTCTCCCTTGAGCTCTATACACTTTGTCCAACGCTTCTCCAATTTTTTTATCCCTTCCAAAAAAAAAGATTTGTCGAGGTCCTCAAAATAGGCCTTTGTTTGCGAGATGATTTCATCATTGGAGTCAAATCTTTTTCCACCAAGCCATTTCTTCAGGTTTGGGAACAAGAAGTAGTCGCTCGGAGCCAAATCTGGAGAATAGGGTGGATGAGGGAGCAATTCATAGCCCAATTCATGGATTTTTGCCATGGCAACTGCACATGTGTGCACCCTTGCATTGTCTTGGTTGAAAAGAACTTTTTTCTTGGCCAAATGAGGTCGTTTTTTTTTCAAGTCGTCATTGAATCGGTCAAATAAGTTGGCATAATATTCCCCATTGATTGTTCTTCCCTTTTGAAGGTAGTCAATGTGGATTATCCCGCGTGCATCCCAAAAAACAGTCGCCATAACTTTATTGGCTGACAAACCCACCTTGGCCTTCTTTGGCGCCGATTCACCCTTAGAAACCCACTGTTTTGACTGTTGTTTGTTCTCTGGTGTGTTGTGATGGATCCATGTTTCGTCCACGGTTACACGGTTACAAAACGGCGCAAAAACTCCTCCATATTGCGATTAAACAACGCCAAACCTTCCTGTGAAGTTGTTACACGATTGCGTTTGTGGTCGACTGTGAGCGACGCGGCACCCAACTTGCGGAAAGCTTTCTCATGCCCAAGTGATCATTCAAAATTGAAACCACTAAGCCATGCGAGATCCCTACGGCTTCCACAATCTCTCGCACTTTCAATCTTCGGTCGGCCAACACCATATCGTGAATTTTTTCGATTGTTTCGGGTGTAGAGACCTCAACTGGGCGTCCAGGACGTTCGGCATCTTCAGTGCTTGTACGGCCACAATGAAATTCAGTAAACCACTTTTTTACCATTGAAATCGATGGTGCAGAGTCCCCATAGTATTTATCAAGCATAGCCTTGGTCTCGGTAATGGTTTTTTTTCGCAAGAAATAATGCTTAATAAGCACACGAAATTCACTTTTTTCCATTTTCTCCTCAAATTAGTGAGTAGTCTGATAAAAATAGCTGTCAAACACAAACTAACTGACGCAGCAAGTTTAAATTTTGACAGGAGTCAACTGACAGATGCCTGTTGACAGGAGCAGTGTTGCTGTTTCAGTAAAGAGGTCAGAAATTCAAAAAGTCACGGACTTATTGACCCGCCCTCGTATATATGTATATCAGACAAGACAGAAAAACTGCAGATTGTGCACCTTCTACAGTTTAAGACATCAATATATTAAACTTGAGTACCTATATTTTTTTTCTATAACCTTTATTTGGCTCTTCGTGGATTTATTTTTTTATTTTTGAACATAGATACCTACCTATATACGAGTATATACCTATGCCTATAGTTTTTTTTTTTTTTTTTGGTTTAAATTTTCATTGAATAACATACTTATAATAATAACTATCCTACTTATGTATAACTATAAATACTTACATTGGATTCATTGTTTTTTTTTGCTCCTACTATTTACAACTTAAACATGAATTTCTCTTTTTGTTACATGTATGAGTATATACGGATAATGTTTACCTAATATCTAGTATCTAATATCTAATATCTTATATCTTATAATTAGTATCTCATATCTTATAACTAATTTCCATATTTTTAAAGTAATTGAATTTATAATATGCTACTTTCAGAGAAATATAGTATTATAATAAATAGTTTACAAAATGAAATACAAATTTGTACTGATTGCTAAGTAGATATGTCTTAAAATTAGTTGAGTTAACTACTTAAAGGCGGTACAAGTGTCGTGTAAGGGACTTTTTCTAGTAATGGATTGTGAGAAATGGAATAAGTCATGGTGCAAATGCATACTTGCAAGGGAATGGTTTTCTCAGATGTTAGTAACACCCATAACATCACTTTAGATCAAGTACATATTTTCATAAAAACTTTTCTTATCCCAATATTTCAACTTCTTTGCCAAACTATCTGTGTTTGTCATTCCTCATTATTTCCCCTTCAATATGGCATGATTTTTTTGTAGATCCCACCCCGCCGACGAGCTAAGCCCGTGCAATCGCAAACATGCCAACTGCTGCGCAAAAGCAAGGATCGTATTCCATCTACGAAATGTTTACTCCTCTTCGCCACAAAGTTTATGTATATGCAACATGGACATATGAAGAAAGAAAAAATAAATAAATAAAATAGAAAAGTGTTTCTACTGAAATACATAAATGTTTTTCTAAAAAAAAGTAGATAACTCTTTTTAGACATGTATGTATTGTACATACTCGTACTTTATTTTTGGTAAAGTTGATTTCATTCTTTTTTAAAATATACATGTACATATAATGGAATGTATATTGCACATTTCAACGTATGCAGATACTTAAAAAATGATAATTGAATTCAATTAAAATTTATGCATCCTCCTTGTCCAACCTCAGCTTAAGCTGCTCCACCTGAAACTCAAGATGCTTTATTTTAATCTCAATTTTCCCTCGTTTTATTGCTATCGTCTATCAATAAGCTCCTTTTCTATTTCATGCTGTTTTTAAGCATGTCCAGTGGGGTCTCACTCTCTCTTCTTTTGGCTAGTGTTGGACATCCCTCTGCTTTCGGAAATGAAGAGGGTCATATCGGCCTGATTGCCGTTTCTGGGTAACAGCTTTGGAGGTATTGGGAAAATCTATTTCTTTCGCAGTCACGTTGTCCTGTTCGTTGTCGTTGTTCCACACCTAACAAAAAAAAAAAAGAAAAAAGAAACGCTTTGCCGGAATTTTATTGTATTTCCTTTACCTTCTTCCAACTGGTGACATCTTTGGAAGGTGGTCCCAAACTGTTTAATTTTATTGCGGCGTCTTTCCAAAACTTATCGGAATCACTTTTATTTGAGATAAGCCCCTTGGCGATATCGGACTTTGTTTCCGATAAGGTGTTTCCACCTTAGCCTCGAACTATCCATACATATCATGTTACGAAATAATCAATATTTTTATAAATCAAACAATAAAAAACTTGTAATTGTACCAGGCGTTTATTGTTGTATAAAAAAATATTAAAAGAATTAAAATTTATTAAATTTAATTTATAAAAAAACAAAAATAAAATATTCATGTTGTTTTCTAACTTTTGTTTCCAGAATTACTTCTTCGAAATTGAACAAGCCCCCCTCGAAACGAAATCCTGGCTATGAGCCTGGTTTATACTTACATTTTTCAACACTAACTCGACAACAATTTCTGCTCAAATGAAAAATGACATTTAATTCGATTCAAGTGAAACCGAGAATCTGATGAGTAAATAAACAAACATGAGTCTCGATCGATATCGAAACCAAGAATGTCATTTGAATAGATTCGAACAAAAGTCGATTCGAATCGAGACGCAGAATAAGCATCAATGTTTCCCAATCCCCAATTTACGAAGTTTACTCCATAATTTTCGGCCATTTAAGTTTGTATTTAGTCGGTTGTGTTTTTGCAATTCTTCTTTTCACGAACAAAACTATTCCTTAAACATTTATAGACTTGGTGGAGCTCGTTTACCCGAAAGCGCTTCCATCGGTGGTCTGGCCTGATCGCGTTGCACCATTAAAAGACGAATTTCGTTCGTTAACCAATCCCTTATTTTTTCCCTTACCGTTCCAATTCTTATTGGTATGTGGGTAACAAAGAGATGATTTACATTCGTCAACTTGATCATCCGGCGAGGACATACTCGTACCATAAACGAAGTTGCAGGGAACGCAATGTATGTGGTGTTCCAGAACAGAGGTCTATAAATTTATAATTATGTGAACTGTTGCGTATATTAATATTATAATCTTGAGATCTTGCTATGAAAACCCTGGTACAGAAATCTGATCATAGGCGAGTATCTTATCAGTATTGTTTACAAAGAACAAATCTAACAACGTACTGGAGGCATTCCTGAAGTGAGTAGGGACCTGGGTATTTACAGGATATAGATCGAATGCATTCATGTTTTCAGCAAGATGTTTTTCAAACAAAAGGTTACTATTAAAGGCCCCGCATAAAATGATATTACTTGCACTGTTCGCACTTTCTTCCATTATAACATGTCCAGGGTTTAAGTTGATATTCCTGATTGGTCTATACTCACCATCTAATAGAACGTGGGGCTATGCAAAGATCGTGTTGATGCTCACAATCCGCAAACTCTCGACGCTTTGAAAACGAATATTCGTGAAGTTATGGCAGAGTTGTTGTCCTATATGTATTGGAAAGTCTTCGAAAATTATATTGTCAGAAGCTTCTTTCGGAATTACAAAATGATCCTGTAAGATATTACAATTTAGAAGCAGACATTTCCTGGTAAATAGTAGTTATAAAGTTAGTAAAACGAACGCCCCATATACGAATTTTCTTAAAGTAAGAAAAACTACTTTTTCGTCACAACATTGTGATTGACGAAGGACATTTTAGGATCAATAGTCAAACCTAATTGCTTGAAATCAACAATATTACCAAATTGAAGGCAACAACAACTATTATTATGAGAATGGGACCGAGGAGCTACACATATAGTGCGAAATTTAAAATTTAGGACATTCAGATGGATGGTAAAATATGTCACTAGTAACAGAAATTGGAGCTTCCAGAACCAATATATTCGTAAGCTCAGATTCAAGCTTTAATTTGCTATAAGATTAAGAAGACCAGCAGAGCTTAAGACAAGTCCTGTGTCGTCAGAGAAAGCTGTTAGCTCTTCCATACCATTGAGTCCAAATAAAGAGTTTATGTAAATTAGGAATAGGATTGGTCTTACAACAGCGGGACTGCCAATCTGATAAATCCATTATCACTCTTGGTTTTAATCGATTATTATCCTTTGAGGAATTAAAGCACTCAAACATAAATCCACTAATATCCGCGTTTTTAGCAGTATGCCGTGTTGGACCTTATCGAAAATTTTAGATATAAGCAGAAATAAGTCGGCAGTATATTTTTTCTTGTAGAGATTTAAGAAGATTTGAGAATAGAATCTTAGAAAGGCATCTCCAATAGATTTGCCTCTTTGAAATCCAAATCAAATGAAATTTAAAAAAATCGCATTTTAATCAAATCTTCTAAATCCTATTTTTGATAACTTGGTGAAGATAACGCCAGCGTCCGTGGTAGACCTGAGCCCCAGCCAACAAAAGTCTCCAACCAGCACGATTCTTTGCCAGCTGACTCTTGTTTCACACTCTAAGTTGGCTCTGAGGTCCCTTCCGACTTGCTTGCGCCTCTTAAATCTTGGTCTTCTTCTACTGCGTTGTTCCTCGGGGCAGTCTAAGCTTTGTTGGACTTCTGCTAAGATATTGCCATCTTCACTCAATCCAGGTTGGATAGACGGAATTGTTAGTCTACATCATCCAAATTTAACAGCTAATTCTGCCTGACAGTGATATTTGGTTTGTCATCACCGTCACAAGAAATGCTCTTTTCAAATACTCAGCATCAACTACGACTCAACTAACATGCTCCCTTAGAGAGGCTTCTCCACGGGTTTCGGTTCGTAGTTTGTATCCGTGACATGGTAAGACTTTTGGTAAGACTTCCGAATTTCATTTCTATAGTAGCATTTCTCATCAGAAAAGGATCTCTTGTCTTTCAAGTACCCTTGCGAGAATCGATGTGTGACAACAGCTTGCTACGACAATGTTTCGTCTCGCCGCAAAGTCTTCGAACAGTACTACCAATGATGCCTTCTCTTCCTAGCTTTGCATTAAAATCACCGAGGACAATTTTAATGTCATAGCTAGGCTATTGCTCGTAGGTCTTGTTCAAGAGCTCTTAGAAGCTTTCATTGATGTCGTCACCTTCTTCTCTGTCGTGGCTTGCGCGCATTTAACACTAATATTAGCAAATTAAGATTTGATACGGATTGCTACGAGGCGTTCGTTCACATGGCGGACACACAAGACTTTTGTCCTAAATCTGCCTCCAATAACTAATCTACATCCAAATAGGAGCTGATTTTGCCATCGAAAAAAAAACACCATTATAGAAATCGCAATTTTTCATTCTCTTTTTGATCGCCTCATCCCATCGCAATTCGAGGATGGCATACACATATCCAAAGCTTATTCTCCTTGATTCGTTTGCATAGGTGTTCGACAGTAGATCCGCTCTTATCCTTGTTATTGTTTCGTTACTTCGATTTTTTTTTTCACGGGCGAGCAGTTACACCGGCGGCACAACCCCCAACCTGAAATGGCAGTTCCATTTTTGATACCTGTAGGAAGACGGGTCGGTTAGACCAAAGCCAGTAAGCCGTTGGTCCATAATGGGATCATTCGCCACCATTTGTTTTCCAAGACCCTGATTTAATATCAGAAATCGTTACCGGTCTATGTCGGAGTAGCCCGGCTTAGGTCTCATTTGTTCCGGGATTTTACTTCACTGTTTGGTCCATCCCGGAAATTCATCCGCTGTCCCGTTTATGGTGGTGATATTTTTGTCTGCTGGCCAGCTATCCCGCTTTTGAGTTTATGAAGTCGAGCCCGGATGGACACATTTCATTTTAAATGCATTTTTATTAATTTAAATTCAGGAACTCTTACAAGCTATACAAAAAAACGCTTAAAAATTAGCTTAAATAACTTAGAAAACTATCTTATTCTAACTTACTGGCCCCATGCGGACACTCTAAGTTAAACATAATTCTTAATCTACATGTCTTTCGACGTTCCGTACAGTACTTTTTTTCGTTACATTAATTTAAGCCTAAAACTAAGAAAATAATTTTATTAAATAAAAACTTAGTAAATGGACATTTTTTTTTTGTTGTACTTAGTATAAAACTTAAAGACTACTTAAAATAAATCCTAAGCCTACTTAACCTACTTAAGCTAACTTATTGTTAAAGTATTATTTCTTTTTTTTTGGTGTGGCTTGGATTACCACTTTTTTTTAGAAAAGGTTACCCATCTCTGTTTTGTTTTTTTTTTTTTTTTTTTTAGTTTTTATAAATTTTATTTTATTTTTTTTAATTTTTTAATTTTTATTTTTTTTTTTTATTTTTTATTTTTTTTTTTTATAATTTTTACTCTTAAAACTACCTTAACCCTACCTACACCTATGTAAGCCGGCCACGGCTAAAAAAGATTAGGCCGACCAACTCTGCTCCCTAATGGAGCTACCCTGCACTGGAGGAGTTCGATGATGGAGCTTCCCCTTCTTCTGCAAGCCACCAAAATTGTTGGTGCTGCCGAGCAACATCCCTCATGTCGCGACTCCCTACCGCCCTACTAAACCGGAGACGCTCCGCACTGCCGTGTGCGACGTCTCTGTCGTAGTTGAGTCGCCTGTCCGCAGCTGTTCGAGCGACGTGGAAGATTAACGGCACCGCTAATCTATCCTGGATCAGACCTTGTTTATCGAGGTAGAGGAACGCTTCTGGAGGAATAAAGCCGTCAAAGCGAACTCTCTCGTGATACATATAATTGGGGTAGTAAGCCCCAGAGATCAGGTTATTCGACGAGGTCATTGCTCTTGCAATGTGCCTTCGAATCAACTTAATAACAAAATTGTCCACTCGTATTAGGTTCGCCCTATTGTACAAGACCTCATTAGGATAGAATTTTATGTACTCAGACTCTGGTGTTCTGTACAAGCGAAGACAAGCCCTAAGGCAAGCCCTCTCAAACACCCGAATCTTTTCCAAAAGACTTGCTCTCACGTTGAACCACACGGGACAACCAAATGTAAGCATAGGCCGAATAAGGGCCATGTAGCAGATCACCTTTACCCTCGCATCGAGTTGTCTGCTATAAAACAGTCTCTTTGTAAGGGCAAAAGCACCTCTGGCTCTGGCCAGAGCAACATCTATATGTTTGTTAAAATACAGATATTGATCTAGCCAGATCCCAAGGTATCTGACTACATTTCGACAAACAAGTGGCTGCCCGTGTTGTCCCACGATCTGAAACTTTCGCCAATTCTTTCTGGTATCCGCAGAGGCCCCAGACAAAGGCGTCCTAAACAGAATGGTTTCCGACTTCTGAAAGTTGATCTTCAACTTCCAGTCGTCGCAGTATTGTTTAATTTTATCGAAGTCACGTTGCAAAAGAATGTTTATAACCTCAATCTTTGGACCTGATCTGTACGCGATTAAGTCGTCTGCGTACGCTATGGCATGGTGAAGTGAACCTATCAGATCGCTTGTGTAAATGTTGAAAAGGATTGGCGAGTTGACCGCACCTTGTTGCAAACCGTTTTTAATGTTGAATGTACCAGTAGAAGTCACATCGCCATTTTTCACGATGAACTGTCTATCTGTGAGCATATTGAAAAGAATATACAGCAGTGGTTTACTAATGCCCAGTCTGTCCAACTTGTAGAAGAGTCCCTCTAACCATACGGTATCGAAAGCCTTCTCCAAGTCAATCAGGCAGGCACCAGTGCACTGTTTCTTAGCTTTGTTCCATTGGACATCAGAAACCAGTTTAGACGCGGCATGAATAACATCATGCCCCGCCTTGAAACCGAATTGATTATCCGGAACTATATTTCTGTCCTCAACCCACTTAGTCAGGACTCTATTGATAACTTTTTCGAAAACCTTACTGATGTTTGGAAGGAGACTGATCGACCGGAGATTCGCCGGATTGGAGGTGTCTTTATCCCTTTTGGGGATAGGATGTACCACCGCATTTTTCCAATGCGCTGGATAATGTGCATTATTCATTGCATTGTTAAACAGGGTGGTATAAATGTCCACCGCTTCTAGTGGGAGATGTCGAAGCACAATGTTCGGTATTCCATCGGTTCCCACTGATTTCTTACTTCTTATTGTGTCGAAGATCGTTTGAAGCTCTTCCGTCGAAATGAACGGGGGTTGCTCCCTTTCATTGGCGATGACATTATTTGCCATATTATCGTCACTGAACTGGGTGAAACCCGAGTTCTCGATTCGCCAGTTCACTATTTCATTTCGAAGGTAGAAATTGTGCACAAGGACTCGATTTTCCAGGTCGTGGTTGGGACCAATGATTTCATTTGTCTTGTACACATCCTGGAAAGTCGCTCCTATAGCCTCGACCTTCTCCTGCGGATCTTCGATCACAAAGAAGTTGTCATCAGCAACAGCTTCATTTGGATCTATGCCTGCTGTTGAGAGTATGCGTTCGTTGTCAGTCGTTCGGGCGATTTTTAGACATGAAAGGTCGTTTTGATCTTTCCTCCGAAATATTTTATTTATTTGCGGGAACATATTCGGGTTGCTGGTGTTTACAGCCTGAATTTTGTTGTTCCAATACAAACTTACAGAAGCCCTGTAATTTTCTTTTATTAATGTTTGGAGGTTTTTGATCGACGACTTTAATGTCAAAATCTCCGGGTTGTGTCTGTCAGTAAACTGTCTGTACAAGGTCTTCAGTCTTGAAAGTAGTCTACTTTTATGTCGGTGCAGTGCGTCTATAGTTGAATTGCGGAACAAATCTTCGTTGTCAGTGTATTGATACCGAGGTATCGTTTTGTCCATTGTTCGTTTAATTGTCTCGTCCATTAGTTTTAGATACCTGTCAATCTCCTCGTTTGACAGATTTCTGTTGGACGGTGGATAGAGCGAATTCGAGGAGAGTGCTCTAGTCAGTGTCCTGGAGAAGTGTGTCCAACGCACTCTACTATAGTTGTAGGAATGCCTTTGAACATACTCATCCAATTCCGCATTTTCGTTCGGAACGGTTATTTCGGTACTAAGACCGCAATGGTCACTGTCATACACAAAAGTGCGAAGACAGTTTACAGTTTGTTGGTTCGTACCTGTCAGTTGTATTCGTGTGTCAAACAGCAGGAGATCCAAATAGGAGCCGTGTCTAGGAAACGACGGACTATCCGTCGCCTTCAGGCCGAGTCGGTACAGCACACTGTGCTGACCCCACCAATTGAATAGCAGGTTCCCTCTAGTGTTTGGTGTATTATTTCCCCAATCGCTGTGTTTGGCGTTGAAATCTCCGCCGATAATGAAATAGTTTTCCTCCAATTCCAGTCTCAGGAATCGAAAAAGTGTCTCGAGCTCTGAGATGAATTGGGTGGATTGAGTAGCCTTAGGCGCATAAACAGACACCATGTATAACCGCTTTCCACTGCGGAGAGGGATATACATAATGCATGCTTCTAGCACCTGAAACCTACGCACTACACGACTGTATATTCTTTTAAAACGTATGCCTTTTCTTACGAAGATAGCAACGCCTCCTCCTTGTATGGAGTTGGGTCGATTTCTACGCATAATTTTATACCTTCTGTGCCTCATTTTGTGTCTTTTAGTTAGCTTAGTTTCGCTAACCAAAAGCACATCAGGGGCTTGGTCTTTAAGCAACTTGAACAGTGTGGCTCTTCGCTCAATCCTAATCAGTGAATTAACATTCACTGCAAGGACCTTCAGGGTTTGCTCCGCCATGTACGTACCCATTACGACTGAAGGTGCGTTAGGCTCGGCAGCAGCGCGTATATTTGATCTACCCGCGTAGCTTGCTCGGTAATTTGACGTTGCAGCTGAGCCATCTGCCCCTGGATAGAGAGCAAGATAGCTAGCATGTCATTTGCCGGTTCCGGTGCTCTAGGCGCTGGGGCCTGAGAAGCAACCTTCGCTTGCTGTGCCGTATTTCCCCTACCTGCCGCCATTTGGGCGTAGGTAACCTGGGGAGTAACGGCTGGTGTTTGTGGTAGAACAGGTGGACGCTTTACTTCCACCTTTTGCTGTCGAGCCAGATTTACTCTTTTTATGTATTGGAACTTAGGACAACCCCGATAGTTTGCGGTGTGTCCCGTGTTCTTACATAAAACACAAGAGAGTTGGCTTTTTTCTGACGCTCCATCCCTACCTAGAGCGCATTCTTCAGACTTGTGGTCCTTACCGCACTTAACGCATCGAGGCTGCATTTCGCAGTTCGACGCGGCGTGCCCGAACCTTTGGCAACGAACGCATTGCAAAATGTTTTCGTGCCTTTTTACTTTTTCCCAGTGAACCACCTGGTAGTCTAGGACATTGATACTCCTAAGGCTATCCAGACGGCTTTCGGGACTGAGCTGAACCAGGAAGAACGGTAGCTTCCGTTTCTCCCTTTTGGCTCTGGCTGTGGTGAAGGGCTTGACCCCTACGAACTTGAGCTCTTCGCACTCTTTCTCTTTGAGCAGTGCGAGGAGCTCCTCCGGACTAGTAGACGGTTCTAACCCCCTCAGCAGCATAGTTTGCAGCTTTTCCCCCTTCGGGGTGAAGGAGAAGAACTCCGTCGTCGAATCCCTTAACAAATTCTTTATTTTGTGGTAGCGCTCCACTGTGTTGCAGTGGATCGCATGTCTATCTACTGTTAATCTTTTTATAAAAAAATTATTGCCTATGGCCGACTTACATAGTTCAATAGTTTCTTTTAATTCCATTTTATAGGTGTTGATTGGTGGCACCCTTTGCTTGACTTCTCTGGTTTGTTGCTGCTGTTTAAGTTTTTGTTGTTGTTGCTTCTGCTGCTGCTGTTGCTGTTTCTTTTGTTGTACATGTTGTTGTTGTTTCTGCTGTTTTTGCTTTTCTTGTGGTTGTGAAAATTTTGTCGTTGTTTGTTGCGCTTGTTTCTGTATTATTTGTTGTTTTGTTTGTTGTTGTGGTGCCTTTTCACCGGTGTTTTGTTGCTGCTGGGGTCCCTGGAGTTGTTGTTTTTTCTCCTTTTCTCGTCTTGCAACTTGCTTGGCTTTAATTTCCAGCACTTTTTGCTGCAGTTCTTTAATGCTGCTGTTCAGAACCTGCACTTCTTCTTCTTCGTCCTCTGACTCGGAAGCCGCCAGAGATGCGAAGGTATTATCATTACCCATGTAGTGGCCTTCCCCACCGTCAGATATGTATGGGTATTCGTCATATTCCGACTCCTGACCCATAAGGTTTACTGCTGCCATTGACGAAGTTGTTGGCGCCTCCTCCCTCAATCCACCAGGCAGCTTTTCGGTGGACTTTGAAAGAGAGGGGCGCTTGATCAATTTAGGAGTTGACCTGGGCTTCCTCCTTCTCTTGGCATTGCCGTCAGATGCCACAATTGCTAGGTGGCCTGACATCTCGTCCTCCTCGCATTTGTTGCCACTAGCGTTTCCCGCTGGTGGGAGAGCGGATCGCTCTCTATCACTCATCACGTGATTTTGTGTTTATTGTTTTTTTGCAGTGTTTAATTCACACGCAAAAAAAAAAAAAAAAAAAAGAATGTCTCTGGGTTGGGAATCGAACCCCGAACCTTCGAATTGCGACACCAGTTCTAATTGCACTGAGCCAACTGGGTCCCCGCAAAATCTTGTCAAAATTTCGATATACTACGATTTCACTACTCGATAGGGAAAAGCCGAAACACATCCGCACTCTACAAAAGTCAGTGAACGACGACTGCCGGATGGACACATAATCGTAATAGATGTGCAGAAATAGTTGCATCACTGGATATCGCCATCGCTAGTATCGGTTTGCTGTCGTTGCCAAGTTAACCCCAATCAGTGCATCTCTACCCTATTAATAGAACATCCGATTATCAGATTGTAATAAAACGAGGTGATAGCTCATATGAGTTCCTGATTTACTGTAGGAACTACCTTTATCGTTCCTTGCTCTACTCTGGAATTTTGATATCAATATCCTACCACAAGAAGGTTTTTACTTGGCTTGCCTCTGTCTTGAATGGAAAAAGCCCATAAATAGTCTCCTACAAAGATAATTGGAGCGTTGTTACCCATTTCGATCAATACTACAACGAAATTGCAACAAATATTAAAAAAAGGAAAATTAATTTACCTTCTCCGTCAGGCCACTGATGTAATTTTAAAACGGAACCGAATTCAAAATTCGCAGTAGTGCTGCTCTGATTAAAATAAAATTTTACACGTAATCGAGTTTTAAACTGCTTGACTTTTTCCACACTACCACAGGGCAGGGTGGCTACTCGTAAATACATAAATTCATATATACATACACGTTTCGAGCAAATGCTCCGCTGTGTTGTTAATTCGCTTGTAACGATGTTTAAAAACCCATTACACCAATTTATTGCCACTACAAGTGTAGTTCTACTGTCAGTTTTCGTTTTCATTTCCCCGTAAATTTATTTATTTTTTTTTTCATTTTTTTTATTTCTAGCCAATTCACACACTATGGCCAGCATGTTGCAAGCTCCATCGTCCCCGTAGTGCTTCTGCCATGGACATTCTCTACACTTCGTAAACTTTTAAAGAAATTTCCATAAACTCATAGGTATACCAACACCAACGCCGGCTTCGGCAGCAGATCCAGCACCAGAAGCATTCGAGGTAATTAAAAGGCAATAAAATATTAAACTGGCATTCAATTTGTCGCTATCAATATTCATACGCACTTTGACGATGCGTACTCTGAACAAGTATAATATCTGGATTCATATACGAGTACATATCCATACCGACTACCGCCCTTCAATCCATAACGCCTCATTCTACCAAATTTTATTTGTGTGCATTACTTTTACTGCCAATCATTGCCAGCTTCACTGGTTTCCTTTTTCGCACCAATTTTATGCTGCAAATGGGTGCCCACAGGACTTCGAAATCGAATCGATGTGAGGGAAGGAGAACGATTGTCCCATCATATCGTAGATAGGGATACTCAAAGTGACGCTGTAAGGGTACCACAAAATGCCGATGACGTTTTGTCAAATGGGATTAATAAAGTCAACAACGTGAAAACGTAAAATCTCACATAAAATCGGAATATTTCTCTGGATTTTTTTATTTTTTATTCACCCTTGCAATTTAACTATATACAATATATGTATATCGAGTCAAACTCAGTCATCGTTGCATCGTAACATCAAAATCCCACATGTGTCATCTCGATGACGAGTTTTATTTATCCGGTGAAACAAGCACATCCAATCAACAACCAAACTAATGCTTCAAGCCAATATAAACGAGTAGACACCAATGATACTCACACTCACACTAGCATAGACTGAGCGAAAAAGTATATCCTTGATAGCGGAAGTCCTCTGGAGATATCTGTCAGAGGGGTTACAGTCAAATGTCAATCCCTACCAGCAGCAAGCCCTCTGATACACGTATTTGGAAGTGGGTCAATGCATAAGAGTCCATTTGTGACGAGATACGAAAAGTTATAACGGTATTAAGGACTAAAAAAAATTAAAAACAATACAAAAAAAAAAGGGATAACACGATGACGGTGTTGTAACCCGGTTCCATTGCAAGTTAATAGTTTTATTAAGTTGTTGCAGTTTGAATTTGGATGGATGTGAGTTCAGCAGAACACTCTCGATAATGAACGATGAACAATGGATGACATTTAACGAGAATTGACAGTTTGTTGCTTTTAATTCGTTTAACGGAAATATTTACACATCTGTATAGGTATTATATATGCCTAGTATACGGCCTTAAACCGTTTATGGACTTGATAATGTTTGTAATGCATTGAAAGCTACTCGTACTTGTAAAGTGACATTTTCAAACAGCTTGAAACTTTAAACCTTGATATAGTTTACAATAAAGCAGCGTTTGCTGTTTTAAATTTTCCGACAGCGGTATATCAGTAAATAGACAGCATTTGAGTATCAAGCGGACGTGGATCAGAGAAAGACCTCGTCATTTACTTTAATGCCCACTGGAACGATAAAGTAATATCCAGTATGAAGTTGGTAACATCCCGATTATGATGGTCAGAATAAGAGGGTTTCTCTCCCTAGGGATCTACGAGATCTAACTAATAATCGTTTGCAGTGTTTTGTCATGTTAGGGCTTCGTGCCATTCTACTCTACTATCATCTAACTGGGTTCAACCATACTTACTTACATAGGTGGCGCTATAATTAAGGGGTAAAATCGGGCTACTACTATCAAGCCTCTACAGGTAGCCCGGTCGTTTGTTAACATGCTCCTGTTGCCTGTTACATTGACCTAAGGGTAAGATTCGAAGACCCCGCAACCTGGTTCATTAGTGTCCATTCTTTCCACATCTTCGGGACCGGATACAATACGAAGAATTTATTCTGCAAACGCCCGTGGATATCGTCATCGGCCTTAAATAATATGACAGAACGCCAACACCAAAAGTCAAAACAAACAAACTTCCTGATAAAAAATATGATTATCTGTCAAACGCTAGTTTGTGTCTCTTTCCGGCACAGACATTGCGCCAAAAATTTATTTTTGCGCGTTTCCTTTGTCTTATGTCAATTGCCAGTATTGTGTCACATCAAGCACATGTACGAGGGCGGGTCAATAAGTCCGTGACTTTTTGAATTTCTGACCTCTTTACTGAAACAGCAACACTGCTCCTGTCAACAGGCATCTGTCAGTTGACTCCTGTCAAAATTTAAACTTGCTGCGTCAGTTAGTTTGTGTTTGACAGCTATTTTTATCAGACTACTCACTAATTTGAGGAGAAAATGGAAAAAAGTGAATTTCGTGTGCTTATTAAGCATTATTTCTTGCGAAAAAAAACCATTACCGATACCAAGGCTAAGCTTGATAAATACGAGTACTATGGGGACTCTGCACCATCGATTTCAATGGTAAAAAAGTGGTTTACTGAATTTCGTTGTGGCCGTACAAGCACTGAAGATGCCGAACGTCCTGGACGCCCAGTTGAGGTCTCTACACCCGAAACAATCGAAAAAATTCACGATATGGTGTTGGCCGACCGAAGATTGAAAGTGCGAGAGATTGTGGAAGCCGTAGGGATCTCGCATGGCTCAGTGGTTTCAATTTTGAATGATCACTTGGGCATGAGAAAGCTTTCCGCAAGATGGGTGACGCGTTTGCTCACAGTCGACCACAAACGCAATCGTGTAACAACTTCACAGGAAGGTTTGGCGTTGTTTAATCGCAAGATGGAGGAGTTTTTGCGCCGTTTTGTAACCGTGGACGAAACATGGATCCATCACAACACACCAGAGAACAAACAACAGTCAAAACAGTGGGTTTCTAAGGGTGAATCGGCGCCAAAGAAGGCCAAGGTGGGTTTGTCAGCCAATAAAGTTATGGCGACTGTTTTTTAGGATGCACGCGGGATAATCCACATTGACTACCTTCAAAAGGGAAGAACAATCAATGGGGAATATTATGCCAACTTATTGGACCGATTCAATGACGATTTGAAAAAAAACGACCTCATTTGGCCAAGAAAAAAGTTCTTTTCCACCAAGACAATGCAAGGGTGCACACATGTGCAGTTGCCATGGCAAAAATCCATGAATTGGGCTATGAATTGCTCCCTCATCCACCCTATTCTCCAGATTTGGCTCCGAGCGACTACTTCTTGTTCCCAAACCTGAAGAAATGGCTTGGTGGAAAAAGATTTGACTCCAATGATGAAGTCATCTCGCAAACAAAGGCCTATTTTGAGGACCTCGACAAATCATTTTTTTTGGAAGGGATAAAAAAATTGGAGAAGCGTTGGACAAAGTGTATAGAGCTCAAGGGAGACTACGTTGAAAAATAAAATTATTTTTTTATCAAAAAATCTGTGTTTTAATCCAAAAGTCACGGACTTATTGACCCGCCCTAGTATCTATCTTTTAAAATGTACTAATGTTGAAATTGTTCCTATAAATAAACTTTCTTAAATGCCACCTGGTCCTTGCACTGTTCATTTCTCGTCTACTCTTAGTCCGCGCTCCTGGTTAAACAAACAGAGTTCATGCTTAAGCGTCATATAGAAGGACTGGGTTAATCAAAATCTTAAATAGAGACTTTTTAGTTTATCGGGAAGGGTCTTACTATTCAATTGCTCTCTTAGCCCGTAGAATAAGCGATTGGCAAGAATGATTCTTCGTTTTATTTTGCTGAGGTGTTGCAGAGTAAAGGTAGACAAAGTTCCTAACTGCCTCGATATTATAGCCGTTGACTGTTATATTCTGTCGATGCTGTACATCCAGCATAGTCCAGCTTTTACTAGTAAATTGATTATGCCAGATTCTGTGTCAGTAATAGCGAACGCACTGGTAAAAGTCCGCTGTGTTACCCAATTATATCAATGTCTTCGGCGTATGCTACTCGTAATATATACATAGGTGTTCGCAAGTGAGTTCCGTACAATCCACTTTAAAATTATGACATTAAAGTCTCGCTTAAGTCATTACGGATTTTGACGAAGCAGCGAGCGTTCTCAGTCGTCATTCTGCAAAAACAGATGAGTTTGGCAGGAATGCCAAAATGGCTCGACCAGGGATATGAGTGGTGAGTGAGCCTCATGTAAATGTATTTTCCAACTAAACGCCTCAATCATTTCCTTTACCAGTTTTGATGTGTTTGATTGTGTATTAACATGAAGTAAAGTTGTCGCGGTAAAATTTACCACAACAAGTTCTACACTTTCCCTTCCTTCGTCTTTCCACTTACATTCTTTTCCGTTGGTTCTTCAAAATCCTAGAAGGGTGGTGGGCAACCATGGGTTCATCAGCCATTGGTGCACCCTCGTAGCATCTTGAAGGATCAACCATCGCAGGTAGGACGGACGGTCCATTATGGAAGCGACCGGAGGAAAGGCGAAGGAACCGCGCCCAACGAATTAATGTTTAGGAGCCTTTACCGAAGTTGTCGGCTCTTGCCCTTCTCGTCTTCTCCGCTCCACCCATTTCTTTCCTGCCCCATCCGTTATTTTGGCCCACCCCTTCATTTTATGTCCGTTGTCTTTTTGGAGAAGCATATTGGCGGGAAGAATTGGTGGGTTCTTGAACTCTGTCTTTCTGCTTCTATGCTTGTCGGAGGGGACAACCAATAGGTCTGCGAAAAGGCAGAGACAGGACGGTCACTTTAGTAAAAGCGGGTTACGTCTAGAGCCAAATGGACGGTCTGGAACCCTCTGCGTGCGATAAACCCCAGAAGATTTTAAACTACTGACGCCTTATTCGGTGACGGACGGTCGCCCATCGAACCACAAATAAAAATTGTAAAAGAAATACTCGTATAATTGTAAAGATTGGACTCCCATTTGCGTGCCCCGCACTTCCGAAATTTAAGACGAAAGGATTCACCGGAATATCTTTGGTTAGTCTACATTGGGTAGCACTCAGAGATAGAATTCCTTCCAATAGTCTCGTCGTATGAGTAGTTCCTTGTTTCTCCCCCACGATACCCCATCCGATCATTATCAGAAACGGATAATGATCAGGACATATAAACGCGAGTAGGCCGTATATTGTTTGGCAAATTATCTTTTTCCTTTTTTTATCTTATGGGAAGGACTGGTGTTGCATTGCGACTGAATGCAACCCCAATGATTGATCGTAAGGGAAATATTAGCTCGGACCAAAGGGAAATCCCAATATTGAGGAAATTTTCCCCAGATGTGGTAAATAAGAATAAGACCTTCATGGGTGTGTGTGTGTGAGATTGGAAGCAAGGGAGGTCCAAGGCATGGTGGCACACTTCATCAAAATTGCGGAGTGTTGTACACAAAGACCAACAAATTGAATGGACGTATGTGTGAGACCTGCAGTCCGAGCCAATATCGATGGGGTAGGGTTGACCACTTCTTGGTTGACCATCAATAAGTTAAAGCAAGTTTTTGCAAAAACGGAAAAAAAGCGAAAAAGAAAAAAAAACAAAAAAAGAGAAAAAAAAGGAAGAACTGAGGACTAAAAAGGGGAAGACTAGGTGTTCCCCGGAGTGAAACCTTTCGATAAAAAAAAAACATATCACGTTTTAGTGTCGGGCTCCGCATGTAGCGGTTCAGGCTATTTGGTGGTACCTTCAGTATCATCCTTCAAAAAAAACATCTCGTTGTCGTCGCCTTTCGGCTGTTAGATTATCCACCAATCCTCGATTAATAAAAAGATCCATTTTATAACGTATAGCAAAAAGATTCCTTTTCTTTCTGGTGTAGTTTTCGGTTTATTTCTTTTGCAGCACACGGTTTTGCACTTCCGATCGGAAAAAGTGCATGGCGCCTACTTTAAAAACAAAAATTATTTTAAATTGAAATTCCCTACATATTTCCTTCCCTGAACCCAGCCCAGCTGAGCAGCCAAAGGGGTTCAGCAAACAATTTGCTGCCACTGCAAATTTTCCCAGGGCATTCTTTTTTCTTTCCATCCCAAGAGACAGATCGTCACACTGATATTAATCACCAACCGGGGTTTTCGGGGTGGGGGTTCGGCTCGGGGTTTTTTTTTTGTTCTGCCGGCAATCCGGCCATCATAAATTTCGGATACTACTTAGCCCGGGGAAAATTCTGCAACAAAGTATTCCGTTGTGAGGTGAAAGTTGAACACACATTTTTGCCATAAACGCTTATATTTCATCTATCACGGTCTATTACTGTAAAAGTCATCATACCTATGGGCAAAAAAGTTCTTCAGGTACGTTTTAATCTTATCTTCGAAAATGAACTGCCTTTCGTCCAAATACTCTTCGTCTGAAGAGTACGATGGGTGGTGCATATCTTCCCATCCAAATGAATTCAGCTTTTGTTTTGTCACTAAAGCTGTGTATAGTCTGGCGTTTTTATGCTGCAAAACAACTCCCTTTTTGTTAGCCAACTCTGGCCGTTTTTCTTGCAGTGTCTGCTTCAAAGTATCGGGCTGAGATAAATATTTATTGTCTGATTGGGTGGAAGCAACTTGCAGTAAAGAACACCTCGCTCATCCCATCACTTGCTTAAGATGACCTTTTTTGGGATGCGAATCTTGTTTATCGACCGATTGCGATGTTTCACCAGTAGCGCACCATTACCTCTTACGCCGAAAGTTGTTGTAAACCAGAACTCATTGAACAACCCAATAACTTTGTGATGACCAAATCCTTGCGCTGCTGCCGGACCTAACCCACACATAAAAACCAACGTTGAATGTGGATTCACTGATAGAGATCGAACGAATATCCATACTATTCAAGTTGCTCAAAGACCAAGCCCCTGATTTACTTTTGGTTAACGAAACTAAATCCAGAACATAAGGCAAAATAAATGTGAAGAAGTATGAAGAAACCGACACAAAAAAACAATTTGGGATTTAAAACAGTGTAGAGCTCTGTACAATATTACTGAGGTTCTACTAGATGCTAGAGGCAAGCACCCTGTCCGAAGTTGAAAGCGGTTTACGTGGTCGCTGCCTATGCGCTTGGCGCTATTTCCTTCCTCTCTCGATTCTTAAGGGTGGAGTCGGAGGAGAATTATTTCTTAATTTGCCGAGATGTTAATGCTAAACACAGAGATTGGAGATCAGGTACTAAATACTATAGGAAACCTACTACCCAATCGGTCGGTTCAGCATAGTGTTACGTACCGACTCGGTTTAAAAGCGACTATTGTTTCCCAGATACGACACCTTTCTGGATCTGCGGTTTTTCGACACACTGATATAACTGACAGGAACGAACTTTAAACCGTGTACGAACTTTTGTATATTTTGTGACCATTGTAGTCTCAGATCCGAAATAACCCTTCCAAAAGAAATTGTTTTTCAATTGTTCAAAGACATTCCTACAACTATAGTAAGGTGCGTTGTACACATTTCTCCAGAACACTGACGAGAACACTCTCCTCGAACTCACTCTACCCACCGTCTAATAGAAATTTGTCAAAGGTGGAGATTGACAGGTATCTTTAAATAATAGACGAGACAATTAAACGTACGCGGCCAAAACGATATCTGGATATCAACACACTGACAACCACGACATATTCCGCAGCGCAACTATTGACACACTAAACCGACATAAAAGAAGACTGCTTTCGAGACCAAAAACTTTGTTCAGACATTTTACTGGCAGACATAACCCTGAAATCAGGACATTGAAGTCGTTGATCAAAATCCTTCAAAGGTTAATTAAAGAGAATTGCAGCCCTGAACAAAAACTGCTAACAGCCGGCATAGATCCAGAATAAACTGTCGATAATGGTAACTTCTTTGTGATCGAAGATCCGGAGAAGAAGCAAGAGGCCATAGGAGCGACCCTTCGGGATCTGGAAAACCAGGCTCTTTCACACAATTTCTGCTTTCGAAGTTAAATATCCAACTGGCGATTCGATAACTCAAGTTGCGCCGAATTCAATGACAAAGATATGGCAAATTGTGTCATCGTCGATGAGACAGAGCTTCCTACGTTCATTCGTTCATTTTGAAAGAAGAGCACAATACGATCTTTAAATCACTTAGAAATAAGAAATCAGGGGGAACAGATGGCTAGCTTCGCCGCTAATCTTCCACTTCGCTTAACGGGCTCAAAACAGGCGACTCAACTACGACAAGGATAGCGCGCACGGTAATGCAGAGCGCCTCCGACTCAGTGGGTGGAAAGGGGTAGCGATGAAAGGGTTGTTATCCATAATTTTGGTGGTGTATACAGGGTGAGTTTTTTAACTTGAGACATCCAAATTACTCGAAAAATACGCGATATCGCGAAAAATGTTTCAGACAAAAGTCACAAGGTTCTGAAGGGGACATAAGATGGTGACCACGAGTTTGACTTTGAGACCTATTTACAAGGTCAAACGAAGGTCACTTTTGATTTTTCAAATGATAATTCCTGATTTTCATTGCTCAGTCGTATTCCTCAATGGGGCACACGACTTTGTCTCAAAGGTTTTATTCATTCAGTGCTAGACACCACTGCACTGGCACGCCTAAATCATTAATCGGCTTCCAACGTTGTTAGGGTGTTTGAAGTTCGATATTTGTTTTGAGGAACTGATTATTATTAGTAACGTTTTCCAGATTAATAATGCAGGCTATTGCAGTTGAAGAGAAAATTGAAATGATATTGATTAATGGAGAAAGTGGAAGGAACATCGATGGTACTCGCCAAATAAGTGGTGAATCAGGAATTTCTCAAACGATTGTCTGTAAGATATACGAGGGCGGGTCAATAAGTCCGTGACTTTTGGATTAAAACACAGATTTTTTGATAAAAAAATAATTTTATTTTTCAACGTAGTCTCCCTTGAGCTCTATACACTTTGTCCAACGCTTCTCCAATTTTTTTATCACTTCCAAAAAAAATGATTTGTCGAGGTCCTCAAAATAGGCCTTTGTTTGCGAGATGACTTCATCATTGGAGTCAAATCTTTTTCCACCAAGCCATTTCTTCAGGTTTGGGAACAAGAAGTAGTCTCTCGGAGCCAAATCTGGAGAATAGGGTGGATAAGGGAGCAATTCATGGATTTTTGCCATGGCAACTGCACATGCGTTTGTGGTCGACTGTGAGCAAACGCGGCACCCACCTTGCGGAAAGCTTTCTCATGCCCAAGTGATCATTCAAAATTGAAACCACTAAGCCATGCGAGATCCCTACGGCTTCCACAATCTCTCGCACTTTCAATCTTCGGTCGGCCAACACCATATCGTGAATTTTTTCGATTGTTTCGGGTGTAGAGACCTCAACTGGGCGTCCAGGACGTTCGGCATCTTCAGTGCTTGTACGGCCACAACGAAATTCAGTAAACCACTTTTTTACCATTGAAATCGATGGTGCAGAGTCCCCATAGTATTTATCAAGCTTAGCCTTGGTCTCGGTAATGGTTTTTTTTCGCAAGAAATAATGCTTAATAAACACACGAAATTCACTTTTTTCCATTTTCTCCTAAAATTAGTGAGTAGTCTGATAAAAATAGCTGTCAAACACAAACTAACTGACGCAGCAAGCTTAAATTTTGACAAGAGTCAACTGACAGATGCCTGTTGACAGGAGCAGTGTTGCTGTTTCAGTAAAGAGGTCAGAAATTCAAAAAGTCACGGACTTATTGACCCGCCCTCGTAACATCGGCATTAATACCATCCTTATCATGTTTCAATGCATCAATAACTTTCTAGTCAGGATTTTCGCAACCGGGTTTCCTTTTGTCAATGGGCACTTCAGCAAATTGAACGAGACCCCCTTTTCTTCGCCAAGGTGTTATTCTCAGATGAGTCGACTTTCACCAATCACGGTACGGTTTGTACGGTGGTGACGTTTCTTATGTCACATTTACCAGCTATATCTTAAGGAATAGTACTTATGATCTAGGTCAACCATAACAACTAGTACATCTAGATCGAATGGGCACCAATGTCTCGGTACAAATGGACTTCCCAACTGAAGGTGGTTACATATGGACTGGGCTTGATGGAGGAGCTTTTTAGTTGAGTTGAAACCCCTATTCAGCCCGATTATAATGCCAACTTAGTAAGTAAGTACTCCCAAGTATTGATGACTTCACCATTAAATAAAGCACGCGGGGCAGGTGATATCTTGAGCTCATCTTTTTCACATTGCCACGACACAATGATGATGATCGTGCTGTGGACCGTTGTAACCTTAAAACCTTTTCACATTGTCACCAAATCTACCCCATTTTTGGTGCTTGAGGTTTTGATCAAATCACTTCTACAGACTGTTTAACAGCAAGTGCAATCTGTATTGCGCGATATATGAATGCCTGAATAAAAATCCATGTCTAGTTTTGACAAGGTGATGATGAAAATCTTTCTCTGCTTCGCATTTCCTGTTAGCAAACTCACTGAGATTTTTGATCCCAAAACGCTTAAGCTGCAATAAGCAGCCTTTCACTGCAGGAACAATTTACCAGAAGACTGCCAGACTACCTGTATTCATTGATTACATCTACTGGGTTGTTAAAAAAGTTCTGCGTTTTTTTTCTTAGAAGCATCGCAAATCTCTGTGCACACCATTACGAAATTTTTGTTGTTTATTCCAATAGAGAGGGTTACCCTATACATTGTAACGAGAACTTGTCTTACTCGCTTTTGTTCAGGAAGTACAGATCATGTTAATTATGTTCGCACTAGACATCACCCACAACAGACGACGATCAAATTTTGTCTGCAGTTATCACTGAAAGGCATTTGACGACATCGCTCAGTGGTTTAACATCGCCCATACTACCATTACGAAGACACTGAAAAGGCTTGGTGTATCGAAAAAGGTGAATGTTTGGGTTCTTCACGAGCTCAGTTAAGGAAGTATTATGGATCGCATAATGGTCTGTGCGCCGTTGTTGAGCTGGAACTCGCTTGTGGCTTTCTTGAAAAGAGTGGTTATGGGAGACGAAAAATGGGTGGATAACAACAACATTCGGCGTAAGAGGTCACGGTGCGCTACTGATGAAACATCGCAATCGGTCGGTAAACAAGATTCGCATCCCAAAAGAGGTCATGTTATGCAATTAATGGGATTAGTGAGGTGTCCTTTACTTCAAGTTGCTTCCACGTATTCAGACAATAAAAAGTGATCTCAGCTCGATACTTTGAAGCAGGGAATGGAAGAAATGCGGCCAGAGTTGGTTAACAAAAAGGTTGTTGTTTTGCAGCATAAAAACGCCAGACCACGCACAGCTTTAGTGACAAAACAAAAGCTGAATTCATTTGGGTGGGAGGCTATGCAGCACCCATCGTACTCTTCAGAACTTGGGCCTTCTGACTACCATCGGTTCCGCTCTCTCCAAAACAATTTGGACGAAAGGCAGTTCAATTTCGTAGATAAGATTAAAACGTTCCTGGAGAACAATTATGCCGGCGAGACAACGCCAATTTATGTAAAATATGTTGAACTGAAGGCAGTTGGACAAACACCACCCTTACTTGGATGAGTCCCAGGTCCACTCCGACCATATAAGTAAGCAAGTAATTATTCTACTGACTAACTACTAAAGGTTTTACAAATCAATGATTAACAGTCAACCATGTCAGTGGGTTAAATGCACTACTCATTCGTTGTGCCACATATTAACGAAACAAAAATCAACGCAAAGCCTTAACCACAGCCAGTATCCAGTTTTCGCTCCCTACAATTATGAACTCGAACAACAATTTGGCTATTTACTCGAAAAACTCAATTTGGCTTTCTAATTATGATTGATTACATTCACGACCAATTGTTCATAGATACAGGAAATATGCTCGACAGACTTTCAAGGACAAGTCACAATTTCACTACCAAGTTTAAAAAACTCAATTCACACACACATGCTCCGATGGCTTTATCGTGCGACCACATTGGTCATTTAATTAGACCACATTTTCATTTCATGTCCACGATTTGATGGACATTTTTAATGTCTATCTCTGGACAGAACATTAAAGACGACCACATAGTCAGGTAAACACAGAGTCAGGACCGAACGAAGCATCAAATAAATGTGCAAATAGTTGATGACCACAATCTGAAGATATGTCCGAGGACCGCAATAAATTGTTTCCTGACATAAAAACCATCCACCTCTATGGATAATAATACTGGGTGTATCTGTGGTGCTGCATTCCTAGGGTCCATGGCCACTAAAGCGGTATTTTGTGACCATCAGTAGACAGAACCGTGTAATGGTGGTCATCTGCGGATGATCCTTATGTGAAATGGTTATTATTATCCAGAGTGGGATGAGCACTCACATGAAAAATATCTTTCTCTTAATCCCAACCCTTTTTAAAAAAAAAAACAAAAAAATGTATCCCTACTCCGTATGCAAGGCTCTGCACGAATGGTTGCGGATAAATATTATCGTCACCGCTTCAATCACGAACATGACATTTTGTTGTTAAGCACACTTCACGAGCTTTTGACACAATTGCACTAGACTATGCACTGCCAGATGACAAATGTCCTTTTACAAATGCAAACAGAAAATCAAAACGACTGAACGAGGATAATTGTGCTCAAAAGTATTTGCAAATGGCACGCGATCCTTGCATTAATTTGTAGATATGTGAGCTCGACTAAATCGTCGAGGGAGTTCCACTCGTACTTTGTGGGTTAAGGGTGCAAAAGCCATAACTACACTGCCACTGCCACTGCAACTGTAACTGTAACTGCAATTGCAGTCACTTGTGGGGATTTAAATTGAGCGTACCTTTTTAACAAGACTCGTGCGGCAGTCATTTGGCGGCGAATTTAATTTCTACCTCAAAGGTGTGCTCTTTATTCAATTGGATTTCATTGAAACTGTACAGAATTTAAGAATGTTTTTGGACAAATGAATGGTGAGGGAACTTATCAGTTTCTTTGTACATATGGGGGCAATGCCATGTCAGATGCATTCGAAATGCAACTTGGCTTTTGTAGTCGATGGGAGAAGTCAGTTAAAATAATTGTACACTCTCCGCATGATTCTAATCAGCTCGCTCACTGTACCTACGTAGAAGGACAATGAACGCATGATCGGATGGATCCAAATACGGTGCTGTAAAATGGATCTGTTATGTTTTTGTCATTTAAGCAAAACAAAAAGTAAGCTTCTTTAGCTCAGCAGTCTGGAAAGTATGACAATATTGCTATTTTGGAGCTTACAACTCTTTTCGGAATTACATCGAAACTTTTATGATATCCTAGATTGATATTGACGCTGAGCGGTATAAATCTGCCAACACTGCAATTATGACTATAAATTAACTGGATTGGCACTTGTCATGACCTACTAAAGAGTTTTCGAATAAGGACTTGACAACTTTTTTTTAAAATAAAACGCAAACGATTTGTTCCTTCCTGTTCCTGTTCTTCCAACGTCGTCTGCTTGTTGGCATAAACCAATGACTTAACGTACCCCAACAGAAAATAGTCAAGCGGCGTTAAATCGCACGAACGAGGCGGCCAATCGACTGGCCCATTTCTTGCGATGAAATTTACCATCTTAGCGCATCTTCTCCAGAACCCGATCGGAGAACGTACGTCGCTTCAAATGGTCCATCGGCTTCAATTATTGAGTCAGTTTGATCTTGTATGGGTGTAAACCAAGATCCTTACGCAAAATACGCCATAAGGTTGTCTGAGCGATGCCCAATTCTTGAGAACGCCGTGGAATTGACTGATTTGGATCGTTTGCTATAGACGCCTGAACGGCAGCGATATTTTCGACACTTCGACCAACCCGTTGTCTCACTGACAAGGCAACATCACATAACGAATATGTAGACTCAAATTTTTGCACTAAACTTGTTATTGCCTGTCTACTAGGGCGAGAATTACGACCGAAAATTGGAATTAACGCTCTTAAAGTTGCAGTCACCGACTCGGAATTTCGGTAGAAAATTTTTATAATTTGCAGACGTTGCTCGTTCGTGTACTTTACCATGATGAAAATGTTGAGCTTACTGAATAAATTGACAGTGACAGTTTGATGATTAGTGAAAGAGTGCGTTCACAAATTAAATTCAAAGTTGTCAAGTCCCTATTGGAAAACCCAATAGATATATTTACTAAGCTAATATCCACCAACAAGAATAAATTGGGCAAAAAAAAATATGGCAGCTCTGTTTGCTGTCAGGAAGGACTGGCTCTCAAATCGTAAATCAAAAATTATGTCAATAATCAGCGTGAGAGATTCCTAACTTACTTAGGTGACGCTGAAATCCAGGATAAACCTGTGGCTTAACAAACAAGCCTTTCAAGCTAACACAATCTCAGACCAGGCTTCTGCAGTGCCGCAATCCGGGTTAGTTAGCGCCCCCTTCCCTTCTACAAAGCCTGGGTCGGAATTATTAGTGCAGGAAACTCCAGGTTTTAGCGAAGAAGAGTTGGGATTAGCCGTGCAGACAATGAAAAACAGAAGAGCACTCGGCTCAGATGGTATTCCAGCAGAAGTAATAAAAATGACTGCCCAAGCATGCCCTAACCTGCTGCTCAACATGTACAACAGTTGCCTTGAAGAAGGATTCTTCCCAAAGAGCTGGAAAAAGCAACGATTGGCACTGATCAGCAAAGGAAAAGGAGACCCAGACTCCCCATCAGCGTACAGGCCCTTATGTATGCTGCTCAAATCACGGCTCACAGATGCAGTACAAAGAGCGGGAGACTGGACAGGAAGGCAGTACGGGTTCAAGAAAGGACGCTCCACGGGCGTAGCCATTGAAGAAGTGGTGAAGTCTGTTCCAACCGCCCAACAAGGAAGTTGCCGCTCTAAGAAGAACAGAAGGCAACCCCAGACGTAAGAAATGCATTCAAGCCAGGTGGAGTGATATACTAAATGCGCTAGAAATTAGATTCAACATACCAGCCTATCTATTACATATGATGAAGGACTATCTCAGGGATCGGGAGCTGATCTTCGAGACCACAGAAGGCCTACGAAGCAAGGAAGTAACATCTGGAGCAGCACAGGGATCAATCCTGGGACCAGAACTCTGGAACATCTACTATCATGATATACTGCGGATGGAGATCCCTGAAGACACCTTTCTCGTTGGGTACGCAGACGATAAGTAGAACCAAGTCATGCGACGAACAACCTTCTGGATGGATGAGCACGGTCTTAGTTCGGCAACAGAGGAAAATGAGATAGTCCTTCTGACGAAGAAGAAAATCCCGACACAAATAGACTTCCAAATTGGCTCTGAAGTCATCAAGAGCAAGGACGCGGTGAGGTATTTGGGATTGAGGCTTGACACAAAACTAACTTTCTGGCAACAAATAAAGCACGCAGCGGAAAGAGCCTCTAGAATTCCAACATCACTCAGTAGATTAATGGCGAACATAGGTGGTCCAACGCCAAGTAAGCGCAGACTATTAATGTCGACAACGCATGCCATTCTCCTATATGGAAGTGAGATCTGGGCAGACGCGCTTCCACAAGAAAAGTACTGGAAGTAGATAGCGGCAGTGCAAGGACATGGAGCTCTACGCGTGGCTAGCTCTTACCGAACGGTGTCGGAACCATTCGTCCTTGTAGTCGCAGGAGTGACTCCTATCGATCTCATAGCGGCACAAAGGAAGTACGTCCACAAAACAAGGCGGAAATCGGATTGGAAGCGGCAATCGACCAAACAGAGTAGCAAACGATACGGAAGTGGCAAGAGAGCTGGATCTCGGAAAGCAGAGGGAGGTGGACAGCGAGGCTGATAAGAAACGTGGCTGAGTGGAAAGACCGGAAACACGGTGAAGTCAACTACTTCGTCACCCAGTTCCTCACCGGACAGGGAAATTTCAAAGCCTTTTTACATAGGATCCGCAAAACGGATAGCCCAGCCTGCCAATATGGTGACTTCCCAGCAGACGACGTACATCACACATTTTTTGCTTGCAGAAGATAGGAAGCCCAATGCATAGCACTGGAAAACAGTATTGGTGCCTTCAACCCAGAAAACGTAGTGGATAAAATGCTGATGAGTGACCTGTACTGGGGAAGAATTTGCCAGTTTGTGGAAGATATTCTCAGAAGAAGGAAAAGAGAAAAGAGAAGAAGAACATTACCGGGAAAGCACGTTAATCCGAAAGCACGTGTGGGAACTGCGTACTAGCTATGACAATGCTTCGTCCCAACACAAGGTTGATTAGCCTGAATCCGTTATCGGGGGTAGTTTCATGCAGGCTATGCTTTCAGACAGTACAAAAGATTCCTTCTCTTCCTAGCTGGGGCATTGCTCGTAGGTCTTGTTGAAGAGGTCATAGAAGGTGTCTTTGGTGTCGTCATCTTTCTCCTCTCCGCGCTAACCTGATATGCGCTGTTGGCGAATTTAACCCTGATGCGGATTGCTACGAGGCGCTCGTTCGCATGCCGGAAGCTCAAGACTTTTTTCCTAAGTCTGCCTCCGACAACAAATCCGCATTCCAATAAGCGCTGCTTTTGCCGTCGATAGCAACTGCCGTAGTAGATGTTGCTGTTTTTCATCCTTATTTTGTCCGTCCCATCCCATCGCATTTCTTGGTTGGCGGTAAAATCTGCCTTGCAACAGTCTAGGTAGTTGTTCGTCTGCACATTGCCTATTGACGAACCTTACATCCTATATTCGTTTGCAGCGGTGTTCTTAACAGCCCGGATAAGGTCTTATTTGTTCCAAGATTTTACTTCACCGTTGATTCTATCTGAGAAATTTATCCGCTGTCCTGTTCATGGTGCTGCTATTTTAGTCTGCTAGTCAGCATTCGCGCTTATAATTTTAGCAAGTCGAATCGCGATGGACACTGACCAATACCAGACGGTTACCACTTAAAGTTAAAATAAGCACAATTGAGGTGTAGAAACAGCTGCAACACTGGATATCGCGAGGTTGACACCTTTCAACTTCTACTCTATTTCTACAGTATCTAGCCATCCATTTGCCACTTTAAGCCAAAGAAAAAGCGATTGGGGAAAGCAACACTTCGTTTGATTTCTGATGTCACTATCAGATGTAACAGCGGAGCTGAGATATACAAAGTTTCTCTCTACCACAAAGTTATTGATGTATTTTGTGAAGATGACGACAGCTCGAACTCATCCAATGATGTCGTAGTAATCAACTTTTAAAAATGTGATGTTGACTTACGAGTTTAACACAACTTTCTCCAGCATTATATTTGAACTGCTACGTGAAAGTGCAGCAAATTTTCTTGAGCCGTTTTTGGCATCAAAAGTCTAAAAGACATTGTTTCCAGTCTTAAGGGGGCAGCGAATGTTTGCCATCATCGTTTTGCAAATTCGAAAGAGTTCTCAAGGATTGCAAAGGCTTGATATGGCCCTGTCACAAAATGTCATGTCATAGGTGGTGAAGTTAACAGTTTCCCCTTTCTTGTGGATCGGAAAACGGGGCTGAGGTTCCATTCTTTGAGTATACCTATACTTCCTGAGAAGCAAATCTTCGTAATGAGTTAGTTCATGGTCTTTACCAAGTCATTGTGCACAATTTTAAAAACCTCGGCAAGTAGGCCGCATAGTCTAGCAAGCAGCTTTGTTGTACTTAAGCTTAAATATAGATAAACTCACTTCAATTTGGTCGGATGAAGGAATTTCTCGACTTTCACCGTCCATGCTGAAGGGTTTGTTCTCCTTGACAGCGGATGTTGGATTGATTGTTCTCACCAATTTAACAGTCTGTGTTTCCATAACCTCGGTACCGAATGTGTCTCTACTACTATGCTTCCTTGTTTGTTTTCACAGGGCTCTGTCCGAATCTTTTGGTTAACTTTTGAATTTTTTAGTAATTCTTCCGAATAGCACCTCTCATATTTCATCAATGTTATTTTGCTCGCCTCATCCTTTGCTCGTAGAGATCATAACCCATCCTTGTATCTTGGCTGCAACGAGGTGGTGGTCCTATTATATATTCGCCGCGTGAAAAGTCGAACATCGGTGATACTGGAGGAGTGCCATGCGTCCATCATGAGAACATCAGGGACCATCATATCTCTTCACGGATATTAAGGTAAGGAAACCAATCTGGCCAGCTATAGTGACAACATTCTTTGGTAGGGTCGTATTTCCTCTATTTGATAGCGTTGGCATATCTCAGGCTGATGTTGGCAAGTAGTGTTGTATTAATGGACGAGCTTGCGTGTCGTAAATCCAAGAATTTCTTACCTTGCTCGGATGTTTGCACCCAAATAGACGCCGTTTCTTTTCTTAGTAGCAATCACCGTAGTATTTCGCAGTTCCCATCCTTCTTTTAACCGGCCCATTCCGACGTATTTTTTGAATGGCTATGGTATGTCCCCTGTAGTTCGGCTGCAATATGTTCGGAGTTTGAAATACAAGTTTAGCCGAGCATAAGAATGTTCTGAAGTGTAAGCCCGTATCTTCCTTCCACATTTTGTTAAAATTTACAATAGCATCTGGTACGGCTTAGCAAAAAAAACAAAAAACGATGAATCTAGGCCATATTTCCGGATTAATTATGAAAGACTCAGCTTTTGCCCAGTCACCGGACATAAGACCCATTTATGTATAGATTATCGTCGGCTTCAAAAGTACCAGCAATTCTCGTAATGGCTATTCATAAATTTGCATTGCCTTCGTAAGCTAATTACATGCGGCTTAATATCAATCAATTCCACTACCAACCAACCAGCGTTTCCCATAAGATCACCAGCATATGGAAAATGCATTTAAGTATTAAAATTACATTAATTCCATTGGATAAATATTGAAAATCCGATAGCCTCACATATGCAAATAATAATGGTAAAAAAAAAGTTAAAAATAAAATTGAAACAAAAAAAACAGAAACAGCTTCACCATGTGACAGGAGTTAATCATAAATCACACGTCAGATTGGCACGTCAATTTCAGCCCTCTCACCTGTGAAGGTGGCACTTAAAAGTAAACCCAGAGGGTTGTATTCGCATGAGAGTACAGCTGCCATATCAGGCAGCCAACTAAGGGTCAGTGCATTAATCCTTGTATACAAATTAATTGGAAAATGAAAACAGCGGCTTCACCGCAGTTGATAATCAGCAAATCCAATCAATTGAGCGGCACTGGAGTTATTTATCATGGTGATCCCATCATTCCAATCCGAACCCATCACCAATTTAAGTGGGGGGGTTCATCTCACCCCCATCACGACATATCCGAACAAATGTTGGGAGCCACAAATCCTTGCATTCTCACGATGACATTTCCGGTGATAAGTGAATCCTTTTGGGCTGTGTTTGCATGGCGCACATGGAAAATGGAAAATCCTTTGACAATTAATCATTTCATCTTTCTATACTCAGTAGAGCGCCCCCGACTTAACTCACACGCTCACACATTAAATTGTTATTGAATTTCGTTTCGTAAGCATCCCCCAAAGGACCTCCATTTCAAGCCCCCCTTCGAGTTTGTTGGATGAAATTGTTTTATCAGTTGACAAGTTGCGTAGAAGACGAATGAACAAATAAAACAAAAAAAAAGGGCACAACACAACCCAAAACAGACAAAAAATTAGGATAGAGAAATGGCATAGGGAAGCAGGACAAAAACTTCTAATCCCTGCACTTAAGGATGAAAGACAATTTGCAAAAATAAGATTAGGAACCTAATATTGTAATAGTCTCTCCCCGTCGTAGTCGTTGTTGCCTTCGTCGTGGTCGTCCTGGATCAGGCATTTGGAAGAAAGTTCGCCTTTCTTGGCTTAGTGTCACACTTACACATAATGGGCCACAGGGACATGCTAGGACTCAGAATTCCTTCCACCGACTACGAATGAATTAACGAATTAGTTGAGCATTTTGGAGCACACATTTGTGCAGCAATGTGTTATATTTTCACAAACATGACTACAAGTCCTTTGCCACATATGTACTCGTATATTTGTATGTATGTATAGTACATACGCAATGTGTTGGTTAATTAGTCCATGAGGAGCTATTTCATGGATTCACGATTCCAGGACTTCGGATTTTCGAACTGTATTCCAATATGCAGTCAGTTGCTCCCAATAGATAATCGTCGTAGTAGTACGAGTACATAGTCCTTTTTGTCAGAGAAGGAGAGCCTGCGTAAACTCCATCCACCCGGGTGTCGTATTCTGGTAGTATCCGTATGTGCTCCTTTGGCGAAAGTAGATTAAACTTCAACTAATGGGAAGAAACTTTTAATATAAATTATAGCATCGGAGTGCCGTGGGAGAATTGATTCGACTCCACTCGACTCGACTCGATTCGATTCGACTGGAGCACATCCTGGCGCTTCAGCTGCTCTACAACTGTATAGTATCTGCAAAACATTTCAGAAGGATGGTGTGGTTCCGATGGCATGAATAAACACACTATTGGAATGGAGAGTGGCAGAACATTTTTCCTACTTACTCATGGGACCGACGACAATCCGACATTTATACTGGATCTACGAGGAACTCTCATTCGAAGTTTGGAAGTTACATTTGATGCTATTAATGAGTGGGCAAGGGACCATCCATGAACGATCCATTGCTACTTTACTCTTCCTCTATCTCAATTCTGTATAGAGATGCTGAAGTCGAGAATTCCCTCGACTGTTCTGAGCTGTGCCTGGTAATTATCGAGTGAACTTGCATGCCAATCAGCATCAATGTCGGATAGAAAAGTACAAGTACGAGCAACACAACTATGGGATTGAGGACGAGAGGAGAGAAGGAGGACGAGTGCCGGGTTTGAATACGAGTACTCATATATGATGAAGGATAAATGGTTGCCTGAGATTTTTTTTCTTGGCACTGAGAAGGATTTTCAGTCCAAGGATGATGCGTGCATTTGTCGAAATGAAATGCAATCAAGCAATCAATTGTAATAGCAATGTCTACCAAATCGTATCCGAAATGGGAATGTGTTGGGGGAATATGGTGTTTTGAGAAGATGAAAAAGTTTGACAAACCGATGAATGGATTCATATATTCTGCTGTTCAATTTGAAATTGATCAGATATATGGTGTTCATAGTTCGCTCTTATGTTGTGTTAAGATTCATACACTGTATTGTTAACAAAGGACTGACTCTGAAGTCGGAACTCAAAAACTCAAATAGAGCACTTCACCAATGAATGTAGCATGATGTCAAGTAAATTTTAAGTTGTAAAAGCGGCTATGTAAGCCTAACCGACATCAACGATCTAACTTTAAAAGTAGCTAAAAAACATGCCAAATCGTACATTCTCAGCTAGTCACAGTCACAAGAAATGCCTACAGTCAGCACAAATTCGTACAAAGAATCAACTTTATTCAAAAGTCCAACAGCCACAACAGCAGATAACAGATGCCTGAGTCAGGTGCATATGTCACTTTAGAATATAAGGGTTTCCTGGCCACACCATTCACGAATGCGCCAACCTTATCTACAACGCTGATATTAAAGGCGCAAACATCCAAATATTCACGGATGCAGCTATAAATGCCCTTAGCTCGCAAATCGTTGGCTCCAAATCAGTCATGTACTTCTTCAAACTTACTTCCTTAACGGGCTCCCAACCCGTGTAGTCTCTGCGATCCCGGGCACGCTGCTTCCAGTTGTCCAGACCAAGCGCTCTGGCATCCGCGATGCCTTGGTCTTTGAAATGGAGGTTCGGTCTTCCTTGTCTTCACGAACCTGGGGGCTGGATTCGAAGATCCTCTTAGCTGGAGCATTATTGTGCATTCGCTCGATGTGGCCGAGTCAATGTAGTCGACGTATTTTGGCTTTTTGAACTACATCCACATCTTGGTACAGCTCATATAGTGGAGTTCGCGGTTGTATCTTCTCCTTTCTACGCCCTCCTCGCACACAGGACCAAAAATCCGCCGAAGTATTTTTCTTTCGAAGGAACGCAGTATCAGCTCTCCCTTCTTGCTTATCGTCCAGCACTCGGCACCATAAAGCAGAATTGGCAGAATAAGGGTTTTTTAGAGCACACATTTCGTCCTTCGAGTTAGGAGTTTTGAACCCAATTGTTTGGCCAAGCCGAAGTAGCAACGGTTTCCTAGAGTACTTTTTTGCCGGATCTCCACTAGGGTGTCATTTGTAAAGTTCATGTTTACTTCGAGGTAGGTGAACCCTCTAACTACCTCGAAATTTTTGCCAACAATAGTGACGTTTTTTCCTAGGCGATGGACAGATCCTTGATTGTTTGTTGATAGCATGTACTTAGTCTTATCATCATTTACTTCGAGGCCAACGGATTTCGCCAGTTTTTCAATCGCCGTGAACGCTTCGGTCACGGCGCGCTGAGAGCGACCGATGATGCCAATGTCGTCTGCATACCCCAGCAGCTGAGCGGACCTGTTGAAGATAGTGCCTTCCGTGTTGACACCTGCCTTGCGCTCTATCTGCTCCAGTACAAGATTGAAGAAGTCGCATGATAGCGCATCTCCTTGCCGAAATCCGGTGCATGTTTGAAATAGTTCGGAGGAAATACTTCCAAACTGCACGTTGCAGCGAGTGTTTTCCAGCGTCACGCGACACAACTGAATCAGTTTTGCCGGGATTCCGAATTCGGCCATCGCTATATAAAGCTCCTGACGATGTATGCTATCATACGCAGCTTTGAAGTCGATGAATAGGTGGTGTATTTCGACTTGAAATTCATTGGTCTTTTCCATGATTTGCTTCAGTGTGGAAATTTGGTCTATAGCCGGGCCGGAAGCCACCCTGGTACGTGCCTGTTAGTTTGTTGCAGAAGGGCTTAAGGAGTTCACACAGTGCGTACTTCTTCAAAACCCTCCAAAAATTCAGCTGTAGGAACAAGACCAAACTATGGTGGGTTCCTCGATATGAGGAATTGAGGGAATTGATGGCAATGAAAAGGCCGACAAACTGGCCAGAAAGGGCTCAGGCACTCCCTCTTATGGGAATAAACCCTTTTGCTGCATACCCAAAAGTGCAGTCAATCTAGCTAAAAATAGCTGGGAGCACTAAAAGTGCATCTTATAATGGAAGGATACTTCAGGTCAGGTCGAGTCGTCCGGCCCTTGAATAAAAATGCCAATAGATGTCTAAATCTAAGTCGGCACGATATCAGAAACCTAGTGGGGTACCTTACAGGATATCACGCTTTAAGCTATCAACCCAAGAAAATAAGACTATCCGACTCTCCTGGGTGCCGACTTTGTCTTGAAGAAGAGGACTGTGACTATCCAGCTCTTAACGAAATCAGACGGAATACCTACATCAGGAAACAACTTAACACCACTGAACTAAGTGATTCTCCTGCTGATAGAGTTTGTAAGAGTGAATTCGTAAAAGCACCACTTGAAAAGCAAATTATCTGTAAAGCAAATGTAATACAGCAGTTGAAACGTCGAAAGCATATGTTTGCATTGCAAGTGTAACATTCCTTTGACAGTTGTACAGATGCTCTTGCCTTCGCGTAAAAAACTGAATGTACTACGATTTAGAACTGTTTGCTTTGCAGTAATTTTCCGTTGTGCGTTTGCGAATCTTCTGCTTTGCACATTTTGCGCAACATACCAAATGCGTTTACGAATTTGGTCTAACATCATTCGGGAGCTAGAAAACCTACTTGTCTGGGTTCTGACAAATTGGTACAAAAGATCTTTCAGGTCGAAGTGCCGCATCTCGCAATTGGGGGGCCAGAAAAGTTAAAAAAATAATTATAACTGGGGACCAACGCTAGTAACCTTCTTTTGGCATTTCTCGGGCTGCGAACAATGTGCATCAGCCGCCCTCACTATGTGCTCCCCAAATGTAAACCGTGAATCGACCTACATTCCCGACGATCTATCGATATATTGTTGAATAATGAGAACATCGACCTCTGTTTTCCTACCGCCAGCTCGAACTTATGACCCCCTAGCCAGTTCGATATGCTAACGACCACTCTTCGTATGCTGCGCTCGTCACCCTCACAAAATCTCACCGTCACGACCAGTGCCACACCATCTAGCCTCCGAAGACATTTCTCGGCGCATATGCCCATCGTACACGAGGGTATTCAGATTGGGGCTCAATGCCAATCCCTGGGGTAAGCCCGACGTCAAATGCTTGTCTTTCGTCCCATCATATAGTTGTACCGGAGTAGCTCTAGTATGTTTCTGAAGTGGTCCGGTATATTTCTCTGCCACAAACCGTATTAGATGTCGGTCCATCTAGCCAAATTAAATGTGTTCTTCACAAAGAGTATAACGAACATTCAAAAAATTTTCCGGCATCATCCAGCATACGCAGTGTTCTGAATGACGATGGATTCAGTTGGGTGGTTTGCCTTTACCTAAGAGAACTAGGCGTTTGCAGTACTCGCCGAACATGCCCAGGAGCAAATGTGATTTCTCCACTGTCACGATTTTAAAGACTTCGCTCGTTGCCATGCGTAGATCAGTAAACATACGGCCCGGTATGCCCATTCTTACATTCCTTTGGGTGTGAAAGGAGTGACCTCCTCCTTTGACAATGCCTCCTTCTCTCTTTAGAGCGACCAAGAAGCAGAGTGGAGATCACTTCCTGCGTGAAAGCCGAGCTTCTCGGGTCGGAGTTTATGGAGCGCCAATCAATACTCTTGGTCCCAGGTGTACTTATTTATCTGGACAATTAACTCGCGTGCCTTGTGCTCATTCCGATCGTTCTCATTAAGTCGTTCTTCGCTTCCTTATACATCACAACCGTCTATCAGTAGCTCGGCTTCCGCCTGTACCCAAATGGCAGACAGTCAAGCCGGTCCTGAAAGACGCCCATCATAATATTCACAAGTGCACTACTGCCAGCTGTGATCCGGCCCCTTGGTAAAGATGATCCGGCTCCTTGGTAAAAATGATCACTGCGCAAGCCTGGACCCCTCAAGGTTTCTTCGCAAGATCAGTGCTATTTTGGCCAGGAAGATCCTACCGCCGGATAGAGCGTCGGATGACTGTAACGGAATCACTTTCTTTGCATAGTTAACAGCCTACTTCCATTCTGATTCTTTAGCAGCAGGAGGGTAAGCCCCATGCATCAATAGCAGCGCTTCGCTCCTGCTCTGGATAGAACTCTACAATTGACCCATCCGGGGAATTCAGCCAGGAAACTCATTTTTTCCTAACTGTGGCGGCAGATTGACTGACGTTTACTTCTGGAGAATTTCACCACGAGATCGACGACGTCTCGGATCTTTCAGGGTAGGCATGAAATCAATGTTCTATCTCTTCCCACCCCCAACACTTCTTCGGTGAAGGCTGCGGCGAACATATCGCGACAAATCTGCATAGTCCGATGATGTTCCCCCTGAACTCCCCTCAACCTTATCCCCATCAGTCTTGAAGAATCTCAATATCTACCTTGTTCACAGTCCAACGACCTCCGAATATTTATTTCCCTGGACTTGCAGAACAAGGACTTTCTCGGGTTCCTAGCTAGTCTACGATCGAAAGGTTCCCCCATTTAATTAGTCTCTTCCCTGTTCAGTTCCTTTTTTATTTTTCGTCGTTCTTTTCCTCGTCTTCCCCTCCTTATCCGTTGGAAGATTAGTCCATCAAAGCTTATCTTAAAAGGGCTCATTAAATTCTTTATTCGAACAAAGTGGTTTAAAAAAATGCAGGAATCGAATCTTACACCCAAGGCCTCTTACCTAATCGTAGGACACACCTTAATCCTTAAGGACTTTCATCCGCCAGAAATAAAATAACGCTTTCATTAAAAAATAAAATTCATTGGAGCTCTTAGTTTACAAAGTTAAGGGGAAAAAAATGATCATGCACATCAGATGTGATTCGTAGGAGGCAGCCTACATCTTTTTTTCTATTACACTGCCGCTGTCACTCTCATTGCCCGTCTCGTCATCACTCTCAGTGCCATCCTCTGAAGAGGATTCACTACCACCGACGACACTGCCCTCATCCTCCGAAGCACTGGAGTTCGTCAAATGTATGTCCTCAATCAATTCCTTCAGAAGTTCCGTTTCGATTTCTCCCAAATTCAGTCTTAGCAGCTTTTTGTTTGTGTCCAGGAGAACGTTCTTCAGGTTTCTCGACAATGTGTGTAGATGGTCACTGTCCAGCACCTTGGTCACATATCGAATGTAGTCTCTCAAAAAATATTTATTCAACGGTTTCCTGTTGGGATCGCCTTGGCAGAAGCAGTTGTAAGTAACTAACAGTTGCTTGACGATCCATTGCTTACTCTTAAGTAAGGCATCCACAGCGTCCTCAACACACAGCCGACCTAAATCATAGTTTCTGTACAGAGGATAAATTAAACAGCGACGAAGGAAACTTTCAACCACAGAGGTGAGATTTTCAAAGGATTCGAAGTAACTAAAGGTTGCGGAGAGAATTGTGCGTGTCCATGCACTCTCGCATGTCAAATCGTTTGATGTACACCTGCAAAGAGACATTGTTAATGAAGTTTTGCTAGAATTAAACCAATTCTCACCGGATGTCATAGCAAATGGCCAAGAGTATGCTCACAAGACCGCAGTCAATGCCAATGCGATCGGTGTCGGGTTTAAGTGTGAATTCCTTGGTTGTGATGTTGTGCAGAACGCATTCTTCGTCCTTGGTTAATTGGAAGTCTAAAAAGGTACATACATATTTTAAAAAGCATTCAAATGATATGAAATATGATATAAACCTTCAAACGACATGGTGAAGTTGAGGGGATTTTCATGACCATCGGGAATTTGCAGCTCAACAAAATTCAATTTGTATTGATCCGCACTAAAGTCCTTAGTTTCGTCTTTTTCTCGATGGATTGTTCTGCTTATTGGACTGAGAGAACTTGGATTTGTTATGCGACAAATGTGGGAAAGTTCCAGCTCACTAAACCTCGGCTTTCCTCTGTATTTTCCTGCAAATCCATAGGCAAAGTCTGATTCTATATTTGATAGTGCTCCGTCTATGGTTAGAATGCAGGAATCTGTTATGCGGAGCAAAGTTTTAAGATCTCTCCCAGCGTTCTCGGTGTTTCGCACTACTTTGTTGTCAATTTCACCTTTCTCAATACATTCCGGCTTGCGTTCGTCTGGATAACACGGCAGTCGACAGGTGTAACGCAACTGTTCTGTGTTGAAGGCAATTGGAATATTTTTCATGTCTTTAATGTCGAATTTTCGGGGGCACTTCAATCTAAAAGGATTTTTCGTTATTAAAGAAGGAAGGGAGATCCATACACTGACCTTTTGATATCCATATCAGCGATGAAAACAAAATTATGGTCATCCACGAACACATCGCAGTTCTTTGTATTTTGTACGTTTTTGTGGATGGGAATCGTCAAATTGCACACATTGCCGTCGAACTCAAATATTATTGCAGTCGCTGTCATATTATTTTTATTTCTTATAATTAGAACTACGAATAAACCTCAGGATAAAATTGCAATCAAGAATGTAAACAAAAATATTTCCAAATTCACGTGCAAGTTTGCGTTAAGAACGTACAAATTCGTGACAGCTGTTGGTGGAATGACATTCGTTAGAATGAAGTAACGTGGTTCTCTTCGATTTGAGCTATACAGAAATGTTAGACACAATTTAAATTGTTGGCGGGTGATTTAAAAATACAAACAGTTAAATCATTTTGATTTGGTATTGAAAGGTTATTTTCGTTATTCTCGGGCAGTCGATGCTTCCGGTCAATAACTAGTGGTAATAATGGCAACAACGCGACGATGCAAGCTAACTAGTTTCAGTCTAATTTCATAGAGAGGAAGGCCAAAAAGCGCGAAACGGATAAACGTCCGTTGGACTGCTTCAATTCTTTAAATGTGAGTATGTTTAGAGGGTGACCAAATTTAGCTGCTCTATTCAATAAGAGGCTTCGAAAACGGGCTGTACAAGCACCTTGTAATGTAACTAATTATTCCAAGATCCTTCCTACTAGGTACTTCTCTGGTGGAGGGAATTGGCTCAAATTTCTTTTGGGGTGCGGTAGACGTTTGCGAAAAAGGTTATCGCTTGACATACATATGTAGACATTAAAGCTCCAAAAAGATGTACTTGCACTTCACCGAAAATTTATTTGTGCCATTTTGCAAGCAATGGGAGTCAGAAGGCAGTGAAATGACTTTGGAAATTCTCATGTCATCAGCGAAAATAGATTCGTTAAAATAAGATTTATGTCGATAAAGATGAATGGTCCAAGATGACTACCTTGAGGGACACCAGATTTTGCTTTCCTGACGTGTGTTTTCCGTCTTCTGAATAGAATTTGATTCATGCCACAAAATTTTATCAATTTTATCAAATGGCTTGCTGAAATCTGTGGAAATTGAATCGACTTTATTCTTATCTTTAAAAGCAAAAAGAGCCCTATAGACGAACTAATTTAGGTTAATGGTGGTTGATTTACCTTTCATAAAACCGTGCTGATTTGTGCAAAATTGGCCTACAATACGAAAGCAACTATTGATGGACTATGCTTTCCCATTAGCTGCGGGCCTATAATTTTCGATTTTGACCTTTCTGGAAGGTATCATATAAGATTCTTTCTATAGGAATGGAAAAGTACTTGCTAAAACATACAGTTTAAATAGGGCAGCGAGAGGAGCACCGAGATGGCTTATACACTCTTTTATTACAATGCGTAGAAGGCTAACAGGGCCGGGTAAAAAATCATCTTTTGGTTTGGCAATATTTTCAGATACCTATCAAAGATGCTGTTATATTTAGCGAGATGAACGTCTCTGAAGATTTTCTAAAATCACAGGCAAAGAAATTTGCAATAGTTTAAGATTCGCTAAGAAATTTGAGAGCAAATGAGTAACCGTGTGACTTTCGTTTGGTTTAAACAAAAGAGTAGAAATATTTAGAGTTGGAAACTTAGATAAATTATTGTTTGCGTCAGAGGTACTCAAGGTAAAGAGACTCACAAAATTCAGAAAAACTATTTTATACAAATCGACTGTGGTCGGAGTAAGATTGAGTTGTTAAGAGTTTGTGACATTTTTTTTTCCCTTTATTACGGAGACAGTTCAACTTCTTGTTGTACCAGGGGGGAGCCGACATGCATTCCCTTCGAAAAGTATATGTAACCGATGGAGCAAACCAGGAGAAAATTAACGAATAAAAAGTTGATAGGACAAGGTTAATGTTTGTTGTCTCAGCAATAAAGCCAAAGTTACTATTGCTGATAAAGATTTGAAGTTTGTTAGAGTCGCTTCTTCGGAAGTTAAATGAAAACGAATGTCCCGAATCGACACATGTTTTGTCCTATTCATATGAGTTAAATATTACTGATAAGAGGGGACGAAATAAGAAACAGATGATCACTGCTATAAATGACAGAGTTATCGGAATAGGATGTGAAAACATGTTCGATTTGTCCGTTCATTGTATTATGTATTCCTCTAATCTGATATAAACTTAAGTTGGTTGGTTAGGCAGTCCACCATCAATATTTCTATATTAGAGGGCGAATTAAGAGAGACGAATCATCGGAAGGCGCCAATTTCAGGTGAGTAAGGTTGAAATCCCCTGCTAGAATAATACTGTCTTCGGGTTGTGCATCATCAGCCAAAAAATCACCTGTGTGAACTACAGGTCAATAAGACTCAATTGGTTGAGATGGGTGAATTTAACAACAAAGGATGTAAAGACAGCGTTCAGCTACAACACGGCGCTTAACGCACCACCGAAGATTCGGCCGCTCTTTGCTACGTAGTCCCCGGGACTCGGTTTTGAGGATTATTTGGGCTAGAGCTGTGGTGTCCATTCACTCTACATGGCCCAGCCATTTTAGGCGTTGAATCCATAGACGCCTGACCAAGCCGATGTCACTGTACAGCCCGTACAGTTCATGATTAAATCTCCATGAACAGCAGTTGGTAAGAGTTATTCTACATCTTATTACTGTGCTGGTATAGTTACTACTTGTAGCCGCGGAGCGAAGGTAGACAAAGTCTTAAGCTACCTCGAAGTTATAGTTGCCAATTGTGACACTCTGACCCAAGTTGTCGATGTTGGGAGTCCTTTTTATACACCTGGTTTTTGTCCCATTTACCGAGAGACCAATTTTAGCCGCTTCCGCTTCTATAGCTGCAAATACCCCATTGACGTCTCGCTGTCTTCGTTCAATAACGTATATCTCATCTATGCACGCAAGCAATTGGGAAGACTTGTAGGAAATCGTTACACTTCTACTGGCTAGTAAATTTTGGAGGATTCTCTCTAAAGCGATGTTGAAAAAGTCACATAGCAGCGCATCGCCTCGTCTTAAACTTTTTTGACATTGGAGGCCTCGGTTAACTCGTTACCGAACTTAATGGAGCAGCAAGTATTCTTCATTGTCATTCTGCACAACCTTGCGAGTTTGGCAAGAATGCCAAAGCTAAACGAAGCATTATACAGCTCGTCACTTTGTACGCTGTCATATGCGGCCTCAAAGTCGAGAAACAGGTAGTTTTTTCTGACCATATCTTACAGATGAGCTAGTGCATGTTCCTAACCAGGTCATCTTTTGTTCTTTTTAATAGCTCAGGCAGAAGCCCGTCTGGGCCAGGAACTTTGATCGACTTTAGTCTCGATATCGCTATCTCAACTTCGTCTAGGTCTCTGCTATCATCGTCCAGTGTTGATGGTTCATTCTGGCTGACAGCCGAATTATGGTCGTCGACGTTATAAACTCTGCAGAAGTTTTCCCTTTTCGGCCTTGCAGGCTTCCGTTCTGGCTTTGTATGTATGTTCTTTTGACTCTTTGATAGAATTTTCGAACATTATTCCTGCCGTGCCATCTCTCCATTTCCTCAATCGGGTGCTTCTCGTGCCTATGTTCTTCTTTTCTGCATCTTGCGATGTAGAACAGCTTGCCTTTTGTTTGGCTGAATGCGCCTCCCTACATTCGTCATCGAACAAGAGGGGGTCTCAGATTTTGAGAGTGTTAGAAGGGAACACGGTCGGCAAAGATTTAGCGGTTTCACTCCTTTGGGAGGTTCAGACATCAAGAATGTTGGAGGGGTATGTGGCGTCTATCAAAATGTGGTCAATCTAGTTTAGGTTTGATTGGTCCGGAGACCGTCAAGTCCCCTGGCTACTATGAGGTTGCGTCCCGTTACGAAGTTTAAAAACCCAAGTCCGTTTTCGGACGTGATGTCATGTAGACTTTGTTTCCCTAAGACGCGCTCCAGAAATACTTCTTTGCCCAGCTTAGCATCAGGTCTTTGTAAATTGTCGTGAAGGCTGTACTTTCTGAACGTATTACCAAAGATAACCTCATTGCAAAGTTTGACGTTGAAACCGAAAACGATGACTTTTATTCTTCGTAGGTTTTATCGAACGCCACAAGAAACAGTCTTTGGTATAGAAATCGTCGTCAGGTATACGTCTAAATGGCTGAGGGTCAAGACCTTAATTATTCACAAATTGCAAATTCGCACCCGAATTGACGTAGGGAATGCGGTCCATGTCAAGCTTATTGGTTTTAGCAGTAGGGTTTCCACACGGCTGTGTAATCACCCCGTGCTCAACTCCCGTCTTGATTTTCTGGGTCCTGTTCTGACTAAGCATATTCCGGAGCTTATAATCCGCATCCGATGGCGCGATAGTTAGCTCATTGGACTATCACGCAGAGAGTCAGGGTTCGATTCCTGGCTGGGTCACTAACAATTTTTCAAATCGCCATCACGCTTTCGGCGGGCAATGACAAACTCCCAAAAGTAAAATTGCCTACGAAAAGACTTCTAAGGAGTGTCGTTCGGACTCGGCGATAAACCGTAGGCCCCGCTCAGATGTGACAAAAATGACAACACGAGCAACACAATTGAGTGGCAAGAAGCTAGGCCATGGCCCATACTGGGCTGCCAGCGCCACTGTGTTTGTTTGTTTTTTTTAATCCCAATCAGAGTTATGAGATTTGCCTCCGGCTAATTTGTGAGCATACTATTTCACCAGATCAACTAGGGCTGAAAAATCTATTGATTCAGCCTCACACACATTGACGTAACTATCCGAACTGTTGACGTCACCGTTGATTCATTCAAGCTTATTCAACCGCCCTTCATTCTTCTTCTGCAAGGAAATATTAGTTATAATTATTGATTTGGAAAGTTTTGCCAAATTTATACAGCAACTGGTTCCCAGTACCATTAGTGGAAAGCACATCGTCGGAAGTCTGACTTTGAACTGATTTCTTGGAAGAGTTAAGGATAATATAAGCTAAAAACTGGTACGCCACACAGGCTATTCCTTATTCACAACTTTCTGGCTCCAGTTAAATGTGTAGATCATTCAAAATAACAAATTTTTTCGTCATGGAACCTAAATTTCACTTCCTTAAGTTCCGTCTTAAGCCAAGAAACCCAATCCCAACGCCAATCAAAGTCCATAAAAGACAACTTCCCATAAGAACACTTTCTAGCTTAGCATCAATCCCTAACAAAAAAAGAAAACACTCATTTCTCGGAATATCCAATTAAACTTCCTGTCACACGTGTGTAACAATCAACCACAATCAAAAGGAAGGTTTTTACTTTCATCTTCCTTAGATGGACACACTAAGTCACATTTGAATAGAAAATCTGCTTTGCTTTTGTGCCGATGAGGACCAATAAAGAAAGAAACGAGCCCACAAAACTCCTGAACTTCCCCAGGACTACGGTCCACACACTGCAAAGCCAACTTTCACTGATATTCTTCATGGGCGATGAACCAAACAATGTCCTGTTGCTTGAAATGTCCTCATTCAAAAGCAATTTAATCAAATTGAATTGCATTGTCTTCAAAGGACAAACACACTAGTAGCAATGCCTACAAGCAAAGCCAACTAAACCATCTACCATGTCTCACATTCGAGTCACAACAATGCCAAAGTGACTAATGCCAAATGAAAAGATTCTAACTATCTTAACTCACTTTGCCTAGTGGAGAACGAGAATCTATCTCTGTCTTTCGGATACGTAAGGATAAAGTTAAAAAAACAAACAACAACAAAACACCGAAAACAAAATAAAAAATATCCAAACGAAAGCAACTTCAATAAGTCCTTCTTGTGTGACACATACAGAACAACAGGACTATGGAACAAGAGGAGTGTGTTCATTGCAATTCGGGACAATTGAATAAAGGCTAGCAAAAACTACACCAGACTGCTGTTGATGTTGCTGTTGTTGCTGCAATTCTCTTCGATTCTCAATCGATTAATGGAAACAAACAGCCAAAAGGATTTTCATCGAAGTCCTTCTCTGATACTTTCTATTTACCACACCATTGTCCTTGCATACGAACAAACAACGTATGGCCAAATACTTGCCTCCTCACTGAGAAGAGTTCATCCTCCGATAGGGTATTACCAGACAAAGGCTTGAGTTTGGGAAAAAAGTGAAAAAAAAAAAATGTTGTTTACAGGATTTGAGAACTTTGTAAGTGAACAGGGATTTTCTCAATTAAAATGAATAACGTGATTCGGCAAAACAAAAACACCTAATAAAGTGGCCTTGGGATGATGAATGTAAATAATGGATTTAACGTAAGTCCTTTGAATAGAAATCCTTTTACATATAGGAACTCGTATATGGAGCAGCTATAGGGTTGTTCAGGAAATCCTCATTCTTTAATGAAATGGCCTTTATTCAGGTCCTTGAGAAATGTTGAATGAATAAAATAGGTGGTTCGAAAAGCTCCGATACTAACACATAGATAGCCGCATATCTATAACATATGTAAGTAGTTCATATTGTTGGGAACCATAATAGGTTTATAATTTAATCAAACCGTGCGCCAAACTTATAGAGTACTTGCACCGTACTACACGATACATATCGACCATCTGAGACCGCTATTCACCGTATTGTTGGCCGTTTTCGCACAACTTTTTCTTTGGAAAATACAGTGGCACCAAGACGCCAAGAATTGAAGCTGAAGGGCATCGAAATTTTGTTATGTGGGCCAAAAATCAGCTGGTATTGAATGCGCTGTTTAATGGAAAAATTGTTCTCCGCCATAAGGTTCATTTCTGGCTCAATAAGTATGTCAATAGCCAACATTGGGGGATTTGGAGAAATGGTAATACCTGTGAGAAAGTGGAGTAGTTGGACCATTTTTTTTGAAAATTTAAGCCAATCAGCGTGCTATGATTAAGGGTATTCGCTATAGATCCAATTGAGTAGTATGAACGTGGATGTTATGTGGTTTCAGTGGAATAGCGCTACGTCCCATACAGCAAACGGAACCATAAACTGATTGAATTAAACATTCGATGAAAGCAATAAATCGATTGTTGGACGACGTTCAGGATGCATTGCTGCCTTACTGTGGTGCAGGTTTATCTGCAGCACTTCCATCATCTTTGGGGGGTTCCTTCTCATCTTTGCCCTTGGTCGATGGCTTGACCATCAACCTGCCCATACTGTATCTTACCATACCTTTAGATTTTTCGAGGTATAGTAAGCAATCCCTTTTCAGGGACAGTAGAAAATGCTGGCCATGCTGCCGCCTAGGCCCCGCCTTAATGACTCCCCATGTATCGGCTTTTAGCTCCCGATTTTGCACATGGAGCAGTCCTAGGAGCTCCTCGGGGTACATGTAGGGACACAGAACCCATACCCAAGCCATCGGCAGAGTGCACTTAGCCAACTCTGCCACCTTCCTAGGCATCGCACACTCTCTCGATAAACCGCCTTTTGTAGTCGACGGAAGGCTTATTCCCACAAGCTACAACCTTGCGTCCACCTTCCCAACCGGCGCCTTCGAATTGAAGTTCCCCGTTTCCTGTGGTGGATAACTCCTTGTATAGGGCGTCTTGGAACTTCTCCTCGACGTTTTTCCACTGGTCGATTGTTAGACGGCCGCACGGTTCCAGCTCGTTTATGACAGCAACGAGAAGCTCGTTTCGGGTCGCTTTGCTTACGACGCAAAGCGGGCAAAGTACCAACCTTCACCTTTTCGCGTTGTTCAGCTCCGCGGTTTCGTCAGATCTGCTTCTCTTGCAGCCAAGATTTTCCTTCCGTCCAGAGGTTCCCTCTTTTAATTTTGCCGCGTAGAAGGTAGAGGGCGCCTGATCGGTTTCTTCACCCGCCTTTATCGCGACATCTTCCTTCCCAGTCACCTGTCGAGTGGGCGATTGTTTGGCCAGGATCACCTTCGCTCTCCCGAGGGCGGCTTTTTCCCACTCACTTAAGCTGTTGGGATCACAACCTTCGTACTTTGCTACCTTAGGCTTCGCGCTACGTAGCAGAGCCCTTGCAATTTGATGTGCGTTTTTAGCACCCTTAGTAGCGGCGATGGAAGTGGCAGGCGCAGAGAGAGCTCGCCGCTCGTTCGCGGTTAGTTTTACCCCCAACCTTGCATCCTTCGGCACGGTTTGCTTTCTGCTCAGACCACCACTGGAATCAGATCTGGCAGTTCTTAGTTCGCCACTCCTCAGCCGACCGTGGCCTCCTCACTGGTGTCATAGAAGATGGCGCTCACTACAAGGTGCCTGCCGCGCGAAAGTATTAACGGCTTAACTGACGAGCTCTTCAAAGCGACAGCCGATGACTTCGTAAGGCGCATTCACCAACTCATCTATAAAATATGGTCGGACAAAAGTATGCCCGATGAATGGAACCTCAGCATTGTTTGTCCGATCCTTAAGAAAGGAAACCCTCTGAACTGCGCCAACTACAGAGGCATCAGTCTCCTTAACATCGCATACAAGATCTTATGTGCCGTATTGTGTGAACACGTGAAGCCATTCGTCAACAACCTGATAGGTCCATATCAGTGTGGCTTAAGGCCAGGAAAGTCCACTATCGACCAAATATTCACACTACGGCAGATCTTGGAGAACACACATGAGCTTCAGATTGATACACACCACCTATTCATCGGGTTTGAGGCCGCGTATGACAGCATCTATAGAGCGAGCTGTACAGAGCAATGTCTAGCTTTGCAAGGATTTTAGACAGGGCGATACGATTTCTTCAACATCATTCTTAAAATAATGGTGCAAAACATACGCGCCAAAAAGAGGCACAATTCTTCAATAGTCCGATGATATTGACATAATCGGAGGAAGGAGCGTGATGTTAATGGCGGTTTCGCGGCAAAAATGGGTTTGCCACTCAACTAGGGCATGACCAGACCAATACCGACATCTCGGACAGAAGCTTACCTTCGACAGACAACTTTGAGGTAGTGAACGATTCTGTCAGCCTAGACTTCGCTATCAATTCAGGCAACAACACTAGCTCACAGATCAAATCATGGGAATTGACCAGCAAAGCCATCTCTCAAACAACTAAAGTGGCCATATATAAGATCTTAATACCCCCAATTCTGCTCTACGGCGGAATGGCATGAACGTAATCAGAAATGGATTAAGGTGCTTTGGTTGCTTTGAGACAAAAATTCTCGTGATCTTCGGTCCCGTTGGCATTGACGGTAAGTGAAGGAGAAGATACAACGACGAACTGTGTGGACTGCATAGCGACATTCACCTAGCCAAAAGTGTCAAGATCTAACGAATGCGATAGCTGGGCTAGGAAGGCGGATTGACATCAACGCTACTGTCCGAAAAGACTTCGAGGCTGCCGCAAAAGTACAGCGCAGTAGAGGAAGACTGAGACTCAGGTGGCGCACGCAAGTGGAAGGGGACCTCAGCCAACTAAATGTGCGAAACTGTAGCGTACTAGCCAAAGATCGAGCTAAATGGAGACGCTTGTTGTCTGAGGCCTAGGCCACCTCGGACTGTACCTGAAAACATCAACGTGTTGTTGACGATAAACAGCGAAGAATGAAAGCCAACTAAATTGACCAAAACTGCAAAAGACAGCTGCTTTGGGATTTGCAGGATGAAATATTCTTCGACTTTCTTGAAAGGAGGAAAAATTAAATGGCGTTGTTAATGCTTTTGAAGGAACAAATAGCGGAAAAATGGCACCAAATGAACAAGTAAAATGTGTCCTTTCACCAACAATGACAAGACTGCATTAGCTGCTCCCGCATCCACCGAAAAGGGGAGTGCTTTGCCAAAGTCGGAGGGCACCATGGACCATGGAATTGACTTTGATGCAGAGCTCAGGAGCCTATGCATTTTCCGAATATACTCGCATTCCACTTTGTGGTATCTTAAATGTTCAATGTAATCATAATCATCAAAAGAGATACTAGGAACAACTTCAGAAAGAAATCCTGCTCCTGACTATAAATACTATCAGCCGATAGAATGTTAATCTTCGTAAGCATGACCTACATATGTAGGTATGTACTCCTGTTTTTTAAAATAAAAGTATGATCTTGTAGTTGGGCGTGCTGTCCTGGCAAGCATACGTACCTACAAACATACATATACTGGACTGGCCAAATGCGAGCTAATTTGACAAAGAGCCCCAATCAAATACTATTACGTGATGGTTTAGTTTGAAGACCATCTCTGTCATCGTCACTTGAGAATAATAATGCATCCACCTTATATCCACTCATTAGGATGCCACATCGTGAGCATGACTCTTGATACAAAACAATGAATAGTCCCAGTCGACCGACTGGTACTACAAACGTAAACAAAAGCTCCCAGTTCTATCTCAATCAATGAATCGTGATTGGATTTGACATAAATTAACCATTTCCGGTAAATAACCACCCGCGAGACATAATTACGCAAATTACACAAGTACACAAACATTAAACACTAAATGACAACACCAAGAAGCAATTCGCCTGCAAGCGACATCTCCTTGTCCAGTTTAATCCAGTTCCGTTCCATAGGGTCTGGCTAGGTCAATCAAATCCACCAAAATTGCCACTTGAATTATCAATAAGAATCATTGTCAACAGCATATATTCAGGAGAAGCTGCTGTCGTAACTGTCGGATTAGTAATTAAAATCCTTTAGACCCCCGGACGACATCAACTACGACAGTAGTTACCCTTACGAATATTGTGTACCACGGATAAATGACAACAGCGACGACGACTACGACAACGGCAATGGCGGAAGGATGTTCCCGCCAGAATTGTGCATTTTACGTATGCACATTTCCACACAATATTGCCGACCGCTAATTCTCGCGCTAACACACCACGGCGACTATGTGTATTCGTATCATTTGAACCAACGCACACTAGTGTAACATGTATGACAGGCGACTATCCCAGTAATTATGTGCAGCAAAAATGTGAGGGGGTGTGTTTGTTACATTCGAACGCAAACGCACGCCATAAATTGCATAATGATTGCGGTCAATAGCGTCAGTTTGAATAATTCATTGTAAATTTGACCAAATTGGTTGTGCAGCGCAAATGCGATTATGTTCAATTTGACCACCATTTTCTAGTGCTTGAATGATTATTAGTTTAGGCCTGGTTGTAAGTATATGTACATTCTAGTCGTACCTAATCTATTGCATAAGTTTGTGCTTAATGGAGCGATGGGGGGTGTTTAATTTGCTTAGATGAAAAGTTTATGTCACGTTGTTAAAAGGTTGACATTGCGGAATGCCAGAGGGTTGATTGGTAGGGCCAATTGTGGTTGGGTTTTTGCTAATTTTGCTACATTAAATAAAAATTGTGGCTGCAGTTTGTGTTTACTCGAAGTTTGATGCCATTTTTGTAATTTTGTCTGTACAAAAGTATTTTTGAATAAAGATTCCATTGAAATGCAGACCGTAAAACACGATCTTTTGTAATAGTCTTGTGTTAAAGTGTCCAATTCCGATCATTGAACTCCAAAGTCTTTAATAGTATTACGCCTTATAGAAGAGGGAACGTTTAATCGTCTAGAAATCCGCAGCTTTTTCACTAGACTCAAGCTAAGGCCCCACCGTTTTGGCGATCACTTTACACAACAAAGAAGGGTAAACGGTCACTTGATCAAACCACGACCAAAGTCACTGTAAAGAGGACTTCTAAAAAACTGCTTTAGATTGAGATTAGATTAAGATTTTCTCATGAAGATGACCGGATGTTGCAACTGAAAGTCCGCCTTGAGTCACAAGAGAAAGGTCCTCCTCTTATTTTTTGATCTGAGAGGAGGTTCACGCTGTAGAAGATTTACATCTTGGGGCCGTGATATTATATATAAAATATATAATTCTTATGGGAACTCTACGCCGAGTGGAAACACTCTTCTTTTATACTCTAGCAAATCAAATAAGCATGCACATGTCCACAGAAAGGTTATTTTGGTTAAACTAATATAGTTAGAAAGATGGATACAAGGTGGCGCAAAATTAATCATCCTATCGGAAAATGTTATAATTTTTGCAAATGGCGGCGTACGTCAATCATATTTGACATCTCTGAACTAAACAGCTGCAGTATGCAAACAGACAAGCAATGAAGCGCTATACTCCGCAAGAGCGTGTAATAGTTGTGTCGATTTTTTTGACCAATAATCGGTCGGTGGGGTTAACGCAGCGTGAAATTCGGCGTCAATTTCCTAATCGTGTCGAGCCAACTGAGCAAACATTCCGGCGCTAAGCTACTCGACTCGAACAGACTCGAACCACAGGAGACCATGCAGAGCGTGGCCGCCACTTGACTTGTCGTTTGGCCGAGAATATCGTGGCTGTGGCTGCCGATGTCGCTGAGAATGACGAAACATCAACCAGACGCCGGGCCACGCAATTGGGCATCACCAGACGGACCCTTCAGCGAATTTTATTCAAAGACTTACACATGTTCACGTACAAAGTGCAAAAAGTGCATCAGCTCATGCTTCCCGACCGTCAGTCGTGTGGGAATTACTGTCAAGCCATCCTTAATCTCAACAACGAAGAGGACGATTTTGTTTCGAAAATCATCATTAGTGACGAGGCTCATTTCCACTTAAGCGGTAACGTCAATAAGCCAAATCTTCGTTTCTAGGACACTGAAAATCCCCGTGTGATGCACGAAGAGTCATAATATCTACTCAATGCCACTGTGTGGTGCGGCGTTCACGGGGGAGGAATGATTGGGCCCTATTTTTTTTGGGGACGCCATCGGCAATACTGTCAATGTTACTGGATAACGCTACAGAGTCATGATAAACGACTTCTTACTGCCGAAACTAGATGAACGGGGCTTGATGAACATGTGGTTTCAACAAGACGGTGCAACCGCACACACAGCACGAGCCACAATGGATGTTGTTTCCTTGTCGCGCAATCTCCCGTTTTCCGTTTTGGCGATTTGGCATGGTACGCAAGATCGCCCGATTTAACCATCGCAGACTTGTTTCTTTGGGGCTACAGACAATCGCAGTCCTTAAGGAGAATATTCGACAAGAATGCGAACAGTTATTACTGGAAATTTTGCGAAAAGTCATGGAAAATACGATAAAACGGGCACAAATGTGAACCAACACTGGCGGCAGCCACTTGGCGGATGGCATCTTTTCCACTTAATAGAAAAAATTGTAAAGGTGCAAATAAAGAAGAAGAAATCACTCAAAATCAATTTTTTTGTTTAGAAAAAAAGTAATTCAAAAACAAAATTGGATGATTAATTTTGCGCCACTTTGTATATATGATACATAGCTTGGCACATAATTTTTATTTACCTATAGAATCAAATACATACTTGAACAGGTAGAGAACCTTAACAGCAGCATAAGCCAAATGAAACAAAGTGTGCTAGGCACTAGCAAGTAGGGCGAAGGAGTAGAATAAGCAAAAGCCTCGACCACCAACTAAAAGAGTTCAAAATAACAATAGCAGCAACAAATAAGTAATCTAAATAGCAGCAATTACATCTGCCAGACAACAATCAACAACAGAGGAAACTACATTAAAACAACAGCAGCATCAGGAACACGAGGAGTAATCACAACAGCAGAAAATCATTGAGCAAGGACTTTCACAGCTGCCCAAAAAGGTAAAAATATAGGATACATTACAAGGAATCAAGGCTGTTTTAAGTTTTCTGTCCGGGGGCAGATGTCTCAGCAACAAGGTCAAATACACCGACAGGCTACGCTGTCTTTTACTTTTAGTCGTAATGGGAAGGAATGTTCTTGAATGTTGGAACTAATCCTTGAAGGCCTCGGGTTGAGTGTAAATAATTTCACTGGATAGGATGTTGGAAGTTCGAGGCATTGCCGCTTCTCAGATCCAAGATAAATTTCTACCCATACGCCAATTGCAGACAGCGGCAGTCAACCTTCGTACATATATAAGGATTTGGCGAGAAACTTCATCTTACCCCAATTGGAGAAGTCAAATTTCCATTGATACCCTTTGATAGCTAAACGCAAACTCTATTCAAAAATTTCAAAATAGTCCAAAAAGTGAAAATATACGTAAACATCAAAATAAAGACGTTTTGAATGCTCCTTACACCGCATGTTCGTTCTTTCAGAGCCTTCAACTAGCTGACAGCTGCAAGCCCATGCCAGCGTTTTTGGCATTCACTGAAACACATATGTTGAGAGTTGTTGGGTGGGGTGTTCCAATCGTTGGAAACCATATAGTATTTGCAGAGTCGTGTAACAAAAATACGACAGATTACATCTATGGCTTACTGGAGGCATTTCAGAGGCAAAGATAACTCAGCCGATCTTTTCACAAGAGTTGTCGCCTCTGAAAGCCTACGATCATCGGTATAAGTAAGCGGGCCACCCTGACTTAGCAATGAAAAATACTACTTAGAGGAGCACTACCATTCAGATGCAAGCACCACGACTTCGTCGGCATAAGTAACACCAAATTTAGGTAATGGAACATACTGTTGAAAGTGACAGCTTATATTTTACGACTCGAAAGATCCAACAAACCTGAGGAAAGGAATTCTATCCGCCGACGAACTATTGCAGAAGCATTTTGGATTAGGTATATTCAATACAACTCATTTTCTAACGAAATTTATATTTAGCAGGAGAGTAACGCTTTACCTACTGGGTCACTTTAAGGGCAGTAGCCTCGGACATGGCACGATCTTAGCGGAGCTACTGCCAGGCAATCCTATCTTAACGGATGAATTCCCTTTCTTGATCGACTTCGACATTCCAAAAAAATTTTCTACCGAAATTCGGAGTCGCTGACTGAAACTTTAAGAGCGTTAACTCCAATTTTCGGTCGTAATTCTCGCCCTAGTAGACAGCCAATAACAAGTTTAGTGCAAAAATTTGAGTCTACATATTAGTTGTGTGATATTGCCTTGTCAGTGAGACAACCGGCTGGTCGAAGTATCGAAAATATCGCTGCCGTTCAGGCGTCCTTAACAAACGATCCAAATCAGTCAATTCCACGGCGTTCGAATTGGGCATCGCTCAGACCACATACTAGATCAAGCTGACTCAAGAATTGAAGCCGATGGATCATTTGAAGCGACGTACGTTCTCCGATCGGGTTCTGGAGAAGATACGCCAAGATGGTGAATTTCATCGCAAAATCGATTGGCCGCCTCGTTCGTGCGATTTAACGCCGCTTGACTATTTTCTGTGGGGCTACTTTAAGTCATTGGTTTATGCCAACAAGCCGCCGACGTTGGAAGAGCTCAGAGCCAACATTGAACGCGAAATAGCGGCCGTTTCGGCCGAAATGTGTTGCCGAATCGTTGAAAATTGGATCCAACGAATCGACCGCTGCAAACGTGCCCGCGGTAGCCATATGAACGAAGTCGAGTTCCATTCGTAAATGTTTTGATTGTACTTCAAGCCGATAATTAAGTTTTTGAAATATCTCAAATGGTTTGCGTTTTATTTAAAAAAAAAGTTGTCAAGTCCTTATTGGAAAACCCTTTATATAATCAGGCCGAATGAAATTGCAATTTTCACAGATGGCTCGCAAACATAGGAAGAAACAAATTCTGGTATTTTCTTAAAAGACCCAGAACTAAGAGTATCTATAAGACTGCCGGACGCAAGTAGTGTCTTCCAATCAGAGGTACTGGCTGTCCTCAGGGCGGCTGAGCTGATGCAAATGAGATCGGTGTCCAATAGAGATATCGCTATCTACATCGACAGCCAGCCCGCACTTAAGGCATTAGAACCGACCAACATCAGCTCTGATATAGTCAGGGGCTGTCGTACTTAAAGCATTATGCATTCAGAACTGGGTGAGACAGTGCTGGGTTCTAGGACACTGCGGTATAGAGGGAAATGAACAAGCGGTGCTTGCAAGGAGAGGAGGGACACTCGAGAATAGGGAGGTTGCTAACATCAAACTAACCCTCTGCACAGTAAGATGCACTATCAAGGATAAGACAATAAAGACACAGGGTAACCAAGGCTCTATGACCACTTCTCGATGGTAAAAGATCAAGATAGCTGATTAAACTGAACAGGGATAAGCTTAGAACTTCAACAGAAATCCTGACAGGACACTATCTCCTGCTGAAATACGCGATGAGACTCAAAATGACAGATGTAGACATTTGTAGATTCTGTGTCGATCTAGGTACAGGCGGTCGAGGACATAACACACATACTGTATGAATGTGAGGCAATATCGCGTAGCCGAAGGAAATTCTTAGGAAAAGCAGTAGGAAAGCTTAGAGGAAATAGGCGTCACGAATTTCAAAGGCCTTCTTGGCTTTTGTCAAGAAATCGGGTGTTTTACCAGGGCTATTGTTAGGACTTTTGCCACTTGAAGTTAAGTTCAACTGGATTCACAGGGATCGCGATAGGTGCGTTTTGGTGCCTAGTGATGTGTCTTATGACACACCATGTTTAATCTAACCTAACCTAGATAATATGGAACCTGAGGCGTACTGAGTACATGGAACTTTTGCACCCCTTCCATCACAACAAGGTTTACACCTTAGGTACCGCAGCTTAAGAGAAATCACGGGTTTTGACTCTGGATAGCTTGGAAGTTCACTGTTAACTGTTATATTAGATGTTTATTCTGGTCGAAATTACATACGTTACTTGTATAGTTTGAACACACGAAGACCAGTTCACTTACTCTCCGCTTGAAGTTAATCCTACTTCCTCTGATGAAGTTACGTTAACGCTAAAGTTACGCAATCCATTCTCTTTATGCGCGGCGAAGATGCTGTCAAATGGTAGAATCAAAAGTAATTACCAGGTCAGCGAAGATGATATCCTTTTGTCCGATTCAAGCTGGATAAAAGTTAGCATTTGCCGATGAATAAAGCTAGCGCTACAACCACCGTAGGCCAAAGTTTTGGTAGACAAAGGCAGGTTTATGCAGTCAAATCCATTCTGAGATGGATTGGTGGATGGCCAATTTAATATAGGAAGCAAATTCTCGATTTGTAAAGGGGAAGAAGAAGCTGTTCAGAACCAGTATAGGAAAATATTTCTGTACGTTCGTCAAGGCCTATATGTAACAGAGCACGGAGAGAGTGGACTGTGCTTCACAAACTAACCGGACAAATTGAATGCGCACTCGACAGAACGCAGTAATCGGTGGACATTTTCATCGACATTGAGGGTTCCTTTGACAATGCAACTTTTGACGACACTATAACCTAAGACAAAAGACCCTAAGACCAATCACTAGTTGAATGGATAAGAGCAACGTTACTGAATATGACCCTAATTACCGAGCTACGTATCAGTGATGGCAAGTGGGAATGCTTAATGCTTTCGATGATTCTGATGTCTATACTCAAACACATACAGATGATGTTGCTGTACATGCTTTTCGACTATCTGCTCAAAAGCGCAATCTGCTATAGACGTGATCGACAATTTGGCACCAGAATCAGTCAGTCCGCTAACAACCGAGGGGGTTTTTTTTACTAGAAGAGGGAAACTGACTACTTTGACTCCTGCAGTATATAAAGAAGGTAAGATCTAGGAAAAAAGATCTTTAGCGCATCAAAAACCCTTCACCTTTTGGCAATTAAGGAGGGCTTCCAAAAAGGCATGGACTTTGTCATTGATAAGTGTCCTTACGGCTACAATATAAACGATAAGTTCGTTTGACTGATGCAACAAGTTTTCATAAAAGTAGGTAACTGCTACCTTTACCAGTCGAAGTCTCGCTCTGTTTCGCCTCCATAAGGGCTTTCCCTTAATGCTCTCCTTGATATTCATAACATAGACTACAGTACCACAGCAATCTTCATATAAAATGAAGTGGTCTGGTGATGACCGACTTTCTTCTGAATTAGGTCTTATGAATATGTCGTCTGATGCAACACCAAGTCGTCTTTTGCGCTGCGACAAGAGAACAAGAAACCTTTTAAGACTTAAGCTGTGCTTGGTTTTGATCAGAAACTGAGTCTAGAAAGCAATGCAGTGAGGTCCTCATAGCTGACTCAAAAACCGATTTAGAATGTGGCGCTATATCTTCACTGGATAGACCTCACTTCTTGTTAGAGATGATTCCGTTTGTCTTCTAAAAGAAAATATAAGCAATCCGAATGGCAACGAACTATATTGGGAACTATGGGTGGATCTGTAGGGACAGGCAAGCTGCGCTAAAAGCCTTGTTTATCCCTTTGGCAACTCTTAAACTAGCTCGAGACGCAACGCACAGCTGAATTCACCGAGTCTTTATTGAGTTTTAGATAATAATGAGATTTCGACAGTGGGATCGCCGATAAACCTCCTGTGTCGGGCTAAGTGAAGAGTTTATCATGTTTCAAAGCTCCGTTTGAACTGATCGTATTCTTGGTTAGGGATTTCATTGGCAGTTGGGTTTCATTTAAGATGCAGATGACATGCCTCTCTGGGACGTCGGCACAGCAATCAAGTTTCTCGAACTGCTCAGTGACCCTCAGTGGATTATGGTCTGCTTACTATGCTTTTGGTAACAACTCCAGTTAGGAAGACACATTCGGCACAATATCCTGCATTAGTTCCTGTCAAAGCGATGTCGACATGGAGACGGCCTACGCACGCATCAGGCTACAGGTACTCGACTTTGATGAGATGATTCCAGGTATTGTTCACTCATATTCCTACGAAGGCTTAAAAATTTCAGTAAAAAGAATGAATATTGAATTATTTGTTCTGGCCCAACAGAAAAAGAATGAAGAAACAGAAAGTTTCCGTCTGGTGAGATGGAACCCCTAAAAGGTATTTCTTTGAACCTATTCTACTACATTCAAAGAATTTATGAAAAACTCCTGCTCAAGTATTACTGACTGGGTGCCGGGTGGGCTTAAGTGAAATACCCACGTCCGAAAAGTACGAATACTGGTAAATCCTTTTTCCATGAAACCAACCCCGAAAGGCGATATTGATGCGAAAGCAAATGAGAATATTCTTGAACACGTTTCGCTTCGTTTGAAACCCAAGTACCGAAGGCACTGGCAATAGTTCGCGGCGCTAACCATCCTCCGTCTTTTCGGGCACCTTAATCGATTCGATTCTAACTCGCAATTAAGTAAATTGGACGGAATTTCGCCGGTTGTTTAGGCTGCTTAAAGCGCTATTACGTGGTAATTAAAAAATATTTAAGGTGTTAGCGGCAGTGACGCCAGGGGGCAAAGGATTGAGATACGAAACGTATACGGATAGGAATGGCGATGGGGATAAGGTGCTTGCATTGCCTACCTTAGTGGATGGATATTTGTTTTTTTTTCATTTTGGTGTCCTGTGTTTTAAGAAATCCAATCCCTTTTTAGGAGGTACTCGTAGTTGGGGATGTTGTTGCGAAGGACGGCCTTAATTAAGTCCTGCGCTGCAAGAAGTAATATTAACTTTGAGCAATTAAATTTAATTAACAGATTTGCGACGACAAACGTCAAAGAATGTCGACCACGAGTATGCCTTTGATGGGCATTTGCCTTCGCCTTTCAGAGCAGGTTTTGGAGTGGGGTGTGTGAAAAAATCACGTCACTGTCTACGCGTAGATTTAATTTGAAATGGCAATTGGAATGTAAGGAGAAGAGTTGAATGGTTTGATTAAGGAAGAGATCCTTTTAATTTGTGATTGTATCGATGTCTTTTGAACCTAAAATAATAGAAATCATTTAACTTTGTATCTTTCCTTCAAATTGTGCCTCATTTCTTGGAGAAACTTCATCAAATTAGGGTTAAAAAGGAATATAATTTGTCATTGTTCATTAGCTAGATATCTGAGTGAGTGAGGAGTGAAAATGTGAAAGATTACAAGGGAACCAAAGGAAAACCTACGAAAGGATTCAATGCTGTTTTGGAGTACATTGTTGGTCTATTTAGAAATGCCCATGAAGAATAAGGTGACGTTTATGTTTGGAATAGTTCGGGTTTCAAACGATCAGTAAGTGAATTATGGTGCGATCAGACGGTCATCCAAACTTGTCATCCGGATGACATCCTGACGTCACTATGACGTAGAATTTATCCTAAAGTGGTCATCCCGTGCGATCACCTGTCATCCGGCATGTTATTGAACCAGTCAACCGGATGAAATACCAGATGACACGATTTTTATGTCATCCAGATGACTGATTTAATTGACAGTGTGATCGCTGGTCATCGCTATTGGGACTGGATGAGCAAATTTTTTTGACAGCGTGGCATCCGAATCACAAGGTCCCATGGATGTCCCATTACTTGGTTTTCCACATTGTCATCTAACATCGTTAGTAAGTTAAAGTTAGTTAAAGTTAATTTTCGATTTGTTTCTGTGTTATAAAATGAGGGACAACGACGGTGAAGCCGATATTGAGGCCAAAAACAAAACACCCACGGTTTCAGGAAAAAAAGGAGCAGAAAAACATTATTTCCGTGGAACCGTCAAACAGAGTCTCCTTGAATTGCAGCTGTTCAGGAAAATCATGTCCTTTGGGATAGTGGGCGGAAGGATTTCAAAACTCCGAACTTCAAAATTGATTCCTGGAAATAAGTGGCAGTCAATTTAAATATTGAGGGTGTTGACGATGTCGGGGCGCGTCTTAAATGCCAATCGCTTCGTAGCCATTTTAAAGCCCATTTGGGCAATTGCGAGCCAAAATATCAGCCCAAGGGACAGGCGAAAATGCGAAAGCTTCGTGGCCTCATCTAAGTGAAATTATGTTTTTGCAGTCTTCCGAAGTGACACAATCGTGTCCACATTAGGATTGGTAGGTACTCGTACTTCAATTGATCCACTTTCATGTATGTATAACTATATTCGTTTCTTGTTCTTTCAGGAGGATGCGTATGATGATTACTCAATTTAAAATGAGTTTACGCAGTTGTCAAACGCTGAACCGTCCCTCGAAGCTGCCCAACAGACACCAGTGCACTTTATTCCAACTTTTATACAGATTAAATTTATAGAACATTGTGCCCAATATAATCATACAAACTTTTGTTTTCCCTCCGCATTTTTCTCTGACACTTTTTCTGTTGTTTTATTTTTATTTTACTGACGTTTTCGTTTTTTGCAAACATCTAATTACAAATTGTCATCAGTATCATTAGTGTCATCCCTGGCATAAGTGTCATCTCGTGTGATCGCCTGTCATCCGGCTATGTCATCCAGGCATGTCAACCGGATGACAAAGCAAGCGTGTCATCCATTTTGGAACAAACCGACACTCGGATGACCGAACAGATGACACTGTGTCATCGGGCGTAATCTAGCGGATGACATACAGATGACAACCAAATTACAAAAGTTCTCTGACGTCAGCATGTCATCCGGATGACAAGTTTGGATGACCGTCTGATCGTACCTTTTCACTTTGAACCTCCGGGTCAAACTCTGACGACTTCAATGAGCTTAGTTCAGACTGCTCCTAAACTTAAACTAAAACTGAAATTAAAGGACATGGAGGATCATAGTCGGAAGAGGTGAAAGTTGAGAGTGTTTTTGAGGTTACCTCTGCTGCAATAGAGATCGAACACATGGGAAATTCTATCAGCTTCACGTAGCATATGAGGCAGTGTATCGTTAAAACTACCTTTATATGCCATTGTTGGTTATTTAGATGAAAAAGGGGAACAGACCTTAAACTAAGGGGATTGGTGTTAAAAAAAATCTGATTCAACAGTGAGGAACAGGCGATCCGCGACGTTTTTTTCAGAAATAATAAAGCAAGCTGTTTGAGTCGGTCATCATAGGACGGACGGATTTAGCGGTCGACCCATGGGAGCCTGTGTATAACAAATCGTAGGAATCTGCATTAGACAGCTTCGGTATGTAGAAAATTACTTTCATGGTAAGGGGACCATAAATGGCTAGCATATTCGAGAAGTGGCCTATCAAAGGTGGTGTTCAATACGCCAAGTCCGAAGTTAGCTCAGCTAATTAGGGAATCAATGTGGATGCGGAAATTAAGTTCAGTATCACAGATAACTCCGAAGTCCGAAGTTTGGTCGATAACAGACTAAGTAATAGCGTTTTTCTAAGTAAAATAGAATTTAAGCCAACAAACCAGTCAAGTGCATTGAGTTTGAAAAGACTTAACTTTTGTGCTATCATATCGAAGGCCTTCAATTGCTAAAGGCAGTAGTAGTCATATCCATGTCTTTCGCTTGGTCTAGTGCATACAGTACTCGTATATGTGTGTAAACTCAATAACGGTGGTAGTGGCTAGTTTCCCTTGATGCTCTCAAAGATGTTGAAAATGCAGGCTTATTTAGCAATGGATCGGTAGTTGGTTACATCCTGTTTAAGTCCTTTTTATGAATAGGGATTGACTAAGATTATTGTACTGGCTCTATTTCAATAGAAATAAGAAATGCTCTTAGTATTCGGCATATAGGGATATATATGTTCGGGATTTCACTAAATAAAATTTGGGAAATAATTGGCAATGGTTGTATGATCAGAAGATAATTTACTTAAGGTGGCGCTATAGTTCAGGGTTAACCTGAGCCGCAATCAAGAAAGCGTGTCAAGCCTGCTCGATCATTTGCTAGCTGCCTCCAGTTTGCCACGCCAAGTTGGCTAAAGTCCCCTCCACTTTCGTGCGCAACATGAGTCGCGGTCTGCCTCAACTGCGCTGTCCCTTGGGGCGAATTAGAAGACTTTGGGGACCGGAGGGTTGAGTCATGGTTCATCATCTCTGTCGTTGGATCTTCTTCTTTTCTGGCTACATCTATATCCCTAAACAGTCCATACAGTTCGTCGTTATAAGTCCTTCTCCAATCACCGTCAACGCAGACGAAATCACTCGAAGAATTTTCCTTTCGAAGCAGCAATGGGCACACTTATCCATTTTTGATAATATCAGTGGTTCGGTGCAATTGAGCAGAACTAGGATTATTAAGATCTTATAAAGGGTAACATTTGTTGTTCGAGAGAGGGCTCTGCTAGTCAATTGTCTTCTTCTTTTTCGTTTAATCTCAGCGCTGGTGTCGTTGTATGAATTGATAGCGAAGCCTGCGTGCAAAGAGTCCTTCACTACCTTAAAATTATATCTGTCAAGGGTAACGTTCTGTGCTAGGTGTCAGTGTCTCGTGCCCTTCTTTTGGCAGCATATATTTGGTCTTGCCCTCATTGACCGTTAAATCCGTTTTCGCCGCTTCCATCACAATACTTGCAAAAGCGCCACTGACATCACGCTGCTTTCTTCCGATTAAGTCAATGTTATCGGTGTATGGATAGACTTTTGAAAGATTGTGCCTCTAGTTTTGGAAATATCGCATGACCGACCTTGATAGAGCGGCGTTCATTCTTCATCGTCATCCTGCACAGACGGACGAGTTTGGTGGTGGTGTTTATCGACCTGAAAGCTATGGGGTTTCTTCACGATCTGCCGTAGTGTGAATATTTGGTCGATGGTGGACTTTTCTGTACTGAAACCACACTGAAAAGGATCCATCAGGTTGCTTACGAACGGCTTCAGGTGTTCACTCAATACGGCAGATAAGATCTTGTATGCGATGTTAAGAAGACCGGTGCCTCTGTAGATGGCGCAATTTAAAGGGTTTCCTTTTTTCAGGAAAAAGAACTTAACACTCAAGTGGGTATGCATACACTTAAGTTTTTTTTGAAAATTGGACGGAGAGAGGCAGAGATGTTTGGGCTCAGTGGTTATTTTGGTCCATGAGCTGGCTTCTTGTTGTATTCTAGTCAACTACATATCTTTCTTGATTTTTTTTGACTGGAAAAATACAAATCTTTCGGGGACGGCTAAGATTCGAACACCGAACCTTTTGATTTGAAAGCCAGTTCACTACCACTTGAGCCACGGCCACCCACTTACGATCGGACAAACAATGCAGAGGTTCCATTTAACGGGCATACTTTCGTTCGTTGTCATCCGCTCCAGCAGCTCTGCTAGACTTAAATTGAATTTCATTCACTTCTTGGTCTCCATCGTCAAGGTTGAAAGTTTCATTCTGCCCGACAGTGATATTTGGTTCGTCATCGCCGTTACACAGTCTACAGAAATGCTCTTTCCGAATCCTCAGCATCAACTGCGACTCTACTACGATGTTCCCTTGTTCGTATCTACAGGCTTCGGTTATGGATTTGTGTCTGTGGCATGTTTTTTTCACCTTTTGGGAAAACTTCCGAATCTCATTTCTGAAGTAGTATCTCTCAATTTTCTCGACCGCTCGCTTCTCATGCTTTTTCTTTTCCTTCTAAGAAGACGGTGTTCGTCTCTGCTCTTCTACTCAAAGAGCTCGTAAGCAGCTCTAGTCCTCCTATGCCGCGGCGTTTAGTACGCGTCTTGCTAAGCTGTATATGCCTACCAGCATGCGTCGATAAACCAGTGGTGGTAGTCGAATGAAACTCAGATCATCTGAAATGGCATCTCTGATGGCTTTTTGGCAGTATTGCCACTGGTATTCGATACTTCATTCTGGCGGCAGTGGACCTCTTGCGGAATAAATAGGGACTCTATCGGAAAAAGATTAAGGATCTCTTGGCATTGCAGCTGTTTGACGTCAAATTTTCTCACAGTATGAGCTTGTCTTTGCGTTATTCGGAATATACGCAACCGTAATTTGCTTACAGCAAGATAGTGGTCCGAGTCATTATTGGCTGCTCGGATAGTTAAGAAATCCATAACATTGGTGGACTGTCTTGCGTCGATCGCAATGTGGTTATCCTGGTTGACGGTTGATTGATCTGGAATTTTCCAAGACTCATTCTGAATATCGCCATAAGTGAACCGCGTGCTAGCTACAATAATGTTTCACCCCACGACTAAGTCAATTAGCCCGAATACATAGTCGGAGCAGGTATAGTGTAAGCAATAGCTTTCGATAGTACTAGCGAAGATGCCTTTCTTTCTAGCTTTAATGCAAAATAGCCGAGAACAGTTTTAATGTCATAGCCAGGGCATTGCTCGTTGGTCTTATTCAAGAGCTCGTAGAAGCTATCCTTGGTGTCGACATCCTTTTCCTCTGTGGAGGCGCGCGCGAATATAAGGGTTATGTTGGCTAATTTAGCCTTGCCTTAAGAAAAAGACAATGTTTTTGACGTCGATAAAAACCGCCGTAGTATGTAGATGTCGCAGTTTTTCATCCTCTTTTTGTCCGGCCCATCCCATCGCATTTCTTGGATGGCGGTAACGTCTGCTTTGCAGCAGTCTAGGGTCTCAACAAGTTGTTCGGGTGCACGTCGCTTATTAAAGGACCTAACATATTACGTACATATCTGAAGGTCGTTGTCCTTAATTCGTTTGCATTTGTTGTGAACAGTAGATCCAACCATATCCGAGGCTTGTTTGTGTTTTGGAGCTTTCGTCTTTTTTCCAATTGCCGGGCAGTTACCCCGGCGACGATTAGGTGCTTTGAAGTTTTAAAGCTTTTAAAAAGTTTTCCCTTTTGACACAAAGAATCGAGAACGGGCCTGGGAAGGAGGGAGAAGAGGAATCAAAACTATCTATTCCAGTCAATTATCCACATTCAATTAGGGCAAACATTTTTTTTCCATCTACTCAAGAATCAGCACCAATTGCTTAATACCGTTGAAGCTCTCACTATACTATTAAAGCACCAACCACTTATTTCAGCAACTCTCTGTTACCAGGTTGCACTCAACCCCCAGCTCCTCTTTTGAACATTTGCATCTACAAACTTCACTAAAGTCTGTAATTACAAAGCAAATATTTAAACAGGTCTATTGCAGCTTAGGGCGTGGCACCCACATCTATTCCAAATTACATCGCGCAATTCCACTCTTGCGTTACGATGCAGTGTTTCCGCTAATTGCCCTCACAATGATTTTTTTTAATTTCACCCTTTCCCCCTCAAAACTTTCCGGGGATTAAAAAATTTCAAAAATCCAGAAAAGAGAAAATAATAATAAAACGAAAAATCGAAAAGAAAAAATCCCGCTCACACACTCGAAACAAAATTAAGCACTTAACAGCAATGCCGTCAAATTATTTTCAAATAGACAGACACAGAAGGTACGCGCGGTACCTGTAGTCATAGTCATTGTGTCGTGCCAGCTTATGGAGGTAATTAACAATCCTTGCTAACAGTAGTCTACATTAAGCCCAAATATGTACTTTGCCTCGCAACCCCTCTACTGGTGAATACTCCTCCTCAGCCTCATAAAGTACTAAACGTCTAGATACTGGGTGATGGCAAAAAGTTGCACAAATTCATTTAACTCAAATGTGTGTGTTGACTATGATTCTTTAATTTTTTTTTGTTAAAGCAATTTGCACCCCTTATTTACAACCCCTAACCCTGTCATTCTGTTTGTTTTGTAATTACCTTACACTCGTATTTCAACAAGGGAATTCGCATTTCTACTGAGAGTATTTCAAGTGCACTTTAGATATTGCGAAAGTCAGTTGGGCCCAGACGTATTGTAACTTACATTCCCAAACCCAATTCAACTTTAAACCCTGTGCAGCTCTATCCATATGTATGAGTACGAGGATACGAGTGTTATGGGCCATTCGTGATGCATGATCAAATGAAGCCTTAATGTTCTGGGCAATTACCTCTTAAAAAGCGGTAGGCCTTTGTCATTCTTTTGATTTTCTTTTGACGACGGGAAAAAACTTTTACGAGGATGGGCAGGACTGCGTTACGCTTGACGTCTAGGCGAAGCCTTGGCAAGGTAAGTGACAGTGAATTCAACCGAATGGATTTAAGATTATTCCATTTTATACACCAGTTGAAGTAAGTTTACAGGTTAAAGTGAAATTTTAGTTTATGAGTTCTTATAAGGGAGCATTAGTTGGATATTGAATCATTGACATGCCATTCCTCAGACAGAAAATATAGATTATTGGGAATTGTTCAACCTTTAACAATTCTTAGAATTGGCCACTTCCCCCAGTTTCCCGACACCATGCGTCTTAGTGGCTTTTGTTTTAATGCAAAAACGACCACGAAAGAATACAGTTGTATATTTGTATAGTTGGTTGTATAACACGTGAGTAATACTAATCAAAAAATCCGGCATAGCCTGTCAAGCCTGTTATGCCAGTTCTTGTCATACAAATATTTTTTCGAATTATTTTTATATTTTAGAAAAATTTTGAAAAATGGCAGAAAACTTTAGGAAACGTTAACCCCAGAGCACAATCATCAAAGATAAAAATATCACGGGTAGACAGTCCGTCATTTGAAGAGGAAATGAAAGTCCTCATACTGGTTTCAGATCAATATGATACGAGTAGCAAAGGTGATTTTGAAGAGTTCTTGGATTCTGAAGCGAGCTTTTACAACATAGTGAACGTGATCAAGATGAAGGTTTAGAGGAGAGTCAGATCATTTCAATTCAATTCAAATTCAACTCAAAATTTTCTTTATTCATATGTATATAGAAAAGTTACAAATTTAAAATAAGATTTTATATGGATTTGATACATATAGAATAGTAAGTGCCACCTTTATTTATGGAAAATAGAAACGATGCCACATTAAAAAAAAAATAGATTTACTTTATGTGGGGTGTACAAGGTAGAAAAACAGAAGTTCAATTAAAAAAAAGAAGGAAAGAAGAGAAAAAATAATCTTTAACAAAATGAAAGCGGATATATATATATTTAAAATCTAATATAAATGGCAGTTTAGCAACTGAGCAAATCATTTTTATCTATTTACTTTTTTATATTTTAAATTGAATAACCTAGCAGAGTTTCGATTTCAAAATGATTAAAACTAAGAAGCCATTATTTAACTGCTTTAGTAAATGCGCACACATTTCTTATGGATCGAATTTCTAAGGGCAAAGTGTTAAATAGTTTGCAAAAAACAATGGAATAAAAACTTGTCGTGCGAAAAACAGAGACGTTTACAACAAAGTTTGAATGGCTACGTAAGCTGCGAAAGTCAGAAATTGGACTCTCCAGATACCCGCCTCTCATGACAAAGACCTTAAGGACTTTAAAATAGAATAAATGGCGCAAAGGGAGAATATTGAAGGCCCTGAAAAGGTCCATTGTGTGCGCATAACGGTGAAAACCACAAGCAGATTTTTGAGAGACAGTTAATTGCTGCAGTTTACTAATGTAAGCGCAATCTCAACTACAAAGCCCATATTGCAATCTTGATTGGAATACACCATAATGAACCCTCTTCAACGTGTTAAAAGAGCAATACTTTCTGATTCGGAAAAGGCAGCGAGTAGCAGAAAGAAGATATGTTTTCAAGGCAGAAATGTGCTTGGACCAGTTCAAATTTTGATCTATCGTAAAACCAAGATACTTGAAATGCTTAAAACAATCAATACTGCAGTTAGTATTCCTGTTAAAGGTTTGACCGCCTTGAATTCTACATTGGCTGTACAGCAAGTCGTGACACGAGCAGATTTTGAGAATGAAATATTATGACTAAGTCGGGGTACTCTTGCTCGGTAAGACTGATAAACATCAACTTAGTTTTGCTACTAACAACAAGTTTTTGATTAGCAAACCAGCATCTCAGTAGGAAAACATCATAATTGATATAAGCGATTAGATCTATCGGACTGGCTGAACAATATGTAACTCCAAGGTCGTCGGCAAAAGCTGTAACTTTATCTAAGAATAGGACAGAAAATAAGGAATTAATTTAAATTAGAAATAGAATCGGGCCAAATACAGAAACTTGGGGTACCCCAACGTTTTTGAAATGGTTTTTGAACTGCTTATATTACCTCCAATTGTTACATATTGCATTCTATCTTTAAGATAAGACTCAAACCAATTGTATATGAATCCTATGAATCCGACCTTATATAGTTTATCTAATAGTATGACGTGCTCAACCATGTCAAACGCCTTAGTTATTTCCACAAAAAGGCCAGCACAAATATGTTTTTTATCTAGTCCCTTATATAAGAAAGAGCAAAAGTCCAATATAGCATCCTCAGTGGAGAGGCCAGTTCTGAAACCAAACTACATAGGACTAAAAAAATTAAAATGACTGAGATAAGTTAATGTTCTCTTTTTAATTAATTGCAGCAAAGAAATTGGTGTATAGTTTGATTTATCTGTCCTGCTTCCCTTCTTAAATAACGGAATTACTACAGTACATTTAAGTTCAGATGGAAAAGTACCAGACAAAATACTAAAATTAAAAAGGTAAGTTAAAATATTTACTAAATTGGGTCCAATGTACTTGTGTACCAAATGCGATATTTTATCATTTTCATGTGAATTGCAATTTGGAAGGGAATTGGAATAGTTTTTAGGAATTCAAATCCGGTACTGAAATTGAACGCGAAACTATTTCTAGAACAGTTGTTTTGAGAGCCAGCCTTAGGGCAACAGTTACAAGAAATTTGCGAATTACTTGGAAAAGAAATTTGTCCAGTGGAAGCAAAGTAATTGCTGAACTCCTTAGCTATTTCCAAAGGATTTGAAATACTTATACTTCCATTTTTAATTATAATGAGATCTGCGTTAGCACACACTTTTCGACCAACAATACTGTTAATTGCTTGCCACTCTTTCTTAAGATTCCCACTTGTCGCTTGTAGTCTTCCCGAGCTTTTTTAACTTCCTTTCTCACTTTTGTGCAGAAGTTATCAAAACAATACTATTCAAAGGATGATTCCAACATTTTTTTCTTAATTTGTTTTTGATATTTATTTTTTTGATATGGCTTAAGGCGACACTCCGATTTTTTGTGTGTTATAGTGCAAGTAGATGCGCTTATGTAATTTTTCAGAATACTAATAAATATACTATATGCTGAGGAAGCATATCTTCAACATAAACACTTTCCCAATATTCATAACGTAGCCTATTGTCTAGTTCAGGAAAGTTAATTATATCAAAGCTGGCTTGAGATGATACGTTTGATATTATATTTTCAAAAAGGATTTCCGTCATACAATGATCACTTATATGTAGATCCAAGTTAATACCAGCAAGGGAATCCAAGCAATATTCTCAAAACGAGCAAGAACATGGTCGAGGCAGGTGCCTGCAATTGATCGAGTAGGCTCAGCAATAAAAGATAAAAAACCATGTTCAGCCATGAGCGCTTGGTAGGAATCAGAAACGGAGTTAGAACATAAGATATCTAGATTAAAATCACCTAAGATAACAAGATTTCTAGATCGTTCATTGGTTTTGGGAATTCGTCCAAAAACAAATTCGGAGAAGAAGAATGAAGTCTATAAACACAGATAAAATTAAAGAGTTCATTGTGAATATTGCAACAAACTTTAATGAAGTCCTCGCTTTTTAAATTAAAAGTTTTTACGTCACATTCATACAAGTTTGATATAAAAACTCCCAATCCCCCGGCGCAGTACGTATCATTCGTATTAGGACAGAAATTATAGTTCGAAATATGGTAATCTCGACTCTTGCAAGAGTAGATCCAAATTTCAGACACAAATATTATGTCAGGCAGGTTAACGACAGCTTCAAGAGTCACCATTAATGAATCGAAATTTTGGCGTAAACTACGTATTTTTTTATGTACAACGAAAAATGATTTGCCTTGTGATTCACATTTAAAGCTTTCTAAATTACTACGTATGGTTCTAATAGTGTGGCCGTTGCACATGAGAACAGAGCTGTCTTTCATATAATTGTGCTTGAAAAGCATTAAGATCATCAAATGATTTTATGACAACAGCCTCACTATTATCAAATTTTCTCATCAAAGTACGAGAATTACGGAATCACAAGTATTTGTATTTAAACTCTGTTTTAAATTTTTTTAGCTGCCATTCCAGAAGAATATGGCAGCGATGAGGAGAGTCACATCGCTCCAGAAGAAGTTCTGATGATGAAACCAAAATAACATTTTTACTACTGTAAAAATTGTTATAAATGGGCAAAGACGACTCCTAATGCTAGGGTACGAACACCTCAACAAAATATACATAATTACTCAGGCTTGTGCCTCGAAATTGAGAGGCGAAAATGAAAAATACCAATTCAGAGTTTGGAATAAACTATTTAACGAAAAAATACTTCAAAAAAATTTGACTTGGACAGAAAAGAAAATCTCCAGTGACAGGATGAAGCTTGCCCGTCAGAATAAACCTGAACTGAAAGACATAGATATGCCTGAACTTAAGGCTTTGGTGTGTCTTTTACTATTTTCAGCTGTCATGAAATCTAATCAAGCACGTTCAAGTTATTTGCTAGCGGTGGTACAGGGTGTGAGATATTTAGATGCTACATGTCAGAAAATAGATTTGTCGTTTTGCTACTGTGTTTGCAATTCGATAATTCGGATGATCACGTTGATCATAATGCTTGGCAGCTATATCCTTTATTTTCAACATATTTGTCAACAATTCTCAACAACTATACGAATTGAGCAAATGCGTCAACATAGACTAGATGCTAGTGAAGTTTCGAGGAAGAAGTCACATGATTACATATACTCGTACATATGCCTAAGGAGTGCCATCGGAAAAATTAATCCACTTTCATTTCGAATTTACTTCGAAAAATTACAGAAAAATCACTCAAATTATTCTTTTTTGTAGTTATTTCTGTTTGACAGTTAACATAATCAATATGGAATCTGAATTGGATGTAAGAAAAAATATTATTAAGTGTCACTTAGCACACCCAGGGTGGACGTACATATACAAAAATTGCAAAGAAACTAAATGTTAATAGGAAAACAGTTGCTACTGCTATTAAGAATTATAAAGAGAACCTGTCAGTTGAAAGAAAACAGGGGTCTGGTCGAAAAGCCGGTTTTATGAGCCCAAAAAAGGTCACTAAGATTTTGAGCCTTCTTGAAAAAATCCGAACATTTCTGAACGTAGTTTGACAAAGTTTGACAAAAAGCAGAATGTTCAAATTTTTTAGTTCATAAAGTGAATAGAAATACTGGCTTGAAAACATACAAAGTCCAAAAGGTTCCAGATCGCAAAGTCAAAAAAAATTTGGATGCGACACAACGAGCAAAACATTTGCAATCAAATCTTTTGACCAAATTTTTATGCATTATAATGGACGATGAATCGTATGTTTTTGCTGATTTCAACCAGCCTCCGGGGCAAGCATTCTACACTGCCATAGGTAAGGAAAATGTTGAAGCAAAGTTTCGAACCCAACCTAAAGCGAAATTTCCAAAAAAAATTCCTTGTTTGACAAGCAATTTGTTCTTGTGGGCTCCGAAGCCAAACTTTCATCACGATTGGCTCAATAAATGGCGAAATTTATGTAAATGAGTGCCTGCAGAAGCGCTTAAGGCCTTTTTACAACAATCATCGAGAACTTGACTCATTTTGGCCTGTTCTTGCGTCATGACACTGTGGAAAGAGAGCGATGGAATGGTATAAGCTAAACAACGTTTCGATAGCTCTCTGGGCTCAGAATTCGCCAGAACTTAGGCCAATTGAAAGTTATTGGGCCCTGGTCAAAAAAGAGTTAAGACGCACCAAAAAAGCTGTCAACATCGAGAATTAAAAAAATGTTGGAAAAATAGCTCTAAAAAGGTGACAGGTGGAACCATAAAAGCAATGATGAAAAAATTAAAAAATTTGTTAAAAATAAAGATTAATTTTTTTTTTTAATTTTTACAGACTTGGAGATATAAAATAAATTTTTTTTTTTTTTTAGGTGGCGCTACAGTCCGGGGTGGACCTGGGCCTCAGTCAACAAGCTTTTCCAGCCAGCTTGATCCCTGGCTAGCTGCCTCCAGTTTCGCACGCTAAGTTGGCTTCCACTTGCGTGCGCCACCTGAGTCTTGGCCTTTCTCTACTGCGCTGTCCCTCGGGAGCGGATTCGAAGACTTTTCGGACCGGAGCATTGGTGTCCATGCGCTCTACATGACCCAGCCATCTCAGTCTTTGGATCTTCACTCTTCTGGCTAGGTCCATGTCGCTGTACAGTCCATACAGTTCGTCGTTGTATCTCCTCCTCCACTCACCGTCAATGCAGACGGAACCGAAGATCGCCCGAAGAATTTTTCTCTCGAAGTAACCAAGAACACCCTCATCCATTTTTGATAATGTCCATGCCTCTGCGCCATAGAGCAGGACCGGGATTATTAAAGTCTTATAAAGGGTGACTTTTGTTGTCCGAGAGAGGGCTTTGCTAGTCAATTGCCTTCTTAACCCAAAGAAACAGCGGTTGGCAAGAGATATTCTTCGCTTGATCTCAGCGCTGGGGTCGTTGTCTGTATTTATAGCAGAGCCTAGGTAGACAAAGTCCTTAACTACCTCAAAGTTATATCTGTCGAGGGTGATGTTCTGTCCGAGACGTCGGTGTTGGTTGTCCTTTTTGCTTGACAGCATATACTTGGTCTTGCCCTCATTGACCGCTAAACCCATTTTCGCCGCTTCCGTCTCAATACTCACGTAAGCGCCACTGACATCACACTGCTTTCTAGCGATTATGTCAATATCGTCGGCGTATGCGAGTAGTTCGACGGACTTTTGAAAGATAGTGCCTCTTGCGTTTGCTCGTAAGTTTTGCACTATTCTTTCAAGTACGATGTTGAAAAAATCGCATGACAGCGCATCGCCTTGTCTAAATCCTTTCTGGACATCAAAGGTCTCGGTGAGATCTTTACCGACCTTGATGGAGCAGCGTGCATTCTCCATCGTCATCCTGCACAGACGGACGAGTTTGGCAGGGATGCCAAAACTAGACATTGCTCTATATAGCTCGTCTCTATAGATGCTGTCATACGCGGCCTTAAAATCGATGAATAGGTGGTGGGTATCGATCTGAAGCTCATGGGTCTTCTCCAAGATCTGCCGTAGTGTGAATATCTGGTCGATGGTGGACTTTCCTCGCCTGAAGCCACACTGATATGGACCTATCAGGTTGTTGACGAACGGCTTCAGGCATTCACACAATACGGCGGATAAGATCTTATATGCGAAGTTAAGGAGACTGATGCCTCTGTAGTTGGCGCAGTTCACAGGGTCTCCTTTCTTGAGAGTCGGACAAACAATGCTGAGGTTCCATTCATCGGGCATACTTTCGTCCGACCATATTTTACAGATGAGTTGGTGTATGCTCCTTACCAAGTCCTCGCCTGCCGCTTTGAAGAGCTCGGCAGTCAGGCCATCCACTCCAGCAGTTTTGTTGGACTTAAGCTTCGATATAGCTATCTTCACTTCATCCAAGTCGGGTGGACGGAATTGTTGGTCAACATCGTCCAAGTTGAAAGGTTGATTCTGCCTGATAGCGGTATTTGGTTCGTCATCGCCGATATACATTCTGCAGAAATGGTTCTGCCAAATCCTCAGCATCGACTGCGATTCTACTACGATGTTCCCTTGTTCATCTCTACAGGCTTCGGTTCGGGGTTTGTTTCCGTGGCATGTTATTTTTACCTTTCGGTAAAACTTCCGAACCTCATTCCTGGAGTAGCATCTCTCAATTTCCTCGATCGCGCGCTTCTCATGCTCTTTCTTCTTCCTCCTGAGAAGCCGGTGCTCGTCTCTCCTCTTCCGCTCATAGAGCTCATGAGCAGCTCTGGTCTTTCTAAGCAGCGCCGCGTTATATGCATCTTGCTTAGCTGCATGTGCTTGCCGGCATTCATCATCGAACCAGGGGTTTCGTTGTGGTGGACGTGTGAAACCCAGAACATCAGAAGCGGCATCTCTGATGGCGTTTTGGCAGTGTTTCCAATGGTCTTCGATGCTTGATGCTGGCGGCATTGGACCTCTTAAGAGATTAGGAGACACTCGATCGGAAAAGGACTTGGCGATCTCTAGCGATTGTAGCCGTCTGACGTCGAATTTTCTCACAGCATTACTTTGTCTTAGCGTAGTTTGGGATATACGGACATCAATAATACTGGAGGAGTGTCTTGCGTCTATCGCAATGTGATCAATCTGGTTGACTGTTGATTGATCAGGAGTTCTCCAAGTCCCCTTGTGTATGTCGAGATGTGGGAACCGCGTGCTAGCCATGACAATGTTTCGCCCCGAATTTATGCTGTACATCCAAAAAACTATGAGTGCTTTTGGTCAATCTTCGTGATCCAACTTCGTTAGTGTCGCTTTGTACTGTGGATGGTATGCTATGTGCGACATATCGAGTATTGAATCAAAAAATCAATTTTGGACAGGACGAAGTTCGGTGGTTCCGCTTGTAAATAATAAAGAAAGAGAGATATGACAACTGCCTAAAGTCATAGAGTTAGTTCGTCGTTAAATCTCCTAAATTGCAAAAGGAACCATAAATCACTCGAAAACGGCCAAGGATACTTCATTCACCTCCGTTAACTTATATTCTTCTGTACCCTAAAGCAGGATCTGAATGACGAAGTTCTTTTACAGGGTTTCCAAGGTCTGTCCTGACAAAGCCTTACCTGGCAAAGCCTCTAAGGTCGAAGAAATAACTATTTCCGATAAGATGTCGTGGTCGAGCTTAAGACCGAAGTCGAGACATTAAAAGTAATTTATCAACTCAACTTTAAATCTCCTCCCAGTATTTCTTCGCAGTTATGTCTAAAATATTCTCGACTGCAACGACGTCTATATTCGCCGGTTTGAATGTTCGGACACGTAATATGGGAGCCATGTGCCAGCTATTGTGATATTCCACACTGCAGCAAATTTGGACCGTTTTCAGACAGGGTGTCCTACAAATTGTGCTTTCTGACTTTACTGCCCCAACTGTCCTTAAAACCACCTTAGCTGAGTTTAACTCCATACCTCCAATCTTAGTTCCGTGGTGACGTGAGCTGTTACAATCGCGTAGTACTGAGTATTGAAGGCATCTTTCACTCACGATCTGAATATATTCATTATTCACAGTACGTTCTCTATTTGTGGTTCAGTCATTTTTGACAGTGAACTTGCTTAACACTTGGTTGGACGAGACCAGTACGCAGCGGCGAGACCATTATAAGCTGAAATAAACACAATTGATGTGTAGTCATAGTTGAACCAGTGGACATCATCCTGACACACAATTTAGTTGAAAATTTCTTCTCGTTTTCGTTGATTGGCCTTGGAAGAGGAGATATTACATTAGATTCTGTGGGGTGTAAAGCGACATCGGTCTCGCAGAAGAAGTGTGCGTTGACCTTAAGTGAACCTCAACCACTCTGCCTAATTAAGGCCAGTTGGTCAAAGACTGCGCTAGCTAGACAGGTAAATTGGCCAGTAGCATAATCTAACATAAGTCTACCGTTGTAACATCAGTTTTGAAGTCAATTTTAGCTTTCTAGACGATCATCTTTAAAAGGCATTCATAGGTTAATGAACTTTGTCATCTCTAACATTGCTGCTATTTTGGATTTATATACATCCTAACTTGAGCACGACATAGACTTGATTTGGGTTTTACTTGACTGACGACATACTTGACACCTGTCAATCGAAGTCACTTTCAAAACAGAAAGTAGAAAACAACTTCTAAGTCTCGGGCTTTCAACATTGCCTCTTTGAACTTGATATGTCTTAAACGAATTTCGGCAAACCACTCAGCCATATTATCATCGAGTTCGAATATGTCTCCAACGTAAATGAAAAGAAAAAAAAGTCATTCGTCTAATCCACCGCAAAACTCTATTAAAAGAAAATTTCCAGGAATAAAAGTAAATTTTTCCAGCAAAGCGTCTAGACACATGAGAAGTCCTTGTACCTATCCCATCGATTAATATCCTTCTCCATCGGACAGAAAGTAGCAACAAAAAAATACGATTCATGCAGCATCTTCAAACCAAGCTACAACAAAAAAAAATTATAAATAGCAACAGAACGAAAAAAAGAAAAAGAAAATCAACGTCGGGAGTAATTACACTTCGATTGATAGGCAATCGGCAAAAGAATCTGAAATAAACAAAAAACAAACTCAACACAGATTCAAGAGACAATTAGATTAGGCACGACATCCCATCACTATGCTTCATCCATAGTGCTGGCAACACTCTTCCCGTTCACATGGAAACGACTGTTGAGTGGGATGCAATACGAGTACGAGTATATCAGGCTTAGAGCACATGTTTTGCAACAACGTACCTAACATCCAACAGACCTTACACCCTTTCACTGAGCACTTCTCTAAGCCACTTCAAGAACTCATCGGTGTGAACTCCATAAGATAAAAGCTCTGGGAGAGCTTCAAAGTCGACAATAGAGCACTGTCATGGATCAATAGAGATACGAACAACGTAAGACGAAAAGGCAAATGAACTACGAAGAAAAGCGGATACGAGACAAAGCTAAGGAAGTATGCAAACAACGAGAAAAAAATAATTATAATGAGATTTTGCAAAGTGAACTGACGTATCCACTTCATCTTCAGGACGAAATACATAGAGCTAGCAGATACCCAGGATTCACATTTATATCAGGAAATCGAAGTGAAAATTTGTCTTTTCACTCAATCTTTAGAAGGATTTCGGAGTATTTAAGACCGGTAGGGCAAAGTCCATCAGCAATATCCCATCAGCTATTGGTGCACCCTCCTTATATCTTGAAGGATCAACCCCCGCAGGCAGGATAGACGCTCCGTTATGAAACCTGTTACAGGAAGGCGCGAGACCAGCGTCAAAAATTTTGATTCACAAGAGCCCTTGACCACTGTTGTTGCATCTCGCCATTATGTGGTGTTATCTCTCATATCGGGTGGTTTCCTAAGTCTTAGGCGGCGTGTTCGTTCCACCCCTATCTCTTCTGATACAGAACGATCCGTTGTTTTGCCCTACCCCTTAATTTTATGTCCGTTATCTCTTTGGGGAATTATATTAGCGGGAAGGATTGGTGGGAGACAAATCGTATCGTAATTAATTACGATACGCACGATGGTATCGAATGCATTGAAATTATGGCATACGATTGCTCACGGAACGTAATGTACTATAATAGATCTATATTACAGTATCTGGTACAATTATGTTAATTGAAGTGTCATTCACATTTATTTGGAATTGTGTTAAAGTAAAAAGTGAGTTTGGATAACTAGATATTACAAAAAAAAATGGATTCATTGGCCTTATTTGTTTTATTAAGTGAAAGTGAAGATGAATATTTATATGATGAGAAAATACTAAAAGAAGGCGAGTACTTCAGTTAGCCTCAACACTCGTGCTTTTACTAAGTGGTGGATTCCAACACAAGGTTGGAAATGATTATTTAATCAGTCAAAGTACAATCCAAGCTGTGCTCGCAGCACCAGTATTCAACCCCAGGAATTCAGCCAACTGTAAAGAATGGTTTATGTTCAAATACAATATTCCGGGAGGTAAATATTCGCGATTTTTATAAAAATAAACTAATCAACTTTGATTAGTAATATTATGTGTTAACGGCACTCATATTGGCATTCGGAGACCCAACGCGAATGAACATTATTTTTGTTAATAGAAAGGGTTTCCGCAGTCTGAATGTCCTGATTGTAAGTTATTTATAGTATTGTAACCAAATCGCCCAATCCTAAGAAAGGTGACTAGAAAGGTTAAGCCACAAAAATTCGGGTTCCCGAGAGGTTAAACTTTTTTTATTTGTTTCGATTCTATTTTTTTCTTTTCATTTCAGATACTAAACCGAATTTCGCAACACTACACCATCCTTAAAACTCAAAGCTCCGACTGAGTTGTAGGTTATGATTAATTCCCGGCAACAAACACAGTTGCCCCGAATCAAAAATAACCTTCTGGGTTCGATTTACCTCCATTTACGCACAAAAAAAAAAATCTAACGGGTGGGTCGCGTGTCTCGTCTTTTCCCGGCCTACCGGAGTCTTAATTTTTCCCAATAAAAAAACGATTTTCGTACTGCACTGCACTACACTATACTGCACTATACTTAGCTTTTTGTGTTCCTGGCGGTTTCTGTGCCGTATCCTGACACAGTTTTCTCCTTCGTCCTGCTACTCCTGTCACTGTATCCTTCGTCTTCGATCTTTCTTCCTTTCTCCTTTTCCTTAATCACCCACCAAGAAAGCAAACAAAACTCGCGATTTTACAAACTCTACTTTACAACAAAAACAAACCGTTGCTTGGCCCTCTGTCTGTGCTGGTCGTTTCCAGCTACAAGACTAGCAACTTTGCTAGTGTGTGCTCCCGTGTCCAACTAGGCCTCTCACTCTCTCGCCACTCTCATTCTAAACTCCTCAGACACTGAGTTCTCTCCCGCTTCCAGTGATAACTGGGAACTCCAGTGAGCAAGTTTATGTGAGCTTGTGGATCTTAGCTATGCCTAGCTATTTCCCTAGACACTGGAATTGCATTGAAAATTACGAGAAGCAATGTTTCTCTCATTGCTGATCCCCGGTTAATTTTCCCCCATCGAACTAAACAAAATTGCAAAACAACAACAAACGCGAAGGAGAAAGAAAGTATGATCGAAGGTCAATGGAGTGTTGGGACGAAGGAGGAAGGTTGTGTGGGTATAATCCTAATCTGATTATACCCCGGTCTAACCATTCTCTAAACCGCGGCCCAAAACAAAGCTGAGTATATGTGTCTCTGTGCTATATTACCTCGGGTCCCTACCTACTCCGGCGGATCGGCGTTCAGATTTGGAGGGAATGGGAGGACTGACCAATAGCAGGTCATTCCTTACAATTATGATTTTTTGGTTTTGTTTCGTTTGATTGTTATGCTGCGGGCCTTTCTGCCCGCCTGGTGTGTTTTTATGTATTTTGTTTTATTATGTTAATGTTATTGTTTATATTGTTGTTGTTGTTTATTATTGTTGTTGTTTGTTATTGTTATTATTATTATTTGTTGTCGCTGGTTGTTGTTATTGTTTGTGGCTAATGTTGTTGTTCTTGTTTATGTTTGTACATTCCCTCGTCGTAGGCTGCCTAGTAATTTGGCCGTCCGCCTACAGCCTCTGCTGCTCCCTTGGTGCTCCATCGGTGGGGTGCTGGCTTGAAAGGGGTCGTCGTCCCTTCATCCATCGAACCTGACTTTTAAAGTTGATGCGACGTTGGGATGTGTCTTATTATCTTGGCCGTCCGCCTGCACACCACCGTCTCTCCTCCGTAGCTCCCACGTTGGGGGTGTAGCTACAAAAGAGATCGTCATCTCTTCCCCCTTAAACATTTTCTGCATCCACATCGATTGTAGGATGTGGGCCTCCTGGAACCTTTGTGTCTGCCATTGGGGTGTAAGCTCCAGCTCCGTTGCGAGTCTCCCGTCTAGCCTACGGGCTCCGACAAGGGTAATCTTGGTGGACCTCCTGTCGCACCCTGGGCTCCTGGTTCCTCGTGAGTCTCCCTACCGCCCTTAGGGCTTCACCGACTGAACCATCTCGTCCTCCTCTGAGGGTAAACCCGCCCGTAAGCCTATGAGGGTCCTTTCCGAGGTCTGTGGTCGGTGGGCCACTGGCTGCCCTCCACCTCCGCCAGAGCTCGGTCTTCCCACTCAAAGAAAAGAGGGAACGAAGGGACATGAACAAGGAAAGAGGGTAAACCTTGTTGCGGGAAAATTTATCGCAACAACGTAAGGTGCAAGACACGTGTACCACGTTTTGCCTTCTTTGACCAGGTATTTGGATTCTGTAGACAAGATTCGAAAGTTGCTTATTTATCTTGACCAGGCCATCCCAATCGGTCTGTAGTTTAGGACAAAGAACTTGGCTCCTCTTGGTGTTGTAGGACCATGCATCATTCCCTGCAGTAAGACTAACGGCATTAGCTTTAGGATCGCACCTAGTTTTTATCGATTCAGACATTATTTTGAGATTTGTTCGAGCTAAGGCATGTACCTTACCATCATTCTCTGCAGTAAGACTAACGGCATTAGCTTTAGGATCGCACCTAGTTTTTATCGATTCAGACATTATTTTGAGATTTGTTCGAGCTACGGCATGTACCTTAAGTAAAGGGCTTCTAAACTTCATTGCAAACGTTTTTCTTTCCTCTCCTATTTCTGTTGGTGATCCAAATACCACATCGATCGGCAGTTTCAATTCCCTTCAGAAGTTCAACATAACTGGTGAAAACCCGGTTGATTCATGTTCTGCTGTGCGATAAGCTAGTAAAACTGATTACAAAAACAAATCCCAGTCTGTTTGATTTGGGCTGACGAACTTCGCTAAGTAGTCGAGTAGCGTTCGATTGAACCGTTCTACCATCCCGTCAGATTAAGGCCGTAATGGTATGGTTCGAGTCTTTTGGTTACTCAAGACTTCTATTGACTTCCGGCACACTTCTGACTCAAAATTTCCACCTTGGTCCGAATGAATGAAATGTGGTACCCCAAATCTGCAGAAAACGTTACGGATTAGTTGATAAACTATTACCTCCGCTGTTTGGTTGGGTACGGTAAAACATTCTAGCCATTTGGTGACGTAGTCTATAACTACAATTATGTACCGCTCGTGCGTAGAGTTCGGGAAATGCTACGTCACAGGAAACGTATTTCTTCGTTGACTTTGTTCACTTCTTTTCCTCGTCTTTTTATGTGGTGATCTCTCTTCATCTACTACTTTCTATAGCTGACAACTTGATCTGTTCCATATTAGCGAAGCTAAAAGCAAAACAGTCTTTGACAAACCGAACATCTCATCAAGCTGTCAAAATCTGTAAATATAGTTTAGTAAAACGTGGAGTGATTGTAGGTAGGTTAGTTGTTTTATTTCTTTCGATTTCAGATTCTAAGCCCGATTTCGCAACAGTATAATAAAGATGTAAATAACATTTGTACTTTACTGTTAAAGTTATAACGCCATATAGGAATGCGATAGCAGGCTCAATTGAGTGTTTATTTAATGAAATGCATTCTAAAGCAAGAAGTTTATTTGAGCGTACAATTGGAATTTTGAAAGAGCGATGAAAAATTTTACAATACCATCAGAGAGGACGGTATAGCTTCACTCGCAAATGTATGTGCAGCTTTGCATAATATCTGAATAGACTTTCAAATCCCATTTCCATACCAAGCTTCATCAGTCTGTACAACTTTAGGAGACTTCTCAATTGAACAAGCAACAAATTTAACGAGAATTGGACAACAAATAAGAAATAATATTAAGCAATTATTATTCAATTAAAATAGATTTACACAAAACTAACTGTTTTCATGAACTTTATAAAGCTTTTACTTTTTTTTATAAAAGTGCAAAAATATAACATTTCTTTTTCCAACTAATAAAAGTAAAATTCAGTCTTTTTACCTGAAAAATAATCAAAAATTCAAAATTGTTACCCATGTTAGTAACATTAAAGAAAAAATTAAAAAATTGAATTCAGTCTTTTAATTTATAAAAAAAATAACAAAAACATATTTCAATACCTGATTTTTATCACAAAAAAATAACACTTCATTATTTGACTCTTATCACAAAAAGGAAATGTGACTAATATGTATAAATACATGAAATATTTAAAAAATTTTGGAAGTTTTTAAAAGGTTAAGTTTTAACGTCTTTATTTCTTATTCGGCAAGCTTTTCCTCAACCGCTATTAGCTTGTCTAATTTTTGGCTTATTTCTTTTTTATATTCAATGCATGCATTTATATTATCTTTAAGGAGAGCAAGTTTGGGGTTACTTATATTTAAATTACTAATTCTATTTCGCACATTGCTGCTATTTTTTCTTGGCCCCTTTTTGTGGCATGATGGTTTATCTTCTTCTTTATTCCCAAATGCAGGCATTTCATTTGAGTCTTCGGATGACCAAATCCGGGGTGAATGCACACGAGGAGGTGATGGTAACGATGTTGTTTTAATATTTTGATGCACTCCAAGTGTATTTATATTCCGAAAGCCCTCTACAGCTACCTCCAGACCACTAGCCTCAACGATTTGTTCCTCAGCGTGGCTAAAGAATCTTTCTTCATAAGGTCCAACCCCAGTTTAACGTTTATCAACTTTGTTAAACGATAATTTTTGTTTGACTTTATACTTTTGATCAGCATACCTATCTCCACAATTTTATCTAATTCCTTCCAAGGCCTAAGTGCTGTAATTTTCCTTGCTAACTTCTTCTTCTTCTTATCCCTTTATTAACCCTTTCCTCGTTATACGAACTTATGCGTAACGAGTTTCCCATTTTTACTGCATCGCTGCTGCTCCTTATGGGGTTTTATGGGGTTGGCAATGTCGCAGACCGCAGAACGCGTCTACATAATGCTCGGTCCTCGATCGCTTCAGTGGTTAGCCCCAGGCGTTGTTGCGCATTTGCCATCTGAGAAATCCAGGAATTCTTTTTCCGACCTCGTTTTCTTACAGTTGGAGTGACCGTAGTTGATAGTGCCTTTTTAACCGGATTTTCTGCAGATCTTCTTTGAACGTGGCAATACCAGCTTATTCTATTCGCCTCAAGCTGTTCGGTTACCGAATTCTTTATATGTAGACTTCCTCTTATACGCGTAGATCTAATGCAATCGCGTTTAGTGACTCCACTAGACATCCTTAACATTTTCATTTCCGCTGCCGTCATTTTGTTTTTAAACGCTTCGTACATTGTCCAGCAGTGTGAACCGTATATAAGAGCTGGTCTAACAACCGTGGTGTAGCGTTTCCCCTTTAATTTAAGTGGAAATTTTGGGTCGCAAAAGATTCCCGAATTTTCCCGCCATTTCATCCATCCCACACTCACTCTGTGGTTTACGTGGTCGTCACATTTCGCTTCCATGTTAACGATTGATCCTAAGTACTTAAAGATAGTGCTTTTCGGAAGAACTATTCCGTCTAACATTATATCTGGAACAGGTCGCAACGGATGCGCAAATGGGCACGTCAAATGCTCTGTCTTTGAACGACTTATTTTAAACCCGTTTCTCTCTAGCGCATTTCTCCATGAATCTAAGGCGTTCTGTAAATCTTCGACGTTATCGCTAAGTATAACTGCGTCGTCAGCGAAGAGAATATGCGTTACATTTGCTTCGCGCATGCAGTCTTTTAAAAGATAGTCGAATACTACGTTAAAGAGGACAGGGCTAAGTACGCTTCCTTGATGCACTCCCACATTAACTGGAAATTCTCACGTTAGTCCAGCAGAGCTTTTAACCGCAGTTTTCACGTTTCCGTACATGTCTTGTATTATTCTTACATACGTTTCCGGTACGTTTTGAGACCTCAGCGCGGCCCATATGAGATCCCTAGGCACTCTATCGAATGCTTTCTCGAGGTCGATAAATACCATGTGTAAATCCTTAGACGAATCTCGGTGCTTTTCCATTATTATTCGTAGGCTTTGGATAGCGTCCACCGTCGATCTTGCTTCAGCAAATCCACACTGGCTATTATCGAGCTTTATTATTTGCCGAAGACGTTCGTTTAAGACTCTTTCGACGATTTTCATTGTGTGTGACATAAGCTTGATTAAAATGTAGTTGTTGCATTCTCGAGCGTTGCCTTTTCCTTTGTATAATGGAACCAAGAAGCTACTTCTTCATTGATTCGGCATAGGTTGTCCACATTTTATTTTATTAAAAAGTTTCGATAGCCATTCGCCGCCGATTCCCTCCATCTTCGACCAAAACTCTGATGGAATGCTGTCTGGTCCCGCCGCTTTCCCCCGCTTATTTCTTCGATTGAAAAGTCTGAAATTTCCTCCTCGAATAGACCAGCTGTCGGCACGATATCACGTGGAAACTGTTTGTTAAGCAACTCCTTGCAGTATTCAAGCCACCGACCACAAATTTCCTTTTCATTTGTTAGTAAACGACCGTCTGCGTTTTTGATGTATTTCGGCGAGGTTATTTCCATTGAATTTTTTCGCCTCTGTGCAGCGAGCTTAAAAATATTTGGCATTTTAGTACTGTACGACGTTTGAACTTCTTCGATAGCTTGTCTTCTATCCGCCGATCGTGAGGATATTTGTTCCAACTCCTGGTACAGGTTTTCCTCTTCTGCAGCTCGAGTTCGAGCCAGGACTTTCTTTGCGATCTTTTTAAGACGCTCGCATTTAAGAGCCAGTCGAGCTTTTCGATATCGTCGCTCCGATCGCATTTTGTCCACGCTTGGAATGCACTCTTCTTGTCGGCCACAGCTCGTTTGGTTTCGTCATTCCACCACCGTGTTTCTTTGCCGACGTGATGGTATTTCGATATAGTCCCCAGGTGGGACTTTGCGAGTGTTATGCATTCCTTGTGCATGCTGTTCCACATTTCTTGCGGGCTAAGTGAGTCTGCTCTACCATTTATATTTTGAAGTACTTCGTTAGCCAGTGCGATAAATCTTGCGCTTCGTTCCTTCGATAGATTATACCACCGGATTTTTGGCTTTCCAAACGATGCCCGTGTTTTCGGTGGTTCCGCTGTGAAAAATTCTGTAATGAGCAGACGGTGTTGGCTTACTAGCGATTCTCCAAGTATTACTTTACAGTCCTTAACACGGTTTCTCATCGACATTTTGCAGAGGTGATAATCTATTTGCGTTTCGTGGCCTCCGCTGCTATAGGTGATAAGATGTCGTTGATGTTTAATAAACATTGTATTTAAGACGGTTAAGCCGTAAGCCCTACATGCTACAAGGATGTCTTCGCCAGCTGAATTTCTGGTTCCAAAGCCTTTACCACCGTGGCAGTCCTCATTATCAACATTTGTTTCTCCGACGTGGTCATTTAAATCTCCGCCTACGAAGAGCATCTTTCATATATTTCTAAGCAAATTACCGAACTCTGACCAAAATGTATATTTTTCCGATTGGTCGCATCCATTTTGTGGAGCGTACGCGCTAACAATGTTCCACGTTTCATTGTGTATGACAAGTTTAGCGGTCGCTTATTTTCAAGATACCGACGATGTTGTTTAGAAGATCCGCTGTAACAACGATTCCAACACCGTTTCGTCCATTGACCGTTCCATGGTAGAGCATCTTAAATGCCTAAGTTTTTAAATCTAGAAAACGCGCTTTATTTCCTGTACTACACCACTTCGTTTCCTGTACGCACAGGATTTGTAGGGTTCTGCGACGCATAATCGCTTCCAGTTCTAAATTTTTTGAGGTCATCGATCCGACGTTCCAACTTGCAAACCGAAGTTTAGGAAAATATTTTGGAAACTTCATTTTGCCCGCCCCCGGAATCCATCGGGCTCTGACACAAGCACTTCTGCTTGCTCTGGGATCACCCGAGTGCGTTGCAATCGTGGTGCCCAGCGGGGTAGTGCTATTAATTGCGATCATTTCCATGAAGTGTATCTAAAGTTTGAGTGGTTTGACACTTGTTCACTTGTTCATTCACTTCATTTTACTGCTGACATTTAAATAATTCAGAATCGCTGACGCTCTATTCGGTGACATGCGGTCACCCATCGAATCCACGTTCCCAAAACAAAAAACAAAAACAAAATTCAATTGTAAAATAAATATTCGCATGCCTCGCACCTACAAAATTCTATACAAAAGGATTCACCGACATGTCGTTGGTTAGTTTGGATTGGGTAGCATTTCAGAGATAAAACTCCTTCCACTAGGGTCGTCATATGATAGTTTCTTGTTTCTTTTGCTTCCCTGTGTGGTTCTTTTCTTATTTGCCTTACAGCATACGATTCTGCACTTCGATCACAAAAATGCAGGTCACCTACGTTTTAACTATTCTTATTTTAAATTATTTTGATGTACTTCGCGTATTTCTTTTCCTGAGCCTAGCTTAGCCAAGCAACCAACAGGTTCAGCGCCTTCTTCCATCCCTCGAACTCAGATCGTCACTTGGATCTTTAACCACCAACTTCTCGCCTTTTTGTTTTGCCAGTAGCCTGGGAATTGTAAATATCAAATTTGTTAAGACTACGAAAATTGTGCAACATCCTCTCGTTCATTTGCCGGCGAAGAAAAAATGTGCCAAAGAGACCCAGATTAATGGAATAACAGTTTAATGCATGTGAGGTACTCATTAACTGCTGAATTATGTCATAACTTGGGGCCCTCCAGGTTGGGATTTGTGACGTCGGGGTAACTACCCAGTTATGGAAAAACACCAATAACTCCGACATGAGGACAACCCGTTTCCAAAATGTGAATGAGCGCCTCATAGCAATCCGTATTAAGGCTAAATTTGCCACGCCCTCGCTTCTACGAGCTCTTGAACAAGACCAACGAGCAATACCTTGGCTATTAATTAAAACTATTCTCGGCGATTAAGCATAACAGCTGGAGAGGGAGGGAATCTTTGGTAATGCTTTCGGAAGATATTGCTTAAACGATACCTGCTCCGGCGGCGAACTCAGGCTAATTGATTTTGTGGCAGGGCGTAATATTGTTGCAGCTAGCATGCGGTTCAAACATCGCGATATAAAGAATGAGCCTTGGAGAACTCCAGATCATTTATGTGCCTGCAGGCACATGCAGCTAAGCAGAACTATTCACGAGCTCTATAAGCAGAAGGGGAGAGTCGATTACCGAGTTCTCAGGAGGAAGAAGAAGGAGTTTGAGAAGCGCGAAGTCTAGGAAATTGAGAGATGTTACTCCAGGAATGAGAGAAAGTTTTACCAAAAGGTAAAAAATACATGCCACGGACGCAAACCGCGAGCTGGAACCTGTAGAGACGAACAAGGGAACATCGTAGTAAATTCGCAGTCCATGCTTAAGATTTGGGAAGATCATTTTTGTAGACTGCATATCGGCAATGGCGAAACAAATACCGCTGTCAAGCAGAATGAGCCTTTCGACCTGCTCGATGTGGACCAACAATTCCGCCCACCAGACCTGTTTGAACTGAGGATAGCAATATCTAGACTTAAGTCCAACAACGCTGCTGGAGCAGGCAGCCTTACTTCCGAGCTCTTCAAAGGAACAGCCGAAGACTTGGTAAGGAGCATACATCAACGCATCTCTGGAATATCGTCAAACGAAAGTATGCTCGATGAATGGAACTTGTCTTTGGAGATCTTGGAGAAGTCCCACGTGCTTCAAATCAATACACACCACCACTGCATCGATTTTAAGGCCACGCATAACAGCATTTATAGATACGATCTACTGTAACTCAAACCCAAGAGGAACCCTGCTTGCCAGGTGCCTGTCCTAAAGTTCTAGCCACAGGCTCCCCGACAAGATATCCATACAGCAGTAGAGGAAGCCCATTCTGCCTCGACTTCGCTATATACCAAGGGCTGTTTGAAGGGTGTATACACATCTCAGATGATTGCGACCTAAACAGCGACCATCTAGCTCTCACGGTTACCATTAGCACACAACTTATGTCTTTCCTAATCACCGCCTTCTGTCAAGAAACTCATCAATTCCAGTCTTCCAGAGAAACCTTGATGAGCAAATCCACCTTAACATGGATCTTAGGACACCTGAAGACATACACATTGCAGTAAATTTTTTGGCTGCAGATGGACTGGCCGATAACACCAATAAAAGTGGAAGAGGTAATTGAGGTTGTCAATTACGCCACCCTAAAAGTTCTACCTAAACGTGCAATTTTATTTATGGTATTGATATTTAATGCTATAATCAGAATGCAGTACTATCCGTCTAGCTGGAAACTGGCGGGGATCCACATGATTCATAAACATGGCAAGCCAGAGGATGAATTAGCCTCCTCCCTTCGCTCTCAAAGATCTTTGAGATGCTCATCATGAATAGGCTGTCCATGGTTGTAGACCTAAAAAATGTTTTGCCGGATCACCAATTTGAATTTCGGGAAGGGCATGGCGCTATTGAAAAAATCCACGGAGTGGTAAATCACATCCTCAAGGCGTATGACGATAAGGAGTACTGCAACGGCGTATTTGTTGATGTCCAACAGGCATTTGACTGGGTCTGGCACAAGGGTATCTTAGTTAAAATCAAAAGAAGCCCGCCCCCCCCCCCCCCTTCTATCTCTTTTTCTGTTCATATATAAACAAGCGCCAGTTTCAAGTTAAAGTGAGAGGTTCCATCTCAACTACCTATACAATAAAAGCTGGTGTGACACAAGGAAGCGTACTTGGACCATTCTTTTACTGCCCATTTAAAGCTGACGTTCCAAATACTGGAGAAGCCATCACGACCATACCTGGAGAAAAGGCACTACTCGCATTATACGCAGATGACATCTGCTTCTTTTATTCGGCGCCATGCGAGAATCGGGCAACTGATGGTGTACAAACGAATGTATCTCAACCTGCTCGTAGGTGGAACATAAAGCTGAAACCCAACAAATGCAAGAACGTCTGCTACACCTTACGCAAAGGGCAGGTGCCTCCAGTCCGGATCAATAATATGTCGCTGCAGCTAGATCAAGAAGCTAAATATCTGGGCGTCATCCTAGACAAGCGGCTGACCTTCAAATCGTATATTATGGCAACTCTTTCAAATTACAGGTTCAAGCTTGCGCGGCTTTACTGCTATGCTATGCCGCGATTCAAAACTACCGCTGCGATGTAGAAGGAAGCTATATGAGGCCATAATTGTACTGACTTGGAGCTATAGAGTCCAGATTAGGGGAATAGCTACAATGTCGAACCGAAAACGGATGCAGACGCTTCAAAACAGACTCTTAAGGATCATAACTGATTGCGAATGGTACTTTTGAGGTTCGACTCTTCATCGTGACCTTAATTTGGAGCCCGTGGAACTTCTTATTTATCGGCACTGTAGCAAATATAGTAACAGACTTCATACTTGAAAGAATAGTAAATAGAATAGTGACTTTCAAAGTCCGTACAATTTCTCGCATACGCCGCGCTGCGCTGACATCAAACAAAGAGTAACTCTTGCCGATGTCTGGTTTTTTGGGCAATTGACTACCAAAACCCTTCGAACAACGAAAGTGACCCCATATAAGATCTTAATAACCCCAACTTCGTCTCAGGTAACGCTCGCAAGTAGAAAGGGTCCTCAGCCAACTTAGTGTGCAAAACTGGAGACAGCTAGCGAAAGAGACGACCTGGAGACGCTTGTTGGCTGATGCCCGGGTCCTACCCGGCCTGTACCACCGCATAAAATATAGTAAAGTCAAGTAAGCATAAGGTCACGGAAAAAACACCAATTGAGTTACTTTATGGCTATACTACAAAATTTAATGATCTGCCTGGTAAGCAGATCACCGAACGTGAAAAAGCAATAAACTATAAGCGAACTGAACTTATTTCAGCCCTGGCGATTGAAAGAATCAAGAAGGAATAGAAAAATTCTAAGGGTCGGTACCATCTGAGTACACTGCTTACCGTCCAATATATCATCGGTGATAAAGATACTCGTATGTCTTTTTCAAAAAAAAAAAACACAGTGGCGCTGGCAGCCCGGTATGGGCCATGGCCTAGCTTCTTGGCACTCAATTGTGTTGCTCATGTTGTCATTTTTGTCACATCTGAGCGAGGCCTGCGGTTTATCGCCGAGTCCGAACGATACTCCTTAGAAGCTTTTTCGTAGGCAATTTTGCTTTCGGGAGTTTGCCATTGCTCGCCGAAAGGGTGATGGCGATTCTGAAAAATTGTTGGTGACCCAGCCTGGAATCGAACATATACTCCCTGCGTGATAGTCCAATGAGCTAACTATCGCGCCATCGCCATCATATCTCTTACAACAATTACACTTTTCCAGGCTGCTGTACTTAGTAAATATCTTCAAAACTCAAAACTGTTGCGAGCACGCATTCCAGTAAGACTTCGGTTTAGTCGATTTTCAGCTATTTGGGGCTTAGAAATGAACTAAAATTCGTACTCATATCTGAACTTGTTAAATGAAAGAACTCATTCATCCATTTGTAATGAGCATTACACTTCCTCATACTCCTTGTACTCTCGAACTCATATTTTAAGTTGAAGGATAGTACACCTGTAAGTAATTGAAATCCCATTGGAACAAGTACTGCGTAATATTAGACACACTTAGAACAGCATTATCCATCTCGACGAGCACCACTCAACTTTATTGCGTTGCTGGCACAATCCTTCCATACTCTAGTATGCACGTCATTGGAATACACGTTGTAAGTACATTTCCACATCCCCAAACAGCAGCTAACGCTACCACATTGTGCATAAATATGATCAGATTATAACTATAGAGCGTACGAGTAGGGATACTAGTATGGAACAACCAACATAAGCATCCAAAGTTCTGGAATTAAAGTGCTCCATCAGTCAGCACACCTATTGCATATGCATAGCTTCATCGGATCAACGCTTAAGTAAACTCACTTTATTGTAGGAAGCCGTCTGGATGGCAGGACTAAAGTACACCACCTTGTGTACCAATGAACATATTCCAATTGGCCATGTGGAATGCAAAATGGACTATGAAAGACGGAAGCGGTGGATGGAGAAATAAAATAATTTCATGTCAATTACAGGTTGATTGCCTGTTACGATTTCTACCCTAATCAAGCATGATAATACCCGACAACCCTTGTGCTCGCGCGCCTGATTCTAGATACAACAACAGCCCCCCTGGGAGTTGTTGTAAGGGCGGGGTTTGTAGTTGGATGAATGCAGCACCATGTATCCAATATCCCGTATCCAGTACCCAATACCCTGTATCCAGAGCTGCATTATAAACTTCCATTGAGCATGCCAGTGCTTATGGATATTGGTATAACTTTGTTTGGTCGGTATTAGCCAGTTGGTGAAGCCTGGTGTTGGAAACGTAGAGCTGGTGCTATTTTAGATTGGTAATACGGACGATGGATACTTTACAAATTATCGACTGGGGGGCGGTGTGAGGCGCATGGCCTAGCAAGTAGTTTGCGTATTCGATTTCATGTTATGAGAGTCAAATTGAATTTTGATTACAGAATTTGAAATATGAATGGTATTGGTTCTAATTGAAAGAAGATTAGATACAAAAGAGGATTCTGAATTTACAATTAACTGCGGCAAGGCTTTAAATTGAATTTATGGTGGGAGCTATACAGAGGCTTTTTGACAAAAGGATGAATGGAATTGCGCTTGTGTAGAAGTGGAAGAGTTGTAGCTTATTTCATTTGAAATGAACAGCGAGGATGGATAATATTCGAGTTTGGATGTATTGAATTGTTGGCAAGTAAGTTCGAATTCGATCGACCTTGCGTCAGCACAACTATCATGTGATGAAAGAGTACTTAGGCTTAGAAAAGCCACCACTTAGCGGTCGAAGAATTCGAATAACTGATAAGAGAAGGGGACAAGTCAAGTAAGGTTAGTGGTTCTACAACTGTTGATAGTTTCAATTAGGATAGATAGGTATGCAGTCTCCAGAAAAGCCTTTATTTTACTTTTCGACGCTGCAGTTCTAGGTAAAAAATACTGGAAAGAGATTATTTCCGAACAGCACTTGGAAGGGTATACGACATTTTGTTTGTTGAGAACCACACAGCTGGTAGTTTTATCGATAGTGGCGCATTGCAACGCGAACAAAGAATACCGAAGGGGAAATTTGTAACAGGCAGCGTGTTGAGCGCTGCCACTTTTGGCTGCTCAGCTAGATGTAGGTTTAGGGTGGCGCCAGCCCATCGAGGATACGTTATAACAAAGAGCTATTTATTGCTCAGAACTTAGTAGCTAACCCTTATGGCTAGTCTTAACCTCAGACTTCTATCCACGGCACAACATGCATACTATACTGTAAAGGAAATTCGATGGAAACAGCTGCACATTCATCAACTTGAACATGGACAAAGAAGACGCCTTTAAAAACATCAACACATCCGCAATCTCTCTGAAGATATTTGACTTACTTGTGTCAGCAGCCGTAAGCCGTAACGTTGTGTCCCCTCACTCTTTCTCCGGAACATAGCGGTCAACAAAATGGTGATATACCTCGAAGCGGATGGAAGCAGGGTGGTCGCGTATATGGATGACGTTGCAATAGCCATCTCTGGAAATATCTTTACACTTTTAAGGAGTTTCTACCACCATAAAACCGATCTTGTCCTCTTTTGTAGGAAAGAAAGGATCATATTCAACTGTACCAGCTTGGTTGTTGTTGTCTAATAAGAAGGGGGTAGATTAAAACTGGACTTATCATAAACATCATCAGACCTTTCCCCTCTGATGGTTGCAATGATTTGTCCAGTAACAAGCTGCCAGTCATAGGTCTTGTTGAGTGGCAAGACCACAGGTAGTCCATACCAGGACTTAAAACACGGTACCGTGGGAGTTAGGAGCCCCCCGGACTTCGGTCCGGGCCTAACTTTTTGAGGTAGGCCCCCTTGTGGGAGCGTCACGGTGGCTGTGGTTTAAACCTAAATCGCAGGGAGGGTGGCCCTGCAAGGGCTCAATACCCGGAGTGGAGTGGCTATAAGTGCTGGGTATTGAGACCCTAAGATCAGAAAGAGGTTTAAGGTGGGCCTCGACTCATACCAAGGGTGGATCTGAGCCCTCAACATATTCCCGCATTGGTATTATACTGTTAAGAAGCAAATAAGCGATGGCAAGACGTATCCCTGCCCCCATGGATGTATGGGCATCCCGTGAAATTAAGTCTTCCAGACAGGTGTTTACGATAATCATAAGACATTCTGTACCAGCTTGGTCTTCTCTGACACAGCGAAATATCTGGGTCTAATTGTCGACAGGAAACTAAGCTGGAAACCTTATATTCAAGAAAGAGTAAGGAAAGCCTCAGTATCTTTATTCTCTTGCAAAAAACCATCGGGAACAAATGGGGCCACCAACCTCGTATTGCCCACTATTGCTATACGTCTCGTGGTTTGTATGGCGGGCGCCTTAAACAAAGCAATCAACTGAATGAAGCTAAGCAAAGTCCAAAGTACAGAATGTCTGTGCATTAGCGGGGTCCTACACGCAACTCCCTCTGCTGCTCTGGATATTCTGTTTCACCGGAACACGTAGAGATAGTCTAGGAAACGGTAGGGCCGATGAACTTGCCAAATTTGGAACCACTATAACCATTCTGCCTGAAAAAGGTTACTTATCGCTACGTGCAAGCAAGAAGTAAGGCTGGATGCTAATGTAAAAACAAACTTTCGGTTAACGGTTGGGTCAACAGCGACCAAACGAATATGGCCAAAACTGAATTTGAGTCGCTCCAAACATTTAGTTCTTCAAAACAGAATACATCTCAGCGTCATCGTAGGTTTCATCACTGGCCACTGACTTCTAGGTTAACATGCAAGAAGGCTTGGCATGTTTACAAGTGACTTCTGCAGAGGCTGTGTGGACAAACGAAAACGAAACGAAACGATAACCCCACTATTGCGCCTTCTTCTACAATGACTAAGCGATTTGAGCAATGCAGATGCCAACGTCTTCTACGATTTGGCAAAACCTTTGTCACAAAAATCATGCAATTGGCGCTCGTGAGCACAGTGGTGTACGTATACAACGCTCTGCTACGTAGCTGTAGCGTGTAGCCATATCTTGTAACTCCTCGGTCCACTGTTCATACTCTCAAGTGTGGCACTTTCAATACCCAGATCTTCGGCGAAATTTTCCAGTTCTAGGAATTTCTTTTGGCCTTGGGCTCAAACCATTCCTTATTTTCCTCAAAATTGATCCCTTCAACCAGTCAAAGTGCCAAATAAAGCTGATTTTCACTTGAGGCCGTAAGGGAGCCAAGGCAGGATCTAGGGGTTTTAAATTAAGACTTTTCTATAAGTCACTAGCCTTAGTGATGAAGGAAGAAGAAAGCTTTTCTCATTTGTATTTTTCACGGTGTACTTCCGTGCAGATTTTGACACTTTTTCCAATTTCATAGGACAGCTAGATTTTCCCTGTTCATCCAAACGAATTGGTCATGGTTTGTAAAGTCCACCTATCTAAACGTTGCTGTAACCAACTTAAAGATTTGGTGATGACTATCAATGTGGTATCCCAGAGGCTTTTTCAAGGATCTAACGAAGAACAAGTATTTGAGTAGTGGTTGACTTACCAGGTCTTGAACCACAATTATGTGGTGATGAATCTTCAAGCTTTTTTGAAGATTATTAAGTGGACTGTATTTCGAAAAGAACGAAGAATGCTAAATGTGCGAGTGTTGGATATAAGCGGAATAATAACATGTCATAAACCACAGTTATTAACTTCATTGTTATTTTATTTAAAATTCATGGAAAAACACTTAATAATAATAATAATAATAATGAATTGAACCGAGTGTAACCCATGCAAAATTACTCTATTTGAAATTGAATTGAAAATAAATATACATGATAGAAAAATAAACAAAATAATTAAAATTCACGTTATGACTTGGTGCGAATTACGAAAACCTTAATGCGAAGTACGAGAGACCCTTCTTGGGCCACTGCCCGTGATGAACTCTTGTTGTCTTCCCTTGATTTGTTAGGAACTTTCCATTGAGTTAAAATGCGAAAAACGGTGAAATGGTTCAATGCTGCAAAACCGGTGTATTTTGCCATATTGTGCGATAATGTGTGTTGCGAATGTGTTGGTGATTTTGGTGCATGAATGTGGATTTGAGGCACAAGCCTGAAGCATTTTTTACTTACTGCTGATAGATAGGCAGTAACATGTGGAGTTACCAGAAAGTTGAAGGTCAGTTAAAGTGATATCGTGCTGAGGTTCCATTCATTGGTTGTGCATAAGGTTAAGTTAGATTAGGCTAGAGTGGCTATTTCAGAAAGACCAAATAAATTAGGCCTACTGGCCGTTGTAATGTCAGGTAGATCTGTGATCTTCCTACTTTTGGAACTATAGGGTGGTTTTCCAATAAGGACCTGACAACTTTTTTTTTTAAATAAAACGCAAGCCATTTGAGATATTTCAAAAACTTTATTATCGGCTTGAAGTGCTATCAAAACATTTATGAATGGAACTCGACTTCGTTCATATGGCCACCAGCGGTCGATTCGTTGGACCCAATTTTCAACGACTCGGCCACACATTTCGGCCAAAACGGCCACTATTTCGGGTTCAATGTTGGCTCTGAGCTCTTCCAACGTCGTCGGCTTGTTGGCATAAACCAATGACTTAACGTAGCCCCAGAGAAAATAGTCAAGCGGCGTTAAATCGCACGAACGAGGCGGCCAATCGACCGGCCCATTTCTTGAGATAACACGCTCACCATACTTACTGTTCAATAAATCGATTGTAACATGCGCTGTGTGGCTTGTTGCACCATCCTGTTGAAACCACATGTCGTCCAAGTCCATATCTTCAAATTTGGATGATCATGGCGCGATAACGCTGACCATTCACAGTAACGTGACAATCGTTATTGTCGACAATAAAATATGGCCCATTGGCCATAATCGGCAGCATGCAAACCACACCAAACAGTTATTTTTTGTGGATGAAGTGGTGACTCATGAAACACATGTGGACTTTCACCCGACCAATAACGCATATTTTGCTTATTAACGAACCCATTGGACCAAAAATGAGCTTCGTCACTGAAGATGATTTTACGATGAATTAACGCTCTTAAAGTTGCAGTCACCGACTCCGAATTTCGGTAGAACATTTTTATAATTTGCAGACGTCGCTCGTTCGTGTACCTTACCATGATGAAAATGTTGAGTTTACTGAATAAATTGACAGTGACAGTTTGATGATTAGTGAAAGAGTGCATTCACAAATTAAATTGTTGGCAAGTCCCTATTGGAAAACCCATTTTTTGAGCTTTTGGCGAAGCGTAGGATATTTTTAACGTCTATATTGCTTAAATCGCTTAATTCAGTGTAGAAGAAGACTCCTATATACAGTTTTCTCCTTGGCTGGAAGTTGGACATGGACATGTACAGTAGATGAAGGATTGTTTCATTCCTTTGCTTCTTTCTTAATCGACAATGTAACTTCTGCAATAGTCGTTTGAAAACATGCCAAGCCGCCTTGCATGTTTACTTAAGAGACAGTGTCCCTTGATGATACCTATGATAGGTCTGAAATGTTTTCTGTTAAGAAGAATCACACTTTATAAATCAGCTTTGGCCAGATTTGTTTGGTCGCTTGACAGTGCATCTGAGATTTGTTCTTCTGTCAGCTCCCAGCTCTAGAATTTTTTTCCACGTAGCGATTAATATACCGATTATACCTTTTTAGGTAGGGTAGATATAGTAGTTCCAATTTTGGCAATTTCGTCGGCCCTACAGGTTCTTGGAATATCTATACGTCCCGGTACCCAATAAAGATGAAGGTGAGATGAGAGATGATCGGCAGTTTAGGACCGTTTCAAAGTTTATTGAGAATGAATTCCGAGATCTGATAGAGGCTCGACTATCCGAATAGATGCTGTTACCAATTGCAGATACCACGCTTTTCTTCAACCAGGATGGAGCTTCTTTAACCAAGCATGAATCCATCATTCTGCTGAAAACATCTAGGGCTGTTAAGTCAACCAGAAAATCCAGTACTGTGGAAAGTGTAGTGTGTAAGGCTTCGTTTGTCTCTTACACTTTGTTCAGTTTATGGCAATTGACTGCATTGTCTAAGGCCTTCCAACAAACAACCACACGTTAGTGAGTATCAGTTTTATAACCGAGACATATAGCCAATAGGTAATGCGAGGTTGAAGGATCCATTTGTTTGTTTAATACACAGGCCGGCCGATACCGGAGGATTTCGTTCCTTGTAATCAGACCATTAAAATTTATAACCGCTTCAGTAGTTGTGTTCAGGTTTTTACTGGCTGTGAAAAGGAGCTACCAGGAGCAGGTTGAGCGATTTATCACTTGAGGTCATCTAAGAGCCGTTGGCTTTTTTCAAATAGATAGACATTTAGACGTTTCCTTTGTCCTTGTCCCTTTGCTTTCCACAGTTCTGTTTTACATAATTGGAGGAATTCCTTATATGAGTCCTAGTCTGTCACTTTTCTTGTGCTTTGATGAAAAATTTATTTGCAAGCAATTCTAAGCGGTCGCAATGTTAATGTCCACCAATGCGGTATTGTCTTGCCTCTAAGTTAAACAAAAGTGTAGAAAGCAGCCTTTGCATGATTGAAATTCAAGGTCTGAGCCTTGACTCGCATGGAAGGCTCGTTGTTGTTACAGAGGGTACTTAAGAGTTCAGGGGAGAGGAATTTTAAAATGTTCTTCTATATTTTGGCCAATCAGTCTGCTAATATTTTCGGATTACTAGTCGGCGATGGAAAACATCACCCAAACTGAATTGGCTGTACGAGTATCTGTAACCTAAAAAAGAGTGGCATTGTGAAGTTGAGTAAAATGCGCTCGGTTTAATCTCCAACGATCTGTTGCTTCTTCGATAGCATATGTCCTTCAATATACAACCACCTAAAATTGGCAGTCCTTATGGTGTTTTTCTCGATAGTACCCCTTACTATGCGGAAGGATGGTTTGATGTTGGCAGCCCCCTCTTTTTTCAAGCGTAGCACAGTCTCACCCAGTTCTGAATGCTGCTTTGAGCGACAGCAATATCTCTTCCGGACAGCGATCTCATTTGCACTAGCTAAACTGCCCTGAGGACAGCCAGAACCTCTGATTGGAAGACACTAATTGAATCTGGCAGTCTTATAGACACTCTTAGTTCCTTCCTATGTTTTCAAGCCATCTGTAAAAACTGCAATTTCATTTGGCTTGATTACTGCATTTTCTTGCCAGTCCTCCCTCTCCGGAAATATTATATCATATGGATTGCCTGGCAGTAGCTGCGCTAGGATCGTGCCGTATCCGAAGCTACTGTTCTTGAAGTGACCCAGATTAGTAAGTCGTATCGCACAGTTGCCAGCAGGTTTTTTGGTCTGTAAATCAAGCGGTGTTAGGTGCAGAAAGGTATCCAATGCTGTCGTAGGGATGGTATGGAGCGCATCTGAAATGGCTTAGCCGTTTTTTGAACCACCGGTAATTTTCTATAAATTGTTTTATGCAAGTATGGGTCTCACCACCACCGTATATAGCCAGTACAACATAACATCGATCTTTAATGGCACCCCTCGACTGATTACGAGATTATCTAATTTAGTGTCCAATTAATCGATTGTTTGACGATTTGTATTGTATGTTAGCCTATATCGCTCCAATCATAGATCGCCTAAGTTCAAATCTTCAAGTTTTGGTCGTATGAAATCAATTATCACGCCTCAGTAGAAATCTCGATTGACTGCAACGTTTCTTCCATTGTCGTCTTGAAAAACGTCCTCCTTTTCAGTAGACACGCACATGATGCGCATTGTCTTAGCCACAATAGCTCTTTTGATCAGGCTTATGAAGGCTAAGACGACGTAAGAATTGTGGGTGAATACTGGGTTCTTTTCCTCATGATCGCCTTATTGTTTTCTCTGAAGAGTTTCTCGTTATGATTTCCGCGATATTTATTGAAGAACATCAGATCAGAAGCTCGAACATCTACAACAAACTGTATCTAAGGTAAAACAGCATGTAGCTATCGAAAACACAATCCAAACACTACCTCCCCAACTAATTATTTTTCAACACAATGATCACGGATCCTCCCATCAAAATTAATGTTCCCACTGTTTTCTGACACGAGGCAATCGGTATCTCAAGACGGCATTGATTCCTTAAAAACCTTGCCCTACACTATCATTGTATACTATGGTATTAAAGATCAAGGACATATCTTCAAGAAATCCCCCTTTTTTTGTATTTTGCTTTGACCTAGTTCTTGTATAAGTTTATAGCAAATTTAAAATGCATTTCGCCTCTAGGATACAGAAAAAAATTGCGGCAAGACACCCTCTAGAGATACAACAAGTAAAATCGTATTTTTTTTGTCATTCATTTTTTTTTTAAATAAATTTTCCAATCTCCTGTTTTGTGTATGACAAACCCCTCAAAAGAAAACCCAGAGGGGGTAGGGTTGGGAGAGAATTCTGCAAAAAATGAAACACCAAATCCATTTGCACAGCACGTCGTCGTTCGTTAAAGTGATTGCCACCGCCAGGCTCATATGGAACCATATAAAAGTACCACATCTTCCTTACACCCCATCCCCTATTTTTCACATTTACCCCTTATACAAAAGTGTGTATGTATTTTAATGCAGAATTCACCTCTAACGAGCACGTCATGACAATACAAAAATGTCCTCTTCACCAGCATTAAAAAGCAGCCTCCTGACAGTGGAGACATTCCAGCTCAACATCAGAGGTAGCGCCTACTTTTGGCTTCATCAGCACACAGAATGCCAGATTCCAGATACAGATACCAGGGCCACTATTTTGTTTGGCACATCACCAAGTCATCCGACGTCTTCGCACGCTCGAGCGGATATTAAAATATGAAAGGATAATCTCCGACAAAGTAAGTGGAATATCGGGTAATGTATGATAAATGAATCTCAATTTTTGGATAACAACGAAACCAGGAAATAAGAAATGGGGATACACGGACCAGTGTATGAGCTTAGCTTATGGGTGGATGCCATCTTTCTGAGTGAGGTGAGGCAGCAAACATTGAAAGACTTCGCGCCGGATTAGGCATTTTAAAGTGATCGACTTTACCGACGCTACATGGAATGAATTTCTAATTGAGCTGTTATGTAAAATTCCAACGACAAAAGGAATTCACCATTAATATCGTTCTTCTATAGGTGTACGTAAGTATGTACGTAAGGTTGTACTTGGGTAATAACCAGAAAGATTTTTGTTTTTTTTTACTTTTCCCATTTTTGTGTCGAGTAATGGTAAAGGTGGAGATAGCAACGATAGTATAAGGCCTCGTAGAAGTAGTATTTTCCGACAGGTTCTGGTTCTTTAAATAACGAGAATGAGCCTCTGCAGCCGATTATCTTGCAGCTCTGCTAATAAGCCCTACTTAACGCCTCCCCGTGGCGCCATCTGGGAATCTCACTAGAGATTGCGAAGTGAAGGGGACAAATGGCGAGTTTCCTGCGCCATAAACCAGGATTAGTGTCGGAAAAACAAAACAAGACCTTATCCGGGCTACTCCGACATATTTGGACCTCAGGCCGGAAAGGATTTCCAGGACTTAGTCAGGCTCTTGGAAAAGTGATGGTGGCAGACGAGCCCTATATAGGCCAACGGCAGCGCTCACATCCCGGAACGGGTTACTGGCTTCGGTGTAACCGACCCCTCTTCCAGTATTATGGATGTCCGTACGTTCCGAGGAGCCAACATCGACTCGGACCATTACCTTGTTGTAGCCAAGGTACGGTAGCGGATATCCCAAACGGACGTCAGCTGGCTAAAATTGCAAGAGATCGCCAAATCCTTTTCCAATCGAGTCTTTCTTTATCTTTAAAGAGGTCCAGTGTTGCCAGCATCAAGCATCGAAGACCAGTGCCAACACTGAAAAAAGTCATCAGAGATAATGCTACTGATGTTTTGAGTTTCACTCGTCCACCACAACGAAACCCCTGGTTCGATTATGAATGCCGGCAAGCACATGCAGCTAAGCAAAAAGCACGCAATGCGGCACAGGCCATTTCTGCAGACTGTATAACGGCGATGACGGACCAAATGCCGTTGTCAGGTAGAATCAACCTTTCAACTTGGACGATGATGACCAACAATTCCGTCCACCCGACCTGGATGAAGTGAAGATAGCTATATCGAAGCTTAAGTCCAAGTCCAACAAAGAACCTCAGCAATGTTCGTCCGGTTCTCAAGAAAGGAGACCCTCTGAGCTGCGCCAACTACAGAGGCATCAGTCTTCTTAACATCGCATGCAAGATCTTATCTGCCGTATTGAGTGAACACCTGAAGCCGTTTTTCAGCAACCTGATAGGTCCATATCAGTGTGGCTTCCGCCCAGGAAAGTCCACTATCGACCAAATATTTACACTACGGCAGATCTTGGAGAAGACCCATGAGCTTCAGATCGATACACACCACCTATTCATCGATTTAAGGCCGCGTATGACAGCATCTCTAGAAACGAAATGTACAGATCAATGTCTAGTTTCGGCATCCCTGCCAAACTCGTTCATCTGTGCAGGATGACGATGGAGAATGCACATTGCTTCATCAAGGTCGGTAAAGATCTCAACCTGACTGATTCCTTTGATGTCAAAAAAGGATTTAGACAAGGCGATGCGCTGTCGTGCGATTTTTTCAAAATCGTACTTGAAAGAATAGTGCAAAACTCACGAGCAAACACAAGAGGCACTTTCTTTCAAAAGTCCGTCCAACTACTCGCATACGCCGACGTTATTGACATAATCGGGAGAAAGCAGCGTGATGTCAGTGGTGATTTCGGGAGTATTGAGACGGGAGCGGCGAGAATGGGTTTAGCGGTCATTGAGGGCAAGACCAAGTATATGCTGTCAAGCAAAAACGACAACCAACACCGACGTCTCGGGAAGAACGTCACCCTCGACAGATATAACTTTGAGAGAGTTAAGGACTTTGTCTACTTAGGCTCTGCTATAAATTCTTCGAATCCGCTCCCGAGGGACAGCGCAGTAGAGGAAGGCCAAGACTCAGGTGGCGCACGCAAGTGGAAGAGGACCTCAGTCAACTTAGCGTGCGAAAGAGGAGGCAGCTAACCAGGGATCGAGCATGCTGGAGAAGCTTGTTGACTGAGGTCCAGGTCCATCCTGGACTGTAGCGCCACTTAAAGTAAGTAAGTAAAGGTAATGGTGGAATAAAAGTTTTAGAAAAGTTCCATAGGTATATCTTCTGTAACGTATTAGGTTGAGAATTCTTTGGGTACAAACTCGGCTAGACCGCACTTTCATAGTTGAACTAATGAACGATTGCTGACAAAATGGTTTTCCAGAAGATTCACTCTAATGCGGACAATTTAATAACATTTCGGCTCCTTAAAAAGGTTTACTATATCTTTCTCCCTTTGGTTGACTTGTCGTGGTAGGAATGCTTAAAGGACAAAGAAAATCAAAGCCAAACTAAAATGACTTGGACCGTAAGTGAGAAGTTGCTAAATATTTTGACTCCGATCAAATCTGTGGCTCTTCCAATAAATCGTCGAATCGGCTCGAAGTGTATGGATGGCCAGGCTACCTACTTTTTTGACGGCTTCCTCTAGCAAACCGATAGAGTCGTACGAGCTCTTAGTACATGAAGTAAATGGAGGGAGCCGAACAGAAACAGACAACTACAGAAATAAGTTAAACTCTTGGAACTGAAACTAGTTTTGCTTGTTTATATTGTGGCGGTAAAATTTCCCGCACCAAGGTTTACCCTCTTTCCTTGTTCATGACTCTTCGTTCCCTCTTTTCTTTTAAGTAGGAATGGGACCCACCGACCACAGACTTTGGAAAGGAACGGTCGGTGAAGGCCTAAGGACGGTGAAGAAACCCTAGATGAACCAGGAGCCCACGGTGCGAAAGGAGGTCCACCAGGAACACCGTTGTTCGCGCACAGTACACGGATGAAGCCGATGTTGCATTTCGGGTGAACGGAATTCAGCTATCGAGAAAAACCCATCTCCAAGAAGACTCGAAAACGTCAACGGAGACAAGACTTGCTTGCCATCCAGTATGCCAATATCACGTATTTGACACTTTTAATTGCAGAAGGATGCTATATTGAAAACATAATTCTTAGGATGAACAGCTCCACGTAGCAAGCCATTCAATGACTAAACAAGTCTGAGCCGAATAATCTTTCGCTTTTGAACTAAAACTTTTAAGGCAACCGAAGCCGGTGGCCGCCGTCGCCTGAATACCGGAACAACTCAAGGAAATTGGAGATGTACTCTACACTAAAAAGTAAAAAATCTGTTTTCACAGTGGCATAGCTTCTGTTGAGCTGTCATGGCTCATAGATTGTTACAAACATAGCAATCGACTTATCTTGTGATAATTGTAAGGCTCTCAGAAGCCCGTTTTGCAGAATTCAGGTTTAGATGTGAGACATCGGCATTGTTGACAGAAGATAGAACATGTTCGATGCCTTTAACAAATATTTTCAATAATATTTCCCGCAAGATAGAACTTCTTAGGCTTCTGCAAAACGACCGTTCTGTAGTGGAATGCAGATTTCCGGCGACAATGGTTAGGAACCTACAAACTTTTAAACAAAGCTATCACAACATATTTGCTTAAATGAAGGCTTAAATCTTTACAGATCAAGGCAAGAAGAGTAAAAGCAACTTATATGGAATTTAAATTATGTCTTCTATAGTCACGTTTCCGACCAGATTAAAACTCTTGCTAAAACCAATCCATTGATCAAAGTCCTTAAAAAAGGCAAATCTCTCAGGTTGAAAACATTCAGAAGATCTGATGGCATCTACACTGGATCGAAAGTAGAAGCTTGAAGAGGAGCAACTAACATAGCCCGACTTAGTATGTATCTGCTACCAGTTGAGTTCAGGAACGTTTCATGGCGCTGGCATTCAAGTATGCTACAAACAGCTAAATATACTATAAGGACAACTTTCACTGTCAGTTGTCAGTAAAACCTTGACGAATGGAACGTGAAGAATTCACACCAAAAATTGGTCAATTAGTCTGACTTCATTCATGTTGAAGAGCTGGAAGGCAGTGGTTGAGCTTCATGTGTGCAAATTTTTTTACTATTAAATTTTTACGTATTCTCTATACTCTATAAGACTCAGAATGCTTATTTATACGGATGAAGTATAACATTTCCTTAAGGTGGCGCTACAGTCCGGGATGGACCTGTGCCTCAGTTAATGAGCGTTTTCGCCGCTCTAGATCCTTCGCAAGCTGCCTCAAGTCTTGCACGCACAGTTAGCTGAGTTCCCCTTCAGATTCTAACACTTTTTTGGCTAGGTTGATGTCGCTGTACATTCCGTACAGTTTGTCCTTATATCTCCTCCTCCACGCATCGTGTCAATGCAGACGGGACCGAAAATCATCTGGAGAATTTTTTTTCTCAAAGCAGCAAAGAGTGCCCTCATCCATTTTTGAGCCTTTGAGCCTCAATAGCCTTCTTAGCCTAAAGACGGCGCGATTGACAAGAGCTGTTCTTCATTTGATCTCAGTGCTAGTGTCGTTGACTGAATTGAAAGCGGAACCTTGGTAGATATGGTCCTTAATTACCTCAAAGTTATATCTGTCGATGATGTTCTGTCTAACACGTCAGTATTGGATGTCCTTTCTGGTGTACAGCATATAGGTACTTAGTCTTACCTCTCGTAGACCGTCTAACCCATTTTCGCCGCTTCCGTCTCGATACTCGCGAAAGCGCCACTCAGATCAAGCCGCTTTCTTCCGATAATATCAATATCATCGGCGTACGCCAGTAATTGGACGGGTTTTTGAAAGATTGTGCGCATGCGTTTTGAAGGACTGATGTTGAAGAAATCGCCTGACAGCGCATCGCCTTGTCTAAATCCTTTTTTGATCAAAGGTCTCGGCGAGATCCTTACCGATCATGATGGAGCATCGTGCATTCTCCATTGTCAACTTGCACAGACATACGAGTTTGGCAAGAATTCCAAAACTAGACATTGCTTTGTATAGCTCGTTTCTATAGCTGCTGTCAAATGCGGCTTTTAAATCCATGAATAGGTGGTGTGTATCGATCTGTAGCTCTCCAAGGGGCGAATGCCCCTGTAGTTAGCGCAGTTCGGAGTGACTCCTTTCTTGAGGATTGCATAAACAATATTGAGATTCCATTCGTCGGGCATACTTTCGTCCGACCATATTTTAGCGATGAGTTGGTGTATGCACCTTACCAAGCCATCGCCTGCCGCTTTGAAGAGTTTGGCAGTCGGGCCGTCCGCTCCAGCAGCTTTGTTGTACTTAAGCTTAGATATAGCTATCTTCACTTCATCCATGACGGGTGGACGGAATTGTTGGTCATCATCGTCCAGGTTGAAAGGTTAATTCTGCCGTTACACAGTCTACGGAAATGCCCTTTCCAAATCTCCAGCATCTACTGCGACTCTACTACGATATTCTCTCGTCCGTCTTTACGGGCTTCGGTTTGGGAATGCGAGCTTCTTATGCTTCTTCTTTTTCGTCCTGAGCTTCTGCTTGTAGAGCTTTAATCCTTCTATGCAGCGCCGCTTTGTATACGTCTTGCGTAGCTGCATGTGTTTGCCCGCACTCGTCTTCAAACCAGAGGTTTTAGAGGCAGTATTTCTGCTGGCTTTTTGGAAGTGTTGCCACTAGTCTTCGATACTTGATGCTGGCAGCAGTGGACCTCTTTACTAATGAAGAGAAACTTGATCGGAAAAGGATTTGGATATCTTTTGTGACTGTAACCGTCTGAAGTCAAAATTGCTCACAGCATTGACTTTCCGTTGCACTGTCCAAAATATGCCTACCTACCTTGGCTACAACAAGGTAATATGGGGGCATTCACGAATATAAGGCTAATGTTGACAATTTAAGCCTTGATATGGATCGCCATTAAGCGCTCGTTCATATCTCTGAAACTTAAAACTCATTGCCGAAGCCTACCTGCAACAACAAATCCGCATCCATTCTAGTCACTGCTTTGCCGTCGATAACAATAGCTTTAGTAGATGTCGCATTTTTTTAATCCTCTTTTTTGCGGGCCCATCCCATTGCATTTCTTGAATGGCAGTTATTTGTGTTTTGCAGCAGTGTAAGGGTTCCGCTAGTTGTTTGGTAGCAACGTGGCCTATTAAGGGACCTAACATTCCACGTGCATATCTTATGTTCGTTGTCCTTGATTCTTTTGCAGGGATCTGTCCGTATCCGAGGGTTGTTGCTACCTCGTAACTTTCTATAGCCAGGCAGTTGCCTCTGCAACACAATCCCCAACCTGGAGGGCCATTTCAATTTTTAACACCCCTAGGACAAGAAGTCGGTTACATAGAAGTGCCGTTTGTCCCTGACCATCTCTCTTTCCAGGACCCTGACTTAGTTTCGGAAACCACAACTGAAGTGTAAAAATAGTTGGAATATTAGATATAAAGGTTGACACCCTGTGCTGGTATGGTATACACTTTTCATCTTTCCTTTAGAAATTTAGAAATTTCGTGACAAAGAACCAACAAGGTGTATGTAACACAACAGGGTTAAAGTTAATATTTATAAATTCGCTGAATTTTATGCCAAGAAACCAAAAGTAGACAATCTTCTGACTGCTGGACTTCCTGTGCTCAACGTGCAATGAAGTTCGTCAAAAAAATCTGATTCAATAGGCGATAGGAGCTTTGGTTCCAGCCGATGTTCGAATGGAAACCATCAACATGGTGATCCAAAATAAAGCAGTCTTTAGGTCTTAAAGTCCGCAAACTAAGCCATTCTTCAAGTTTGGCAGAACCAATGCAAAATAGGGATGAAATATGTGGCATTAAAAGAGAAGAAAAAGAAGAATGCGGTTCCTCGTTCCTCGGGGAACTACAGGCGATTAGCAGAGGGCAGGGCTAGATGGAGAGAGCTATTGCGTTGAGCCAGACCCACCCCAAGACTTTAGTGCCAGCAAAAGTACAGTGTAGCACTCGTGAGATGTTCCCTTAAACGGTTTGGCAGTTGTGAGTGGGTTTAACAGCCCAGGAACCTCTAGGAAATCCTGTCGAAAGAAAATCATTGAAAAGTTGCAAACAATTTTGAATACCTACATCCGGTTTTTTATTTAGTCACTCCAAGATCAGAATAACTTTTTAAACTATCCTTGTGCACAGTTTTGGAAAAGTTATTTTTTCCAAAATCAATTTATGCGTTCGACTTAAAGTTTGTTTTTTTTGTTGTGATTTCTTTCTCTTATGTCTGATCGGCATCCGTATCTTCGAATGGAAATGCAGTGCAAAACTTCAAAAAAAAAAAAAAAAAAAACTCCAACGGGGTAAATAAAAAATAAAGAAAACGAAAGATACACTCGTATCTCGAAAAAAGTTAAATTCGTTTATTTTATCAGATTCTCTAGATTTTTGTTCCTTCATTCAAGTGTTTTTTGTTGTTTTTTTTTTGTGTTGAGATTCTTCCATCGCAAATCAATGCTAATTTCTGTTTCTTTTTTCTTTGCATTCTATACACACTTGAAAATGGTAGTTTTCTTTCGTTCTCATTGATGGAAAACTTTACCCGACAACTTCCGAGTACTCGTATTTCTTCGTGACATTTTTCCTACTTTTCAATCTTTTAACTTTCTTCTCTTGATTCTTTTGGTCCGCGCGTTGTCTTTCGATCTATGGAGATGAGTGTATGTTAGACGATGATTGTGGGGGGGGGGGGGGGGGGGGGGGGGGGGGGGACGAAATGGAGGAATCGGGCTCAGAGATGAAGAAAGATTCAAAATTGAATTTAAATCGGAAACCAAAAGTTTACTCAGGAATTCAGTTATCCGCTCTTAAACGAGGAAGGAAACTTTGAATTAAGGTCAAGCAATCACAAGGATTTTTCTACGACTCGAATACAGGAGGTAAATATTTCTTCCACTCTTCCTCTTATTTTTCTTTTTGGTTTTTTCTCTTAAAGAAAAATGTTTATCTGGTAACTGGAATTTATTTGGAAATTGTTTAAATAAATAACTATTTAATGCTGTTCCACGGAATCTAGTAAACTCGCAGATAGTTTACAAAGAATCACTATTAACCCTGATGGACGATTCTCAAAGTAGTTTGGATATTCTTCTTTGTCAATTCGTTACTTTCCAAGAAGTGCATTTATTTAATTACTGTACAACCTTGAGAAACTTCATCTCTTTTCCATCGGATTGACTAGACTGGGACGTAGCGAAGATATCTCGAATTTACCTGACCGATTTCAACATTCAGTTCAATTAGACTTTTCATACTCGGATTCAATTAGAAGCAACATATTTATGAGCTTTTTTGAATTTCACGGGGAACCTAACTCCTTTGATCCTGGAGGTTTTGGTGAAGCGAAAATATATCTGAAGCTGAAAATGAACTATTTGAACTAAATGAACATTGTGACACAAGTGTAGGAGCATCTAAGGCTATGCCCTAGACATTCCTGAAACCACAAATCACTTTTTGTATTTGTTTTATGGCACAGTATGAGACTGAGACTGAGACTGACTTATGAGACTGATAACCTCTCCTGATCATTTGGAATCTAGTTTGGATGTCTTTAGTGTAGATGTCTCACAGTTAGACCACCGAGTCTATCAGTAGATGTATGTGTATGTTATTTGCTTGAACTTTTGTGGCCAAATATGAACAGTGTTGCGTCTATGACTGCACAATAATTCTGGGTCTTTAACCTTCCCTCAGTAGTTGCTATATACGGTGACCCGCCAAGTTTATAAGCGCGAATGTTGAGGAAGAGAAAAGAAAAAAATCATATATGGGGTATCTTGACCAACTTTAAACTCAAGCCATCAGTATTAGTCAGTATTCCCAAATACCGCAGCTCTCGTACCCCCGAAGTGGGTTAATGACTCTTCAATATCTGACCACTTTCGCCCAAAAAGTCTTAAAAGGGCTAAGTCCTCTGGATTGGAGGTTGTGCGTGTAACTAAGCCTGTTGCGAAGCAACAAAAAGGCTTGAATAAGGATGGGTGTCTACTGATGACGCTGGGAATCGAAAAATGACAACGAAGCTCGAATCTGCACAATAAGCGATCGCATTCGACCGCTATAACTCAGTCGGGGACTATAGACTGCACGAAACCACGTTTGGAAACGGATTAAGGTGAACTGCAATGATTGCACACAGCGCGGGCGATGGAAAATTAGAGAGGGTAGAAAGAGAGGCACCGAGGCACGTTGGTCTTGAATGCTTGGAGGCTATAATGACTAGGAAATAAAGAGCTCGGCAGGGCATTCCGATCACGATATTTCAGGGTACATCCGAAAGTGGGCTTGAGGGTGTACTGATAAACATTCATAGCGAGACGGGTTTTACGGTTGGAGGTTTGATGGGGCGGAATGCTATTGGCAATTTCAGAGGAGCACTGGTGGTGAAAGTAGCGAACGAACAGGGTGAGACAGGAGACATTACGTTGATGGTTGAGGGTGTCAATCGACTGTGTCATATAAGCACATTTATTAGTAGGCGCAAAGAAGTCTTGGGAGCACCTGACCAGATGTGAGCATTGTACTCCAGTTTTGGGGGCATGAAAGCCTTATATATTTAAGCCAGACTAGAGGAGGTGAAATATTTCTTACATCGCTTAAGGAATCCTAGACATTTCGCAGCATTTGTGGCGACTTCGAATATGTGGTCATTCTAACATAGGTTGTCATTGACACACATACCGAGAATGGAAAGTTTTTCGGTTTCGACGATGCGAGTGCCATTCATGGATAATTGCTGGGTATTTGAGTTTCGCTTTAGCGACAGCAGACAGCAGACAGCATTGTATTTTGGAAGCATTAAACTGTTAATATCGGAATTTAATGAGCTTAACACACGCTGCTGTTCCCGTTCTACAGCCGAAGGGCAGGGACGTGAATCCGGGAACGAATATGAAAATCAAAGAGTACTGTCGTCAGCAAAGAAATAAATTAGATTAGAAGTAGCAGACAAGAGATCATTGATGAAAATTAAAAAGGACAGAACGGAGCCTTGGGGCACCCAATATCAGACTTGAAACCATCCAAGACAACTTGAATTGAACGTTGCGAAAGGTAATTTCTAATCCATTGAAGAAGAGAGTCATCGATCCCAAATGCACGCATTTTCGACAAAAGAGCCTGATGCCAAACTCTGTCAAATGCCTTAGAAATATCAAGTGCAACTATCTTGCTTTCGCCAGATTGATGTAAACTTTCGTTCCACTTTTCGGTGAGACATGCCATCAAATCCCCAGTGGACCTGTTGCTGCGAAAACCGTACTGCCTGTCATTAAGAAGTTTTCGTGTTTCGAGATATTTCATGAGATGACCGTTTATCAGCGTATCCATGACCTTGGAAAGAAGTGATCTAATTGCAATTTGTCTGTAAGAGGAGGGAGAAGAAGATTCGCCTTTTTTAGGGACGGGCTGGACAATTGCTGGCTAAGATCTTTAAGAACTCTTGCTACTGCATGAGTGCGAAAGTGAATTCGTCCCATTGAAGATTCGACGCACTCGGAGACAAAGCACAATCTGCTGAAGCGATAAGTTGGCTGCAAAGTGTTCAGCAAGCAGATTGACTTTGTCTAAAGACCTGACAGCTGGAATGTCATTGTAAATGAGCGTTGGGACGGAGGATAAGGCAGAATTTCCTATGTTTTTGACGAACGTCCAAAGACTTTCACTACCTTTGGGACACTGTAGTATTTTTCGCCTAAGTTTTTGGTCGTATAGAAATTTCACACTCTACAGAAAGGCGTTGTAAAAAAATTTAACTTAAAACGGCTGTAATCGCTAATCGTGTATCTCTCTCCACATGTCCTATGCAACTACCATTTCATGCTGAACACCAAAGTCGCCATTATTAAGAAATATCAGGGGAACTACTCGCGTGCGAAGTGGCATTCCATAAAAAAAACTGGAATGTCTCTGCGCTCTACAAGCAAAAGAGGAGGGAAGACCACTTGTTTCTGCAGAGAAAAAAGGGCCTATGAAATACAGGATCGAGGAAGGCAACAAGACTCGAACAGAGGCTTGTAAAGATGAATACTGTTATTGACTTTTTCACAAAAGTCCCCTTTTCGTCAAATGCCATAAGATAGTCATGACATGTAGAGTGTCAGGAAGATTAGGAAAGAACTCGCCGTAGGTACCACGCATAAATGAAAGGGAATTTCAACTTGAAGTCTGCAATTCAAGGTATTTCGGCAGAGTCCGTGCTAACTGGAGAGCCCTATTGGTAAGCCCTTACTCATGTAGAATTGAATATCAAGGGCATGAACGTCTAAAAGCAATAAACTGGCCTGCAACGTCATTGGCGAATCAACTAATCGCCTCTGATAAAACTTAATCAACTGTTGACAACCTTGCAAACGTTTAAAGAATTACGACGGATTTGCTCGTGGCATGTTCGGACTGTCAATAGGCCACGCGCTAGGCCAAACTATTAGCAGAGGCCCTTGACTGCTATCGCTCATGCATCACGATAACGACGGATGAAAAACTTTAATACACCTGTATACTACGATGGTTGCTATGGACAAAAGAAACAGCGCTTATTCAGATGCGGATTTATCATGTGCGACAGACTTAGGAAAGAAGTCTTGAGCTATAGACACGTAAGCGAGCGTTTTATGAAAATCCACATCCTCTTACGGGAGGCAAGGACGACGGCACCAATCAATGTTTCCATGAGCTCCTCGACAAGACATCTGAGGAGGAGATCTTTTGTAGGACAGTTGATAAGCATTGTCTAAACGACAACACGTCTGACAACAGCCTTAGTCTTATTGACTTTTTATTATTGACAAGCACACTGTTTCTTCATCCTAATATACCTAGTCTGCCGTTGTCTTCAGATCATGAAAATATAAACAAAAATGAAAATATAAAGGCACGTCTTCAGTAATCTGGACTTCGGAAGGTTTCGGGCCGGGACAACTTCGACTCGGATCAACACCTTGTTGCAGCCAAGGTGCAAATGCGAATTTCCGACCCCGGCAGAAGTCTGTAAATATGAAGAAGGAAATCTTGTAGTAGTCACACCTGGAACTGCGAATATGCAAAAACTTTTTTCTAAAAACTGCATAGCGTCGAAGATGCTCAACATCACGCCGCCAAGCAGAATAGACCTTTCAAAGTAGACAATGATAGCCAAAATCTCCGTCCACATGACCAAAATCAAGTAAGGATAGCAATATCTAAGCCAAAATCAAATAAAGCAGCAAAACCTGTGGCTTATTGGCCAAGGCATGTATGCACCAATTCTTTTCTCAAATATAGTCAGAGGACTGTATGCCTGATGAAGCAAGGCTTCTCCCATTTATGACATTCTCCAATAAAAAGCGGAACAGAACAAAACTGGACTTATCAATAACATATCTAGACTTTAGCGCCACTGAAGATAGCTATTAGGTTCCTATAAGGTTGCTATAATTTGTCCAGTTACAAACTGCCAGTCGAAGGTCGCAAGCATGGTACCGTGGAGCCCAGGAGCCCCCCGGATTTTGGTGCGGGCCTGAACTTGAAGAGGTAGGCTCCCTTGTGCGAATGTTACGGTGGTTGCTGGTTTCATCCGAAGTGAGCTGCAAAACGTGCTGGGTGCTAAGACCCTTAGAACGATAAGAGGTTTCAGATGGACTCAACTCATAGCAAGAATGGAACCTGTCGGTATTATTTACTCGGTCTACAAAAACGGTAAGCTTATCAACTGTTCCAACAATAGAGGTATAAGTCTCCTCAACATCGGAAATAAGGTCTCATCTGCTATTTTGTATGAACGTATGAAACCCCGCATAAACAACCTGTTTGGCCTTTTTTTAGTGCGTTTTTAGACCAAGAAAGTCGACAAAATCTTTTTATCGATCTTAAGGCCGCATATGGCAGCATTTATAAACACGAACTAGGTAGACCCACTTTTGCCAATTTCTTCCGTTTGTGCAAAACGACGATTAAGAGCGCCCACTACTTCGAGAAGTTCGCTAACGACTGTTACGAAATCTTTGATGTCATAAAACATTTTAGATAAGCTGTCACAAAGAAGAGACACACAACATCGATTAATTAAACGGAACATCACAATCAACAGGCATGATGTTGAAGGAGTAAGGATTTCTGTGGCCCCTGGCTCTGCTATATATTCAGTCAACAACCCCTCAGAAGAAATAAAACGAAGAAACACCTTGTACAAGGCCGAGCTAAGGCATGAACCCTATCAAAAGCAGGTGAAGTTATCCTCAGTCATTTTAAGAGCAAAATCTATCGAAATATATTCCTTTCTAATTGCGTTGACTGGCTTTTGAAGAAAAGATTCAACGCCGACCTATACGAGCTCTAAAGTTACGTCGATCTAGTCGGAAAACTGCGTATTGGTCGCCTCAGATAGCTAGACCCTGTAGAGCGAATGAACACCAATGCTCCGGCCCGCAGTGTCATCGAATCAAGCCCCAAAAGACAACTGGAGGCAGTTATCTTATGAATGGGTTAGCTGAAATGCTTACTGTAGTGCCTAGTGGCACTATCAGAAGAGATGAAATATTTCCAATTCGAAAATATATTTTGATGGCAAGTACTCTATTGCAAAGACTTCAGATGAGTTTGTCAAAATTGGATTTCTCAAGTCAGCGTTTTGTTTGATAACAATTCAGAGCTTCCAAATTATTCGTATCTAACTGAATGCATTAAGCCATTGTGCTTCTCTATGTTAACAATAAACATTGTCAGAAATGAAGAAGACACATGGCCAAACTTATTATCTACACTTGACCTTAGTTAGTCTTTGTACAAATGACACACAAATAAAACACTTCATTCCACATGGTAGCATACCACAGTTGCTTTGGTGTCATAAGACTAATCTAATTCTCAAACTCGTCCCAGAACTTCTATGGTAATCATAAATACTTCAGACCAAGCCCTGACTTCCACTTTATGCTTGGTTGGACTCTATTTTAATGTGAAAGCATGTTATGCGGTATTCTATTGCAGAAACACTAACTAAGTGTGACGTGCCGCGGCATGAGGTTTCCACCATCATCTATACCACTAACCGCCAACACCATGGACACCATAGCACAACGACAAAGTCATAAAGTTCACCTCAACACCGTCAGGATGCCCTGGTCACCGAAAAATTTCACACCGCATTCTCTTCTAACAACTATGAGTATGTGTGTATTCGCACAACGTCGTGTCGTCGTCTGAATGGATTTTATAGTGCGAACGCGATGTCATTGCTTCCTTTTAGTTCCAGATAATACAATGGACAAGTCATGTTCGGTTCATGGGCTGTCGGAGGATTTGCCTAGTAGCCGCTTGGCACCCGCAACTCTCAGTTCCTTGGTTAAATGACGCAATAAGCGCATCCATCTATTTAGCTAACATCCTGCCACTATGATAAATAGTATCAGTCATAATGTCTGCAATCTTCGTTAGAGCGGAACATGACATACACGCACGGTCAAGTGAGTGGAAAGGCCTGTTTTTGTGCAGTTCCAGCTTCAGTTTTAGTTCCAGATTCACGCGACGCGTTCATGTTTTATATTATGGGTGGTTTTGGGGTAGTATTGGAATGGTTTCAGATGGTTTCTGGACAACATAGAGTGTATGTGAACGGAACTCCTCGACAATGTTGTGTTGTCTGTGACTAGGCTCATCAGTATCAACATCATTAGTATCATCATTACCATCGTCAGTATGTGCAAATGAAACATGGTATTCATCACTTTGTTGTTCCAGGGATCTCCGCGCTTTCGTTTGTTTAGTTAAAAAGTTTACCAAAGGAAGGGGACATGCGAAGAGTGGGAGAAGAGATAGAATTTGGAAGCTAGAACCTAAGAACCGTTCATACGATACCCACTACCAATCCTTTTATGGTGGCGGGAGGATGCGAGGTTTTGATAAGCAAAGTGTTCCACGGAAAATTTGGTGCATTGTTCTCTGAATGCTATTTCACGGAACGAAAGCCGGCCGCATCCAGCATCATTGAATTGCAAATTTCTGTATCTTTAGAGCGAAATTTTGTGCAAATCAGTTTGTTGTTTCGGTGCATGAGTTTATGTATGTATATTCATGCATATGCATTGTTATTCTGTGTTATTTCGCATAGTACAAGTAGTACCGACAACATTAGAATTAGCTGGCAGAGTTTTAGAACCTCGTTTTAGATTCTGGGATTATAATGGAAATTAGCATGATGCAACTGTGAAATAGTATCTTAAACACGTTGAAAGTTGAAGCTTCCGATAATAGAACGATGGTGAGTGATAACGTTTTTGGAAGCGTTTCAATGTTAACATAAGGAGTAGTCGGATTAGTGGATTAAAGGCGTGACAGAGCTCTTTATTGTTTCTGTGAAACATAAAGGTTTGGAAATTGAGGTCAACATGGCTTTATACTTAGACTAGCAACTTGAATATTTTCGCGATGTTTAGCCATATCTGTTAGTTTGAAAGGAATGTATTATAATTCAAGTCATCTAACTTCTTGCAAAGGCGTCTTCTAAGAGGTTATGCAATAAACTTAATTCGAAAGAAACATGAATTAAGATATGAAGATATCTGGAAACAATTTTCGTCCAAAGGAGTTTATTTTGCTATTCTTTCCTGTTTATCGTGTAGTACACGTAGACGGGTGAAAGCACTGGTTATTCACAGACGGATCTGTCATATTGCGATAGACAGAAGACATGCTTCCAGTCTTACAAGTATCTATAGGTTCATTTTCTATCCTCAAACTCTTTCGAAACCCTACATTCAAGTCATTAAATATAGATGCGGTTCACTAATGATGCTGCTAGAAAGAATGTTAGAGGGATGACAAGTAAAACATAGTAATGGATTTTTTAATGGGCGACAAAATATTCACACAGCTACAGATTTTGGAGAAGATTCAATCAAAACAAATTGTTATCCGCAACGAATTCCTTAAACGTAAGGTTGCTTACTAATTAAAAAGCTAAATATTTGCCTTTATTTCTACAATCCATTGGAAAAGTAAATGAGCTAGCACATCAACTACTAAGTGGGGTGAAAAGTAACCTCCTTGGGAATGGAAAAAAAATTGTTTAAATGTTTTTTTATTTTATTCAATATATTCCCCTTTTAGCTCGATACACTTATTCCAGCGATTTTCCAACTTCTTGATCCCGTCCAAAAAGTAATTTTCCGGAAGGTCTGCAAAATACTCCTCCGTGGCGTCGATGATTTCCTCGCGTCTGTTGAGGTTTGGGAAGAGATAATAGTCCGAGGGAGCCAAATTGGGCGAACACGGTGGATGCGACAGCAATTGGAGCCGTAAGTCATTGATTTTAGCCGTGGTTGCGATGCTCTTATTCGCAGGCGCATTGTCTTGCAAAAACACAATTTTTTTCGCTTCATGTGAGGCCGTTTTGGAGCGATTTCGGCCTTCAATCGCTCCAATAATGTACAGTAATACTCGCTGTTGATGATTTTTCCTTTTTCCACGAAGTCCACGAAGAGTATGCCATGACAATCCCAAAAAACCGAAGCCATAACCCTTCCGACCCATTAAGCCTCCCTCGGCCGCTTTGGAGCACTCGTGCCGGCTTCAGTCTATTACTGGGCACTCATTCTGTTCTCTGGTGTGTAATAGTGGATCCAGGTTTCATCAACAGTTACCAATCGATGCCAAGAGTCCGCCCGATTCCGCATCAGCAAATCCAAACACTCTTTCGAAGTACTCTCGCGTTCGTGTTTTTGGTCAGGAGTGAGAATGCGCGGCACCCAGCGGAAGGATAACTTTTTCTATGCAGAATATTGCCCAAAATATGTCGTGTGCGCTCAGTACTAATCTTTGTGGTACCTGCTAGCTCGCGCACCTTGATCGGTAGTGGAGTTGCGGCCACCACGGAACTCTCGAAACCAATATTTGACGGTGTAATCTAAAGGAGCATTAGCCCCATAATATTTATCCAAGTTTTCTTTTGTTTCCTTCTCCGTTTTGCCTCTCAAAAAATAATGTTTTATGAGAGAACGAAAAACGTTTTTGTCCATACTCAACATGATGCCAAACACGTCAACAGCAATCAGCTGCCAAAACAAAACTAAAGACAGTATCGCACTGAAATTTGGCATGTCTGCCTCAATATGAACGAACTTCAAGGCACCATAACCTTTTTTGCAGTAGCTGCGCATTCTGGTGGTCAAAGGTTATTTTTCACTCCACCTAGTAATTGATGGTTGGATGCTCTAGGCGCTGAGAGATGTCACCCTGGAGATATATAGTGCTGCAGCTGTCTCTACATTTATTTTACCTCCGAATGGTTACCGACTTGCTCGCCTTAGGAGTATCTAAAATTTCGCTGACACTCCAAGTTGGAGGTTCTGCCGCCGGGTAACTGCCCGGCCATGGAAAAAAACACGAAAGTTGTGAAGCATCAGCAACCCTAGGATATTGTCGGATCGGTAGAATATTAGGTCACGAATTGCCGAAAAACAAGTTAAGGCCCAGGTCTACTGCAAAGCAGATATAACCACCACACCAGAAATACGATAGGATGAGCCAGTAAAAGGGGGATTGGACTTACTTACTTACGGAAGAAGTCTTGAGTTTCCGACATACGAAAAAGCGCTTCGAAGCAATCTGTATCAAGACTAAATTTTCCAACATTAACATTACATTCGCGAACGTATCCACGTAGGAGAAAGACGACGACATCAAAGATAGCTTTTACGAGCTCTTAAACAAGCCCCTTCTAGCAAGGCCTTTGCTATCGCGTTATAATTCTCCTCGGCGATTTGAATGCAAAACCAGGAAGAGAAGGCCCCATTTATAGTATTATCGGAAGGTATTACCTGCACGACACAATCTTCTTTACAGGATTCAGGCTAATCAACTTTGCAAGTGGACGAAACATTGTCGTAGCTAGAACGCGATATTCACAAGAGGATAGAAAAGGAAAACAAAACGAAAAGGAAGGAGATTGAGTGGAACGAGACTCGGAAGTTTTACCACAAGGATAAAAAGAAACGGAAGCCTGTAGAGACGAAAAGGGAACATCGTAGTACTGACCCTTAAGCCTAGCAGATGTACATACCATAGATCAAGATTTCCGTTCACCTCGATGAAGTGAAGATAGCAACATCTAAGTTTAAATCCAACACAGCAGCTGCAGAGGACGGACCAACTCATCTGTAAAATATGGTGGGACGAAAGTGTGCCCGACGAATGGAATCTCAATATTGTCTATGCGGTCCTAAAGAAAGGAGACCCCGGAACTTCGCCAACTGCAGAGACATCAGTCTCCTTAACATCGCATATAAGATCTTATGTGCCGTATTGTGTGAACGCCTGAAGCCGTTCGTCAACAACCTGATAGGTCCATATCAGTGTGGCTTCAGGCCAGGAAAGTCCACCATCGACCAAATATTCACACTACGGCATATCTTGGAGAAGACCTCTGAGCTTCAAATCGATACACACCACCTATTCATCGATTTTAAGGCCGCGTATGACAGCATCTATAGAGACGAGCTATATAGAGCAATGTCTAGTTTTGGCATCCCTGTCAAACTCGTCCGTCTATGCAGGATGACGATAGAGAATGGACGCTGCTCCATCAAGGTCGATAAAGATTTCACCGAGACTTTTGATGCCAAAAAAGGATTAAGACAAGGCGATGCGCTGTCATGCGATTTTTTCAACATCGTTCTTGAAAGAATAGTGCAAAACTCACGAGCAAACTCAAGGGGCACTATTTTTCAAAAGTTCTTCCAATTACTCGCGTAGGCCAATGATATCGGAAAAAAGCAGCGTGATGTCAGTGGCTCTTTCTTGAAATTGAGACGAAAGCAGCGAAAATGGGTCAAACGGTCAAAGAAAGCATTGCTCAGTATATGCTGTCAACCAGCTGCTAATACAGGCTTCCCGTACAGAACGTTACTTTCGATAGATATATCATTGAGGTAATTAAGGACTTTGTCTACCTAGGTACCGCTATCTATACAAACAGCGACACCACCTCAGGGATCAACAGAAGAACAGCTCTTCCTAATCGCCGCTTCTTAGGGATAAGAAGACAATTGACTAGCAAGGATCCCGCTCGAACAATAAAAGCGACTCTATATAAGACCTTGATAATCCCTGTCCAGCGGAGACGCATGGACATTATCAAAAATGGATGAGGGTGCTGTTGGCTGCTTTTAAAGGAAAATTCTTTGAGTGATTTTCTGTCCCGTCTGCATAAACGGTGAGTAAAAGCGCCCTTTACGAACACCACCATTGCCATAATTCAATAACTGAGATGGCTGGATCATGCAGAGTGGATGAACACCAACAACCCGGCCCGAAAAGTTTTCAAATCCGCCACCGAGAGACCTCAGCCAACTTAGCGTGCCAAACTGTAGGCAACTAGCAAAAGATCGAACTGGTCGGAAGCGCTTGTTGACTAAGGCCCAGATCCACCCCGGTAAGTATGTATGTAAATGGCACCGAACTGTATTTCGAAAAATCGGTGAAGCGGGTAAGGTATCTACATCTGCATCCAAAGAGTGGCTATACCCTCTCATGCCTTCCATGGTAGTTTAAAAATGCTAACTTCAAGAAATTCAGTGGGAACGATAATTGTCCACAGACTTATTTGTATCTCAGGTTACATTAGAATAGCGGTTAATAAAATCGCCAAAGAATTGTTAGAGGGCTTTGTTTAATAGTTAAGTCTTTTATGAGCATAGCAGCATATGCCATGACTGTCGAATATGTTGACAGACCAAAGGAAAACCTTCCAATGTCTCTAAATGGTCCCTTCTTTTTAGGAAATCGCTTAACTATTGGTATCGTAAGGAGTATTACTAGCTGCGATGCTTGATGTGACAATCCAGTCCGTGCTTACATAAGCCTCCAGGTACTTGGCGCTGAGGTGAAGGATGCTGATACTGTTTGCACTGTAGCACATAGTTTCACTAAAGGCTGTGTAATTCCTATGAAAAAATAATACTACTTCTGTCTGAGTCTACCAGTAGATTAAAAGTGATTAGTTCAACACAAAACAAATTTGAGCTGAATAGATTCGTCATTTGTTACCATTTGGAGTACGTGGCTATCTTGCTTGAAGCAGTGGTGAATGCAACTAAAATCCAATATAATATCCGATTTGGTTACAGAACTAAGTTGTCTAGTTTTTTTTAATAAATTTGTATCTCAGCTCGAGTTCAACATGATTACTAGATCCTCGATATACTCGTATTCTAACAATCTAAGAATCAACGCAATTGTCCACATTTCATATTAAGAATCCAAATCCCCTTTCAAATCGATTTCCTTACAATTGCAATTTTATTATTAAGTATTTTCATAAATGTCCTCTGCTCCCGATGTGAGCTTAACAGTGTCCAATTGTCTCTAACTGAAGATACATTTCACAATTTACTGCCATTGTCAACCTTCTCAACTATCCATGACAATTTTCTATTCCTCATTAAAGTATCTTGAAAATGTCTCGAAACCCAACAAACATCACATATTTGTGCACATCCACTCGTTGGACCTTGAATTCACTATCGGCCAGCTGTCCATATACATATATGTATACTCATACACAACACACACTCAATGTGTGCTTCAACATAATCACTATAAATTTTATCCCAAGATTACATCCAGAACAGAAAAAATATATATCTGCTCCATCTCAGCGGATCTGCGTAATAGATGTGTGCACCACATCTCCGACTGATCGAATGAATTCAAAGGTCAAGCCAAACAGCTCACATGGAATAGGGGGATAACTGGCATTTGGCTTTAGCTGGGTCACAACTCGTCGCTTATCCATAGCCTCTCGAAAATCCAATTTATCGCCGTCTGAGGACACCCCGAAACACCATTCGATAGACCAGAAGTCATATGGTTCCCCTAGCCGATTGTCCTCATACCAATGCCAATCTCAACAAAACTACTCACCCACTATGGTACGAATATATCCTCGGAAAATCTAAAACTAAGAGAAAAAAAAAATTCAGGGAAACTCCACTGCCACGAGTAAAAGCTTTGTTGTTCTTCCTGTAAACCCATCCCAATCAATAACAAGGACAAGGACAATAGATGTTCACAAAGGCAAAACGAATAAAAAGAAACAGAAACAACAGCGATTAAGGGCTATACTTTTATAAAAAGTGTTTGTATGGACTGTATACGGTCACCAGTCAGCCCATCGCGTCGCCTTCCGATTCCTGGTGGGAACTGGGGAATAATAAAAGGAAAAAAGGACACAACACGCCTTAACCCGGGTGTTAAAGTTTGGCTATTCATGCATCCGGAGAGAATGCCCCAATAACTGGGGGATTTTAACTCTTCTTCCCGGCTCTCTAACTTCAACCAAACTCATAGATACTCCTACTGTGTCCGATGTAATTCCTGAACACTATCACATTCATCGCTGTACGTCACGATTGATTTGACACTGGCTAACGCTTGTAGTTTTGTTATTAAAATTCCAACAGCATATTGTGTATTATCCTTCAAAAAAAAAGACAAGCACACGAACAAGAAAAAAAAATCCAAAAATAGAAAATGAGCGCAGCATAAATACGGATCGGATACACTGGGTGAGGAAAAAAAAATCAACGAAATCCTAACATAGAAGTTGGGGGGAACTCCAGTAGTGGTGTGCTTAATTCTGGTGAGATGGGTAAATTCCATTTGCTCAACCCCATACTACGACTACCTAACACATGTGTTTGGTGGCTGATGGAGTTGGGAGGCGGAATATTGGAGTCCATATTCATACACATTCGAATGTCCTTTTTGTTGTTCGTGGGACGAAAATATTACTGAAGCTTCGAAATAGGAGCTTAGAAGGCTAGGAGCAGTAGCAGTAGCAGATTTTTTTGCGATTACCGCTGCGATTGGTGTGCGGAACGAATCCCAATTATTATGCTCGTATGTGGAATTTGTTTTGTTTTCTTTTTTTTTCGTTTAGCCTCGGTTCAGTGTATTCTTGTGGAACATCAATAACCAGGACGGATTTTGTGATCGGCAATTAAAATAAATCCATCAAGGCTGGATGAGTTTATAAGCTCGACTTACATGAATTGGCCTTTAGAAGCATCATAAAGTGACTGAGTAGACTGGGAAAAGCTACCGCTGGAAGTGTTATTGACTTGTGAAATAAATGTATACACATACGAATACACATATATACAAACTGATGGATCCAAAGCTTGTGCTCACTTCTTTTCCTGGTCTTGATGATGAAATATACATAGTTGAATGTCGCAGAAAAGGGTAAGTACATGTGGTGTTAACCTGGCAATACTGAGTATTGCATCTACAACTATCCATTAATTGTTTTTAACTAGTCGTCTGATATAGACTCGGACTTAACTCATTGGTTTTCGGTTACTAACTGCAGACATTTGCATTTGTTAAACCAATTATCAGATAGCAAAGTGTCAGTGTCACTTTTATTCAGTAGTCCTTACAATTTTATCGTGATGACATGCACTTTTGAAATTCAGTTCAGTTATAGAGCACTTGAGAGGATGAGCCAAGAGATGGTGTGGATGTTGGCTGTCAATAACTGTCATTTACTGAAATCAATGTCTGTCTTTTTGACAGATGTCATACACTTTTAGTCATGAGGTCGTTTACCACGCAACAACGCATTTTTGTTATTCAATCTTATTACGAAAATGGGCGATCTTCACAAGAAGATTTTGTAAAATTTCTGAATTTTTCAGTCAACAGAGTCGCATATCGCAGATCACCCTGGAATATTTTTTGTTCACCCTCCCTAAGGGTTGGCAACAACGCGCTCTTTTTCTTAATCGCTGTCTGATGGATGACACGGAGGAATTTAGTGCGTTTCCAAACTTGGTAGAGTCAGTTTATAGTGTTATTGTGACCAATTCGTTCTGACAGATCGCCGCAACCGAAATGACACGTCTTATAGCCGCGACTGGCGGAGGGTTAAAGAAATTGGTTCGGTACCTCCATATCAGTATGCTCGGCCAGCAAGTACACGCCAAAACTTCACCACTGTAGGCCAAAGTGCTCAATACCAGCCATGCACCTCAATTCGTCGCCGAAGATAACAATTGGGCCTCACTTATGGTACTTTATGGCGGATGAATCACCAGGACAATTTGATTTTTTCCGATAAAGCCCATTTTTGGATGAATGGGTACGTAAATAAGGAAAATTGTCGTTTCTGGGGACCGGATATCCCGAGAGAGATTCTTGGAAAACCAATGCTCCCAAAAAGTCACTGTATGTCGTGGATTATAAGTTGGCGGCATCATTGGCCTGTACTTTTTCAAAGATAAGACAGTTACGATGAATGTAGAACGTCATTGCAACATGTTGAGCTGCTATTTTCTTCCAAAATAGAATGAATGGGTCTGGACGATCACTAGTTCCAACAGAATAGTGCTATCGTCTACATAAGCAATTTATGGCGTACGAAATTTGAAGATCGCATTATTTCGGAAGTTGATTGGCCTCTAAGGCCATGCGATTTGATACCTCCGGATTACTTCCTGTGGGGTTATTTGCAGAGTAAGGTCTATGCCAATAACCTAGCGACAATTTCGGGGTCTCAAACATAACATCCAAATTGAAATTGCGACCAATGACCAACTTATTCTTCAAAAAGCCATCGATAATTCTGACCTTTGTATGGTCGCTTGCAACAGAAGCCGCGGTGGTCACATGAACGATGTTGTGTTCCCGTCATAATTGCCATTGATCGCACTTTATTAATCATTTCACAATAAATGTGTGTTTAATATAAGGAAAACTTCCACACTAGCTGTTGGCTTACCCTCTACCATATTACACTTCACATAATCGACCATCTGAGACCACTATTAGTCATATTGTTGACAGTTTTTCCACAACATTTTTCTTGGAAGATGCAGTGCAACGAGACGCATAAGAAAAGTGCTAAAGATAATATTGCAGTCGTCCCAGAGAGTGATGAAGACGATCAAATGTTATCAGTTCAACGTTATTCACAACAGCTTGGGTTTTCTACCGTATGAAAATTGTACGCAAAGATCAACTGGCAATGCATTGAAAAACTGTGTTCTGTGGATATGTCAAAAAGCAAAAATCATCCTGAAAAATGCTAAGTTTTGTGCGATCGGGAGTCATCGGACGATATTTTTCCAAGAATATAGATAATCAGCGTGTTATGGATGCTTCCGTGCCGTGTTTAATGACTTATCGTTTCTCAGCAAACGCAACAATCACCTCATTAAACGAAACATTCTACAAACGCTTAATGGACCTGTAAATTAGCCTCCAAGATCTTGTGATTTGATGCGTTTTGATTATTTTCCTTGGGCTTACATAAATTTGCTACTTTATGCTGACAAACTAAGAACATTCGACGCATTGCAACCAAACATTATCCATGTTATTGAGGAGAAACGACCCATGTATATTGAGTGAAAAAAGCCATATCGATTCGCTGGAGAAGACGGTCTTAGCTGCGAGTTCTTCCCAGCGAGAACCAATGTAAGGAGCATACGCCAATTTATCTGCAAAATATGGTCGGACGAAAGTTTACCCGATGAATGGAACTTTAGCATTGTTTATCCGATTCTTAGGAAAGGAGACCTTCAAACTCCGCCAACTACAAAGGCATAAGTCTTCTTAACATCGCATACAAGGTCTTATCTGCCGTATTGTGTAAACGCCTGAAGCCAATCAATAACCCGATTGATCGATATCAGCATGGCTTCAGGCCAGGAAAGTCCTCCATCGACCAAAAATGTACAGTATGGCAGATATTGGGGAAAACCCATGAGCTTCAGTTCGATACACATCTCCCATTCATAGGCTGCTTCATTCAGATCGGTAAGGGCCTTTAATATCGAAAACGGACTTAGAAATCTTAATGCGCTGTCTTGTGCTTTCTTTAACATCATTTTTAAAAAATAGTGCGAAACTCACAAACAAACACAAGAGGCACAATTTTTGAAAAGTCTTTCCAAATACTCGCCGATGATATTGGCACAGAAGGTATAGAGAAGGAAGCAGCGAAAATGGGTTTAGCGGCCAGTGAGGGTAAGACCAAGTACGAGTATATGCTGTAAAGCAAAAAAAAGGACGCTGAAGACCCATATCTCGGATAGAACGTGTCTAACTAGGACCCGCTTTCAATTCAGAACGACACCAATGCTAAGATCAAACAAAGTATAACTCTTGGCAATCTCTGTTTCTTTGGGCTAGGAAGGCAATTGACTTACAAAGCCCTCTCTCGAAAAACGAGAGTTACCCGATATAAGATTTTAATAATCCTAGTCCTGCTCTAAGGCGTAGAGGCATGGACATTTTTAAAAATGGATGAGGGTGCTCTTGGCTGCTTTGGAAGAAAAATTCGAGTGATATTTGGTCCCCTTCTGCATTGACGGTGACAGGAGGAGGGGATACAACGACGAACTGCACTCAGCAACATTGACCTAGCCAGAAGAAAGAAGATCCATTGATTGAGATAGCTGTGTTATGTAGAGCGGATGAACACCAACGCTCTTTTCCGAAAAGTCTTTGAATTTACCCCTGAGGGACAGCGAAGTAGAGGAAGACAGCGACTTGGGTTCTACAGGACCCTCGAGTTGCATCAAGCGAAAGAGCGAGTGGGCTGAGGCCCAGGTCCACCCCAGACTTGGGCCTTGGCACCTTAAGGAAGAAAAGGAAAAGTTGGTATACCGTGTATTCCACTTCGGATTTGATTCTGCATTAGTTGCACCCATGGTCTGACACAAAGACCTCCGATAGTGCCTTTAAGCCAGTAATCTCATTGGCATACATTTTGGACAGCGTTAAGTCGATCACTTACTCTAGTATACGTAACAAAATTATTCTGTAAAATAGCGTCGCAGTATATGATGAGTACCATCTTCCTAGAATTACGGTATTCGATGAGTTCTACTGGTGATAATATAAAATAATACGGCAAATACGTAGATAAAGTTTAATAAGCGGTGTCAAGGAGACTGATTCCTTTATAGGCGCAGCTAAGAGCGAATCGCGGATGGCAACGATTAGTATGAGGCCTCGTAGAAGTAGCATCTTCCGACAGGTTCCTTAAATGACGAGAATGAGCCTCTGCAGCCGAACATCTTGCAGCTCTGCTAATAAGTCCTACTTCACGCCTCCCCGTGGCGCCATCTGGGAATCTCACTAGAGGTTGCGAAGTGAAGAGGGCAAATGGCGAGTTTCCTGCGCCATTAACCAGGATTAGTGTCGGAAAAAACAAAACAAGACCTTATCCGGGCAACTCCGACATATTTGGAGCTCAGGCCGGAAGGATTTCCAGGACTTAGTCAGGGTCTTGGAAAAGAGATGGTGGCGGACGAGCCCTATAAGGGCCAACGGCAGCGCTCACATCCCGGAACGGGTTACTGGCTTCGGTGTAACTGACCCCTCGTTCTAGGGGCACTCAAAATGGAACTGGTCCTCCAGGTTGGGGGTTGTGCCGCCGGGGTAACTGCCCGGCCATTTAAAAAAGCATAAGTTACGAAGCATCAACAAGCCAACGACTTAAAGACAATGAGCTCCGGATATGCACGTGGAATGTTAGATCCCTTAATAGACCACGTGCAGCCGAGCAACTAGCGGAGGCCCTAGACTGCTGCAAAGCAGACACAGCCGCCATCCAAGAAATTCGATGGGATGGGCCGGACAGAAAGAAGATGAAAAACTGCGATATCTACTACGGCAATTGCTATTGACGGCAAAAGCAGCGCTTATTTGGATGAGGATTTGTTGTCGGAGGCAGACTAAGACAAGAAGTCCTCAGCTTCCGGCATGTGAGTGAGCGCCTCGTAACAATCCGCATCAAGGCTAAATTCGCCAACACTAGCCTCATATGCGCGTATGCTCCCACAGAGGAGAAAGATGACGACACCAAGGATGCCTTCTACGAGCTCCTTAACAAGACCTACGAGCAATGCCCTAGCTATGACATTAAAATTGTCCTCGGTGATTTTAATGCAAAGCTAGGAAGAGAGGGTATCTTTGGTGGAACAATCGGAAAATATAGCTTGCACAACACCACCTCCGATAACGGATTCAGGCTAATCGACTTTGCAGCGGGGCGAAACATTGTCGTGGCTGGCACGCGGCTCCCACATCTCGACATACACAAGGGGACTTGGAGAACTCCTGATCAATCAACAGTCAACCAGATTGATCACATTGCGATCGACGCAAGACACTCCTCCAGTATTATGGATGTCCGTACGTTCCGAGGAGCCAACATCGACTCGGACCATTACCTTGTTGTAGCCGAGGTACGGTTGCGGATATCCCAAACTACGCCAAGACAAGGTATTGCTGTGAGCAAATTCAACGTCAGACGGCTACAGTCGCAAGAGATCGCCAAGTCCTTTTCCGATCGAGTGTCTCTTAATCTCTTGAGAGGTCCAATACCGCCAACATCAAGCATCGAAGACCACAGGAAACACTGCCAAAACGCGATCAGAGATTCCGCTTCTGATGTGCTGGGTTTCACTCGTCCACCACAATGAAACCCCTGGTTTGATGATGAGTGCCGGTAAGCACATGCAGCTAAGCAAAAAGCACGCAATGCGGCAATGCAAAAAAAGACCAGAGCTGCTCATGAGCTCTATGAGCGGAAGAGGAGAGACGAGCACCGGCTTCTCAGGAGGAAGAAGAAAGAGCATGAGAAGGGCACGATCGAGGAAATTGAGAGATGCTACTCCAGGAATGAGGTTCGGAAGTTTTACCAAAAGGTAAAAATAACATGCCGCGGAAACAAACCCCGAACCGAAGCCTGCAGAGATGAACAAGGGAACATCGTAGTAGAATCGCAGTCGATGCTGAGGATTTGGAAAGATCATTTCTGCAGACTGTATAACGGCGATGACGGACCAAATACCGCTGTCAGGCAGAATCAACCTTTCAACCTGGACGATGATGACCAACAATTCCGTCCACCCGACCTGGATGAAGTGAAGATAGCCATATCGAAGCTTAAGTCCAACAAAGCTGCTGGAGCGGATGGCATGACTGCCGAGCTCTTCAAAGCGGCAGGCGATGACTTGGTAAGGAGCATACACCAACTCATCTGTAAAATATGGTCGGACGAAATTATACCCGTTGAATGGAACCTGAGCATTGTTTTTCCGATCCTCAAGAAAGGAGACCCTCTGAACTGCGCCAACTACAGAGGCAGCAGTCTTTTGAACATCGCGCACAAGATTTCATCTGCGGTATTGTGTGAACACCTGAAGCCAATCGTCAACAACCTGATAGGTCCATATCAGTGTGGCTTCAGGCCAGGAAAGTCCACCATCGACCAGATATACACACTACGGCAGATCTTGGAGAAGACCCATGAGCTTCAGATCGATACCCACCACCTATTCATCGATTTTAAGGCGGCGTATGACAGTATCTATAGAGACGAGCTATATAGAGCAATGTCTAGTTTCCCTGGCATCTCTGACAAACTCGTCCGTCTGTGCAGGATGACGATGGAGAAAGCACGCTGGTCCAGCAAGATCGGTAAAGATCTCTCCGAGACCTTTGATGTCCAGAAATGATGAAGACAAGGCGATGCGCTGTCATGCGATTTTTTCAACATCGTACTTGAAAGAATAGTGCAAAACTCACGAGCAAACACAAGAGGCACTATCTTTCAAAAGTCCATCCAACTACTCGCATACGCCGACGATATTGACATAGTCGGGAGAAAGCAGCGTGTTGTCAGTGGCGCTTTCGCGAGTATTGAGACGGAAGCGGCGAAAATGGGTTTAGCGGTCAATGAGGGCAAGACCAAGTATATGCTGTCAAGCAAAAAGGACAATCAACACCGTCGTTTCGGATAGAACGTCACCCTCGACAGATATAACTTTGAGAGAGTTAAGGACTTTGTCTACCTAGGCTCCGCTATAAATACGGACAACGACACCAGCGCTGAGATCAAGCGAAGAATAACTCTTGGGTTAAGAAGGCAATTGAGTTGCAAAGCCCTCTCTCGGACAACAAAAGTCACCCTTTATAAGACCTTAATAATCCCAGTCCTGCTCTATGGCGCGATCTTCGGTCCCGTCTGCATTAACGGTGAGTGGAGGAGAAGATACGACGACGAACTGTATGGACTGTATAGCGGCATGGACCTAGCCAGAAAAGTGAAGATCCAAAGACTGAGACCAATGCTCCGGTCCGAAAAGTCTTCGAATCCGCCCCCGAGGGACAGCGCAGTAGAGGAAGGCCAAGACTCAGGTGGCGCACGCAAGTGGAAGAGGACCTCAGCCAACTTAGCGTGCGTAACTGGAGGCAGCTAGCCAGGGATCGAGCTGGCTGGAGAAGCTTGTTGACTGAGGCCCAGGTTCACCCCGGACTGTAGCGCCACCTAAAGTAAGTAAGTAAGAACGACTCACTTCCTGATAAATGGGCAAATAGTATTGTAGATCGATTCGCAGAGAGCCTGACCATAATTGTTAGAAAAGTTGGTGTATGCAAGTAATGAAATCAATCCATGGTACGCTCACTGATATGTTGCATGATGATCCATTTATTACTTAACGCTTTCAGTTGTTTTTATGTCAACACTCAAGTAAAGCGATTTTTGACTTTTGCGCTAGAAATGGACTTTCAGTCAATTATTCCAAAACTGAGGTTGTTTTCTTGAGGACCCGCTAATTTTTGGGTGTATCGGCTATCTGGCACTTTTTAAAAGGCTTTGGGAAGACAAGATATTGAACGTTCCGAAAGGTAATTTCTAATCCATGGAAGAAGAGAGTCATCGATCCCAAAACCCCGCATTTTCGACAAAAGAGCCTGATTGCAAACTCTGTCAAATATCTTAGAAATATCAAGTGCAACTATCTTGCTTTCGCCAGATTGATGTAAACTTTGATTCCATTTTGCGGTGAGACATGCCATGAAATCACCAGTGGACCTGTTGCTACGAAATCCGTCATTAAGAAGTTTTCGTGTTTCGAGATATTTCATGAGCTGACGATTTATCAGAGTTTCCAAGTGTAGGCGGAGACAAAGCACAATCTGGAAGCGTTGAGCTGGCCCCAAAGTGTGCAGCAAGCAGATTGGCTTTTTCCAAAGAGTTGACAACTAGAATGTCATTGTGAATGAGCGTTGGGATGGAGGATGAGGCAGAATTTCTAATGGTTTTGTCGAAAGACCAAACAATTTTACTAACTTTGGGACTTTGTAGTATTTTTTGCCTCAGTTTGGTCGTATATAAATTTGACACGCTTAAGAAAGGCGTTGCAGTCATTCTTGGCTCGTTTGAATTTTTTCCGGTTTTCCTCTGTGGGTTTGGTCTTATAGGACCGAAAAAACATTTCTCTCAACCTGACAGCCTGCTTACAGCTCGAGTCGTACTATGCCTTTTCCTTTGGTCTGATACTCTCTATCCGGTGAGGGATAAAGGAGCTCATTCCAAAGAGAATAGTGTCTGTGATCATATCAGCAGCGGCATCCACGTCGTTATCGAGGAAACATAACGACCAGTTAAAATTCCTGAAAAAGGTGTTGAGCCCGCTCCAATTGGCTTTCTCGTATTGCCATACTCTTCTTTTAGGAATTTTTTCTCTAACTGTCAATGTACGAGAATTAAGCTGATATGACACAATGGTCCGACGAGCCTAGAGGGAACATCAACCGTGTACTTATCAGGGTGAGAGGTTAGAAACAAGTCCAGGGTGTTGGCGGTATGACTATCAACGTCTGGGACTCGCGTGGGCTCATTTACAATGAGCAATGAGGTCTGAACTCATGTTGCTTCGAAAGTACGAAATTGAGTTTAAAAATAGTTTCGGCCAGAGCAAAGGCTTTAACATGTGGCTCTAAAACAGATTTGAATACGCGGCAAGTGTACGATAGTGTTTGATATCATAGCTAGTTAGGGGAACTTACTTCTGTCTTCACGAGCAGCTATACACAATTCTTCCGGCAGTAAATTTTATTGCGAACAATTGGTGACTGCCCGCTTGGCCTTACTGAATCAGCTCACAACTTCTTTGCTAGTTCAAGAATGCAAAGCTTTACTATCCATGCAGTCGGTAGGTTGTAGACACTGAGTCATATTTGGGTCCCAGATCACAGTAGGATTAAGGAAAATTAAATTGCTGATGAACTTCCCCGAAAAGCCTTAGATGAAAGTTTTTGACGATCTTAACCTGCATTAGGTATGTCTATGTCATCAGTTAAAAGTACCATTGACAGCTGGGTTTCATATAAGCACAACTACACATTACGAAATTCTGCAGTTGTAAAGCAGATCAAAGAAACTGTTTCCAATGTCTTGCAATTGGCAAGTTTCCCGCTGTTCCTCAGTTGAAAAAACTGCCGGCTAATTATTGGTGTCATGACGGGGAACTAAGCTTCTGCTAACTACTTAAGTGTGATGACACAACTTCCTCCGACGCTTGCTTTAAAAGCAATGCCGATACTGTGAAGTACTTTCTCTGTGAGTATCCGGCCTATAAGGCTACAAGTATCCCCCGCTGGTGTAATATGAACGGTTTCTGTAGGTTAAAGGAACATATAAAGAGTACAATGGACTGGTTCCTGGTTTGTGTGCTCTTTTCCGACAGAAAAAAATAGTGTTTAAGGCCTCATCCGAAAAGTAAACACTCAACAAGACCTATGACCGCCAGCTTGTAACTCGATAAATCATAGCAACCTTCAGTGGCGTAATTGATGGAAAAAGCCTTGATAATTGAGCGGGGGCCCCGTTTCGAAGGACAGCAATAATGGCCCCTGGACCTAACATAATCCAGAACTGACGACGTTCAAAGCTTTTCGATTGTTTAAATCGAAGAAACACCTTAGCCATCCGATTTTCCTTTATCTTTTCAATACTACAATGAAGCAACCGAAACCAAAGGCAAAGTCATAGGAGAGCAAAAATTAACTCTTAATGTCTACTATTCATCGACCAAACAGGACTTTTTCTCTTTTGTGTAGCTTGCTGCGCCACCTGGATTAATTTTCCTTCGTCAAACTAAGGGTGACTTGAACCGTAGCATGTTGTACGTATTTTTAAATTTACGGGGGAGTCACATGGCCTTGCTTCCTGATTGAATGTGCTGCAGCAGCCATCCGCCGGAACTGTTGGTTTCTCAGCCGACTTCAAGCACCAGCAAACACCCCGATACCACCTGACTAAGTTTAAGATGAAATTTTTCATTTCGTGCATTCGTGAGAGAGCGACGAGCATTCGGGCGTGTAAAGTGTAAGCAAGCAAAAAAGAGGACGGATGCAACCGGATATGTTTTATTCAAATACCCAACTACCGGTTTGATGCATTGTTATTTTCCTTAGCTTTCTAGGGTCCTGTTCACTTGACTAAACACCGTATACACACAAACTGGGTACAAGGAGAAATACGACTCAACACAAACAAACATTACCATCAATGGCTGTGGCATCACCATCTGCCACCTTCCACATATGTTTGAATGAATAATACAAACAGACATTTGGACCGAGGGTGTTGGTTGGGTAGGTCAAAGTATCCTGCTGCAGGAAAGAATTCTGCATATTTCTACTATTCTGAATGAGAATATGCAATTGCAGCAAAAGGATACCTCCAACGACAACGTACAACTGAAAAATGCTCAACCATGGTTTCTTGGCTGGAGAAGTGGTGTGTGGTGCAAAAGGCGAGAAGGTCACAATAGTGGGTGAGTTGCGAAATGTTTTGTATGTATGACAATGTGTTGGGGTAGTGGGCGGTAGGGTGATATGTTCAAGACGATGAAAGGACGTAAGGACTCTTTTTCTCTAGCAATTTGCACTTCTGAGATTTCCAAATGGATTTGTAAATGTTGTTATCGAAAAGGACACTTGGCGAATGAAAATTGTACGTTTCGTATTTGTTGTCGCTGTCGTTGTCATTGTTGTTGTTGTTATTGTTGTCGTTCGACAGTCCTTTGTTGGCTAAAAGGAATCACTGGATGTTGGTTGTTGCTTCCTGGTTTCCTGGTTGTTGGTTGCTGGTTGCTGGTGGCCGGTTGTTTGTGAACTATTGCTATTAACGGGTGGGAATTGAATTTAAATTGTCATGTGCACTTTGAAGTTCAAAGAAATTCAAATGCATTCGGTTATTGGAATAAATGTTAGATTCCTCCTTTCGATTTATCTGAGGATGGTATGACATTTTGGAAAAAATCATTTGAAAGTTTAGATTGCTTGCAAACTATTATTCACTTGGAGTTCTTTTAAGTGTTTTTCAACTTTGATCAACCTTGTAAATCGTTATTCTATGAACTTTTAGTGTCATAAATGATGACACTAGAAGCCTTCACCAAATGGAGCGTTCAAATGGCACTAGATCCTGCGGTCAACTTTCCATTTAGTATGTAATGGAAAAGCTAAATCAACGAGCCATAAAGGAGTCAATTTGATAAGGGTTTGGAAATCATACTAATGGCTAAATGTAAAGTCGGTGGGAAGTGTTGGAATTTCTTTGTCAAAACTATTCCAAAAACGTTTTTCTAATATCAATTAATCAACGACTCTTTTCAGCTAGCATTATCTTTTTCTAGCTTCTTTGGAGCGCTGCAAGCTAGATGGGGTCCATTTCGATGCGAACATGCTCTGCTGCGCCGTCTCTCGGGGTAGGAATAGAATGTTCCTTGCGCCGGAGAAGTGGCGTAGATTTGCTCTACTTCAACGTTGAATCAACAAACACCTGACTAAGTCAAAGTCACCGTATAGCACGTCTAGTACGGAAGCAAAAATCACAGTATATTCCCCTCGAAAAGGCAGCTTCTTTATTGGCGTTCGATAAATTCAAGCGTTAGATTATCACTGATGAGCCAAACCCGAAGAATTATCGACCTTTATTGGGTAGAGAGAATTTTGTTTTACGTACAAGATACGTTCCAACAGACAACGAAAAAGATTTACGAGTATCTAGTAAGGCCATCTATTGGTAATATTGCGAGTATAATTATTTGTGGAAAGGTAGATCCTTTATTGACGTTGTGTCAAAATTTCATTATATTTGGATAAATGGAATCACAGTCATTGCGTCTGAAGGGAAACTATGCTTGTGTCTTACTTACTTACTTTAAGTGGCGCTACAGTCCGGAGTGGACCTGGGACTCAGTCAACAAGCTTCACCAGCCAGCTCAATCTCTGGCTAGCTGCCTCCAGTTTCGCACCCTAAGCTTGCGTGCGCCAACTGAGTCTTGGCCTTTCTCTACTGCGCTGTCCCTCGGGAGCGGATTCGAAGACTTTTCGGACCGGAGCATTGGTGTCCATACCCTCTACATGACCCAGCCATCTCAGTCTTAGGATCTTCACTCTTCTGGCTAGGTTCATGTCGCTGTACAGTCCGTACAGTTCATCGTTGTATCTCCTCCTCCATTCTCCTTCAATGCAGACGGGACCGAAGATCGCCCGAAGAATTTTTCTCTCGAAGCAACCAAGAACACCCTCATCCATTTTTGATAATGTCCATGCCTCTGCGCCATAGAGCAGGACCGGTATTATTAAAGTTTTATCAAGGGTGACTTTTGTTGTCCGAGAGAGGGCTTTGCTACTCAATTGCCTTCTTAACCCAAGAGTTATTCTTCGCTTGATCTCAGCGCTGGTGTCGTTGTCTGTATTTATAGCGGAGCCTAGGTAGACAAAGTCCTTAACTACCTCAAAGCTATATCTGTCGAGGGTGACGTTCTGTCCGAGACGTCGGTGTTGGTTGTCCTTTTTGCTTGACAGCATGTACTTGGTCTTGCCCTCGTTGACCGCTAAACCCATTTTCGGCGCTTCCATCTCAATACTCGCGAAAGCGCCACTGACATCACGCTGCTTTCTCCCGATTAAGTCAATATCGTCGGCGTATGCGAGTAGTAGGAAGGACTTTTGAAAGATAGTGCCTCTTGTATTTGCTCGTGAGTTTTGCACTATTCTTTCAAGTACGATGTTGAAAAAATCGCATGACAGCGCATCGCCTTGTCTAAATCCTTTATGGACATCAAAGGTCTCGGTGAGATCTTAATCGGTTAATGGAGGTTGATGGAGCAGCGTGCATTCTGGCATACAGGCTTCGGTTCGGGGTTTGTTTCCGCGACATGTTATTTTTACCTTTTGGTAAAACTTCCGAACCTCATTCCTGGAGTAGCATCTCTCAATTTCGTCGACCGGCCGCTTCTCTTGCTCTTTCTTCTTCCTCCTGAGAAGCCGGTTTTCGTCTCTCCTCTTCCGCTCATAGAGCTCATGAGCAACTCTGGTCTTTCTAAGCAGCGCCGCGTTATATGCATCTTGCTTGCCGGCATTCATCATCGAACCAGGGGTTTCGTTGTGGTGGACGAGTGAAACCCAGCACATCGGAAGCGGCATCTCTGATGGCGTTTTTGTAGTGTTTCCAATGGTCTCCGATGCTTGATGCTGGTGGCATTGGACCTCTTGAGAGATTAAGAGACACTCGATCGGAAAAGGACTTGGCGATCTCCTGCGATTTTAGCCGTCTGACGTCGAATTTTCTCACAGCATTAGTTTGTTTTGGCGTAGTTTGGGATATCCGCAACCGTACCTTGGGTACAACAAGGTAATGGTCCGAGTCGACGTTGGCTCCTCGGAACGTACGGACATCCATAATACTGGATGAGTGTCTTGCGTCGATCGCAATGTGATCAATCTGGTTGACTGTTGATTGGTCAGGAGTTCTCCAAGTCCCCTTGTGTATGTCGAGATGTGGGAACCGCGTGCTAGCTACGACAATGTTACGTCCCGCCGCAAAATTCCGAGGACAATTTTAATGTCATAGCTAGGGCATTGCTCGTAGGTCTTGTTAGGGACCAAGGCATCCTTGGTGTCGACATCTTTCTCCTCTGTGGAGGCATGCGCGCATATAAGGCTAATGCTGGAGAATTTAGCCGTGATGCGGATTGCTACAAGGCGCTCGCTCACATGCCTGATGCTGAGGACTTCTTGTCTTAGTCTGCCTCCGACAACAAATCCGCATCCAAATAAGCGCTGCTTTTGCCGTCGAGAGCAATTGCCGTAGTAGATGTCGCAGTTTTTCATCTTCTTTTTGTCCGGCCCATCCCATCGCATTTCTTGGATGGCGGTTATGTCTGCTTTGCAGCAGTCTAGGGCTTCCACTAGTTGTTCGGCTGCACGTGGTCTATTAAGGGATCTAACATTCCACGTGCATATCCGCAGCTCATTGTCCTTAAATCGTTTGCGTGGGTTGTCAACAGTAAATCCGTCCATATCCGAGGCTTGTTGATGCTTCGTAACTTATGTTGTTTTTTTAAATGGCCGGGCAGTTATTTCTCGTAAATCAACATTGGAACGACATCATTTAGGAGGCAAAAAAAGAAATAAAACTTCCTTTAAAACATCGTGACCGGTGATGAAACGTGGTTTTTCAGTGGCAAGCGCCAGATAACCAAAAACCGACAAAATCTCTTTAGGAGGTGTCAACAGTGAGGACAATGTTTATTTGATTTTACAATTCCGAGAGCATTGTGTACAAAGAGTTCGTTCCACCTGGACAAGCAGCTAATGCAGAATTTCATATAGGGTTTTTTTGGAAGCGTACACCTTTTCAGGTCAACTGCGCTATGAAGCTTAGGCCGGTAAGTATTTTCGAGACTAAGGAAGGGTCTTGGGAAAGAGATGGTGTTGGACAAGCCACTAATGGGTCAAGGACAACGCTCAAATTCCCGAACGCGTTACTGGCTTCGGTGTAAAAGGCCCCTCGTCCTGGGGGTATTAAAATGGAAATGGCGCTACATGTTGAGGGTTATCCCGCTGAGCAACTGCCTCGGATACAGACGGATCTACTGTTGACAACCCTTGCAAACGAACTATGGACAACGAACTTTAGATATTCACGTGGTATGTTAATTCTCTTAATAGGCCACGTTATCGACGGCAAATCGGCGCCTATTACAACGTGGATTTATCGTTGGTGAAGACGAGTCCTAGGTTTCCGGCATGTGAACGAGCACTTCGTAGTAATCCGAATCAAGTCTAAATTTGCTTATATAGGAAGAAGGGAGATGACGACACCAAAGATAGCTTCCACGAACTCTTGAACAAGACCTACAAGCAATGCCCTAGCTATGACATTAAAATTGCCCTCGGTGTTTTCAACGCAGAACTGGAAAGAGAGGGTATTTTTAGTAGAGCAAACAGAAGCTAAAGTCTGGTGCACGACGGCACCTCTGATAATAGATTCAGACAAATCGACTTTGCGGCGGGGTGAAACATTATCATAGCTAGAACGCGGTCCACACATCTCGATATTCAGAAGGGGACCACACTGCGATCGACGCAAACAATGTTATGGATGTCCGAACATTCCTAAGAGCCAATATCTACTTGGACCATAACCTTGCGGAGGTAAGATAATGCTTTAAGGAGTTTTGACGTCAGGCCCGCGCTGTGTGCAATCATTTTAAGGGTACCCCTTGAGCGCGCGCTAATATATATAAAAGAAAATAAAAGTGCCGACAGTCCCAAGAAATGTTTCCAATCAAGTTTCCCATTATCTCTAAAGAAGCCAGCTTCAGCTATGAAAGACCAGTGACAATACTGCCAATAAGCCATGCTCCCTCTGATGTTATATGTTTCATTCGATCATTACAACAAAACCGCTGTTTTAATTACGAGTTACGGCAAGCACATGCAGCTAAGCAAGGTGCGTACCAAACAGCGCTCCATAGAAGGACTAGACCTGCTCACGAGCCCTATGAGCAGAAGAGCAGAGACGAACACGGGTTTCTCAGGAACAAAAATAAAAAGTGTGAGAAGCGGCTGGTCGAGGAAATTGAGAGATGCTACTCTAGGAATGAGATTCGGAAGATCTACCAAAAGTTTGAAAGAAACATGCCACGGACACAAGCCCCGAACCGAAGCCTGTAGAGTCGCATCGATGCTGAGGATTTGGAAAGAGGAATTATGTAAAATGAACCTTTCAACTTGAACGATGTAGACCCACAATTCCGTCCACCCGACCTAGATGAAGTGAAGATAGCTATGTATATCTAGGCTTAAGTCCAACAAAGCTGCTGTAGCGGACGGCCTGACTGTCAATCTCTTCAAAGCGGCAGGTGATGACTTGGTAAGGCGCATACACCAACTCATCTCTAAAATATGGTCGGTCGTAAGTATACCCGATGAATGGAACCTCAGCATTGTTTGTCCAATCCTCAAGAAAGGAGACCCTCTGAACTGCGCCAACTACAGAGGTATCAGTCTTCTTAACAACCCCTACAAGATCCTATCTGTCGTATAACACTAACTACTACAACTTGATTGGTCCACATTAGTGTGGATTCAGTCAAGGAAATCGACCAAATACTACTCACACTATGGCAGATCTTGGAGAAGCCAAGAAGAAAAACCATGAGCTGCAAGTCGGTGCACACCACCTGTTCATTGACTTTAAGTCCAACGACTGAAACGACTGGGTCATGGACACCAAAACTCCCATCCGAAAAGTTTTCAAAACCGTTCCCGAGGGGTATCGCAGTAGAGAAAAACCGCGACTCAGATGGCGCGCACAAGTGGAAGGGGACCTCAGTCAACTTAGCGTGCGAAACTGGGGGCAGCAAGCGAAGGATCGAGCTGGCTGGAGACGCTTGTTGTTTGAGGTCCAGGTCCTATTTGCTTTTGTATTTCTCTTTGCTATTTCTTGAATTTTTGGAAACCAATTCCAGCTAGCAACAATGGAATCGACTCCATTTATAGTAGAGGACCAAACAATCGCTTTCTTCTCATGAATCTTTTCCCATGTTTGTCTTTATCATCCTCTTTCAGTTATCGTTTTTTTGATTTCCAATTTTTTTATTTTTTTTTTTCTTATGTATCCCTTTGCCTTCGTGCCGTGACTATAATACTGCTGTCGGTTGGTTGTAACTACAACTAGAGTGTCCACCATTCCTGGGAGACCACCTTGTCATTGCGAAATAAAGTCATTACTGATAAATAAACACGAACATGTCACAGGGAGTGAAGGATAAAAAGTCGTGCAAGATACAAAAATTGAACAAACGAGATACAGAAATAGGGTATCCCTGGAGTAGAAATATAAATAAATTTTCCACTGAACTGAATGCCATTCAACATGGTATTTGATGGTAAGCAGGGTGGATTGCGGGTGGTAATTCTGTCCCTGCCGGGTATAGGTAGAGTATAGAGTTAAGGGAAGCACAACAGCACCGAGTAAATGGCAATGGCTGGTGGTGTAGATTTCCGTGTCCGTGCGGATCCATCTTGGCATCGCCATCTCTCACCCACAATTCGTTGCACCATAATGATGGATGGCCGCTTTGCTAGTTGCACTTTGGGATTAAAGAAGGTAAATACCACATGGCTATAGTTCATGGTGGAATCCTTGTAACAATCAACTCTTCAATGTTTGATGTACTGGGTTTGATGCAATCGTTGATGGCGGGTGCATCATGGTGCATTAGAAATGAAACAAATTCTAGGGACCACTGCTCTATGCTATTCGAGAGTAGTACGATGAGTTCTCATGGTATTATGTGAAAGACTGGGTGTGACAAATTGCTTATTCTGTGATTGAAAATGGATGTTTATCTTTGACGTTATAGAAAATGAAAACGAAAAGGAGAAATAGGGAAAACTAAACAAGACCCAGAAATGGAAAGAGAGTGCTGAGGTAGACATTAATCATGAGGTAATTTTAATTTGCTAGAGAGCTCGGATTCACTTACTCTGAGGAATTATTTATTGATGAAGTATGAAACTAGATTGATATTGGATTTTTGATGTTTGCTTGGTACCTAAGTAATCCATGTAGTAGTTTGAGTTTGTCTCTATTTGGAGTTGTAAGTAGAGATGAAGGGGATGCTAGGCAGTATGAAAAGTCTGGTAACGAACGAGGAAGAGAGTAACATATGTATAATATGGATGCATTCTCGTACCATGAGACCTGGTCTTGTATAAGTACGAGCATTGACTCAAGCATGATGCACTACGAAGTTGACTAATACCGTGCTCAGAGACAAGACAATATTGGTAGCACAATCAACATGTTTAACTGGCACAACTTTGCTTGTGACAGCGGATTTAACTAAATTCACTCTGCACCGGATGGGAAAAATATCAACACCGCAATTTAGACATTTTAAATAGAGGCACTTGTACATCTCTGGATCAATTTGCTGCAAAGCAGACAAGTTACATATCTGTTGACACAATCTGCTTTAACCAACACCCTGTTGTAGCAAAGCAGGCAAGCCAACACTGAAAGATACAGCCGCAAGAGTATGTGAATTGCGACTCACATACCTACATATGAGTACTATCATTCAACCTAAGCCAATTATATGAAAAAGAAAAATATATCAAGTGGCACCAATGCCAATCAAGACACCAAGAATGTTACTTTATAGTAACGACTATCTTCGTGAACAAGCAACTGGGAATCGAGCATAGAGTACGGTACCATACAAGGCCAAGCGCTGTTTGGGAGCTTTATAATGGTGATTGAGATGCGCCGCTCTAGAAATAAGATTATTTCGTAGAATGTTACCATCTAGGTGTGCCTAGATAATGAGATTTGATCCGAAGCATTAAGTGCTAAGCATATACTGGAAAGCTCTTCATCTGTCTGCTAGCTTTTTTAAGTAGACAAAGCATCGTTAACGCAAGTATGTATGCTTTTTCCGTATTCTAGGATTCACACAAGCGTTTCCTGATCAGAAAAAGACAAGCCAAATGCAAAATACTACGATAGATGAAGGACACACATCCATTATTCAAGACGTCCACACAATCTCTGAAATTCCTTCGTGAAGAGTCTCTACCTGAGACAATGGCAACCGCCCATCCTCTGCGATCCCGGGCACGGTACTTCCAGCCATTCAGACTAAGTGCTCTGTCTTCCGCGATGGCTTGATCTAAAAGACGAGGGTTCGGCCTTTCTTGTCGTCTCGAACCCGAGAGCTGAGATTCCGAATATCTCTTGGCCCACATCATTATTGTCCATTTGCTCGTTGTGGCCGAGCCAATGTAGTCAACGAGATTTGGTACCTAACGTTGAAGTTATCGATTTCACCTAGTCTTCAATCAGCGTGAAGGCCTCTCTTACGGCACATTGAAAGCGGCCAATGATATCGATATAGTCCGCGTGCCCCAGTAGTTAGAGAGATCTGCTGAAGATAGTGCCTCTCGTGTGGACACCTACCTGCGCACTATCTACTCTAGAACAAGAAACGTGTTGTTGATTCGAACGAAAGATGTTGAAAGCACGAACATAGAAAGCGCTGGCAATTAAAAAAAAAAAAACAGTTCAACAACTTTGAGGTGGCTTTCCACCAAAACTACGCAGCAGACCGCGGCTAAGAGTCAAAGATCCTAAGGTCCTGGGAATAATCCAAATGAGACGCCGGCAATATCTTGCACAGGCAAGTATTAGAACAGAAACAAAGCCGAACATAAACTTCTTTGAAGGCAAAAGATGGAGCTAGCAAACGTGGTGTTGATGCGAATGAAAGATGTTGAAAGCACGAACATAGAAAGCGCTGGCAATTAAAAAACAAAAAACAGTTCAACAATTTTGAGGTGGCTTTCCACCAAAACTACGCAGCAGACCGCGGCAGTGACACCAGCAAAAAAACACGGCGAAGTATGTATAGCTCTTGCTTATCACTATTTGTAAAGGCTAAGAGTCAAAGATCCTAAGGTCCTGGGAATAATCCAAATGAGACGCCGGCAATAATAGCAATATCGATAATACATCTTAAATATTTTCGATCTACGACCGACATCCTTACGAAAATCTCCGTTGATTTAGGCCAGGAGTTGCTATGTTCTTCGATGTCCATAGTGCTTTCGGCTTTCTCCACGATGACATCTATAGATTGAGCTGAAATGATAGAAAGAGTACCGGAGGGGTTGCGATTTAATTTTATCAGAATGAATAGATAGTTGGTAAGTGCTGAATTTTTTGCATTCAGAGGAGATATAATCCAAAAGACTACGGTCTAAGGGGCAAAAAAGAAACGGAAGTATTATGGAAGACGCGATTACTTAAAGTTTTAGCCCTTCAAAGAATAATATATCGACAGAAGAGCCACCCACTAAAACCGATCGGTTCTGATACGGATAACATAAATTGTCAACGAAAGGCGGAAAGTAATCTACCTTACGTTATTCTGCAGGTTCGCGTATGTCTCACTTTACTTTACTTTAAGTGGCGCTACAATACGGGGTGGACCCGGGCCTCAGACAACAAGCGTCTCCAGCCAGCTCGATCACTGGCTAGCTGCCTCCAGTTTCGGACGCTAAGTTGGCTGAGGTCCCCTTTCACTTGCGTGCGCCACCTGAGTCTTGGCCTTCCTCTACTGCGCTGTCCCTCGGGAGCGGGTTCGAAGACTTTTCGGACCGGAGCATTGGTCGTTCGATCTCTACTCTTCTGGTTAGGCCGATGTCGTTGTCCATACAGTTCGTCGTTGTTTTTCCTCCTCCACTCACAGTCAATGCAGACGGAACCGAAAATCATCTGAAGAATTTTCCTATCGAAGCAGTCAAGAGCACTCTCACACATTTTTGACAAAGACCATGCCTCTGCGCCATAGAGCAGGAGCGGGATTATTAAGGTATTATAAAGGATGACTTTTGTTGTCCGAGAGATGGCTTTGCTACTCAAATGCCTTCCTAGCCCAAAGAAGCAGCGATTGGCAAGAGTTAATCTTCGTTTGATTTCAGCACTGGTGTGGTTGTCTGAGTTCATAGCGAACCCTAGGTAGGCAAAGTCCCTAACTACCTCAAGGTTATACCTGTCAAGGGTGACGTTATGTCCGAGGCATTGGTGTTCAATGTCCATTTTGCTTGACAGCATATACTTAGTCTTGCCGTCATTGACCCTCATTGACCATTTTCGCCACTGACATCACACTGCTTTCTTCCAATTATGTCAATATTATTGGCGTATGCGAGTAGTTAGACGGACTTTTGAAAGATAGTGCCTCTTGTGTTTACTCGTGAGTTTTGCACTATTCTTTCAAGTACGATGTTGAAAAAATCGCATGACAGCGCATCGCCTTGTCTAAATCCTTTCTGGACATCAAAGGTCTCGGTGAGATCTTTACCGACCTTGATGGAGCAGCGTGCATTCTCCATCGTCATCCTGCACAGACGGACGAGTTTGGCAGGGATGCCGAAACTAGACATTGCTCTATATAGCCCGTCTCTATAGATGCTGTCATACGCGAACTGAAAATCGATGAATAGGTGGTGGGTATCGATCTGAAGCTCATGAGTTTTCTCCAAGATCTGCCGTAGTGTGAATATTTGGTCGATAGTGGACTTTCCTGGCCTGAAGCCACACTGATATCGACCGATCAGGTTGTTGACTTCGAATGGCTTCAGGTGTTCTCACAATACCGCAAATAAAATCTTGTACGCGATGTTAAAGACTGCTGCCTCTGTAGTTGGCGCAGTTCAGAGGGTATCCCTTCTTGAGGATCGGAAAAACAATGCTGAGGTTCCATATCGGGTATAATTTCGTCCGATCATATTTTAGATATGAGTTAGTGTATGCTCCTTACCAAGTCATCGCCTGCCACTTTGTAGAGCTCGGCAGTCAGGCCGTCCGCTCCAGTAGCTTTGTTGGACTTGAAAGGTTGATTCTGCCTGACAGCGGTATTTGGTTCGTCGTCGCCATTATACAGTCTGCAGAAATGGTCTTTCCAAATCCTCAGCATCGATTGCGATTCTACTACGATGTTCCCTTGTTCATCTCGCGTAAGTCTATTCCAGCTGAAAGTATGGTCGGAAGGTTCGATAATAAACAACTGAAAATGAATCCAGCTCTCGGCCTTGTTGAAGAAGGAAAATCCACAAAACAAAAAGGACACACATTAAGCAGGACTTTAGATAGTATGTCGACGTCCCTCTAAAATTCAAAACAAAACAGAAAGAAATGAAAGCTCTTTAGAGCCTAAACTGTTTTCATACCAACTGCTTTGACCTAAACTGTGCTTTCAGGAAAAATTTCTAAAGATCACCCACCATCACACTTACACTGACTCAAAAGCTGAGGCTCTCGACGCCTAGATATCTTGATCAGAATGAGCTCCCAATCAACTCATTAAAGCTGCAGGTGAGCTGAGTAACGCAGTTTGCCGTGTATGATATCCGCCAATGGTTGAAATAATGCATCCTGTGGCCTCCTTTGATGGAAAAACGTGCGTCTAGACTATTTCCTGTCAACTATGAAGAGTTACTTGACTATAAGCATGGCATTTGCATTCATAGATACAAAGTCCTTAGCATGCAGTAGAAGGCTTTTATACTAGAAATCATAACTAGAAGCTCCCCAAGCGCTTTAGACCAGCAAGTTCAATTTCCATTACTTTGAAGAGCATTGAGAGATTGGTTAAGCCCCATATGTGCAAACTGGCTTACTCCAGTTGTTAGCTCCAGACGTGATACCCAATTGGCGCACTAGAAATTCACTTTCAGTCAACCCTTTGAAGTCTGCGGTTGTTTTCTCTATGAGAAGGAGAACTCTTCACCGTATAGTTATTTTTATTCTAAGAATGGATATGATAAAGCTAATAACTTTGCGTCGGATGTTGGGCGAAATAAGCTGCCATAGCCGCTTTTACCAGGACCCAAAAAGCGGCAGTATTGGTTGCAAGGAAGCTTTTCATACGCCCTAAGGCTTAAGTTGAATCTATCTTCTCTTGATATTCATGTCATGGCCTACACTCTCAAAGCCAAGTATTTGCGTCTGAAAGACTGGCCACCACTTCAAAGTTAGATTGAGAAAGGTAATTCACCGAATCTTTAATGTGTTCCTGGTCACAATTTGTCTTTCTACGAAAGACCTAGAAAATCAATTCGAGGGGCATTAAATGTCTGCTCCGACAGAAAACAAAACCTAACCTAACACGTTCTAGACTAACGAGGCAATAAATAAAGTCCAGAATTTAATTGGTGTATTAAAACAGAAGGAAACTTGGGTCTTGATTTGTTGCGGAAGGTAGACGTCCTTCTAGGCACACCGGTGCTTTAAGAAATCTTTAACTTCCCTTCTGTGACCTTCAAACATATAACTTTTACATCGTCTGTGAAAAATGCAAGAGTCCTTCTCCTTTGAACCCAAATCTCCATCCCTAGCCTTCAGGACACCTCCTTACCTCCTCACCCAAAACTTTACATCTCGCCTTATTTCAAAGCTTAACCTTGTTCCTTGGCCTGGAACAAATGCCTTACAATTAAGAACTGAACCAATTGACTATACTCGTACAACCAAAAACCATGCAATATCCAAGACTCAAACCCAAACCTAACCTAACATTAAAGAATTCCATTACAAATCTTCTAATAGGGACAAATCTTCCTAATTAAGATCACAATCCTGGTCTGGTAATAAACTTTGCAAATTGGCACCGGAACGCTTTGAGAGCGCGTTCCTGGCTGTAACTCTAGCATGGTATCATATACTACATATACATATGTATATATGTATGACATGGTATTCGTACACTTGTTTGCAGCTGCCTTGATAGAGGGCGGTGGCGGTAATAAATTTGCCGGCTGTCACACATTAACGAAGTCGTAAATTGGAAAAAATTGTCGACATAAAATCTTATGGGATATGTTCCAGACGTCACACATGGAAACCAGGCCACCACTACCGGCAAGGATGAGAAAACAATGCAACGATGGGCGTTATGTTACATATGAGAATATGGATACCTATACTCATACGAAAACGGATATGCGATGAGAATATTATTACGTCCTGGCTGGCAGTTTCTTATAGGGGAATTGGCGGGTTGAAAAAGTTGTCTTTCCCGGTAAGGGGTTAGGTATAACTGCTAACGCTTTGGCCCCCTCGTTTTTATGTGTAGGTGTGTGAGTGTTGCTTAAAATTAATTAGGCATCACTTAAGTATGTTATGTCCTCGCGAAATCACGTTTTCCTATTAAAAATAACATGACGGGGGTCCTAAAGTGTGATATCTTCTTATCAGCGATGATACTAAGAAAGATTGATGACTTGACTTTATGAAGATTTTTGTGTTCGTGTTTGTTCCTTCCTTTATTCTGCTGTATTCGGATTCTGTTTTGTATCCTGTCTTTTCTCGTTTTTATCCCTTTTATGAAAGCAATAAAAAGTAATATTGAAAGTGATGTTTGTTTAATTTGCCAGCGAAATGGTGAGACATAGAGGGGAGGAATCATGTTTCATAGCCTGATGAAAGGATTTTGAATTTCAATGGAACACGAGTGTGATAACTTGTGTTGGATCGGAAAAAATGGGTCTGGAGATGATAAATGGCTTAAGTGGGTTATTCACTTGATTATGCTGATGATGGAGAAGTTCCTACAATTTGAGCTCCTGTATAAAGGCCGATGAGATGACTGTCATTACTATGGGTTCCGAGTAAATCACTCAGACATGATGTATGATAGTTCGACGGTATGGTTTGGTACTACTTTAAGATAAGCCCATTTCCGATGGGATATTTCCCTCGTTATCTAAATAAACATCTAGAGCTTGGTTGCAGAACAAGCAGTAGTTGAGACGGCATTTTGAATATGAATTGAAATAAAAACAAAACGATGGCGTGTACAGTCTACTAATGCGATCTTTTACAAACATCTGCATAATTTGCACCAGATCTGGGATCAGATCTGTAGGCAGGGATTACCACAGTTGCCAATTCGGATTAATGATAAATGTTGCTGCAATTTACTCCTTTAGTCGTTCTTCAAAAACAGCAGAAACTCTACCCCATCCATCTGACAGCTCTACTTGCTGCACACTTGCAACAAGGTCAACGCTTTAAGTTTGTGTCATGTATCTACTTTAACTTAAGCTCGTCGATTCTTCTATGGGAATTTGTGTCTTAATTTTTCTTTTTTTTCCGAAAACTGCTGTTGACAGCAACACTTTAACTCCTCCTGGAGCATAGGGCGATAACCAGATCATTCCTTCTCTCATTGTTTGCTGCTCGATACCGCAGATGTGTCTTCTTCTTCTTCTTATCCTTTTATAAGCCCTTTCCTCGTTATACGAACTTATGCGTAACGAGTTTCCCATTTCTACTGCATCGCTGTTGATCCGCTTATGGGGTTGGCTAATGTCGCAGAGCGCAGAACGCGTCTACATACTGCTCGGTTCTGGATCACTTCATTGGTTAGCCCCAGGCGTTGTTTCGCATTTGCCATCTGAGAAATCCAGGAATTCTTTTCCCGACCTCGTTTTCTTACAGTTGGAGTGACCGTAGTTGGAAGTGCCTTTTACACCGGATTTTCCGCAAAGCTTCTTTGAACGTGGCAATACCAGCTTATTCAATTCGCCTCAAGCTGTTGGGTTACCGAATTCTTTATATGTAGACTTCCTCTTATATTCGTAGATCTAATGCAATCACGTTTAGTGACTCCACTAGACATCACTTAAAGATAGTGATAGATGCAGTCTTTTAAAAGATATTCGAATACTACGTTAAAGAGGAAAGGGCTAAGTACGCTTCCTTGATGCACTCCGACATTAACTGGAAATTCTCTCGTTAGTCCAGCAGAGCTGTTAACCTTAGTTTTCATGTTTCCGTACATGTCTTGTATTATTCTAACATACGTTTCCGGTACCTTTTGAGACCTCAGCGCGGCCCATATGAGATCCCTAGCTGTGTCCACTATCCCAAATTTTGCAACTGAGTTTCATCGAAACAGTTGACCTCCATGTTGGTCTTGGCTCGCAAACGCGCCTTTCACCTTGATGGTTCCATTGGAAGCACTGCTTCGCTATGTTGTCGCCTAGTTTCCTCAGGCCAATCCAACGCCATTTCCTCTGTTTGATGTCAACATCCACTTTTGTTTGTTCAGTCCTAAGCCAGTTGGAAAGTTGTTAATCATATGTAGCCACTGGATGTTTAGGATGCCCGAGATGTTGGCAGAGCATTTCCAGGCTTATACGAATGTGTGCATATAGTACAGATTTTTTTAGATTTCATTTTTATCTCGCATAAGGTTTGTTACCGCACTTTTAATAATACAGGGATTTGATAATACAAAGTATCTTGCCACTGAAATAGTTGTTGAAACATTTAAATACAGAAATTTATTTTCATAAAAAAAAAATAATAAGTAAGTATAAATAAGTAGATAGAAATAAATAAATAAATTAACAAAAATTGTAGCTAATTAAAGAAACAAATATAGACAAATAAAGTCGCATTTAGCTATCAAACAATTCGTTAATTAGCGGGTTTTCAGGGAAGCTACATCTCATTACAAAATTTGACATAATTTTTGCGATTCTTTCCCAAATCAATTCAACATTTGCTTTGTTGTGTAGGTCTACTGTTGAATGATGGCAGGGTAAGCTGAACATCATTTTTAGGACTTTATTTTGACATATCTGCAGTTTTTTTTTATGTGGCGCTGTGGCGCATCTTCCGACAGGTGCTGACGAGAATGAGCCTCTGCAGCCGAACATCTTGCAGCTCTGCTAATAAGTCCTACTTCACGCCTCCCCGTGGCGCCATCTGGGAATCTCACTAGAGGTTGCGAAGTGAAGGAGGCAAATGACGAGTTTACTGCGCCATTAACCAGGATTAGTGTCGGAAAAACAAAACAAGACCTTATCCGGGCTACTCCGACATATTTGGAGCTCAGGCCGGAAAGGATTTCCAGGACTTCGTCAGGGTCTTGGAAAAGAGATGGTGGCGGAGGAGCCCTATAAGGGCCAACGGCAGCGCTCACATCCCGGAACGGCTTACTGGCTCGTCCTAGGGGCACTCAAAATGGAACTGGTCCTCCAGGTTGGGGGTTGTGCCGCCGGGGTAACTGCCCGGCCATTTAAAAAAGATTAAGTTACGAAGCATCAACAAGCCTCGGATATGGACAGATCTACTGTTGACAACCCACGCAAACGATTTAAGGACAATGAGCTTCGGATATGCACGTGGAATGTTAGATCCCTTAATAGACACGTGCAGTCGAGCAACTGGCGGAGGCCCTAGACTGCTGCAAAGCAGACACAGCCGCCATCCAAGAAATTCGATGGGATGGGCCGGACAGAAAGAAGATGAAAAACTGCGACATCTACTACGGCAATTGCTCTCGACGGCAAAAGCAGCGCTTATTTGGATGCGGATTTGTTGCCGGAGGCAGACTAAGACAAAAAGTCCTCAGCTTCCGGCATGTGAGCGAGCGCCTCGTAGCAATCCGCATCAAGGCTAAATTCGCCAACATTAGCCTCATATGCGCGCATGCCCCCACAGAGGAGAAAGATGACGACACCAAGGATGCCTTCTACGAGCTCCTCACTAAGACCTACGAGCAATGCCCTAGCTATGACATTAAAATTGTCCTCGGTGATTTTAATGCAAAGCTAGGAAGAGAGGTTATCTTTGGTGAGCAATCGGAACATATAGCCTGCACAACACCACCTCCGATAACGGATTCAGGCTAATCGACTTTGCAGCGGGGCGAAACCTTGTCGTGGCTAGCACGCGGTTCCCACATCTCGACATACTCGTACACAAGGGGACTTGGAGAACCCCTGATCAATCAACAGTCAACCAGATTGATCACATTGCGATCGACGATTAAGACACTCCTCCAGTATTATGGATGTCCGTACGTTCCGAGGAGCCAACATCGACTCGGACCATTGTTGTAGCCAAGGTACGGTTGCGGATATCCCAAACTATGCCAAGACAAACTAATGCTGTGAGAAAATTCGACGTCAGATGGCTACAATCGCAAGAAATCGCCAAATCCTTTTCCAATCGAGTGTCTCTTAATCTTTTAAGAGGTCCAATGCCGCCAGCATCAAGCATCGGAGACCATTGGAAACACTGCCAAAACGCCATCAGAGATGCCGCTTCTGGTGTGTTGGGTTTCACTCGTCCACCACAGCGAAACCCCTGGTTCGATGATGAATGCCCTCAAGCACATGCAGCTAAGCAAGATGCATATAACGCGGCGCTGATTAGAAAGACCAGAGCTGCTCATGAGCTCTATGAGCGGAAGAGGAGAGACGAGCACCGGCTTCTCAGGAGGAAGAAGAAAGAGCAGGAGAAGCGCACGATCGAGGAAATTGAGAGATGCTACTCCAGGAATGAGGTTCGGAAGTTTTACCAAAAGTTAAAAATAACATGCCGCGGAAACAAACCCCGAACCGAAGCCTGTAGAGATGAACAAGGGAACATCGTAGTAGAATCGTAGTCGATGCTGAGGATTTGGAAAGATCATTTCTGCAGACTGTATAACGGCGATGACGGACCAAATACCGCTGTCAGGCAGAATCAACCTTTCAACCTGGACGATGATGACCAACGATTCCGTCCACCCGACCTGGATGAAGTGAAGATAGCCATATCGAAGCTTAAGTCCAACAAAGCTGCTGGAGCGGATGGCATGACTGCCGAGCTCTTCAAAGCGACAGGCGATGACTTGGTAAGGAGCATACACCAACTTTTCTGTAAAATATGGTCGGACGAAAGTATGCCCGATGAATGGAACCTGAGCATTGTTTGTCCAATTCTCAAGAAAGGAGACCCTCTGAACTGCGCCAACTTCAGAGGCATCAGTCTCCTTAACATCGCATATAAGATCTTATCCGCCGTATTGTGTGAACGCCTGAAGCCGTTCGTCAACAACCTGATAGGTCCATATCAGTGTGGCTTCAGGCCAGGAAAGTCCACCATCGACCAGATATTCACACCACGGCAGATCTTGGAGAAGACCCATGAGCTTCAGATCGATACCCACCACCTATTCATCGATTTTAAGGCCGCGTATGACAGCATCTATAGAGACGAGCTATATAGAGAAATGTCTAGTTTTGGCATCCCTGCCAAACTCGTCCGTCTGTGCAGGATGACGATGGAGAATGCACGCTGCTCCATCAAGGTCGGTAAAGATCTCACCGAGACCTTTGATGTCCAGAAAGGTTTTAGACAAGGCAATGCACTGTCATGCGATTTTTTCAACATCGTACTTGAAAGAATAGTGCAAAACTCACGAGCAAACACAAGAGGCACTATCTTTCAAAAGTCCGTCGAACTACTCGCATACGCCGACGATATTGACATAATCGGGAGAAAACAGCATGATGTCAGTGGCGCTTTCGCGAGTATTGAGACGGAAGCGGTGAAAATGGGTTTAGCGGTCAATGAGGGCAAGACCAAGTATATGCTGTCAAGCAAAAAGGACAACCAACACCGACGTCTCAGACAGAACGTCACCCTCGACAGATATAACTTTGACGTAGTTAAGGACTTTGTCTACCTAGTCTCCGCTATAAATACAGACAACGACACCAGCGCTGAGATCAAGCGAAGAATAACTCTTGCCAACCGCTGTTTCTAAGGGTTAAGAAGGCAATTGAGTAGCAAAGCCCTCTCTCGGACAACAAAAGTCACCCTTTATAAGACTTTAATAATCCCGGTCCTGCTCTATGGCGCATTATCAAAAATGGATGAGGGTGTTCTTGGTTGCTTCGAGAGAAAAATTCTTCGGGCGATCTTCGGTCCCGTCTACATTGACCGTGAGTGGAGGAGGAGATACAACGCCGAACTGTACGAACTGTACAGCAAAATGGACCTAGCCAGAAGAGTGAAAATCCAAAGACTGAGATGGCTGGGTCATGTAGAGCGCATGGACACCAATGCTCCGGTCCGAAAAGTCTTCGAATCCGCCCCCGAGGGACAGCGCAGTAGAGGAAGGCCAAGACTCAGTTGGTGCACGCAAGTGGAAGAGGACCTCAGCCAACTTAGCGTGCGAAACTGGAGGCAGCTAGCCAGGGATCGAGCTGGCTGGAGAAGCTTGTTGACTTAGGCCCACGTCCACCCCGGACTGTAGCGCCACCTAGAGTAAAGTAAGTAAGTAAATTGATATAACATTTTAATAACCACCTCTACTTTCTTGACCGTTCAAGTTGAATACTTTTTAAATATATACAATATTGAAAGCAAACTCATATGACGAAAATACTGCAGTATCATCAGCAAAAATGGCTACATGGCAATCGTGCAAAACAGCAAAATCTGACGTGTGGATATTATACAAATTTGGGCCTAACACAGAACCTTGAGGAACACCAAAATCACAAGTTATTAAGTTTGAGACACCACTATTAACATAGACCTTAAAACAACGACTAGATAAGAAACATTGAACTAACTTACAAATATAGGACGGAAAATTTAATTTTATCATTTTGTAAATAAGACCATCGTGCCAGACAGTATCAAATGCTTTTTCGATATCAAGTAAAAGCATTCCAATTGATTTACCTGCGAAGCGATTTGCTTTCACAAAGTTTACGTTGGGTTCGATCAGTTTTAACTTAGTGCTAAATCTGAAGAAATGATTCCGAATGCATTACGAGCTTTATTGAGTCTTTTTCTGACATCCACATCCATTCTACCATCGAGTGACACATAACTACCCAGATAGCTGAACTGCGTGACCGCCTCTATGGTCTCCCGTCTTAAGATAACTTGCTGTTGTTTGTCTCGCCTCGTGTGCATAGTTTTTGTCTTGTTGGCGTTTAGCCACCTTCCAATTCTGCTGCAGTGAATGACACATTTGGTTAAGGACACCAATGTTTTTTGCCAGGAAACAGATATCATCTGCGTAGTTCAGACTGGTTCGATTGGTAGTCATTACATCATAGATCGCAAGTAAAGGTACGATCGGACGGTCATCCAAACTTGTCATCCGGATGACATGCTGACGTCAGAGAACTTTTGTAATTCGGTTGTCATCTGCAAGCGTGTCATCCGCTAGATAACACCCGATCACACAGTGTCATCCCTTCGGCCATCCGAGTGTCATTTTGTCCCAAAATGGATGACACGCTTGCTTTGTCATCCGGCTGACATGCCTGCATGACAGGCGATCACACGAGATGACACTAACGGCACAGATGAGACTAATTATGCTGATGACAATTTGTAATTAGTAGTTACTTATAGTTTTAGTTCAAGTCTGAAGAATTTCCGGAATTTCCGTCAAAGTACGTAAATGGCTGAGAAGTGATTGCCATTTAAGATGCACCTCGACATCGTCAACACCTTCAATATTCAAGTTGATCACCACCTGTTTCTAAGAATCAATTTTGGAGTTCGGATTTTTATAATCCTTCCGCCCACTATCCCAAAGGACAGAATTTATTTGCACAGCTGCAATTAATGTTTTTCTGCACCTTTTTTTTCCTGAAACCGTGGATGTATATCGGCTTCACCGTCGTTGTCACTCATTTTTTACAACACAGAAACCACATTAACTTAATTTTTTTAATTATTCAAACGTGTCATCCGATGTTAGATGACAATGAGGAAAATCAAGTAATGTCATCCATGGGACCTTGTCATTCGGATGACACGCTGTGGGATATCCAGTAACAATAGCGATGACAAGCGATAACACGGTCAACCAAATCAGTCATCTGAATGACATAGGAATCGTATCATCTGGGGTGTCATCCGGTTGACACGTTCAATGACATGCCAGATGGCAGGCGATCACACGGGATGACCACTTTAGGACAAATTCTACGTCATAGTGACGTCAGGATGTCATCCGGATGACGAGTTTGGATTTTGTCTCACTTCGAATGCATCGGAAAGCTGTCCACTGTATAAAACGAAGCACCTTGCGTTGTTGTACGACTCTTTAGCAATAGCAACAATTTTTTCAGGGATGCCTCTCATGGCAAGTGATCTCCAGATGGAATCACTATTAACGCGATCGAAGGCCTTTTCAAAGTCGACGAACATGAGAACGGTGATTGGTACTCCGACGGTTGACTTTGTGTCATGTAATTGCTTTAACTTAAGCGCGTCAATTTTTCACTCTCACATTCTTGTAATCGCGAGAGTACCTCAAAATTATACTCTACACAATCCGGCGATCTAGATGGTCATCTCTTTTATCTCCAATGGACTCAGTCGGATGATGAGTCTTATCTTGTCTCGCCTATAATGTTGTTTTAGGCAAGGACATCCTCTTTACTGACTGCCTTTCCAACTCATCTATTGTGAACAAAAAACTAATGGGAAATTTGAATTGCAAAATTCGCAAAAAAATATTTTATTTTTTAGTTTGGCAGTAGGATCACTTACATCTTTGTTAAATTTAACGTCAAGTCTGCATTTGATCAATAGTTTTTGAACACGTTTTTATGAACTTAGCAAATTTAACGATGTCTTCTTCTATCGAGGAAAGAAGTTGCATTCAATTTTGTTTGCGGAATAAAATTTCTTCTGCAAAAACGTTACAGAAATGTTACAGAAGGCCTTCGGTTATGTCACAAGAAAATGTTAACGAATGCCACAAACCATTCAAAGAAGGCCAACAAAGCGTTAAAGACAAAGATCCTCCTCGACAGCCATCAACGTCAGCTGATGGCCAACACTTCAAGGAAATTCGGTGCTCAAATACAGATCAAGAGACTAATCCGCGGACATCGTTTCGACACTATTGAGCTGACAAAAAGCGAATAGCTGCGCGCCTTAGAGGTCATTCCGGAAATCGATTTAAACAATTGTTTCGAGGATTGGAAAAACCGTTGGCATAAGTGTATTATGTCGGGAGAGGAGTACGTTCCAGGCGATGAAAAAGATTTAGAAGAATAATTTCAGATTTAAAAATTTGTTTGATCACAGTAGTAAAGGCTATTCCCAACAACATGGGTAAACTACTAGACCTGATCTCTAGATCTTACACTATAAGCCCCCCTTTTTCTTAATACCGTTGTCTTTAGCTGTGTACGCGATTAAAACACCGCTGTTTATTCTGACGTGGAAGTCATCTGCGAAGAGATTACGCAAGCCATGGATGCTCCCATTCATTTCGGTCTTGTCCCAAATTCTCGAATATGTCATCACCGAATCCAGCGAGCACAACCCACTTATCTGTTGATATCTTCAGTAACTTGAGTAACTGCATTTAGACTTTTCTTATTTACTAAAGGTGGCGCTCCGGGGCTGACCTGAGCCTCAGCGAACAAACGTCTAAAGCCAGCTTTATATTTTGCTAGCTGCCTCCAGTTTTTCACGCTAAGGTGTTTGAGATCTCCTTCTACTTACAAACGTGCGCCACCTGAATAGGGGACTTCCTCGACTGCGGTTTCCCTCGTGGGCAATATGACTGTACAGCCCCTACAGTTAGCCGTTACATCTTTTCATTCATTTCTGTTTCTGCGCTATAGAACAGGACCGAGATTTAAAAGGTCCTATATAGGTTTACTTTTGTTGTTCGAGAGAAGACTGCTAAACAATTGCCTTCTTAGCCAAAGAAACAGCAATGGGCAAGAGTCATTATTGCTGATGTTCCATTTATAGGGCATGCTTCCGTCCGACCTTATTTTACAGATGAACTACTAAGTGATCGTCTGCTCCTTGAAGAGCTCGGCAGTCCGGTGCAGCAGCTTTGTTGAACTTGAGCTTAGGTATTACTATTTTTACTTCATCCAGGTCGGGTGGACGGAATGTTGGTCTACATTGTGCATTTCGAAATGTTTGTTCTGTCTGACAGCTCCTTCCAAATCCTTGGCTAGACTGCGACTCTACTAGGATGTTCCCTTGTCCATCTCTATAGGCTTCGCTGCGGAATTTGTATCCGCGGAAGAATTTTCTTTACTATTGGCTTTACTTATCTCCTCGACCGCAAGCTTCTTATGCTCTTTTTTTCCTCCTGAAAAGCCAGCGTGCGTCTCTGCTCTTCTGCTCATAGAGCTCGTGAACAGCTCTAGTCCCCCTACGTAGCGCCGCAGGGGTATCGTTGTGGGGTTCGAGTTAAACCCAGCACAGCATTTTAAGAGTATTCATACCCTCTTGAGTGTTAAGTTATTTTAAAACAAAAACAATCAAAGACGACATCTACTTGGTGGGGTGAAAAGTAACCTCCTTAACCGCCAGAATGCGCTGCTACTGCAAAAAAGGTTATGGTGCTTTGAAGTAAGGTTCATATTAAGGCAGACACGCCAAATTTCAGTGCGATACTGTCTTTAGTTTTGTTTTGATAGCTGATTGTTGTTGACGTGTTTGGCATCATGTTGAGGATGGACAAAAACGATTTTCCTTCTCTCATAAAACATTATTTTTTGAGAGGCAAAATGGCGAAGGAAATATTGGTTCCGAGAGTTTCGTGGTGGCCACAACTCCACTACCGATCAAGTCCGCAGCGGCAGGCCCTCCGATTCGGTTATAGAGGACAATGTCAAAAAAATATATGAAATGGTGTTGGCTGACCGGAAAGTGAAGGTGCGCGAGCTAGCAGATACCACAAAGATTAGTACTGAGCGCACACGCGAGAGCACTTCGAAAGAGTGTTTGGACTTACTGATGCGGAATCGGGCGGACTTTTGGCGTCGTTTGGTAACTGTCGATGAAACCTGGATCCACTATTACACACCAGAGAATAAAGTGAGTGCCCAGCAATGGACTGAAGCCAGCACGAGTGTTCCGCAGCGGCCGAGGGAGGCTCAATGGGTTGGAAAGGTTATGGCGTCGGTTTTCTGGGATTGTCATGGCATACTCTTCGTGGACTACCTCGAAAAAGGAAAAACCATCAACAGCGAGTATTACTGTTCATTATCGGAGCGATTGAATAGCCGAAATCGCTGCAAAACGACCTCACCTGAAACGAAAAAAAATTTTGTTTTTACAAGACAATGCGCCGGCGCATAAGAGCATCGCAACCACGGCTAAAATCAATGACTTACGGCTCCAATTGTTGTCGAATCCACCGTGTTCGACCGATTTGGCTCCCTCGGACTATTATCTCTTCCCAAAACTCAACAGATTGTACATCAATAAAAAATTCAGCTCAAGCGAGGAAATCATCGACGCCACAGAGGAGTATTTTGCAGACCTTCCGGAAAATTACTTTTCGGACGGGTTCAAGAAGTTGGAAAATCGCTGGAACAAGTGTATCAAGCTAAAAGAGGACTATATGTATTGAATAAAATAAAAAAACGTTTAAAAAAAATTTGTTTTCATTCCCAGGGAGGTTACTTTTCACCCCACCTAGTATGATGGCTTTTTGGCAGTGCTGCCACTGGTCTTCGATGCTTGATGCTGGCGGCTGTGAACCTCTTAAAAGATTAAGACATACTCGATCGGAAAAGGACTTGGCCATCTCTGCCGATTGTAGCCGCCTGACACTGAAATTCCTTACAGCATTAGCTTTCCTTGGCGCAGTTCGGGATATCCGCAACCGTACCTTGGTTACAACAAGGTAGTGATCCGAGCCAATATTGGCAATGTGCTTAATCTGGTTGACGGCTGATTAAACAGGAGTTCTCCAAGTCTTCTTTTGGCGACAATGCTTCAGTCTGTCACAAAGTCTATTAACCTGAATCCGTTGTTGGAGGTGGAGGTGTTGTCACGCAGGCTACACCTTCCGAAAATACTACCAAATATGCCCTCTCTTCTTAGCGCTGCATTGAAATTGCCCAGGACGAATTTAATGTCATAGCCAGGGCTTTGCTCGTAGGTCTTGTTCATGAGCTATCTTTGATGTCGTCATCTCTCTCCTCTGTGGGTACGTGCGCGCATAGAAGGTTAATGTTGAAAATTTTAGCCTAACGAGGCGCTTGTTCGCATATAGGAAACTCATGCCTAAGTTTGACTCCAGCAATAAATCCGGCTCCAAATAGGGGCTACTTTTGCAGTCGACAACAGTCGGCGTAGTATTTCAGATGTTGCAGTTTCTTTTCCTCTTTTTATCCAGCCCATCCGATCGCATTTTTTGGATGGCGGAAATATCTTTGTGCAGCAGTCCAGGCATCCACTAGTTCTTTGGTTGAACGTAGCCAATTAAAACACCTAACATTGCGTATCCGAAGTTCATTGTCCTTAATTCGGTTGTAAGGGTTGTCAGCAGTAGATCCATCCGCTTCTGAGGCTTGTTTCTGCCTCGTAAATTTCGTCTTTTTCCGCCGCCGCAGGGTAGTTACACAGGTATCACAATCTCAACATGGAGGGCCAGGCCTGACTTAGTCTCGGAAATCCTCAGGATACTGTACAGCCGAAAAGGCTAGCCTTATATTTTTCCTTGTCTCCTCGAAGCTCGCACGCCAAATTGATTGAGATCTCTTTCCACTTGCGAGCGCTACCTGAGGGGCTCCAGAATGGGAGTCCTGGTGCTTATCCATTCCAACCACCTAAACCGTTAAAATTTCTTATCGCCGATCTTGGTTAAATTTCCTCCTCCATAAACCAATCTTCCAATATGTCCAATGTGTCGTCCGCAAATGAATCATTCGTACACGAGGCGTTCAATAGTTTAGCAGCCAGACTTATACTTTTCTTACACTTTTTATATATACCTATATATATAGTATACCCAACGAGTGACCCCCAACTTGGAGGACCAAGATCTTGGGCATTAGAGGCCAGTAGCCTTATATAAGGTAATAAATGCTGCTGTTAACCCAATTATAGTTCTACTAGCATCTCTACTTCAGAAACCTAACAGCCGTTTCTGAGCCATTTTAAGACCAGGGCGTTGAAAGTACAACTAAGAAGTACCACCAAGTCGAGACGATGAATTCAGGTATTCCTTCGGCTTTTTTCCTATCCTAGATTCAGTCTTGGCTCGTACTTGCAAACTTAGAGCTTACACAGGCAGTTACTAGAGACAACAAAGAGAAGTTTAAATAAGCACTTGACTACGATGGCCCAACCCATGTCTTCGGCAGTTAGTATACGCCTACTCGATCGTCAAGGGCTATTAGCTTAGCTAAATCTAGTTTAAAGGAAAGGACCTTTTGTTCTTCCCCTCAAATGTGATGACATTGCTGTCCTTTGGTATCACGAATAAGCTTCTACTCGTATGATCAGATGATTTTGGTTACTAAAGTAAACTCCTATCTATGTCAGACTTCATTTCACAGGTTGCCCAAGCGTCCATCAGGGTACGACTGACCATCGCCCTCCCACATTCCTTTGATATCACCGACAGCTTGTAACTGTTCAAATTGTAACAAACTTTAACGGCGTTAAGATCTGAAGATATTCACGATAAGACCAGTAATTTTTCTGCAACCATTCCATGTTGGACTATGTTATTAATGGGCGAAGCCTTGTTTCAAGAGGAACGAGAATGATACGAGTATTCCACCCCTGGAACTGTTGCACAAACCGACGTACGTTCAGGAGTGTATTTGATTAGGTTACCTTTTGCCAACTATCGATCTATCTATCCAAGAACAAAAAGCATGTTGTACTCCTATTCTCCAATCTCTAGTCTAGTAGTACGTGAAACAGCTTTGTCGCATTATTATTGCCCATAGCAGGCATTTAGTTTGACTACTAATGTCCATGTTGTAGGTACTCCTATTCACATCCTTAATGAGTCCTTTATCCATTGAAATGTGTTTTTCATGAAAACAACATTGTGGACAAGCCTACAAGTGAATGGAAAAAGCAAACCAACAAAACCATCCAACTGTAGAGATGGTCAAGTCATTAAGACCAAATTGCAAGAGCTTGCATTTCAATTGGTAACCCCTACTCCATACGTTCGTAAAAACTTATCGCAGATGGAAACGTCTTGCAGTGAATTGGCTCCAAAAGCCTCACTCCTCGGGCTTGGAACCTCGGCAGAGTCAAATGGGAAGTTTCGAAGCAATATTAAGCAATATACTCATAATGTATCTTTATGTCGCCAACAGATGTTCTACGGTTGCCAAAAACCAAACTCGAAACAAGGTTTCTTTGTCAGCACCCTCTCTCGTTGTTTTGTAGGAGTACTCTCGTAGTACAACACCGATAAATTCACGCTTTTTCGGTGTCGGTATCGGTGTTGGTGTCAGTTGTCGGTTTCGATGTTGGTGCGGTGTTGCTGTTGGTGTCGGCGATGTCATTAGGGTTAATCGCTTTTCTTGTTCTTAAGGACTGGTACCGCCAGCAACTTTGTACTACGGACTAAGGGCAACCCAACAACCGACTACCAAAGGCATTATTAAGACATCATTTGCCAGGGCAATGAAGCTTTTTATGCATATTTCTTTATGGCCATTTTAATTGCAGTGTTTTATTGACTGCCATAACAATTCGCAAGGAAGTAATCATCAGTCGTAACAGCATTCGCTTTGGTCTACGGTCTATGGTCTATGGTCTATGGTCTATGGTCTATGGTCTTTGGTTGCAGTTAATATGTCAAGACAGGGTGGCAGGAGCGAGGGAGGGATCTGTGGAATGTGATGGCATTTAATTGTATCTTCTTGTTGTGTCTAATGCCTGTCGAATTGGGAATTAAATAATTTAGGTGCAAGCACATGTTAACACATGTCGAAATGACAGCAATTTAACGTCAATTATGGTTTTCCGTCGAATGAAATCGTCTTGTTGATGAGCCTATTTACCAATGGACATTCACAACAAACGTTTCCCCTACTCGTAAAGTAAAGCTGAACGTTCGTAGTGAATCCGCTGTGTCAGATAGTGAAATGGTATAATTACTGTCAATCAACGAAACTAATCTATAGATGGGAAGCTGCGTATATACCTATAGGGGAGTTGCTTAAGGGATTTCGACATAAGTTGTGGATTGGGTAGGATAAGACTAAGAGCGGTCCTCGTTAAAATGCACACAGAACAGTTGTAAGACCCCTCAAATATCAAGAACCTATAATTTCACAGAACAGAGACAGTTTGACATTTTATTTGTCAAATTTTCGTAGGATCGGGTGTGAGCTACATAAGTCTAGATAGGACGCAAAGAACGCTTAAAAATGTGTCATTTGTCTGTCGTAGGACACTAGTGAATTAACGATGTCAAGCTACCTTCTATTGGTTCCTAGGGATCAGAATCTGGATCCGATGCCTGGAGAGTGTTCGAGATCCTAACAGATCTTGATCTTGCCAAACATTGCCACTTTGTTCCCAGAAGTGCGGTACTAACCTCACTATAGAGTAAATTGTGTTCACACTTAGGGGTTTAATCGCAGTTTTCAATTTATATGTATTGCAATATCTTAATGAGGGTATGGTCAATGCTTGAATAGCTGAGTGTAACTGTTAGAACCAAGTGTTTGAAATCAATTTAAATTAATTTAAGCTCGGTGAGGAACGCATCCTATGTAAGTAGACTGGCATATCTTCTATTGACATCTTTTCATAGCCATTTCACAGCCTGAGAATTGAGTTAAATTGTGGCAATAGCCTTCTTTACTATAGGTAGAGACAATACTTGAGGTGAATATTGAGGTTCTTCTGGAAGAAGGTTTACAAACTGAGTTCCCTCAGAAGCATAAAGTTGGTTTTGTCTACTTTGGGAATTGAACTAATATTATCCTAGGCCAGGCCAGGCCGTGAGCTGAACTGGCTTTCGGGTGCTTATCAGGGACTCTTTATTATTTTGAAAATCTTTCTGTAGTTTGGTCCCGGTGCCTTGTAAATTTTGATGCTGGAAGGTGGGTTTGAGGTGAATTGTTATAGTATCATTTCGGTGCTTAAGAACGCCAACATTCTTGATGCTTTAACTAGATTTTGCCTTAGTGTATAGGCTTCACATATGCTGGTAATCCTTTCGTAAAAAACTATGTCAGGAACAGCAATGAATTTTCCTGTTTCCGTTTTGTAAAGCCTTAAGGATTGCTATTAACTATTCCCAGTAACGTTTTGCTCTCATTAACCAATTTCTTGAAGTTTCTGTGTGACGAAAAACGGCAGAAAAAACAGTCAGATCCGAACCATGTCTTTTTGGCATACTTGTAGGCAAGCAGAATTACTGCTTAATCTAGGTCCACATTTTTTGCTTGTCAGGTAAATTGTTCAGTCCCTGTGCGCTCGCCGTAAGCCGGATACTGATTGTGAAAGTTATTCTTCAACTTCATGAAAAAGTGATATTCAGATCCACCAATGATGTATCCTTCAGTATCGCAGACTTGGAAATGTGTTGTTTGAGTAGGGGTTATGTACTTGACATTCTTTGAAGAGGTTGTCTGAAGGAGAGTATCCAATACGTCAGTGGCAGGACTTTCATCTTGGTTGAAGCAAAGTAATAGATTAAGCAGTCAGAGGGAGGTGTCTTGCCATAGTTTGTGAAGCAAAAGTCTATAAAAGGTTTACTTCGCCCAAGAGTCTTATCAATGCAGCTTAGCTTTTGGACAAACCTCTCCAAAGCCGCAGTGACAGTCCCGTGCTACCACGGGCCCTGGAGATTGGAGGTGATTGAAAGCCAATTCGCCGAGTTTCATTAATAAGCAGAGAGATCTTATTAGACCCTGTGCTGTCATAGGCGAATGGGTGTTTGTGTTTTCTGGTTGAGGTTTTTCCATCGAAACTGAGCTATTTCTGGCCCTTACCCAGGATAGGAAGTTTTGGAAGGAAAGTGGGCGAAAAAATAAGACGAGTGCTATCTATCAAATCTTTTTTACGTGCTAACGTTAATCTACATTATTTATGAACAAATTCGGCATAGTAGCCCTCAAGCACAAGAACTAAGCCTCTTTTCATTTCAATACTTACAATACAATACGGGACTGCCCGCTCTTTTCCAGCTTACACAAGAGTAATTGACTTACACATATTTGGTTAAAGCTACATTGCGGGGTAAGCCCGTTTTTCAAAGTTAAGTAATTTATGAAACCGCCAACATCCTATTCTAAAATGTTCTTCTCTAATAAAGAGCTCTTTTTCTACGGCACAAGCTAATTGAGCTACAAATGATCTTCGTCATTAAGCACTCAACAAGATCTTATGAACTTAATGAGCTGCTCAAGAGTTCATCCGGGAAGTTCTTTCAGCAGGTGAAACCTATTTTCGTTAAATCTTCCATATGGTGGACAGAAAAAACCAAACTTCTACGTTCTAATTCGAAATTCCCATATCTTCCAGCTCACTCACATTAGCTACAGTTCATCTGTGAACTTCTGGGAACTAGTGAACTCAGCTGCTCGATTATTAAAACCTCAGCAATCACGGAGTCCTTTCAATGTGTCACGGCCGATTTGTAAAACACGTTTGATTGATATGAGTACGGAATCATTCTTTCTCTTCTATGATGATCTTCAATTGATTTGGCGCAACTGAACTTCAACGAGAATAAGTTTTTTTTGCTTGTTTGAAAACCTACAAATTTGGAAACTATTTACCTACAAACAGGATTTAGCGCGAGTCACCAGCCTAGAAGCAATCATCAGAACCGGATCTTAGCACTCAAATCATCAGAATTGGAGACTTTGGCAGTGGTAGCAAAGAGAACTACTCTCTACCGAAGAAGTGAAACCCAAATATCTGGAAGTCATTGGAAAAGGAGAACTTCACAACTACCGAGCCAAATGAAACCAAAAAAGAAAAGAAGAATACAAAAAAGTCATGCAGTCTCAAGGAACATATGGAGCCGCACAAAAAATCCGAGAAATGTGGCCAAAGCTTCCCTAACAAAATCGAACGCAGGAACTATAAGGTCGATGCGCACAATGAGTCGTCAGTTCGCTTGTGAGAAATGGAAAAATGCATTTACAACTCAAGTCCGACTGATAAAGCACAAAGACTCACCCTGTCTAGGCTTCAATATGTCCTTCGATAAGAAAAGCTTTGATTTGAAGTCATTGGTAATTGGCGAGTGGTGTGTGGAACCAGTCATCCATATCTACCTACTCAGGTGATAATTTTTCCGGTTAAATGACTTAGCAGGACAATCAAAGATCCTAAACCCCAATTGTTGATGAAACATGATAAGGAAGCAAAGAGGTATTTTATTAACCGTTTAAATATGTAACGCGCACAATTACATCTAATGTTGCATTTCTTCCACGGATTTGCATTGTTTTTCTGTTGCCTATGGGGTTGATTCAATTTAAGAATTTAAGTTGTATTCCGGCCAATTGCCTGCTCATGGAACGCATTTCTCAATTGTCTTGCTGGAACCACCAAGCTCGGATCGTGCTAAAAAAAATTCTAAATTATTGAACGAAAGAGGACGTCATTGACAATAACGTTGTTCTCATGGTCACACCATAAACTGTACCAAACAATGCATGTTCCGGGTGCATTGGCAGCTCTTGAATTGCTGAGGTTGCTCATCGGACTAAGTACGGCAGTTTTGTTTATCGGCATATCCATTCAACTAGAAATGGGCTTTGTCGATCAAAAAAAAAAAAAAAAAACACTGTGGCGCTGGCAGCCCGGTATGGGCCATGGCCTAGCTTCTTGACACTCATTTGTGTTGCTCATGTTTTCATTTTTGTCACATCTGAGCGGGGCCTACGGTTTATCGCCGAGTCCGAACGGCACTCCTTAGAAGCTTTTTCGTAGGCAATTTTATACTTTCGGGAGTTTGCCATTGCCCGCCAAAAGGTATACGACGGTCTTTTAGTTGCCTGTGCAACTTATGGAGCGTCGGTGTGGTACGATGCGGCAACGAATGATGATTGCTGCCGTCAGATTTTGGCTTGCCAAAGAGTGGCATTGATTGGTTGCCTACCAGGGTTACTTACAGCTTTCTTAGGGATGTGCTGACCATGCAGAGGTTTCCTGAACGGAACTTAAACCTCAGCCTGGGCTTTTTGTTGACCGGGCATGGCTCCCTTAATGCATTTTTGCATAAAAGGGGGCTTATCGGCTCGGCGAATTGCTCATGTGGAGCTTCCCATAAAGATTGGCTGCACGTTCTTTGCGAGTGCCCAAATTATTCGGAAGTTAAGGACTTGCATGCTATGGGCATCACCTTCAATGGTGAGACCTACGATGTCAGTGGAATTCTAACTGACACCGTATGGTTCGAAAGAGCTTGTAGCTTTGCAAGGGAAGTATTTCTCAGAAGACGCAGTAGAGAGCTAGGGGGGTGGATTGTGAGTAGTATAATTGAGGTAAAGGCCGCCAGTCCTGGGCAGTGAGGTGCCCAACTGGAAGTGACCGCAAGGTTGCGAAGCTCGACCGGAAGCTATATTCTGGTACCACGGGAGGTCAAGGGCCCCTGGAACTATTGTTTCCAGCCTGACCTAGGAGTTGGCCCCCTTGTGGGAGTATCGTGGTGGCTGTGGATTACACCCAAAGTCGCAGGGAGAGTAGAACAAATGGTGCTTGGACATCTCATGGTTGAGCATATGTCGTAGCCTGCTACGACATGTGCTCATCCGTTTGATTGCTACGGAATCATTGGTCTATTCGATGTGGAGTTGCACTGCAACCAGATGCCATGATCCACAGAATGGCTGAGGTGTTAGATAGGCCTCGACACTTTACCAAAGGGGAAGTTCGTGCCTTACACACGACTTCGAATCTGGTACTGGTGGTGATATCTTTATCACCCGAAGGGCGCTGATCAACGCTTTGTTTTGATATCTTGTGCGAAGACGCACCGTAGGCTTAAGCCATCACGCTAGGTACCTACGTTAAATACATGTGACATATGCCCGCCGAAAGGGTGATGGCGATTTGAAAAACTATTGGTGACCCAGCCAGGAATCGAACCCAGACTCTCTGCGTGGTAGTCCATGAGCTAACTATCGCGCCATCGCCATCGCCCTTTGCCTTTGGGCTTTGTCGATGAAGACAATTTTTCGACTTTTCTAAGCCCCACTCACCAAAAATTTTACGCTGTGGCAGTTCTTGCACGAACCAATGCAAAGATACCTGGGTAAAATCTTCCACGTAGTCAAGTAACACAATCCCAATTCCTTCGAATGGCGACGAATGGACAATTCACGGTCTCCATCAAAACTCTACGCGTACGGGTAAATGACTTGATGTACAATTGCTACAAAATTTGGTCACTATGGCTTGAATTGCTTAGTGAGTACGACGATTATGACGATTTCACAGAGCACGAATTTTGATAATAAAATTCGAAAGCCTTATTCGGGTGTAAGCGTTTTCATGAAATGGCAATGCTAACTGAGCATGTTCGATTTTAACACATGCCACTAATCACGTGTGAGGTTTCAGAAATAAAACACTGAAAAACCAAAAATCAAAAAAAAAATGTACCATATATCAAACCCTTTATATTTAGCGTAATTTTACATTTAAGCCACAAGATCGAACTTTATGTGTGACGTAGTTAACATTTCCTTGGAGGCTCAACGACAGAGCAAAGTATTTAAATTGTTCGCAACTTGGCACATGACTTTTTCTAAATACTCGTAGATGCTAGAAGTTGCACGTAAGCCGTCATTTTCCAGCGCTTTTATTCCATTATTAGGAAATCCATGTTCTTTGATTTGATAGCGCAGCGAAGAGAAAAAAATGATTCAGATCGTTGAAACTCTATTGAAAAGATACGGACTTGGCACTTAAAGTACTCGTTGCATCAATTGCAATTGCTTTTCCTCGGTAGTCGCACATCTTCTATATATATTTCCGATTAGATATTTTTTGTTCGATACGTTGCAATCTTAGCCCATATGTGCTCACCACCCCATTTTTAAAAAAAAATTTATTATCTGTCGAACAAAAGCAATGTATTCTTTTTAACGGTACTATTCCCCTTGTTTACAATTTGACAACACTGAAAAAACCAAAAACGTCAAAGTTTTGACTCTATTTTTGCTGGCATTTGACAAAAGAAAAAGTGCAAGTGTAGGTGTTAACGATGTCGCGCAGTCAGTCGTTCGCAGATCTCCCCAGAGAATAGACGTGTTTTCGGCTTTTCCTGTGGTATAAATTCTAGTGATCCAGTTTGCTTAATAAAGATAATCAGTCGCAATTTTAAGTGACTCGGTAGCCCAGCGGTTAGCGGCGTCGTTTATCAAAACACAGAGCGCGGGTTCGAACCCCGGCCAAAAGTTGGAATTCTTTTTTTTTTCTTTATTCTTGTGACTTACATAAATATCATTTCAAACACAACGAACACAAGGAAATCACGTGATGGATGGTGGAGAGAGTTTCGCTCTTCCCATAACGGGAGTTTTAAAAGGGAGCAACACTGTTGCCGGTGCCGTGGCAAAAGCCATTAAAAGGAGGAGAACGTTAAGAACGACTCCTTATTTAACCAAAACAAAAATAAGTGCTGCTTTAACAGCTGAAGCAGCAACAGCAACACAACAAAACCAAAAACAACCTTATATGCGTTAATGCACATCCAGTATAAGGGGGCCAACAACAACTTTGCCTCTTTAGCGGCATCCGAGTCGGAAGATGAGGACGAGGCAATAGAAGAGATAACCAGCAGCATTCAAAAGCTGCAAGAAAAAGTGCTTGCTATTAAGCAAAAGCAAACTGCACGCAGGCAAAGGGAGCAATACGAAGCAGAAAGCTCCCAACAACAAAAGCAGCAAGAGCAGAAACAACAACTGCAGCAAAAACAAAACCAGCAGCAGCAGAAACAACAGCTGCAGCAAACAAAACAGCAGCAGCGGAAACAACAGCAGCTGCAAAAACAGCAACAGCTACAAAAACAACAGCAGCTTAAAAAACAGCAGCAACAACAACAGCAGCAACAACAACAGCAGCAGCAACAACAACAACGGCAGCAACAGATGAAGAAGAAGGAGAAGGTTCCTCCCATCAATACATTCAAATTAGAGGTAAATGCTACCAAAGACCTTTGTAAGTTGGCAATTGGCGATAATTTTAATATAAAGAGATTGGGGAACGATCGCCATGCCATCCACTGTAATACAGTGGAGGGCTATGCGAAAGTGAAAGAGCTCCTAAAAGAAACGACGACGGAGCACTATTCATTCACACCGAAGTGTGAAAAGCAGCAATCGATGCTGCTCAAGGGGTTGGAACCGTCTTCTGATCCTGAGGAGATCCTGGCACTGCTCAAAGAGAAGGAGTGCCAAAGACTCAAATTTGTGGGGGTAAAGCCATTTACCACAGCTAGAGCCAGACGGGAGAAACGGGGTCTGCCGTTCTTCCTGGTGCAGCTCAGTCCCGAAAGCCATCTGGATAGTCTAAGGAGCATCAATGTCCTAGACTACCAGGTGGTTCACTGGGAGAAATTAAAAAGGAGCGAAGGCGTTATACAATGCGTTCGCTGCCAGAGGTTCGGGCACGCCGCATCGAACTGCCAAATGCAGCCTCGGTGCGTGAAGTGCGCAAAGAACCACAGTTCCGAGGAGTGTGCTCTGGGTAGGCACGGAGCATCCGATAGGACGCAGCTCTCGTGCGTGTTATGTGGTAACGTGGGACACACCGCAAACTATCGGGGTTGTCCTAAGTTCGCCGACATTAAAAAAGCAAAACTGGCTCGGCAACAGAAGGTGGAGTTCAAACGTTCACCTGTAAGGTTTCAAACTCCAGCCGTCACGTCCCAAATCTCCTACGCCCAAATGGTGTCAGGTGGGGGGGCTCCGGCACAGCAAGCGGCTGTTGCTTCTCCGGCACCAATGCCGAGAACAACAGAAGCTGCACCTAACATGCTGGCCATCTTGCTCGCAATCCAACGGCAGATGGCTCAGCTGCAACAGCAGGTGCAAGAACAGGCCAAGCGGGTGGAACAGATCTACGCACTGTTGCCGGGCCTAACGCAACACATGTCGTAATGGGTACGCACATGGTGGAGCAAACTTTGAAGGTCCTTGCGGTGAATGTTAATTCACTGATCAGGATCGAACGAAGAGCCGCGATGTTTAAATTGCTACAAGACCAAACTCCTGATGTGCTTTTCGCTAGCGAAACCAAGCTAACCGATAAGCACAAACTGGAGTACAATAATTATATTGTTAGAAGAAGAAACCGGCCCAGATCCAAACGTGGAGGCGGTGTCGCGATCTTCATTAAAGGTATAAAATTTCACAGAGTGTACAAGAGAGTGTTGCGCAGGTTCCGGGTGTTGGAGGCAGTCGTCATTTACATCCCGCTCCGCAGTGGAAAGCGGCTGTACTTGGCCTCTGTTTATGCATCTGGGGCTTCACAATCCACCTTATTCATTACAGAGCTCGACACACTTTTTCGACTTCTGAGGCTGGAATCGGGGGAGAATTATTTTATAATCGGCGGGGACTTCAACGCTAGACACAGAGATTGGGGAAATAATTTGCCAAATACTAGAGGGAACCTACTACTCGATTGGTGGGGTCAGCACGATGCCATGTATAGACTCGGTCTTAAAGCGACGGATAACCCGTCGTTTCCCAGAGGCGGGTCTTATTTGGATCTATTACTGTACAACGAACGTATACGACTGACAGGTACGAATTGACAAACGCTTAACTGTCTGCGCACATTCGTGTATGACAGCGACCATTGCGGTTTTAGCACCGAAATCACAGTTCCCAACGAAATTGCGGAATTGGAGGAGTTTGTCCAAAGATACTCTTACAACTACAGTAAGACTGGATGGACACGCTTCTCCGCAACCTTGACAAGAGCACTCTCCTCGAACACGCTTCACCCACCGTCCAATAGGAATTTATCAAACGAGGAGATCGATAAGTACCTTAAACAAATGGACCAGACAATAAAACAAACTATGGAATCTACAATACCGCGGTATAAACAAACGACTAACGAAGATCTGTTCCGCAATCCTACTATTGACGCACTGCACCGACAGAAAAGTAGACTTCTGACAAAACTTAAAAACTTATACAGACAGTTTACAGACAGACAAGACCCAGAGATTAGGACACTGAAGTCGTCGATTAAAAATATTCAAACATTAATCAAAGAGAATTACAGAATTGCTGTAAGTTTGTATTGGAACAACAAGGTTCGGGCTGTAAACACCAGCAACCCGAATATGTTCCCGCAAATAAATAAACTTTTTCGGAGAAAAAATCAAAACGACCTTCAGTGTCTTAAAATACCCCGGACAACAGACAACAAACGGTTACTAACAATAGCAGGCATTGATACAAATGAGGCCGCTGATGATGACGACTTCTTTGTGATCGAGGATCCACAGGAGAAGGTTGAGGCCATAGGGGCGACTTTCCAGGAAGTATACAAGGCCAATGATATCATTGGCCCTAATTATGACCTGGACAATCGCGTCTTGGTGCACAACTTCCTTATTCGAAATGAAGTAGAGAACTGGCGATCCGAGGGCTCTGGTTTCACCCGGTTCAGCGACGAAAATATGGCAAATAATGTCATTGCCAGAGAAGGTGAGCTACCCCCGTTCATTTCGAAGGAAGAACTCCATGAGATCTTCGACGCAATCAGAAGTAAGAAATCAGTGGGGACTGATGGTATTCCGAACATCGTGCTTCGACATCTTCCTCTAGAAGCGGTGGACATCCTATCCACCTATCCCCAAAAAGGGAAAGGATATATCCAATCCGGCGAATCTCCGGTCGATAAGTCTCCTTCCGAATATCAGCAAGGTGTTCGAAAAAGTAATCAATAGAGCTCTGACTAGGTGGGTTGAGGACAAACATATAGTTCCGGATAATCAATTCAGTTTCAAGGCAGGACATGCTATCTCACATGCCGCGTCTAAACTGGTGTCCGATATCCAATGGAATAAAGGCAAAAAACAGTGCACTGGTGCCTGCCTAGTTGACTTGGAGAAGGCTTTCGACACTGTATGGTTAGAAGGTCTTTTCTACAAGCTGGCTAGTCTGGGGATCAGTAAACCACTCTTGTACATTCTTTATAATATGCTAACCAACAGACAGTTCATCGTGAAAAATGGTGATGTGACTTCTGTTGGAATATTTCAAATTAAAAATGGTCTTCAGCAAGGCGCGGTCAATTCGCCGATCCTATTCAACATTTATACAAGCGACTTGATAGGTCCACTTCCCCATACTATTGCGTTCGCAGACGACTTGATAGCGTACAGAACAGGTCCAAAAATCGAGGTCATTAATACTCTCTTACAGCGTGACTTCGATAAGATAAGACGATTTTGCGATGACTGGAAGTTGAAAATCAACTTTCAGAAGTCGGAAACCATTCTCTTTAGGACGCCGTTGTCTGGAGCCTCTAGGGATACCAGAAAGAATTGGCGAAAGTTCTCGATCATTGGACAACACGGACAGCCTCTTGCCTGTCGAAATGTAGTCAGATACCTTGGGATTTGGCTAGATCAGTTTCTGTATTTCAACAAAAATGTAGATGCTGCTCTGGCCAGAGCTTAAGGCGCTTTTGCCCTCACAAAGAGACTGTTTTATAGCAGCCAACTCGATGCGAGGGTAAAGATAATCTGCTACATGGCCCTTATTAGGCCCATGCTGGTATTTGGGTGTCCCGTGTGGTTCAATGTACGAGCAAGCTTAATGGAAAAGATTCGGGTGTTTGAGAGGGCTTGCCTTAGGGCTTGTCTTCGCTTGTACAGAACACCAGAGTCGGAGTACAAAAAATAAAAAAATAAAATATATAAAAAAATATGTCCATATGCTAAGTTTTTTATCAAAAAAAATTTTTTTCTTAGCCTTAAGTTTAGAAAATAAGAAATCCTAAATAAAATGTAAATAAAGTCGAAAGACATAGATATAAGAATTTAGAGTAGCTTAGAGTGCCTGTGTAGGGCCAGTAAGTTAGTATAAGATTGTTTAGTAATTTTAAACTAGCATTTAAGCGTTTTTTGTTAGTATGTAAGAATTCATGATTAAGAAAATAAAATGCATTTAAAACTAAAACGATGTCGCGCAGTGAGAAGTAAGTTTGTTTTATTGATTGATCTATTTGCAACGAGTTTTTTCGCCAGAAATTGATTGTTTCTACTGAGATATAGATTTTTTGAGCCATTGTTGGGACGCAGAGCGCGAACTCGCTTGTTGATTTTAAAGTTCATATTATAGGTTTTTAAATTTTGTACATTGATTATACTCGTAGTATCTATAATTTACGTTTGTGCAATAATGTGTTATATTTACAATTTAATTTTAAACAATTTCTGATTTAGGTTGTGTTTAGCTGAAATTGTAGACATACTTGAGACAGGAGATGACATTATTGAAGGTACCATCTACACATGCCCACTCAACAACCATCATTTGAATCATTTGACAGGCAATCAACTTCGGGCTGAGGCGCAACTTTCATGCGTGCGAAAATCAGGATCAGCGTTACAATCAGAAAAAAAAGGGACAAGAAGATTCAAGCGATGATGATGGCTTACCTCTGTCGGAGATCGCATCCACTTCAGCGGCTAAGAAGCAAATAAGAAAAAATAAGGCCATAGAAAAAAGAAAATGGAAAGAATTTGATTTACCGGAACATTAAAGAAGAGAGTGGAATCGTCCTGAGTTTTTGGATACTAATAGGTCGCCTGTTTCATGGTTTGAATCTGTTTAAGATGAAGACATAATGGGTTTGTTTGTTTTTAAAAAGGTATGCGGTTTTTGAAGGCAAGCAATTTGACACAAGAAAAGATGAAATTCGCCTTGTAATAGCAATATTTTTGCAAAGTGCCTTGAACGTTATCAAGCCGGTAATCGCATGTACTCGGATACCGAAGCCGACACCTATCAGCAAACGCAATATCTTGATCGCAATTTGAACAAATACTTCTGTTTGTGCATGTTTCTGATAATGCTGCTTTAGAAATCCAGCACATTCATGGTAAACCAATACGTTTTGGCTTCAAATTTTGGTGTATGGCTACACGCCGCGGCTATCTCATACAAGTTATTCCTTATCAAGGAGCTGGCACAGACAACACTAATCCTGATCTACGTGTAGAAGGATCTGTCGTTACGAACTTAATTGCCAAATTGCCTACAGATTTCCCAGTTCATGTTTACAACGACAATTTTTTTGACATCTATCATCTATTTTTGCTCACAGCTTTGAAGGAATCTGGCCACCAGGGGACGACACAATATGAGCAAAACATGTAGAAAATACGCCAGTAAAGGCGCCAGTGAACAGAAATAAAGGAAAAGGAGGGTGGTAGCAGGCGTGACTCTGGTTCGGTACAATGATAATAAGGTTGTTACCGTAGCAGCAGCCTGCGAAGGGGTCACACCAAAGGGATCCGCACAGCGTTGGTCAAACAGCGAAAAGAAGAAAATCTGGGTTCAACAGCCTTTCTGCGTATAAACGTATAATAAATATATGGGCAGAGTTGATCGCTTTGATTAAAATAAGTATAAATAAAAAAATGGTATTGGCAACTTTTCGCCAGTTTTATAGGCTGTCACCAGCTGGCCAAGAGAAGGGGCATCTCGATTACGATGCTCGGCGCTTGCTCTATAGGCCGTCCACTGAACCCAATCTCAAGACAAAATTGCTACAGTGTTAATTTCCAAAGTGGTGAAATTTTTGCTATAAATTTTCAAAAAAACTTATTTTTTATGTCACTTACACCTATACTAAAACAATAAAAGTAATGGTGTTTTCGAAAAAAGTTCAACACATACGGTTTAATTTGTTGGGCTCTTTAACCGTGCTTCGATGTTGCAATTTTTCTACGTCTTGTCGTCTACTTATGACTGACTTGAAAAGCATGACTTTTGTGGTGGTAACACCATTTTTGTTTCGTAATTACACCACCAGGGTTCCCTATACAGATTTTACCAACCTCTCGAAGCACCGAGTAATGTGTATGCAAGTTTTTCTGCTTGGCTTATGGCATTTTAGAGCCATTCTCGAAAAATTTGGTGCCCATAGATGGCCCTTTTCCTTGTTTATCTTATGCCAGTTTCAATTGGTGTTTTTTTCACGAAATAAATATCTACGCTAACCGTGCTGTGCTGGTGGTTCGTCTAAGATCACTGAAGAGTCTTTTTGACGTTCCGTGTTACTCCAGCATATACGATATATACCGTTTAGATGCGATTGGTGTTCAAGGTAACTGCTTTGGAATGTAGCGAAGGTGTAGTGAGATACAATATTATGATTTTAAATATCAAACGAACAGGAGATACATTTTTTTTCATATACAAGTTAAATTAACAAACTAAATAAATTAATACATATATACGTGGGTACCATACCATACCACTGCTGCTGGTGGATCAATGTTGTGCGTGCTCAGACTAAAATCCAAGTGGAAGAGTTTACTTTAGATAATGCAGCAGAAGCACAACGAATGCACGCACAAGGAAAACAACAAAATAGATTCACATTTGCAGCATTGCGTGTGATTGTGTTGTGTTGCTGCTGCCGATAAAATATTTATGAACACATTGCAAGTTTGGTATTATTGGCTAGGTACAGTGAGGCAAAAATTGTTATACTGGCAAAAATGAATTAAAACAAAAGTGGGATTTAAAGAATATACAAACAGTTAAAACGAATTAATTTGAAAATTCATTTTTACAAAAATAACAATTCATAACAGTAACATATGTTTTCAAGACCACGTGATTTGAATGAATCCAGTTTATTTTCTACAGGCGACCTTCTTGTTTGTTTCAAAAGCATTTCCTCCATTATTGTCTTCGTATTGGTACGAGTAGTTCGATAAAAAGAATTTCCTTTCTTGATATTCAATTATCTGCCAAGTTGATGCAACTCCGATTTTATTTTGATCCATTCCAATGTCTTCCACATGAGTTTGTGAGGCCTTAGACTACTTTTTTTTTCTCGACGACGTCAGCTGAAATTCTTTCAATAGACACTATAAGGATCGCAAGTGCGTGCTGCGACTTTCGACTTATCAAGCAGTTGTTGTTTTTTTTTTTTAAATTAACTCTTTTGGCAGGTGACTTTCCAATGAAAATTCCTGCATGAATCGCTTTTTAATAGCGTTTCATTAAATCGCGGTGGGTCTAAAGATTTGGTCCTTGGGAAACTGCAATAGGTTCCTATCCGTTCCTGTCCGTTTAGTCGAATTTTATGTTTTCTGGTGATGATATTAGTTTCGTCTCCGGCATCTCGGTAAAAGTAATCAGTTACCATGTATCACTTTATTTTCAAAGGTATGTAAAATACAAACATTAATTTGGTAAAAAATTGTATTATAGTAACAGCTTGTTATTGATACTTAGCTCGGATTGTTTATCAAGCAACCAATACACTCTTTACTCTGTATTACTCTGAATTTGCTCTCAAGTTCCTTCAGTGTCATTCTTAGGTATTTAGTCTCGTTTGAAAACTGAATACAATTATAAGGATATATAATATTTAAAACAGATTTGGTCTCATTGAGGACTATCCGCTGGGCCCGTGTCTATTCAAATAATTTATCGAGAGTGCCTTGTAGTTTCATTGTAGTTTCTTCAATCCTTTTACCTACTGCTAATTTAGCAGTGTCATCGGCAAATGTAACCAGAACCGTCTCCTCTTCTTGTGGTATGTCTCGGGTTTATAACAGATACAGAATTGGGCCCAGAACACTTCCCACCGGTACATCGGCTAAAATCTCTCTAAATTGTGATACTTTGTTTCCGAGTCTAACACGAAAAACTCTATTCCCAAGATACTTTTTCGGTATATTATTGTACAAGGTGGCGCAAAATTAATCATCCATTTTTGTTTGTAAATTATTTCCTATTTTAAATTTTAAATCTTTATTTGGACCTTTACAATTTTTTCTGTTTAGTGGAATAGATGATATCCGCCAAGTGGCTGCCGACAGTGTTGATACACATTTGTGCTCGTTTATCGCATTTTCCAATACTTTCAGCAAGATTTCCGGTGATAACTCTTCGCATTCCTGTCGAGTATTCTCCTTACGGGCTAGGGCTACGATTGTCTGATGCTTGATGGCATAAACCCGCGACTTCAAGTAGCCCAAAGGTTAAATCGGGCGATATTCCTGGCCATACCAAATCGGCAAAGGGGAATTACGCGACCAGGAAACGCTTCCTTCACAATATCTATTGTGGCTTGTGCTGTGTGTGCGGTTGCACATTCTGAAACCGTCCTGAAACCACATGTTCACCAAGCCCCGCTAATACAATTTCGACAGTAACAACTCATTTATCGTGGCTCTGTAGCGTTCGCCGGTAACAGTGACCGTATTGCCGATGGCGTCCTCAAAAAAATACGGCCCAACCACTCTTCTCGCGTAAATGCCGCATCACATAATGGCTTTGAATGAATGTAATGGCTCTTCGTGCATCACAGGCGGATTTTCAGTTCCCCAGAAACGACGATTGTGCTTGTTGTTGAGATTGAAGATGGCTTGACAGTATTTCACACGCGACTGACGGTCAGGAGGCATTAACTGATGCACTGTTTGCAGTGCACGGGAACATGTAGCTGTAGAGTCCGTCTGGTGTTGCCCAATTTTGGGCCAATCGTCTGGTTGATGTTTCTTCGTTTTCAGCGACATCGGCAGCCACAGCCGCTATATTCTCGGCCGGACGACAAGTCCGGTAGCCGCCACGCCCTGCTTGGTCTCCACTCTCCAGTCTCTTCGAGTCGAGTAACTGAGCGCCGGAATGTTTGCCCAGTTGGCGCGAAACGATTAGGATATCGACGTCAAAATTCACGCTGCGCTAACACCACTGACCGATTATTGGTCAAAAAAATCGACACAATTATTCCACGCTCTTGAGAAGTATAGCGCTCCATTGCTTGTTTGTTTGTATACTGCAGCTGTCTACTTCACAAATGTCAAATATGATTGACGTATGACGCCACTTGCAAAAATCATAATATCTTCCGATAGGATGATTAATTTTGCGTCACCTAGTATAATGGTGGCAAGACCTGCCATAATTTGAACTTTAATCCTTCATGCCATGTCTTATCAAACGCTTTCGAGTCATCAAGGAATTCAAAGGTGTTTTATGCTGCGGAGAAAGACTTTGTTGCCATATCTTGGGCTTTCCATCAAAATCAGGACTAGGTGTTGCTCTTGGTGACAGACTTTTGTTTGATGAATCGCAAAGCTGTCCAATCGAATTTTCTGAATGCAACTAAGCAATGCTTCACATGAGAGTCTTCATCAGATTTCAAGTCATTATTTCAATGGCATCCAACAAATCTGGTTTTGATTGTCCAATTTTTCCAATTTTCTTTAGCTCACTCTCACGTGTTTTAATATCTTTCAGTTCACATTGAATTTTCCCTTCTACAGGAATGTATCCACATTGAATGGGTTTTCCATCTTTATGGTTGGTGGTGTAAATGTTACTGGAGGAAAGAACGTGGGTTCTCGGACGCAATTGGTGATCAGTGGTGTTGTGTATTAGCCACAGTGGGAATACAAATACCGCCGTTTCCACAGCCAGCGCAGTTAGATGTACTACTGTTAAGGGCAATTTTGCTACGTAATGCAATAAATTATTGCATAAGGTCCTTGTGTGCGGGATCAAATCTTATACGATGCGTTGGTGTAAATATCTGTGGCGTGGACTTTGTCCGAGTTAGTATTTTCTGTGGTGGTGGTAATGGAATGGAATTGTAACCATTCGGGCGAATGTATTTCATTTTACTGATCATGATCTTGTTATTGACATTATTTATTGAGGCTCCATTAACTGGACTTGATAAGGATGAAATTCTAGAATCAACCGGATGATGCTCATCAAGATTTTCTTCATTACAAACGTTATCGATGATGCAACCAACGACTAAAGATTATCGTCCTTTGATACCGAAATTTACTCGGGCCTAATCGAACTGGGGGCTTCATTTTAAATTTCATTAATATTGTTCTTCTTAGATGGATGCATCTTGTCACGTAACTCACATACTCTCATATCCGCTTCAAGAGATCTTTCTCACTAATGCCGATCCGCTTCATAGTTTCTATTCATCTTCCTTAATCTGCTCTCAAGTGAGTTTAAGTCTTTTTTGTCCTCAGTTTACGGACACGTTTTCTCGTTGCTTTTTATGTAAATTGCATCAAGTTCATAGCACTACCTCCTCCAGAACACTAAGCACTGTACCAAGTCTCGCGAATTCAAGTATTTTATCGTTCGATGTTTGCCATTTTTATGGTTTTGTTAATTAATGATTCACGATTGATTTCAAAATATCTGAGGGCAATAAATGGCTGAAAGGGTAGGGAAATTATGCCTATTTCTCTTTCAAGCACTATTTTAAGGTCTTCAGTATGTTCGTCGGACTATTTAATATACAGGGAGGATCCGCCACTCGCCTTTTCAGTTGGATGATAATCGTGATAGTCCCAATTTTTGCACACAGGCATACATCAGTATTATTCTCTGGTACCGATATTTCTTATTCTTTAAGTTTTTTTAAAAGTCCGTTGGCATTCCAAGTAAGTATTTTGCGCATGCGGTATTTAAATCTTGCACCAATCGTTCTCCAGAGGCTCCGTGCTATGGCTTCTAAGGCGCATACTACAGTCAATCAAATTAACAACTATGTAGATTCACAATTAGACACTCTGGAGTAGCTGCTATGACTTATCTTATTTGCCACCCCAAAATGTAAGTCCAGGAGCAGCCCCAAAGGTTTATCTATGCGGACTTAATTCATCCCCAACGTTTAAAATGTTGTATCTATTAGACCAAGAGCCCACAGCAATTTTTAGGGGTGATATGATAACCAAAATATGCGTATATTAGTGTGAAGGTATGCACGATACGCTATCAAATCCGGAAGTCTGGCAGCGATTCGTCGCAGCTGAGGTTAGTAATAGTAGGTTGAAAAAGCGATTTTTTCCAAAGTCTAGATTTTTGTGATAACCACTTGAATTTATTATCAAATGAAAGAAAAGACTGCCATGATCACAAAAGTGTGGGTGCCAGACGTTTTACACGCAGCCAAACCTTTGCCAGACGCAATGTGAAAATGTGAAAATTACCTTTTTTAAGCAATTCTCATAACAATCTTGCGATAAAAACAAAAATGTTGAAATTTATCATGCAAAACGTATAACTGTTTTGTACAATTGCTTTAAACTATGGGTAGTGGCAAAACAAGAAAGTTTGCTGATAAAACTATAATTGTGTTGAGTAGTTGCATTTTTCTGCCCGTAAAGTGAAAATGTCGAAACAACTTCAAAGTAAACGTGTTCTGCATTCAAGTGAAAGTCCCAAACAATGTGGCAGAATTATTTTGTTTAATGTCCAAACTTTAGAAAAGTGCAGTAACATTTTAAAATGCTGAAGAATTTGAAATTTTAAACACTCGGACGATCTATCAACGACAGTCGATACTGTAAGTGGATATCATAGCCCGTGCTATCGGGCGTTTACTGCAGTTTCGAAACAGTTTTTTATCTTCGATGCAAGGAAATACCCGTAAGTAATATTTAATTATTTAATAGTCTGTTTAGTTTTCTAAACGCAAACATCTCTCACTTGCGTATACACAGTGCCTGAAACCCTCCAGGTTGGGGGTTGTGCCGCCGGGGTAACTGCCCGGCCATTTAAAAAAGAATAAGTTTCGAAGCATCAACAAGCCAACGACTTAAAGACAATGAGCTCCGGATATGCACGTGGAATGTTAGATCCCTTAATAGACCACGTGCAGCCGAGCAACTAGCGGAGGTCCTAGACTGCTGCAAAGCAGACATAACCGCCATCCAAGAAATGCGATGGGATGGGCCGGACAGAAAGAAGATGAAAAACTGTGATATCTACTATGGCAATTGCTATCGACGGCAAAATCAGCGCTTATTTGGATGCGGATTTGTTGTCGGAGGCAGACTAAGACAAGAAGTCCTCAGCCTCCGGCATGTGAGCGAGTGCCTCGTAGCAATCCGCATCAAGGCTAAATTCGCCAACATAAGCTTCATATGCGCGCATGCCCCCACAGAGGAGAAAGATGACGACAGCAAGGATGCATTCTACGAGCTCCTCAATAAGACCTACGAGCAATGCCCTAGCTATGACATTAAAATTGTCCTCGGTGATTTTAATGCAAAGCTAGGAAGAGAGGGTATCTTTGGTGGAACAATCGGAAAATATAGCTTGCACAACACCACCTCCGATAACGGATTCAGGCTAATCGACTTTGCGGTGGGGCGAAACATTGTCGTGGCTAGCACGCGGTTCCCACATCTCGACATAAACAAGGGGACTTGGAGAACCCCTGATCAATCAACAGTGAGCCAGATTGATCACATTGCGATCGACGATTAAGACACTCCTCCAGTATTATGGATGTCCGTACGTTCCGAGGAGCCAACATCGACTCGGACCATTGCCTTGTTGTAGCCAAGGTACGGTTGCGAATATCCCAAACTACGCCAAGACAAACTAATGCTGTGAGAAAATTCGACGTCAGACGGCTACAATCGCAAGAGATCGCCAAGTCCTTTTTCGATCGAGTGTCTCTTAACGTCTTAAGAGGTCTAATACCGTCAGCATCAAGCATCGAAGACCATTGGAAACACTGCCAAAATGCCATCAGAGATGCCGCTTCTGATGTGCTGGGTTTCACTCGTCCACCACAACGAAACCCCTGGTTCGATGATGAATGCCGGCAAGCACATGCAGCTAAGCACGATGCATATAACGCGGCGCTGCTTAGAAAGACCAGAGCTGCTCATGAGCTCTATGAGCGGAAGAGGAGAGACGAACTCCGGCTTCTCAGGAGGAAGAAGAAAGAGCAAGAGAAGCGCGCGGGCGAGAAAATTGAGAGATGCAACTCCAGGAATGGGGTTCGGAAGTTTTACCAAAAGGTAAAAATGGCATGCCGCGGAAACAAACCCCGAACCGAAACCTGTAGAGATGAACAAAGGAACATCGTAGTAGAATTGCAGTCGATGCTGAGGATTTGGAAGAATTATTTCTCAGACCGTATAACGGCGATGACGGACCAAATACCGCTATCAGGCAGAATCAACCTTTCAACGTGGACGATGTTGACCAACAATTCCGTCCACCCGACTTGGATGAAGTGAAGATAGCTATATCGAAGCTTAAGTCCAACAAAACTGCTGGAGTGGATGGCCTGACTGCCGAGCTCTTCAAAGCGGCAGGCAGAGGCAGCAGTCTTTTGAACATCGCGTACAAGATTTTATCTGCGGTATTGTGTGAACACCTGAGCCAATCGTCAACAACCTGATAGGTCGATATCGGTGTGGCTTCAGGCCACCATCGACCAGATCCATCGACCCATGAGCTTCAGATCGATACACACTACCTATTCTTCGATTTAAAGGCCGCGTATGACAGTATCTATAGAGACGAGCTATATAGAGCAATGTCTAGTTTCCCTGGCATCTCTGACAAACTCGTCCGTCTGTGCAGGATGACGATGGAGAAAGCACGCTGCTCCATCAAGGTCGGTAAAGATCTCACCGAGACCTTTGATGTCCAGAAAGGATTTAGACAAGGCGATGCGCTGTCATGCGATTTTTTCAACATCGTACTTGAAAGAATAGTGCAAAACTCACGAGCAAATACAAGAGGCACTATCTTTCAAAAGTCCGTCCTACTACTCGCATACGCCGACGATATTGACATAATCGGGAGAAAGCAGCGTGATGTCAGTGGCGCTTTCGCGAGTATTGAGATGGAAGCGGCGAAAATGGGTTTAGCGGTCAACGAGGGCAAGACCAAGTACATGCTGTCAAGCAAAAAGGACAACCAATACCGACGTCTCGGGCAGAACGTCACCTTAGACAGATATAACTTTGAGGTTGTTAAGGACTTTGTCTACCTAGGCTCTGCTATAAACACAGACAACGACACAATACACTCTAATACACAATAATACAATAATACACACTTCAATACACAATAACTCTTGCCAACCGCTTTTTCTTTGGGCTAAGAAGGCAATTGACTAGCAAAGCCCTCTCTCGGACAACAAAAGTCACCCTTTATAAGACTTTAATAATCCCGGTCCTGCTCTATGGCGCAGAGGCATGGACATTATCAAAAATGGATGAGGGTGTTCTTGGTTGCTTCGAGAGAAAAATTCTTCGGGCGATCTTCGTCTGCATTGACGGTGAGTGGAGGAGGAGATACAACGACGAACTGTACGGACTGTACAGCGACATGGAACTAACCAGAAGAGTGAGAATCCAAAGACTGAGATGGCTGGGTCATGTAGAGCGCATGGACACCAATGCTCTGGTCCGAAAAGTCGTCGAATCCGCTCCCGAAGGACAGCGCAGTAGAGAAAGGCCAAGACTCAGGTGGCGCACGCAAGTCGAAGAGGACCTCAGCCAACTTAGCGTGCGAAACTAGAGGCAGCTAGCTAGGGATCGAGCTGGCTGGAGAAGCATGTTGACTGAGGCCCAGGTCCACCCCGGACTGTCGCGCCACCTAAAGTAAGAAATATATTAAAATTATTTATTTTGTTCATTGCTGTTATCAGATGTGTTTGTTCTATCGCAAGATTGTTATGAGAATTTGATGTGGGCTCTTAGACTGGTTACCGATGGGCTTATACCCGACTTAGGTAGTACTCGTAACTTCTGTCCAGATTATTAGCGATTATTTCGCCATCATCAGTTACATCAGTTTCTGCCGGCGTCAACTTTTATCAGTGGCCTTCTAGGACCATCCATCCTCGAATAACAAGAGATGCAATGACAGATCTTTCTGCATCGTAACTTTTGCTTGCAATTATTAAACATTCTTGCTTGTTCGTTAAAGGATCGATTTGTCTATTAAAAACTTCCCTACCATCATTTTGTTTTAGCAAATCTTTGTGCCTTACAAAATAACTCCTACAGCAAATTATCCATTAAAAACTTTAGATCCCATTGCAGTGCTAAGTACTAAAAGAATTCATTTAAGGACATTGTGAAATAAAAACAAAACAAAAACATAAAAAAACGAAAAACTGTCCCATTCAGTTTCAGAATGAAATGAGAAATGGATTCCAATCCTTTTGCGTTACCAGTTTAAAGAAAAAAAACAGAAAAAACTCGTTTTCAGAAAAAATGCCAACAATTACTCATGGTGGTACTGCTGCTGCTATCCTATCTGTCGTCAAGAGTTTCAAATGACCAATTATACGTTAAGCGCAAAGAAATCTTCTCTAAAACGAAATTTAAACCCTCGAAGCCAGTGAAAGGGAGTGGCGGACGGCACCCACACAGGAGAGAATTAAAATTAAAAGAAAAATGTAAATTAATTATGGCATTCTATTTTTTGTTTTTTTTTTTCTGTTAGCCCTTCCTCTTTCTATAAGATATCCTTGCGCCGATGTCGTTGCTTTCGTTGTCGTTGGTATCGGTAGTGGTGTCGGTGTCAGTGTCGGTGTCGGTGTCGTCGCTAAAAAACTCTCAATTATCTTTATTCCTTAATCTTGTACAAAATGACATTTGTATCTTGATCCAGTTCGGCCTTGTCTTCATTCTTGTTCCCCAATTCTCCGCCTTTGCAGTTCCCCATTACCCATTAGCCTCTTTAAAATGAGAAGGAGTACTCGTATCTGTATCTATTTTCAGTTGGAAGAATCCTTTTTCGCCGCAATGCCTCTCTGACTCGTCAACCCCGTTTGGTAGAGATTTTTTTTATTATTATCTTTTCTGTTATTTTCTTCTTTTTTTTGGCTGTGCCTTTAGTCAGCTTGAAGGCGTATCATGAGGAGGAGTAGAAATAAATTTATATGCAACAATTTTTCATTTCGTGCTTCCTGACATAGCCACTACGGTTGAACCATAGTCCTCATCATCAGTCGTCCAAGTGTCTTAGTTAGTCTCAACTCTAGGGTCTCTTCTGTTGCGCAGATACTCATTACTTGGAGCAGGCGGTAAACCTGTCAAGAGGATTCGGATTTCGTTGCTTGAATGCGTAATGAATACGTTTGACACGTGAAGACTGCTGCCAACTATGGTAGAATTTGCTTTCGAAGGACATTATCCTCACCCACTGGCGTTAACTCTTTCCTTCTTCGTACCTATCAGCAAATGGACTTCATCTATCATCGTGAGTATCTCGTCTTTTGCATGCTGTCACTGAAGACTGTTTCATTCCTTGTGTACAGTGTATTTGACACAGTCCTACACCAAGTCGTACTCATACTCGTGCCAGCCTTCATATCAGTCAAAATCAAAGTGTACACTGTGGAAATAATTAACAGCTTACACTTCCTTTATGTCTGTCGTCCGTCTGAGGAGGAATCCTTTCAATATTTCTCCGGGCTTTATCCCGAACGATTCGTTATCATGGTCGCCATGTTCATTTTCTGTTCAAGTCTAGGTAACTGGTGTGGGATGGTGTGACGATGGATGGCAAACACGATGTTTTGCTCCCTGGGCAATGCTGTTCTAATTAAATGATTAAATTCTTAATTTCAGTTTTGCAACCTCAACGTGGTACTAAATTACTTAACACCGTGCGTTATACGTTCATTTACTCCGTTATTACACGTACATCTTCTACCTGACGTTGATGTCTCACCTATCCACCCATTTGCCCACCTTCTGTACGAACTTCCTAAGACAGATTCGCTGTCTAATATTGTGGCACATAGCATACGGATACCCAACTCATATGCCAGTTTGCTTACAGGTTCCTAGGGGAAGAAAATCCTTTATATCAGCAAATACCTTTAGTTTGGCCAGATGGTCGTGGAGAGAAAATGAGACAGTCTTTCTGTTGTAAAGAGAGAACCAAGAATAGGAGTAGAAGCTAAAGAACGTGTCTATTATACCGCAAGGAGTATATATTATGACGGATGGAGCACACCTCTTGTTATTAGTCGAGTTCAAGTTAATAAGTTCCAACACATGCTGCTGTGTTGTGTATCCATTTGCCCCTTGGCCGGGTGTACAGATATCTTTAGCTTAACCTTATAGAGCGTTGCTTGGTTTTTCTTTACTCGTTCGTAGTATATGTATTAAAGGTTGCGACCTGATACTTCTTGCATTATAACTACCGACAGTGACGATGGTAAGGAAAACTATTAAAAAAAAAAAACACTTCCAACGGATGCCTCACCTCATAATAAAAGTTTTAACTAACGAAAAGGTGATGTATTGCGTTGCAACTTTCAGCTACATCCTTCAAGCGTCCTTGTTCCACAGAATGTATGTTATATTCTAACTCAGAGATATTTCGCCTCAACTAAGCTGTGTAAAGTTTTTGATATTAATTTGTAGCATTAAGATGACCCTTTTTAAATTGTGAAGTCTCAGAGGATTTATCTGCTAACGTACTCGCCCAGGTATCTTTATAAAATTTACCAAAAGGATAAAACCAATGTCATTGCTGAAGAGACCTGGTTACCAGTAATGACAAATGTAATATGGTTAGATCATCACGTTGCATTATGGGATGTAAGGAACCATTCTACATTTGAGTGAACTTTTGCCCTGCTGATTTAACTTGAACCTTCAACGAACTAAGAGATGGCGACAAAATAGTCAAAGTAGACTCCACGTTGCATAATCATTCAAATATAGTAACACTATGAACGGGACAGCGAATGAGTTCCCCAGATGGAATCAATGGGATCCAATAGACTCCTGTCTAGCCGAACTGGATGCATCAAATCCTGCAAACGAAACCATACCATACTTAAATGTAAGGTCCCTTAATTGGCCACATGCAGCCCAAAAACTAGCGCAGTGCGGCACAAACATTTTCTGCAAATCGCCTATTGGATGTGCATTTGCTATTGAAGGCAGACTTAGGCAAGAAGTCTTGAGATTCCAGCATATAAACAAGCACCTCGTATATAGACTTGATTTGCCAACATCAGACTTATATGCGCGCACGTCCTCACAGAGAAGAAAGATGACGACACGAAAGATAGCCTCCACGAGCTCTTGAAAAAGACTAACGAGCAATGCCCTGACTATGATATTCATACTGTTCCCGGCGATTTTGCATTTATGTCGGAAAGAGAGGCCATTTTGGTAGTAGTGACGGAAGGTATTGCTTATACCTGCCCACCGATTTCTGTTCCGGCGACGACGGATTCAGGCTAATCAACTTTAAAGCGGGGCGAAACATTGTTGTAGATAGCACGCAGTTCCCTCATCAACTGTCTTTCACATTGACCACATTGCGATCGAAGCAAGACTCTCCTCCAACATCGACTTAGTACGATTGCAGATATCCCGAACAGGCCAAAAGCAAGTTGATGCTATGAAAAATGTCAGTATCAGACGGCCAAAAATGCAAAGATTGTCAAATCCTTTTCCGATTGAGTCTATTTTAATCACTCAAGAGGTCCACTGCCGGCAGCATAAAAACCCTGAGCCGAATCCTGTAGAGAGGAACAAGCAAGCACGGTAGTAGAGTCGCAGTCGATGCTGAGGATTTGGAAGGAGCATTTTTGTAGACTGTATAACGGTGATGATGAATCAAATACCGCTGTCAAGCAGAACGAAGTTTTCAACTTGGAAGTTGTAGATCAATAATTTAATCCACCGAACCTGGCTGAAATGAAGATAGCTTTGTCTAAGCTCAAGGCTAACAAAGCTGCTGGAGCGGTCAGGTTGAATGCCGACCTCCTCAAAAAGACAGGCGATGACTTGGTAAGCATCATACAACTCATTTGTATAATAAGGTGGGACGAAAGTATGCCCGATGAATGGAACCTCAGCATTGTTTGTCCGATCCTCAAGAATGGAGATTCTCTGAATGGAACATCTATGAGCTTCACGTCGATACACACCATCTATTCATCGATTTTAAGGCCGGATATTAGAGCATCCCTGTCAAACTCTCCCGTCTGTGCTGGACGACGATAAGGTTCATTAAGAGCCCACGCCGAGACCTGCGCAGGCAAAAAATGATTAAGATTTCTTCAACATCATTCTTGAAGCTCAATCTTTGGAAAGTCCCAATGACTCGTGAGTATTGAGACAGAAGCGGCAAAAATGGGTTAGACGGTCAACGAAGGACAAAGTTTATGTTTTCAAGCAGAACCCAACTCTAACGTTTCGGAACGTCACCCTCGACGGACTTAATTTTGTCAGTCGTTCATTGACTTTCAAAGTGTACAGATGTGTCTCAGTTTTTTTAGTGAAATAAAAAAAAAGTGATTTTTTTTTTTTGAATTCCAATTAAGACAGTTCCCTTTTAAGGTTCAAGTCAGCCTAGTAGGAGTCGTGTACGAACTCAAGTGCGTGCAGCCCGAGTTCATATCTCAGCGGACAATAAAGACTTTTTTTTGTTTTTTTCTTTCCTAGAAGTGAAATTAAAATAAAAAGTTTTAAGAAAATATCACTAGTCAGGATGAGAGAGTGCGATCCGCTCTCCCATTAGCGGAACCCCCTGATGGCAAGTCAGTAGAAAAACAAACTGCGGCAAAGAGAAGAAGGAAGGTAAAAACCACTTCTAAAGCCGATAAGCGCCTCTCCCTATCTGGCTCAACCGAAAAGCTGCCGGTTGAAGTAACGGAAGGGCCAACAACATCTGCAGCAGCTAAACACCAACATGGGTCGGATGAAGAATACCCATATGTATCAGACGAGGGAGAGGGACATTATATGGGAGGAAGCAACAGTTTCGCTTCTCTTGCAGCCACAGAATTTGCAGACGAGGAAGATCAGGTCGAAACCTTAAATAGCAGCATACAACTGCTACAACAACGAGTGCTCGAAATCAAAGCCAAACAAATGGCAAGAAGAGAGAAGGAGGCAAAGCAACAACTCCAGAGCCCACAACAACAACAAAACACAAGTGAAAAGTCACAACAAAAACAAATAAAACAGCAGTCATCAAAACAACAAATAATGCTGAAACCGGTGCAGCAAATAACAAAAACAAATTCACAACTACAATCACAACAAAAACATAAACAGCAGAAACAACAACAGAATATACAACAATGTCAGCAGAAGCATCAGCAACAGAAGCAGCAGCAGCGGCAGCAGCAGAAACAATAACAACAACAACGCCACAGAGAGATCAAGCAAAGGGTGTCATCAATCAACACCTATAAAATGGAACTTAAAGAAACAATTGATCTATGTAAGTCGGCCATAGGCAATCACTTTTTTATTAAAAGATTAAGTAACGATAGGCATGCGATCCACTGCAACACAGTGGAGCGCTATAATAAGATAAAAAGCTTGTTAAAGGATTCGACGACGGAGTTCTTCTCCTTCACCCCGAAGGGGGAAAAGCTGCAAACTATGCTGCTGAGGGGGATAGAACCGGAGGAGCTCCTCGCACGGCTCAAAGAGAAAGAGTGCGAAGATCTCAAGTTCGTAGGGGTCAAGCTGTTCACCACAGCCAGAGCCAAAAGGGAGAAACAGAAACTACCGTTCTTCCTGGTTCAGCTAACTCCCGATAGCAAACTGGATGGTCTAAGGAGTATTAAAGTCCTAGACTACCAGGTTGTACACTGGGAAAAAGTTAAACGGAGCGATAACATGTTGCAATGTGTTCGCTGCCAAAGGTTCGGGCACGCCGCGTCGAACTGCGAAATGCAGCCTCGATGCGTCAAGTGCGGTAAGAACCACAAATCAGAAGAATGCCCTCTGGGTATGGATGGAGCGTCAGAAAAAAGCCAACTCTCTTGCGTTTTATGTAAGAACACGGGACACACCGCAAACTATCGGGGTTGTCCCAAATTCCAGTACATAAAAAAAGTAAATCTGGCTCGGCAGCAAAAGGTGGAAGTCAAGCGTCCACCGGTTCAAATACAAACACCAGCCGTTACTTCCCAAATTACCTACGCCCAAATGGCGGCAGGTAGGGAGAATACGGCACAGCAAGCGAAGGTTGCTTCTCAGGCCCCAGCGCCTAGAGCACCTGAACCGGCAACTGACATTCTAGCAATCTTGCTCTCTATCCAGGGGCAGATGGCTCAGTTTCAACGTCAGATTACTGAACAAGCTGCGCGAGTTACGTTACACTAGTTACGTTACACTCAACCAAGTCATGCACCCTAAATTCTCTTTCATAGAAATTGTCAATGTTGCACTTTTTATTCATTCAAAATTATCCCACGATGTAGATTGTCAACATCGCACCATTTTACAAAATGTTTAATTTCAAATTTGCATACTATGTTATATGTTATATCCAATTACAATTATTTTCTCACAGTCTTATAGAAACGTAAGCAGAATTATTGTATAAATATCATAGGAAAAATAAATGTTTTGGCTTTTTGGTCGAACCTCTGAAGGAACAAGTTGTTTTTTTTTCTGTCCGGGTACCTCCCAAACGTAATTGGCGCAGTCGACGGAGTGTGAACGGTTTATTGATATTAAAACAGTTTAAGTTATCGACGGTTTATCGATATTGAAAAGTTAAGTTATCGACGGTTTATCGACATTAAAAAAGTGAAACTATATCGGCGGTTTACCGATACTAAGAAGCTATTGTCAACCAAACCAATATCAAGACCAGACACAACAGAACCAGAGCGGACTATCAGGACAGGATAGGCAAAGAAAGGAAGAAAGAATAATGCACATGTAAGTCTAGAAGTAGTAGTTCTCAAAATCCTTTTCTTTAAATGCCCAAAATTCCCAGAAAGCCACTTAATTTAAGTCCCCAGTTATTCGCAAATAAGTTATCTTATAATTCTAGTTTAAGTGATAGTGATTCTGAATCTGATTCGGGTTTAAATTCTATTAAAATGGCACAAAATAGTGAACAAAGTGTTCCCTCCGCAAGTTTATCCGCTAACCCTGCTAGTGCACCGAATTTTAACGTTTTTCTCGCCTTACGAGTACCGGATGCAATTAAGGATTTGCCAAATTTCGATGGCAATCCACGTCTTTTGTTCGAATTCATAACGAACGTTGAAGAAATTTTATCGTTGATTCCTCAAATAGATGGCACTACTCATGGCAAGATTATACTTAGAGCCATACGAAATAAAATTACTGGCCCTGCCAACATAATACTTAATATGTACGGCACACCCCTTATCTGGAATGCAATAAGAACGAATCTAGTTTTGCATTACTCAGATAAGCGAAACGAAACATCCCTTATTCGAGACCTCCACGGTCTACGTCAAGGATCACAGTCGATCGAACAATTTTACAGCAAAATTATCGAAATCTTCGCAACAATTGGAAACCATGTGGCCGTCCATGAATCAAACAAGGACGTTATCAAAGCTAAAAACGATTTGTACTCGGAAATGTGCCTCAATTCGTTTTTAATTGGCCTCCGTGAACCGTTTGGTTCAACAATAAGAGCAATGAAACCAATTTCCCTTCCGGATGCGTTCTCTTACTGCATTAAAGAACAAAACATATTTTACGCTAAAGCCGAAACACAAAACAAATCTGTTCAGGGACAAACTTGATTAAATCCTTCCTTAGGAACTAAAATTTTTTCATCAAACATTCAAATTCCACAACAACCTAGTCTACATAGACCAATTTTCCAGCAAATTAGAATGCCTTTCCAACATTCTTTTGGTCAACAACCACCAATCCCCTTTCAACAAAATTTTCAACGACAACCCAATACGCCCTTTCAAAATACATTTCCTTTCCAACAAAGTCTTCAACGACCAGCCTTTGTTTCACATCAACAAAACCATCAAAAACCACCAGTGATTTCCCATCAAACAATTAGTCAACAGCAACCCCAAATAAACTCTACACCGAGAAATTTACCACCACCAGAACCCATGGTCCTAGGATCTGGTAATACCAGACAAACAGTTGGAACTCAAAGGAATTCCAATCAATTTAGAACTCAGTTCAGATCGGTCAACAACATCTATGAATTGGAACAGCCAGGAACATCTCAAGCTACAAACAACTTTATTGCATACCAACCCGAACAAGACATATCTTATCAGCCTCAACTAGATCAGTATTATCAACAATTCTACAACCTAGAAGCAGACCAACACCAACACTACAATCCAGAAGCAGAATATTATCAGCAAACACAAGAAAACTGCAACCTTCCAACAGAAGCCTCATCACACGAGATTGACGAAACAAATTTTCAATTGAATGCCTCGACAATCAAATCGGATACCTAGATGTTAACAAACATGGCTCAGTACTTCCCTATATAACGATATTATCCCCTTCCGCTTCTCCTCTTAAATTTCTTATCGATACAGGTGCCTCAACTTCATTTATTAATACCGAGTTGATACATCCCGAAGATATAGTTAAAATAAAACCAATTACTATCAAAACGGTTCTAAATTCCCACAGTCTCGATAAAGAAGTAACCCTTCCAACCTTTCGTGAATTTAACGTATCTGGCAAATTAAAATTTTTAGTATTTCGTTTTCACCACTACTTTGATGGATTAATTGGACTGGATGCATTATCTTCTTTAGGAGCCTCAGTTGATCTCTCTAATAATCTTCTCATTACTAAAAATGCCAGAATTCCACTTGAATTAAAACCGAATATAATGTCTGAGAAATTCACTATTTCTGCGAATTCAAAAACGATTGTAAAATTACCAGTCGACGTCAAAGATGGAGATATTCTACTTACCAATACGCACCTAACACCCAACCTATATATTCCCGAAGGAATATACCTGGCAAAACAGTGGTACAGCCATTTGGTTGTAATAAATACATCCAATAGTAATCAAATACTCTTTCTCGAACATCCCCTTAAAACTTCCATATACAACGCAAATGACTTCTCTGAATTAAATTCGTTTGACCTTTCCACTAATAACTCAGACACTGATTCTATCCATTCCGATGATATCACAAAACTCATTAGAACTTCTCATCTTAATCTAGAAGAGAAAAAAGCTGTAGTCAAAATTTGTAGAGAATACGATGATATATTTCTTAAAGAGGGGCAGAAACTCTCATTTACAAACAAAATAAAACATCAAATCAAAACCACTGATGACACCCCAATTTACAGCAAATCATACAGATACCCCCAGATTCATAAAGAAGAGGTACAAATTCAAATTAAAAAACTGTTAGAGCAAGGTATAATTCAACCTAGCTACTCGCCCTGGAGTTCTCCAATTTGGATTGTTCCAAAGAAAAGAGATGCCTCCGGCAAAACTAAATGGCATCTAGTAATAGACTACAGAAAACTCAATGAGAAAACTATAAGTGACAAATATCCAATTCCAAACATAAACGATGTATTAGACAAATTGGGAAAAAGTATGTACTTTACAACACTTGATCTGGCCAATGGATTCCATCAAATTGAAATGAATCCTGCAGACATTAAAAAGACAGCATTCACCGTAGATGGCGGACATTACGAGTATGTTCGAATGCCTTTCGGATTAAAGAACGCACCATCAACTTTTCAACGGGTGATGGACAATGTCCTACAAGATCTTCAAGGCACAATTTGTCTAGTTTATATTGACGACATTATAGTTTTCTCCACATCGTTACAAGAACATTGTGAAAATCTCAAAAAAGTATTCAACAAATTAAGGGAAGCAAATTTTAAAATTCAGCTGGACAAAGCCGAGTTTCTTCACAAGGAAGTGGCCTTTCTAGGACACATTGTGACAAGCGAAGGTGTTAAACCTAACCCAGAAAAAATTCGTGCAATCCAAAATTTCCCTATCCCGCAAACTCAAAGAGATATTAAATCTTTTCTAGGCCTCCTAGGTTACTACCGAAAATTCGTCAAGGATTTTGCCAAACTAACTAAGCCCTTAACAGCTTGTTTGAAAAAAGGTAGTTCAGTAAAATTGACTGACGATTACATTCGTTCATTTGAATTGAGTAAGCAATTACTTATCAATGATCCCATCTTGCAATATCCCGATTTTCAGAAACCCTTTATCCTTACCACCGATGCAAGTAATTTTGCATTAGGAGCAATACTATCGCAAGGATCAATCGGAAGCGATAAGCCCATTTGCTATGCAAGTCGGACTCTCACTACAACTGAAGTAAACTATTCAACCATTGAAAAAGAACTTCTCGCAATCGTGTGGGCTACAAAGTACTTCAGACCTTATTTATTTGGTCGTAAATTCACTATCGTCACCGATCACAAGCCACTACAGTATCTATTCAGTCTCAAGGACCCAAACTCAAAATTAATAAGATGGCGACTTAAAATTGAAGAGTTTGATTACCAAATCGTACACAAAAAAGGTTCATTAAACTCTAACGCAGACGCCTTAAGTCGAATAAAAATTGAAAGCCCCAAACTCAAAACAGAAATAAACCTAAACGAAAATGTAGACAGTAGTAATGTCTCAACCTGTCACTCAGCTGCAGAAAATGCAAACGACCATATTTATATATCCGAGCGTCCTCTCAATGAATTTAATATTCAGTTAATTCTCTCTAGAACAGATACAGAAAAACCAATGTTATCCCAGGTGCCTTTTAGAAATAAACTACGACGCACAATTTTTAAACCCATATTCACTGAAGAAACCATTATAGATATTTTTAAAAAATTTTTACCAGCAAAAAAACTATGCGCAATTTTAACAGATGACGAAACTTTCAAGATTGTCCAGAACACGTATTCCAAGTTCTTTTCAAATAGTAGAATTTTTAAGGTCATTCGCTGTACAGAAATTTTAGAAGACATTACCGACAGTGATACTCAAGACAAACTTATTACAGATTACCACACCAACAATAATCACAGAGGTATTAATGAAACCCTACTCCATTTAAACGAAGTTACTATTTTCCATTCTTGAAAAATAAAATCATAGGAATCGTTAATAATTGTGAAAAATGTCAGACTATGAAATATGATAGAAGTCCACCCAAAATTAAACACGAAATTCCTGAAACCCCTTCTAAACCACTTGATATCATTCACATTGATGTGTATACCATAAACAACAAGAAAATCTTAACAATATTAGACAAATTTTCAAAATTCCTAGCTGGATATACTCTTTTAACTCAGAACAGTCTCAGCGTAATTAAATGCCTTAAGCATTACTTTAGCCTTCACGGCGTACCCAAGAAACTTATATCTGACCAAGGTTCAGAATTTACGTCCACAATATTCAATGATTTTTGCAGGCAGTACAACATAGAACTTCACACAACATCTTTTCAGCAAACTAGCAGTAATTCTCCTGTGGAACGTGTACACTCTACTCTCACAGAAATTTACAGGCTAATATATAGCAAAAATAAAATAAGAGACCACGAAGAAATTCTAAATGAATCTATCCTCACTTATAATAATTCTATTCACTCTGCTACCAAACATACCCCATATGAAGTATTTTATGGTAGAACTCATAAATTTGATAAAGAGATACAGTTTAGCAACCAACATGAATACCTAAAAAAACTTAATGAATATAAAGAAAAAATTTACCCAATCATTAAAGATAAGTTAGAGAAATTAGCATTAGGAAACATAACAAAACTAAACAAAAACAGGACAGAACCAATAGATTTAAGAGAAGACACAATTATATTTAGAAAAGAAAATAGAAGAAATAAACTTACACCTAGATTTAGCAAGCATCAAATTAGAACAAATAAGAAAGTCACTATAATTACTAAACAAAATAAAAAATTGCATAAAAGTAAAATTAAAAACAAACGTAAATTTCAGACTATTAATACTTACGACCATAACACTACTGACCAATGCTCAAAAACTAGAAGTACATGACCTATCAAATAACAATGGAATACTGACGATGAAACTTGGCAAAGCTAAAATTATTACAAATTTTGATAATTTAATACATGTTGTCAGGCTTACGGAATACCAAACAAATATTGACAAGATTAGCAATTCACTTTTAACCTTTAGAAAAATCAATGACTTTAAAGACTCTATAACTATTCTTGATATAAAAATTAAAGAACTACAGCATAAACTTGACAGCGTTTCTCCAAATATCCGGACACGACGAGGACTTATAAACGGACTTGGTACGATAATTAAAACGATTTCAGGCAACATGGACGCAGACGACGCACTTAAACTAAACAAACAAATCGACGACCTTAACAGAGAAAGCAAAACAAATTCGGAAAACATAGACAGAATTACAGCGGTGAACATTCGGATGCAACACAGGTTTCAAAATTTAACAAACCAAATCAATAAACAACAAGAAATTATTGGAAATTACTTAAACTACTCCCGTTTAGAACTGAATAACAGAATCCAATCAGACGAAATAGCCCTCAGACTCACTCAATACTTAAACCAGATAAACTATAATATCGATCTTTTAAATAACCACCTATCTAGTATATCGGAATCTTTAATATTATCAAAGTTAAACATTATTCCAAAACAAATTTTGCACCCTGAGGAACTCGAAAAAATTCTTTATCAATTACAGAACAAATCCTTAGAAATCAAATCAGATACACACATTTACGAATTACTTGGTCTACAGGCATACTATAATGGCACTAACATAATTTTCAATATCTTAATCCCTCAAATATCCACAGAAACCTATCCATTTTTTCATATTATTCCCCTTCCAATTAACAAAACTAAAACAATTATCACCCAACCTTATGTCCTCTTTAACCCCGAGAACCCTATTTACCTAGACAACAAATGTACATTAATCGAAAAAATTTTCTTTTGCCATATTCCATCCCGAGTCCCGAGGAAAATAGAAAGTTGCGTTACCAACCTAATTAAACAAAAACCAGCAACTTGTAACCTGAAAGAAGAACTACATGACATAAACGAAATCTGGCAACCGGAACCAAACTATATTCTATTGGTGAACACTCCGTATACAACCATCAAGTCATCATGTGAACCTCCAGAACTCACTACAAGAGGCACAGTCCTACTCTACTTCAAGAATTGTACCATCAGCATCAATAACATCAACTACCAAAGTCTCGACAGTGTCCATTTTGACAAAGTCCACATCTTCCCTACCACAGTCATGAACAGAAACACCACCACTCTAATCGAAGCACCCAAACTTCAAAAATTAGAAGACTTCAAGAACGACAACATAAGAATCATGGTCTCCAAGCAAAGACACATCGTTAGAGTCAACATCATCAGCAACTGCATCTTACTACTAATGGTCGGCTTGGCAGTAACTCTTATCTATTTCATCCGAAGAAGACAGGATGTTCCGCAACCTAAAGCTATATCCCTACAACTTCCGCCACCACACATGATCGCTCCAACCATCGGAAATCCAGAATTCCTATGGCCGTCGCTCCATTCTTAAGGGGGAGGAGTTACGTTACACTAGTTACGTTACACTCAACCAAGTCATGCACCCTAAATTCTCTTTCATAGAAATTGTCAATGTTGCACTTTTTATTCATTCAAAATTATCCCACGATGTAGATTGTCAACATCGCACCATTTTACAAAATGTTTAATTTCAAATTTGCATACTATGTTATATGTTATATCCAATTACAATTATTTTCTCACAGTCTTATAGAAACGTAAGCAGAATTATTGTATAAATATCATAGGAAAAATAAATGTTTTGGCTTTTTGGTCGAACCTCTGAAGGAACAAGTTGTTTTTTTTTCTGTCCGGGTACCTCCCAAACGTAATTCGCGCGTGGATCAAGCGCTGCTGCCGAGCCTAACGCACCTCCAGTCGTAATGCGTACGTACATGGCGGAGCAAACCCTGAAGGTCCTTGCAGTGAATGTGAAAGAATATACAGTCGCGTAGTGGGTAGGTTTCAGGTGCTTGAAGCATGCATCGTGTATATCCCTCTCCGTAGTGGAAAGCGGTTATACATGGTGTCAGTTTATGCATCTAAGGCTACTCAATCCACCCTATTCATCTCAGAGCTCGAGACACTTTTTCGATTTCTGAGACTGGAATTGGAGGAAAACTATTTTATTATCGGCGGAGATTTCAACGCCAAACATAACGATTGGGGAAATAATACACCAAACACTAGAGGGAACCTGCTATTCGATTGGTGGGGTCAGCACAGTGTGATGTACCGACTCGGCCTTAAGGCGACGGATAGTCCGTCGTTTCCTAGACACGGCTCCTATTTGGATCTCCTGCTGTTCGACACACGAATACAACTGACAGGTACGAACCAACAAACTGTAAACTGTCTTCGCACTTTTGTGTATGACAGTGACCATTGCGGTCTTAGTACCGAAATAACCGTTCCGAACGAAAATGCGGAATTGGATGAGTATGTTCAAAGGCATTCCTACAATTATAGTAGAGTGCGTTGGACACACTTCTCCAGGACACTGAGAAGAGCACTCTCCTCTAATTCGCTCTACCCACCGTCCAACAGAAATCTGTCAAACGAGGAGATTGACAGGTATCTAAAACTAATGGACGAGACAATTAAACGGACTATGGACAAAACGGTACCTCGGTATCAATACACTGACAACGAAGACTTGTTCCGCAATTCAACTATAGATGCACTGCATCGACATAAAAGTAGACTGTTGTCCAGACTGAAGACCTTGTACAGACAGTTTACTGACAGACATAGCCCGGAGATTATGACATTGAAGTCGTCGATCAAAAACCTCCAAACATTAATAAAAGAAAATTACAGGTCTTCTGTAAGTTTGTATTGGAACAATAAAATTCGGGCTGTAAACACCAGCAACCCGAATATGTTCCCGCAAATAAATAAAATATTTCGGAGGAAAGATCAAAACGACCTTCCATGTCTAAAAATCGCCCGAACTACTGACAACGAACGCATACTTTCAACAGCAGGCATAGATCCAAATGAGGCTATTGATGATGACAACTTCTTTGTGATCGAAGATCCGCAGGAGAAGGTCGAGGCTATAGGAGCGACTTTCCAGGAAGTGTACAAGACAAATGACATCATTGGTCTGAACCACGACCTGGAAGATCGAGTCCTTGTGCACAATTTCTACCTTCGAAATGAAATAATGAACTGGCGAATCGAGAACGCGGGTTTCACCCAGTTCAATGACGAGAATATGGCAAATAATGTCATCGCCAATGAAAGGGAACAACCCCCGTTCATTTCGAAGGAAGAGCTTCAAACGATCTTCGACACAATAAGAAGTAAGAAATCAGCGGGAACCGATGGAATACCGAACATTGTGCTTCGACATCTCCCACTAGAAGCGGTGGACATTTATACCACCCTGTTTAACAATGCAATGAATAATGCACATTAGACAGCGCATTGGAAAACTGCGGTGGGATATCCATCCCCAAAAGGGATAAAGACACCTCCAATCCGGCGAATCTCCGGTCGATCAGTCTCCTTCCAAACATCAGTAAGGTTTTCGAAAAAGTCATCAATAGAGTCCTGACTAAGTGGGTTGAGGACAGAAATATAGTTCCGGATAATCAATTCGGTTTCAAGGCGGGGCATGATGTCATTCATGCCGCGTCTAAACTGGTTTCTGATATCCAATGGAACAAAGCCAAGAAACAGTGCACGGGTGCCTGCCTGATTGATTTGGAGAAGGCTTTCTATACCGTATGGCTAGAGGGACTCTTCTACAAGTTGAACAGACTGGGCATTAGTAAACCATTGCTGTATATTCTTTTCAATATGCTCACAGATAGACAGTTCATCGTGAAAAATGGCGATGTGACTTCTACTGGTACATTCAACATTAAAAACGGTCTGCAACAAGGTGCGGTTAATTCGCCAATCCTTTTCAACATTTACACAAGTGATCTGATAGGTTCACTTCACCATGCCATAGCGTACGCAGACGACTTAATCGCGTACAGATCAGGTCCAAAGATTGAGGTTATAAACATTCTTTTGCAACGTGACTTCGATAAAATTAAACAATATTGCGACGACTGGAAGTTGAAGATCAACTTTCAGAAGTCGGAAACCATTCTATTTAGGACGCCTTTGTCTGGGGCCTCTGCGGATACCAGAAAGAATTGGCGAAAGTTTCAGATCGTTGGACAACACGGGCAGGCACTTGCTTGTCGAAATGTAGTCAGATACCTTGGGATCTGGCTAGATCAATATCTGTATTTTAATAAACATATAGATGTTGCTCTGGCCAGAGCCAAAGGTGCTTTTGCCCTTACAAAGAGACTGTTTTATAACAGGCAACTCGATGCCAGGGTAAAGGTGATCTGCTACATGGCCCTTATTCGGCCCGTGTGGTTCAACGGGAGAGCAAGTCTTTTGGAAAATATTCGGGTGTTTGAGAGGGCTTGCCTTAGGGCTTGTCTTCGCCTATACAGAACACCAGAGTCTCAGTACATGAAATTCTATCCTAACGAGGACTTGTAGTTTTTAAATTTAGTTGTAAGTTTTATCATATATTTAATAAAAAAAAAGTCCATTCACTAAGTTTTTTGAATAAAAAGTTGTTTTCTTAGTTTTAATTATATTTAATACATAATAGTAAGCAAACTTCTGTACGTTACGTTGAAAGACATAGATTAAGTGTAATGTTGAACTTAGAGTGCCCGCATGGGGCCAGTAAGTTAGAATAAGATTGTTTTATTTGAAGTTATTTAAGCTAATTTTTAAGCATTTTTTTGTCTAGCATGTAAGAGTCATTGAATATTTGAAATAAAAATGCATTAAAAATGAAAAAATGAATGGACTTAATTTTGAAGTAGTTAAGTACTTGAGTAATGTCCTTTCCTGCTCCTCGTCCTGCATCCTATGGTGGAGAGGCATCGACATTATTAAAAATCCATGAGACTGTTCTTAGCTGCTTTGAGAGGGTGATTTGGAGGAGGAGATATAAATGCAGAGACATCGTCTAACTAGAAGAGTGGTAGATCCAACATCTGAGATGGCTGGGTCATATAAAGAGGATGGACACCGACCCTCCGGCCCGAAGTTTGTTCGAATTCGCCCCAGCGGAAACCAACTTAACGTGCGCAACCAGAGGCAATTAACGAAGGAGACGCATGTTGGCTATACCCAGGTTCACCTCGGACTCCAGCGCCACTTAAAGCGATCTAAGACAAAGCTGTAAACAACAGATATTCGCAAGGCTATAATAGGATATTTCAATGTAGAACAGATGATATTGAGAATCTGAAGAGATCATTTCTGCATATTGCTAAAGAAAAATCATTTCACAATTAAGCAAAACAAACCATTCAACTAGGACGAAGGCAAACAATATTTGAATTCACCCTACAAGAGTGTAGTCAGCACAAAACCTTTCAAGCTTTAGTCTAAAAAATCTGCTGGACGCGATGGATTAACTGATGGAACTCTTTGAAGCAGCAGGTAATGATTGAATGCGGGCCATACATGAACTCATTACCAAAATCAGGTTCGTCGAAGGCATGCACAACTTTAGCGTTGTTTGTCCGGTCCTTAGAAGCTGTGTTACCCTGAGCTTCCTCAACCTAATAAAGGGGATAAGCCTTTTCATACAAAATTCTGTCTCCCTTTGATCAAAAAGACTAAAGCCATTCGTTAGCTGTCTGACCGACGCTTATTAATTTGGCTCTAGGCCAGGAAAGTCTAGATAAAACTTTCAAACTTTGGCAGATGTAACAAAAAACAAACTCAAAATCCAAATCGATTCACACCCACTCTCCATCGGTTCCAAAGCCGAGTATGAGCAATAAAATATAAAGCCATATCTAGTTCAAGCATCCCTCCAAGCCCATTTGAATATGCAAGATGACTATGGAAAATGCAAGCTCCGTCAAGGTCGGTAATGACAAAGCCGAGACTCTCCATGTCAGAAAAGGACTTAATCAAGACATCAACATCATTTAAAAGGCTGTTCGGTTACTTGCAAACGCAAACAGCATTGACGAAATACAGTAGGAGCGTTTGCGACAATAGAAGCAAAAGCGGCAAGGAAGTACTTAGCGGTCAACGATGGAAAACAAAGTCAATGCTGCCAACATAGATAGTCACCTAATATGGATATCTAGAACAAAGCACCGCGATAAGCAGCTACAAGGTATATAGTAAGGGACTTAATCTACCTCGGCCCAACCATCAACTCCGACAACGACACCAGCGCGGAAATCATGCGAAAAATCAGCCTTTGACCATCGCTGATTCTTTGGACCTACAACCTACAATTGAGTAGTATAGCAGTGTTTCGATCAAACAAAAATACATTATATAAGATACTGATCATTCCAGTCGTGTTCTACGACGCAGAAGTGTGAACACTGCCAAAATGCTTTCAGGCGCTTCGCAATAATTTCTGATCCAGTTGGAGAATAGAGGAAACGCTTCAAAAACAAACTTTCCCAGAAGGTTTTGAATAACACGGCTAGATGGCTAGCTCAACTTGGACGCACGGACAGCAGCACTCAGGATCGGAAAGTTTTCTGGACTCTGGAAGATGAAAGATGGATATACCCAAATTCGTGTTCGCAACTTTATTCAGCTTGCTCGAGTGGCATATTAGCCGAGGCCCCAGTTCTAGTGGTCCTTAGTAATTTTCGTCAGATACCTGAGCGCATTATGAGTGTATTGTAGTTGTTCTTTTACTGCATCACATTCTTGTTTACCGCTTAGAATACCAATAGCTTCTTTAAAGTCTAGGACTGGACATATCGCAATGAAGTGTCGTCTTCTCTCTCCTTTAGCTTGCAATGATTACAAAAAATTGGAACGTCTATTCGATAATTTACTATCCTCGTAATTTAAAGATAGTGCTTATCATGTCTGCTAGGAAGCAGTTTTGAAAATATGTCCTCTCATTAAGCATGTAAATCTGCTTCAAAGCTAGCCGGATACTGGAGTACCAAACTGCCGAACTTCGGGCTAAAAACAGAAAAGGAGGCAACACCCTCTCACAAAGACCTTTTGAACTATCACTCAGGACGATGTGCGAAAAAACGGTTTGCGAATGTAACCCGTGTTCAAGATGCAGCAGGAAAGCTGAAGGCCGACTCAACAAGAAAGACTACGCGCTCAGCTTTCTCATAGACATTGAGGGCACATCAAACATCAATATTGAGGGACACCCAGCGCGCGTGCAAAGTTATGAAAGCTCTAGTGCGTGTTGTATCGAAGTCAACTTTTACCACCACTTCCTTCCCGAAGATGACTTTGAAAGTGCACCCAACGATAGGAATAGCGGAGGGAAATTCCACAATGGATCTATAATCATCTATACATAGTCCAACTACATCATCTTCATACACTTGTGCATAGAGGTTTTAATTGTTAGAAGTGAGTCGACAAACATACGCCATAGCAGTGTAAATAACGCTTTTCCAGTACTACTCTTATGCATTAGTGTTGCGCCTACGCCTACGATGCGCCTCTTATTGACTGCACCTTCAATCCTACTCACATGGATTTGAAGCGTAGTGCCACAATAGCAGCCGCTTTAGAATGCATCTTGGGCAGAGAATGCTCTGCAAAGCAGTTTTGCGGGCACAAAGTTCGACAATTCCCTCTTGGGGAGTGTGTAATACTCTTTTCCGATTTTCGATAATAAGGATACTCTCACTGTTCGCCAGGATTATGTACGTCAGCAGTGTAGATTCTCTTCAAAGTTACAAGCAGTTAATCTACAATATATAAATGTGTAACATAACTCGGTACATATCATCAGTCTAAGATGACTTGAGGGCATCAAAGAAGACAACAGAATATTCGATGTCATCATCCGTGCGTCGCCACAATCGACTAAATATAGCAGCTAAACCTTGTTGTGTTATTCGGCACACTAGCTCTTTCCTTAATAGGAGCTGCTTCTTAACTGGGTAATCACAGTTCTACATAATTCGGATTGAAAGCCAGAGTCGACTCTCTGTTAATTTGGGACGAAAACTGAATAAAAAATTTATATATAGTAATGGACGCTTTGTCAACAGAAACGAAGTATATGGAGTAAATAATTTGGCAATTAGCTATGAAACAGCTCTGAGTATACCTTAATTATTTCAAATTAGATTAAACTCAGCTGTCTGAAGCAACAGATTTTGAGTAGAGGTGAATAAATTGCAGAGAAATACCAAATCCGCATAGCTCCTGCATCCACTGATATACAGAAGGTAATCTTCTTAATCTTTATCCAGCAAGTAAAAAATGAAAAATTCGTAAGTTGCCTATGAAATGAAGGCAGTTGAAATCCGAGAACTAGAGACAGGAAAATCTACGTGTTACTTGTTGTTGCCATATAGTGGCGAATACCAAAATTATTTTGAAACCAGACCATTGGCGTAACTACCGGGGTGTTACAGGTGGCAATCACCGGGGCCCCAAAATTTAGGGGGCCCCAAACCCAAGCGTAGTTCAATTCCCAAATCGACAATAATTCAATCCGCTTTTAGAATTAATTCAAAATTCAAGTGATGGGTTAATTCTTGCCACAGCACGTTTGCGCACAAAGTGACACTTCTTTTAAATCAATTGCTATCGGCTCCTTTTCTTTGTCCACTCTTTCTTTGCATCGTGTGAAGCGGTTTTTCTTTGTTCCAGTCGGTACGAAGGATACTTTCCCTGCAACAGGCCATAGGGTTGCTCTGATGTGTGTCTTGTGTCAACCTGGATACGAGTATTATTTATTTGCTAGGGATATGCGCGAATTACTGTTTCTTTACATTATTGAAAAAAAAACGTTTGATTTAACAAAAGACTATTTCCTTTCAACTTGTAAGTTATACTGTTATCCGCGATGAAGTGAAGGGCAGTTTGGCCTCTACTTCAAACTTCATCCAGGGAAAAGAATTTGTGTCTGCCAGTGAAAAAACTACCCCCGGGAGGAATATAGCGAAAGAGAGCACAACATTCTTAGCATATACTAATGCTTCTGGCACTCATACCACCTTGATCAAAAAGTTCCCGGAATAACCGTGTGGCGCTCCCACTGTTCCGATTTGAGTTCTGTTTTTTTTTTGGTAAGTTGGTCCATCTGTTGTTGATATTCCCTCTAAATATTAGCGTCATAGCTTGACATTTGCAAAAGTTACGTAGCCAAGAGTATATCTATCTCTGTGTGTGTTGGCGATTTTTTACAATTTTAGAAATGAATTTGCAGCTCTGTTAATAAGTCCTACTTCACGCCTCCCCGTGGCACCATCTGGGAATCGCACTAGAGATTGCGAAGTGAAGGGGACAAATGGCGAGTTTCCTGCACCATAAATCAGAATTAGTGTCTTAAAAGCAAAACAAGACCTTATCCGGGCCACTCCGACATATTTGCAGCTCAGGTCGGAAAGGAATTCCAGGACTTAGTCAGGGTCTTGGAAAAGAGATGGTGGCGGACGAGCCCTATATAGGCCAACGGCAGCGCTCACATCCCGGAACGGGTTACTGGCTTTAGTGTTACTGACCCCTCGTCCTAGGGGCATTCAAAATGGAACTGGTCCTCCAGGTTGGGGGTTGTGCCGCCGGGGTAACTGCCCGGCCATTTTAAAAAAACATAAATTACGAAGCATCAACAAGCCTTGGATATGGACGGATCTACTGTTGACAACCCACGCAAACGAGGCCCTAGACTGGTGCAAAGCAGAAATAACCGCCATTCAAGAAATGCGATGGGATGGGCCAGACAAAAAGAAGATGAAAAACTGCGAAATCTACTACGGCAATTGCTACCGACGGCAAAAGCAGTGCTTATTTGGATGCGGATTTGTTGACTGCTGAGCTCTTCAAAGCGGCAGGCGATGACTTGGTAAGGAGCATACACCAACTCATCTGTAAAATATGGTCGGACGAAAGTATGCCCGATGAATGGAACCTCAGCATTGTTTGTCCAATTCTCAAGAAAGGAGACCCTCTGAACTGCGCCAACTACAGAGGCATCAGTTTCCTTAACATCGCATATAAGATCTTATCCGCCGTATTGTGTGAACGCCTGAAGCCGTTCGTCAACAACCTGATAGGTCCATATCACTGTGGCTTCAAGCCACGAAAGTCCACCATCGACCAGATATTCACACTACGGCAGATCTTGGAGAAGACCCATGAGCTTCAGATCGATACCCACCACCTATTCATCGATTTTAAGGCCGCGTATGACAGCATCTTTAGAGACGAGCTATACAGAGCAATGTCTAGTTTCGGCATCCCTGCCAAACTCGTCCGTCTGTGCGGGATGACGATGGAGAATACACGCTGCTCCATCAAGGTCGGTAAAGATCTCACCGAGACCTTTGATGTCCAGAAAGGATTAAGACAAGGCGATGCGCTGTCATACGATTTTTTCAACATCGTACTTGAAAGAATAGCGCAAAACCCACTTGCCAAGACAAGAGGCACAATCTTTCAAAAGTCCGTCCAACTACTCGCATACGCCGACGATATTGACATAATCGGGAGAAAGCAGTGTGATGTCAGTGGCGCTTTCGTGAGTATTGAGACGGAAGCGGCGAAAATGGGTTTAGCGGTCAATGAGGGCAAGACCAAGTATATGCTGTCAAGCAAAAAGGACAATCAACACCGACGTCTCGGGCAGAACGTCACCTTAGACGGATATAACTTTGAGGTAGTTAAGGACTTTGTCTACCTAGGCTCTGCTATAAACACAGACACCGACACCAGCGCTGAGATCAAGCGAAGAATAACTCTTGCCAACTGCTGTTTCTTTGGGTTAAGAAGGCAATTGAGTAGCAAAGCCCTCTCTCGGACAACAAAAGTCACCCTTTATAAGACTTTAATAATCCCGGTCCTGCTCTATGGCGCAGAGGCATGGACATTATCAAAAATGGATGAGGGTGTTCTTGGTTGCTTCGAGAGAAAAATTCTTCGGGCGATCTTCGGTCCCGTCTGCATTGACTGTGAGTGGAGGAGGAAATACAACGACGAACTGTACGGACTGTACAGCGACATGGACCTAGCCAGAAGAGTGAGGATCCAAAGACTGAGATGGCTGGGTCATGTAGAGCGCATGGACACCAATGCTCCGGTCCGAAAAGTCTTCGAATCCGCTTCCGAGGGACAGCGCAGTAGAGGAAGGCCAAGACTCAGGTGGCACACGCAAGTGGAAGAGGACCTCAGCCAACTTAGCGTGCGAAACTGGAGGTAGCTAGCCAGGGATCGAGCTGGCTGGAGAAACTTGTTGACTGAGGCCCAGGTCCACCCCGGACTGAAGCGGCACCTAAAGTAAGTTAGAATGTTTTTCCACATCCTTTTCGCTATTTATGAGGACTTTCATATCCGATGGACACATAAAGCAATTGACCAAATGCTTGGCTATTTTATTTATATTAGGGAAGTAGTTTTTTCCGCAAAATTTGCACTTGGCAGTTTTTTCCGTTTTATCAAAATACTTCCAAATAGTGCTTTTAGGTCTTCCCATCTTTTTTAAACAATATTTGTAGTCTGAGCTCAAATAAACGCCAAATTTTACTAATCACGATTAGTCGCTGATGCCAATTTATATAACAAAAAACAGTGACCGGAAACCCATTTGAGTTCAATCATACTTTATTATGTTATGTTATTATAAATTATATATTAAAAAAACGAGAAAATACATATAAAAAAAATTTTCCAAGTAACCAATCAATAAACAACTATATACCCGGTAAAAAAACGATGCCCATCACTACTCATAAAAACCCTTTTTATGTCATCGCAGTGCCGGTATTATATTGAAAGCAATTATTACCATACAAATTCGACTCTGGGCACTGAGTGCCAGAGATATGGTTTTCGAGTCATTGTCTTTGCTGTCTTATTATAATTACAATAACAAATCAAACTTCTTAAGGATACATTTTTATAATCCAAAACACTATTATCTATGTTTATGTGGGTCTATTTGACATGGTTCAGTGTAAGATATACTATACGAGGGCGGGTCAATAAGTCCGTGACTTTTGGATTAAAACACAGATTTTTTGATAAAAAATTAATTTTTTTTTTCAACGTAGTCTCCCTTGAGCTCTATACACTTTGTCCAACGCTTCTCCAATTTTTTTATCCCTTCCAAAAAAAATGATTTGTCGAGGTCCTCAAAATAGGCCTTTGTTTACGAGATGACTTCATCATTGGAGTCAAATCTTTTTCCACCAAGCCATTTATTTCTTCAGGTTTGGGAACAAGAAGTAGTCGCTCGGAGCCAAATCTGGAGAATAGGGTGGATGAGGGAGCAATTCATAGCCCAATTCATGGATTTTTGCCATGGCAACTGCACATGCGTTTGTGGTCGACTGTGAGCAAACGCGGCACCCATCTTGCGGAAAGATTTCTCATGCCCAAGTGATCATTCAAAATTGAAGCCACTGAGCCATGTGAGATCCCTACGGCTTCCACAATCTCTCGCACTTTCAATCTTCGGTCGGCCAACACCATATCGTGAATTTTTTCGATTGTTTCCGGTGTAGAGACCTCAACTGGGCGTCCAGGACGTTCGGCATCTTCAGTGCTTGTACGGCCACAACGAAATTCAGTAAACCACTTTTTTACCATTGAAATCGATGGTGCAGAGTCCCCATAGTATTTATCAAGCTTAGCCTTGGTATCGGTAATGGTTTTTTTTCGCAAGAAATAATGCTTAATAAGCACACGAAATTCACTTTTTTCCATTCTCTCCTCAAATTAGTGAGTAGTCTGATAAAAATAGCTGTCAAACACAAACTAACTGACGCAGCAAGTTTAAATTTTGACAGGAGTCAACTGACAGATGCCTGTTGACAGGAGCAGTGTTGCTGTTTCAGTAAAGTGGTCAGAAATTCAAAAAGTCACGGACTTATTGACCCGCCCTCGTACAAATATTTTCGATTGTAACTCATCAGTCATGTGTCCGATCAATATTATTGTGACTATTTATAAAGTTTTGCATGAAATAAAAAAGACTTAATAAATAAAAAATAAAAAATTGGTACCAAAACCTTTTTTGCAGAATTCTGAACAAAGTTGCCAAAGACACCAGTGCCCTATCTGTTACCATTTAAGAGTCTATAAAGGACAAACAAACATTGATTTTTATATATAGCGATTATGGTGTTTTTGTTTTTGTTGGTGCATAGTATGTTGGATTCGTAAAGTACGCGCTGCACCATTTTTCTAGGTTGGGCTGCACAACAATTATCGTACACACGTATATACATATGAACATACATATTCGGTTCTAGACCAGTTCTAATAGTAAAGTACTATAAGTTATTTTTTCTTTGACTCGTTGATTCTGATTCCCTCTCACTTTTTGTTCCAAACAAATTTTTGATTTGTATGTACCTAGACCTACCTACCGTTTTTCAATTAACTTTAAGAAATGAGTTCAATAAAACTTAAATCTATTTAGAGTTGGGTAACGGTGCCCCGAAAAAAAAATTCTCCACCTTGGCCCCGAAAGGTGAAGCTCCGCCACTGAACCAGACGAGAGTTTATTTTTAAGGCACTCCTGACACCGGAGAAAAATATCTGTATTGCCCATTGTACATCACATCTCTTCTACGTTCTACGAAGACTATATTTCTAAATAAACCAAATACAGCAAGAATGACTTGTTTTTCTTATATAATTGCATTTTCTTTATTCTATTTAACAGAACATTCAGATTTCTCCAGAAAGAAGGCACAACAAAGCAAACGACAAGTCAGATTGTATTAAACTTTTATCATGACTTTACGAATGTCGGCGAAACTTTCCCAGACATCCAGACTCTTCATCAGACAGAGTGAGTCTTCACGAAATAAAAAAGTACTTCAAGAAAATAAGTAACACGCATCCACTTTATTATGAAGCGACCTATCAGGCGAAATAATTACCTTAGCTACGCAACGCATATATTATTCTCTTAGCAATTTGTCCTCATAATGGTTTCACATATCTCATCCCTCCATTACTAAAGCGCACTTCTTCATTTCCAAATTTAAGTTAATATCTAATCAGAGGCCATTTATTATACACATTAAGCTACCACCACCCCTAGTACGGCACACTCAACAATCCAGCCACCCTCCACCTCCACACACTAACAAAGCCCGAAAAAGGACTAATAATAATAATTCGATAATAATTAAGAGGAACATCCTTGCCAAGCGAGTCATACCGAGGTTTACTATATACTCGTACTACATACAGAGAGCTAGCTTATACGAACATTCTCCAACACTAAGGATACGTAGGGGAGGGAGCATTTCGTCTCCTTTTAAAAAGTTACCCCCAGATGTGATTAATCATATGGAACACATTTAACCCCAACTCCTCTGAAAATTCCAATGATAAAAGTGGGTACTTACTTGTGAACAAAAAATAAAATAAAATCTGCGGCACCAGTATTTGTATCTGTATCTTTTTTTTTTTCTGAAATAAGAGCGAATTTTCTAAACATGGAATTTCCATTAAAATTTCTTCATCAGAACGGAACCTTGTACGAAAATTGCTGGGTGTACCTGTGGAATACGAAAGAAAAACAGCAGATTTCTTGTATTTTCGGTTTTTTTTTTTCTGTTGAGTCTTTTGTCGGCGCTATTAATGCATGCAGGTAAAGTACATTAGGGGTGAACAAATCCAGGGTAAGCATGTGAGCATAGGAGGTACCGACCTTCGTAAATTTGAAAGTGGAGCACTGGTGGAGTATGTGCCAAAAAATCCTTTTCAGGGAAAGTTAATGACTTACTTGTGTGACAATTTTGCTCATACCTTAACACTTTATCGGAGACCTTGGACTTTTTCAGAAAACCGATGATTCTTGCTGATATATTTGCAAAAGTAGCATTCGGACTATTGAGGCTTAAATTCATATTTTAATGTCATCTAAGGGTTAATCTACTCGTAGTAAGTACCAAGTGTGTTCTTTAAAGACTCACCTGCTATCATATTTCATTTTGCAGCATTTTTCTTTAGTCCAGCTGCTTCCTTCTCCTAAAAAGAATAAACTCAGTTTTTAGGGGTTTGACTGAAGGCATGACAATCATGTCTAAGTTTGTATGCTCTTTAGAACACACAGTCACAAGGCACGGTCCAACAGATAGCTTCATCATCTCCATACGCCTGAGAAAAATGCTCAGTTTATATTTCTTCTTTTTGATTGTGCCGTTAACTCTGCATACCAGATTTTGAACACAATTCCTGATTTAATTCCAATATAAACAGCATAACTAACTGGGGAACCTCCAACAAAACACAATGGCATACGCATGAATGGCACGTGCATATTCGGAAGTGAATATTTATCCAATTTCTGTATTGAATTAATGACAACGTACGTAAGAATGGCCATTTAATCCATATCGTCAACAATTGAGTAGAATGCCTATATCTGGTCAGGTGCTACTAAAACCTTTCTACATCCCTTAAATAGACTTGCAACCATGCAATAAGGCTCATAGGTGACACCGACGAAGTGTCTCCTGCCTTATATTGTTCTATCGCTATCATCAACATCAACCACTTCAACGAATTTACCTGTAGCATCCCGCCCCTTCAAACCAAATCCAAAACGAGCACTTCTGTTCCTAGTCATTATAATCTGCAAACATTCGAAACCAACACACATCGGTATCTTCCTCTATTTCCTTCCTAAAATGTCTTTACCTGAACACATTCATTCTCAATGACCACTGAACCCATCCACTCCAACTAGACTGCTATTTGACAAGTGACATTTATGTAAGTTTTTGACGTTAGTTATTTGCAATCATGAAATGGTTCGGCTACGAAAAAGTCGGAAAATTTTTGATGTTGCGCGCGATGAAAATAACACGAAATTTTGTGTGTCGTACCGTAAAGTTATTTGAGGATACTTGCGAAATAGTCTACCGTACAGAATCCGGCCCAAGAGAATAAAATCCATTGAAATCCGTTGCGCAAGCAGAAAATCGTGTCTAAGGTGATGGGTACCAGCAAGGACCTCATGCCGCGTATTGTGAAATATTGATATAGGGATCAGCAATTACAAGAGACACACTTGCTATGTACTCACAGAGAAAATGAAACAGAAACGTAATTCTCTACTAACGAGAAAAAATCGTTAAAGAATCATTCAACCAACAGAACGATAGAGGTTATGCAACCACGACATAAGTCTGAAATCGTTCCAAGATTACAGCGTGGCCACCACGCATCTTATGTGATGGTGTGATGGTAAGTCGCCTATGGTGGGGTCACCGAACTCCATTTCAACGAAAAAGGTGTTAAAACCGCGACGAGAGTGTATCGAACGGACGTTTTAGAGAATTTTATGGAATCCTTCAGCAATACACTAGTCGTTAATAAACCGTGCATCTTTCAACAAAACTTCGTTCCACCTCATAAGGCAAAGATTACTTAAATAGGGCTCAAAAACCATATTTTGAATTTCCACGAATGATTGACCATCTGGCAAATTTTCCAATGCATTCGGTGCGAACTGCAATCAATATGTGTCCAGACTAACTTCGCCGTTGTTGGAAGGCAAATGGGGGCTGTTTTCGAAAAAGCTTTTCTACAATTTAAAGATGTTGACTGACCCAAGGAATAGAAAAACAAATTTCAAAAATATTCATTCGTTTCCATTTTATTAGCCAAAACCGTGTTCAAGTAATGTGTGACCAGATAAGAACGATAGTAAAAAATAAAAAATAGTAAATAAAACAACCAGAGTGTGAGATATAAAATTGATTGAGGATTTATATTGAAGATACGCTCATGCTATCGTGTGTGGAATAGCACATCATTCAAATGGCCGCCTCGGTTTCGCCGGCAGGTTCAATTTTTGATGATTTGATCAGTACCGAGTTGACCTCCGTCGGGTATGCACGATATTTCAATCGCTACCGTCTGCAGAGACACAACCAAAAAATAATCCGTCACGTGTGCTCTCCATGAAAAGAGTGGAAAAAAAAAAACAAATTAAATAAATAAATAATAAAAAAAAAAACAATTGTGCTATGCAGCCGTGGAAAAAAAATATATATATACATACATATTGGATGGCAACGATTAGTATAAGGCCTCGTAGAAGTAGCATCTTCCGACAGGTGCTGGTTCCTCCCCGTGGTGCCATCTGGGAATCTCACTAGAGGTTGCGAAGTAAAGGGGGCAAATGGCGAGTTTCCTGCGCCATTAACCAGGATTAGTGTCGGAAAAACAAAACAAGACCTTATCCGAGCTACTCCGACATATTTGGAGCTCAGGCCGGAAAGGATTTCCAGGACTTAGTCAGGGTCTTGGAAAAGAGATGGTGGCGGACGAGCCCTATAAGGGCCAACGGCAGCGCTCACATCCCGGAACAGGTTACTGGCTTCGGTGTAACCGACCCCTCGTCCTAGGGGCACTCAAAATGGAACTGGTCCTCCAGGTTGGGGGTTGTGCCGCCGGGGTAACTGCCCGGCCATTTAAAAAAAGATTAAGTTACGAAGCATCAACAAGCCTCGGATATGGACGGATCTACTGTTGACAACCCACGCAAACGATTTAAGGACAATGAGCTTCGGATATGCACGTGGAATGTTAGATCCCTTAATAGACCACGTGTAGCCGAGCAACTAGCGGAGGCCCTAGACTGCTGCAACGCAGACCTAACCGCCATCCAAGAAATGCGATGGGATGGGCCGGACAAAAAGAAGATGGAAAACTGCGACATCTACTACGGCAATTGCTATCGACGGCAAAAGCAGCGCTTAATTGGATGCGGATTTGTTGTCGGAGGCAGACTAAGACAAGAAGTCCTCAGCTTCCGGCATGTGAGCGAGCGCCTCGTAGCAATCCGCATCAAGGCTAAATTCGCCAACATAAGCCTTATATGCGCGCATGCCCCCACAGAGGAGAAAGATGACGACACCAAGGATGCCTTCTACGAGCTCCTTAACAAGACCTACGAGCAATGCCCAAGCTATGACATTAAAATTGTCCTCGGTGATTTTTATGCAAAGCTAGGAAGAGAGGGTATCTTTGGTGGAACAATAGGAAAATATAGCCTGCACAACACCACCTCCGATAACGGATTCACTCTAATCGACTTTGCGGCGGGGCGAAACATTGTCGTGGCTACCACGCGGTTCCCACATCTCGACATGCACAAGGGGACTTGGAGAACTCCTGATCAATCAACAGTCAACCAGATTGATCACATTGCGATCGACGCAAGACACTCCTCCAGCATTATGGATGTCCGTACGTTCCGAGGAGCCAACATCGACTCGGACCATTACCTTGTTGTAGCCAAGGTACGGTTGCGGATATCCCAAACTACGCCAAGACAAACTAATGCTGTGAGAAAATTCGACGTCAGACGGCTACAAACGCAAGAGATCGCCAAGTCCTTTTCCGATCGAGTGTCTCCTAATCTCTTAAGAGGTCCAATGCCGCCAGCATCAAGCATCGAAGACCATTGGAAACACTGCCAAAACGCCATCAGAGATGCCGCTTCTGATGTGCTGGGTTTCACTCGTCCACCACAACGAAACCCCTGGTTCGATGATGAATGCCGGCAGGCACATGCAGCTAAGCAAGATGCATATAACGCGGCGCTGCTTAGAAAGACCAGAGCTGCTCATGAGCTCTATGAGCGGAAGAGGAGAGACGAGCACCGGCTTCTCAGGAGGAAGAAGAAAGAGCAAGAGAAGCGCGCGATCGAGGAAATTGAGAGATGCTACTCCAGGAATGAGGTTCGGAAGTTTTACCAAAAGTTAAAAATAACATGCCGCGGAAACAAACCCCGAACCGAAGCCTGTAGAGATGAACAAGGTAACGTCGTAGTAGAAACGCAGTCGATGATGAGAATTTGGAAGAACCATTTCTGCAGACTGTATAACGGCGATGACGGACCAAATACTGCTGTCAGGCAGATTCAACCTTTCAACTTGGACGATGATGAACAACAATTCCGTCCACACGACCTGGATGAAGTGAAGATAGCCATATCGAAGCTTAAGTCCAACAAAGCTGCTGGAGCGGATGGCATGACTGCCGAGCTCTTCAAAGCGGCAGGCGATGACTTGGTAAGGAGCATACACCAACTCATCTGTAAAATATGGTCGGACGAAAGTATGCTCGATGAATGGAACGTCAGCATTGTTTGTCCAATTCTCAAGAAAGGAGACCCTCTGAACTGCGCCAACTACAGAGGCATCAGTTTCCTTAACATCGCATATAAGATCTTATCCGCCGTATTGTGTGAACGCCTGAAGCCGTTCGTCAACAACCTGATAGGTCCATATCAGTGTGGCTTCAGGCCAGGAAAGTCCACCATCGATCAGATATTCACACTACGGCAGATCTTGGAGAAGACCCATGAACTTCAGATCAATACCCACCACCTATTCATCGATTTTAAGGCCACGTATGACAGCATCTATAGAGACGAGCTATATAGAGCAATGTCTAGTCTTGGCATCCCTGCCAAACTCGTCCGTCTGTGCAGGATGACGATGGAGAATGCACGCTGCTCCATCAAGGTCGATAAAGATCTCACCGAGACCTTTGATGTCCAGAAAGGATTTAGACAAGGCGATACGCTGTCATGCGATTTTTTCAACATCGTACTTGAAAGAATAGTGCAAAACTCACGAGCAAATACAAGAGGCACTATCTTTCAAAAGTCCGTCCTACTACTCGCATACGCCGACGATATTGACATAATCGGGAGAAAGCAGCGTGATGTCAGTGGCGCTTTCGCGAGTACTGAGGCAGAAGCGGCGAAAATGGGTTTAGTGGTCAATGAGGGCAAGACCAAGTATATTCTGTCAAGCAAAAAGGACAAGCGACACCGACGTCTCGGACAGAACGTCACCCTCGACAGATATAACTTTGAGGTAGTTAAGGACTTTGTCTACCTAGGCTCCGCTATAAATACAGACAACGACACCAGCGATGACCAGGTGGCGCACGCAAGTAGAAGAGGACCTCAGCCAACTTAGCGTGCGAAACTAGAGGCAGCTAGCCAGGGATCGAGCTGGCTGGAGAAGCTTGTTGACTGAGGCCCAGGTCCACCCCGGACTGTAGCGCCACCTAAAGTAATACATACATATTTTGTGCGGGCATCCTCTATCCTGCCCCGGTCGGAGTGCTGTTGCTTGCACCCGGTCACTGCCGTTGCTGTTATGCGGCAGTGGCAATGACTGAGTGTATGTTACAACCGATCGATGGCAGGTTGCAAATGACAATTTTTTTGGTGAACTGTCTCATGTTGTTGTAAGGGCATAACACCTACAATAATTTGTTTCGGTAAAACAACGGCATGGTTTTCACTTCGCAGCCTCGCTTATCATCTTCGGTGTTTGTTTTTTTTGTTATTCTTGTAATGGCTCAGAAATTGAGAGTGGACATAGCAAATATTCGCGGGCTAAAATGTAATCATTTTTCTGCGTACGCCCACGTCTGTAAATACAGACCAGCTGTTTTGGCACTAAGTAAAACACAGGCAGACTCCCGCACCTCTCAGATTACTCTGATCTGAAGCTACCTGGCTACGAACTTGTGCCATTATTCTTTTCTCACCGCGGCCTCGCCATCTATGATGTAGCTTACCAAACTCCACCATAATGTAGTCCTTGTTCCAATCCGGATTTCAATTTCATGTGGTTAAAATTCCATCTCCGTAAACAAGTTATCCACTACTACTTTCTTTACAGAAGCCCCAAACTGGACAACAATTCAACCTTTAACGAGTTTGATGCACTGTCTGATTCCATACAAAGTATTGTATCCCTGTATCCTCATACTGAAATCGTTATTACGGACGATTTCAATATTCACAACTCTGTGTGGCTTCGACATTCTGGACAGACAACACCCGAAGGACGGTGTGTTGAGATCTTCGCTGCGGAAAACAACTTGACCCAGCTTGTAAATGAGTCCACGCGAATCCCAGACGTTGATAGTCATACCGCCTACACCCTGGACTTGTTTCTAACCTCTCACCCTGATAAGTACACTGTTGATGTGCTCTCACCGCTGGCTCGTCGGACCATTGTGTCATATCAGCTAAATTCTCGTACTTTGACCACACAGTAAAATTCCTAAAAGAAAAGTATGGCAATACGAGAAAGCCAATTTTTCAGGAATTTTAACTGGTCGTTATGTTTCCTCGATAACGACGTGGATGCCGCTGCTGATATGATCACAGACACTATTCTCTTTGGAATGAGCTCCTTTATTCCTCACCGGATAGAGAGTATCAGACCAAAGGAAAAGGCATGGTACGACTCGAGCTGTAAGGAGGCTGTCAGGTTGAGGGAAATGTTTTTTCGGTCCTATAAGACCAAACCCACAGAGGAAAACCGGAAAAAATTCAAACGAGCCAAGAATGACTGCAACGCCTTTCTTAAGCGTGTCAAATTTATATACGACCAAAAACTGAGGCAAAAAATACTACAAAGTCCCAAAATTAGTAAAATTGTTTGGCCGTTCGACAAAAACATTAGAAATTCTGCCTCGTCCTCCATCCCAACGCTCATTCACAATGACATTCCAACTGTCAGCTCTTTGGAAAAAGCCAATATGCTTGCTGCACACTTTGGGGCCAACTTAACGCTTTCGGATTGTGCTTTGTCTCCGCCTACACTTGAGTGCGTCGAATATTCAATGGGAAGAATTCACTTTCGCACTCATGTAGTAGCAAGACTACTTAAAGATCTTAACATTCACAAATCCGCTGGTCGAGATGGTATATCTCCCCTTCTTCTGAAGAGGTGTTCTTCAACGCTGGCAAAACCGCTGCGTAAGCTTTTCCATCAATCCTACTCCTTAGGACTCTTTCCGAGCAGATGGAAAACAGCATTTGTCCAGCCCGTCCCTAAAAAAGGCGAATCTTCTTCTTTCTCCTCTTACCGACCCATTGCACTTACGTCCCTTCCTTCCAAGGTCATGGATACGCTAATAAATCGTCAGCTCATTAAATATCTCGAAACGCGAAAACTTCTTAATGACCGGCAGTACGGTTTTCATAGCAACAGGTCCACTGGTGATTTGATGGCATGACTCACCGAAAAGTAGAATCAAAGTTTACATCAATCTGGCGAAAGCAAGATAGTTGCACTTGATATTTCTAAGGCATTTGACAGAGTTTGGCATCAGGCTCTTTTGTCGAAAATGCGTGCATTTGGGATCGATGACTCTCTTCTTCAATGGATTATAAATTACTTTTCGGAACGTTCAATTCAAGTTGTCTTGGATGGTTTCAAGTCTGATATTCACAGAATAAATGCTGGTGTTCCCCAGGGCTCCGTTCTGTCTCCGACACTCTTTTTAATTTTCATCTTGTCTGCTACTACTAATCCAATTTACTCCTTTGCTGACGACAGTACTCTTTGCTTTTTATAGTCGTTCCCGAAATCACGTCCTTGCTCTTCGGCTGTAGAACGGGAACGGCAGCGTGTGTTAAGTTCATTAAATTCCGATATTAACAGCAAAACCAATTGGGGAACTATACACAGAGTGGAATTTAATGCTTCCAAAACGCAATGCTGTCTGCTGTCTGCTGTCGCTAAAGCAATTATCCATGAATGGCACTCGCATCGTTAAAACCGAACAACATTCCATTTTCGGTATGTGTGTCAATGACAACTTACGTTGGAATGACCACATATTCGAAGTCGCCAAAAATGCTGCGAAATGTCTAGGCTTCCTTAAGCGATGTAAGAAATATTTCACCTCCTCTAGTCTGGCTTCAATATATAAGGCTTCCATCCGCCCAAAATTGGAGTACAATGCTCACATCTGGTCAGGTGCTCCCAAAACTTCCTTGCGCCTATTAGATAGCATTAGAAACCGTGCGATAACACTAATAGGTGATGCTAATATGACACAGTCGATTGACACCCTCAACCACCAACGTAATGTCTCCTGTCTAACCCTGTTCTATCGCTATTTTCACCACCAGTGCTCCTCTTAAATTGCCAGTAGCCATTCGTCCCTTTAAACCTCCAACCGTAACACTTGTCTCGCTATGAATGCTCATCAGTACACCCTCAAACCCACTTTCGGACGCACCCTGAAATATCGTGATACTTTCCCAAGCCGAACAACTCGCTCATGGAATGCCGAGCTCTTTATTTCCTAACCATTACAACCTTCAAACATTTAAAACCAACGTACATCGGTACCTCCCCAAATTTCCTTCGCCCAAAAAAAAAAAAATGGTTCGGCCCAATATGTGCGACATTATTTCAGCAATAGCGTGTCGAATGTTGGCCTCGAGTTCGTTCAAAGTGGTTACCTTGAAAGCATAGACTAAGGACTTGACCTAGCACCAGAAAAATAATCGAGTGGTGTCACATCGCATGATATCGGCAGCCAATTGATGAACACTCGCCATGTGATGACCCAGTCCCCAAATTTCTCCTTCACAACTTCGAGCGCTGCGTCGCTTGTATGGCATGTAGCGCCGTCTTTTTGCAACCACAGGTCAAAATAATCGTTGTTGTCGAACTCTGACTACAGAAAGTCGATGCAATATTCTCCGCAGAGAACGAATAATGGAATCTTCATAAACTTGAGTACACCAGCTGTAGTTGATGCATTATTTCGACCGAAATTCCTTTTCGAATTTCGAACTATTTTGGAAGCACATCATCTACTTTAGAAGTAAATTTGCAATATTTCCCAACGTTGTTCAAGCGTAAGCCGACTCATTTCGTACCACGAAAATATAATACTGAATTTTGTCTGAGATTTTTAAGCGCATTAGAGGTCAGTGTCAAAATACTCGTATCATTTAATTTAAGAAGAAACTAACAGATGGCCCATCCTTAGCTATGATCGTGGACTGATTACATAGAAATAATTTTTTTTGGTTCCTAGACATATTGTATGTTAGACAGGGATTGGAAGACTGCTTTGCGCACATGAAGCTCGACCATTTTCTTTAACATGATTTCCGATTTTCTGCATAAAAACTTTTCTCAGTTTTCCACTAGGTTACAGAATGAATTCCAGTACTAGATTAGAAGTCAAGTGCTTCTTAAGACTTGCTCCATAAACGAAAACTAGCCAGGCGACATAGTGCCATCAAAGGAAACAACAGCGTGTTTAATCGACTCATCCATCTGCACAATTACTGTAAGCAGATTCTTATAAGCCTACTTGTTAAATAAATCTCAAACATGAGACAGAGAGTTTTTCTTTTTAATTCTGTATAATGCCCATGAAAACTCTTGAGTGTTTTCAATCAGGCTGATTTTACACTTTTTAGGGCTTTGACAGGCCTGCTAATTTTTAACAAATGTCTTTTTAGCACCTACTTTTCGAAATGAGCTTTCGTCACTGGCTAACTGTAGAAAGTTGTCATTGCTCATTATGTGATCGATAGTTTTCCCTAACTTCTGTTAGTTCTGAGTTGAGATGGTGTACTGACTTACTTGCCAAGTTTTGTCATAGCACGTCCAGATAGTTTGTCACGAACTCCACCCTTTTAACAAAGGCAAGACCATCTGTCCGATTTGGAATTCAATATATCTATAGCCTAACTTGGACGTCTTCAATAGCATTTTCCAACCAAAAGCGTATTCCCAAAAAACAGCTGAGTATATGTACGCACTTGATTGATGACGGCTTAATCCGAAGTAACTTAATAGATATGACTGCAGCGACAACCAATTGCATAGATCAGGTTGATATCATTCGCTGATGTCATTATAAGTCTAAGGTTCACGATACAACAGTGAAAATTATTAAAAACCAGATGAACTCCAGGAGATAGTTATGTCTAAGTAAGCTCTTGGAAATTCTGGGAAGCACTGACGATATAGTTCCAAACTAAAGCAATATTTTAAATCTAAATCGAACATAATTAGGTCCAATCGTCCATTTAGAAAAGGCAAAAAACTAAAACTATCTAAATTGAAAGCATTCGCAACAAATTTATTTAGCGGTAACGAAGTTTAATTGGAAAACCGCAACAAGTGCTCTGACCGAGCTCATGAATCATTTACCACGAGCTTTGTTAAGCTCACTATCTACCAATCTCCCGTATCTGGGACGTGCTCTAAACCAAAAGTAGAGCTAAAACACACAACATTGTAGCCATGGTCGCGGTACTTATCATGCCCATTCTCATCGGTCTTTCATCCTTTGTCCTTCATCTCATCCTCCTGCTCACTGGGATTGAACTCATTGTACTCGTAATTGTAAAAAATTAATCAAACACACATTTGAGCTTATCCCAAAGTAAATCAATTCCACCAAGTTATGGTCTAAATAAATCCGCGTTTAATGGCTTCATTTAGAAATATTATTATCGGCGTAATTAAAACCCCTTATATGGTGTTAGTTTAGTGCGGGCTAAGTGTTTTTATCGATCACTATTGCGAGACTAGAGTGTGCCTACTCCACTCCACTCCACGACTCTCCAATCGGACACTATTGAGTAGTCCTCTGTCGATGGCGCTTCCCAATATGGAACCATCCCATCCCGATTCTATGGATACGAGGTTTTGGAAATCAATTACTGAAACACCCGCCTGAATTCACTTAGAAATTACAAGCAACAAAAAATTCACAAAAAAAATAAAAAATAATGAAATTCGCTTATTACGCTTTGTTTGATCAGGGGGCTGATGAGGTGGTACGATGCCTTGGGGTAGTGTCCTTTTTTTTTTGTGGTTGCAAATTTGCGTTGCAGTAAATTCACATTATGCAAATTGTGTTGAGCTTCAAAAAGCCGCAATTTAACTTAATCAATTATTTCGATAACAGAGCGCGTGGCCATTGTCATTTTGCGGATACAACTCGGGCATTGCTCGTCGTAGTGTAGCGACAATTGTTTGGGATATCCGGTACGAGTACCTCACCACCGTAGCGAGTTGAATGCCCAACGCCATTATCAGGAGCACAACGAGAAGTAAATTTCATTAAAATCGCCACTCGAAACGAGAATTTATGTAATACTCCAATAATTACACGAATTTAAGGGAAATAATGCATTTGTTGTTCGGCATTGTTGTTGTTTGTTTTGTTTTATTACTTCTTTTTCAAACAAACATGACCCAGCAGCTTGATATGGACTTAAGCTCAGGACCAGAATCCAATTCTTATTCCGATCCTGGACTGGGATTGATTCGAAATGGATGGCTGAAGTACGAGTAAGACATTCAGGAACGTGGAGCAATGTCGGTTGTATTTGCTAACTCTTATGTGTGTCATTTTTCTTCGTTGGTGGATTCTTGGCTCCATCCCTAACTAAGACTGCCGGAGATGTATTGTTATTTACCGGAAATGGCCGAAAGACTTGAATGGAATACTTAAGTAGACGTGAGAACCACTCGTATTGTTACGAAAATCCCAGAATTCCTTTCGACTGAAGAGTCTGATGGACTCATTACTCTGAAAAGTAAGTAGAGGAGTAGGGATGGCAACAAGTAATAGAGTTCGAGGTTGATAGAAAACAAAAAAAAAAATACTTTAGTCTTAGGATGCCAGGAAGTCTGCGAGAGTGCACTTAAGGATTACTAAATGGAATGGTGGAAAGTCATAATGTCATTGTCTTCATTTATGGTTAGAAATTTTCAACGAGGATGTCTTTCTTTCGTTTCCAAACTATGATTACCTGAGTTCTCAATAATGAGAGTCCTTGTGATGACAGATTTACATTATGACTGGCTGACAGACATTTTGAGTAAGAACTTTAGATCATCTGCTTATGCAAGTTTATCAATGACTGCACTTTGAGTTGATTTAAGAGCGACTTTAAGGCTTTTCTGTTTACATAGCTAGCAGGATTAAGGTACCTACGCGGTTAAAAAGCCAAAAAAATAAATTAATCTGCAACTTTGATTTGGAGAACTTAATATTGCTGTATCCTACACAATATTTACTGTCTCTTAACATATTGGGTCTATAACTTAATTCGTGCGGTTTGCTAAGAGATGGCGTAACTTGTATTATTCCATTGTTATTATTCCATTGGAACATGCGTTGGAAAGCTACTGTCATTGTACGTCATTTCAGTATATGTCATTCATTTGAAGCGTAAACAAAAACAATTTTTTTTCACTCAAATATGTCGAACTTTGTGCCTGAAAAAGTGTTTTTGCGGGGAGTTCTTCTTCATTACTTTAATATGAAGAAAACTGCTGCCGAAAGTCATCGTATTTTGGTGGAAGTTTGTGGTGAACATGCGCTAGCTAAGCGAACGTGCCAAAAGTGGTTTGCACGATTTAAAAGTGGTGATTTTGGCTTGGAAGACGATGAACGTCCTGGGCAGCCAAAAAAGTTTGAAGATGAAGAACTGGAAGCATTACTCTATGAAGATTGTTGCCAAACACAAGAAGACCTCGCAGAATCTCTGGGTGTCACTCAAGCAGCCATTTCAAAACGTTTAAAGGCAGCTGGATATATTCAAAAGCAAGGAAATTTGGTTCCGCATGAACTCAAGCTGAGAGATGTCGAAAGGCGGTTTTGCATGTGCGAAATGCTGCAGGAACGCCACAAAAGGAAGACATTTTTGCATCGGATTGTTACTGGTGATGAAAAATGGATCCATTACGACAACCCCAAGCGCACAAAATCATATGTGAAACCCGGCCAACCAGCCAAATCAACGGCAAAGCCGAATATCCATGGCGCGAAGGTAATGCTCTGTATTTGGTGGGATCAGATGGATGTGCTGTATTATGAGCTGCTAAAACCGGGTGAAACCATCAATGGACAACGCTACCAAACACAATTAATCCATTTGAAGAGAGCAGTAGCCGAAAAACGCCCGGAATATGCGACCAGACACGAGGCAATAATTTTCCATCATGACAACGCTCGGCCCCACGTTACTATTCCGGTTAAGAACTATTTGGAAAACAGTGGATGGGAAGTCTTACCCCACCCGCCTTATAGCCCAGACCTTACCCCTTCTGACTACCATTTATTCCGGTCGATGCAGAACGCCCTCACTGAAATATGGTTTACATCAGAGCAGAGTAACAAAAATTGGCTTGATTCATTCTTGGCTACCAAGTCGCGCAGTTCTTTTGGGATGGGATCCACAAATTGCCAGAAAGATGGGAAAAAGTCATAGCTTCAAATGGGCAATACTTTGAATAATACTATTGTACATGTTTTTCTACAATAAACATTCAAATTTTGAAAAAAACCGCACGAATTAAGTTATATACCCAATTAATTCACTACACGATGAGCAGTAGTGGTGTTGCTGTATTCATATTCTCAAAAATGCTATGCTAGGGGATTCAAATCCATGTAACATTGGCTTATTTACTTATTTACCAAGAACCTTGGCAAAATAGTCGGTGGATAACATATCTGCAAATTGAGAACCGTTGCATAATTGCTAATATGCTGTGACCCGCTGTTACATTTTTTGCAGGGGCTGTAGACATAAGTGGAAGAAAACCAGTATTAATTTGACTTACAGCTGCCCTGATCTCTTGGTAATTTTCTTCTCGAAACCATATTTGAAAAACCAAATTGATCCGAAACAACGGCAAGAATGCTCCTCTTCTTCCTAGGCTTTAGTCCCAATTAACTGGGGTCAACTCTCCTTGTCCTGAGTTTCCAGGAATGCTTGCCCTGATTTGCCTTGTTTGCGAGATTATCCTCACTTAGGTCGTTGTATATTGTTCTTAACCATCTCGCTATGGCTTTCCTCTTCTATTCAGTCCGTCCTGTAAAGCCATCACTGTTTTGACAACGTGGTCGTCATCTCAGCGCATAACGTGCCCGTATCATCGTAGTCTCTGTTATTTTTCTAGTATTGGTGCAACATGGGAGCTTCCTTTGATGTATTCATTGTGCACTTTTTAACCAAGATCTTGTGGTCATGCCTTTTCAATACTGTCCGACAGAGTCTAACCACAGTTCTGAACATTTTTTGTTTCAGTTTAAGGAGGATTCATAGTATGCCAGAGACCTCCCCCTACTTCAACGATCCCGCGTCTACTCTGCTTTTTACATCATCATCAACTTTGCCATCGTCGCTAGGAATTGAGCCAAGATAGTTCAAGGATAATTAGCTCTTTATCGGTTTGCCTTTGATTCGTGTGGCATTCATTGGTCCTACGGTTCTTGTTTCACAGAAGGGAAGTTTTAAGTATTTGGTTTTCTTAACACTAATGCGTAAGCCATGTTTTGTTAGTGGTTCATTCCACACAGTAAGTTTTTGTTTTAACTCAAATATATTGTTACTAATGAATACTACGCCATCTGTGTACAGGATATTCCATGGCACTGGTTGTTGAACATCAGTTGGTATGAAGTTCATAACAAGATTGAATCAGATCCCTGATGTACTCCGACATTCACCAGGAAGACTTCCGATAAAGCAGATGTACTTTTTATTTTTGTATTACAGTTATTCTAGATATCCCATATAACTGTTATTTATCCTTCGGGCATGTTATGTTTCCTTAGGGATTACCACACTAGTTCTCTTTACTCTCGGTCGAATGCCTTTTCTTTTTCTCGCTGAATACTTCTCAGTTACTTTTCAGACAGCTCGAGTAGCATCTGTAGAACTGCACTGGTTCTCCGTGATGACAGAAATGGCGGATAATGGGCTGCAAATGATTCTTTCCCAGAGTTTCAGTCTGTGCGTCGTAAGCTTTATTTCTCTATAGTTGGTCTGGTTACTATCAGTAAAGATTTTATTGTACAGTTCTGTTGTTCTGTTAATTCTGGCCACTCCAAGATCTTTTCATAGTTCTTCTAGAATTTGGTTAGGCCCTGTAGCTCTTCCGGTTTTCATCTTTCGTAACGCCAACTACTTCTTTTCTACTTCTTCTTCTTCTGTCTTAATTTCCTGGACTGCTCCCATTATGATGTTGTTCTGTGTTTTTTCCCGTGAATTCTTGGTTCATCAGACCATTCATCAAACTATTCCCGCCATCTGTCGCTAATGGCTTCGTTAGCCGTTATCATCTTTCCTGCATTATGTTTGATGTATTTTGAGAATAGTTGGTTCTTCGTCTTTAAGCCACTTTCAAGATTCTTATGAATTCTTCTCTTAGATACCTTGCTTCCATCAGCATTTAATTTGTTATTTTTCAGAGGGCCTTATGTATGTGCAGTGACATAATCATTGTCCCACAATTTGTAAACCGTCCTATCTATTGTATCTTTATATTCTAAATATTGTTCAAGTCCTGGAACAAATTGGGTATCTTCTTGACTGCTAAGCTTATGCCATTTTATTTTTGGGTGGCTGGCCTGGATCCGTTGGATTTGTATTGATGCCTTCAATTTTAGTTCAGCAACCAGGAGCCGGTTCTCTGACGTTAACGGTTCTCCTGGAATGATTTTACTAACTACTAACTCATTTTACCCCCTCCAATGAATTTGGTTTCATTTATTGGTAGGGAACAAAGATAAGTATTCAGTTGGTCCCAGAAAATTTCATCACTGCCGACTTGTGGAACATATGCCGAAATAACGTTTATGTTGGGCGAGTTTTCCAGCGCAAACTTAACAGTCATTATACGATGGTTAATTCTTACTATGGTGACAACATTTTCTTGTTGAATTTCACAGAGTACAGAGTACAGAGCCATAACTCTGCAACCAAGATCGCCATATATTGTCTGAACACGCGTTTTAAAGTTTAAATTTTTTTTCCCTAATATCTGTCAAAATTTCATAACATTTCATCGACATTTAACAATTTTAAAAATATTTTTTCACAATACTTCTTTATTGTAAGTTGAAATTTAAACATGAAACAAAGAGCGGGCATTCAATTCCACGCAGATCTTGATAAATATGCAACAGAAACATTCTGATTGATGCAACAAGTATACCGTGATGATTGTTTTGGTAGAACAGTTGTTTTCGAGAGGCATAAACGTTTTTTGGGCGGCAGAGAGTTACTTAATGATGACAAAAACACAGAAAGGCAAATTTCAATTCGGATGCCTGAAATGATCCGAAAAGTATATGATTTGTTACATAATTAACAATACAATACTCGTATCTTGAAGTTTGGAAGAGCTTGATGGCCAGAATCCGTTGCATTTAACCCGAATATTGTGATCCAAAAAGTTTGTCTCAGTTGCGGTTTTCACTTGATTTGCTACCGTGCGACTTCTCGTGGTTCCCGAAACAGAAATTTAAGTTGAAATGATGCGTTTGCAATAAAACTCCGACTATTCAAGCAGTTTCGACACGGGCACTTGGAGCAATTCCGCAAAAAGGAGCTAGAACAGTTATTTGAATCACTATTGAATCGCTGAAATAAGTGTATTAAAGCGGGAGAAGAATAAAGTATTTGGAATAAAATCACCGACAAATAAATTGAAATCGTGTTTTAATAATGTTTTCTAGAGCTGGTCCGGCTAATTATTCGCCTCACTGTTGCTGCACTGTTTTTTCTTCTCAGCATCTCCGCTGTAGTACTGTTTGTACCCATGACCTACTTATTTCGATTTAGCTCCGGCCCATTATGTTTCTTGAATGCACGCTATGTCGATGCGTCGTCTTAAGGGCATTCCTTGACTTTAATAAAAGCAAACAATTCAATCTTTGAAGAAATCTGATAAACTTTAGTCCGGCATGAAAGATCGTAAAATATGTTGTCCTCTGAGAAGGCATCTGCACCATCGCCTTTGCCTGTCTTATGACCTCGCGTTGTTAACTTCTTTGGAACTCAGACTACTAGCTTGATGTATCCAAGGTACGGCTGCGGATATCCCGAACAGCGCCAAGACCAGCCAATAAAACAAAAAAAAAACAATAGCGCTGGCAGCACGGCCATGTCCAGCTTCTTGACACTCATTTGTGTTGCTCATGTTCTCATTTTCGTCACATCTGAGCGAGGCCTACGGTTTATCGCCGAATCCGATCGGCACTCCTTAGAAGCTTTTTCATAGGCAATTTTACTTTCGGGAGTTTGCCATTGCCCGCCGAAAGGGTGATGACGATTCGAAAAATTGTTAGCAATGCCGGAGATCAATGCACGGGCCCTCTGTGTGATAGTCCAATGATCTAACGATCGCGCCATCGCCACCACCAAAACAAGCTAATGGAATGGTGGAAAGTCATAATGTCATTGTCTTCATTTATGGTTAGAAATTTTCAACGAGGATGTCTTTCTTTCGTTTCCAAACTATGATTACCTGAGTTCTCAATAATGAGAGTCCTTGTGATGACAGATTTACATTATGACTGGCTGACAGACATTTTGAGTAAGAACTTTAGATCATCTGCTTATGCAAGTTTATCAATTACTGCACTTTGAGTTGATTTAAGCGGGACTTTAAGGTTTTTCGGTTTAAATAGCTAGCATGATTCAGGTACCTACGCGGTTAAAAAGCCAAAAAAAAGGAATTTCGACGTCAGGCGACTACAATCATAAGAAATCACCAAATCCTTTTCCGATCGAGGCTCTCTAATCTCTTAAGAGGTCCACTGCCACCAGCATCAAGCATCACCAGTGGCAGTACTGTCAAATAACCCTCAGAAATCCTGCTACTGATGTGCTGGGTTTCACTCGATCATCACAAAGATGATCTAATGACGAATGCTCGTAAGCACATGCAGCGAAGCAAAGCGGTGCTACAGAGAAAGATAAAGCTGCTCATGAGCTCTATGAGCAGAAGAGGAGAGACGAAAATCGGCGTTGCAGGAGCAAAAGGAAGGGGCACGAAGAGCTCGCGGTCGTGGAAATTGAGAGATGCTTCCCCAGGAATGAGATTCGAAAGTTCAACCAAAAGGTGAAAAAACATGCCATGGACACAAACTCCGAACCAAAGCCTGTAGAGATGAACGAGGGGCATCGTGGTAGAGTCCCAGTCAACGCTGAGGATTTGGAAAGACCATTTAATACGGTCTATGACGGGGATGACAAACCAAATATCGCTGTCAAGCAGATTGAACCCTTCAATTTGGGCGAAAATAGGTTTAGCTATGAACCAGGCAAAACCAAGTACATATGGTATATGCTGTGAAGCAAAAAGTATACCCAACACCGACGTCCTAGACAGAACCCCACCTCAGATACTCGTAGATATAACTTTGAGCTTGTTGAGGACTTTGTCTATTTAGGTTCCGCTATCAATCCATCGCTCAGATCACGATCAAGGGTGGTCGTCGTGTAGTGGTACTAGCCATCGCTTCTCACTCGGAGGGTCAAGGTTCGAATCCTACTCATGACAAGTTTTTCATTTGTGTAATTGGAACTCAATCAGAAAAATCTGCGTGTGAGGGCATAACACTGCATGTAGATTTGGCTGTTGTAGAGTTTTAAGCACAAAACAACCGTTAAAATTGATAACAATTTTAAATCACAAACCACTTTCCGCTCGCGCCAAAGTAACAGTGAAAGGGTATCATAACCCCCTTAGACACGCGTAAATTATAAAAAAAAATAAAAAAACGAAAAATAACTCTTGGGAATCGCTTCTTCTTTAGGCTACGAAGCAGACCATCCAGCAAAGCTCCCTCTCGAGCAACAAAATTAAGATCATAATAATCCCAATCCTGCTCTATGGCGCAAAGGCATGGACATTATCAAAAGTGGATGAGGGTGCTCTTGGGGGCTTTGAGAGAAAAATCCTTGGATTGATTTTCGGTCCCGTCTGCATTTACGGTGAGTGGAGTAAGAGATACAACGACGAACTGTATGGACTGTACAGCGACATGGACCTAGCCAGAAGAGTGAAGATCCAACGACTGAAATGGCTGGGTCATGTAGAACGGATGGACAACTATCACTATCAAAAAACTTTAAAGAGTGTCATTTGGAGCTTTTTCTTATAAACAAAACCAGCTCTGTTTTTGGCGAGCTTATGTGTTAGAGAATGTCTGTCAAAATTTGACGGAAATAATGAAATTGAAGCCATTTGCGTAAGCTAACACGATATGTAAGATCCCGCGTCCTTTTATTTAGTAAGTAGCCCATTGAGGATTAGGTTCCAAAACATATGAGAGAGTACACGCATTGGTGAATTCCTTTATACAGCATCTTATAGAGCAACACCAACGCATTCATATATTGTAGGACTTTGGAATTGAGAATGAATTGGATCATGGTTCATGAAGATGGGGTCATTTCTGTTCAGTTTTGAGGGGAGTCGCTGATCGAATAGGACTTCAGTTGTCAATATTAAGGACTGCCATTAGTGTACACACTTTGGGTCAAGCTGAGGGACTAGTTCAGTCCAACCGACTTACCTTTTTCGTAAGCATAATGTCAACTTGATAGTCTTGTTATTCAGGCTCAACATTGCCTTCTTATTGATTAAATTTCAAAGCGGCTTATTTTTATGCATTTCCCAATTGCAACTCAGTGCTACAATTATTCTCTGAATTAAACTTTCACGTTCAATTGCCACAGCAATTTTTCCACCCAAGTCATAAGGCGGCAAAGTCAAAAGCAACTTCTGCTCGGAGATCAGCAAAGCGACCTGCCTTATTGTATATTCGATTTCCATTTCAATGCCCTCTCCCATGGGATTAAAAGAATCGCAGCTCTTTAATTTAATTGCAAATGGAATATTTTCGCCGTTAAAGTATGTTTTAACCCTTTTGCTAGGGTAGGTCAACTGAAATATAAAATACCGTGCCCTCCGAACTATATAAAAAGTAACCCCTAACCTTCCGCCTTATTGCAGATACGTTTACCATTATTCGACCTTTAGCATCCGTATTCTGTATTCGTATCTGTTACACGCATTTCCATTCCACTTAGTGAAATTCCCGTGGCTCCACTATCCGTGGAAAATAATTGCTGAATTCGATTCCCAGTTGAGGTTTCATTACAGCAAACGGACCAAAGGGACTACAGGCACCGCATACCGATCCGATGAGCGCTTTGATAATCCAACTGGATCCTTCTAGTAGATCTGAACCCCAATTCGGCTCTTCTAATTTGTAATCGGATATCTGCAGGACGAGGACGAAAGCCGACGTGTAATCACTCTCTTACGGATTTCATTTGAACAAAACAAGTAAGTCGAAGCGAAGATTCCATTCTGTCCGTCAGTTTAAAATTGTTGTATTTTTTTTTCAGAGAAAAATTCCCCTCTCAAGAACAGGTTAACCTCCCTTTGGATTGGGAATTGTTGGTTTTTTTAGGGGAATCCCTTTCATAAATAGTATGGGTTCCTGAGAATGTCGGTTCACATTGCAACGTGCTCTACTGCCAGGGTGAATATTTCTCTCTGCCACCTCAAAATTTTTTATTTCAAATTTTACTTCATCATCCTTGTGAGGGATATATGTAAAATTTCAAGAAACCAACATAGATACGAGTATGTGAAATCTGTAGAAAGTCCAACCACCCACACTTGGGCTCATCAAGGTCATATCAATATGTTTCGTCTGTGTGCGGTCGAAGTTTATGTGTGCTGTTAGGGAAAAGGTCCTGGGGCACAGTCGCACTTAATGTGGCAGAAACGTCATACACACTTGTGATATCCATGTTTGTAAAGTAAGATGGAGTTTTGTTTCCGGTTCAAATTGAATGTTCTGACATCCCAGTAAAAACGGTAAAGGAAGCCATTAGAAGAGAACTGAGTTAATAATTAATTTATCCGTTTGCTAGAATGAGATAGGACATACTTGTACTTAGTTTGGGAAATCCGATTTGGGGTCGAGAAGTGGTACAGATGTTCTTAGAACGAGCTTTAAATATTCAGACAAGGGACGAACACACGCCGCAGTTGATAAAGTTTTTTCAATTTTATTTGTCGCTCTATATTTGAACTTGAGATCCAAGCAAGCATGGGGGGGTACTTTTATTACCTTAAGTTGTACTTTTCCATGTGGCATTCCATTCTTTCCCATTCTAGGATATAAGAAACTTGACAGTGCCTGCTACCTGTTCTAAAAATTGTCAAAAATAATGGAGGAAGCCATTCCCAGTAGTTGTGGAATAATTTCGACGCTATGGAAGAAACACAAGCTTCTTCGGAGAGAGTGTTCACATTGATACCCATGCCTGTGTATGGGATAACAGAGCTAGCTAGCTGTAAAAGCGATTTTATCTTTGTTATCTTAAGGGATGGTTGCGTAATGCAACCATGAGGAGTTGCTGGTGAGAGGTGTTAATCTCCCGATATCCAGTATTGCAACTGAGCAGCACCAAAAACGGGACAGCAGATGAATTGCGTAGATGGAATCAACGGTGAAACCAAATCCTGGAATGACACAAATGAGATCTTATCCGGGCAACTCCAACATATTTCGAACTCAGGCCGGTAAGGATTTCCTAGACTAAATCAGGTTCTGGGATGAGAGATGTTGGCCGATGAATCCTTAATAGACAATGAGCAGCACCCATATCCCCGAACGAGTAATCTTTAATGGAACTGGCCTTCCTGTTTTCTAGGTTTTGCTGCAGGGGTAGGTACCCCGGCCATGGAAATAAAATGAAAGCTATGAAGCAGCAAGAAGCTGATTGTACATGAACTTTTGACAATCTCTGCAAACAAATCAAGGACAATGAACTTCGGATATACACGTGAAATATTAGGTCGTAGGTCGCTTAATAGGCCACGTGGAGCCAAACAACAAACGAAAGCCCTAAAATCCTGCAAACCAGCCATAGCTCCCATCCAAAAAATGCGATGGAATGGTGCGGACAAAAATAGGATGAAAAACTGCGTCATCTACTACGGCAATTGTTATCGACGATAAAAACAGCGCCTACTCGTATCTGGATGCGAATTTGATTTTGGAGGCAGAATTAGGCATGAAGCCTTGAGTTTTCAACATGTGAACGAGCGTCTCGTTGGAATCCGTATCAAGGCTAAATTTCACAACATTTTTATATTATATGTGCGCACGCTCATGAGCTCTCAAACCGGACCTACAAGCAATGACCTAGCTTTGACATTAAAATTGTTCTCGGCGATTTGAATGAAAAGAAGAGAGGGCATCTTTGGTATTACTGTCGGAAGCTAGAGCTTGCACCACACCACCTCCGATAACAGTTCCAGCCTAATCGACTTTGCTGCTAAGCGAAGCATTGTCGAAGCTAGCACCAGGTTCCCACATCTCGATACGTACAGATGGACTTGGAAATATCCTAATTAATCAACGGTCAACCAGATTGACCACATTGAGATAGACGCAAGGAACTCCTCCAGCAGCATAATGGAGTCTAAACGTTCCGAGGGGCCAACACCGACTCGCACCACTACCTTGTTGTAGCAAAGGTACGGTTGCTGATATCTCGAACAATAAGCGCAATGGCAAGCTAACGCAGTGATGAATTCTGACGTCAGACGGCCACGATCGCAGAAGATCGCCAAACCCTTTTATGACCAAGACTCTCCTAATCCCGCAACAGGTCCGCCGCAGTGGCAACACTGCCAAAAACTTATCAGAGATGGCCCTTCTGATATGCTGGGTTTCACTCGACCACCACAACGAAACCCCTGCCTTGACGACGAATACCGACAAGCACTTGCAGCTAAGCAAGAGGCATACAAAGAGGCGCTGTATACCTATAGAATCTAGAGCTGCTCACAAGCGCTTCTTAGGAGAAAAAGAACGACAGTGAGGCGCACGCGTTCGAGAGAGAATGAGATACTACCAAGGTCCAAATGCCCGACTGCCGAGCTCTTCAAAGCGGCGGAAGTGGAGTTGATATGGGGCATACCAACTCATGTGTAAAATATGGTCGAAGGAAAGTATCCACATCGCCTACAAGATCTTATACGCCGACGATATTGATATAATCAGAAGAAAGCAGCTTGATATCAGTGGCGCCTTCACAAGTATTGAGACGGAAGCGGCAAAGATGGGCTAAGCAGTGAACAAGGGCAAGACCAAGTATATGCCGTCCAGCAAAAGGGATACTCAACACCGGCGTCTCAGACAGAATGTCACTTTCGACATATACTACCTTGATCAGAAAGTTCCCGGAATAATCACAGTGTAGCGCTCCCATTGTTCTGTTTTTTTTTTGTTAAGTTGGTACATCTGTTGTTGATATTCCCTCTAAATCTTAGCATCATAACTTGACATTTGCAAAAGTTACGTAGCCAAGAGTACATCTATCTCTGTGTGTGTTCGCGATTTTTCCATTACTTCCTCTCGGCTGCTGAAACGCGTTCCCCGTAGTCGTTTTTTAACTCGATTGAACAGAAAGAAGTCACAGGGAGCCAAATCAGACGAATTCGGTGGATGTTCGGAACTTTTTGATCAAGGTGGTATATAACTTTGAGGTAGACCCATTTCAACCTACTGGGTTAAATACCCAAGAAAATGGTAAAACTTAAAAAATTCTGGCGCGGGCCCGGTGAGAGATATCGCAATAAAATTTGTTTTATAGTAAAGAGGAAGAGTGCACCTACAAGAAAAAAATTATAACAATGTAATTTTTCGCCGCCTTCTTATAGATTTTTACAGGTAAAATTCGCATTTTTTTCTCATGAGAAATGCTCACAAAAAGTGCTGCCAAATTTAGGGAATTAGGAAAACTAAAAAACGCGGACCCTTAGCAGATACCTGCAGTGTCCTTTATGAAATAGAACACAATTTACACCAATATGTCAACACACCTGGCTGTCACACCTAGTCAAATGACAATGGGTATTTAAATACCCGCCAGCCGTTTGCTATATTGAAAAGATTCATTTGGAGTGAACTAAAGGCCCATTTAAATTGGATTTTTTTATTTAATTAAGAAATTATGCTGTTTACCGATTATTAAGACTAAGCAATATTCTTCTGATCTGGGGCAACACCGTTGTGGTAATCCAGAAAGCAAGGAGCGGGATGCAAGTTCGCTTGGCACTTCAAACAACCGTATTCAGTCTTGCCATCGCATTTCTTACAACGATGACGAGTATTGAGTTTCCCAATGAAATGATCGGTTGTTTCAGTTGTTTTCGATCAGATCGTTTCGCGCGTGCCATTGGCGTATGGTTCAAGAAATTTGTTAGTAATGTCACGACCTGAAAAGATGAGAATGACTGAAAAACATATGCAAGATGGACAAAAAGATAAGAATGAACCAATGGACGAAGTGTGTATAACTTACCGCATTATCGTTCCAATGCATCGCAAGTAGATATAGAATTGTTCATATCGAAACAAAAGTCAGACGTCCCGCGAGGCTTCTTTCGAATTTCCTTGATTTTCATCAAGGTTGGTTCGATTATCATGAACAGTTCCCAAAGCGAAGAATCCATCGTTTGACAAACGAGGCTTTAATTTGTGACGAGTAAAAAAGTTGTCAAAAGCTTGAGCTTGGCTTGTTCCTGCGATAAAAGCGATGGGACAACCCTTTCACCCAGTCCGAATCCTAGATCCTCCTGTTCCGATGCAGCAGCGTATGGAATGAATTGGTACAAGTAGGCTTCTGTCGACGCCAATCACTAATACTTGTACCCGATTCGAATGGGTTTTCCTTTTGTGTACATTTTGCACGAATGGCAGCCGTTATAGACAATCATTTATTCATCAATCAAAAGGTTGTGAGAGAATACAACGAATTGAAGAAATTCCTTATTCAATAAATCGTTCAATGGTGCGTTTGGTGTTTGATTCGTCTGAATCTGTCCCTCAACATGCATTCTTTTGTCATCCCAAAGACTCTTTATTTGACCAATAACTTTGTGTTTGCGGCTACAACACGCCCAAAAATGTTTTGATTTCGCTAATTGATGTAACGAATGATGGAAAATTTTTGGCCGCAGTATATTGATTGGTGAAAGTGACCAAAAGGTTCAACACTTTGTCATCGATGAACACTTCCCAAAGCTGAATGGGATTCATGGCACCAATCTGTTCATACAACGCTTTGTATAAAGTGGATGTATCATCGTTTGGAATCTTATCGAATTGATAATTTTGCCTCCTAGACCATTTTGGTTTCATTCCTTCATCGACCCCGGAACGCTTCTGTGCCTTTCTTGATTTCGGTGATGTTCTACGGCCATGACCACTAGACGTTGATACCACCGGCGTATCATGTTCTTCTTCGGCATCCGTATCATCATCCTCACAGCCCGATAGACTGTGTTCGTCTGTATCATCGTAAATACATTCAATTTCGAATTGCCCAACAATCTGACGAGGCAGCTCCGATTCATCGCACAACAATTGAGCATTGTCGTCTAATTCCTCATTGTCACAAATAGCATCGACGGCATCGGGTGGCGTTACGATAATGTTAGCGGCGTCTGCGTGTTGGCCAAAGTTTCCATCAATATTTCTATCAGACCAATTATCAACATTCGGAATCAAAATAATCCAAAAACACTTTTTTAACACTAGAACACAGCAGCGCGCGTTTTTTCCAAGTTTAAGCATTTATGCACAATCCGTCACGAGCACTAATATGAGTAAACTTATTTGTTTTCTATTGCATTCTTGCAGACACATTTTTTAGCGGATTTCTTCGGATTACCTGAAGAACTCATTCTAACGAAGCGTGCCATGTCGAACGGTAAATAGAATGACGAAAAATTTATGAATAAAGGCGCGTATTCACACTAGCGCTTCAACACAGCAATCCACGATGTCTTTCGGTTTTTTTCAAAGTAAAAGTGAAAACATGACACCAATGCTTGTCGGGTATTTAAATTTCCACATCATATCTCAGGTGAATGCGCGGGTAACTTTTTTCTTTTATATATATAAACTTCTACGAACCGATCTATGGGTTCCGCTAGGTGGAGAAGGATATTCAACGACGAACTCTACAGCGACATCGACCTAGTCAGAAGACTGGAGGTCCAGAGGACTGAGATAAATAGGTCGTGTAGAGCGGATAGACACCAACGCTTCGGTCCGAGAGGTCTTCGAATCCACCCCGAGGGATAACGAAGCAAAGGAAGACCGCGACTCAGGTGGCGCACGCAAGTGGAAGGGGACGTCGGAAATCTTTGCGTGCGAAACAAAAGTGAACGACCGAGGTAGCTGAAGACGCTACATAGTATGTGCATTACAATGAGTCTACAGGAAGCGCGATGAGGCATGTATAGGCAACATTCGGCTCCAGATTCCATAGGTAGACAAAGTCCTTAACTACCTCAAAGTTATATCTGTCCGAGACGTCGGTGTTGGTTGTCCCTTTTGCTTGACAGCATATACTTGGTCTTGCCCTCATTGACCGCTAAACCCATTTTCGCCGCTTCCATCTCAATACTCGCGAAAGCGCCACTGACATCACGCTGCTTTCTCCCGATTATGTCAATATCGTCGGCGTATGCGAGTAGTTGGACGGACTTTTGAAAGATGGTGCCTCTTGTATTTGCTCGTGAGTTTTGCACTATTCTTTCAAGTACGATGTTGAAAAAATCGCATGACAGCGCATCGCCTTGTCTTAATCCTTTCTGGACATCAAAGGTCTCGGAGAGATCTTTACCGACCTTGATGGAGCAGCGTGCTTTCTCCATCGTCATCCTGCACAGACGGACGAGTTTGGCAGAGATGCCAGGGAAACTAGACATTGCTCTGTATAGCTCGTCTCCATAGATGCTGTCATACGCGGCCTTAAAACCGATGAATAGGAAGTGTGTATCGATCTGAAGCTCATGGGTCTTCTCCAAGATCTGCCGTAGTGTGAATATCTGATCGATGGTGGACTTTCCTGGCCTGAAGCCAAACTGATATGGACCTATCAGGTTGTTGACGAACGGCTTAAGGCGTTCACACAATACGGTGGATAGGGTCTTATATGCGATGTTAAGGAGGCTGATGCCTCTGTAGTTGGCGCAGTTCAGAGGGTCTTCTTTCTTGAGAATCGGTCAAACAATGCTGAGGTTTCATTCATCGGGCATACTTTCGTCCGACCATATTTAACAGATGAGTTGGTGTATGCTGCTTACCAAGTCATTGCCTGCCGCTTTGAAGAGCTCGGCAGTCAGGCCATCCACTCCAGCAGTTTTGTTGGACTTAAGCTTCGATATAGCTATCTTCACTTCATCCAAGTCGGGTGGACGTCCAAGTTGAAAGGTTGATTCTGCCTGATAGCGGTATTTGGTCCGTCATCGCCGTTATACAGGCTGCAGAAATGGTTCTTCCAAATCCTCAGCATTGACTGCGATTCTACTACGATGTTCCCTTGTTCATCTCTACAGGCTTTTTTACCTTTTGGTAAAACTTCCGAACCCCATTCCTGGAGTTGCATCTCTCAATTTCCTCGACCGCGCGCTTCTCTTGCTCTTTCTTCTTCCTCCTGAGAAGCCGGTGTTCGTCTCTCCACTTCCGCTCATAGAGCTCATGAGCAGCGCCGCGTTATATGCATCTTGCTTAGCTGCATGTGCTTGCCGGCATTCGTCATCGAACCAGGGGTTTCGTTGTGGTGGACGAGTGAAACCCAGCACATCAGAAGCGGCATCTCTGATGGCGTTTTGGCAGTGTTTCCAATGGTCTTCGATGCTTGATGCTGGCGGCATTGAACCTCTTAAGAGATTAAGAGACACTCGATCGGAAAATGGACTTGGCGATCTCTTGCGATTGTAGCCGTCTGACGTCGAATTTTCTCACACCATTAGTTTGTCTTGGCGTAGTTTGGGATACCGCAACCGTACCTTGGCTGCAACACTTTAATGGTCCGAGTCGATGTTGGCTCCTCGGAACGTACGGACATCCATAATACTAGAGGAGTGCCTTGCGTCGATCGCAATGTGATCAATCTGGTTGACTGTTGATTGATCAGGCGTTCTCCAAGTCCCCTTGTGTATGTCGAGATGTGGGAACCGCGTGCTAGCCACGACAATATTTCGCTCCGCCGCAAAGTCGATTAGCCTGAATCCGTTATCGGAGGTGGTGTTGTGCAGGCTATATTTTCCGATTGTTCCACCAAAGATACCCTCTCTTCCTAGCTTTGCATTAAAATAACCGAGGACAATTTTAATGTCATAGCTAGGGCATTGCTCGTAGGTCTTATTAAGGAGCTCGTAGAAGGCATCCTTGGTGTCGTCATCTTTCTCCTCTGTGGTGGCATGCGCGCATATAAGGCTAATGTTGGCGAATTTAGCCTCACATGCCGGAAGCTGAGGACTTCTTGTCTTAGTCTGCCTCCGACAACAAATCCGCATCCAAGTAAGCGCTGCTTTTGCCGTCGATAGCAATTACCGTAGTAGGTATCGCAATTTTTCATCTTCTTTTTGTCCGGCCCATCCCATCTTATTTCTTGAATGGCGGTTATGTCTGCTTTGCAGCAGTCTAGAGCCTCCGCTAGTTGCTCGGCTGCATGTGATCTATTAAGCGATCTAACATTCCACGTGCATATCCGAAGCTCATTGTCCTTAAATCGTTTGCGTGGGTTGTCAACAGTAGATCCGTCCATATCCGAGGCTTGTTGATGCTTCGTAACTTATTCCTTTTTTAAATGGCCGGGCAGTTACTCCGGCGGCACAACCCCCAATCTGGAGGACCAGTTCCATTTTTAATGCCCCTAGGACGAGGGGTCGGTTATACCGAAGCCAGTAACCCGTTCCAGAATGTGAGCTCTTTCGTTGGCCCTTATAGGGCTCGTCCACCACCATCTCTTTTCCAAGACCCTGACTAAGTCCTGGAAATCCTTACCGGCCTGAGCTCCAAATATGTCGGAGTAGCCCTGATATATATTCCATGAAAATGATCTATTCTGAACGTATTTAGTAACACCATTCTGAGAAATCCACCCAAAAACACCGCTTTCGAGACACAAACTCATTTCTTCTTATATAAAGACTTATAACAGAGGGCAAAGTAAAATCTTGAACCAGTCCCACTCGACAATATGAATTTCTATCTCCTTTAAAGGGCACACAGAGGCGTCCAATTCAAAACATATATACTCTGTTCTGTTCACTTTAATATTCGACAAATGGTGTACACAAGAGATCCGAATAAACTTGTTAGAGCATTAAAACACAAGTGGATCCAAAAACGACACCCACTCGGTCGAAATTCAGAGATGCGAGGAAACCATTGAACTGTTGCGTCCTTATAATTCAGTTGATTGAATATTCAATGTCGATACACTTGATATTCTAAGGGGTGGGCATATGAAGAAATCGAGGTTCACAGTCCTCAGTTTGGAAGCACAATTCCTTAAAGAGAGACAATTTGTCATTGACAAAAATCTTCGAGATTTCTAGATATGACCCTGAGAGAACGTGCCATCCTGCTACTAAAATCACCCCTGTATGCACAATAGACCTCGCGATATGTACGCGTATATATGAAGTAGATAGGTCTAGGCATTAATCGTCTAAAATTCATATCCCATGCTGTTTGTCAATATACCGAATTACATGAACCTTCACCTTCTGCCATACGGGTTGAGTAGGCATGTGCATCTACATATCAGAAGCAACTCATGCTGCTACCGTTTCCATTGAGAGTTGGTTAAGATTAATGAAACCCACTATTAACCTACGGCACTAGGTAAAAGATGGGTGCGACAAAATTGAACGAAACTTCAAAACGGCGCATGTTCACTCTCTCAGATACATTTAAGAGTTTGCTCATTCAGCAAAAGATATTTCGTGCTGTTGGCTGGAATTAGACATTGGGTAAATAGAACAACGTTCTCCAGCTTTGCAGCTGGAAGGTACTCCCTTCTGACTAAAGGGTAGTGGATGGGATTCTCTTATATCCATGATAGAAAGGAAATTCACCTTATAAAAGTCCGCTTCAGTTACTCGCTCTTTCTCTTCTTTCCTCCATCAATTACCTTGATTTCCGAATGAGTAATGAAACTGGAGGTCGGTTTTTGATGAGAATTTATTGTGTCGCAACAATTGCGACAAAAGATTAAAGGTATGAGTATGCGATACATCTTCACCGATTTTCCCTTTGCACTTCAAAGTGAGTGATTTTTTTTTTAGGCCAAGGTTTCATCTTTCAGTTGGAATACCAACCTTTGAATACTCGTAGATAACTCTAAAAGGAAGAGAGATTTGATTAAGTGAGGTATGCATAGTTGGACAGGGAAGGCTGAAGTAAAGCTGTCGATTATTTAATGCACCTTGGACTGATTGCCTAATCCAGAATAATTCGTTGGGTCATGTGTAGGGGGTATGTGTCATTTTTCTTCTAAAAAAATGGTATATGGGATGCATGCTCATTTATGATAGATTACTGCTTGTCGCTGTAGTTTTCGACACACATTTCGTTTTGTTGGCCTCTTATAATGATCTCTATGGTATTTAAAATTATACTCCTATTACGGGCTTTTATCTGAGAAGGAGCTGAGTCAAACCAAGCATCCTAGCATATCAAGGCTCGATAATCTGTTATCTTTTGTATGTGATATAAGATGCAAACCCTTTAAAGTGGAAGGATTGATGCCTATTAAATCCTGCATGACTTAGAGCATTAATCTTACCTTCAAACCCCATCGAGATCAGAGTTTTATCTTACCTCAAATTACTTCAGTCATAGTTGAAAGGCTTTTACAGATGTGTATAACTTTAATAGGTTTCTGGTCTCCGTTAAGATCTCCGACTTTCTTGCTTTACTTTAGGTGGAGCTACTGTCTATGTTGGACCTGGAATAAAACGTTACCAGCAAGCTGGTTCCAGATTTGCACGCAAGGTTATGTGAGGTCCCATTCCACTTGCGTGCGCCACTTGAGTCGGGGTCTTTTTTTTTCGGCCCGGAGCGGTGCCCATCCGCTTTACATGACCCAGCCATCTTAAACAGTCCGTACAGTTCGTCGGTGTACCTCCTAATTCTATGTAGAAGGACCGAAAATCACCTGAACAGTGACGAAGGCGACATTCTGTCCGAGACGTTGGTGTTGAGTGTGCTTTTTGATTGACACCATATATTTGGGCTTATACCTCGTTGACCGCCAAGCCCATTATCGCCACTTCCATCTGAACGCTGCTTTGTTCCGATTTTTTCAATTTCATCGGCGTATGCGAGTTATTGGGCGGATTTTTAAAAGATTGTGCCTGTTGTGTTTGCGCGTGAGTTTTGCACTACTCATTCATGAATAATGTTGACGAAATCTGGTGAAAGCGCATCGCATCGTCTAAATCCTATTCTGACATCAAAGGTCTTGGTGAGATCCGTACCTACCTTGATGGACCATCGTGCATTCTCCATCGTCATCCTGCACAGACGGACGAGCTTAGCAGGGAAAAAAACTAGACATTGCTCTGTATAGCTCGTTTCTTTAGATGTTGCCATACGCGGCATTAAAATCGATAAATAAGTGGTGTGTATTTGTCGTAGTTTGAATGTGTGATCAATGGTTGATTTTTCTGGCCTGAAGCCATACTGCTATGATCCTATCGACGAATGACTTCAAGCGTTCACACAATATGGCAGATAAGATCTGGTAAGCGATGCTAAGAAGATTAACACCGCTATAGTTGGCACAGTTCAGAGGGTCTAGTTTCTTTAGGATCGGACAAACAATGCTTAGGTGCATTTATCTGGCATACTTTATTCCGGCCATATTTTAGAGATGAGTTGGAGTATGCTCCTTGTTAAGTAATCTCATGCCGCTTTGAAGAGCTCTGCGGTCAGGCCGTCCGCTCCAGCAGCTTTGTTGGACTTAAGCTCAGATATTGTTCTCTTCACTTCATCTAGGTCAGGTTACCAAAATTGTTGGTTTACGTCGTCCAGGTTGAAAGACTTATTCTGCCTGACAGCGGTATTTGTGTCATCATCGCCGTAATAAAATCCTCAGAAATGATCTTTCCAAACCCTCAGCATCGACTGTGACTCTACTATGATCTTCCCTTATTCGACTCTACAGGCTTCGATTCGGTTCCGGATTTATTTCCCTAGCATGTATTTTCACTCTTTTACCTCCTTAGAAGTTGGTGTTCGTCTTTCCAACTCTGCTTGTGGATATCCTTCCCTGCAGCACATCAGAAGCGGCATCTCTGATGGCTTTTTGGCTGTGCTGGGACAGGTCTTCGATGCTTAATGCAGGCAGCAATGGGCCTCTTGAGTGAATAAAGACACTTGATCGGAAAAGAATTTGGTGATTGTGGTTGTGGCCATCTTACGTAAAACCGTACCTTGGCTACAATAACGTAATAGTCCGAGTCGATGTTGGCTCCTCGGAACGTTCGGAAGACAATGGTGGAGGCGTGCAATACGACCAAAAATGTGCTCTCCATCTCTCTCCTTTGCACGGGCGTCCGCGCATAAAAAAAAAAAAACACTGTGGCGCTCGCAGCCCGGAATGGGCCATGGCCTAGCTTCTTGGCACTCATTTGTGTTGCTCATGTTGTCATTTTATCACATCTGAGCGGGACCTACGGTTTATCGCCGAGTCCGAACGGCATTCTTTAGAAGCTTTTTCGCAGGCAATTTTACTTTCGGGAGTTTGCCATTGCCCGCGGAAAGGGGATGGCGATTTGAAAAATTTGGTGTTGACCCAGCCAGGAATCGAACCCAGACTGTTTGCGTGATAGTCCAATGAGCTAACTATCGCGCCATCGCCATCGCCGCGCATATAAGGCTTAAATTGGCAAATTTAGCGTTGATACGAATTGCTGCGAGGCGCTCGTTCAAACGTCGGAAAATCAAGACTTCTCGGCTAAGTCTGCCTCCAACAACAAACCCGCATCCAAATATGCGCTGGTTTTGCCGTCGATAGCAATCGCCGTAGTACTATATATATCGCAGTTTGTAATCCTCTTTTTATCCGGCCCATCCAATCACATGTCTTAAATAGCGGTAATGTCTGCTTTGCTGCAGTCTAGAGCTGCACGTGGCCTATTAAGGGGCCTAACATTCCACATGTACTATATGCTGCTTTGTTACGTTCTTTTTATCTCCATGGCCCTGCAGCAAAATCTTTAAACAGTTCCACTTCTAGGTCGAGGGGTCGGTTTTACCGAAGCCAGTAACTCGTTCGGGAATGTAAGCGCTGCTGTAGATTCATTAAGAGAGCTCATCCGCCACAATCTCTTTTTAATGACCCTGACTTGAAATCGAAGATCTTCAATGACGTCGACTCATTGGCTTTTTAAACTATGCCGAATATATCCCAGGTGTCGGCTTACAGGGTTAAGTCGAAAAAGGATCCATACAAGAAACCGGATCAAAAAAAATTCACTGCCTGATCCTGGAGAATAGAACACTGATTGTTGATACTGACTGTGGTAAATATGTGCTGGCATTGGTAGACAAGAGTTGCCGTCAGGCGGCGTTCTTTTTGTACTGCTACGGTGCCCCTTCAATAAAGGTAGTTCTGGCGTCTATGCGCAAGAAAACGAGGCTGATGTAGCTGTTTTTCCTGTTGGACCATGCCTACCGGCTATCTGCTCTAAAGCGTAGTCTTAGAGAAAGGAGTAGGGTGACTAGTTTGACTCATGTCATTTACCCAATTTGAGTGTATTCCCGGATAACAGAGCACTTTGTCATACACGTCACGTCGAAGACTTTCAGTGCACTGTCGCATATTTTAAGGAGATTTTGGCAAAACATGTGGCTTATCGCGAAGGAGGGCCTTCTTGTTTCCAGGAATAATTTCAGTCGAAATCTGAGCTAGCCATATTCAATCCTCTTACAACTTTTAAGTCAGCTTGAGAATGCAATATTACTTCACTGAACGAAGTAGAAAGGTTTAATTTTCTAATGATTTCACAACAGGATCACGGGAAATTAAATCGCCGACGAACTTGCTAGAGAAGGCTCAATTACGAGTTCAAAGGACACAAATCGTGTTAGGTGTATCGCCGTCCTCGATAAGGGCTTCAATTTACAATTGGACTTCACATAAGCTGCAACTGCAACGAATGCATCAACTACTACAACAGGACTCTGAGATTGTTGTGCAAACCACTTCCTTATGAAACCGAAATATTACCTAATCGACCTGTAAGGCCTATTTGCTTAACAGTTCTCTACGGTACATACAATTCAACAGGATGAAAAGTAATCTTACTGTACCACACTTCAATGTATCCTCCAAGAGTCCTTTCCCAAGATTAGAAGTCTGACTACAGCCATTACGGCAAGAACTCAAGACGGAAGGAAAAGATATAAATAAGTCTGCTATGTAGATAAGAAGCTGCAGCTAATGACAATATATACAATTGCCATATCGTCCCCAAACCACACCAACATCAAGCAGTATGCCATTCACGTTCTGGCGACAATTCGCGTACCAACCTCTCACAATGTGATCTCAAGAGTTATGAATGCTGACAACAACGACCGGCAATATTATACTCTCGCGTCCTCATCCATTTTAAGGATTCATCATTTCCGATATGATGGTATTTATTTGCAATAATAATTGATGATCCCAAACGATAACTCTGTCGACACTTTGGTGATACCTCCACCATCCTTCTACAGTTCCAGCTGCGGCTTCAACGTCAGCAGCCGGTGAAAAAGATGACGTTTTTGTTTTAGATATTTCCTTCCGAGTTCTGTCATCGTCGAAGGCGAGCGTTAATAACGACAGGCGGTTCAAGAAGGGTGACGACCACGACAACGTGGCAATGACAACGAAAACGACAACAGCTACGACTACAACTGCGACTACAAGTACGACTACCACCATGACTACAATGATGACAAGGACTAAGGCGACAATGATGGCATTGACAGTGGCTGGTTTGTGGGCGTTCCGCCAGGCGATACTCATACATACTCGTATACGGATACAATGCGCCGGGTAGTAATGAGAGTAATGGTTATTACGTACTAAAAACCGCACAAGACAAATTCGACAGGGAATTCCATTTGCCTGGCAGCTAGAGCTGGTGGAAGAAGATTGACACGGTAGAGCATGGTAAAATAGGATGGAGCAGAGTACAGCAGGGAAGAACATCTCGGATTGTGGTGAATGAAAGTATCCACATTTTGGCTTTGGTGTGCTTTTTTTCTGTTATGGATGTGTTCTTTTGTGGATTCGTGAATTGTGAATCGTCAGTAGTGTCTTTCATAAAACGAGTAGTACGGAGAGATCGCCTGACAGGAAGTTTACCATCTTCTATTATTATTTGGTGCACTAAGAGCAGGAAGCGGATGTAAGCCGAGAACTGAAGACTGAAGGCTGATGAGTGATGAATCATCATCATCATCATCATCATCATCACTGTCGTAGTCTTTTCTGCCGGGAAATTAATTAATCATGGGAAATCTGGCAGATACTGCTGTTACTGTCACACCGTTTTGTCTTTATTTACCAAACGATGTGTACAAAATATGTTAGTTCCCAAAATAGCATTTGGTGTCATTTTTTAAAATAACATCATCGTTCGGAGAATAGAGTGGCAATATTCAGTTTAATATTGAAGAGGATTGAAGGGAGAATGATTAGCCAGAATTTTATTCCGTAACATAAATCTCCACAAATTTCCCTATACATGGAAAACCACACCCTTTAGTTTCAGCATCTTAAAAGTATTTTCTGACAGATACGAGTATGTACCGCAAATTGATCCAATCGCGATTGAGGGAATTTTTTTGTCGATGTCAAAGAGTGTATATTACCTGGGAAGAGTTGCCAATAGAGGATTTATTAAAAGACAAAATGATAATAAAAAATGGCAACGATTAGTAAAAGGCCTCGTAGAAGTAGCATCCTCCGACAGGGGCTGGTTCTTTAAATGACGAGAATGAGCCTCTGCAGCCGAACATCTTGCAGCTCTGCTAATAAGCCTTACTTCATGCCTCCCCGTGGCACCATCTGGGAATCTCACTGGAGATTACGAAGTGAAGGGGACAAATAGCGTGTTTCCTGCGGCATAAATCAGGATTAGTGTCGGAAAAACAAAACAAGAACTTATCCGGGCTACTCTAAAACCCGGTAAGGATTTCCAAGACTTAGTCAGGGTCTTGGAAAAGAAATGGTGGCGGACGAGCCCTATATTGGTTAACAGTAGCGCTTATATCCTGAAGCAGGTTACTGGCCTCGGTGTAACCGACTCCTCGTCTTAGGGGCATTAAAAATGGAACTGGTCCTCCAAGTTGGGGGTTGTGCCGCCGGGGTAACTTCCCGGCCAATTAAAAAATCAAGTTACGAAGCATCAATAAGCCTCGGATACGATTTAAGGACAATGAGCTTCGGATATGCACGTGGAATGTTAGATCCCTTAATAGACAATACGCAGCCGAACAACTAGCGGAGGCTCTAGACTGCTGCAAAGCGGACATAACCTCCACCCAAGAAATGCGATGGGATTGGCCGGACAAAAAGACATCTACTACGGAGATTGCTAACGATGGCAAAAGCAGCGCTTATTTGGTTGCGGATTTGTTGTCGGATGCAGACTAAGACAAGAAGTCCTGAGCTTCCGGCATGTGAACGAACGTCTCGTAACAATCCGCATCAATGCTTAATTTGCCAACATTAGCCTTATATGCGCGCATGCCCCCATAGAGGAGAAAGATGACGACACCAAGGATGCCTTCCATAAGCTCCTTAACAAGACCTACGAGCAATGTCCTAACTACGACATTAAAATTGTCCTCAGTGACTTCAATGCAATTCTAGGAAGAGAGGGTATCTTTGGTGGAACGATCAGAACGAATTCAGGCTAATCGACTTTGCGGCGGAGCGAAACATTGTCGTAGCTAGCACGATGTTCCCACATCTCGACATACACAAGGGGACTTGGAGAACTCCTGATCAATCAACAGTCAACCAGATTGATCACATTGCGATCGACGCAAGACACTCCTCCAGCATTATGGATGTCCGTACGTTCCGAGGAGCCAACATCGACTCGGATCATTACCTTGTTGTAGCCGAGGTATGGTTGCGGATATCCCAAATCGAGTGTCGCTTAATCTCTTAAGAGGTCCAATACCGCCAGCATCAAGCAACGAAGATCATTGTGTCACCAAAGGGGTTGCTCGCCGCCGAAAGTATCGAAAGAAGCCCACAACTCCATACGATCACACAGTATGACTCAATCAGGATCAGAGGAGTCGCAAAACGTTTGAACAGCAACCATTAAATGTTCACGGAATTTATGATACAAGCGGTAAGTAACCTTACGGGATCATGCGGAAATTAAAAGGGTATCTCGAAAAGGTAAGAGGTCACACAGATAGATGAAAGTGGCAATAATTGGGGTCGCTAATTACCACCACATTCTTTTCTCACAGACACACACATTCATATATTGTTCCACTTCCAGAGCTTCAAGAGCTTCCCCTTGCGGAACCACCCATCGCACCAGGCGATGTTTTGTCGTGTTAGCTTTGTTAGTTTAGTTAGTAGTTACAATAATTATTTTTAAAGGGGCCGTAAGTCTTCTTGCAGACAGGAATTAGGAGTGACGATCGTAGCATTTCTTTACAACTTTTTTATTTTGGTTTTTAGGGGTGTTACAAGTATTGAGCGATTATTTGAGGTGGGCTCTCACCAATTGCTGGAGTGTCGACATCTTAGGACATCAAGGGAGAACCGATTGCCCGTCCGCCTAGCTATGTCCGGGGTACATAAATGGTCATCTCTGAAAAGGTAGGTAGAGAGAGGAAGTTGGATCCAACCTGAACCGTGGCATCCAGAGAATGACGGAAGGAAAAGAACGAGGACAACACAAAAAAAGACAGGAGGGCAAAGAAATGAAACAGACAACAAAATTACCAAAGTGAGTGGTTAAGGCAATCACAAAAGCCTCCCGCATCTCATCTAAATAAATGGATTCACCATATAAATGTTTGAGTTATATTATATTGTATTGAAGCTTGCTCTGTACCAATAAGAAAACAAGAAAACACGATAACAATCTTAATAACAATTTACTCCAGAAAAATGCTCTAAAAAATGATATAAGATTGAAGTCTAAGACCATCCTACGGATCCAGTAAGTACGGTACAACCCGTAACCAACTTATCTGGACGTCATAGGAATAAATAAAATTTAGTAGTGTTTAATAAATTTTAAATAGTTTTTATTTGGAAGTCTAGCTTTGGTCTCCTATCTGTCTTAATTTCAATCTTAACCAAACGACCGTGAGTTAAAGTATGCAAAAACAGAGTACACCTAATCGCCCAGTTGAAGGATAGGATATAGGAAATAAATATCTTAACCCTGTGGGTGATTTGTAATAACTACACCGTTACAATCTTTATCAAAAGATTGCCTTTAAGGTCGTTCATATTCTAAATTACTTATTTAATAAGAGTATCTACCACGGTATCTTCCCAAACAGCCTGAAATTGCAGGGATTATATTATTCCAATTTTCAAGAAAGGTGATCAATTCAACCCTAGAAACAACAGACCTATTTTGCTGCTTCTGGTATTTTCAAAGATTTTCGAGAGGCGTTTCTTCTCGGCTTCAATAAAAACAAATCGGCAGAGGATACCCTAATAAACTCTTTTTCTCACGTTTATAAAAGTCTAAATAGCAGAAAAAACACCGCTCCACTTTTCATACATATAACCTTTGGCTTTAGAGGATTTATGCTAAATAAACAGAACGCAAATAGTTATTGGTGATTACTTTAGTGACCACCTTAATATCACCGTTGGGATTCCATAAGGCTTAGTACTAGGCCCAATCCTATTTTTAATTTTTACAAATTCTATGTCTGACCAACGCTTGAGGTAAGAACAAATTGGTTTTGCTGACGACATACCATATTCATACTGCAGTTGCAGATCTTAATCACGACTTGGAGATCCTGAGCTTGTAAACATCGACAAACCAAGATAATGTTTTTTAACCTTCCTATGTATACTGGTGCTTCACTTAACAGCATTTATATTCCATAGCAGCATACGCCATATGGTTTGGATAGCTATGGTACTTGCGAACTAGCTACCGTCCACATACATAGATCTAACCACCGCTAGATACTTATTTTACTTAAGGTGGCGCTATAAGCGTCTCCAGACAGCACGATTTTTTTGCTATCTGCTTCCAGTTTCGCACGCTAGGTTGACTGAGGTCCCCTTCCACTTGAGTGCTCCACCTGAGTCTTCGTCTTCCTCTACTGCGCCGTCCCACGGGGGCGGATTCGGAGACTTCTCGGACCGAAGCATTGATGTTCATCCGCTTTACATGACTCAGCCATCTTAGTCGTTGGATCTTCACCCTTCTGGCTAGGACGATGTCGCTGTAGAGTCCATACAGTTCATCATTGTATCTCCTCCTCCACTCACCATCAATGCAGACGGGATCGTAAACAACTTGAACTATTTTCCAAGAGCCAAGAGCCATTTTCTATAATTTCCATGCCTCTGCGCCATAGAGCAGGACTGGGACTATTAAGGTCTTCTATAGGGTAGCTTTTGTTGTTCGAGACAGAGCTTTGTTAGCCAACGCCTTCTTAGCCCAAAGAAGCTGCGGTTGGCAAGCACTTCAACACTTCATCTCAGCACTGGTGTAGTTCTTTGAATTGATAGATAGCGGAGTCTATGTAGGCGAAGTAATTAACTACCTTGAACTTATATCTATCGAGGTAGGATTTACCGACCTCAATGGAGCAGCGTGCATTCTTCATCGTCATCCTACACAGACGGACGAGTTTGGTAAGGAGGCCAAAACTCGACACTGGTCTTTATAGCTCGTCTCTTTAGATGCTAAAATACGCGGCTTTAAATCGATAAATAGGTGGTGTGTGGTCGATCAGAAGCTCATGGGTTTTCTCCAAGTTCTGCCGTAGTGTGAATATTTGATCGAATGTAGACTCTCCTGGCCTGAGGCCACACTGATATGGACCACTCAGTTTGTTGACGAACGGCTCTATTCATTCGCACAACACGGCAGATACGACCTTGTAAACGATGTTAAGATGACTGTGTAGTTAGCGCAGTTCTCTCTTTTCGTGAAGATCTGACGAATAATGCTCAGGTTTCATTCATCGGGCATACTATCGCCGCACCAAATGATCAGTTGGTGCATGCTCTTTACCAAGTCATCGCCTCCTTTTTTAAATAGCTCTGCAATCAGGCCGTCCACTTCAGACGCTTGTTAAATTTGAGCTTAGATATGGTTATCTTCACATCATCCAGGTGAGGTGGACGAAATTGTCGGTCTACATCGTGCAAGTTGAAAGGTTTATCCTACAGAAATGCTCTTTCCAAATCCTCAGGATCTACTGCGACTCTACTCCGATGTCCCGTTGTTCATATTTACAGGCTTCAGTTCGGGGTTTGTGTCCATGACATGTTTTGTTTACCTAACTTCCGAATCTCATTCCTGGAGTAGGAACTTGCAATTTGCTCAACCGCGCGCTTCTCATGCTTTGCGTGCGTGCGTCATCAAATCAGGGGTTTTGTCTTGATGGTCATGTGAAACCCAGCACATCAGTAGCGGCTTCTCTGATGGCTTTTTGGCAGTGTTGCCACTGATCTTTGTTGCTTGATGCTGGCAGAAAGGGACCTCTTAAGAGGCTAAGAGAGACTCGATCGAAAACCGATTTGGCGATCTCTTGTGATTGTAGCCCTCTGACATCGAAATGTCTTGACTACAACAAGGTAATAGTCCTCGGAACTTTCGCACATCCATATTACTGGAGGAGTGTCTTGCGTCAATCGCAATGGGATCATTAAATGGTTAACAGTTGATTAGGAGCTCTCCAAGTCCCCTTGTGAATATCATGATCGGGGAACCGCGTGCTAGCTACGAAAATGTTTCGTACCGCCGCAAAGTCGATTAGACTGAATCCGTTATCAGAGGTGGTGTCGTGTAGGCTATATCTTCAAATTGATCGTAAGTATTATTCAAGAACTCATAGAAGACATCTTCATCATCTTTCTCCTCTGTAGGGGCGTGGGCACATATCAGGCTAATGTTGGCAAATTAAGCAAATTCTGAGAATTATTTGGAAATATTAGAAATTCTGATTCATATTATGAAGAACCGGTAGGATGGCGAAAACCATTTGCATCTGTCGCGACAACCAAGCTGCGCATAGGGTTTTGCGGAGCCCTGGTACGACTTGTAAGATAGTTCGAGGATGCAAGACTTTACTAACCGCAGTCGGAGGCTATGTTCATTGAGAATTTTCTGGGTCCCAGGTCTCAACAGGACACTGTAGCCGAAAGTGGCAATGAATTTGCTAGCCAAGGTCCAGAGGTAAGTTTCTTTAAGACCAAAACCCATATTAGGTCTGCCTGCGTCTTTGGGTAAGGCCTTTGGTAACGGTTCCGTTTCATTTAAATGATTCCCTAGGTTGTACGCAGTCCTAGTCCCAGTCCTGCTCTATGGCACAGAGGCAGGGACATTATCAAAAATGGATGAGGGTGCTCTTGGCTGCCTCGAGAGAAAATTCTTCGAGTAATTTTCAGTCTCATCTGCATTGGAGGTGGGTGGAGGAGGAGATACAACGGCGAACTGTATGGACTCTACAGCACATCGACCTAGCCAGAATAGTGAAGATCCAATGACTAAGATGGCTGAGTTATGTAGAGCGGATGAACACCAATGCTTCGGTCTGAGAAGTCTTCAAAGTCTTCGGGACAGCGCAGCAGAAGAGGTGGAAGGGGACCTCATCCAACTTAGCATGCGAAACTGGAGGCAGCTAGCAAAATATAGAGGTAGCTGAAGACGCTAGTTGATTGAAGCCCAGATCCACCCCGGACTGTCGCGCCACCTAAAGCAAGTAAAGTAAGGTCGTACGAATGCTTCCCAGCGTCTCAAAGAGCCCGGCGGACTTCGTGCTTTCACTTAGTAGGAAAGTCTGCAGATTATTTACCGGCGTGTCGCGACGGGGCAATACAATTTTGCTAAGAACTTAGATCGCATCATGTTGCAGGTACTCTGCGTCTGCATGGTGGAGACCTACTGATACAAAAGGCGCTTCAACAACAAAGCGTTTGCTTATCTTTCATTGAAAGACCGGCAGACTGTAATCAAAATAATTAATAAGAAGTGCAATGATCTTGTTCTTAATGGGGAGACTAAATTGTTACTGAGAACTAGTTACTGTATTCTAGTCAACTACACATCTTACTTTTGCTGACTGAAAAAATGCAAGACCTTCAGGCACGGCTAGGATTCCAAGGCCGAACCTTCTACACTTTGGAAGCCACTTCACTCCCACTTGATCCCTGGCCACCCATGTCGACAGCGACGGAGGTACTGCTTAATTTTTGGTTCCATTTGTATTGAAGGGAAATGAATGAAGAACTGATTTCAACCAAATTGTGTACCGTAGAGCTCATCGATCTAATAAGGCGTCTACGTCTGCAGTAGCAATGGAAAGGAGTCCCTGTATATTTCAGGCAGAACTAAACGGCATCCAAGAATGTGCCAACTATAACACAACTCTGGTATCAAAGGTGCAGTCATCCATATATTCACTGATAATCAAGCAGCTATAAACGCCCTTAGCTTGCATATCTTTGACTCCAAATCAGTCATGTACTGCTTTAAAACCCTCCAGAAGCTTAGCTCAAGGAGCAAAACCAAACTATGATGGGTTCCTGGTCATGAGGGCATTGATGGTAATGAAAAGGCCGACAAGCTGGCCATAAAGGGCTCAGCAACTCCCTTTAAACCTAAAGTCCTCTGCTGTTGGGAGCACTCGAGATGCATCTCATATTGGGAGAATAGCCCCGGTCTAGAACAGATCAAATGAGCCATCCTGACCCTCAGGAAAAATTCCATGAGATCGGCACGATAGCTTAAACTTGGTGGCTTACCTTACAGGAAACTAGTCGAATCTCTGCAGACACTTTCAACACTTTTATGTGAATACCTAGCCTTCAACGGAATAAGATGGAATACTTTCTTCAGAAACTATTCGACAGCGTTGAATTAATGAATTGCTCTGCTGGTAGGGTTATCAACTTAATTCAGATGGTTGAAAACATACTAACCTAACCACAGTTCTGACAAACCAGTACAAAAGATACCGACTTGTTCGTTCCCCAATTGAATTACATTAATGTGAAAGAGCTGTTTTGATGTATGATGTCGCTGGTGTATGGGATTAACAGAATAATTACAAATCCAAACGTCATAACGGGGTCTATTTTTGGTAAGATTTTCTTCCAAATCCTTAAAACCACCACCACTCAAATTGCTATTTTCAGTCACTCATCTGAAATATTTAAGAGAATCCATAATTGACTGAGGCATCCAAAACGCAGCAATCCCACGATGATTGTAAATGTGTCCCCAACCCAAGGCTCCGGTGTCACTGTATTTTTTAAACACTCTCTGTGTTACAAGAGAATCCCTTTTAATTATCTAAAAACCTTTTAAAACCCCTCAACATAACCTAAACAAAAAGCAAATTCACTCTCTGGTTCAACCCTTCCTTTCATCCACAGTTAAAGCCCCTTTAAGAACTACTAAATGAAATATAGAAAATCCACTGTAACCTTCATGAAGGACCCATCACCCTCACTCAACCCTCGCAGTCCTTTTATGTAAAATTCAAAAATTCTTTCTAAACACAACCATCCTCTGCAAATAAATGCTTTATTGTACTTGGCCCCAATTAATATCCGGTTGCCGGAATGAATTTTCCAAAGTAATAACACAGAAACAAAAAACCAGTAAAAAACAGGAAAAAACACAGCAAAAATCCTTCCCTCTAGCGTCGTCGTCGTGCTTTTTCGGTGAAAAAAAAAAAAAAAAAAAAAAAACCAATCCACCCCACGGCGGCATGGTGGCATTGGCCAAGAGTTGAAAGGGAAACCTGGGACTACCCGAAAATTTTTCTCACACCGTTTACGTTCTCTCATGATTGCCAACAAGAATTTGATTACAAATTTATTCGCTCTCGTTCTTTGACTGTCTTCTCGTCTCATCCTTTTTCTTTTAACCACTCACCCATCCCACTGTGAAGGGGGTAAAATGGAGATGTTAACAATAATCATAATATTCCCGTTAGTGCCGTTGTTGGGGGTAATTTTATATCAGAGGGTTGGCCAATTTTACATGATCTCTATGCGGCACTTTACCCTCAGCACCCTATAGTCGTATTTGCAGCTTCCTCTTGTCATTCTCTTTTGTGTATCATTCACCGGAAATGGAGTTATTAAGGATTCTTTATGTGTTCCTCGATGTCTTTCGACTGACTGCTGTAGTCAAGTATGAGGGGGTTGTGTCGCCGCCGCCGCCGCGCCGTTGCTGTTGACGCTGTCGATTATCGATTGTTAAGGACAAATGCGAGGCGGCGCTTTTGTTCATTTAAGGGAATAAAAAAAAGGACTTCATCCCTTTTTTACAACGCGGAATAATGATTTTCCTTTGGTATCACGGTGTCGTAAGAAAATATTGAGATATGGCAAACGATTTGTTTGCATTGGTTTTACGAGAGGGGGAGGGATACAAATCAGCAATAAATTTGAGAAGGTCTTTGAGCATGGGAAACACTTTGCAGATAAAGAAACATGAATGAATCGAGAGGATCTTGTAAAAAGTAAAAGCAATCAAGTGGTTGCATATAGCTAGTGCCGACTTGCTTGCATTTCGACCGTTTTGGCAGATCGACTACCGACGATTCTAAGACTTTGTTCACCGTAACAAGTGTATAGTTTGCCACCCTCAATATGTTGAATTTGGCAGTGCATATGTACATAACTGAACATACGGTCCCACGTTAGATAATCTGGTTGAACTTCGGTGCATAAGACTGGTTCAGACAGACCACAAAGTTGAAAGTATGTCAGAGGCAGACTTCATGCTTATCTGATTTCAGTTACTTCAACACATTAGGGATAAACCTTATTTGAACATATACAACATCTAACCGTGATGGCGAAAAGAAAAAAGTGACGGAAGAGTTCTCATTGAACCATATGTATCATCACAGATGCACCATTCTGTGAAGAATTTCTGTTCCTCCATTCTGGAGGTTGTGCTAACTACCTGACTACTATACCCTGTGAAGGGATGAATAGCTTTGGATACAGATCTCCAAATTGCTGACGACCATATTAAATTAAAAATTGATTGATCCTCCACGTGCGTGGTGTTGTCATGAAGCATGGGTGCTTAGGTGTAAAGGATTCTTCCCCCTCGGCGGATAGGGGAACATTTTTATGCAACCGAGAGACAATAATAATTTTGCCGCTCGACTCAATAATCTTTAAAATGTCTCCACTTTCGGAGCTTCTTCCATCAAATTGGTGGCCAACAGGCGGATTGCACTATTCGCACCCATAGCGAATTAGTCTTATATACAAGCACCCCTCCACAGAGGAGAAAGATGACAATACAAAGATAGCTTCTAAGAGCTTTCGAACAAGACCTACGGGCAATGCCCTTTTTGGCGATTTTAATGCAAAGCTAGGAAGAGAAGGCTTTTGGCGGGCAATAGAAAACTCCCGAAAGTAAAAATTGCCTATAAAAAAGCTTCTAAGGAGTGCCGTTATGACTCGGCGATAAAGCGTAGGCTCCGCTCAGATGTGACAAAAATGACAACATGAGCAACACAAATGAGTGCCAAGAAGCTAGGCCATGGCCCACACCCGGCTGCCAGCGCCACGGTGTTTGTTTTTTAGGAAGAGAAGGCATCTTTGGTAGCACTGTCGGAAGATATGGCCTGCACGACACCACCTCCGAACGGATTAAGGCTAATCGACTTTGCGGAGTAGCTAGCACGCGGTTGTCACATCTTGATATTCACAGGGAGCCTTGGAGAACTCCTGATCAATCAACCGCCAACCATATTGACCACATTGCGATGGACGCAAGACACTCCTCCAGTACAATGGATGTCCGAACGTTCCGAATAGTCACCGAGCAGCGGTAAGATAAGCTAATACTGTGAAATATTTTGACTTCAGACTGATGGAATCACAAGAGATAGCCAAATTCTTTGGCGATCTTAAGATGTTCACTGCCAGACGCACGCAAAGCGGCACCGCAAAGAAAGACTAAAGCTGCTCACGAGCTCTATGAGCAAAAGAAGAGAGATGAACACCGGTTTCTCAGAAGAAAAAGATGGAGAACGTGAGGTGCTCGCGATCGAGTAAATTGAGAGATGGTACTCCAGGAATGAGATTCGCAAGTTCTACCAAAAAGTAAAAATGGCATGCCGCGAAAACAAACCCCGAACCGAAGCCTGTAGAGATGAACAAGGGAACATCGCAGTAGAATCGCAATCGATGCTGAGGATTTGGAAAGACCATTTCTGCAGACTATATAAGGGCGACGACGAACCAAATACCGCTGTCAGGCAGAATCAACCTTTCATCCTGGACGATGATGACCAACAATTCCGTCCACCCGACATGGACGAAGTGAAGATAGCTATATCTAAGCTTAAGTCCAACAAAGCTGCTGGAGCGGACGGCCTGACTTGAGAGCTCTTCAAAGCGGCAGGCGATGACCTGGTAGGGAGCATACACCAACTCATCTGTAAAATATGGTCGGACGAAAGTATGTCCGATGAATGGAAACTGAGCATTCCTCAAGAAAGGAGACTCTACGGCTTGCGCTAACTACAGAGCCGTCAATCTTCTTAAGATCGGATACAATATCTTATCTGCAGTAATGTGTGAACGCCTTAAGCCGTTTGTCAACAATCTGACAGGTTCATATCAGTGTGGCTTCAGGCCATGAAAGTCCACCATCGACCAGATATTCACACTACGGCAGATCCTGGAGAAGACCCATGAGCTTCAGATCGATACACACCACCTATTTATCGATTTTAAGACCGCGTATGACAGCATCTATAGACACCAGCTATTCAGAGCAGTGTCTGGTTTTGGCATCCGCCTGTACAGGAAGACGATGGAAGATGCACGCTGCACCTCTCACCGAGACCTTTGATGTCAAAAAGGGATTTAGACAAGGCGATGCGATGTCATGCGATTTCTTCCATATCAAACTCAAACACAAGAAGTACAATTACTCGCATACGCCAATAATATCGGAAGAAAGAAGCGTGATGTCAGTCCTGCCTTCGCGAGCATTGAGACGAAAGCGGCGAAAAAGGGCTGTTTGCTCTAAAGCAGAAAGGACACTCAACACTGACGTCTCGGAGAGAAAGTCACCTTCAACAGATGTAAGGACTTTCTTTACCTAGGCTCCGCTATAAATACAGACAACGACACCAGCGCTGATATCCAGCGAAGAATAACCCTTGCCAACCGCTGTTTCTTTGGGTTAAGAAGGCAGTTGACAAGCAAAGCCCTATCGCGTACAAAGAAATTCACCCTATATAAGACCTTGATAATCCCAGTCCTGCTCTATGGCGCAGAGTCAGGGACATTATCGAAAATGGATGAGGCGGCCTTAAGAGCAAAATTCTTTAAATGATTTTCGGTCCCTTCCAATTGATGGCGAGAAGGGGAGGAGATACAACGGCGAACTCTACTCGACATTGACCTATCCAGAAGACTGGAGGTCCAACGACTGAGATGGCTGGGTCATGTAGAGCAGATGGACACCATCGCTTTGGTCCGAGAGGTCTTCGAATCCGCCCCGAGGGTTAGCGCAGCTGAAGAAGACCGCGACTCAGGCGGCGGACGCAAGTGGATAGGACAAACTTTGCGTGCAAAACTGGAGGCGGCTAGGAAAGGATCAAGCTGACTGGAGACGCTTTTTGACAAGCCCAGGTCCACCCCTGACTGTTTCGCCACCGTAAGTAAGTAAGTAAAAGTAGTCTTACTTGGGTCCCAACAAGACGGCGCTAATTGCCACACAGCCGTAAAACCATGGCTTCATTGCGAAAACGATTCGGTGAATAATTAATTTCACGTTGAGGACCTCTGAATTGGCCGCTTAAATCATGTGACATCACACTTCTAAACTTTTTCTTTTAAGACTACGTAGAGTCCAATTAATCCATCTAGGGTTGAGGAATTAGATGCCAACATTACTACATTCAAATAGCACTCAAATTGTTTTAAACAGCAAGTCCTCATAAGAAAACTGGTAAATGGAGTGAAGCACACACATTTGGGCAATCCCACAAGTAGCATAATGCAGATGTGTTGGAGAAATATGGGCCATTAGATGTCATTATACACTTTACATATTTGAACAGTTAATAAAGGCAGACGGAGTCGATAGTATTTTATATGGAAACTCAGAACTTTAAGCTTTGTAAGGCCTGATGATGTTCTCCTAACTAGTGGCATATCCCAAAAGGATCTTCCTTCTTCCTCTCATCAAAGATGCTGGCAAATTAAATGGCGATAGGACTGTGCACAGAAATAGAAAAGTTGTTTCGCAAAGAATGCATCTCAAACCATGTCTCTTCCAGGAGTGTAAAAAATTTCTAAGTTCTAAGAGGTGACCAATTCATAACGTCCCCAAGTACTTTTCTATGCAGAAGAAAAACGTTCTCCAAAAAAAGCATTGCAGCTACATAATCCGAATTAAAATAAAAATCCAAGCCAATCGAACGTTTTATTTATCGTTCAACTGCAATCATAAAAGCGAATGTCAATTGAAGCAACACTCAAGACAATTCCTGTAATAACATTACCCAAAATCCATAAATCTCATCCACATCAAGCATCCATAACCAATTTACAATAAAAAATATTCCAAAATCAAAAATCGTCACCAAATATGAAAATCCCATCACCCAGAGTCTTGAGTGTTGGAGAATTATTGCGAGCAATTCCAATCCAAGAAGAGATGATCCCAGAAATTTGCATGATGAAATTCGAATTCAGTGCGGTCTCCTACAATCATTCTGAATGGAAGGAGTTATACCTAAATACAAAATTCAAAAATTCATTCACTAAACCCATTTATGCGCCTTCGATTGTGGATACCTTCTCATCGAAATTGGTCGTTTTTACGATACAATTTCCAACGCACATCGGCCAGGGTGTGCCCTTTTTATCCTTTATCTCATTTTGAAGCGTCCGCGTCCCCCGGATCAGTCATAGCTAGCTCGTCTTCAGAAATAACATCAATTTGTGAAATGGCAAAGATGACCCTAAATTATATTTCTTACAATAACCAGGAGTAAACCCTCTTTTGGTTGGCTTCTCTTTTTGGTATGCTTCACCGGTTACATCACCTTTTTTTTCTTTTTGTAAAGTCGTCTTCTTCATTTTCTTCGTTTTGGAACCGGAAAACACCGTCTTCGTTGTCGTTGTCGTTGTCGTTGTCGTAAAATCATGGGAAACCCCCAAATCTCTGCAGGGGTTTTTCTCCTTTCATTTCTGATGGTCCATGGCCATTTTTCCAATGGGTTGAGAAGAGGAGGATACATCATCGATCAGATAGCAAAGCACTCTCTTTCTCGTGTGTGAATGTTCGTATCCACTGTAGGGAGGACAGGGGTCAATATGTGGTGGCAGGAACGAAGACTTCCTTTTCCTCTTGGAGCTTCTTCAGTGCACACAAAAACCCAAAGTCAATGCTTAATTCTGGAATGCTGTGTCCTTGTGACTTTTGATTACACCAAAAGCAACTCGTTATCTTACTTGCAAGACATGACAAATCCTTTCCAACAAAGTCTCCATGTCTCTACGTCTCTACTCACTTCCTTGTAATCTGCCCTTGAGTCCACCTTTTATGGGTTGTCTTTTACACACATCTATGGGTAACCCTTTTTTTCAGGATCAGACTATAAGCTTCCCTCGACATGTACACGATTTATCGATTTTCATTGAATTAAATTTAAGGAGCGATTTTCCAATGCATCCTTTTGAATTTTCACTTTTCAGGTGTCAGCTAGGGTTTGGTCCTGAATTTGTAGGATGTACAGATATTTAGGCACCACCCATGTATGAGTGGGAGTGTTGGTGATCAAAAGGGTCAAAACGAAATCAATGACGACGATGACAACGAACAATTTTTCGATGGAGGGATAATGGTGTTACCTTTGAAAGCAGGAGAAATTATATGACAATTTCCGGAAAAACGGTGGAAATTCTTGCCGATGCACGTTTTTTGATTTAAGGAGATACGTACCTTTCGGTGAACCTTTTGAAAAGACTTGAATTATGTACATGTTAGACATGAGGGCAGTGTCTGATTAAGAAGGCTGATTTCAAAGAAATTGTGTGCACGTGTTTGACCAGGGCTGTGTCAGCTTACAGGAGGCTTGAGAAAGGCAACATGATTCGTTACTATCAATCAAATGTTTGACCTAGCACTAGCACAAGAGCAGAGATGCAAATAGTTGTAGGTGGATCTATTAGAGGCATTTAGTTCTAAAATATGGTAATTCTGTGAATCTAGTCAGATAGCTATGACCTCACCAAGCCAGTTAAAAAGGATCAAGGAAACTACTGAATACAACATCACCGCCACTTCCGTATACTGAGTTGCAAATATATGGGAACACTCGACCTGTATAACCACAGCTGAGTTAATTTAATTTCGGCCCGCAAAACATATGTAGAGAATCAAACATGCTAGAAACTGAATGATCGTACTACAGACAACCACAGCCAAACGGACAACGACTTTCAGCTACGCACATTATAAGCTCGGCAGCTTTTAATCAAAGCAACCCACACACTCGGCGGCAAAGTGCAGACACATGGACAGCGAGCGGATTTTGAATGATGACATCCCTTAGCCCAATCGGCTACAAGGAATCCTATTTCAACTAAGCGAATCTTGCAACTCAGATGAATAATTTAGAGGCATAATCGGTAAGAAACAAAATGTAGAGGACGCTTTCCGCACATTAAATGAACTTCTACCAGAGACACTTGCAAACCTCTCGAATCCCAAAAGAACATCGAGTTCTGCTAAGCAGGGGTGTTCAGACTATCGTCAGAACAAGGTAAAAAACTGTTGAAATCCGAAAAAAGCAAAATTTGGCAGCAACACCTAATTACGGAATCGGAATGTATCTAATCAATGACACAAATATTACCCAGCTTACAAGGGCGTCTGTGGTAAAATCTTTTAAGCCGTTTGTGTCGTGTTAAATAAAAGAAATTTAGTGCTTATGTCCGATAAACTCCTTCTGAGAGTCTGAGGGTATCTTGACAATAAAAAGCTTGAAGCCATTCCAATGACTACTACGAAAACGCACTCGCCATGAGGATTATTGAGAAAATCCGGGTTATTGAAACTTTAAAGAGTAATAAAACTCGATTCAGAACTCAGCAGACCTTTTAATATCCAATTTAGAGGACATGGATTGCAGGTCTAATCAAGTTAGGCCCATTGTGGTAATGTTTATGTTACGTGGATAAGATGTTGAGTGACATCAAAGCCATCTGTTCTGGGTAGGTAATTTCCTATGAAATAACGCGCGAGTCGACATTGACATCCTTTATAGTCCTCATCGAACAAACATCTCTCTCCCAAAACTGTCTGATCATATGCTCCAAACTATCTTCGATAAAGTGAACGATGTCGGCGATAAACTTACTGCAACCCGATCGAGTCGTGTGATGTGCGATGTTGAACACCATACTTCAAGAATAAATATCGTGAAACACACCAATCCACCCCTGGGATTACCTGAATATCCACCATAATACATCGCTCATGAATGAATAAATGGAAGCCCAAAGTGGATTCCCGCTCTCCTCCACATTCTTCGAACAGCCCAAACTAGTGCTTTCAACCTGACAACCGAGGACACATTTATGTCAACTACTTTATTCGCTGTCCCACGGCAAGCCATCAATCACTTTAATTTGACGTGGATACCTTCCAAACTGCAACGAAGGCTAGCCAACCTTGCATCGAAGAACCAATTACCAAATGCGTCCGCCAAAAGCTATTGTTGATTGAATTTTAACTTAACCATCACCCAGCACTTTTAATATTTCACCACAAAAGCAACCGCAGCTCCAAGCTTCACGCCAAAACCAGTAAAAAAATTACCAAGTTTATCCAAATAATCAAAACTCACAACTTCTTCCCTTAACGAATTTACCTGTAATGAAGCTTTAAAACTAATTTTCCATTCATACTTTAACTCCGCCAACTCCACCCCTAAAGTTAACGTTTCTCTTTTGTTTTAACCCCTACCTTCAGACTTGCACCTCTCATCCCTGAACACAGACGCGTTACACTAATCCCGATCTCATAACTAGGGCTTAGGATCCTAACTTCATCAGCTCCCATATTTTAAGCCTCACTATCAAAAGTCCTACCTGTTGCGAAATCAAACCAATCTTCTACATCATATTCCTCTTTCATTTACCCCTATTCGCAGGCCACTGTCAAATTAACGCAGCTAACTAGCGATACTTATAAATTCTGTCATACGCTCGCTAGGCTTAGAGATAAAAAGATAAACGAGAATATATGTACGTCTATCTATATGTATAATCGGACTCTGTGTGCTAGGAGTATAAAACAAAGCTTCATGGTTTTCACCCAGTAGGCAGTCCACTATAGCGGTGTTGCTAGTCCCAGGGAACTTCATATAAAGCATTATAAAATCCTCCCAATAAGTTGCAGGCGATCTTGCACCTCTTCGCAATTATCTACATTCTAGAAGAGTCCCACACCTCCAACGCAGTCAATTTGGTCACAAAACTAACAAGTCATGCAAAACCATACTCACGTTCCATTTCCCGTACGAAAGCGACGTAAATTCAAAAACTCATGCTCTGACTGAAAATAATCGTATCTGCAACAATAAAAACCAAAGTTATTCTTTCTTTCTTTACGTACCACTGACGTGTACGAGTAGATCCAATTTTAATGTCATAGCTAGGGCATTGCTCGTAGGTCTTGTTAAGGAGCTCGTAGAAGGCATCCTTGGTGTCGTCATCTTTCTCCTCTGTGGGGGCATGCGCGCATATGAGGCTAATGTTGGCGAATTTAGCCTTGATGCGAATTGCTACGAGACGCTCGCTCACATGCCGGAAGCTGAGGACTTCTTGTCTTAGTCTGCCTCCGACAACAAATCCGCATCCAAATAAGCGCTGATTTTGCCGTCGATAGCAATTGCCGTAGTAGATGTCGCAGTTTTTCATCTTCTTTTTGTCCGGCCCATCCCATCGCATTTCTTGGATGTCGGTTATGTCTGCTTTGCAGCAGTCTAGCGCCTCCGCTAGTGGCTCGGCTGCACGTGGTCTATTAAGGGATCTAATATTCCACGTGCATATCCGAAGCTCATTGTCCTTAAATCGTTTGCGTGGGTTGTCAACAGTAGATCCGTCCATATCCGAGGCTTGTTGATGCTTCGTAACTTAATTCTTTTTAAATGGCCGGGCAGTTACCCCCAACCTGGAGGACCAGTTTCATTTTTAATGCCCCTAGGACGGGGGTCGGTTACACCGATGCCAGTAACCCTTTCAATGATGTGAGTGCTGCCGTTGGCCCTTATAGGGCTCGTCCGCCACCATCTCTTTTCCAAGACCCTGACTAAGTCCTGGAAATCCTTTCCGGCCTGAGCTCCAAATATGTCGGAGTAGCTCGGATAAGGTCTTGTTTTGTTTTTCCGACACTAATCCTGGTTAATGACGCAGGAAACTCGCCTTTTGCCCCCTTCACTTCGCAACCTCTAGTGAGATTCCCAGATGGCGCCACGGGGAGGTGTGAAGTAGGACTTATTAGCAGAGCTGCAAGATGTTCGGCTGCAGAGGCTCATTCTCGTTATTTAAGGAACCAGCACCTATCGGAAGATGCTACTTCTACGAGGCCTTTTACTAATCGTTGCCATCCACCATGTTATCTAATAATAATAATAATAATAATAATAAGGCATCTATAGTAATCTCTGCTCACGATGCTCTAAGTGGAGCTGAAGAAGAAACGTTATGGTTCGTTGTTCTTGGGACTTGAAGAACTCTTAAGAAGATGAAATATTTTTCAGTCAAAGAAACTTCAAATTAGTGGATCTGTTGCTTTCTTGTTCTCGAAGGTGTAGATGGAGGTACAAAGTCCTTGAGCACACTTCAACGCATATTAACTACTCATACTTAAGTATCGGTTATAGTTATGCTATCATGAGCTGTTACAAAATTTTTTCTTAACATACCACCGTAACCTCTCCTTTTGTAATAAGTAAGGAACACTATGAATCAGAGCAGATGTCTTCAAATATTGGATAGCAATAACATCTATTGCTGCATGAAGAGAACTCAACCTCTGAGAGATTGCGTATCCACATATTAAGGTATCATGTCCTTCTATACGAGTATAAGCCCAAGTAAAAGTGCATTGAATTTATAATGCGAGAACAAAAATTATATCTGGATGCTATCAGCTAGAGGAAGGTTCCTCTGGGTAGTAGACCGGCACCTCGACTTTCAACTTTATACAGTAACTAAGCACCAACATAAAGTTTATGATTAGGTAAGCGAAATACTTAAGGCATAGGTACACATATACATTCATACGTTAAAGCCAAGAGTCATGATAAAATTGCATTTTAGTTTCATAAAAGACCAACGCCATTTTCAGTACTTTAAATTGGTTGGTAATGCTCTGGCCCAGTCCTCGCTAAAAAGTTTATAGAGTAAGGGCAACCAACTGTCTCCTCAAACCTTAAGTAAATGTAATATAGTATGTGTGAATGAATTAGAAACTCCACCAGAGTGCACAGCATCAACCGGGGGAAAAACATCCTTTTCAAAGGAGACTACTCAGAAATGGACAAATGTGTCATGAAGCGATATAGCGGAGGATATAGGTTTCCAGAAGCATTATATCCGTGCCATAAATGTACGTGGTTATCCTTAAGTGCAAGGTAAGACGTAAAAAGGGTGCGCAAATGTAATTGTGGACTAAGGTTTCATTGTCATTTGTTGCTTTTAAGCTAATGGTACTCGTATACGAATATCTACGTGTATCTACAGTATTATAAGCTGTAGTATTGGTCTGTACCACTAAGCAATTTTTTTTTTAAATTTAGGTATTTACAAGGGTATTATTGGATTTGAATTTTAAGCTACCATTCAGTGAAATACTACAAGGAATAAAACTGGCCCAACAATAGCTCTTAAGCACGACTTATGTCAAAGGGTTTAGCTAGATAAATCGACTTTTGATGTCCCGGCTTATCCACTGGTATACAAAAAGTCCATGAAACAAACAATAGACTTCGCTCCAACTAGTATTTGAGTTAGAGAACCTTCTTTCGTAAGACCAATCTGATTTTATACAAACTTAGCTTCCCGGTTTTGCGGAGAGTTGAAACTTATCATCAGTAGATGAAGAAGTGCAGGGCGTTTAGGGAAAAGATAACGTAATGCGTGTGATTTTTGGGCCCGTTTGTATTTGCGGAGAATGGGGAAAGAAATTCAACCATATTGATCTAGTTAGGGGTCTACAGGACTATTGTCTAAGATGGCCATGTTGAGTGAATAAACATCATAGCTTCTGCGAAATCTCTCTGTTCCAATTTGACAGCAGACCGAGAGGGACGTCTTTATTTTATTCGAAATTAGTCGGCGCCTAATTTGGCGCTGCGGAAAGGATCACCTCCAGCGTTCCCAAATATCATTTAAAAGAAGGATTACTTTCGCCAGACAACTCTGCTTTCATCTATAACCATCGCTTGGAAGGATTGTCTGGAACAGTTGACAAAAGTTTACGCTCTGGCAAGTAATATCAACGATCCGGGAACGATACTCATAGCTTTATGAAGGAGTTATGAGACATCGCTAGAAGTAAACCAATGAAGAATACAGAGGCCAGGAACAGCCCCACTTTTGAGAGTTCCTCGACAAATGCCTGCAGTGGTCGACAGCTTTTGGCGAAATTTGCCGGACATAAAACTATAATAAGAGCTGATCTTTGGTGCAATCTTTTTGAGGGAGTTACACGTGACAAATCCGACAATGAACGCATCTTTGAACTCATGTCTTACCTGGTGGACCATGCACTCAACTGGTTTGCGTCAGAAGTAGTACCACACATAGCGAGTCTCACTTGGGCGGCAGTACGAACACCCCTGATTGCACGATTCGGTCAAGCTGTTGCAAATCCATTAGTCGAAGCTCAACACCGATTCCTCAAACCTCCCGAAACCGTTAAGTCCTACTACGAAGATAAAATGCGGCTTCTGCGATACGTCCAACTAGCAGAGGCTGATGCCGTCACTCAGTTAACTGATGGCATGCCTCAATGTTATCGAGGGTTTCTGTTATAAGCGACACCAACAACAGCAGCCGATTGGCTTGCAATTACACTTCGACTGGGAACAACATAAGGACGACAGTCAATACGTCAATCGAAGCCACATCCGACCTTCCAAAAACAGTGAGAGATGATGCTCAATACTCAAGGCTTCATCAGGCAACGGCCTAAATAAAAACCTCCAAGTCCATGTCGTTATTGTATGTAAGTGGGTGAAACACAATGGCACTGGAACCTGGAGTGTCAATAAAGACGATAACAGGCAGATCAGCAGCAAATGGCGGACAATGACCAACCAGCTACAACCCTAAGTACAGAAGATTCAAACATCGACAACAACCCGGCCCCTGAAAACTTCCTGGGCGGTCGCCGATAATAGATATAGCAGTGCGGATCAATGACTCACCAACACGTGCAATAATCGACTCCGGCAGTGCCATCGATGTCATCAGCTTATCACACGCCAAACATCTAGGGTTAAAGCCAGATCCGCACACAGCTATTTTCGTAGACTGACTGCAAATATTTTGGAACTTCCACCACATGGCTTCATCATCGGCCTCAACACAGGTAAGCTATTTGGTCTTAATCTTGATTTTTCTGGCAATCTATTTTACAGCACGGATCCCGTCGATAAGCGCCAACATACGAGTATCTGCCTTGAAGCATCGGCACTTACTCCAATCGATCCACGAATTCAAGAAATAATGCATAACACTCAGCAGCTCTTCGCCACAGAGAGTAACGACGTCGGGCCACTGCATCACATTCGGTTGCTAACAAAGCAACAGCCCATCGCTCCATATCGTCATTTGGATAAAGAATCTAAAGAAATAGGAAACCAGATCACACTTCACGCTCGCTCCAAAGATGGACGGGACACGTCGACTATGCATCGACTTCCGTCATATCAACGCAAATAAGATACTCGTAGACGAAAGGGAACCTATTCCTCGCATCCAAGATGTCATCGATCAACTTTCAACTTCACGTGTTTTTTCAACCCTTGATATGGTATGGGGTTCCTGGCACATTGCACTGGACCACGAGTCTGTTGAGAAGACCTCCTTCGTTACGTCAGATGGGCAGTTCGAGTGGACTGTTCTTCCTTTTGGTCTCAAGAATGCGCTCCGTACGTTTCAGGGCGTCGTACGCCAAGTTCTCGGTGACTTCATCAACAATGGTGTTATTCCGTATTAAGACGATATCATTGTCTATAGCAACGATAAGGAAGAGTACGCCAAACTTCTTCGGGATATTTTCGAACGCCTTACTACAGCCAACGTTAGACTGCGGCGTGAAAAATGTCACTTGGCTCAAGTTGAAGTGGAATTCCTAGAGCATGTCATATTCAATGAAACAGTTCGACCATCACAGGAAAAACTTTGCGCAGTCAAGAAATACGAGCCACCCACCGATGTCAAATCACTCTAGCGGTTTCTCGGCTTAGCGAACTATTACCTACGGCGCATTAAGAACTTCAGCTCCATAGCAGAACCTCTTACCCGACTGACTAGGAAGGATGTCAAATTCGAATGGGCTACACAACAACAGCAAGCGTTTGAATCAATCAAAGAGGCACTCACAACAACACCTGTTATCGCCATCTTTAGAAGTGATCGACCCATCTTCCTTTATGCAGACGCTAGCACCATAGGTATTGGAGCCATTCTTATGCAACCTGGGGATGATAGATAGCTGGAATGCCTTGCAGTCGTTAACTCCATGGAGCGTTTTCATATGTACGTTCATGGCCGACATGTTGGCACCTTTTCGAATCACTTTGCCCTACTGTGGCTACAATCGACTTTTCAGGTGGTCAGTATGTCTTTCCGTATACACGTATACTAAACATCACAGACCTGGAAAACTAAACGCAGCTGCAGATGCCTTATCTCGCCAGTCAGTATCAATGCTTATTCGTACAAGCGAACTCAACCGTGCTCAAGAAAGAAGTCCTTCAAATGACGCTGCTGTTATGAAAGATGCGCGCGGGTTCGAAGTTCAACGACATCGAGGGAAAACAGTGACTAATGACGTACGCGAATATGTGCAAAGCTGAGCGACTTGCCAACTAGTCAAGCCAAGCAACCGCCCAGCTATGGATTCGCTACAACCAATACCAACTCCTGGCTAACCATAGTTTTGGATGCTTCTTCTTTAAGAACTGAAGAAAAATATTCATCTGTTATCGATCATCACTCATACATCACAACGTTTGAGCTACAGCAACACAGCGGAACATAGCTAACACTTTAATTCAGGTCATCAGTGGTATTTGCGAAAAGGCCAATGCCGCTAAGGATAATACCTCTCCAATTGAAGCTCGATCTGAAGCTATAAGACGTTCAGATGTAACGAAGACTTTGCAACATGACTCGGTTCATCAGGTATCACAGTTGGAAGTTGGCGACCTCGTTGTGCGAAAGATTGCTGACAACCACCCGTCACGTCATAAGCTACCGCAAACTTATACTGGGCCCTAGGTCATACTGCGTTTACTTGGACCTGAAACGTTTCGCAATCGATTTATCGTGGGCAACCTAATCACCAGCAATTCTCCAGCTCATTCCTCACAACTGCAGCGTTTTCGGCCACGAGCCGAAAATTTCTTGGCGTCGGGGGAGTGAAGCGGCAGCACTTATTACAGTTGCATAAACTGCCCACGGCAGTGCTCGCATTGTTAAACAACTGACGGAGACTGACATCTCTCTCTTTCGTCTGGGACGTCTTTTTTTTATCGGAGCAAGGGAAATAAGTGCTCCTTGAATCGTTGTATTGTTGTCTGCTGATAGTCATGTGATTCATTGAATGCAAAAGCGATTTTCACAAATCCTTTAAATCTACTTATTGTTTTCAGTTATATTCTGAGATAGTCCCCTAACTGTTGACGCATACCAACTTCTGTCAATATTACCATAGTTATATTTTTTGACGCTATTTGCACGGTACAAATGATAACTTTTTAATCTTCAGACTGTGTAGTCCGATATTTCCTGCCTATCTGATAAGCCCCAACTCACTTTGTGGGATACCCGATACTTCCACAAATGTCTTTGATGGCTAGGAGTCTGACAATACAAAATTCGACAAAACTGCTTGCACATATCCACTGGGCGTTACATATCTTATCCCAATCACATTTTCATCGTTTTGTGTAAAACTGTAGGCGTCTCCTGATCGCGGTTTCCTCCAGTGTGCAACACTGTAGAATTAAGGCCAAGGTAGTTGGTCCCAGAGTTTTGTATAAAATCAAACGGTCGCCAACCGCACACATTCTTTTTTGCACGAAAATTATGCAGGCCTTAACGCTCCAGAATCTATTGTTATAGATTTGTAAGTAAGACATTGGAAGATAATCCGCCTGTACGGTGCCACACTACGCTAGGCCATATGTAACTTCCACTAATTTGCAGAAAGCGCCGCAAGGAGAAGTGAGGTAGGACTTCTTTATGTTGCTAAATTCGGTGTAAGTATCTACAAGCAATCTCTGCACTACATGTTGCTTAATTCGGTGTAAGTATGTGCAAGTAATCTCTATACAAAGGGCCAAATAAACGGCGACCATAGAGGCCATAACATATTCAAGGGGGTTGCATGTATGTCAATCAGAACTTGATGCCACTTCGTCAAACCTACAAAGCATTTTCTTGCAATTAACGAAAATCTTCAAATAAACAAAACCTTTGAATCATCATCCACCAGATATGGATTGGAATTACATGCTGATGTCGCAGGTAATAAATTTTTCCCTAAGAATTCCCCATTTCAGACCAAACAATTATTATTCCACCCATGGAGTTACCCACGTTGGTCATATAAGCCATGCCATACGCGTTAATTAAAATCCTTAATCTTCACCCTCATTGCCCTGGCACCTTTTGCTAATCACAGGTCGGATTCATATTTTAGAGTGTCACCCTACTTCAAAATTATGCTTGGCAGCCTTTCCGGCGTCTTGTCGTGCCTCGTTGGTCCCCAAAAGGATTAGGATTAGATATGAAGCCAACAAATCTAGACCACACCAGACACTACTCTCATTCTCACCGGAAACATTTTTATTAGTTTCTGTAAAAGGCGCCAAGCCTAGATCTAACGAGCGAAGACGAAAACGAAAACGACGACAACAACGACAAATACGTCGGTGGCGTCGGTGGAGTCGGTGTTGGCAAAAGGCGGCAAACCGACAGTAGGTGGTGAGGTGTTACACTAATTGATTTCCAACTCATTAGGCATAATTTTAATGCCTGAGTAGAGTGTAGGGATACGTAAATTACGACTAGATTCACTTCCGGCATAAAAGGCCAAAATTCGCAGAATCCAGTTTCTTCTTTGGATTTGGCTTCCTTTTTGGTAGTCTCTGGCTGTGCCTCTGGCTATGGCTAAGAAAAAACAGATTTTCACATCTTAATTGGGGAGCGGTTTATCCGAGAGAGTACTGTGGGGTTTCCAGCAATTAGTTTTATTACCTCGTGTCATGTGGAAGGAATTTGAATTTATGATTAAGGGAAACAACATAATTCATTAATTTATCCTGAAGTCGAAGTGGCTCGCATGGAACTGCGTTGTCGCTGTGCTCATCGGTAAACAATAAATCAGCAGAATACTGATTTTCCACATTATGAACACTGTAGGGTTCTTAACTGTAATCAGACGTTGGAGTTTGGAGCTCGCAATTGGAAGTGGTAGTGGTTTTTCAACAGAAATCATTTCAAATGGAGTGCAAATTTGTTGTTGTTAACAAACATTATTCACGGATCAAAGTCATGTAAAAGTCAAAGGACGAAAGCGATGTCGAACTGAATATGTACGTCTTATATGCATATATATAATGGATTTACAGCAATCGAATTTTCTTATCCTACTTTACCTTAGGTGGTGCTACAGTCCGGAGAAACCCAACCCTCAATAGTGATCAAGATATCGAAAATTGAGGAACACACCGAACGTTGATAAGACATTGTTATATGATAGGAAAAAAATACAGATAAACCCCAAAAATGTCTTGAAAAATTTGATAGGGAATCTGCTCTGTTTGCTGAACTTAAACGCGCACCGTCGTTCAGGTATGCTCTGGTCACCCAAATAAGGCTCTTGCGCCGGAAAACATAAAAAAGTCTACAAAATCGCCTTGAACAACCTCACAGGGAAAATGAGATGGCTGACATTGCACGGATTTCAAAAGGATATTATTCTAAATGAGAACTTGGGTATTGAAAGCTCTGTTAAAAGTTGGTGCCGCTGTGTTGACGATTCAGAGCGCTGTTTTGAGCTGTTAAAATGAAGTGAAAACGATTTTTTATGCGAAGTGTATGACAGTGTATGAATTATAAATCCTAACACCTGTTCGCTAACCTCAAAAAAAACCGGAAAGAACTTTAATGAGGAGGTGGTCGCCGAAACCGAAGTGTTTTATATAAACTCGAGCCACCTAAGCTGACGGTACAATAAATTTGTGGGATTTTCAATTTGTTTGCTTGTGCTCTCAAGAGAGCTCATCTCTGCTTAATTCATTTCTCTTTCCCAGTGAAGATGTTTTTCCTATAACATTTGTAAATATAGTGTGTGAACAGCTCACGACCTATTCTACGGCGTCGGCTTTTCGAATCTGCTTTCACTGCCTATCAGATGCGGTGTGTCTAATGGCTTGGTGATACTTATCTTTTGCGCTTGATACTGACAACATAGACCTTTTAAAAAATTTTAACTGCAAATGCAACAATTTGACACCAAAATTCCCCTGAACATTTTGACGATATGGCGAAAGCGATAGGCCTAAGTTCATTTCCTTATCTTGTTTCCTTGTTCTTCAACCGTGCCGGCAAAGAAGTTATCTTTTTACGACTAAAATCAAGGAGCATCGACTAAATGGGGTGGCATTTCTCGTAAGTCTGCTCGAAGAAACAATCTTTTCTAAGCTCGTTTATTTCCTCTATGGGCACTTATGTTAGCGGATTCCTGAACATAAACTAAGATATGAGAATACCGGTGTAGATACGTCAATTCAAAAAAATTCATTCCAGCCAAAATATTTGAATTTGTTCTTGAAAATTTTCGTGCGACAATGAAAGGGAACAACCCCTGTTCATTTCGACGGAAGAGCTTCAAACGATCTTCGACACAATAAGAAATCAGTGGGAACCGATGGAATACCGAACAGTGTGCTTCGGCATCTCCCAGTAGAAGCGGTGGACATTTATACCACTCTGTTTAACAATGCAATAAAACTCGTAATGATGGAAGTTGAAGATCAACTTTCAGAAGTCGGAAACCATTCTCTTTAGGACGCCTTTGTCTGGGGGCTCTGCGGATACAATTTAGAATTGGCGAAAGTTTCAGATCGCGGGATAACACGGACAGCCACTTGCCTGTCAAAATGTAGTCGAAAAACTTTGGATCAATATCTTTTTTTTAACAGACACATAGATACGAGTATTGCTCAAACCAAAATCAAAGGTGCTTTTGCCCTTTCACAGAGACTGTTTTATAGCAGGCAACTAGGTGATCTGCTACATGACCCTTATTCGGCCTATGCTTACATTTGGTTGTCCCGTGTGGTTCAACGTGGGAGCAAGTGTTTTGAAAAAGATTCGGGTGTTTGAGAGAGTGGTTGCCTTAGGGCTTGTCTTCGCATATACAGAACACGAGAGTCTGAGTACATAAAGTACTATCCTAATGAGGTCTTGTAATTAAAATTGGGTGAACCTAATAAGAGTGGAAAATTTTGTTATTAAGTTGACTCGAAGACACATTGCAAGAGGAATGACCTCGTCGAGCAACCTGATCTCCGGGGCTTACTACCCCAATTATATGTATCACTCTCTACCTATATTAATAGGTCTGATCCAGGACAGATCAGCGGTGCGCCTTATCTTTCACGTCGATCGAACAGTTGCGAACAGGCGACGGATTTGCTCGGCAGCACCAACAATTTTGGTGGCTCGTAGAAGAAGAGGAAGCTCCATTTTCGAATTCCTCTAAAACGGGTTAGCTTCATTTGGGAGCAGAGTTGATCAGCCTTAATTATTAGTTAATGATAAGCCGTGGCTGGCTTACATAGGCTTCAGTAGGGGAGGTAGTTCAAAGAAAGAAAAATATTTTATAAAACTTAAAAAAAAAATAAATAAATTAAACCCTCTGTCTATTCTCTATATTAACGGCGAGATGGGTAATTATGGGTGCTCGGTTACGTACGTTGAATGATAAAATCCAGATTGATATTTCCCTACTTCTCTGTAAAGTGGCAACGTTGTACAATGTTGTATCCCGGAGTAAAAAAACAATTACGGCCAGACTTACTTTACTTACTTTAGGTGGCGCTACAGTCCGGGGTGGATCTGGGCATCAGCCAACAAGCTTCTCCAGCCAGCTCGATCCCTCGCTAGCTGCCTCCAGTTTCGCACGCTAAGGTGGCTTAGGTCCTCTTCCACTTGCGTGCGCCACCTGAGTCTTGGCCTTCCTCTACTGCGCTGTCCCTCGGGGGCGGATTCGAAGACTTTTCGGACCGGAGCATTGGTGTCCATGCGCTCTACATGACCCAGCCATCTCAGTCTTTGGATCCTCACTCTTCTGGCTAGGTCCATGTCGCTGTACAGTCCATATAGTTCGTCGTCAATGCGTCCACTCACCGTCAATGCAGACGAAGATCGCCCGTAGAATTTTTCTCTCGAAGCAACCAAGAACACACTCATCCATTTTTGATAATGCGCCATAGAGCAGGACCGGGATTATTAAAGTCTTATAAAGGGTGACTTTTGTTATCCGAGATAGGGCCTTGCTACTCAATTGCCTTCTTAACCCAAAGAAACAGCGGTTGGCAAGAGTTATTCTTCGCTTGATCTCAGCGCTGGTGTCGTTGTCTGTATTTATAGCGGAGCCTAGGTAGACAAAGTCCGTAACGACGAGTACCTCAAAGTTCTATCTGTCGAGGATGACGTTCTGTCCGAGACGTCGGTGTTGATTGTCCTTTTTGCTTGACAGCATATACTTGGTCTTGCCCTCATTGACCGCTAAACCCATTTTCGCCGCTTCCGTCTCAATACTCGGGAAAGCGCCACTGACATCACGCTGATTTCTCCCGATTATGTTTGCTCGTGAGTTTTGCACTATTCTTTCAAGTACGATGTTGAAAAAATCGTATGACAGCGCATCGCCTTGTCTTAATCCTTTCTGGACATCAAAGGTCTCGGTGAGATCTTTACCGACCTTGATGGAGCAGCGTGTATTCTCCATCGTCATCCCGCACAGACGGACGAGTTTGGCAGGGATGCCGAAACTAGACATTGCTCTGTATAGCTCGTCTCTATAGATGCTGTCATACGCGGCCTTAAGATCGATGAATAGGTGGTGGGTATCGATCTGAAGCTCATGGGTCTTCTCCAAGATCTGCCGTGGTGTGAATATCTGGTCAATGGTGGACTTTCCTGGTCTGAAGCCACACTGATATGGACCTATCAGGTTGTTGACGAACGGCTTCAGGCGTTCACACAATACGGCGGATAAGATCTTATATGCGATGTTAAGGAGACTGATGCCTTTGTAGTTGGCGCAGTTCAGAGGATCTCCTTTCTTGAGAATTGGACAAACAATGCTGAGGTTTCATTCATCGGGCATACTTTCGTCCGACCATATTTTACAGATGAGTTGGTGTATGCTCCTTACCAAGTCATCGCCTGCCGCTTTGAAGAGCTCGGCAGTCAGGCCATCCGCTCCAGCAGCTTTGTTGGACTTCAGCTTCGATATGGCTATCTTCACTTCATCCAAGTCGGGTGGACGGAATTGTTGGTCAACATCATCCAAGTTGAAAGGTTGATTCTGCCTGACAGCGGTATTTGGTCCGTCATCGCCGTTATACAGTCTGCAGAAATGATCTTTCAAATCCTCAGCATCGACTGCGATTCTACTACGATGTTCCCTTGTTCATCTCTACAGGCTTCGGTTCGGGCTTTGTTTCCGCGGCATGTTATTTTTACCTTTTGGTAAAACTTCCGAACCTCATTCCTGGAGTAGCATCTCTCAATTTCCTCGATCGCGCGCTTCTCATGCTCTTTCTTCTTCCTCCTGAGAAGCCGGTGCTCGTCTCTCCTCTTCCGCTCATAGAGCTCATAAGCAGCTCTGGTCTTTCTAAGCAGCGCCGCGTTATATACATCTTGCTTAGCTGCATGTGATTGCCGGCATTCATCATCGAACCAGGGGTTTCGTTGTGGTGGACGAGTGAAACTCAGCACATCAGAAGCGGCATCTCTGATGGCGTTTTGGCAGTGTTTCCAGTGGTCTTCGATGCTTGATGCTGGCGGCATCGGACCTCTTAAGAGATTAAGAGACACTCGATCGGAAAAGGACTTGGCGATCTCTTACGATTGTAGCCGTCTGACGTCGAATTTTCTCACAGCATTAGTTTATCTTGGCGTAGTTTGGGATATCCGCAACCGTACCTTGGCTACAACAAGGTAATGGTCCGAGTCGATGTTGGCTCCTCGGAACGTTCGAACATCCATAATGCTGGAGGAGTGTCTTGCGTCGATCGCAATGTGATCAATCTGGTTGACTGTTGATTGATCAGGAGTTCTCCAAATCCCCTTGTGTATGTCGAGATGTGGGAACCGCGTGCTAGCCACGACAATGTTTCGCTCCGCCGCAAAGTCGATTAGCCTGAATCCGTTATCGGAGGTGGTGTTGTGCATGCTATATGTTCCGATTGTTCACCAAAGATACCCTCTCTTTCTAGTTTTGCATTAAAATCACCGAGGACAATTTTAATGTCATAGCTAGGGCATTGCTCAACTCCACTATCAACTACAAAAACGCCACCAGCGTGGACATCACACGCAGGATCACATTGCCTAATTTTTGAGCTACGTAAGCAATTAAGAAGCAATTAAGCTGGAAAAGTGACAAAGCGAATTGAAAGGCTCTAGCGCTATTCGGGAATAAGTTTTTTGGGTAATTTATTGGTCCTATTTGCATCAAGGGAGAATGGAGGACTCGTTTCAAAAAGCGAACTATTCAAGCTGTACAACAATACCGACCTCGTCAGAAAAGCTCGGATAACGAGGGTTATACATTCAGGGTGTGCCAATCTGGAGGTAAGGTATAGAAATGTTTTACAACTTTCAAAATTGTCAACCGATCGACTTCAGTAAACACGATCTGGAAACGTCAGCTTAGTATAATTTCAACCATGAATGACTTTACCGCTTGGCCCACGCAAATAGCGTCATTTAATTGATTGAAACTATGCCAGATTTTTGATTACCGATAAGGCTCATACTATCCTCTATGACGGACTAAACAATCAAAATTGTCGCTTTTGGGGAAGCACGATGAGAAGGTAGCTGTTTGGGCCAATATTTGCTCCAAACCCATCATTGGGCCAGTATTCTTCAAAGAGACGGTCAATGGCAATCGCTATCGGAGAATGAAGGCTCATTTTGTGTGTCCGCAAGAGCGTGGAAAGGCTTACCATACTAAATAAAAACTCGCCACATTTCGAAGTCCCATTCTAGAAAGCTTTTGACTTTAATGCAGTAGCATTGGCTCTGGTCCAATGCAGACTGTAGCACAATATTAAGTTAGTAAGTATATTCCAGTATAGTATATTCTCTGCATTTTTCATTCATTCCAAGGCCAACGTCCCTGCCAATCGGCTGTAGAAGATGAGCCAGAGCATGTCTTAGTAAATGAATGGAAAACATTTTACTCTGGACATTTGTGTTAATGACAACTTATTTTGTTGTGACTTCACTTCCGATGTCGACAAAAATGCTGAGAAATGCCTAAGTTTGCCCAAGTGATTTTGGAACTGCTTTTATTTGCCTGATCTGGTGGTAATTGTTCTTAATAAGGACCGTGCAACAAAGCTCATAAGTGACGCCAATACTGCATAGTCATTTGACACCTTCCAATACCTTATCATTGCCTATTCGTTACTTTCCTTAGCGGCACAACTACCTGCATCGGCATCACTATTTTTGTTAGTAGGCTTATCTGCTGTTATGTGACTCTTTCAGCAAGTACTTTACTTCACTTTAAATGGCGCTGTAGTCCGGTATGGATCTAGGCCTGAATCAACAAGGGGTCTCCTCTACTGCGCAGTCCCTCGGGGGCGGATTCGAAGAATTTTCGGACCGGATCGTTGTTGTCCATACTCTCTACATGACCCAGGTCATTATGTACAGTCCATACAGTCAGTCGTTGTACATCCTCCTCCGCAACCAAGATCCCCCTCTTCTATTTTTGATTATGCCTTTGCGCCATAGAGCAGGAATGGGATTATTAAGGTCTTATATACGGACACTTTCGTTGTTCGAGAGAGGGTTTTGCTAGTCAATTGCTTTCTTAGCCCAAAAAACCAGAGACTGGCAAGAGTTATTCTTCGTTTGATCTCAGGGCTGATGCCGTTGTCTGAATTTATAGCGGAGCCTATGTAGACAAAGTCCTTAACTAACTCAAAGATGTACCTCCCGAAGACTACGTTCTGTCCGAGACGTCGGTGTTGAGTGTCGTTTTTGCTTGACAACATCCCTCGTTGACCGCTAGACCGATTTTCGCCACTTACGTCTCAATACTTGTGAAAACGCCACTGACATCACGCTCCTTTCTTCCAATTATGTCAGTATCATCGGCGTATGCGAGTAATTGGACGGACTTTCGGAAGATTGTGCCTCTTGTGTTTGCGCGTAAATTTTGCAAAATTCTTTCAAGTATGATGTTAAAGAAATAGCATGACAGTACATAGCCTTATCTAAATCCTTCTTCGACATCAAAGATTCCGGTGAGATCTTTACCGACCGTGATGGAGCAGCGTGCATTCTTCATCGTAATCCTTCACAGACGGACAGAGATGCCAAAGCTAGGCAGTGCTCTATATAGCTCATTTCTATAGATGCTGTCATACGCGGCCTTAAAACCGATAAATAGGTAGTGTGTAGCGATCTGAAGTTCATTGGATTTCTCCAAAAGGATCCGTCGAACAATGGTGAGGTTCCATTCATCAGGCATACTTTCTTCTCACCATATTTTACAGATGACCTGGAGTAACATCTCTCAATTTCCTTGACCGAGAAACCGGTATTCGTCTCTACTCTTCTGCTCATAGAGCTCGTGAGCAGCACTAATATTTCTTTGCAGTGCCGCATTGCGTGCTTTTGCTTACCTGCATGTGCCAGCCGGCATTCCTCATCATACATTATGATGGTCAAGTGAAACCCAGCACATCAGAAGCGACATCTCTTATTGCCTTCTGGAAGTGTTGCCACTGGTCTTCGATGCTTGATGCTGGCGGTAAGGGACATCTTAAGAATCTTCGAGGCTCGATCGGAAAAGGATTTAGCGACCTCTTGCGATTGTAGCCGTCTGATATCGAAATTCCTCACAATATTAGCTTGTCTTGGCGTTGTTCGGGATATCCGCAGTCGTAGCTTGGCTACAACAAAGTAATGCTCCGAGTCGATGTTGTCTCATCAGAACGTTCGGACATCCATAATACTGGAAGAGTGGCTTGCGTTCATCGCAATGTGGTCAATCCGCTTGTGTATATTAAAATGGGGGATCCGCGTACTGGCTACGACAATGTTTCGTCCTGACGCAAAGTCGATTAGTCTGAATCCGTTATCGGTGGTGATGTCGTGCAAGCTACACTATTACCAGAGGTGTCCCCTCGCCGAGGACAATTTTAATGTCATAGCTAGAGCATTGCTCGTAGATCTTGTGCAAGATATGTTGGCAAATTTAGAATTGATGCGAATTGCTACGAGGCGCTCATTCAAATGCAGGGAACTCAAGACATCTTGCCTAAGTCTGCCTCCAGCAACAAATCCGCATCCAAATATGTGCTGCTTTGCCGTCGATAACAATCGCCGTAGTAGATGTCGCAATTGTTATCCCCTTTTGTACGGCCCATCCTATTCCATCACATTTCCTGAATAGCGGTAACGTCAGCTTTCCACCACTCTAAGCTCTCCGCTAATTGTTCCGCTGCGCGTGGCCTATTAAGGGACCTAACATTCCACGTACATACCCGAATGTTCGTTGTCCTTAAATAGTTTGCAAGCGTTGTCAACAGCAGATCCGTCCGTATCCGAGGCTACTTGTTGCTTCGTAGTCTTCATTTTTTTTTCCATAGCCGAGGAATTACCACGGCGGGTCGGTTTGACTGAAATCAGTAACCCAATCTGGGATGTGAGCGCTGCGGTTGGTCCATAAAGGGCTCAGCCACTGTTTCTCACCGGCCTGGGCTCCAAATATGTCGGAGTAGCCCGGCTAAGGTCTCATTTGTTCCAGGATATTTTCTTCACCTTCAGCACTATTCTTGAGAAAATTATGCGAAACCCGCATTGCAACAACATAAACAAGTTTCTTTTTTATTTTTAATAAAATCAACACCCTTTTTAACCTACTTTCGTGCGGCAAACTTAACCCTTTTCTATCTTAGCTGTTTCTATTCAATAGGGTTAGGCAAAAACTTAAAGTTGTTGCGCTTAGGGGACTTCCAATTAGGTCATCACCACACAGTCTATCCAGTATTCAACACGTCTAGTCAAGTCTATTTCCATAAGTCATGACTCAGATACTAATATACTTCTAGATGTACTCATGTACTAGTACTGTCTGTAAGTAGGTACTCAGTATCCATATGTACACATCGACTAAGAGTTTCCTCTTTGAAAAACCAAGAAAGCCGCGCATAATATCCCACTAAATACACACCCTCAATTCGGATTGAATTGATTAAAGTTAAAAGGATACCACAAGCTTCATTCGAAAACAAAAATCAAACGAGTGATAGAAAGGATGGGAGTGCAATGGTAACGGGTAGGACTCGTGCTCGTATCTAACCTCAAACTTCGGATGTAATAGTTTTTGTCTAAATTGCTGAAACGTTTTTAACTTCTTCTATGTCAATAGTAAGGATTAAGCATTTCAAGTAACGGAAATGATAATATCCGTTTGGGTTTCCTATTACCATATCCCATTACCAGCAAAAACTGACAGCAAAAAGGATATTTGCACTCAATCCCGAAGACATAGAAATAACTGCTACTCCATACGAATATATGTAAAACGTATGCATAAACCAGTATCCTCGTCTATTCTCGTCGTCACTCGGAGACGGAGACTTAAGTTGGATTTGTTTTTCCTCATACTGGAGGACATTAGTCCTGCATATTTTATGTGTAAGTGGAGGCACATTCAGAAAGACAGTATCACATTCGACTTTGAGAAAAGTAAGATGGAACATTGAAAAGTTGCCTCAGTAACTACGAGTATTGGTGTGTGACTGAATCTCAATAGCTGGATAGGCTTTTGCAAAGTTTTTCCAAACTTTCTCTTCGAACTTATAATGCGTTGACAAATTGAAATTCATACGTGAACACAAATGTACGAGTAGATACGAATACTTCAACTTAAACATGTCAGTAGATGGTACAATGAGGTCTTAACTAACTTCACTTCATATTTTCATGTTGGAGAAGGGCAAGGCTCATAAGATATGGAAATTGTTTCGTCAATCTGAAATCTTATTTAACAGATTTAAAAACCGACACTTTAAACAGAAAGCTAACACACTTTCTTCTGCAAAGACTGATATATTTATGTTGCAGCAGTCCGGTGCACATCAAACATTAATCTCCTCTTTCACTGTGTTGTCTGCTTTGTCATTAGATCGCTTGCCTGAAACCTGGAGAGAGGACACCAAAAGTTTTCTTGGATCGTTTTGAAGCTCAGCAAAAAAAAGGACGAAATCGCATTATTGACTCCAGGTGGCGCCTTCTAGACAGCTTTCTAGTATTGAACCATCAAAGAGCATATGCTGAGTCTATATATGTTAAGCTGTACATTCGCAGGCACAAGCTCTTCAGCACGCATGTGACAGAAGAAGTATATGTATGTATCTTCCTAAACTGAGGGACATGTGCACTGGTTTGTCTAACAAAAGGTCATTCTTCTGAGAACGTGTAGAGGTGGAATTTAACCTGATGATATGAACTGAGGCAGGGTCTTGAAAAAGGAGATTGTGGCTGAAGAGCGATAAAAGATACAACGGTAACTCTAACAGCCCTGAATTAGGTTACATCGGTGCATCCGACTCGTTTTGTAAGGATTAAAAGCAATGATTTGTCCCTCAAGGTTGGTGGTTATCGTCGGGGTTACAAAAAAAAAATAAAAAATGCTGTGGCGCTGGCAGCCCGGTATGGGCCATGGCCTAGCTTTTTGACACTCATTTGTGCTCATGTTGTCATTTTGTCACATCTGAGCGGGGCCTACGGTTTATCGCCGAGTCAGAACGGCACTCCTTAGAAGCTTTTTCATAGGCAATTTTACTTTCGGGAGTTTGCCATTGCCCGCCGAAAAGGTGATGGTGATGGTGATGGTGATGGCGATTTGAAAAATTGTGGGTGACCCAGCCAGGAATCGAACCCAGACCGTCTGCGTGATAGTCCAATGAGCTAACTATCGCGCCATCGTCGGGGTTACTTCTCTATATAAAAGCAAACGGGTTCCGTAAAAAGAACACACCTCAGATATAGATTACCTTACTGTAGACGATTATAACAATCGAGCAATATGCTATCAAGCAGATATCACCACAATCCATAAAGTTCGATGGAATTTGGCTGGTCACAGGATAGGGTAGGCTGACCAAAGAAGGGGGGCACTGTGACATCGGCTATGGTGACTGCTATAGAAAACGAAAACATTCAATCGTGTGCAGATTTAACGCAGCGGACTTACTCCAGATGTCTTGAGCCTCCCACACGTCGGAGATTGGCAATCTAATCAAAATTAAATTAACTTATATAAGTTCTTGCGGAAGACAACGACTATGCCATTAACAGACGTTTCAGGAACTCCTCGATAAGCAAATCCAAAGTATGACAAATGGTAAGCTAATCTACGCGACACCAAGGGTGGCTACGGATTTAGACTTACTTATTTACCTTACAGCGAGACGAAATGCCACTTTAGCAAGTACATGACTTCCTCATTTCAACGTACACACGGGCAAATGGCGGTCTCAGGATTATGAAACGCTAAACCGAATTATCATTGTTTCTGCAGCGAATTCTCCTTGGCGAAAACTTCCCAGAATACAAATCCTTCCTCAATTGGTAGAATGGTTTTATTTCTAAAGATTTTATTTTATAACAATCGTCATTACAATTTCATATGAAAATACTTACATTTGGTAATTCTTACAACAACAACAGCCACAGGTAAAATTTATCTTTCAATTATTGTTTAACGCCTTTTTGTGTTCGTGACTTTCTGGTTTTCTTTTTTTTTTTTGCAATTGTTCATTGAACAAAGGAATTTTCTTGATCTCTGTTCAGCTTTTTAGCGAAGAAAAAACAAACGCGGGAACGATGACATAATTTTTAGCAATTCAGCGAGACAAATGCGGTGGTGCCAAAGTGCTGCGATATTAGGTGTAGCCAAACCAGAAAAAAAATATATATAAAATATCGTGTTGAATTGGCTCAATAACAATCATTTTTAACGTTTGAGCAGGCAACCCTGACTCGGATCACCACTTTGCTGGAGGCAAGGTATGCAAGCTGATTTCCCAAAACCTTGACACGGAAAAGCTACCTTGAGAACATATAACGTCGAAAAAGCGCAAAAAGCGCTAGCATTAAGAACTGAAAACCAGTGGCAACGCCACCATAATTCCATTAGAGACGAAACTGCTAATGTACTGGACAAAGATGTATCTGGTTTTGTGAATAATGGCGGCAAGTACATGCAGTTCAACACAAATTCTACAAAGCGGAGCTGCGACGAAGGGCGAAAGCCGCTTTACGAGCAAAAAAAATAGGTAAAGCAACGGCCTTATCAGTAGAAAAAATGGCACAGTAGCACGCTATCTGAAGTATTTTGAGTTTGTACTCCAGGGACAACAGACGGAAGTCTAACGAACAGGTTAAAATAACGTAGCAAGGCGGAAGTATGCCTGAAGAATGGAAGCTTTACACTGTTTGCCCACAAGAGCCACAACAAAGAGAACCCTCTTAGCTTCGCCAATCATAGAGACATCAGTCTCTTCATGATCGTAAACCAAATCCTATCAGCCATCTTATGTGAATGCCTGAATATATTTCGTAACAATGCAGGTTTGACGTATTCGCTCAAATACTCTCAATGTGGCAGATCTTTCTGTCATTTTGCAGAATGACAGATGTCTTGATTATGAGACTTAAGTTCACAGGATGGCCATACATCCATGGGGGCCAGTATAGGTTTGACTAGAGCTTGCATATATTAATGAATATCAAAACGGAACTTGTGTTGAGGGTATAAAGTCTAAACCTTGTATGAGTTGAATCGGACCTTAAACCACGTATCGATTTTAGGGTCATGGCATCTAGTACTTTTTGCGACTCTACATCAGGTTGACACCAAATGAAAATGCCTTTCTGCTATTTAAGGTATAAACTAAAGCCACCGTGAAGCTCCCACTAGGGGGCATACATGCAATAAGCCAGACCTAATTCGAAATCCGGAGGACCACGACTCCCACCTTACCATTTTTGAAGCTCTAAAATGGACTATCAGTGGATCTACCACTGCAATAGGAACTGGTTACTGGTCAAAGAGAAACATTTTCCGCCATACTGAAGATATTAACGATAAGAAACCTTGATAAATGGACGAGGTTCCTGTACAATATAATGGAGCAAAAAACTTATCTTTCTTTAGTCCGCAAGACCGGGGACGTTAGCAATTACAAATAAAATTGTGCCTAGCATAGTTGAACGCAAGGCGCCCCGAGTGATTTGCTCGTCTCGTTTGCGCTTACAGACTTTGAAGGAAATCAACAAAGGTGTATAGCGACACTGACCTGATGAAAAATGTAGTCATAATGGAGATGGAGTGCAAAGTATGTTATCACTTCAAAGTTTTAATTTCCGTCCAGAGCAACAATGCTTAAGGTAGACCTCACCTTAAAGGCCCGGACAAGTGGCTGGATATGGAAGTACACACCGGAGCCAAGACTGCGCTAAGTTTAATGATTGAAACCTTAGTTCATTCATTGAGACAAAGAATAATATTTTTAGCAGAATCTGTCATTCTGCTACTAAAAGATATATGACATCTTCATTGGGAAACTGCTTACATTTCGAGGACCTATCAAATGACCGCCGATACGAGAAAGTGCACAACGGTGTCATTCATCATCGGTGATTATATTCTCTTTAATCTCTGTGACAAGATAATTTCACGATAATACCACGATCTATCTTGAAAATGCTAATAGGGGTCCAGAGAGCCCTGGTTGAGCTATATAGGTAGATGCAGATATTTATCCCATTTAACCTGTTTTCAGCATATTTCATTGCCATACGGTTTAAGCATATATTACGCTTGAAAGATAGATGCAAAATCTCAAATCTAACATTTTCGACCTTCAAAAAAATACCAGCGCCGCAAGCTCAACCATTTTTGGTGCTCCTCTAAAAGGTGCGACTTCATCTTTTATGGCTTAGATAACATTTGGACCATATATCTGTAAACGTCTTCTTGTATTTACTAATTGTTGAGTTGGTTTCTTGTACTAAGTGGCACAAAAGTCATCACCCTAACGAAAGATGCTTTAATTCTCGCAAATGGCCACAAATGTCAATTGTACTTTGGCATTTGTAAAGAAAACAGATACAAAATACACGTCAACAAGACATGGATCACTATACTTCTAAAGAACGCGGTCGTCCGACACCAACTTGGCAAACACTACGACGTTTAGTTGCTGGTCTAAAAGAGTATGGGACATCACAATATGCTACTAGATATAGCTAGCCCTGGGACACCCATTCTGCTGAGAATAACGCAGCTGTGGTTGAAGTTGTCACAAAGAACCCGGAGTGTCGACCAGAAAACGTAGAACGCAACTTGGCATCAACCGAATTTTGGTGAAAGACTGTAAGATGTTCCCTTACAAAGTGAAGAAAGTGCATCAGCTGTTATCTGTTAACCGCCAAGCTCGTGTAACCTACGCTCAAGCCATCCTGAATCATGACCGACGAGGCCCATTTCCATCTCTGTGGATATGTGAATAGGCAAAATTACAGCTTCTGGGACACCGAAAATCCGCGTATAACCCACGAAAAGCCATTACACCCGTTCAAAATTACTGCATGGTGTGCTTTTTATGCTGGAGGCGTCATCGGGCCATATTTTTCTGAAAACGCCGCGGGCCAAACGACAACTGTGTACGGCGAGCGCTACAGAGCCATGTTTAACTACTTTCTTCTTCCTCAATTGGATGAATTGGGACTGGAGAACATGTGGTTCCAACAGGATAGAGAAACGCACATACTGCATTTCTGGATTGCCTTATATCTTGTTTTGGCGATTTGTACTGGCTAGCAAAGTCGCCTGATGTAACCATTCCAGACTTCTTTTTTGGGGCTTTTTTGAAGTCACGAGTCTATGCCAACAAGCCTCACACTCTTTAAGCCCTCAAAGATTATATCAGTCAAGAATGCCAGGACCTTTCGCCGGAAGTTCTGGCAAGAGTGAAAGAATATGCCATAAATCTGATCAGAATGGTCATCAATTATGGCGGCGGCCACTAAACCGATATTATTTTTTCGACTCAATGAAAGAAAATTTAAGCAAACAAATAGACATAATCCGAAAAGAGAACCAAAGTATTTCATTCGAAAACAAAATCGCAGCCAGAGAACATCGGGTAACAACTTTTGTCCCACCTTGTATGTGTTGTTGAAAGCTGTATGTACGAGTATCATCAATTTATAAAGATGGTTGATGGAAAGATAGGTTTTAATAATGTTACATTATTGACGTTGCGATCTCATCATCATTTTCTAGATAGTTTTCTGTATCGTATTTAGTTTTTGGAGCTGTGGTGCATTGCCCCAGGCCGTGGTGCCATACCTGAGGTGCGACTCCACCAAACTAAAGACATCTTATGGCAATCTATACCTCAGATGGAATAGAGTGTAGGCGGATCGCTGAAGTTTTTTTGTAAGGTGGCCAATACAGTAGCTCTATATTAAGTTGTTATCTACTACACTCCCAAATATCTGTAAGTTGACACATTTTAAAGGAAAATTGTGCATTTGTCATCGTCTTGAAGTACGAGTAACATACGGGTTTTGATCTTGTGCAGACATTCCGAATTATGAACTTTTATTTCTTGTTTATGTTAAAGAATATGCGGTGGGCAGATGTGCATTACTGTAGTTTTTTTAGTGTTTATAATAAGACTATTATCATGATACCATCACATGACTATGTTGAATTGGTTCTGCATGGTTTTGTCTTTGTGATTTACCAAAATCGCCGTATCGCCTGCGTAGGCAAACACAGTGCTTTCCTTAGCGCTAAAAGTATATCTTCACAAAGATAATAAAAAGTAGAGGACCCAAACTGGAACCTTTCGGGACACCATAGTTTGTGGATTTTACGTCACTTTGGCTATATTTCTTCTTTTTATCCTTTTATTAGCCCTTTCCTCGTTATACGAACTTATGCGTAACGAGTTTCCCATTTTTACTGCATCGATGCTGCTCCGCTTATGGGGTTGGCTAATGTCGCAGACCGCAGAACGCGTCTACATAATTCTCAGTCCTGGATTGCTTCAGTGGTTAGCCCCAGGCGTTGTTGCGCATTTGCCATCTGAGAAATCCAGGAATTCTTTTTCCGACCTCGTTTTCTTACAGTTGGAGTGACCGTAGTTGATAGTGCCTTTTTAACCGGATTTTCCGCAGATCTTCTTTGAACGTGGCAATATCAGCTTATTCTATTCGCCTCAAGCTGTTCGGTTACCGAATTCTTTATATGTAGACTTCCTAATGCAATCGCGTTTAGTGACTCCACTAGACATCCTTAACATTTTCATTTCCGCTGCCGACATTTTGTTTTTAAACTCTTCGTACATTGTCCAGCACTGTGAACCGTATATAAGAGCCGGTCTAACAACCGTGGTGTAGAGTTTCCCCTTTAATTTAAGTGGAAATTTTCGGTCGCAAAAGATTCCCGAATTTTCCCGCCATTTCATCCATCCAACACTCACTCTGTGGTTTACATCGTCGTCACATTTCGCTTCCATGTTAACGATTGATCCTAAGTACTTAAAGATGGTGCTTTTCGGAAGAACTATTCCGTCTAACATTATATCCGCAAATGGGCACATCAAATGCTCCGTCTTTGAACGACTTATTTTAAACCCGTTTCTCTCTAGCGCATTTCTCCATGAATCTAAGGCGTTCTGTAAATCTTCACCTTTTAGCTAAGTATAACTGCGTTGTTAGCGAAGAGAATTGGCGTTACATTTGCTTCGCGCATGCAGTCTTTTAAAAGATAGTCGAATACTACGTTAAAGAGGAAAGGGCTAAGTACGCTTCCTTGATGCACTGCGACATTAACTGGAAATTCTCTCGTTAGTCCAGCAGAGCTTTTAACCGCAGTTTTCACGTTTCCGTACATGTCTTGTACTTGGCTATATTTTATGTTTACTTTAAATCTTCGGTTTTTTTAAGTAATCCTCATACTGTAGTCGTAGACGTCCTCATATATCTGTTTTTTCAAACTGCCTTAGAATGTTATTATGGGAGAGTGTATCAAATGCTTTTTTTTAAATCTTTATATAGAGCTGTGTGTTGATGTTCTTCTTGACTTATGCTTATCTTGTTTGCAAAGTCTCCAATAAGCCGATTTATAGTTTTGTTTGTTCAAAAGCAAAATTGATTGCCCGCCAAGATTTAATAGTTTTCAAGGTATTCAATCAGTCTTTTGGCAACGGTTTCTTTTAAAATCTTATCCGTTACCGGAAGTATAGAAATCGGCCGGTAGTTTCCGATGTGGTCTTTTTCCTTGATAAAGGGTATTCTTTTAAGAGCTTAAGAACTTTAAATAATAATAAAAGACAGAAATTTTATTGGAATGAATTTTTTAATATTATAATCTGGTAGATAATTTAATTTTTTTATTTATTTATTTAAATACATAGTCCATTCGATCAGTCCAATTTTTCGCTACTTTTTCCAAAAAATTTGGCTATATGGCGTCATGTATGGCAACTTCAAGAGTGTTGATGACTAACACCCCTACCCTTACACATCAGCAAAGGGGCAGCTCAACTATTCTGGCACAAGCCAAAGAGCTGGATCTCCATGTACATCCGGACATAAACCTCTCTGACGTACCAGAACTAGACATGATCTGCGTGGTCACAGACAGCCTTCAAAACACTTTATGCTTCAACAAAGGTTTCTCCACGGAGATTCCCAGCAAAGAAGCAAGGGTTAGTAAACACCCATCAAATAGCCAAAGTAGCGTACAGTGGTATGGTTTCAAAATGGAAACGGGAGTGGGAGCTGGAATACATGGACCGAACACAAACATATCAATTGCCATGGGCAAGAGTCCTAGTGTATTCCAAGTTGAAATACACGCCATTCAAGAACGCGTCAATCTAATACCTAACTCTGGTATCAAAGATGCAAATATCCATATATTCACGGATAGTCAAGCAGCTATAAATGCCCTAAGCTCCCACGTTATTGACTCCAAATCAGTCATACACTACTTCAATACCCTCCAAAAACTAAGCTCAAGAAAGAAGACCAAAATATGGTGGATTCCTGGGCATGAGGACATTGACGAAAACGGAAAGGCAGACAAACTGGTCAGGAAAGGTTCAGAAACCACCTTCAATGGACTTGAAGCCTTCTACTGCACATCTAAGACAGCAGTCAATTTAGCCATTGAGCGCTGGGAGCACTCAAAATGCATCTCAATCTGGGAGGAGACTCCAGGGCTTAGGCAGGCAAACGAGCCATCCTACCCTTTAATAAAAATGCCGACCGATGTCTGAGTCTAAATCGGCATGATATCAGCAACCTAGTAGGATAACTTGCAGGACACAAAGGTGTAAGATATCAACTCAGCAAAACAGGACTTGCTGACTCCGCAGAATGTCGACTCCGTCTCGAAGATGAAAAAACAGCTGAACACAATTTATGTGACTGCCCAGCCCTCAATGGAATCAGGCGGAACACCTTCCCCAGAGAACAACTCGACATCTCTGAAATAAGGGACTCCTCTGCTGGTAGAGTTGCTAACCCTAATACCCTAATTTTCTTTCTGACTCCTCTAACACAAAAGATCTTTTCAGGTCGAAGTGCTTCCCAATCGATACTAGCGAGTCAGGTTTTTTTCTAAAAAAAAAAAAAATAGTAGTAATCATCTAAAAAGTTTCTTCCGTAGTGATTTCACAGAAAAACATTGAATGTTAAACTAGGGATGGCAACGATTAGTATAAGGCCTCGTAGAAGTAGCATCTTCCAGCAGGTGCTGGTTCTTTAAATGACGAGAATGAGTCTCTGCAGCCGAACATCTTGCAGCTCTGCTAATAAGCCCTACTTCACGCCTCCCCGTGGCGCCATCTGGGAATCTCACTAGAGATTGCGAAGTGAAGGGGGCAAATGGCGAGTTTCCTGCGCCATAAATCAGGGTTAGTGTCGGAAAACCAAAGCAAGACCTTATCCGGTAAGGATTTCCAGGACCTAGTCATGGTCTTGGAAAAGAGATGGTGGCGGAAGAGCCCTATATGGGCCAAGGGCAGCGCTCACATCCCGGAACGGGTAACTGGCTTCGGTGTAACCGACCCCTCGTATTAGGGGCATTCAAAAATGGAACTGGTCCTCCAGGTTGGGGGTTGTGCCGCCGGGGTAACTGCCCGGCCATTTAAAAAAAAAACATAAGTTACGAAGCATCAACAAGCCTCGGATATGGACGGATCTACTGTTGACAACCCACGCAAACGATTTAAGGACAATAAGCTTCGGATATGCACGTGGAATCTTAGATCCCTTAAGAAAGGGAACAACTAGTGGAAGCCCTAGACTGCTGCAAAGCAGACATAACCGCCGTTCAAGAAATGCGATGGGATGGGCCGTACAAAAAGAAGATGAAAAACTGCGATATCTACTACGGAATTTGCTATCGACGACAAAAGCAGCGCTGTTTTGGATGCGGATTTGTTTTCGGAGGCAGACTAAGACAAGAAGTCCTCAGCTTCCGGCATGTGAGCGAGCGCCTCGTAGCAATCCGCATCAATACTAAATTCGCCAACATTAGCCTTATATGCGCGCATTCCCCCACAGAGGAGAAAGATGACGACACCAAGGATGCCTTCTACGAGCTCCTTAACAAAACCTACGAGCAATGCCCTAGCTATGACATTAAAATTGTCCTCGATGATTTTAATGCAAAGCTAGGAAGAGAGGGTATCTTTGGTGAACAATCGGAACATATAGCCCGCACAACACCACCTCCGATAACGGATTCGGGCTACTCGACTTTGCGGCGGGGCGGAACATTGTCGTGGCTAGCACGCGGTTCCCACATCTCGACATACACAAGGGGACTTGGAGAACTCCTGATCAATCAACAGTCAACCAGATTGATCACATTGCGATCGACGCGAGACACTCCTCCAGTATTATGGATGTCCGTACGTTCCGAGGAGCCAACATCGACTCGGACCATTACCTTGTTGTAGCCAAGGTACGGTTGCGGATATCCCCAACTACGCCAAGACAAACTAATGTTGTGAAAAAATTCGACGTCAGACGGCTACAATCGCCAAGTCCTTTTCCGATCGAGTGTCTCTTAATCTCTTAAGAGGTCCAATGCCGCCAGCATCAAGCATCGAAGACCATTGGAAACACTGCCAAAACGCCATCAGAGATGCCGCTTCTGATAGAAAGACCAGAGCTGCTCATGAGCTCTATGAGCGGAAGAGGAGAGACGAGCACCGGCTTCTCAGGAGGAAGAAAAAAGAGCATGAGAAGCGCGCGATCGAGGAAATTGAGAGATGCTCCTCCGGGAATGATGTTCGGAAGACTGCCGAGCTCTTCAAAGCGACAGGCGATGACTTGGTAAGGAGCATACACCAACTCATCTGTAAAATATGGTCGGACGAAAGTATGCCCGATGAATGGAACCTCAGCATTGTTTGTCCGATTCTCAAGAAAGGAGACCCTCTTATCTGCCGTATTGTGTGAACGCCTGAAGCCGTTCGTCAACAACCTGATAGGTCCATATCAGTGTGGTTTCAGGCCAGGAAAGTCCACCATCGACTAGATATTCACACTACGCCAGATCTTGGAGAAGACCTATGAGCTTCAGATCGATACCCACCACCTATTCATCGATTTTAAGGCTGCGTATGACAGCATCTATAGAGACGAGCTATATAGAGCAATGTCCAGTTTTGGCTTCCCTGCCAAACTCGTCTGTCTGTGCAGGATGACGATGGAGAATGCACGCTGCATTCGGTCATGCGTGGTAAAGATCTCACCGAGACCTTTGATGTCCAGAAAGGATTTTGACAAGGCGATGCGCTGTCATGCGATTTTTTCAACATCGTACTTGAAAGAATAGTGCAGAACTCACGGGCAAACACAAGAGGCACTATCTTTCAAAAGTCCGTCCAACTACTCGCATACGCCGACGATATTGACATAATCGGGAGAAAGCAGCGTTCAGATGGAAGTGGCGATAATGGGCTTGGCGGTCAATGAGGGCAAGACCAAGTATATGCTGTCAAGCAAAAAGGACAACCAACACCGGCGTCTCGGGAAGAACGTCACCCTCGACAGATATAACTTTGAGAGAGTTAAGGACTTTGTCTACCTAGGCTCTGCTATAAATTCTTCGAATCCGCTCCCGAGGGACAGCGCAGTAGAGGAAGGCCAAGACTCAGTTGGCGCATGCAAGTGGAAGAGGACCTAAGCCAACTTAGCGTGCGAAACTGGAGGCAGCTAGCCAGGGATCGAGCTGGCTGGAGAAGCTTGTTGACTGAGGCCCAGGTCCACCCCGGACTGTAGCGCCACTCTAAGTAAGTGGAACTGGCATCCTGACAGACCGAAATAGGACTTGTGATTACAAGCATGTATAGTGTTTTCAATATCGGTGACTAGTTTGTCTGCAAACTGATAAGCTAATCCATTAAAATTGTCAGTTGAACAGCTTTTCCCTAGAGCATCATCTGCTGCCTTTTTGGCTAAAATAGTTTTTACAATTTCTTGCAAAAATTCCTCTTTGTTGAAAGTTGAATTGTGAATTTCTTTATTTAGTGTGTTTCGAAATTTTTTGAATTCATTTTTGTACTCTTCGTTCCTGCAGCTGTTTTTGTATCTCCGATATAGTCGGTCGCTCTTCAAACAAGCAATGCGGCGCAATTCGTTGATCATTCAATTGTGTTCATTTGATCTTATTTTCTTATATTTTCTCATTGTTGCCGAGGATTTGGCCAATTTGTTGGAGCATGATTTGAAATGTTCATAGAATTTATTTACTTCAGCAAGTCCTCAGCTTCGCGACTATGACGTGTGCAAATATTTTTCTGAGTTGCCTCAACGCTAATATACAGCCCATAACTCTCGACCGTAACTGATTTTTAATTACAATTCCTCACTTTCTCCATCGCATCCTCCTTCTCATAAGCAGCCACAAATAAACAGTTACTTGGACATTCGATTACACTCGCATATGCTCATAAATGTATGAACATGCCTCACCAGATACTTACTTAGCACCCACTGACGTAGCCCACTAAAAAGCTGATGTTTCGAGCCACTAAAGTTCTAAAAATATCCTTTACCCCATCTCTGATTTTGGTAAACCCAATCAGTTAGACATCTTCCTCTACACTGAATATCATCCAGTATTTCTAACAAAACAAACGCACATTTGACACGACCATCTCTGTAAAAGATTAATGACTCACCGATGAAGTCAAACTCTCGCCCTCACGGCGAAACCTTTTCATCCATTTAATAGTAGAATGTTCTTCGAACTTTTAATTACATTTTCAGCAGCTTCACTGTTTTCTGATTATAATTACACATCAATGAGTTTGCACTTTGACCGATCGGGCAACCATACGAACCAACCACACTTACTCAATAAATTAATCGAAAACGAATTCATAAAAACCATCCATTCCCCCTTCCCAACTCAAAATCATTGCACGGTAATAACCAAAAGAAAAAAAATCCAATCGAACTTTTGCCAATCTTCCAATCCAACAACACATAACCTCAGATCACATTTACGAGTTCATCCCTCCAGAAGGACTATCGCCACCCCGACTTCAACTCTCTCCCCAAAAAAAAAAACACCGGAATCCAACAAAACACCACACAACACCAACGTTCTACGAGTGAGTTAATAATTTGTTGCCGTGTAAATTTTTCAAATTAAAAAAAAAAAAACAAAAAAAAATAAATTAATTAAAAATTTAACATTGTTGCTCCAGAGCAATGGCAGAGGAATGTAGCAGCCATCAGTAGAGGAACACTGCTCAACTTAGAGATGGCTCTGATGCAAAAAAACACACCACTCCAAGCAACTTCAAGTTGTGCCTGACATTTGCAACAACGACTATTCGTACACTAGCGAAATTCACACCCCGAAGGACAGACAAAAACTTAGTGCTACTATATAACGATGCCAACGGAACCCAACCACACCCATTCCAGTCATCACCATCCACATTTCAAACAAAATTTACTCTCCGAGAGACTCCACTCGACTTGTTTTTCCCTGCCAACCATTTCTCAGGAGAAATTTGAAATATTTAAATTAAATTTCCTCTGTGATTTCGCAAAACCAACTTAATATCGTCCCGAAAGTCGGGCGCAAAAACCTGAAGGTGAACTCACCCGAAATTCCGTCCACCAGCAGTTTTCAGTACCTAGTACCCAGTTTCTTGTACAGTATGCCGCCAATCTTCAGCGACCGTCTACGTTAAGATTCAGTAGTAGCGGTGTGCGTGGTGTTCGTCGCTTGTGCAGTTACTTGCTGCCATCCAGTGACTCGTTCCTTTGGAAAAGACAACAAAGTGTCGAGTGGGAGAAACAACATTTTCCTAAGCTCACAAACAAAAGTAACAAAAACGACGACAAAGTCCTTGTAGAACGACTAAAGAACGGACAAAAACGTCGAAAACGAAGAAAACTTCTTCTATCCAGGTGAGGTGTGGGTAGAGCGAACTAGAGATACTGTCTAGGGAAGATAGGGAACAATAACAATTTTTGGAAACTGCCACTCAACGTGTAACAGAGAAACTCTAGTTAGCTTTGGAAATTTTTGTATGTCGTCGTTGCATACCTATCGTCATCATTATACCACCAACAGACCCATCACCACACCTACTATATTCAAAACACTACCCCTGGCCAAAGTAGCTTTACTAAAGAACGACACACTGTTTAAAAAAAATAACAAAGCAACACAAAAACGACAGGACACCCAGCGGGCGTGTTCTTCAAAAGGTAGAAAAGCCATTGCACTGACAACAGGTCAATGAACACATCTTTCGTCCTAACGTCGACATGTATCTGATGGCCTAGATGTAAATTTCTCGCACCCCAACAACCACCACCACATCATCACCACTACCCTATACCACTATCATGGTATTCAAACCTCAAGCGCAGCATAAATAGCGGTGTAGCTCCAAGGGACCATAGCAAAGCATTCCAGAGTAGGTAGAGCAAAACTTTTGATCTTTGGTCGCGACGGTCTTGTGCTACGTTTCGTCGACCATCAACAAATTCAAACTCTTGCCGCGTGCTTTCTGCTGTATAGTACTTTCTTGTGTCCTGCATACTTTAGATATGCCGGCGGGATCAGCACGTATCTCTGACCAGACCATTTATCCTCGGCAACAGCAAATGGACGATTGTCGACTTTTTGGCCAATTATTTCTGGTTTTATTTTTGAGCAATTTTTGGAGTAGGAGTTAGCATACTCGTACCTTTCAATGGATAACGAATGTGGGTAAAAGAGTGAGTAATGTCTGCCCTTTGTGATGTCTCAATGAAAGTTGTAATGTGGCATGCGATTCTTGGTAAGAGAACTCTATTTGTACATTGTGTGGGTTTGTGGTTGATGTTCCCTTTAATCACCCTGGAATCTGTTTTTTTCTATCCCGTATATACTCTCTATCGCACCTTTACGAAGGATACCTACCTTGTCAAAGTACTTAAGCTATGGTTAGCCCCGACCTTCGATTGTGGACACCAACAACCTAGGGATTATCATTCCATGTTTTCTTCAAATAGCTTTTTACCGAACAGTGATGAAGTTACTGACAGAATTTCCAGCCTTGACTGTATGATAAAGAACTGTCACAGACAGTACAGGTACTAATAAAACCTATAAACAGATTCCCTGTCTGACCGGTTGATTCTATCCGGTTTTGCTCGACAGTTTTAAATAAGCACAGGAAAGGGAATCACTTAATCAGCGGTTAGTGGGAGTCACATGCCCAAAATCTTTCGAACCATCTTGTCGAAAACCCTATTGGGGCAGCAACTCAGAACTCTTAATTTCTGGCTTTGCATTGCGGACCGACTTAGTAAAACGGCGGAAAAATTTTAGACTTCGGCAAAGAGTAAGTTGCTGCTATGAGTCACCGAGGAATTGCAGTTGGCCAAACTGGGTAAAACTTTTTCTAGGCTTAACGCCATTACTGTTCAACAATATTCCACTCTACGACATCCTGTAGACCCAACAATTTTTTTCTGACTCTCCTTCCCAGGAATTCCTGAGAGACAATGTCAGTGTCCTTTGCTTGCTTCGCCCACAAAACAAGCAGATGCATTGACATGCCATCTCCCATCCTAAATAACGCAAATTGCCACGAACCAATCAGATCGACATGAAACCTGTCAAGAAAAAAACTTAGCGGAAATCATTAAGGCTGTCATTTTCTGCCTTGATTGGGGTTGGCAAGGAAAAAAACTGCAAGGATAAGATCCTCCATAGACCCAGAACTAAGATCAATCGGTCCAATGGGTTTTATCGCACAAACTCTCTCATATTACCCTTCAGAGCCCCCTTATCAAGTCAAAATTCCCTTCCCCAGGCAGCACATCAACCAAGGCTACGGCTATAGGCAAGTCATCAATATTACATGGTGATAACACCATCATTGAGATGTCTTTACTACTTTGTCATAGAGCTAAAGGGAATACAACCAAACTTCCGTCCCACCGAGAGGTTCAAATATATCGCTCTTATCCAGGAATCATGGTTTTTCGGATCAGCATTTCCGGTCGACCCATCCCCGGTATAAGAACACCATTCTACAATTGCTGCAGGAGCAAACGGCCTGTGCCGGCGATGATTTGGTAAGGAGCACGTCTTGAAAAAATATGGTCAGTCGATCCTTAAAAAAGAGACCACCATTTACATCGCAAAGAAGAACTTATCTGCCGTATGTCTGAACGCCTGAAGTCCTTCCTCAACAACCTGAGAGGTCCATATCAGTGTGGCTTCATCCAGCAAAGTCCACCATAGACCAAATTTTCACACTAGGACAGATCTTGAAGAAGACCCATGAGCTTCAGATCGGTACACACCACCTATTCATTGATTTTAAGGCCGCATATGGCAACATCTATAGGGATGAGCTATACAGAGCAATGTCTAGTTTTCGCATCCCTGTCAAGGTCGTCCGTTTGCGCAGGATGACAATGTAGAATACACGCTGCTCTATCAACGTCGGTAAAGATCTCACCGAGAACTTTGATGTCAAAAAGAATTTGGCCATGCAGATGCGCTGTCAAGCAATTTCTTTAACATTATACTTGAAAGAATAGTGCAAAACTCACGCTCCAACACAAGAGATACAATCTTACAAAAATTCGTCCAATTAATCGCATACGCCGATGATATTGACAAAATCGAAAGAAAGCAGCGTGATGTGCTATGCTTAATGACGCAGAGGCATGGACATTATCAAAAATGGATGAAAGTGCTCTTGGCTGCTTTGAGAGGAAAATTCGTCGATTGATTTTTAATTCCGTTTACATGAACCGTGATTAAAGAAGGAAATATGTACAGCGTCGGACTGTAGAGACTGATCAGCACTTAGCCAGAAAACTGAAGATCCAACGACTGAGATGACTGGGTCATTTAGAGCGGTTGGACATCAACACTCTGCGTCTGAAAAGCTTTCGAATCCGCCCCCGAGGGACAGCTTAGTAGAGGAAGACTGCGATTCAGGTGGGGAAGGCAAGGGGGGATCTCAGACGACTTAACGTGTGAAACTGGAACGGAACCGAATTGTCATCGAGACTACCGAAAACAAGATGAATGCTGGCCAAATTGTTGCTCACCTCGATTTGCCAATAACAAAGCGTCGAGTTCAACAAATTTTATCGAGTACTCCGAATGTGGTTTACAAAAAACAGCTTAAAAAGCCACTTCTGAAAATCCATCATAAAACAGCTCGAAAAGCATTTGCCAGAGAGCATATGACTTGGGACGAAAAATGGAATGCAATTGTATTCTCTGACGAAAAGCAGTTTAACCTTGATGGGCCAGATGGTTTCAGTTGTTACTGGCATGACTTACGTCACAACAATCCACCAAGAATGAGCGGGAACTACCATGTAGGCAGTGTAATGGTTTGGGAAGCTTTTTCTTCCGTCGGAAAAGCGCAATTGTGTTTTGTTTCAACTAAAATGAACTCGGAAACATATTGTTAAATGTTGGACACGGCGCTATCTATGGGGTATAATGGCACGCGTGGTTTATAAAAACGGTTATCAGTTCGAAAACATCCGGGCTCTTAAGGAAGAAATTAAGCGCACATGTTTTGACACCATCTACAAACTTATAAGTTCCATTCCGAACTTTTTTAAAAAAAAAAAACAAATGTTGCCAAAACAATTTTATGTAAAAAATCAGAAAAATCAAGCTGGCGAGAGACGCGTGTTTGCCAAGGCCTAGGGTCACTCAAGCTACCCTCTTTACAAATTAAGTCGTATCAGGCCTTTATTTTGGTCAGATACTCTCAATCTGATGAGGAATAATAGTTCTCATTCCAAAGACAATAGTGCCAGCAGAGGCATTTACGTCGTTACCAAGGAAACACATTCCTAAAACTTTCACTTATTGTTTGGCCATTGTGACCTACCAAGGCCCATACAATTCGTATGCAAACTCAAAATTCATTGTTATTTCTTCGGTAAGCAGAGAATCCATACATTATTCACTCCACTTACAATGCTCACCCTAGGAAACCAAGCTGCTCTTGATTGGACGAATTTTGTGAAAAAAATCTGGAGCTCGTAATCTGATTCAAGAATTTCACGGCTGTCATGGACTCTGTATGGACTAATCCAACTCTTTCTTCAGAAACAAACATTAGCTCTGAATATAAGTAAAGGAGTACCTTATTCAAGTACAAGGTGTTCGCTATGCAGACTGACTAGACTTGTGATTTGGACTACAATAGAGTTGATACTTTCTCCTTGCTCAACTTACAGGAAACTAAGCTGGAAACCTAACATTCAAGAAAGAGTAAAGAAAGCCTCATTAGCTTTTCTCTTGCAAAAAAGCCATCGGGAACAAATGGGGCCTCCAACCTCGCATCACCCATTGGCTATATATCTCGGTCATAGGACCGATACTCACCTCCGGAGTGGTTGTGTGGTTGACGGCCTTAGACAAAGCAGTGAACTTCATGAAGCTAGGTAAAGTCCAAAGAGCAGCATGTCTGGGCATAAGCAGAGCCCTACGCACTACTCCCTCCACTTCTCTGAACACTCTGTTTCACCTTACACCTCTCGACATTAATAGCAGACAAGAAGCCGCCTACGTAACTTAAAGCGACTTCACAGTAGACAAATAAACATTTTGGCCACGCAAATAATCTTAACATATTAGCAATCCTACCAAAAAAAATCGACTACACCATACTCAAATAATGGTATGACAAGGGCTTCAATGTAAGCACTCCCACCAGATCCTTGTGGGAGGAAAATGCCTTCCTGGATGACAATTCAATCCACTTTTACACCGACGGTTCAAAGACTGTCAGTGGGGTTGCTGGTGGTTCTTTTTGCTGATAAGCTTAACCAGAGCTTCCCCAACCACTGCTGTAGCGTGTCCCAGGCTCATGTTCTCTAGATTCAAAATTATTCAGGGACCGCCGATCATATCTGATGGAGATGGCGGAACAGTTTTACATTCACCTCTGCTGGGTGCCGCGACATAGAGACATTCGAGGGAATTTTAGGGTCGATGAATTTGCCAAAATTGGAACCACTACACCTATCACACTTGAAAAGGAAAACATAGGTATACCTATCGCTACGTGCAAACAAGAAATAAAGCTGGATGCTAATAGAAGAACAAACCATAGATGGGCGGTTGGATCAACATGCTTAGAGACGAAACAAATCTGGCCAAAGCTAGATCTGAATTGCACCACGAGTTTACTTTTTCTAAATAGAAAACATCTTACTGCCATTATAGGTGTCATCACCGGACACTGCCTCATAGGTAAACATGCAAGAAGGCTTGGCATGTATTCTTACGACTTTTACAGAAGCTGCATGGATGAGAGCTGTACATGTCCAGCTCTCTCCCAAAGAAGAAATCTCCACCTAGGGGCCTTCTTTCACAACGACTTAAGTGACTTAAGCAACACAGTCATCCAAAGTCTCCTACGCTTTATTAAGACCTCCAAATGGTTTCTGGAGTAGGAGGACCACAGATCCACGTGGCATCACAATGGGCCAATAGGCCTAAGTGGGTTGGTTTTTCAACAGCCACTAAAACCTAACCTAACCTAACTACTTCCTGAAAACATGCCAGAATAATACCAATCCCTAAACAAAGAAGGTCCTCCGATTTCAGACCAATCGCCATCCTCCTTTTTCTCTCAAAAGCCTTCGAATTTATAATCGCTAAAACTAAAATTTATATCGAACAAGAAATACTCCTATCTCCTTTCTAATCAGGCTTTCGCGCAGGCTACAGCTGTACTACAGCATTATTAAAAGTGGTAGATGACATCCGACTTGCGATTGACCCTGAACACATAACACTACTGACACTGCTTGACTTTTCCAAGCTATTGACTCGGTTAATCCAATTATTTTGTGTCCAACTTATTTCATCTATCTGACACAATTGTTAAACTCATTTTGTCCAATCTCAGTGATCGTTTTCAAGCCATGTCGATAAATCGTAAACTGTCTCCCTTCCGTTTAGTCCCCAAAGGCGTTCCAGAAGGCTCACTACTTGGACCTTTATTGTTCTCAATGTTCATCAACGATTTATCTTCATGTGTTGAATTATTGTAAGTTCCACATGTATGCCGATGACGTACAACTCTTCTTAAGCGCTCTAGTAGATTTATTATGAGTTGCAGTTGTAAAGCTTAATGAAGACTCATCGACATATCATCATTTTTTATCAACAGAAAGTTCACAAAAAAAACAAATAGTTATAATACATTTCATTAGTTAAGAACACATTGTAAAGTATTTTTAAACATATTTCTGGGCAGAAATATATCTATTTCTGTTAAATAACTTAGTACACAGAGAAATAGGATCACATTGACCATACAACGTGAAGTGACAAGCCTCAAATAGCAATTGCCTTAGATCCTTAGAACTCTAGACGAAGCGAACAAGTTCAGCCACATAAGAATATTTTCACTATCAATAGTTGCACATAAAATGTATTTTATTAACATAACACAATACATTGTTCTCCTCTGTTCAAGAGTTTGAAACCCAAGAAGAAGACATTTACTATAGAATGACGTCAAGCAAATCTTGAAAATTTTTTTTGAATGTTAATTCTATTAATATTAGACACAGTGGTAGGATACCAGACAACGCAAGCATACTCCAGGACAGGACGTATGATACTACAAAACAACGCTTTAAGAGTATAAACATCTTTAAAATCCTTTTAATGAACCCTAAAAGAGAATTGGCTTTGGAAATACCGTACTTCAAATGGAGGCGAAATCTAAATTTACAATCAAAAACTACACCGAGATCCTTATATTCAACTACTTTTATTTGTTTCTTGTTAAGTGGGTAGTTCGGAAAAATATTAAAAATAGTCCTATTGGACCACACTTGACAACATTTAACATTAAGTCTTTTAAACCCCAACAATATTAAAAACAAATTTTAAAAAATCAAAAAGTCATTTATTGTCGAAATAACTGTACAAAATTTTATATCGTCAGCATACATTAGACAATGACTTCTTCTTCTTATCCTTTTATTAACGCTTTCCTCGTTATACGAACTTATGCTCCGCTTATGGGGTTGGCTAATGTCGCAGACCGCAGAACGCGTCTACATAATGCTCGGTTCTGGATCGCTTCAGAGGTTAGCCCCAGGCGTTGTTACGCATTTGCCATCTGAGAAATACAGGAATTCTTTTTCCTACCTCGTTTTCTTACAGTTGAAGTGACCGTAGTTGCTAGTGCCTTTTTAACCGGATTTTCCGCCCATCTTCTTTGAGCGTGGCAATACCAGCTATTCTATTCGCCTCAAGCTGTTCGGTTACCGAATTCTTTATATGTAGACTTCCTAATGCAATCGCGTTTAGTGACTCCACTAGACATCCTTAACATTTTCATTTCCGCTGCCGTTATTTTGATTTTAAACGCTTCATACATTGTCCAGCACTGTGAACCGTATATAAGAGCTGGTCTAACAACCGTGGTGTAGAGTTTCCCCTTTAATATAAGTGGAAACTATTTTCGGTCCCAAAAGACTCCCGAATTTTCCCGCCATTTCATCCATCCCATACTCACTCTGTGGTTTACGTCGTCGTCACATTTCGCTTCCATGTTAACGATTGATCCTTAGTACTTAAAGATATTGCTTTTCGGAAGAACTATTCCGTCTAACATTATATCCGGAACAGGTCGCAAGGGATGCGCAAATGGGCACGTCAAATGCTCCGTCTTTGACCGACTTATTTTAAACCCGTTTCTCTCTAGCGCATTTTTTCATGCATCTAAGGGGTTCGTAAATCGTCGACGTTATCGCTAAGTATAACTGCATCGTCAGCGTAGAGAATTGGCGTTACATTTGCTTCGCGCATGCAGTCTTTAAAAAGATAGTCGAAGTCGAAGAAGCTAAGTACGCTTCCTTGATGCACTCCGACATTAATTGGAAATTCTCTCGTTAGTCCAGCAGAGCTTTTAACCGCAGTTTTCACGTTTCCGTACATGTCTTGTATTATTCTAACATACGTTTCCGGTACGTTTTTGAGACCTCAGCGCGGCCCATATGAAATCCCTAGGCACTCGATCGAATGCTTTCTCGAGATCGATAAATACCATGTGTAAATCCTTAGACGAATCTCGGTGCTTTTCCATTATTATTCGTAGGCTTTTTATAGCGTCCACCGTCGATCTTGCTTCAGCAAATCCACACTGGTTATTATCGAGCTTTATTATTTGCCGAAGACGTTCGTTTAAGACTCTTTCGACGATTTTCGAGCGTTGCCTTTTCCTTTGTATAATGGAACCAAGAAGCTACTTCTTCATTGATTCGGCATAGGTTGTCCACATTTTATTTTATTAAAAAGTTTCGATAGCCATTCGCCGCCGATTCCTTCTATCTTCGACCAAAACTCTGATGGAATGCTGTCTGGTCCCGCCGCCTTCCCCCGCTTCATTTTTCCGATTGCTATACTTATTTCTTCTATTGAAAAGTCCGAAACTTCCTCCTCGAATAGACCAGCTGTCGGCACGATACCACGTGAAAACTGTTTGTTAAGCAACTCCTTGCAGTATTCAAGCCACCGGTCACAAATTTCCTTTTCATTTGTTAGTAAGCGACCGTCTGCGTTTTTGATGTATTTCGGCAAGGTTATTTCCATCGAATTTTTTCGCCTCTGTGCAGCGAGCTTAAAAATATTTGGCATTTTAGTATTGTACGACGCACATACAGATATTTGAATGATCTATGAGGCCAAAAGTCAAAATATCAAAGTAAACAAATACCCGTTATATTGAATACCAGAAGTAGAGGACACTCCAATCAACAGTAGGCCGCCACCCCACCCTTCTCACTTACGCGGAACTCGACAAAAATTAGTCGGAACTTAATCATTGAAACTTTGTGACACGTTTCTGTTTTCCGCGATCTTGCGAAAGTGTTAGAATTTTATTAAAATTAAAGTGTTTCATTTTTTTCTGGTGCAAAATAGCGATGGATTCGGAAACTACAGGTATGTGATATTTCAAATATAATATATTTCATCAAATATGTTTTCCTTTAATATATTTTTGATGATCGGCAAATAACGTCCAAAATAAAGAAAAATTTTTTTAGGAAATTTATGTTCACAAAGATATTATTTTGGGTATCGGGGTAGATCCGGTAATTTTTGTTGTTTAAATGGCAACTTGAAGGCCTTACCTAAAAAGTTCTTAGCAATTCAGCTGCGGAATATCGGGGATGCGCAAAATATCAGTAAATTAACCTTCATACACAAGAAAATCAAAATTTGTAAAAAAAATATTTATTTACATTAGACCAATATTATCGTGTTCCAGGTACAATGGATACTTCGGGATTACGGATAGTGACTCGAAAATACCTATTCGGCACTATTAAAGGTCAAAACTTACAAACTATGGAAGAAGAACTGTGTTTTTTAAAAGACTATCTTTTGTCTCGCGATGACCTGATTGGAGAGCAGTTAAATAAATACAATAACAATTTTGCACATTTTAAGTCAGAAGTGAAGCAAAGATGGTCTAAAGCCCACAAAAGAGAAGATGTCTTTTTAAAAAATAATACCCTTTGGCTGGAGGGTAACTTTGAAATTCGTAAATCATTTGGTGAATCCAGCGATGGGAGCAAAAGAAGAAAAACAGAAGGGCTCCGCGCTAATGTAGAAGATGGCATGGTCATACTTCACGCAGCACAAGTTGAATTAAATAAAATGGGTAAACGAGATGCTTCGAACATACTCAAAAATATTGTGAGCTCTCCGACCCATGCAATGAAATACAAAAAAGCTTATGATACTCCAAAATGTGCAAATCCTTCTCGTCTTAGCCCCATGGAAGCATTGAAAATGTTTATAGATGCTGACTTAACACAGGGACAGTATGAAATAATAAGGAAAACGAACAGGAAGTTCTTTCCTTGTTATAGCTTGATTCAAGAAGCTAAAAAAGGATGTTATCCTCCCCCAGAAACCTGCACGGTGAACAGCACCTGTGCCGAAACTCAACTCCAAGCTTTAGTTGATATAACCGTTAGGCGCTTATCAGTATTAGAGGAAGAGGTCGTACCAACAATAAAGGAGCAGGACCGAAACGGAAAAGTCTGCAACGCAGCTACTGGAACAACATCTACTAGTCGTTGTTACATTTGTGGGAAAACTTCGAAAGGCTTCAACCAATTAGACGACGAAAGAGGTATTTCAGAAGAAGCTACTGAATTCGGCCTGTCTATTTTACATGCGAGAATCAGATTTTTCGAAAGCATTCTGCATTTAGCAAATAAACTGCCTGTTAGAAAGTATCGGGAAAGAAAAACAGAAGACGAAAAAAGAATGGAAAAGGAGAAAAAGTTGGAAATACAGACAAGATTTCGCAATGAAACTGGCTTTTTAGTAGACATGCTCAAAACAAACTTCGGAAATACAAATGACGGCAATACAAGCAGGAGATTCTTTGAAGATCCGAAATTAGCCTCAGACATAACAGGTGTAGATTACGAGTTGATTTTTAGACTCAAAGTAATTTTAGAGGTTATATCAAGCGGATACATGGTAGATACAGACAAATATGAAAAATATGACAAATATGCTGAAGAAACTGCTCGTTTGTATGTAAAACTGTATCTTTAGCACCCAATGACACATAAGGTGCTCATACATGGTTCGAAAATTATAAAAAATGCATTATTGCCTATAGGACAACTGTCTAAAGATGCAGCAGAGGCACGAAATAAACATTTTCGGGCTTACAGGCAGGATTTCGCAAGAAAATTCTCTAGAGAATCCTTCAATAAGGACATCTTGAACCGGCTTCTCTTGAGCTCAGATCCGTTACTTCGTGCCTCAAGAACTATACATAAAAGAAAGGTGTCCTCATTTTTGAGTGAAACAATAGAGATGCTTCTCTCAGCTCAACCAAATCCAGCAGCTGAAAGTGATGAGGATGACGAATAAAATGAAATTATAAGTGTTCTTATTTTTAAATGTGTTATTTTTTTTACTAACGTCACTCTAAGCCTAATAAACAATAAAAATATTTTTGGCCGGGTAGATTCATGAAATATCTCTATGTGCGACGTTTGAACTTCTTGGATAGCCTGTCTTCTTTCTGCCGATCGTGAGGATATTTGTTCCAACTGCTGGTGCAGGTTTTCCGCTGCTGCCGCTCGAGTTCGAGCCAGGACTTTCTTTGCGATCTTTTTAAGACGCTCGTATTCAAGAGCCACTCGATCTTTTTCGATATCGTCGCTCCGATCGCATTTTGTTCACGCTTGAAATGCATTCTTCTTGTCGGCCACAGCTCGTTTGGTTTCATCATTCCACCACCATGTTTCTTTGCCGACGTGATGGTACTCGTATTTCGATATAATCCCCAGATGGGACTTTGCGAGTGTTATGCATTCCTCGTGCATGCTGTTCCACATTTCTTGCGGGCTAAGTGAGTCTGCTATACCATTTATATTTTGAAGTACTTCTTTAGCCAGTGCGATAAATCTTGCGCTTCGTTCCTTCGATAGATTATACCACCGGATTTTTGGCTTTCCGAACGATGCCCGTGTTTTCGGTGGTTCCGCTGAGAAAAATTCTGTAATGAGCGGACGGTGTTGGCTTACTAGCGATTCTACAAGTATTACTTTACAGTCCTTAACACGGTTTCTCATCGGCATTTTGCCGAGGTGATAATCTATTTGCGTTTCGTGGCCTCCGCTGCTATTTAATAAACATTGTATTTAAGACGGTTAAGCCGTAAACCCTACACGCTACAAGGATGTCTTCGCCAGCTGAATTTCTGGTTCCAAAGCATTTACCGCCGTGGCAGTCCTCATAGTCAACATTTGTTTCTCCGACGTGCTCATTTAAATCTCCGCCTACAAAGAGCATCTCATCGATAGGTATATTTCTAAGCAAATTTCCAAATTCTGACCAAAATTTATCTTTTTCCGATTGGTCGCATCCATTTTGTGGAGCGTACGCGCTCACAATGTTCCACGTTTCATTATGTATGACGAGTTTAGAACTCACTAAGCAGTCGCTTATTTTCAAAATACCAACGATATTGCTTACAAGATCCGCTGCAACAACGATACCATCGTCGTTTCGTCCATTGACCGTTCCATGGTAGAACATCTTAAATGCCTTAGTTTTTAAATCAAGAAAACGCGCTTTAGACATTAGACAATGACAATGCTGTAATATGTCAGGAAAATCATTAAGAAAAAGTAAGAATAAACATGGGCCTAGATGACTTCCTTCAGGGACACCAGAGAAAACTAAAATCTCCTTAGAGAAACAATCACCAATAGAGACATACTGTTTCCTTCCATGCAAATAAATCTTGAGCCACTGCTGCAATGGACCATAAAATACAAACATCTTTAGCATTTTTTAAAGAATAGTCAAGTTTACCCTGCTAAATGCTTTGACAAAGTCAGTATAAATTACATGTACTTGCTTATGCATTTCTAAAGAATTAATACAGAAATTTGTAAACTTAACTAAGTTTGATATACTAGATCGATCCTTCCAAAAACCATGTTGGTCTTTACTGACATGTTGCTTGATTGTAAGGGTAAGTTTATCTTTTACAAGTCTATCCAAGAGCTTATGAATTATTATATTATTATACCGGTGTATAGTTAGAGATAAGATGCTTGTAACCAGATTTGTAAGCTGGTTCTATGATAGAAATTTCCAAACATCGGGAAAAATGCCATCAGAAATTGACTGTTTAACAATTCAGACAAGGGAAACGAGAGAGAGTCAGAACAGTGACGCAGAACAATGGGAACAAATCCTAGAAAGCCTGCTTTTTTTATGGGCTTCAGATTGCTTAAAACGGTTTGAACATCACTAACATTAAACGAATAACACGAGCAATCAACAATAGATGAAATGGAATGAACATAGTTAGAATTGATTGAAGTTAAACAAGCAGAACCATAGATACTCTGAAAGTATTCTGCAAACATATCTGCGATTTCCTTAGGGTCACTGAAATGTTTATCATTAAGGTTGATCGTTGTAGGGAAACCAGTACTTTTTCTTTTCGAGTTAATAAGCTTCCAAAAATTTGTAGGACAATTTTTAAGGTTACTTTCGAATGAACGAATAAAACTACAATAAAGAAATTTAGAAAAAAACATAAACTCTTTTCTAAGACGCTAAAAAATTTTATAATCAACATCATGGTCATCCTTGAACGAATTATTCATTAATCCTTTCAATTTAAAAGTCCTTCATGTCTCTCGGAATTGCATGCACTCATGTAGCGTTCCATCAACCACATCAAACAACTCGCAAGTTGAAATTGTAAAAAACCTTGGAGTCTAATTCATCATCACAGATTGTGAGATCTGTGAGAGACTGTAAATGCATAAGATATATCTGAAAGGATCGGCAATACACGTACGAACATCGCTTTCCCTTAACCGGAAAACGTGCGGGTATTTAAGATGTTTCGTAACAAAGATTGTATAGACTCTAGTTCAAATGAATATCATCCTAATTTTTATCACTATCACGGTGAAATCTAATACACAAAGAGAGTCGGTTGCCACTCAATTCTTGAATTTCCTTTTTTCGAACAAGGATATGTCAAACGCGATGTTTCGAATTTGAAATTCAAATTTCTTCTTCGGTTACGTGGCTGTGGCAATATCGAATGTGATTTTATTTATGAAGACTCTATTCATAGACCGCATATACTCCCACTTGTATCAATATTGGAGAAAAGCTCCTTTTTAAAGTCCTTTAGTCAAACAAGGGGGAAAAAACAACAGAAACAAAAGACAACATCACTTACTCGTAAGTGCGACAACGTAACACCAAATGACAGTGGTTTTTCAAATTATTTATTTCTTTGGTATCCTCCACCTCCAGTTCGCTTCAGTTCACTCCATTTGCTCCTACTTTTAGAGTACTTTTATTATGTGAAAACAAATCTGAATAACAGACCAAGCACACATGCTTCCTCAGTTTCTTGGCATTCTCACAGCCCTGTAAAGGATCTAATGCGTATGTGAACGCTATCCTTAAGTCATTACCATTAATCACAACACTTGACTTGAATTTTATCTCTTCACTTACCGCCTACTGCCTTCCAATTGTGGGCGGTATAAAGGACAAAAGTGTTTGGCAAAAAAAAAACCAAACAACAAAAAATATAAACCTCAAATCTGTGTAGAGTTCCCTTTTAGATCTCTCTCACCACCAGCAGTAGAAGTCTGTAAAGAGCTTCTAACTAAATACAGATCTCATCGTCCTGATTGAAACAGAAACAACATTCAACGAGTACATATCCGTACGAGTATATCTGTATCTACAACCAGTGTTCATCTTCGTACGAGTGTCTCTATTAGTGACGCGGCATGAAAATCCCAGCACTTTTAGCTCACTTTGAAGAAGAACAAAACGAAGTAGAAAGGATATTTGCATAACCTCATTTCAAGGATATAAAACGAGAGAGAGTGTGGCAAATACCGCGACCAGGAAACTTTTATCCCACACTTCACTTACAATGCCAACCACAACATCAAATATTGAAAAAGACTTCTTATTTGACTTCCGTATTACTGTCAATTTTTAGGGTGAAAAGTTTCCCGCAGTCTTCTGCTTATGTGGCGCTATACAACGAATAAGCCATAAGCGATATAAGGATTCACCATTGAGCTAATTATCCTCGCTTTCTCTGGATACAAAACATAAAGAGTGAACTTTAGTGACTTGCCTGTCAGTGTTGACTGTTGTTACACTGACTGTTGGAGTTCCCTTTCGAATTGCTTGGAATGAAGATTGCACTAGTGTGTTGAGGGGTCATGTCGGAGACAATCCTTCCCTGACAATTTTCTGATTTTTTTTTTTCTTTTCTTTTCCTAGAAATCTTGTCTTCTGTCCTAGCAGTAGCAGCAGCAGCAATACTGAAGAAGGATAAATCCTAAATTCAAATGCATGCCACAGCAAAGGAATGTGCCACAAACAATGGGTTGTCCTGAATGTTGAGGGTGTGCTATTGCTATTGAAATGCCACAGTGACAATAGATTTCAATAAATGTCCACAATTTTAAATTCCTGCGGTGGACAGGAGGCAAACAAAAAAGTGTAAGGAAAAAGAAATCGTTCATTCGGGAATCCGGTATCCCATAAACATTCCTGTCGGCTCGATTTAATTTGATTCAAGGCCTGTCGATGGTACCAATCGGAGCTGATACGTTTAAGGGTACTCTCATGTCCTGTGAAATGTCGCATGTGGAACGTGCAATCCTTTGAAATGCTTTCACAGATTTCCATGAAATGTGTATTAGGTGGATTCTGGTGAAAGATTTAGGTAAATGGTTTAAATGCCATTCAATCGCAAATATTTGTAATCGTTATTGTGAGAATATGTATTAAAAAGACGATCTTATACATTGAAACTTATATGAGCTCCTACAACATTTTTAAAGCTGAGGACAATATTGAATGTTTGGGACTTGTTTAAGTGCCGAAATGAATACTTAAGTGACCAACTGAATTACTCTTTTACCCCAGAAGTACCAAAAAAAATGCATGGCTCTTGAAGTTGCACTTTGCGCATCGCCATGAGGACCATTCAAAATAAGAAATACTCGGAAGGGGCTTAACTTCGAACGGCTTCAATCCGCATATTATCGCCAGAATCTAAGCCCCTGGGCTCTTTTAAATCCGACCAGCCATACTGAACTCCTGGCTTGATGAAAGGTGCAGGGAGCGCATGCAGCAGAGCACCTTGCCTCTGAAATGACGCTCTAAAGCTGGAAGCAATTAAGTATAAAAATAGCAGTCAGTGTTAAGGATATGGAGGAGTCACTGCCGTATATGCCAAAGAAGACACAAGATGTTCGGATTGATCTCACAATTTCTTCATCAATCTCAGTGTGTCATATGACAGAATTTAAAGACAAGAACTGAACAAAGCCATTTCTTTTGACATCTCTCCATGCAGAATAATGATGTAGAACTCTCGCTGTTTCTTAAAGATCGGTTACATTGGCACCAAATTATTATATTAAAAACAGGAGCTTAGGGGATATGATGCTGTGTTGCATCTTTAATACGACTATGATAATTACAAAACTGACGAGCCAACGAGAAAGGTACAGTGAAACAAAAGGCAAGTTTTTGCATACGACCAGCCTAGCTGTTGAACACGGCTCCGCATACAACTTTCACTTAGTACTTACTTACTTTAGTAAAACTGGCGCTACAGTCCGGAGTGGACCGGGGCCTCATTCAACGCGGGTCTCTAGCCAGCTCGATCATTTCCTAGCTGCATTCAACATCGCACGCTAAGTTGACTTAGGTCCCCTTCCACTTTCTGTACTGCGCCGTTCCTCAGGGCCGGATTGGAAGACTTTTCGGGCCGGAGAGTTGGTATCCATCTGGTCTACATTACCCAGGCATCTCAGTCATTAGATTTTCACAATTCTCGCTAGGTAAATGTCTTTGAACAGTCCGTACAGTTCGCCGTTGTACAAGGTGGCGCAAAATTAATCATCCTATCGGAAGATATTATAATTTTTGCAAATGGCGTCATACGGCAATCACATTTAAAATTCGTGAGCTAGACACCTGCAGAATGCAAACAGATAAGCAATGGAGCGCTATACTCCGCTGTCATCCCATCTTCAATCTCAACAACGAAGAGGACGATTTTGTGTCGAAAATTATACGAGCGACGAGGCGCATTTCCACTTAAGCGGTTACGTCAATAACCAAAATCTTCATTTCTGGGACAATTAAAATCCGCGTGTGATCCGCGACGAGCTATTACATCCACTCAAAGTGACTGTGTGGTGCGGCGTTCTCGCGGCAATACGGTCACTGTTACTGGCGAACGCTACAGGGCCATGATAAACGACTTCTTACAGCCAGAATTGTATGAGCGGGGCTTGGTGAACATTTTATTTCAATAAGACGGTGCACAGCACGAGCTACAAAGAATATATTGTAGAAAGCGTTTCCTGGTAGCGTAATCTCCCGTTTTGGCGATTTGGCATGGCCAGATCATCTGATTTAACCGTCCCAGACTTCTTTCTTTGGGGCTACTTGAAGTCGTGGGCTTATGCCAATAAGCCTCAGACAATTGCAGCCCTTAAGGAGAATATTCGACAGGAATATTCGAAAATGGGATAAAACGGGCACAAATGTGTATCAATATTAGCGGCGGCCACTTGGCGGATATCATCTTTTCCACTTAAGAGAAAAAATGGTAAGGGTCCAAATACAGATTTCCATCCCTCAAAATCATTTTTTTTTACTTAATAAAAAAGTAATTCAAAAACAAAATTGTATGAACAATTTTGCGCCTATTGTATCTCCTCTTCCACTTAGCTCTTATATACGAAGGTTCTCTGAAAAGTTTTCGACCGAAAAATGATACAAGGCTCAATTTTTTATTTTATTTTTCTACATAGTCTCCTTGTAACTCTACACACTTCTCCCAGCGAAGTTCCCATCTCTCTAACCCGTCCAAATATCATTGGCATTTTTCTCTGCAAAATAATTGTTCACGAAGGTGATTGCTTCCTCATTTGACGAAAATCTCTGTCCTCCGAGCGCAGTTTTTAAATGAGGGAACAGAAAGAAGTCGGTTGGGGCTAGATCTGGTTAATAAGGCGGATGATCAAGCAGTTCAAACCGTAATTCATGGATTTTTGCCATGGCAACCGCTGAGGTGTGAGATGGCGCGTTTTCTTGGTGAAACAGGATTTACTTTTTCTGCAAATTTGGCCGTTTTTCCGCAATCTGCCTTCAGCTTGGCAAGTAATGATGCGTAGTACACTGCTATAACGATTTTTACTTTTTGAAGATAATCGATTAAAATAACTCCTTTACTTACTTACTTTAGGTGGCGCTACAGTCCGGGGTGGACCTAGGCCTCAGTCAACAAGCTTCTCCAGCCAGCTCGATCCCTGCCTAGCTGCCTCCAGTTTCGCACGCTAAGTTGGCTGAGGTCCTCTTCCACTTGCGTGCGCCACCTGAGTCTTGGCCTTCTTCTACTGCGCTGTCCCTCGGGGGCGGATTCGAAGACTTTTCAGACCAGAGCATTGGTGTCCATGCGCTCTACATGACCCAGCCATCTCAGTCTTTGGATCTTCACTCTTCTGGCTAGGTCTATGTCGCTGTACAGTCCATACAGTTCGACGTTGCATCTCCTCCTCCATTCACAATCAATGCAGACGGGACCGAAGATCGCCCGAAGAATTTTTCTCTCGAAGCAACCAAGAACACCCTCATCCATTTTTGATAATGTCTATGCCTCTGCGCCATAGAGCAGGACCGGGATTATTAAGGTCTTATAAAGGGTGACTTTTGTTCTCCGAGAAAAGGCTTTCCTACTCAATTGCTTTCTTAGCCCAAAGAAACAGCGGTTGGCAAGAGTTATTCTTCGCTTGATCTCAGCGCTGTTGTTGTTGTCTGTATTTATAGCGGAGAGTTATATCTGTCGAGGGTGACGTTCTACCCGAAACGACGGTGTTGGTTGTCCTTTTTGCTTGACAGCATATACTTGGTCTTGCCCTCATTGATCGCTAAACCCATTTTCGCCGCTTCCGTCTCAATACTAGCGAAAGCGCCACTGACATCATGGTGCTTTCTCCCGATTATGTCAATATCGTCGGCGTATGCGAGTAGTTGGACGGACTTTTGAAAGATAGTGCCTCTTGTGTTTGCTCGTGAGTTTTGCACTATTCTTTCAAGTACGATGGTAAAAAAATCGCATGACAGCGCATCGCCTTGTCTAAATCCTTTCTGGACATCAAAGGTCTCGGTGAGATCTTTACCGACCTTGATGGAGCAGCGTGCATTCTCCATCGTTATCCTGCACAGACAGACGAGTTTGGCAGGGAAGCCAAAACTAGGCATTGCTCTATATAGCTCGTCTCTATAGATGCTGTCATATGCGGCCTTAAAATCGATGAATAGGTGGTGTGTATCGATCTGAAGCTCATGGGTCTTCTCCAAGATCTGCCGCAGTGTGAACATCTGGTCGATGGTGGACTTTCCTGGCCTGAAGCCACACTGATATGGACCTATCAGGTTGTTGACGAACGGCTTCAGGTGTTCACACAATACGGCGGATAAGATCTTATATGCGATGTTAAGGAGACTGATGCCTCTGTAGTTGGCGCAGTTCAGAGGGTCTCCTTTCTTGAGAATTGGACAAACAATGCTGAGGTTCCATTCATCGGGCATACTTTCGTCCGACCATATTTTACAGATGAGTTGGTGTATGCTCCTTACCAAGTCATCGCCTGCCGCTTTGAAGAGCTCGGCAGTCAGGCCATCAGCTCCAGCAGCTTTGTTGGACTCAAGCTTCTTGGCTATCTTTACTTCATCCAGGTCGGGTGGACGGAATTGTTGGTCATCATCGTCCAGGTTGAAAGGTTGATTCGGTTGATTCTGCCTGACAGCGCTATTTGGTCCGTCATCGCCCTTATACAGTCTGCAGAAATGATCTTTCCAAATCCTCCGCATCGACTGCGATTCTACTACGATGTTCCCTTGTTCATCTCTACAGGCTTCGGTTCGGGGTTTGTTTCCGCGGCATGTTATTTTTACCTTTTGGTAAAACTTCCGAACCTCATTCCTGGAGTAGCATCTCTCAATTTCCTCGATCGCGCGCTTCTCATGCTCTTTCTTCTTCCTCCTGAGAAGCCGGTGCTCGTCTCTCCTCTTCCGCTCATAGAGCTCATGAGCAGCTCTGGTCTTTCTAAGCAGCGCCGCGTTATATGCATCTTGCTTAGCTGCAGGTGCTTGCCGGCATTCATCATCGAACCAGGGGTTTCGCTGTGGTGGACGAGTGAAACCCAGCACATCAGAAGCGGCATCTCTGATGGCATTTTGGCAGTGTTTCCAATGGTCTTCGATGCTTGATGCTGGCGGCATTGGACCTCTTAAGAGATTAAGAGACACTCGATCGGAAAAGGACTTGGCGATCTCTTGCGATTGTAGCCATCTGACGTCGAATTTTCTCACAGCATTAGTTTGTCTTGGCGTAGTTAGGGATATCCGCAACCGTACCTTGGCTACAATAAGGTAATGGTCCGAGTCGATGTTGGCTCCTCGGAACGTTCGGACATCCATAATACTAGAGGAGTGCCTTGCGTCGATCGCAATGTGATCAATCTGGTTGACTGTTGATTGATCAAGCGTTCTCCAAGTCCCCTTGTGTATGTCGAGATGTGGGAACCGCGTGCTAGCCACGACAACATTTCGCTCCGCCGCAAAGTCGATTAGCCTGAATCCGTTATCGGAGGTGGTGTTGTGCAAGCTATATTTTCCGATTGTTCCACCAAAGATACCCTCTCTTCCTAGCTTTGCATTAAAATCACCGAGGTCAATTTTAATGTCATAGCTAGGGCATTGCTCGTAGGTCTTATTAAGGAGCTCGTAGAAGGCATCCTTGGTGTCGTCATCTTTCTCCTCTGTGGGGGCATGCGCGCATATGAGGCTAATGTTGGCGAATTTAGCCTTGATGCGGATTGCTACGAGGCGCTCGCTCACATGCCGGAAGCTGACTATCCCAAAAAACAGTCGCCATCACTTTCCCAGCCGAAAACACAGTTTTTGTTTTTGTTTTGAGCCGGCTCGCCCTTTGCAGTCCACTGTTTTGACTGAATTTTTGTTTCATTCAATAACAGCTCGATACTCAATTTTTTCCATTTTCACTAAAAACACTCACATCGACTCTCTCAAACGACTGTCAAGTAAAAACTGCGCGTCCAAAATGACTGAAACTTCGGTAAGTAACTGTTAAAAGATGCACAACTAGCATTGACTAGCTTTTATTGACGAGTGCCGCTATCTTTACGTTGCGGTCGGAACCTTCAGACAACCCTTCGTATAGGTCTTATATAGGGTAACTTTTGTTGTTCGAGACAGGGCTTTGCTTGCCAATTGTCTTTTTAACCCGAAGATTGGCAAGAGCTATTTCTCATTTGATCTCAGCGCTGGCGTCGTTGTCAGTGTGTTAAGCGGAGCCTAGCCAGACAAAGCCCTTAACTGCCTTAAAATTATGTATGCCGAAAGTTACATTTTGTCCAAGACGTCGGTGTTGACTATCGTTTTCGCTTGACGTATACTTGGCCTTGTTCTCGTTCATCGCTAAACCCATCCTTGCCACTTCCGTCTAAATAGTTGCGAAAGCGCTATAGACAATCCACTGCTTTCTTCTGATTTCTCAATATTATCGGTATATACGAGTAATTGGATGGACTTTTGTTATACTATATTGTGTCTCTTGTCTTTGTGCGTGAGTTCTGCACTCAGGAGTTCTCCAAGTCCTCTTGTAAATATCGAGATGGTAGAACCGCGTGCTAGCTATGACAATGCTTTGTCCCGCCGCAAAATGGATATGCTATCGGAGGTAGTGTCGTGTAGGCTATACCTTCCCACAGTTCTACCAAAGATGCCTTCTCTTCCTAGGCTTGCATTAAAATCGCCGAGGACAATTTTAATCCCATAGCTAATGCAATGAATATAATGGATATTTAAAAGCTCATAGAAAGTATATTTGGTGTTGTCATCTTTCTCCTCTCTCCACTACTGCCGCTAAATTTTCTCAACTAAGTGCTTGATGTGGTCTACTTGGTTACATCCCAACATTTCGATGGTATAGCAAATTTTGGATTCGGTAGGCCGATTATGTGGATCATATGTTGCTCAAAGCAACCATATCAGTGTGACATGACGTGATCATGGTCTCTCATGAAATGTAGACTCAAAACGGTACCCTTAAAAATTAACATTTTGGTTCCACAGACTTCCGAAAGCTTGTGCTCGAATGTTCGTATGTGAGCTTCGCACATTTTTTTTTTTTCAAGTGTTGTGTTAGGTTACATAACTGTGCGTCAGGTTGTTTAAAACCTGTTTCGGCACATCAAAGGTCTCGGTTAATTCGTTATCGATATTGACGGAGTAGCGAGCGTTCTCAATCATCATTCATCATAGTTGAACTAGCTTGACAGGGTTTCCAAAATAAGACATAGACCTTAATACTCGTATATAGCTCGCCTCTATAGATGCTGCCACATGCGGCCATTAACTCTATAAAAAGATGGTGAATATGGATGTGTACCTCTTGAGATTTTTCCAGGATCAGCAGGAGTATGAAGATTCAGCTTCGACTGTGGCCTCACTACAAAGTTTCTTTCTTCACCTCCATGGGCCTTCTTGTCTGAGTACAACCTCTCATGATATTCATTCGCGCACTTCTTGAGCTCTTTTTTTCCATCTAGTAGAACTCACGAGTGGGCCTCGTACCTTTGCTGAAGCTCCGCCTTGTATCACTACACTTGGCTACCACATTCTTCATAAAACTAGAGATTTCTTGGTGATTGTCGAACGAAATGAACGAAATGCGGCACATGAGTTAAGATGTCTCTGATGGCCACTGGCCTTCACCACATGATGCTATAATGAGGTTATGATTCGAGTCGTTGTTGGCTGCCTGAAACGTGTCGTTAATTATTCAGGTAAAAGATTTGGTAAAACAAGCTCAATTTAAAAAAATTGTACCACTATGCATGCAAGAAATCCGTTTTCCGCAGTGAGCCGTAGTGTATGAGTAGTGGTTGGAAAACGATTAAAAAGTTTACCTCTTTAATAACCACTCCATATTTTTCTGAGAATACCTACAGTTTCCCAACCTCTGACTCCGACATCCGCCTTCCTCAAACTCATTCTTCTAAACCTTCCCAGTTACGAGTACTCAATAGGTTACTTTTTGGAATCCAGTTATCATAATCTTCAGCAATTGCAATTCTACCGGATCCACTGGAATCGTGTATTACTTTTTAATAAAAATTTAAACTTTTCCATTGAGTCAAGGACCAAAGCCACTTCGGTCAAGCCGCCTATATCTTAAATTCACCAGCCTAATGGACTATTGATGAAGGGCCGATAAAATAACCCCGCCGTGCATATTTAATGGTTGGAGCAGTCTTAAGAAAAACTTAATTTGGCTTTCAATGGTTAATTAAAGATCGCAAAAATGCTAATTGAAATCAATTATTCCGATATCTCGAAGCAGTGGCGGAATCTTATTCGATTCGTCCTAAGGAATGGTAGTCGACTAAAGGACCAACAAAAAATTAAATACTTGAAGTATCCTTCTGTCTGGAAGGAGGGAAGGAATTTCAACTGGAAGGTGAAGACAAATATTTGCTAAGCAATTGATTTTTCGATTGAAACAAAAACGATGTTATTATTGGACAGTGGGGAAGGCGTGCACAAATTAATTTCAATGTAGTGATTACAAGGGAGTCTTTGGTCTAATAATAACCAAATCAATTTATCGAAAACGTGCACCTGAAAAATTTTGGAGAGGTAAGAAGATATACATTTCTGAATTTGTTCCTTATGTAGTGGAATGCGTGTCAGGTGGCTTGGTATGCTGACTTTAGGGTAAACACTGAGCAGCGGCGTCAACCTAGCGATGTATAGTACTAATAGAAATCAATTTCGCCTATTTTATTTCCTGGAGACCCGGTTACTAGTTTAATCGGGACTTAACTACTTGAGCTTTCGCGGGCAAGCACTAAAAAAGAAGAAAACACTTTTCTCAAGTACCGTGCCCAAAATGACTGGGCTCCAGTCGTTCACGGGTATTCAGTGTACTGTAAAGGCGATGGGGCAGATGAGCACTTAATAAGTCAATGCTACTGGCTCAGGAATACTATATTCTGGATCTTTTGCTCAAAGGCAATACTTACAACCGAACTGTCACCCAACACCCAACACAGCTATCAGCGGATATAATCAGAAAGTGCGGCGGTATAGGCCGGTTGAATTGGAGATGAGGAAATGTGGCTCTTGGAGTAAGAAGCAGCAGAAACAGACAATGTCACAGAATTTTTATGTGAGCTCCCTGACAAAGCCTTCGGGCAATATGACTTTATAAGATAATGAAATCATTTTAGAGGGTTTCAACGCCAATCAATCGGAAAGCTGCGGTTACTCTTAACTTTGTCTCAAAACGAACATGAGGTAATTAACTTCATTTCCTAATTCAGTATGTTCAAACACATGTAGACCTCTGTCTTAGCCACAAAATCATTCAAATATTGACAAGAAATTGAAAGTTGAACGTAGAACGTCTTAAATGACGAAAAATTGCAGCAAACGGTTTAAATTCTTCATTAAAACTTAAAATCATTTGCTTGGCATCGATGAGAAGAAGCCAGCAGAAATGGAACATTTTATGCGCCTAGGTTCGTCTGCACGAAATCACTGATTTGATGGAGAGTGTAGGCAAAACAATTAATCTTCTTCTGCTCAACTATAACCTTATTGTAGCCAAAGTGTGGCTGCGAATATCCCGAACATCACAAAGATGAACTTTAACGCCGAACGACAATAAACATCAAGTCCTTTTCCTAGTGTCCTATGCGGACAACATTAAGTACTGAAAACCAGTGGCAACTTTGCCAAAAGACTGTATGAGATGTAGACCAGCAGTTCCGTCATTCTGAGGCAGTCGTCCTGATTGCCGGGCTTTTCAAAGCAGCAGACGATAACTTGGAAGAGCACATACCACCTTTTCATCGATTTTAAGGTCGATTATGACAGCATATATAAAGACGAATTAAATAGAGCTTTGTCTAGTTTTCGCATCCTTGGCAAACTCGCCCGACAGTGCAAAATGACGATGGAAAATGTACGCTACTCCATCAAGTTCGGTAAAGAACTCACCGAGAGCTTTGATATCAGAAAAGGACTTAGACAGGGTTATGCCTTGAAAGAATAGGGCAAAACTCACACGCCAACACAAGAAGCACAATCTTTCAAAAGTACGTTCAATTACTCGCATACGCTGATGATAATGCCATAGTCGCGAGAAATCAGTATGATGTCAGTGGATTCCACTTCAGGAATCTTCAGTGAATACAATTATCGTTATTCTCCTGGGCAGCGTAAGCCATAAGATTTTGTCATATATTATAGTTTATAGCACTGGCCCTAGGACCGATCCCTGCCTCCTATCCATAGTGGATAATCAGCTCGCAGAGTTAAAAAATTTTTTAACGTCCAGCGTAACTATTGAAGAAAGGCATAGACTTACTTAAGTTAGGTGACTCTCCAGGTCACGATATTTCTTTCCGATGTCGATAAAACGACAGTTTTTTATCGCGTCTTCAGAAAGTTCAAAGTTTGCTTACTGTCGTCTTAACGGGCACTAGGCACCAAAGTGTAATTGGCTTAGTGAATTCACCTTCTTGAACCTATTTTCCTATACAGAAACTAAAGACAATTTTACTTATCTGAAAATATGGTTTTGTCCGGTGGTTGTACCGAAGTTGTAAAGACTTTCACTTAAGATCGAAATACTCAGTTAAATCAGCGCAAAAGCTAGCATTCTCAAAAGATTAATCAGGCAGTTAAATGTATCCCAATAAAAGCATGCATATCGAACCTACGGTCAAAAGTGAGAGCAGCCATTATATAGGAAATCAGAAAGATGTTTATACTCTCGGCAACGACTTCTAATCAATCACGCTATCTTCAGTAGTAGAAGTAGTTGAGCTTCATATCCGAAAAACAACCTTACGAATCCTTCCACAATCAAAGATCATTCATTGCGGAAGGTTCTGCCAGATTGACCTTCAAAATTAAGCATGCAAAATTCTAGGTGCAGAAGTGGAGTAGAAGTATTTTCGTCGATATTGTCCTCTCGGCAACACATCGTTTGATAGCATAGGTACCCTTACTGAGAATACCAACAAGAGAATATTCGCAAATTTTAACATTTCATTCGCAGCTACTCTTTCATTTACACGAACCAATCTGCATTCAAAAACATATCACAACAGGAGAATTTTGAGGTTAAATTCGCGGGAATGTTTTGGTTGTGCAAATATGGTTTGAATTCCACATTTGTGGAACGCAACTAAAATCTGACAGTTCGCAAGGGCATTCGCTTATTCGCAAAGAAATAGGGGAATCGTTGATTTCTTTGCAAAATTCATTGAATATTTGTTTTTGTTTTGTTTTTAATTCACAAATTTATTAAGGTATGTGCTTTTGGAATAGTAAAATTGTCACTTGCTTGTCGTGAAACGTGCTAACAATGACTTGTTCGTAATCGGCTTATTCGACAATTCGCTGAGCTGTGAATGGACCTTTAAAGATTACTACTCTAGAAATGGTCGATTAACTAAAACTGAAATGGTTTTGTTTAAGTGTCTTTTCTTCTATTGTCCAGTAGAAACTATTGAAGACTGCTTACTGACGTCCTGACAGGGCGCTGAACTATTGCCAACACTTAAATTTGGTAGTCATAAGTGGCACAATATCCCGCAACCCTAGCTGTAAAAGTGATAAAGAACATCGCGGAGCACTACTTCTGTAGGTTCCCGTCCTAAGCTCGCATCAGTCTATGTTGAAGGGTGCTGATACTGTTACTTCCTTACTTCCCTAATTATCTCTTTATAAAAGACTGACGTAAAAAGTATGATATAGCAATTTACGGTATAAGGTTTAAGCCTGCATTCTTAAGACCAAGTTACTTTGCTATCACACCTCATATTTGCAACCGATGTATCTCCAAATCGGTGGTGGCGATGGCGCGTTGATTAGCTCATTGGACTATCACGTAGAGGGTCCGTGGTTCGATCCCCGGCATCTCCAACAATTTTTCGAATCGTCATCACCTTTTCGGCGAGCAATGGCAAACTCACGAAACTTCTTAGTGCCGTTCGGATTCGGCGATAAACCGTAGGCCCCGCTCAAATGTGACAAAAATGAGTGTCAAGAAGCTAGGCCATGGCCTAACCGGGCTGCCAGCACCACAGTGTTTTTGTTTTTTTTTTGTATCTCCAAACCATTCTCAGTTGTCGTAGTTGCACTATTGCAAAATATCAATATGATATTATACATGTAGTACCAAAAGGTGCAAACAAACACCAAGTAACTAATAACTATTGTATATCTGCAATATACGAGTATGTATATTCATACGCGAATAAATATTTTAATTAACTTAAATTCGCTGGACCACCATACATTTAGAGAATTTTTTATTCGTATCGCTCAGATCAATTTAAAGTGACTCGTTCCGACTTGCATTGAATTACAAATCTCCCCCAAAGACACATATTCGTTCAACTTACTGCAGTCCCTCAACAACTCTTTTCCTCAAATGCAATTGATCTGTCTTGGAAGACAAACGTTCGTAGATGCTACGCCGCGCGCTCTTAAGTAATCTTTTTACTCGCAAATTAAATTGATGTGTTCACCACACCAGTACAGTATCCGTAAATCACTTTAATTAGCAACGAGTAGCATAACCCTTCCAATGTCCACTTGTACTTGCCCCAGCTGAAATGCATTTGACCTGGGGTAAAGGTCAGTGCCGCTTTAAACCGCCTTACGAGTACACCTTATACCTGTACTGAGTCTCTGTACTCTCACTAGGAATTCACTATAATCCCCACGCTAATTCGCCTTCATAGTGGTAGTGCTGTCTGGTGTGGGGAAAATGTGGTGAAAATGTCAAGTCTCAATAGCATCTTGGAAGCCGTAGTCACCGCTTATCAGTGCAGAAGTCTGAGTTCAGTCTTGACAAACGACGACGGGGTGGCGATGCCAGCGGCGACAGCTGATTCCATAGCCAACAGAACACCGACCGCAAGCCGTCGACCGTCGATCGTCGACCGCCGATCACCTATCAACGACTGCTTGCCCATAGACTACTACCACCACATAGACGCATCTCTGGCGTCGTCGATTGGTACCACTTGATCTTGGAATCAAATTTAACTTGACGGCCAATTAACGAACTGTCGTGCCCAGTCTCAGTTTTGATCGCGAACGTCGAGGACCGCGGACGACTTTCTGTATAGGAGAGAAAAAAAATCTGCAATTTCGGCGCGCATCTCTTTTCTCCCATAAGAGGGCCGCTTCTTCCATCTCACTCTCATCCACTACTACTCTGTGCATGCGCGCGATATATCCTTATCAGTGTTATCGATTCATATTTTCCTTTTTTTTTATATAATCAAGTGCGTCTACAACTTGGAATCCATTCTTAAAAAATCTGTCTTGATTGAAAGTGATCTAAACGATCATCGATCAGAGTATACGAGTACGTGTCCGGCAGTTAAATCATAATAGTGATTCGTATCCGAAGAAGTATTTTCGATATCCGGCAATATGAGGAAACCACTCAAGTGTTCAGTATTAGTTTGTATGTTATCGAATGTGTTATCGAACTGCATATCTCAGAATAAGAGTCCTGTTTCGAGTAATCGTTTTGAAAAAGTGATGACGTCAAATCTAAATTTAAATATTTCGAAAGTTTTGTTGATGTTGAAATCTATCTGGAAACGTTGTTCCGTTCCCTTTGGTCGTTCCGTTTATTTTATTTTCATTTTGTTGGTTTTTTTTTTTTGTTTTTTGTTCTTTTTTGGATTTGCTCTTTCGATAGAGCTTATCAGGAGCAACGACAAGTAGCATATGATTTTTGATAATCTCCGACTTGGGAATGTGTACGAGTGTATACACGAAATTAATTCACATTTTCGAAATGGCTCCTCGAAATCGGTTTTTTTTTTTTTTGTTTTTCTTGGTTTTTGTTTTCTTTCGAAATTGTCGGGTATTAAGTGCTAATTTTGTTTATTTTTCTTTTGTTCGTCTTTTTTTTTTTCTATTTCTGTTTTGGTGTAGATTTTTTGTTAATAATCGATGCTGGTAGCACATTTAAAGTTATAGGAGTTAATAAACAAATGCTCTATGAGTATGAAGGCAGTGTAGCGGTTGGAGCTAAGGCGCCACAGGATGATGAACATCCGGCGCCACCAGCATCCGGTTGGATAGTTCGAGGGAAGTTAACGCTACAAAGACAAAGCGAACGAACATTAGCTGCAGCTGTAAGTTTTGATTTTATTTTTAAATAATTTTTCATTTTAAAACAAAATCCAAAAAAAAATATTATTAAGGATGCCCGGTGTATCCACAAATAAGTGTCGGTTTCATTTTTCATTGTACGATAGGAATTTGTCGTTTGGTCCTTAAAAAGTCATACCGAACAATCCTTAAAGCATATCATTTCATTGAAGGCTATAGACTAACCGCGAAATTTTTCGTGGCGCCTTTTCTTACTTGACTGGCACTAACTTGCTTACTTAAAACGACGTTGCAGTCCGGAGTGGACCTGGACCTCAACTAACAATTATCTCCAGACATCTCGATCTTGAGCTACCTGCACCCAGTTTTTCAAGCTAATTTAATAGATTTTCCTTTCGACTTGCGTGCTCCACCTAAGTTGCGGTCTTTCTCTACTGTCACTTGCGGGCGGGGATAGCCTCAAAACACCCTCTCAAAGCAGACAAGAACACCCTTATTTATTTTTGATAAAGTCCATGCCTCTGCGATATAGAGCAAGACTGGGATTATTAAGATCCCAAAGAAGCAGCTATTGCCAAAAATTATTCTTCTCAGCGCTAGTGATGTTGTCTGAATTATTAGCGGAGTCTAGGTAGACCGATCATATAGGAGTAGCGTATATTCTCCATTGTCATCCTGCACAGACGGACGAGTTTGGCAGGGATACCAAAACTAGATATTGCTTTCTATAACTCGTCTATAAAGATACTGTCATACGCGGCCTAAAAATCGGTGAGGTGGTCCTTACGTAAATATATTTGCTCGATGGCTCACTTTCCTGGCCTAAAGTAACGCTGATATGGACCAATCGGGTTCTACACGAACGGCATCAGACATTTACTTAATTCGGCAGATAAGATCTTGATACCTCTGTAGTTGGTGCAGTTCAGAGGGTCTCTTTTCTTGAAAATCGTACAAACAATGCTGAGTTTCCATTTATCGGACATACTTTGTCCAACCATATTTAAGAGATGTGTTGGTATATTTTCCTAACCAATTTATCGCCTGCAGTTTTGAAGAATTCGACAGACAGACAGTTCGCTTCAGCAGCTTGGTTGGACTTAAGCTAAGATATGGCTTTCCTTACTTCATCCAGATCGTGTGGACAGAATTGTTGGTCTACATCTTTCAAATTGAAAGGTTCGTTCTGCCTGACAGCAGTATCTGGTTTGTCATTGCATTGAAAACTGAAGAAAAAAATAGTACTGAAACAGACAAAATAGTACTCAACATTTTTGAGTGAGCCAAATGAAATGATTGCAGATGCATATGCAACCAATGTCACGTCATTAGTACGTGGAACGTGGCACGATCACAATGAGGGAGTAATGAAAGCATCCAAATATTACAAAATTTAAAAACGAAAGAGTGCGTTCAGCGAGTGGGGCATTGGGGCGCGTTCACTAATACTTTCCGGGTTGTACGGACATGAAGTCATGTTATATTTACTTCTTTGATTTCAAAATTTAACTATAAGAAATTAAAAATATAACAAATACAACTGAAAATTGAGAAGTGGTACTTGCGTACTAAGGAAAGTGAGATAGTTCTGAATTCAGTAAGATAGTAAGCCTTTTTGCAACTCTGCATGGAAGCCCAAATCCAAGAATAGAGCGGTCCTTTTTTTTATTACAACAGCCAAATCTATATGCCAGTGTTCACACGCAGATTTCTGACTGAGTTCCAATTACACAAATGAAAAACTTTTCATGAGTTGGATTCGAACCTTGACCCTCCAAATGAGAAGCGATGGCTAGTACCACTACACCAGGGCCACCCCGTGGTTCTTAGCAATCCACCTAATATGGAGGCTTAGAGTTGTCTTCCTATACGACAACGTAAGTACCACTACACTAATACTAAATGTCATTTCTGATCTAGAATCTTTCCGTAGCCAGTTCTCTGTACAGGGAAAGTCAACTTCGTATTCTTGCAGCAACTCATGTTAGGATCTTTCGCGTAAGGCGAAATATGCAGATCAAAGTCAGAGGGCAGCTGCATTGTAATGTCATTGAAACACCAATATGAGTATAACTCAGACAGCTTCCTTTTTTACACAGAACAAGGCTTTGAGAGTACAGCGTTATAAAAACAACAAGCCGAGGGAAATTAACGTTTGAATCTTAAGTAGAACTAGCCCAGTGACAAAATTCTAGGGTTGGGTGAAGCGACGGTGCCATACATAAAAAACATATACCAATAAGATTGGTCTTATTACATATAATGGATGGATCTACAAGACCAGTATAGGTAACAAACAATATGCCATAAAAACAAAAGAGTCTATTGAATCCCTTCCACACATACGTCCCAACTAAATCGAAGCCTTGTTTTACAGCAATATTTTACTAGGTAGAGAAATAAATATTCTTCGTGCCGTCAATGTCAATTCACTCTACATGTCCTAGTCAATTCAATTCAGGCAACTGATACGCGCTTTTGGATAAATTTTCAAAAGCACTTTTTGCTCATTCTTCATCTATGGACTTTGAACCTTTTAACGCAATGAGTTCCTTTAGATATTCAGACACATGTCGGCTCTAAACACCTTGAACACTCTGAAATCGTTCAATATGCCCTTTGTAGATGGTCCGCCTATAGGCCTACACACTTCCTATTCAAGTTTCATATACCATATTACATCCTCCGCACTTTAGACAATTTCAGGCTTTATAAATTTGATTCAGCTAGATGGCAGCACAATTCAATAGACGGGGATGTCACAAAATATTCTTAGAGATTGGAGTGCTTATGAAAAAACTGCATTTTTTGGCAGTGAATTCGGAAGCTAAGCCCTCGCAACACTATATCGGGAAATGGACTTACTTACTTACGAAACCGAGCATACGTGTACACCAATTCATTGCCACGATTTGGTGAAAGGATGGTACTGTACGAAATTGAGAGCAAAACTCGCGACTTCTTTTTCGATTCCAATGATATACTCGTATATGCGAGCATCTTAAGGGACAGGCTATTCAGAACTATACAGTTATGAAACTCCTGATAAAATTGTCATATGATGCAGATTAATGAAGATGAAAGCAATAAATCGAAGGGTCGTGTCTAAGGTGTGATCCCTTTAATCTGTACTAACATACGTTGTTGAAATTGGCTTCATTTTCTTCGACAAATCAATTATTATTGCCCAGCTTCGCAGTGACTGGCTAATACCAAAATGGAATTTAACTCGTCGTTTGATTGAAATGACTGCGTTCTGCCGTTTTAACTTTCGTTTAGCACTCGAAACGCACCCATTTTGAGATATATATTTCGGCAGGTGTCATTTCATTAAGTGTCAAATGAGTGCGCGTGAAACAGTAGTAATTTATCTCAAAGAAAATAATTTAGCCTTTTATAATATTTTCGAGTTCGGAGAGTGATTTCGATCGGAGTCATCTTTTTTATCGTCCGAAAGTAAAAGCAAAAGCGTCAAAAGTTTGCGAATTGTGTACGCAAACACGACCTATTGCATAGCCCTTCAAAAAGAAATCCAACGGCGACAAATCACACAATAAACGATTTTGTTTGTTAACGTATTCACCGAGTAAAAAATAAGCTTCATCGCTGGAAAAAATATTTTGTGAAAATCCAAACATACTCAATCGACGAATGTTCTATGCGTTCCGTGGTCAGCTGGCTTCGGTTCTTTAAGGGAGTTGAACTTTTTAGATGCAAGAGTGTGGTTTTTAACTGTCAAAAAAAACACAGGAGGATTACAAAAGTGTCCAAAAGTTTGATTAAAGCTGATAAATCAATGCTTGCCATTTACTTTTTAAAGATTATTTCATGTGAATGTTTATCACGATTGAGTTTTTAGTGGTCCATACGTTGAATCCAATTTTGAGTCACTTTTTCGAGCATATTGGCTGGTATCGCGCTAATAAATAAAAGGTGTAATGTTGTCTTCCAAGGCATAGACGTGTATATCCCTCTAAAAACTAGTCTTAAGGCATCAAATCGCACAATCCAGCCGGACAATTCACCGGTCCATAACGAGAGATAAATTGCTTACCGAACTCAATTCTCAACTGGTCTATCGATTTGCGTGCTTTATGGTATATAGCCCCATCTTGCTGGAACCACATGTCGACCAGGTTCAGCTCGTGCATTTAAGGTAAAAAAAAAATTTCGAAAGAATAAAACGATAACGGCCGCCATTGCCGGTAACGTTATTCTCACGGTTATCTTTGGAAAAGTTTGGGCCAATGATTCCGCCAGACTATAAACCCCACTAAACAGTGCATTTTTCTGGATGCATTTTCAGCTCTTGTATTACTCGTCGGACCAAATATGGCAGTTTTGTTTATTAACACCCATTTCACCAGATATGGGCTTCGTCGCTGAAGACAATTTTTCGATAAAAAAAAGCGAATCTTCCACCAGCTTTTCTGAGGTCCACTTAACAAAAATTCGACGCTGTGGCGGACCGTTCGCCTTCAGTTCTTGCACGAGCGTAATTTTGTAAGGCTTTAGACCAAGATCCTTTCATAAAATCAACGTATTTGAGTTATACAATCTGCAAAAGGTGACGAATAGATAAATCTCGATCTTCATTAACACTGACGTATACAGCAGGCAACACTTTCCTCCGTACGCGCTCTATGCATACGGCTAGGTGACTTGATGTCCAAAAGCGTGGAATTGGTGCGAAATTTGGTCACTATGGCTTGAATTACTTGTTCAGTAGGTTGATTATGGTTTTTGTTTGACTTTGACACATATCACGAATCACGCGTGACCTATCAAAATTAAAACACAAAAAAACCAACAGCAAAAAAAAACACCCTTCAGTTGCAAGCCCAAAAGTAAAATACGCCATAATATACTGTAAGACTAGCCCAAATACTGTGCTCGTCGTGATTTCGAGTTTTGGATCTTCTTCAACACTTTCACTTACGGCAGCTAACATTTCTGTGGAATGTGTATTCAGAGATTCTGTCGATTCTGTCGACCTGTTCCTTGTGCCCGAAACGTACGTAGTACAGAATCACTATTTTTGTAGTACGTTAAACGATTCATTTTGTGATAAACGTATATTGTCTCGAATGACAATTCGGTTTGACGTACGTGATTGCAACAGGGATGTCAAATGCTGAACGTAACTGAGGATGAAAATTTTGTTCTTTTTGCGAGAGTGAGGAGAGAAAGAAGGATTCGATGGAGAGCCGATCACAGATCACTCAATCACAAGGTTGAGCATTCTGCTAACATGTGTATCACCTACTTTCTGCAGGTGCACCATCTACAGAGCACGCATGTTTAAACAGTGTTTTTGTTGCATCACTACCTTGTACATCTTGTCTACTACTTGAGTTTATTTTTCGAGCAATAAGGATGGTAGAGTTTTTGCTCGAATATTATTCGAAACTATATTGTCATAGTTTGATCCAGCTAGTTAAGCCATAGTTTCCGACAGTATTCACTGATTGGGCTCATGAGGAACTTGAATTCAAATCTTAATTTTGGTAACTATGATGATTCATTTTCAATGATCAAAGATGAAGAGGACTGCCAGGGCGGTAGCGTGTAGCGTGTAGGGTTCAAGGCTTAACCATCTTAAATACAATGTTTATTAAACATCAACGACATCTTATCACCTACAGCAGCGGAAGCCACGAAACGCAAACAGATTATCACCTCCGCAAAATGTCGATAAGAAACCGTGTTAAGGACTGTAAAGTAATACTTGGAAAATCACTAGTAAGCCAACACCGTCTGCTCATTACAGAATTTTTCACAGCGGAACCACCGAAAATACGGTCATCGTTTGGAAGGCCAAAAATCCGGTGGTATAATCTATCGAAGGAACGAAGCGCAAGATTTATCGCACTGGCTAAAGAAGTACCTCAAAATATAAATGGTATAGCAGACTCACTTAGCCCGCAAGAAATGTGGAACAGCATGCACGAGGAATGCATAACACTCGCAAAGTACCATCTAGGGACTATATCGAAATACCATCACGCCGGCAAAGAAACATGGTGGTGGAATGACGAAACCAAACGAGCTGTGGCCAACAAGAAGAGTGCATTCCAAGCGTGGACAAAATGCGATCGGAGCGACGATATCGAAAAAGCTCGACTGGCTCTTGAATACGAGCGTCTTAAAAAGATCGCAAAGAAAGTCCTGGCTCGAACTCGAGCGGCAGAAGCGGAAAACCTGTACCAGGAGTTGGAACAAATATCCTCACGATCGGCAGATAGAAGACAAGCTATCCAAAAAGTTCAAACGTCGTACAACACTAAAATGCCAAATATTTTTAAGCTCGCAAATAATAAAACTCGATAATAGCCAGTATGGATTTGTTGAAGGAAGATCGACGGTGGAGGCTATCCAAAGCCTACGAATAATAATGGAAAAGCACCGACATTCGTCTAAGGATTTACACATGGTATCTATCGATCTCGAGAAAGCATTCGATTGAGTGCCTAGGGATCTCATATGGGCCGCTCTGAGGTCTCAAAACGTACCGGAAACGTATGTTAGAATAATACAAGACATGTACGGAAACGTGAAAACTGCGATTAAAAGCTCTGCCGGACTAACGAGAGAATTTCCAGTTAATGTCGGAGTGCATCAAGGAAGCGTACTTAGCCCTTTCCTCTTTAACGTAGTATTCGACTATCTTTTAAAAGACTGCATGCGCGAGCAAATGTAACGCCAATTCTCTTCGCTGACGACGCAGTTATACTTAGCGATAACGCCGAAGATTTACAGAACGCCTTAGATTCATGGAAAAATGCGCTAGAGAGAAACGGGTTTAAAATAAGTCGTTCAAACACGGAGCATTTGACGTGCCCATTTGCGGATATAATGTTAGACGGAATAGTTCTTCCGAAAAGCACCATCTTTAAGTACTTAGGATCAATCGTTAACATGGAAGCGAAATGTGATGACGACGTAAACCACAGAGTGAGTATGGGATGGATGAAATGGCGGGAAAATTCGGGAGTCTTTTGCGACCGAAAATTTCCACTTAAATTAAAGGGGAAACTCTACACCACGGTTGTTAGATCAGCTCTTATATACGGCTCACAGTGCTGGACAATGTACGAAGCGTTTAAAAACAAAATTACGGCAGCGGAAATGAAAATGTTAAGGATGTCTAGTGGAGTCACTAAACGCGATTGCATTAGATCTACGCGTATAAGAGGAAGTCTACATATAAAGAATTCGGTAACCGAACAGCTTGAGGCGAATAGAATAAGTTGGTATTGCCACGTTCAAAGAAGATCTGCGGAAAATCCGGTTAAAAAGGCACTATCAACTACGGTCACTCCAACTGTAAGAAAACGAGGTCGAAAAAAGAATTCCTGGATTTCTTAGATGGCAAATGCGCAAGAACGCCTGGGGCTAACCACTGAAGCGATCCAGGACCGAGCATTATGTAGACGTGTTCTGCGGTCTGCGACATTAGCCAACCCCATAAGCGGAGCAGCAGCGATGCAGTGAAAATGGGAAACTCGTTACGCATAAGTTCGTATAACGAGGAAAGGGTTAATAAAAGGATAAGAAGATCAAAGTCGAAGCCAGTTTTGGGCACAATGTTTACTGTGGTCTTTATGCTAGTGATGTCATTGGTCCGGAACTCGTGTTGTAGTCAGTGACCATCAGGATTAAGTTATCTAGATAAACTCTCCGCCTCTACAGCCGATAGGTAGCGGCGTAAATCCAAAAACGAATAAAAGGCAGAAAATAGTCATCAGCAACAGAATACACAGAATATCCACTGGCAGACTCAAGATCAGAAATAACAACCAAAAACAGTGCGGAGACAGAACGGAGCCTTGCGACACACAAGCATTTATTTTGTGGATATCGGATTTAAAGCCATTAAAGGCAACTTCAATTGAACTTTCTGATACGTAATTACATATTGCCAGATTGTGCCAAATATCCTTAAAATATCCAACTATCTTGCTCTCGCCAGATTGACATAGACTCTGGTTCCATTTTTCTGTGAGACACTGCCAGCCATTGATAAGCTTTGTGACTCAAATTTCATAAGACAAATATTGTACAATAAATGTCATGATAAGAAGTTGAATTGTTGAAATCCTTTCGCAGTGGTCCTACCAACATTAACAAACACTTCCTCAAAACAAAGGGAGTTATATCATCTCGATAAAAAGATTATTTCCTACGCAATGACTATAAGAGTGACAACTTACTAATAAGGGTTATTTTTTAAAACGTACTTTTCCTCAAAATTTAAAATAAACAACAAATTGTATCGGGTAATCTTTATCATCATACAAAAGAACCATTGTTTACATTAATTTTCTGAAGATTATATCTTTCTTGCCGTAACTTTCACTACCATAGTCCATTCTGAAGTTCAAATTTTCGATGTCGCTTTTTGAGCATTACGAGTAATGTTGGCCTGTCATTCCTTGTAGCCAGCTTATCCAAATAGATTTTAGACTTAATGTAGCCCCAAAGGTACAAGTCTAGAGCTCGATACGTAAGCCGTCCATTGCTCTCCATACTTCATTTTGATCGGATGGATGAATCTCTTGACTATCACAGTTCGGATAAAATGGAAGCGGAATTTGTACTCGCCGATAAGCGAGTGCGCAAGTGCTATGACAAGTTTAACACATTCCAGTTCTGACAAAGACATGCTGCAATATTCAAGCGTAAAACAAACTACGATGCACCAAACCAAAAGATCAGCTTTGTCGAATGAACTGATAACAGCGATGTTTTTAAAAAAGAAAGCAAGAAAATTTTCCAATTTTTTCTGACTAACGATGACCATACATATCTTATCTCTCTTTTAGTTGAAATCGTTTGCTTCCCTACTAAGAAAGCAGATATGTAAGGTACTCGTTTATGGCTTTTTACAAGTAGAAAGACCTCTCTGGTAACTGCTAACTCTTATTGCATCAGGTTGGCAGGTATGTATATCAGCTGTCAATATCAAATACGAACAACTATAGACAGCAGTCTGAAACATACATATTGGCACTTAAACTGTTCGGGAACAACTGGCAGGCCATCATCCTCCAATCAAATTTTATGACATTCGCAACTTCGAAATCTTTCTTCAGTCCGAAATAGACCGATATGGTGATGACGCTTATACATACTATATAAGGTTAGGGCTGGAATACCATATTTTAAAAGATAATTGCGTTCACCTGAAGTTCAAAAATGTGACGACAATAACAGACAACAACCACTGATTCAAGGTTATCTCGTATCATCGAAAGGTGACGTAACAAGCACCAGAAATGACACAGCTCTTGGTCCGAATGACTGGAAGAAGCGTGCCTTATTACTTGATAAGATATCATATTTATTTCAACGACTACACTGAAGATATGTTTTCTCTTTCCATTCAGTTCTGAACCTAAGGTCACCAGTATCCTCTAACAATTGTTTTTTTTTCTGCAGCAACCCTCACTTCCTTGCAAATTTTACTTTGGTCAGTTTCAAGGGAACAATCTTGCCAACACATTCCAGTAATCATCCGGTTGAGATAAAAAGAACTGCTCCAAAGACGATTACAATTTGCGCTTAACAACAAAACTCTTGTTCGGATTTAGTTTGCAAATAATTTTTGCAAAACTGATAAAGCAGCCGTGGGAAAATGCTCTCACAAAGCGATAGCATGAGATTACCATGAATGAATCTTTAACTCTACTTATCCAAGTACTCAGAGTAGTTTCTAAATTTCTTCAATTTCAACCAGACGAGCGACGACTTGAACCAAAAGATGCAACAAGTAATTGAAACAATCTTTTTGGGTTGGAAATTCATTCCCTTATCGGGTATTTGGTCATATTCGTCATTTGAACCAGAGATTAGGACCACTAGGGGCAGATAAGAGATTTAACGCATATGACCAATAAAAACATAAACTGGGACTATGTCATCACTTCCATTCGAGTTGATATGACGTACGGCACTACCGCTGGCTGAGCAAAAACAGTGCCTACGCTTACTCTCAAGATTCTGATAATGGAACTCTCAAAGCTTTATTGCTCTCCCATATCATTGACGGTCCCATGAAGCTGGTGAATCTGGTGACGCGTGAGAAGCCGGCACTACAATGGGAACCGCAGAAATGTAGTGACGATCCGTCAAAACAATTCATTCATGGAAAAAAAGGTTAATTTGTTTAACATTTGCTAAAGTGGACGAGATACTCGTACAAATGCATACTAGTGCGGATACTAGCTGTTTTGTTTTTTTTCTTTGTAATCGATGGCGATGGACCCCTTGATAGAAGGTGACTTGGAACAAAGCTGTTCATCTTGTTTACTTCAGGGGAATTTATGCAAATTGATTAATTGTTAGATACGAGTAGTTTATTTGTTGCCATGCTCCATATATTCGTATGCAGATATCCATACTTGGAATGGTAATTGCGAAAATTCGAACATTAATTTAAGTTTGAGCTTCACCCGTACGTCTGTTGAAGTAGAATACGAGTATCTAACTATAGAAAATTCTGGAAACTATTTGCACTGACAATGGTATTTTATTTTACTTCCGTTTGAGCTTTGATCTTAAACGACTTTGGTAGATAGTCTATCTACATATATACAAACTCACTCAGTTTCATCGACTTGATTCTGTTGTGGGGAAATACTTCGCCTCCTAAGAACTACTGTCACATTGACCTGCCAAGCTCTATTGATTTCCAATACGAGTACATCCTGCCATTTTCATGATTGACGCCACAAGAACAATTTCAAACTTATGAATTTTTTTTTTAAATCAAAGCTCTGCTTGCGAAACTTATTGAACGCTTCGTGGAAATCACAGTAGACATTATCGGTCATTGACCATCTGACCGTGCTAGTAACAGATTTATTGGAAGATTCCGCACACAATTCGGGGTATTAGATACTCGCATCCCAAAAAGATTGAGAAAAATGCTTTCTTTACTTACTTTCTGTAGGTGGCACTACAGTCGCTGGTGGATCTGAGCCTAAGTCAACAAGAGCAGCCTCTAGCCAGGGGTGGAGTCATGTAATTTTGTTTCGACTTCAAGTCGCCAGCGCCATCTCACAATCACTAAACTGATTTACATAAAAAAAAAACATTTTTACACCAAATTTGCAAGCCTTAAAAAGTGTTTTTGCCAGATAGGTGAAAAAAGGTTACTAAAAAGTCCATCGAATACAGGTTGACGACTATATTGAAATAGAAACGACTGTCAAAACAAATCGAAACAAGGTTACATGAAGCTGATTTTGAAAAATGTTGAAAAATTCAAATTACATAATACCTCCCCAGCTTGCTCCTTTCCCAGGTGCCTCCTGTTTTGCACGCTAAGTTGGCTGAGATCCCCTTCCACTTTCGTGCGCTACCTGAGTCGCGGTCTTCCTCTAGTGCTCTATCGCTTGGATGCCGATTTAAGGACTTTCGTTGGTGTCTATCCGCACTACATAACCTAGCCACCTTAGTCGTTGGAGCTTCATTCATACCTTTCGTCGTTGAATCTCTTCCTAAAATCACCGTCTATACAGACGGGACCGAAAATCACACGAAGACTTTTTCAATCAAAGCAACTCAGAGCAGGACTGCGATTATTAAGGTGTAATGTATGATAAAAAGGGCTTTGCTAGTCAATTGCCTTATATTGTTCTTCGCTTGATCCCAGCGTCGATGTCGTTGTCTGAATTGATAAGAGTGCCTAGGTAGACCAGGTCCTTACGTACCTCAAAGTAAAATCTGTCAAGGTTGACGTTCTGTTGAGTATCACTTTTGCTTGACAGCATATACTTGGTCTTGCCCTAGTTGACCGTTAAACACATTTTTTCCGCTTCTTTCTCAATACTTGCAAAAACGCCACTGACATCACACTGCTTGCTTCCGATTATTAGACGGACTTTTCGATCTCGATAAGATCTTTACTGACCTTGATGGATCAACGTGCATTCCCCATGGTCATCCGGCACGAGTTTGGCAGGGATGCCGAAACTAGACATTGCTCTGCATAGCTCGTCTATAAAGATGCTGTCAAACGCGGCCTTAAAATCGATGAATAAGTGGTGTGTATCGATTTGAAGCTCATGGGTTTTCTTCAAGATCTGCCGTAGTGTGAATTTTTTGGTCGATGGTGGACTTTCCTGGCCTGAAGCCACAGTGATATAAACCTATCAGGTTGTTGACGATATGATCTTGTAAATGATGTTAAGAAGACTAATGTCTCTGTAGTTGCCGCAGTTCAGAGGGTCTCCTTTTCTGAAAGTCGGACAAACAATGCTAAGGTTCCATTCATCGGACAGACTTTCGTCCAACTATTGTTAGGAAATGAGTTGGTGTATGCTCCTTACCAAGTCATCGCCTGACGCTTTGAAGAGCTCGGCACTCAGGCAGTCCACTCTAGCAGCGTTATTGCACTTAAGCTTAGATATTGCTATCTTCAATTCATCTAGGTCGGGTGGACGGAATTGTTGGTCTACATTGTCCATTTGTTGATGTTGGCTCCACCGAACATAATACTGGAGGAGTGTCTTGCGTCGATCGCAATGTGGTCAATCTGGTTGAGGGTTGATTGATAAGGAGTTCTTCATGTCCTCTTGTAAATATCTATATATGCTAGCTACAACAATGTTTCGCCCCACCGCAAAGTCGATTAGCCTGGACCTGTTATCAGAGGTGATGTCATGCAGGGTATACGAGTATCTTCCGACAGTACTTCCAAAGATGCCCTCTCTTCCTAGCTTTCCATTAAAATCTCCGAGGACAATTTTAATGTTATAGCTAGAGGATTGCTCGTAGGTCTGTCTTGTTTAAGAGCTCATCGAAAGTATCCTTGGTGTCGTCATCTTTCTCTAAGTCTCTAAGGGGCGTACGCGCATATCAGCCTTATGATGGCAAATTTAGCCTTGATGCAGATCGCTACTAGGCGCATGTTCACAAACTCAAGACTTCTTGTTTAAGTTTGCCTCCAACAACAAATCCGCATCCAAACAAGCGCTGCTTTTCCCGCCGATAGCAATCGCCGTAGTAAATGTCGAAGTTTTTCATCCTCTTTTTGTCCGGCCCATCCCATCGCATTTTTTGGATGGCGGTAATGTCTGCTTTGCAGCAGTTTAAGGCCTCCGCCAGTTGTTTGACTGCACGTGGTCTATGAGGAGACCTAACATTCTACGTGTATTTCAACAGCAGATCCGTCGATATCCGGGACGTGTTTGTGTTTCGAAACTATGTCCATCCACGCTCTGGAAAACTATGGGTAAAACCCTTTGTTTTAAGGCACAATGATGCAAGGGCTAAGGCCGCGTAACGATTTATTGTGCCAAAATGTTAGTGATTGGGCTTAAACTAAAATGGAAGTTGACCCAGTTATCTGCAGTACATTTTCTTTCAGTAATGAGGCTAATTTATAGTTAACCGGCTACATAAATGAACAGAATTGCAGTATTTAGAGCAAGGACAATTCTCAAGAACCTCATTAGATGCCATTACATCCAGAAAATTGTACTGTATGGTGTAAATTGATAATCGATCCTTGTTTCTTCAAATATAAGACCGCAGCACAAGTTACTGTCAATAGACACCGGAACAATGCGATGGTTAACGATTATTTTTTCCCAAATTTGTGCGACATCAATGTGTCGGAAAGGTAGTTCCAAGATAATGATAATCCACCCGCTTTATTGAAAACACGATTATGCAACCGACTCATTTCAAGAAGTAGGCACGTCAATTGTGCACCAACATCCTACGATTTGTAGCCGTTGAATTAATTTCTGTGAAGCTACTTAAAATCAGTAGTTTTTGCCAAACTAACTACTTTACTCGAATATTACGCGAAATATGCTCCCTGTTGCTCGAAAAGTGGTCGAAAATTGGACCTCTAGAATCCAATGCGAGGTGGACACATGTCCGAAACTATTTTCAAATTTAAAATCACATGAAATAATCGTGAAAGGTCTCTGAGATACGCCAGCCTTCCACTCTTTTCGATCCTGGGCACGCTTTTCCAGTTGTCTAGGACAATGGCTCTGGCATCCGTGATAGCTAGATATTTTAAAAAGAAGTTCGATCTACATTCTTGTCCCGAGTGTACTCTTTTTTTGAGCGGTTACTTTGATCGATATAGTCAAGCCAATGTAGTCAAGGCTACTTCTCCATCTTGAGCTCATAAAGTTCACGGTTGTAGTTTTTCCTCCAATCACCCTCTTCGCATTTGAGATCAAATATTCTACCAAGAATACCTATTTTCCTGTTTATTCAATGCATGCATTTTATCTTCATAGTTAGGAGCAAGTTTCCTTCGGTGAATCTTTACTATGATGTCATTCGTAGAATGAATGTTAACTTCGAGGTAGGTAAACTTCACAACTACTTAGAAGTTACTAGCGTCGAAGGGATAGACAAATGCTTCTTTCTTTACTCACAACATGTAGTTAGTTTTGCCCCCCTTTAATTCAAGGCAAACTCGTTACGCCTGTTCTTCAATTGCTGTAAAAGTCACAATGATGCCGCGCTATGAGCGACCAATGATGCCGGCGTTATCTGCGTGTCGGAGCGGCTGGAAAGATTAATTTGAGGTTAATGTGCATCGTGAAGCACAATTGAATTTTATTTTGTTGAAATCTCGAATCCCGCCAAAATCCTTGCGATGAAGGCAAGATGAATCTCGAGTTGAAACTGGTTTATCTTTTCGAGGATTTGCATCGCATTTAGATCTCTTGAACCGGAATAGGGGGATGTACTACATAGATATACATTCGTTGATCTACCCTTAACTGTGAATGGTTTGGCACATCCAACGTACCATATCATGAAGTCAATGTTTGAAAAGATCCAGTAGGAGACCGTAGGAGCCGGCGGCCTTGTCGTGCTCCAGCTTTTTGACACCTGAGCCAATTCAACATACATATACTGAGTGAGAGAACAGACGTATTTTTGCCTTATCACTCTCTCTATATGATGGCCAATAAGTAGTTACTTAGCTACTGCTTCCACTGCTTCGGTGACTGTATCTTCTTCACTATTTTGAATATCATCCCTTCCAAGCTCGAGGCAAGTTGCCTGAAAAAATCAAAAATGTTGTTATTATCGCAGTTCTTTGATATCCTTGAGGAGTGAGGTTGCGTTTGCCCTTTTATTTTACACAGGGTCTTCTTTACCTTCCTTTTTTTTGACTCGAAACTCTTCTATCGCTTTTATGGCAGTTTTTTAATCGGACCACTTGTCATCATACGAGTATCACGAATTGTTTTTGGGTGGAGTGATTGGTAGCCCACGGTTGTCTTAACGATTTATTAATGATGTCACACAGATTGTTGGTGCTTGTGAATGGGAAATCCACAGCAGAAAATCTCTCATTAGATATGCAAGCCGCAACAAGGAAGTCCTCAGAGTCTACGTTTGCCCCTTGTGCAAACACTTGGATTTTAGATGGATGTATATTTAGTAACAGATGCAACACTTGATATCACCTGACTGACGACAGTCAGTATCTAAACTAGCCAGATAGTAACATTATTTGTCAATAAGAGCATTGGTCCTGTTTGTTGGTAAATTGATTAGTTTACTAAGTTCCACTTTTTCGCCATCAAGGTCTGAACATATATAATATCGCCAGAGTTGGTATTCAGATCGTTCCAAAGCATTTCCCATAGCTTTTCATAAAACTGCTTGCGTTATGTTTTTCAGTTATTGTCGGATGTTCCTGTTTGCTTGTATATGCCCAAAAATCCATAAAGAACGAAGTCTTAGACGTTCAAATTTGACGATCTTGCGTCAAATGCAAAATGACAAAACAACTAACTAAACGGCCGGCAAATGCTTTCTACATACTTGTTAGACAAACGACAAAGGTGAAGTATCTTGGCAATACGACTGGTGAGCAGATAAATTTCATACCTCACCTCATCCAGTTACCAGAACGACTGCTGAGGGCTGTGAGCCAAGCAAGGCGAATTCTACGTACTGACTACGGGCTCACCAGACGTGTCATTTGTACTGTGTACGGTCGCCTTTATGTTGCTCATGCATAATTTGAGGCGTCGTCGGCTTTGTACGAGAAGATAATGTCTGAGTGTAGTTGTCGTCGGATCTTGACTTGACAGAAAGAAGCACCGCTTGGCTGCATACAAATTTATAAAGAGACTCCCTAAATTTTGCAAGCCCTATGATCAAACCCAAAGCAGTTTCTAAGGCACGACAGAGCAAAATTATTGGTATCATCGATACATCGGTTCCAGATCAGACAATCCTGTTTGTCGGAATATTGTCTTCAGAGTATTTTTAATATTTGCATCGAAGGCTAGGGTAGATGGCTCGCAGATATCGAAGAATCCCGCTATAGAAACAGATTTATATTTTCTCCCGGAAAGCTAAGCGACTGGTAGCTTTCCTCAAGCCCGGAACGTAGGTTCTTTAAAACAGTGAACACAGAGAACAAGTAATAGTAGATATATTTAAGCAACACTTCCAGTAACCACTTAGTGGGCATAAGGAAGAGTGATTGATAGATCAAGAAGAGAACCCACAACTAGTCAATGTAGAAGTTGAGACTCACCATCTTTTTATAGGCTTCGAAGCCGCATATAACAAAATTTATCATCTCAAGAAGTACACGGTGGTAACTAAAGTCGGAACCTCAGCAAAACGAATCCAGCTGTATGGCGCCACACTGGAAAACGCGCGATGCATGCAATTTATTCCAAACCTGTACGTTATGTCGGCAGGGAGATCCACTGTCTTGTGACTCTTCAATAAAGTGCTAAAACAGATAGTTGCTGAAACACGCAGACGACATCGATATCATCGATCGCTCCTTCGCTACTTTGGTTTGACTACTCGCAGTCCAGCCTTGTCGAAACGGGATAACATCTCATTTAGCCTTATTGCCAGCTAAAATATCGTAAAACTTCTGGAAAGTTTTGTAGGATGTTTTCTATGCAGCTTTGAAATATTTCCGGCGCTGAGGACATGCCAAATTGAAGCCTGGTTACCTTGAACGAACCCTCGTGCGTGGATATTGTTTGTAGTAACGCTGAACGTTCATCAACCACCAACTGCTGGCACGCTTGTGCCAAATCGATTTTAGTAAAAATTGATTCACCTTCAATGGACGCCAAAAGTGTGCCGATTGCTGGAATTTGGTGGCAGTGTGGCTCAACAGCTCGATTTAACGTTGATTTGTAGTCCACGCATATCGGGATGGAGCTATCATTCTTAACAACTGGAACTCTAAGAGTAGCCCATTCGGAGTAATGCACAGGCTCTAGATTGTCTTGACTGCATAGCCGATCGATTGCGAAAGGTATAAGCCGTGATGGTAGCCTCACTGGTGTTGTCGTTGAATCAGTGTGTAAAGACACAGGCGGCCCCGTATAACGGCCAGGGTCGGGTGAGCATAAATGGTTAAACTTATCCAATATTTACTCGATGCTGATTCCTCTGTTGACGCGTAAATGCCCTTGATGTGTATGCTCAGCGCATCGAACCAGTTTCATCCAATTAAATTTGAACAACCGCCAGTGATGACGATTAGTGGCAAATTGTCAATTTTATGACCGTTGTAATGAATTGACACATCGTTGACCCCTTTCAATGGAATCGGGTTGCGTTGATAGTCGTTTAGATCCAAGTCACACTTCGAGTAACCTAGAACTCTTTAAGGCGAGACATAGTTAAACGTGGCTTCCTTCATGATGGTTACTGGAGACCCAGAATCCACGTACGTACGACCAAAGATGACCACGGAGATCGAATAGGCTCTTTACGAAAACAACCTGCGTTGACGCGCACCTTGACGTGCTGATGTTGAGCTCGGTGTACATAGATGTTGACAATTTTGATGCGTTTGCGCTACGGCAAACACGTTGTAGATGCCCCTTTAAGTCGCAGGAATGCCAAAGAGTCTTACGATATGGACACTGCTTCCGAAAATGCAGACCTCCGCATCCAGCACAGGGCCCGTGGGTGCTAGAGCTGCTAACACAGCGTGATGACGTCAGAGAAGCCGCTTTTTAACGCTCTTCCTCCTTGACACCATTGGCCACCAGGAATAAACTGAATCGCTCCATATATGCGTCCACTTCTTTGGTTGATTCTAGGCTACCAACTCCAGCCATGATTACTCGTGGAGTATAACTAGAACTTACTGTCTCTGCCTTTGCAACTGCTGTACTGTCTGTACTTTCCGTTTTTACGACGGTCGCGGCACTTGCACTAGAAGTGTTTTTTTCCATGCGCTTTCAGCACAAAAACAACGGCGAGTTAACATGCACAACTGTTACCATGTATCTGAAGCCGAAATGTAACGGGGACGCGTACAGTGTGCACTGTTCACTGTTGTTGTTGCCACTAGTCTGATTCTGCACTCCACAGTTTTTTTTTCTCTTCGTTTTAGCGCAATTAGCTGAACGCTGTTCCTAATCTAATTTTGTCTTTTAATTACATCCCATCCTCGTCGCCAATTTTAAATATGCTCGAGCTAATATTTGAGATTCAGTTTATTAAATAAGGTATACAGAGTGTTTGTGACAATGTGGATTAACTGGTTGTGCTGGCGACTTACGAGATCAGACAAGAGCCAGGCAGCGACTTATAGGTCATGTACTCGCCACTTAAGGTGAGATCTTCTTCTTCTGCGCTTTTGCTCCGGGTTAGATTCGAAAACCCTGCGCTCTAATGTCCCAGCCATCTCAGACGAATTTACGATTTTCTGACAGCTCGTATATGTAGTGCGTCATTGAATCTTCTGAATAATTTTACTTTCAAAACGATAAAGAATATCTTCCGGCCCTATTGATAGTGTCAATGCTTTAGCGCTTTGAATTAAGATCGGGACGACCAAGCTCTTGTTTAGATTCTCCTTCATTTATCGCTATACGATCTCTCAGCCCAAAGAAACAGCGATTGGGAAAAGTTTAAATTCTGTTGAGATGCTCTTGTCAGTATTTATAGCAGAGCCCAGGCAAACACAGTCCCTAACTACTTCGAATTTATAGCTGTGAGGTTTTATCCAATTAACTTCTCAATGGTATATACTTGTTATTGCCCTTATTTACGCCTAAACTCATTTTTGCAGCTTCCGCTTTCAGAGGTCTTCTATTTTGTGAAGAAAGCAAGAGAATAGATCTAAGAAATGAGTCGGTGTATAGCATCATTGGCCGGCAAGCCGTCAGGTCCAGCAGCTTTGTTGGATTTAAATAAGATTAGATATTGTTATCCTGACTTGGTTTAGGTGGACTGGATTTTCATCCGTCTCATTAGTCTGTTCTGTATGATATCGGGATGTTGGACCGCGTCGCCATTACACATTCTACGGAAGAAGCTTTTTCATATTTCCAGTATCAACCTTCTTCATCTCTACAGATTCTGTGCGGGTCTTGTTCCCTTAACAAGTTCTTTGTTTGCAAGTAAACACAAATTTACTTAAAACTAAAAAGCAAATGCTTTTGCATGCTTGTAAGAAATAAAACAGGCTGTAATATGGCGTAACATTGCCGCAGTTTTACCAACTGCCTTGGAAGTTAGCCATTTGAAGTTGGTTGCTTTTTAATTGGGCATCTTAGGAGCAGTTTCCCTTTGAGTTTGACTGGTTCGCTGCACCGCGGATGTAGTCTGTGTCAAACTACAACACATTGCTAATAATAATAAACTGTGCTAGCTTGTATTCGAAGACAACAAGAAATATGCTTCTCCTCCTTAGTACAAGCAAAGACAGATTTTGTGGCGCACTTTTTCTACTGATCTGCAGATGTTTGGACCACGCTTTTGGGCAAAATCTTGTATTTTCGATTATATCGAAATAATATTGTTTAGAGACATTTCAGAATTGGATCAAGATTAAATAAATTCACAAAATATTTATCAGAACTAAGCACATGTGATGGCAGCGATCAGTATTAGGCCTTGTAGAAGTAGCATCTTCCAACAGGTGCTGGTTCTTTATAGTAAATAATGAGAATGAGCCTCTGCAGCTGAACATCTTGCAGCTCTGCTAATAAGCCCTACTTCACGCATCCCCGTGGCGCCATCTGGGAATCTCATTGGAGATTGCGAAGTGAAGGGGACAAACGGCGAGTTTCCTGCGCCATAAATCAGGATTAGTGTCAGAAAAACAAAACAAGACCTTATTCGGGCTACTCCAAAATCCGGTAAGGATTTTCTAGACTTAGTAAGGGTCTTGGAAAAGAAATGGTGGCGGACCTGGCCTGTATGGGTCAACAACAGCGCTTACATCTCGAAACGAAACGAAACGGTGTAACCGACTCCTCGTCCTAGGGGCATTACAAATGGAATTGATCCTCCGGGTTGGGGGTTGGGGGTTGTGTCGCCGGGGTAACTGCCAGGCTATTTAAAAAAACAAGAAATTACGAAGCATCAACAAGCCTCTCATATGGACGAATCATCAAAAGCAGACATACCCCCCATCCAAGAAATGCGATGGGGTGGGACGGACAAAAAGACATCTACTACGGCGATTGCTAACAACGGCAAAAGCAGCGTTTATTAAAATGCGGATTTGTTGTCGGAGGCAGACTAAGACAAGAAGTACTGAGCTTCCTACATGTGAGCGAGCGTCTCGTAGCTATCCGCGTCAAGGCTAAATTCTCAAACATTGGTCTTATATGCTCGCATACCCCCACAGAGGAGAAAGATGACGACACCAAGGATGCCTTCTATGAGGTCCTTTACAAGAACTAAGACCTTTGATGTCCAGAAATGATTTAGACAAGGCGATGCGCTGTCATCGCGAGTATTGAGACAGAAGCGGCGAAATTAGGTTCAGCGGTTAATGAGGGCAAGACCAAGTATATGCTGTATACCTAGGCTCCGCTATAAGTGCAGACAACGTCACCAGCGCTGAGATCAAACAAAAAATAACTCTTGCCAACTGCTCTTTCTTTGGGCTAAGAAGGCACTTGAGTAGTAAAGCCCTCTCTCGGACAACAAAAGTCACCCTTTATAAGACCTTAATAATCCCGGTCCTGCTCTGTGGCGCAGAGGCATGGACATTATCAAAAATGGATGAGGGTGTTCTTGGTTGCTTCGAGAGAAAAATTCTTCGGTGAATGGAGGAGGAGATACAACAATGAACTCTACGGACTGTACAGCGACATCGACCTAACCAGAAGAGTGAAGATCCAAAGGCTGAGATGTCTGGGTCATATAGAGTATATGGACACCAATGCTCCGGTCCGAAAAGTTTTCGAATCCGCTCCCGAATGACAGCACAGTAGAAGAAGGCCAAGACTCAGGTGGCGCACCCAAGTGGAAGAGGACCTCAGCCAACTTAGCATCCGAAACTGGAGGCAGCTAGCCAGGGAACGAGCTGGCTGAAAACGCTTGTTGACTGGGGCCCAGGTCCACCCCTGACTGTTGCGCCACTTAAAGAGGAAGAAGCAAGTTTTTCCTATTCACCCCTAACGATTAATTTTGAATTTTTTCGTTCTTCGTTCGTCTTGTCTGTGTGATTTGTTCATCTAAAATTTGTCTTGTAGGATGTCTCGAAGGATGTATCCCATTTGTAACGTTTTCGTCTGTATCTATACTGTCTACCGTTCTTCTATTAAATCCTACATGTGCAACCTTTGAAATGTTTTCTTAATTATGAATTTGTTTTAAAGTTCTTACTTTTTATATTTGTGTACCTTCGCATCCACAATATATATCCAAAACATTTGATTTTCTAACTTTACGAAATTTAATTTATTACAGCTCTCCATCGATGAGATACGACTGAACAATTCTGGTGAAAAATTCCAACAAAACAAAGAAATGTACCCACCTTACAAGCCATTCAAAATCGTCCTCACCGCAGATGGTACCATTTCGCATCTGTTGTTCAAAGAAAGCGATCCGATTTGGTCGACGAATTTCAAAAGAGCAATCGCCTCCACTCTACAATTTCAAATCGATTCTGTAGGAGCTTTTGTTGTTGATGAGGTAACCAAAGGTAACTCAGTAAGTAAACAATTCAAATTGTAACCAATTATCTTCGAACAGACTGGCATCCATGGTAAATGCTCTACCGAGTATTTTGTATCCAACAAGACCAACTACATTTCAATTCGTAAAACACCAGAGCTAAAGACCTGCACCCCATACTCGGAAGCTGTGCATATAACCCGCAGCAATGTGCCACCGAACTTGTGTGAATTCGATTTCCAGAAGAACGTTATAATTGGAAATGAAGCCGTTTATGGTTTGCTACCGCATCCCGATACCGACTATTTCCTTAGTATGGCGCATGTAAAGGGCACCACTCTTATCCAAACATTTGAGTCCACTGGCGAAGCACAGTACATTAATTCTGAGTAAGAGAATTGCATTTGATTAACTAGTACCTAGTACCATGTTCATTGATACAAATACATACATTTATCAACACCAACTTTCTCCATTACAATCCTACATTTACCCAATATAGATACTTGTATCTGTGCTTTTCCATAGAATTTAAGTTTTTGAAAATGTTCTGTTTTCTTTTCATACTGCTGCCTCTGTTCAACCTCGAAATCTATCTCACACCCTACCACCTATCGACAGGCTTTTGCTGAACTTCCTGAACGAAACCACCATCGACAATGCCATCGATATTGAAACAGCAATGGCACCGATTCCATCCGGTTTGGTATTGATACCATTGGATTCGAATGATCCAACTGGTGGCAGACATCCGCAACTGCAGGAAGCATTAATAACCACTGCATCGGAAATGCTTAATAGCCTTGCCGAGGGTCTAGAGAATTCCGAATTGAAATTCGGCGAACCATACGACAGTACCCTATCGGATATTATAAAAGTACTCTCTCAAATGGACTATGAATCGTTGAAGAAACTTTACACTGAAGTGGATATTGGAACATCCTATCGCCAAGAGACTATACGTAATATTTTCTATGAGATTATTCCTCGCATTGGTACCAAAGCATCTGTATTCCTGACCAGGGATTTAGTCATGGAGAAGCAAATCAAATCGACAACAGCGGTGCAGTTGTTAATTTCATTACCATTTCACATTTTCGAATTATCCGGTGAATTAGTCAAAGGATGTGAATCTCTTCTAACTTTAGGTGGGAATTTGTTTTTATTTCAATTATAGATACATCGAAACCTGATAATATATTTACTATTTCTTTGTAGGTCCTGATCGTCCCGATGTAAGACAGGCTGCCATTCTAAGTTTCGCTACATTGGTGCACAATGTGTTTGTTGGAAATCAAATTTCGAAGGATGTCTTTGAGGAATATGTTCAGAAGTATTTTAATCTATTCCTGAGTACGTATTGTTTATGTTAATTGATTCATTGCTTAGGATTTAATACTATAATATGGAAATCAACAAATCACAGCTTTATACGAGGGTTGTCTGAAACGTTTCCGACCGAACAATGATACAAGACATTTTTTCTCAATTTTTTATTTTATTTTTCTATACAGTCTCCTTGTAACTCTACACACTTCTCCCAGCGATGCTCCCATCTCTCTACCCCGTCCAAATAGTACTTGGCGTTTTTCTCTGCAAAATAATTGTTCACGAAGGTGATTGCCCCCTCATTTCACGAAAATCTCTGTCCTTCGGGCGCAGTTTTTAGATAAGGGAACAAAAAGAAGTCACTTGGGGTTAGATCTGGTGAATATGTCGGATGGTCAAGCAGTTCAAACCGTAATTCATGGATTTTCGCCATGGCAACCGCTGAGGTGTGAGACGATGCGTTATCTTAGTGAAACAGGATTTTCTTTTTCTGCAAATGTGGCCATTTTTCTGCAATTTCTGCCTTTAGCTTGGCAAGTAATGATGCGTAGTATGCTCCTACAATGGTTTTTCCTTTCTGAAGATATTCGATTAAAATAACTCCTTTACTATCCCAAAAAACAGTCGCCATCACTTTCCCAGCCGAAAAAACAGTTTTTGCTTTTTTGAAGCCGGCTCACCCTTTGCAGTCCAATATTTTGACTGAATTTTCGTTTAGGGCGTATAATGGTGTATCCAAGTTTCATCTACAGTAATTAATCGGCGCCAAAACTCGGATTTATTGTGCCTAAACTGCGCCAACAAAGCGTTGGGAATGTTCATTCGACCACGTTTTTGGTCTAACGTAAGCAAACGGTGCACTCAACGCGCGGACAGCTTTCTCATGCCTAAATCTTGATTTAATATGTAACAAACACGTTATTTGGACATTTTCACAACCCCTACTATCTCTCTCACTTTAATTCGGCGGTCGTCTAACACTATTTGGTGAACTTTAGCAATGTTATCGTCGGTGGTTGCAGTTTTTGGACTTCCCGGACGTTCATCATCTCCCAAGCTCTTACGGTCACGTTTAAATTCAGCTGCCCAGTATTTCACTGTAATAATGGTACAGAGTCCCCATACACAGAGTCCAACTCATTTTTAAATTTAATAACAGCTCGATACTCACTCAAACGACTATCGACTAAGAACTGCGCGTCCAAAAAGATTGAAACTTCGGTAAGTAACTGTCAAAAGATGCACAACTAGCATTCACTACCTTTCATTGATGAGTGCCGCTATCTTTACGTTGTGGTCGGAAACTTCTCAGACAACCCTCGTATATGAAGCCCTCTTATTCCAAGTGCCTTTTAAAAAGCACAAACTGCTGACTTTAATTATTTTTTTAGAGACTCTTCGAACATTAGTGAACAGAGTCGCGATGGTAAGTACGCAGAGTTATAACTGCATCCCAAAGTTAAAACAGAGATTAAGGTCTACGATTAGTACTGCATACGCAGTCCTATATGTGATGCTCAGTACACTAATACCTTTGTCGTTAACGAACTCGGTTCATAAATATTTCATTTGATCCTCTAACGATATTATTTTACTGATAAGCAGTTAACACCAGCGACCTTCAATTTATGCAAAAATCATACAAAATGAGCTCGAATCAGAGCTCTGCTATTACCTACACTGAGTCGACAAAATAGACTCTTTGTCACATGCTTAGGATTCACTTCCCAGATAACTTGATTGGAATCAGTTCACAACTTGCGTCTTTTAATGAATCTGCTAGCCGGCTGAGTAACAGAACACGCTGTATCTTGTATCTGCCGGCAGTTTATAGATAAGGCCTTTAAATATTCTGTTGCTCCCTTTGGTGACTTCAAGATACCTGTCACTGATGGCATACATACAGTGTGGCAAATAATATTCCGGACTGACTCTAAAAGACATAATTAAAACACGATTTCTGTTTATTTTTCGAAATGTTCTCCTCCCGATTTAGTACACGTGAACAGCGATTTAATGGTGATTCAAATGCCTGTTCTAGCTCATTTTGCGTAATTGCCTCCAATGCCCGTGACGAAGATACTTGAATGTTCGTAGTGTCATCAAAAAAGCATCCTTTTAACACACTTGATTTCGAGCTAAAAATTTAAGAACAATGAGTACTTTGTGACTCGGTGCATTACCATGCAACAGAGGCCAACTTTTTAGATCACGATATTTGGGTCGAATGCAATGGATTCTGGCAATCAAGCGCTTATAAACTTCAAGTTAATACGCGGCAGTGACTCCTTAACCAGTTCAAACGAATTCTGCAACAAAATCACGTACTAATTGGATCATTTCAGACGTCCGAACTGAAATCGGCCTTTCTGTGTGTTTTTCATCCAACGTTTATGCCTCTCGAAAACAACTGTTTTACTAAAACAATCATCACGTTATACTTGTTGCCTCAATCGGAATGTTTCTTTTGCATTTTTATCAAGTTCTGCGTGGAATTTAATGACCGCTTTTTGTTTCATGAATAAATTTCAACTTCCAATAAAGAGGTGTTCTGTCCACCAAATGTTATGAAATTTTGACAGATATTTGAGAAAGATTTAAGTTTCGAAACGCATGTGCAGTCAATAGATGGCGCTCTTGATTGCCCAGATATGGCGCTTGTTTGGGATATTTTTTGTCACACTGTGTATATCCAATTTTTAATACAAAGAGGTATGAAACAAGTATTAGCAACTCTGAAAATAATCTTATCACACATCTCGAACCCCTGGCAAACACTTAGAGTAGTCTTTCTCTCGAAGGTCAGAAAATATGATTACACACTCACCAAATCTATCAGTCTGACTTACGAGTACTTCATGTTGAATAGCATAGAGGGAATCATCGAGCTTCATCACTCGAATCAAAATGTCATGGAGAGCTTTAAAGATCCACATGGTCAAGAAAAAGTACGCGACCGACATTTTTATAGATTTTAAGGGAGTTTTTGATAGCACAGCCCTTGACGGCATGCCCGGCCATAGATAAATCGCTAGTCTTGTGGATAAAACCCAGTCCTGGTGACGGATGCAAAAATTTATGTTCTTCACCTCAAATTACTGAAGCTACGGCCATTGCCGGCCTCCACAGGGTGGAGGATATGCTCACTGGGGGAAGAGCCCTTGCAAAGGCCATCGTCGGTAAGGTGCAGCTTTATTGCGGGCTGAGATTGTTCCAAAAGGCATAGATATGAACAGGATTTGGTGAGTTCCAGCTTTAATTTTCTTGAGGTTTCACAGGTTGAAAGGCTCTTCCACCCACGAGCATTATTCGCTTTAATTTGTATCGTTCGCTACAATTCGATCTTTCAGTTACCTTTCAAGGGAGTTTCATTTTTGAGCTAGCTTGTCTGCATGTTCATTTCTTGATACTCCTTTATGGCCATGGACCAACCAAAGTGTGACCTTGTACTCAACGCAAAGAACATTAAGCTCTTCTGGCGATTGATGGCAGCAAAGGAATCTTTTAAAATTCTGTTGCTGAGAACAAAACTCCGATTTATATAGAAATTTTGAGCATAACAATTTATATCTTAGAACCAAGGTGATGTAAGGCCTTAAAGGACCTAAGAATCCACGTGCTGATCCGAAGTTCGTTGTTCTTGTTTTGTTTGCAAGGTTTGTCAACAGTAGATCCGTCCTTATCCGAAGCTTGTTATTGCTTCCTCAATTTTTTTTCATGACCGGGGTAACCCCAACCCTGGAGTGCCGGTTTCCTTTTAGATACCTCTACGACGAGAACTTGTTTAAACCGAGGCCAGTGACCCGTTCAGGGACTTTAGCGCTGCTGGTAAACCAATAAGGACTCATCCGCCATCATCTCTTTTCCAAGACCCTGGATCACTCTAAAAAATCCATAAGTTCGTCAAGTCGTGCTACCGTTTGGAGGTGTGAAGAAACGTTTGCAATAACGAAGTCCATAATCTATTCCTCCACCACCCAACCAACATCATTAATCAAATTTAATGCAAGGCTAAAAAGTGAGGGCATCTTTGGTGGTACTGTCGGAAAGTATAGCCTGCACGATACCACCTTCAATAACCGGTGCAGACTCATCGACTTTACCTTTTTGTAGCCAAAATACGGCCGCGGATGGATACATCCAAGATGTTGCCAAATTCTTTTCTGCTCGAGTCTCCCGTAATCCCCATAGATGTTCTTCAGATGTTGAAGACCAGTACTAAAATTGCCAAAAAGCCATCAGAGATGCCGCTTCTGATATTCTGGGTTTTACTCGCCCACCACGAAGAAGGCCGAGTCCGGGCAAGCACATGTAGCTTAGCAAGGGACATACAAAACGGCATTGCATAGAAGAACGAGAGCTCTACGATCAGAAGAGCATAAACAGGCACCGGCTGCTCTGGAGTGAAAAAAATGGGCACCGTCCACCCGACCTGGATGAAGTGAAGATGGCAATATGGCATTATTCAACTCGTCTGAAAAATGTGCACAAATTACCGAGACATTATATTTCTTAACATCGCATACATATATCTATCTGTCCTATCTACTGCGAATCTTGGAAAAAAGTCCTTGGGTTTAAAATCGATACGCATCATCTATTAAAGAAGCGTATAACAGTATCTACTCATATAGAGACGAGATATGTATGCAGAACAATAGTTTTGTAATCCCTTCCAAACTCGTTTATTTGTGCAGGATAACGATGACAAAAATAAGAGAATCTCTACCAACTTAAAGTGCGAAACAGGGGCCAGCTTGTTAAAGATCGAACTGATTGGAGATGGAGACCCAGACTGTAAGTAAGTAAGTCCCAATCTGGTAACAGCAAAAGTTGATGCTGTACTTCGTCTCTACCTATGTATCAGCTGATGGTCAACGGATAAGACTAACATCACACTGTAGTCCTTTTAAAAACTTTTTGAGACGTTTTGTAAATCATGTTTTGCCCATTTGTTCCCATGACTCAAGACTCGACTTCAGAAAACTTCTCATTGACAGAACTTCAGCTTGAAGAACCAGTTTTAAACGCAACTTCTAGAACGTATGCGTAAGTCGCCTTTGGTCTGTAGGCAAACTCAGAAATCAAACACTATTCCAATATGGAAACTCTTCTGCTAAGTGTCCTCCTTCTGAGAAACTCTTGCCAGGATACCGAAACACATTTGTCCATTTCGAAACGCTGTTCCCCCTAACCTTAAACTTAAATCATTAATCAACAGAATTGAAATTAATTCAGAAGCACTTAACAATGTCAATTAACGTTTGAAAATAATGAGCAACTGCCAATCGAGGGTACTCAGATGCAAAACAAATGATTAGCAATGAAAGATTTACTTCAACATTGACTGCTGTCCACAAAGGGCCAACATAATAATCCCAATGTCACCCGTCACCTTCAATATTCCACTGCACTGTAATCAAACAAATTTCGGTGAAATAAAGGCACTTCCAAACACAAAGTGATACCCAAACTCCAGCCATTTGACGATTAGATTTTCATTTACGTACACATAGCAACCCCTCAGAGTGTAGTGCTAACCCCTAGGGGATGGAACAATTCTGGGGACAAAATGTTATCACTGATTGAACTGAAATGACAACAATGCGATTGTATCGCTGTCAATTAAAATTGTCAGTGCGCTAAATAGCAGGTATTCGAATCTGACAACCAAAACGAGTTGGTCAAGTGTTTTTTTTTTTATTTTTTCTGTCAGTCATGTGCGGTGCTGTGTTCTTTCTTTTGGGGTAGATCTGCTGTCAAGAGTGGAACCTAATTATAAGTTTGAAAATGTAAGTGCAGACTCGGAGGCGGCTGTTATCTGGGTGGTCCTTTGTAATTTTGGGTTCCATTTTGTCATCACCAGGGAATTGGACAGGAGCTCTTTGCTTTTTTGTCTTTATCGAAGCCTTTAATGGCAATCTTAAGGATAGATTTGGAGGTTATTAGGGCGGTTTTTGGTTTCAATGGTAAAGCCTTGTCAAGTTAATACCCACAAAGGACTTTTTTCTGTTAACTTATTCTCTTTACAACTACTGCGGAGATGTATTTTAGTTGATAAGTAAGCCAAAGGAAATGAATGGGTCAAAAGCTCTGTCAAAGTTGAGTTCAGAAAACTAATCGCTTCTACCAAGTTAGCCGATGTCTCTTTCCACTACAGTACGACACATAAAACGAGGTGTTTGGTTGCCACATATCTAGCCCCTCTGACCCTTTATTACAACTTCTTCACCAAATGATTCTTCTACTTGATCTCTAAAGTTGAGATATTGGTTAAAATTACAGCAGCATTCCATGAAAACAAAAGACTTTTACATAATCAGAACTAGCTAACAAACAGCTCCGATCTGTCATCGAAGGTGATGATGAATGAAGACATCGAACACCCTTTTGATTCACTTGATGGTCTTAAGTTGCCTGGCAACAATGGGAATTATACAGCTATGCTTCAAAAAAGTCTAGACCAGGCCGGGAGAGAATGTTTAGTTTGGCGATGAGCTACAGTCTGACCAATCTGATCTCTTTACTGTTGGATAGCATGGAAGGAACTGTCTAGCTTCATGTGCGCAAATTGCGTTGCGAATGCATCCTCTATCTAACATGCAACATGCCCACTGCCACAGAAAATCTTATGAGCTTGCAACTAAGAACGTGAACCTTAAAACTGCTGTAACTAACAGCATATGTGATAACGAAAATAAATAAATCCGTTATTACACGGTGACCCTTGAGTGGGGACTGTTATAAGTGCAAAAGAGAAAAAAAAATGAAATCGAAAATCAGCAACCCTGTGAGTCTTGGGGCAAAATTTCGAGGACTCTTTTTGACGTTTCTTCTCTCCTTGTTCGTTATTTTGCTACCTATATGATGTTTTATTTCTATTCATTCTCCATGAAAGGCAGATCGCACAAAAAAGGCGGATAAAATTTGTTGAAGGAAGAATTCAATTCAATTCAAGACAGGTTTGTCTTTAAAGCGAAAGAAAAATAACTTGTAATAGCGGATTAAGGATAAGTGCGACCTGTCTTCCCTGCAATTTGAATGTTTGTCGGCTAATTGTCTAACGCTTTTAATAACTCTAACCAATTAGGCTTACGTAGATGCTGCACTGTATGTTGGATGAGGCCTAGCGCCTGTCTGCTGTAACGCGCATGAAATAGACTTTCAGCTCAGAACAGAGGTTGAGAGGTAGAGATGTTTCTCCAGCGAAGGTAAATGAGTCTCATCATTTGAGTGTCATCCTGTATTAAAACTTCTTTGCACTAAACATATCACGTTAAATACTCCCCTTCGGGAGGGGGTCAGAACGAATCTATTATACTTCTACTAGAGAAACTACTAGAGGAACAAAGCAAAATAAGTAAATTTTCTTTTGAAGAGTTGGCTGATCATTAATGCGGAGTACGTGTTCAAAATGCTTATTTGCCATCTGGAATGCTAATGGACTTTCACAAAAACTTATCGAACTTTGGACTCAATCAACAAGCGTCTCCAGCTAGTTCGATCTTGTGCTATCTGCCTCCAGTTTCTCACGCTAAGTTGGCTGTGGTTCTCTTCCACTTGCGTGCGCCATCTGAGTCTCGGTCTTCCTCTACTGCGCTGCCCCTCGGGGGCGGATTTGAAGACTTTTCGCGCCGGAGCACTGATGTTCATCCGCTTTACATGACCCAGCCATCTTAGTCGTTAAATCTTCACTCTACCGGCTAGGACGACGTCGCTGTAGAGTCCTTCTTAGTCCAAGGAAGCAGCGATTGACAACAGTAATTTTTCGTTTACGCTGGTGTCATAGCGGAGCCTAAGTAGACAAAGTCCTTAACTACTTCAAAGTTATATCTGTCAAAGGTGATGCCTCCAAAACGTTGGTGTTGAGTGCCCTTTTCGCTTGACAGTATATATAGGATTTTCCAGAAAGGACTTGACAACTTTTTTTTTATGGCCACCGCGGGCACGTTTACAGCGGTCGATTTGTTGGAACCAAATTTTCAACGAATCGGCCACACATTTCGGCCGAAACGGCAGCTATTTCGCGTTCAATGTTGGCTCTGAGCTCTTCCAACGTCGTCGGCTTGTTGGCATAAGCCAATGACTTAACGTAGCCCCACAAAAAATAGTCAAGTGGCGTTAAATCGCACGAACAAGGCGAGCTTCGTCACTGAAGATGATTTTGCGATGAAATTCACCATCTTGGCGCATCTTCTGCAGAACCCAATCGGAGAACGTACGTCGCTTCAAATGGTCCATCGGCTTCAATTCTTGAATCAGCTTGATCTTGTATGGGTGTAAACCAAGATAATTACGCAAAATACGCCATAATGTGGTCTGAGTGATGCCCAGTTCTTGAGAACGCCGTGGAATTGACTAATTTGGATCGTTTGCTACGGACGCCTGAATGGCAACATCACACAACGAATATGTAGACCCAAATTTTTGCACTAAACTTGTTATTGCCTGTCTACTAACGCGAGAATAACGACCGAAAATTGGAATTAACGCTCTTAAAGTTGCAGTCACAGACGTTGCTCGTTCGTGTGCTTTACCATGATGAAAATGTTGAGTTTACTGAATAAATTGACAGTGACAGTTCACAAATTAAATTCAAAGTTGTCAAGTCCCTATTCGAAAACCCGATACTTGGTCTTGCCCTCATTGACCTCTAAGCCCATTTTAACCGCTTCCGTCGCAATACTTACAAAGACGATAGTGAAGTCACGCTGCTTTCTTCCGATTTTGTTAATATAATCGGCGTATGCGAGTAATTGGACGAACCTTTTGCCTCTTGTGTTTGCTCGTGAGTCTTGAACTCTACTTTCAATAATGAAGTTGAAGAAACGCTCATGACATCGCATCACCTTGTTTAAATGTTTTTTTGATATCAAAGGTCTCGGTGTGATCTTTACCGACCTTGATAGAGCCTTAAAAGGCGAGATGCGGATCGTCCTTATATATGGTATTAGGAAAATCATCGAACATACTGAAAACCTTAAAATAGAGCTTAAAACTGTGCAAGTTTTTATGGTATGCGTGAAAAATGGACATAATTTTCTTACTGTTTCACCGATATCCGAGCACGAAAAGACTGTCTTTCAGAATATATTTAAATCACTTGCATCTAGTTTTATTATTGGCTATGATTTCAATACAAAACGCACCTTTTAGGCTTCAGGATGCATCTCACAGAAAGAGAGAATATTCTATGAACTTGATATGGACATAATTGTGACTTCCAATCGATGTGTAAACTAATATACGAGCCGATTGATATCACGTAAATACCCAATCTTATCAATTTCGTCGTTTCAAAAAGAATATCTAACAAAAACAAAATTGAGAACCAAAGAAAGCAGCCGATTAGGACTAAATAGAGCATAAATTGAGATTATAAAACTCGGAATACGTTCCGAGTCAGTGGGAAGTTGCTGAAATCACAATGATCCTAAAACCCCCAAATGACAAGAAGTCTTTTAGAGCGATTTAAATTCTCCCAATTTAATCGAAAATCTTTGAAAGGATATGTCTCGCAAGAGTTTGAAAAGGTATGGCATGAAGGATCAAAGTTCAAACTACGGTAGGTCTTGACACTGACCTTTTTTTTATATACTGACAAAGTATCTCGAGAATAGAACTTTTCATAGACTTTTCAGAAACGGAAACGAAGTATCGCAATTCAAAGAGATCTTAGCCGGCATACCGCAGGGAAGAGTTTTCGGCCCAATTCTATATCTCTTATATACTCGAGACATATCACAAGAAGAGGGAACGGTTCTGGCTACATTAGCCAATGACACTGCTATTTTAGCAGAAGGTAAAACAATAAAAGAAATAACAGTGATACCGCAAAGCGCAGTCGATAAAGTACTCATATATGAATGGACATGGGCTTGGCAGATAGCCCTAGCTCAATGAGACCAAATCTGTTTATGTAAATTTTACATACAGAGAAATAAGACGGTTGCCTATTCTTATAAACTCAATTTCTATTCCATTTGTAAATGAAGCTTACGAATTAGAAAGCAAATACAGAGAAATGTATTGGTTGCTTGGTGAACATTTCAATCTGAGTATCGAAAAAAAGCTACCTTTTTAAGCCAGTGCCAACTTTGCTTTGAACAAAACAGATAAATTTTTATTAAACAGCCATTCATTTGCATTCATTCTTGAGAATATATTCTGCAATTAACTTATAAATAAAACTTTTTGCATATGCATAGCCATGGTAGATTTGATGAATGTTATCCGAGAGACAAAGTTTTCAAACACTTTTTCATGCATTTGTGGCCGTATGTCCTCAATAAAATGAATAATGTTGGCTTTCAATGCGTCGTTTGTTATTGGTTTGTCAGTGTATCCCCAAATAAAATAAACAAGGGGCGTCAAATAACAAGATCCTAGAGGCCAGTTGACAAGTCCATTACAGGAAATTATTCGTCCATCTAATGTTTCTTTCGATCAGTTTATAGCTTCATTTGCGTACCTTTTATCATACAGCGCCATTCTGCTAGAACCATATCCTTTTCGCATTTATGCTATTCGTTTGGATATAGCCATTTAGCGAAAAGTAAGCCTCATCGCTTAGCACAATTTTTCGATAAAATAACAGATCCAATGCCAGTTGATTTTGGGCTCATTCGCTGAAATTTAGACGTTAACGACGATCATTCAGCTTCAATTCTCACACGAGCAGGATCTTGTTAGCCTCCAGACCACGATCTTTACGTGAAATTTTCCATGAAGTGAACGGACAAAGACCAAGCTATTGTGAACGGCGAATCGATACATTTGGATCTTCTTAAACAATCTCCTGAACTGATGCAATATTCTGTTAAGTACGCACTCTTCCTATGCGTTTCGGGGTCACTTCATCTTCCAACTGTTGTACGAAGACTGTCAAAAATACCGCGAATAGCGACCTAAGATAGTCGATGATGTCGGGTGTAATATAGTGCTCTATAAGTTTGGCGTACAGAACCATCTTTTGGGACCAAATTTCTTAGATTTGATAACGTTGTTGAAGCGTGTACGAGTATGTCATCCTCATCACGATAAAATTGCAAAGACGCAATAAAAATAACACTGACAGTTTCCAATCTGACAGTTGGCTTGACAGATATAAATGTCAATTAACGAAATTAAATTAAACCGCATTAAAAAACGGAACATGGAGAAATCTTCATTGGAAACTCACTTCCCAAACGAGTCAATTTTATAAGGAAAAAACTATTTGATAAGTGGAAACTTAAATGCGGTTACATTAACATTAACATTAACATCGAAAGGAGTAAGACTCTTACAGTGATTTTCAGCTTCCCTCAACGGGAAAAACAACATTCTGTTAAGATGTCTTTGTACAAGTTGCAAGTATTTTCTCCCTTCTGTTTTTAACAAAAACTTCGCTGTCCAAAAAGTTTCATCACTAGCAGAGGAAGGATGACTGCAGTCACTCCTGTGTTAAAAACTGCTGGTGTGAGATGTTTACCATAGCAGAAAGGTTGTCCTCTGAGGTCCATTAAGGTCAGAAGATACGTTTCAAACCTTCAAGCGGAGGTAACATATGAGCGAATCTCATCCCACGTGAACCCCATCCTCATCCACCTGAACCTCCGTTAGCAATTCATTTAAAAAAAAAATCTAACTTGTGTCGGAATTTTTTCAGAAAGTGTCGGCTTTCTTTTTAGTAGTTAAAGCAAATCACAATCAAAATCTTATTTTTCTTTTAGATGGACATGACTACGAGAATAAAATGTTGTACCTTCAGGGTTTAAGCAATCTGCAACTGGGAAATGTTGCCAATTACTTGGATCCGATAGTGAACAATGAAGAAGAAAACAATGACATAAAATTCTTGGCAGCTTGGGCCACTATGTCATTGGCTACAACACGTCCAGATAAAGTAGTTAAAACTTCAATTTATTTGTAGGACCAATTAAAGTGACAACTAACTCTCTTTTTGTTCCATAGATCTATGAGCTCTATTGGCCGATTTTTGAATCTAAAAATGCAACACTAGAGCTTCGCGTAGCAGCTGTTACTTTACTTTTAATCTCTAATCCAACGCCAGCACGTTTAATAAGTATTCATCGAATCATTCAAAGTGAAACTTGTCCACATATGATTAACTACTATCGAACGACGATAACTAGCATCTCAGAGACTACATATCCGTGCTACCAACATCTGTAAGTTGTTGTATTTCCTCTTTATTGAAATCCCAAAAGGTTCTCATTAATTTTGTTTCCAAAGACGTCGTCTTCTGTCATATATGCACCGGCATCTCCCTCAAAAACCTGAACCACGGTATTGGGTTACTGGAAACTACATCTTCGACTATCGTGATTCCAAATTTGGTATCGGAGCTATGCTGCAAGCATTCATGGTTGGTGATCCAAAATCAGATCTACCCGTTGTGGCGTACTTTAAATTTGACACTGAAGCCCTAGGTAAATTCACTGGGCAATTAGCGGTAAGTCAACAGTTTAACTAGGGATTTAAATGCACAACTTAAATTCTTGACATTTATAGCTTTATGTAAAAGGTCGTGGTCTACCGGATGCAATTCTGGGGAAACTCCTTAAGCCACAAATGGATTCTATAAAATTTGAAGATCTCAAAGCTATTCTTGATCTAATGAAAGCTCCACGAATTGAGAATAAGCCTCTACACTTGGAGTTTATTCTTCAGATGGAAGGCAAGACTGTCCTGTCGTACTATCTCAATGAGAAGACCTACGTTAATCTCAGTTACAGTGACTGTAAGTATAGAAGCCGCTCATTAGAACCCTTAATTTACATATCTTTGTACAGTGATAAGCCGTGTGAACTTCCTCATTGCGTCGGATAGTCACATCAATATGCAGACTGTCCGGTGGCCATTTATGACAAAATATGCAGTACCAACTGTTATTGGAACTGCAGCTGACGTTTTATTACAAACCACAGTCCTGACATCTCTAAGAGGAAACATCACTCAACACAAGCTGTCTGATGCCATCAAGAGAACTCACCAAATCGATGCTAGGTAAGTAGTCACAATTCGTATCTGCTGAATTCAGATGAGAAACTTATTTTTTGAACTCCTTAGATACTCCTCCTATGCATCGTGTCGAAGTCGAAGTTATAATCCATTCTTGAACCTCGATCATGAGATAAATCGTGAGCAAGGCTTTTTGATTTATATTCCATTTAACAATGATCTTGTTGCGAATATAACAAACTACTGTCTGAAGTACTCGTTCTCAAGGCCTGAAAAGTTGACCAGTGGATTGTCTTTCAAATCAAGATCGGTGACGTCTACCAAGGGCTTGATCACAAAGTCACCCAATCAGCCATTTGAGGAACTGATCCTTCCAGATAGGACTCATGGAGTGGTCAGTACGCTTACACATACACCTTTGTACAATATAATGTCTCTCTTCGTTGATTTTTAGTTCCAGCTATTTAGGTACGATTTCAAGGATCTGGGCGTTTCCTTTTCTGTAAATACAAATCTCAATGAGTTGAACAAATACCGAGGAATGCTACTCAAATCAGAGTTCATGGAGAAGTATGTCCCCATAATCTTTAATAAGGAATCAATCCTCTTATTTGAATCTTGTCCTTACAGCGGTTTTTCTCGAAACGTAGTAATCAATTTATTGATGTACCTATTTGGCGTGGCTCAATTAAGTTCAATTCACTTGGGTCATGATCGCAATTTCACCTTGCTGGTAACAAATGAGAATAGTACAAAGGTAAGGCGAACTGTTTCCCTTGACTGGCGTATTAACATTTTATCATTTGCAGATTGAAGGATCGTTCTGTAATGCAGAGATCATCAATGGAGATGATAATATTGGACATCAATTTGCCTTTACAATGATTCATACGAACGATGTGTCCAATAATGTGTTGCATAAGTGGAACACCACCATGGACTTTAAGCAGTCGACTAAGACTAAATGGTACAATGTGATTGGTATCATTGAAAGAACTACTGAGGAGGATGATAATGGTTGGAAGGTAAATTGGATTAAAATATTTAATTATGTATGTAGCACTTATTTTAGGATGAATGGCAGTCTTGAAATGTGTGTCGAAATCGTCAGTTTGTGTTTGTTTTAGGTGGCGCTGTATTCCGGGGTAGACCTAGGCCTCATCCAAGATGCTTTTCCTGCCAGCTTGATTCTTGTCTAGCATGATAAGTTGGCTTAGGTCCCCTTCCACTTGTGTGCGCCATCTGAAACAAGGTCTTCCTCTACCCCCCGCTATACCTCGGAGGCAGTGCCCAATTATCAAGGCGCTTTCCATCAATGACGTTGTCTAATAATAAGCGGAGTTGGAGCAAAACTGTACGGTGGGAGTAAGGAGCACGTCGGCCTTCGGTCCGGGCCTAGCTTGTTGAGGTAGGCCCCCATGTGGGAGTGTCAGGGTGTTTGTGGTTTGAACCTTACATCCAAGGAGGGTGATCCTGCTGGTGTCACCCGGACTGGAGTCGCTATATGTACTGGGTGCTGAGACCCAAAGATCAGTAAGAGGTTTTAGATGGGCCTAGACTCATACCAAGTGTGGAACTGTCCCCTTAACACAGTTCCGAATTGGTATCAAAGGAATGGATGGACAGCAATGGCAAGGCTTTTCCTTGCTCCCATGAATGAATGGGCATTCCGTGAACGTAAGCTTACACGACAGGCGTTCACGCAAAATACGAGACATATCTGTACCTCGGAAGCGGATTCGAACACTTTTCGGATCGGAGCGATCCAGCCATCTCAGTCATAGGAGCTTCACTCTTCGCCGTCGATGTCGATGTCCAGTTCGTACAGCTCATCGTTGTATCTCATCCTGCATTCAATGTATATCCAGACGGAACCGAAGAGTTATTCTTCATGGAATCTTAGCTCTGGTGTCGTTGTCTGAATTGCTAGCGCAGAGTGTCACCGCCATATACGTATACGTATCTTGTATTGGCACGTGAGGTTTACACTTTTCCTTCAAGAATGATATTGGCGCATGACAGCGCATCGCCATCTCTTATTTATTTTTTTTCGATATGAAAGGTCTCTATTGGAGACAGCAGCGCGCATTCTCCATCGTCTTATTGCACCGACGGACTATTTTGGCATTAGTGTATCGATCTCAAGCTCATCAGTTTTCTCCAAGATTTGCCGTATTAGATCGATGGTGGACTTTCCTGATATTTCACACTTTATGCTGGCGGGGGTGGACTTCTTGAGAGACCGGACTCGATCAGATAACTTTTCATTCCGAGGACAATTTTAACGTTATAGCTAGGACGTTGCTCGTAGGTCTTCTTCAGGACCTCGTATAAGCTTTTGGTGTCGTCAGCTTTCTCCTCTGTGGGAGCGTGCGCGCATATAAGGCTAATTTTAGCAAATTCAGCCTTGATACGGATTGTAACGAGGCGCTCGTTCATATGCCGGATACTCAAAACTTTTTTCCTATGTCTGCCTCCAACAACAAATCCGCATCCAAATAGGCGCTGCTTTTCCTGTCATCCTCTTTTTTTCGGCTCATCACATCGCAATAATTTGATGATTGTAATACGAGTATATCTGCCTTGCAGCAATCTAGGACCTCCGCTAATTATTCGGCTGCATGTGGCCTTTAAGACAAATAACATTTCACATGCGTATCCGAAGTTCATTGTACCTGATTCGTTTGCAGGAGTTGTCAACAGTAGATCCATCCGTCTTTGTTTCTGCTTCGTTAATTTCGTCTTTTTCTCATGGCCCCAAACCAGGAATGCCACTTCCATTTAAGATACCCCCAGGTAGAGGGTTCGGTTATTCTGAACCCGGTAACCCCGTTCGGAGATAATAACGCTGCCTTTGGTCATTAAGGGCTTATCACTTTTCCTCCAAATATGTCGAAGAAGCTCTGAGAAGGTGTCATTTTATGTGTTTATTCGCAATTTTACTTCATCGTTTATTCCATCATCGAAATCCCCTTTATAATGCGGCTATTTTTGTCTGCTGGTCGGCACTCGCGCTTATTAGTGCATAACAGTGCGTAAAGTTGATTGTTTACCTTTTTCGTTTACTTTTGATAAAATTGCCATGTCTTGCGGAATCACTAACTGCCCAATCTTTGATGTCAATGCTGACTTTGATACTTGTAAGGGCATCTGTGGAAAATCATTCCATGCAATATGTATCGGATTAAATAAAAGGAATACGGTATTCATCAAAGAGTTCTCCGATCACCTCCTATTCTTTTGTGATGAGTGCAAGACCATCTCGCTTTCGCACGTGTTGCTTGCTATAAAGTGCCTCAGTGACTCTAATGTCTCATTCCAAAAAAGTCTCACAAAAATGATCACGACGAATCAGTCCAATTTAAGAAGTAGTGTCAGTTATGTTGATGAATTAAGCAACTCGGTTCTGTCCTCAACCGATATAATAAAGTCCAAGCTCACCAACATCGATAAACAATCTGCAAGTCTGGTTGATATGAATACTGCGATTAATGATCTCAAAGCAGTTTGTTCTGCCCAAAACATCTCTACTCTTAAGTTGTGCAAATCGATAAACAACCTGCGAGAAGATCTCGAGGCTCATTTTCAATCCACCTCAAAGGAACAACCAACAACAACAATCTCTAATGCAGCCTGATAGAATCAATGGTGTCGGTGATGATCTAGCTGCCGCACAATCAACCATTATCGATATCGAGAATCATATTGAAACGGTAAGCAACAAAATTGACAATTTACCAATTCATACACAACACCACCAGAATGTCCACTACAATGCATCAGTTTTGGCTGAATTACTGGAAACCGAAGCCGAGCCACTTTTACCACCACTTCCTCGTCCACCACGGTTAATTAAATTTACAAATTCTCCCGTTGCCCCCTCTATCCAAGAGACCCCTTCTACGAGCCCCCCATATCATCGTAAACTTCGCTCTTTACGTGACAAGAGAAACAAATTATGGGCAGTTTTCCTCCGATCCAACTCTTTTGCTGACTTTTCAAACTATCTCGGGTCATACCTTCAATTCGCCCAGCTTTAAAACGATCTCTATCAGCGATACCTTGATAGTGCGCAATCAAGGCTTATAAACGATCCTAAGTCTTTCTACCAATTCGTTAACTACAAAAAAAAATCTGACGGTTTTCCTCCATCCCTCTCATACGAAAATATATCATCAACCGATCCGCATACTACGAGTATAGCCAACTTTTTTGCTACTTTCTTGAAGCAATCCTTTGCCAATAATTCGTTCGTACCAGATCCCTCTTATTTCAAATACTTACTTAACTCCCCTATCGGAACCTCTATTTCTCAAAGATTTGACCATACATTAATAGAAAATAAATTACAACAACAACCCGGCCCAGATGGCCTTCCATCCATATCTCTTAAAATGTGTTCCTCGACACTTTCGCATCCCCTTGCAAATCTCATCCGATTATCGCTCTCTCAAGGTGAATTTACACAGATATGGAAGTCTTCTCTTATAACACCGATAGCTAAACTTTCTTATATTCAAATTGTCCGTCCTGAGTTTTGGACCCATTTTGCTTAAATCGATATCTTCTTACCTGGATAATCGTTTTTATAGTGTTCGTTTCAGGTCTGTCCCATCGGCCCCTTTCTTGGCCACATCAGGTGTTCCTCATCCTAACGATCTTGAAAGGTTCATTCTCCACCCAGCATTTTCTGTCTATGCTGACGATACCAAATTTTTAAACCCATCTCCTCACAACACGACTCCAGACCCTCCTTCAAATAGATCTAAATAGTTTTTCCACCTGGTACATCAAGAACTGTTTAGAACTCAATGTCACCAAGTGTCAATCAATAACCTTCTCACGTAAGTACAACAAGTCTCCTCCCCGAATTTACGTTCTCCACGGTCAACCTATATCCGTAGTTCAGACTATCCGCGACCTTGGCATATTATGCGACAAAAAACAAAAAAAAAACACTGTGGCGCTGGCAGCCCGGTATGGGCCATGGCCTAGCTTCTTGACACTCATTTGTGTTGCTCATGTTGTTATTTTTGTCACATCTGAGTGGGGCCTACGGTTTATCGCCGAGTCCGAACGGCACTCTTTAGAAGCTTTTTCGTAGGCAATTTTACTTTCGGGAGTTTGCCATTGCCCGCCGAAAGGGGATGGCGATTTTGAAAAATTGTTGGTAACCCAGCCAGGAATCGAACCTAGACTCTCAGCGTGATAGTCCATGAGCTAACTATCGCGCCATCGCCATAGCCCCATATTATGCGACAGGGAGCTTAATTTCCGCTCGCATATTTGTTGAGATAATTACTAAAGCAAACTCATAACTTGGCTTGGTTAAAAGATGGTCGAAAGAATTTTGCAACCCGTACGTGACCAGATCACTATACATCACTTACGTTTGCCCCCTTCTCGAGTACGCTAGCCAAGCGTGGTGTCCCTTTCAACGAGTTCATGTATCTCGAATTGAGAGGATCCAGCGTTATTCTTTTCATTCACCGACTCCTCTCAGCCTCCGTCGATTGCATGTCTCTTTACAATTCCATGCTCTTTAACACTAACCCTCGAAATCTACGTTGCCGTCGTCTCTTCTATCTACTTATCCACCGCACCACAAATGGCTCTAACGAACCAATCTCCCGTATGCTGCGTAAGGTAAACTCCAACCTTTTCGATTTTAATCGCAGCACTATTTCCCTCAAATTCGATCTCCTTCACCATCCCTAGCTTGAAGCCCTAGTGATAAGTTTCACATATCACTTATCCTTATTTTATTATTAGTTTTAAGTCATAGTTGTTAAGCTTGTATTAAGCAAAAAAAATTCAAATTCAAAAAATATCGGGCAAGTCGAGTCCGGATAGGTATCGACCAGCACCCGAAAGTCATCACTTGGATGTCAAATAAGTACAAGTGACGTGTAGAAACAATTACAACAATAAGGAACGCCAAGTTGATACCACTCAATGCCCCTCGTATGCTCCCAATCTTCAAACATTTTATATTAATCGATTTGAATAGAGTTACTAGGACTGTTATCCGACCACCTTAGAGTTTTACGTACGACGACGGCACAAAGCGGTCTGGTCTGGTGTATAATTAATCCGATATTACCTTACATACTATGTTATATGTGTATACGAGTATCAACAAAACATACAAACAAAAATCTTTAGAGTGATTAATACCTACATACGTCCAAGTTTTGTAGGAGCTCGGTTGCTCATACGTCTTCATCATCCTTCTCACAATGCAATGTAAATTTATGTTTCCTCAAATCGAAAACCGAAAAAGTTTATTCAAAGGAAAAAGAGCTAAAGAAACCAAAATCAAAATTGAACTAAGTAAATCGGATTTTTTTTTTTAAGAAATTGGCTATTCGTTTGCTTCCTCCTCCTCTTCAGCTTTGATAAGTTCCGCAATGCCATCGTAGAACATTTTTATCAATTCAAATTCTGTGTATCCCAATCGTCGTCGGTTTGAAATGTCCATAACACCACCCTCGATTTCTGTATGTTCACCACCAGTACCACGAATTTGTAAATTCAACCGTTCTGCCATACCTTGCAGTTTATCCATGTTATTTGAAAGATGAGGCAGCCGAATATGTACTGAAGCTCGCATGGTTGTGCCCAAATTACTGGGGCATGCTGTGAGATGTCCATATCGGTCATGGTGAGCAAACATTAGACGCTCCTCCAGAGCTCGTATTCCTTGTACCAATCGATGACAAACGTCATCTGCAAAACAAAGTTGAAACTATGTTTAAGTGAAAAGATGACTTTTGAACAACTATTACGTAAATCTCCACTCGGGGTCATGGAAATAATTCTCAAATGATCTTCTTCGTTTACCCAAATAAGAAAAGTTTCTTCTGGATTATGGAATATACCACGACCAGTTGGCCAAAAACGATAGCAACCAGCTGTGGTTAGATACTCGTTGCCTCGCCTAAACAAAAGTCGACGATTTACCATACCGGCTTGAATTTCTGGACTTAGTTGCTGCATGGAGAGGTAGACTCCAGCATTTTCCCCATCCAAGGATTCAACTGCTTCTTTGACCTGAAATACAAACAGTTTGGAATGAATTGTTTATGGTCTGTGAAGAAAATGACGCCAAAAGTCTTAATTCTTTTTTAATGCAAACCAACACCTACACTGAGTCGGCTGATGCTGGCACTACAGGAAATAATAATTTTGACCTGGCACTGGCATGGCACATGCTCCGTCACAAAGCATATACTATAAGCAGTCCACAGACTTTTTAATTGAAGGATGAGAGAAAAGTCGCTGCCCTATCTTAGATACGTCGGAAAACATTCGTTTGATCTGCCAGCACGCTGAAGAGTCATGCCATCTGCAATAATTCACTTTTGACGCCCAATTGGCAAAGGAAGCCCTAACTGAGGGTGCTGTCCCAACGCATATTCGGGTCTTGGAAAATGCTTCTCTAAGCATGACCTAGCAAAATTATCAACTAGTTCGTTTCCCCTGATTCCATTTGACCTCGAAGGGACTCAGTGAATTCACCTTTCCGACTGCGTTCAGTGAAGCCTTACCTGTAAATCCTGAGGGTTCAAAGAGGCAGATGCTTCCCCCCTCCACCGACTTTCACAATGTGGTCCAATGCCTTCACGACAGTGTCGTCCTTCAGAAACACATCAATTCTTTAAGGCCAAAGTCAGAAGACGTTCGGCGAAAAAGGTCTTCGAAACCCCAATACATATTGTACTAAAGAGTACTACGTTTGTACGGGAAAATTACCCATGATGTGGATATCAAGGAGAGTGAGAAGCATCAGTACATCTGTGGTAGATCCAGGCATGCTAGGAAAGGCAGTCGTGACAGACAGCACCAAGTATGTTTTTTTTCGGAAGCTTGCTCCAAAAGACAGCCAACGACCAGGATTAAATTTGTCTTATCATGGCCGCGGAGATCCAACCAAGAATCAGCTTGTGACAGTGTGAAATGTGTTCATACCGACGGAAACCATACACGTACCTAACCATATCATTAAACGCCACAAGCAACTTGTGCACTAAACAACAGTGCCATAATCAATAAAAGCCATAAATAACGTTTTGATTAACTTTAGCATGGTGTCAACCGGTGTAAAACTAGAAGACAATCGAAGTTTACGTAGCCCAGCATAGATTCGTGCAATAACATATGGTCAACTGCAGAGAGAGAACAATTTAATTTGAAACCGAGGTTTGTGACAGCAACCACAAATTTGAGTTTCTTATTGTTCAAGCTTACTGTCGACAACAGATCAGCATCGTAAAGCTTTTTAGAAATTCGAATAATTAGAAAAAGATCTTCAATGAGCCCAATCGGTCGTGACAAGTATATCTGGGCATCATCAGCGTAGATATGAATGTTTACATTCAGGCATACCTTGTGTGAGTCATTTATAAAAATACAGAAAAGTAGTGGTCCTAATATTGATCCCTGTGGTACTCCTGCCGATAACATTTTAAACTGTGATTTTTTTCATCAATAACAACCCTTTGAAAGCGATTTCTTAAAAAGTTACTTATCTTGCACTAAAACCAAATTATAGCCTGAGCTTGTGACATAGTACTTTGTGATCTACGCTGTCAAAGGCCTTGGATAAATCTAGCAAGCAAAGCACCGTTATTTCGCCTGCATCATATTTGACCCTTATATCGTCGAGAACATTTAATCGAATTTAATAGCTGTCGAACAGCCATGATGTGCTCGAAAACCAGACTGTGCAGTGGATAGCAAGCAGTGTTGAATTAGATAGCTTTAAATTTGGCGAGCGAGAATTTACTCTAAGACCTTTGACAAGCAAGGCAATATACTTATTGGGCGAAAGTCAGAAACTACAGATAGGTAAGGTTTTTTCAGAACGGGAATGACTTTAGCCAACTTCCAACTATCAGGGCAGGTAGAGCACGTAATACAAAAATTAATTCTGTGTGTAAGAGAGAGTATGATATGCGGTAATATCATCAGATTGATCACATTGCGATCGACGCAAGACACTCCTCCAGCATTATGGATGTCCGTACGTTCCGAGGAGCCAACATCGACTCGGACCATTACCTTGTTGTAGCCAAGGTACGGTTGCGGATATCCCAAACTACGCCAAGACAAACTAATGCTGTGAGAAAATTCGACGTCAGACGGCTACAATCGCAAGAGATCGCCAAGTCCTTTTCCGATCGAGTGTCTCTTAATCTCTTAAGAGGTCCAATGCCGCCAGCATCAAGCATCGAGGACCATTGGAAACACTGCCAAAACACCATCAGAGATGCCGCTTCTGATGTGCTGGGTTTCACTCGTCCACCACAACGAAGCCCCTGGTTCGATGATGAATGCCGGCAAGCACATGCAGCTAAGCAAGATGCATATAACGCGGCGCTGCTTAGAAAGACCAAAGCTGCTTATGAGCTCTATGAGCGGAAGAGGAGAGACGAGCACCGGCTTCTCAGGAGGAAGAAGAAAGAGCATGAGTAGCGCGCGGTCGAGGAATTTGAGAGATGCTACTCCAGGAATGAGGTTCGGAAGTTTTACCAAAAGGTAAAAATAACATGCCGCGGAGAGAAACCCCGAACCGAAGCCTGTAGAGATGAACAAGGGAACATCGTAGTAGAATCGCAGTCGATGCTGAGGATTTGGAAAGATTATTTCTGCAGACTGTATGACGGCGATGACGGACCAAATACCGCTGTCAGGCAGAATCAACCTTTCAACCTGGACGATGATGACCAACAATTCCGTCCACCCGACCTGGATGAAGTGAAGATAGCCATATCGAAGCTTAAGTCCAACAAAGCTGATGGAGCGGATGGCATGACTGCCGAGCTCTTCAAAGCGGCAGGCGATGACTTGGTAAGGAGCATACACCAACTCATCTGTAAAATATGGTCGGACGAAAGTATGCCCGATGAATGGAACCTCAGCATTGTTTGTCCAATTCTCAAGAAAGGAGACCCTCTGAACTGCGCCTACTACAGAGGCATCAGTCTCCTTAACATCGCATATAAGATTTTATCTGCCGTATTGTGTGAACGCCTGAAGCCGTTCGTCAACAACCTGATAGGTCCATATCAGTGTGGCTTCAGGCCAGAAAAGTCCACCATCGACCAGATATTCACACTACGCCAGATCTTGGAGAAGACCCATGAGCCTCAGATCGATACCCACCACCTATTCATCGACTTTAAGGCCGCGTATGACAGCATCTATAGAGACGAGCTACTCGTATATAGAGCAATGTCTAGTTTTGGCATCCCTGCCAAACTCGTCCGTCTATGCAGGATGACGATGGAGAATGCACGCTACTCCATCAAGGTCGGTAAAGATCTCACTGAGACCTTTGATGTCCAGAAAGGATTTAGACAAGGCGATGCGCTGTCATGCGATTTTTTCAACATCGTACTTAAAAGAATAGTGCAAAACTCACGAGCAAACACAAGAGGCACTATCTTTCAAAAGTCCGTCCAACTACTCGCATACGCCGACGATATTGACAAAATCGGGAGAAAGCAGCGTGATGTCAGTGGCGCTTTCGCGAGTATTGAGACGGAAGCGGCGAAAATGGGTTTAGCGGTCAATGAGGGCAAGACCAAGTATATGCTGTCAAGCAAAAAGGACAACCAACACCGACGTCTCGGACAGAACGTCACCCTCGACAGATATAACTTTGAGGTAGTTAAGGACTTTGTCTACCTAGGCTCCGCTATAAATACAGAAAACGACACCAGCGCTGAGATCAAGCGAAGAATAACTCTTGCCAACCGCTGTTTCTTTGGGTTAAGAAGGCAATTGAGTAGCAAAGCCCTCTCTCGGACAGCAAAAGTCACCCTTTATAAGACTTTAATAATCCCGGTCCTGCTCTATGGCGCAGAGGCATGGACATTATCACAAATGGATGAGGGTGTTCTTGGTTGCTTCGAGAGAAAAATTCTTCGGGCGATCCTTGGTCCCGTCTGCATTGACGGTGAGTGGAAGAGGAGATAAAACGACGAACTGTATGGACTGTACAGCGACATAGACCTAGCCAGAAGAGTGAAGATCCAAAGACTGAGATGGCTGGGTCATGTAGAGCGCATGGACACCAATGCTCCGATCCGAAAAGTCTTCGAATCCGCCCCCGAGGGACAGCACAGTAGAGGAAGGCCAAGACTCAGGTGGCGCACGCAAGTGGAAGAGGACCTCAGCCAACTTAGCGTGCGAAACTGGAGGCAGCTAGCCAGGGATCGAGCTGGCTGGAGAAGCTTGTTGACTGAGGCCCAAGTCCACCCCGGACTGTAGCGCCACCTAAAGTACGAGTAAGTAAGTAAGTAATATCATCTTCACAAAGCGAATAGGTACACCATCCTCATCTATAGCATTGGACTTAAGAGAACGAATTGTATTTACTACATCAACTACTAATACGACTTCAAAGTCGAATTCAGAACTCAAAAACAGTTGGCTATCTGGAGTACAGCACGGACTGTTTGGAGAACTTGAAGAAACGCCTTGTTAAGGTCGTTTGCATTCGGAACGCTATCGACAACAGCCTTCTTGCCTACACCAATGAATCGTAGATTGCTCCACAGCTTCTTAGAAGTTTGGTCGGTGCTCAGTTTCGATAGAAAATATCTTTTTTTCACTCTTCGAGTCACAAAAGTGGAGTGGTTGCGAGCGCGACAAATAAACTCCCAATTTAGACTTGAGGGCCTAAGCTTCCATTCAGCGTACAACTTGTTACGAACTTTCATGGCATTGTGAACCTCAGTTCTGAACTGAATCACGGGGACTTTGTATTTTTATAGCAACCGTATTTAGAGGAACGTGCCTGTTAAAAAGGTCCACGAGCAGGATTGCTGCATGATCAAGTATTCCAAGTATTGCCAAGTATTCCCCATAAACTTAGATTGACAAGATTCCTTGTAAAGAGAGTCCAAATTCAATGATTTATTTCGTCTGTGAATATGTCACCATCCTCCCCGTTATCAACCTGCGGGTATGGTCCTAATAAAGGACTTCCAATTGATTGTTGCCGAAACAATGTGAACTATGAAAAAAAAAGTTCGAAACAATGCACCAATTGCAGCTGATTAACGCAGGTTTGTGAAGAAAGTTCGTGAGACTAGTTTGCTAATTGATGACCTAACATATTTCCGTGCTCGTCCTGTGCGCTAAACGGAGAATATTGTAGCTGTTGCCGAAAATGTGCGCCTAACCCGTGAACCTTAAAGCACCAAAGATCTCAGCTACTGAACATCAGCCTCACTAGCCTAAATAAATTTCGCACAAAAAATCTAATTGACTTAGGAAACAAATTTATCATCCGCTTCGTTATCGCTGCTCTGTTCGGAGTTTAGAGCAGCTTGAAATTGGCGACAATTTTGCTCAAAAAATCATTTCGCATTTCAAACTCGTCTGCTACATAAACGAGCAAATTGGACTCGGAATTCTACACACTACTCGTATAATCATGGAAAAATTAATGCATCCTGAACATCTGACTGTTTGGAGTGGTTTTTGGAGTTGCAGCGTTATTAGCCCAGATGACAACGAAAGAAATTTTACAATTAAAACCGATTTTATATGGCTGAAATTGAGGATTTGGACTTGAGCGGGCTATGGTTCTAGCAAGATGAAGCTGCGTGCCACACAAGCCGTCTAACAATCGATTTATTGAAGACTAGGTTCAATATTCGCGTAATTGGTTGGTTTCGTGAAGTTGCTTGACCGCCACGGAGCTACAATTTGACGCCGTTAGTCTAGTGCCAAGTCAGCCGAGGCAGTCATTTGCTCTTTTAAATAAAGCAGCAATCGTAGGAAAATACTAGTTTTTTTTTATAGCTTTTTTTTAAAAATAAACCAAAACAAGGCTCACCGTTTATGTAACCTCCCCTTCAATACATCAATTGTTTGACCACCCATGTTGCAAGTAGCACCATCTTGTTAGAACCAAGCCTATCCTATTCTGGCCAAAAAAAAAATGTCCAACATGGCACAATAGCAAACTCCATTGACTGTAACACGGTGATCATTGAGAAAAAATATGGTCCAATCACACTTCTGCCGCCACAAAATCCACATCACACACTCACTTTTTATGGATAGCATGTGGGCATGTGTCACAATGATAAAAATGTAAATCTTGACTGATGTTTTGACATTGACAGATCATAAAAGGGTGTGTTTGTACCAAAATTCGTAATTGTTATATCCCAATTACAAACCCCCTTATATCACTAACAGAAACTTCACTGTGTTTCCCCTTTTTGAGTGTTCTGTACTTCCGAATAAAAATCGGAACCCTATATAGGATCACTCGTGTGTCTGTCTGTCCGTCTGTCACAGTCAATTTGCTCCGAATTTACTGGATCGATTACATTGAAATTTGGTACACATATGTATTTCTGTGACCCAAACACGGGCACATAGCATAAATAAATGAATTTTGAACATTGGGGTAATTTTTGGGGGGCAAATTAGGAAATTATTGTAGAGTTTGCCATGGGCATCAAATGAATGGGCTTGTTGTAAGGGTCTCAAATATATTTTTTTTTTTATAATTTTAAAATAAATAATTTTAAAGTGATTTAAGAAATCATGGTAACATATTTAAAGTATGGTGGTTCTTTAAATAACGAGAATGAGCCTCTGCAGCCGAAGATCTTGCAGCTCTGCTAATAAGCCCTACTTTACGCCTCTCCGTGGCGCCATCTGGGAATCTCACTGGAGAACTGCGAAGTGAAGGGAACAAATGGCGAGTTTCCTGTTATCCGGGCTATTCCGACATATTTGAAGACTTAGTCATGGTTTTGGAAAAGAGATCTACTGTTGACAACCCACGCAAATGGTTTAAGGACGAGCTTCGGATATGCACGTGGAATGTTAGGTCCCTTCATAGACCACGTACAGCCGAACAACTAGCGGAGGCCCTAGACTGCTGTAAAGCAGACATAACCGCCATCCAAGAAATGCGATCCGATGGGCCGGACAAAAAGAGGATGAAAAACTGCGACATCTACTATGACATTAAAATTGTCCACGGTGATCTTAATGTAAAGCTAGGAAGAGAGTGTATCTTTGGTGGAACGATCGGAAAATATAGCCTGCACGACACCACCTCCGATAACGGATTAAGGCTAATCGACTTTGCGACGGGGCGAAACATTGTCGCAGCTTACACGCGGCTCCCACGTCTCGATATAGACAAGGGGACTTGGAGAACTCCTGATCAATCAACAGTCAACCAGATTGATCACATTGCGATCGACGCAAGACACTCTTCCAGTATTATAGATGTCCGTACGTTCCGAGGAGCCAACATCGACTCGAACCATTACCTTATTGTAGCCAAGGTACGATTGCGGATATCCCACACTACGCCAAAATAAACTAATGCTGTGAGAAAATTCGACGTCAGACGGCTACAATCACAGGAGGAAGCAGAAAGAGCATGAGAAGCGCGCGGTCGAGGAAATTGAGAGATGCTACTCCAGGAATGAAATTCGGAAGTTCAACCAAAAGGCAAAAAACATGCCACGGACACAAGCCCCGAACCGAAGCCTGTAGAGACGAACAAGGGAACATCCTGGTAGAGTCACGGTCAAGTTGAGGACTTAGAAAAAGCATTTTCGTTCAAAGAACCCTTCAACCTGGATGATCGATGTAGACCAACAATTCCGTCCACCTGACCTGGATGGAAGTGAAGGTAGCAATATCTAAGCTGTCCAACTGCCGAGCTCTTCAAAGTGGCCGTCGATGACTAAGTAAGGAGCATACACCAACTCATCCTTAAAATATGGTCGGACGAAAGTATGCCCGATGAATGGAACCTCAGCATTGTTTGTCCGATTCTCAAGAAAGAGACCCTCTGAACTGCGCCATCTATAGAGGCTTCAGTCGCCTTAACATCGCATACAAGATCTTATGTGCCGTTTTGTGTGAACGCCTGAAGCCGTTCGTCAACAACCTGATAGGTCTATATCAGTGTGGCTTCAGGCCAGGAAAGTCCATCATCGACCAAATATTCACACTACGGCAGATCTTGGAGAAGACCCATGAGCTTCAGATCGATACACACCACCTATTCATCGATTTAAGGCCGCATATGACAGCATCTATAGAGACGAGCTATACTGTTTCGGCATCCCTGCCAAACTCATCCGTCTGTGCAGAATGACGATTTGAGAATGCACGCTGCTCCACCAAGGTCGGTAATGATCTAACCGAGACCTTTAATGCCAAAAAAGGATTTGGACAAGACGATGCCCTGTTGTGTCATGTAGAGAGGATGGACACCAACGCTCCAGACCGAAGCTCTGCGCATGATGGGTGCCGCATTTGCTGAATGCTGATCAAAAGCAAATGCGCAACCGATTAACGCAACAATCTTTGCACCGATTCAATATGGATCCAACTGATTTTGTACGGCGATTTCTCACCATGCATGAGACATGGGTCCACCACTACACGCCAGTAACAAAACAGCACACGAAGCAGTGGGTGGAAGCCGGTGGTTCAGCGTAAAATAAAGCGAAGTCGGTGGCATATGCCGAAAAGGTAATGGCCAGCTTGTTTCAAAAAAATCTTTCACCAGAAAAATGCACCTGTACACAACAGTGCGTTGGCGATGGAAAAACTGCGGGTATCAAGGTACAATATGCTCGGTCATGCCCCTATTAACTTCATTTGGCACCCTCAGACTTTCATCTGTAACCAAACTTGAAGAAATTTGTTTCTGGGTAGCGCTTCGCATCCAATAAAGAAGTTAAGAGGGCCGTAGGTGAATATTGTCACAGCCCTTCCGACTCTCACTTCCCGAAAGGAATACTGATGTTAGAGAAACGCGGAACCAAGTGTGTTGAAGTCAAGGAAGATTATGAAGAAAAATAAAATGTCAGGCCGAGAACTTTTCACCTTACCCTCGTACTAGGACTCTAACAAGTCCTGAAAACGCCTTTTTGATCTCAGCTTGAAACATGTGACGAAATAGAAGAAAGTAGCTTTTACAAGGATTTGATTTGAGTTTTAGAATGCCTGATGAATTGGAGTCGATCGATTTAAAGTTCACGCATTACCGACAAAAACTTTAACGCCTTGTGTTTCATATTACTGTCTGCAAGAGCCTATTCCTTAGTCTCTTACTTAGCCCTAGTTTCTGCAATGATGTGTTAGATATAATGGATTACTTACCTTCTGTTCAATTTCACTGTACTGTGTTTCGTTTATCTTAGGGAAAAACGGATATCTCTCCAAATTACGGGCAATTCGAATTCTCGTTGAAACAATATACTTGTGATCTTTATCAAGATTTTCAATTGAATCAAAGTCACCCCAGTCACTGTCCTTTTGTAGGCGCTCTTCACCAGCATTATCCATCTGACCATGATAGTCCAAAATAATGGGATCAAACAGGCTGCGATAAACATCGTAGGAAGCTGGATCAGCTGCATAGATTCCCACCGATGAATCATGGTGTCTGAGTCCCGATTTAATGCAATCATACAGATTAGCTTCAGTAGGTCCAGGAGTGAACACTTTCTTAAGCTCATCACAGATTTCCTTTGTGAGATATCTACGTAGAAGTGAGCCAGTACATTGCTCATCCTCCTGCAATGACTTGAAGCCTTCGTCTACCATTTGACCAACTTCATCAGGTGTAACTTTTCTAAATAAAAAAAAGATAATTAGTCAGATTTAATGCATTGGAACGTAGGCCTAGACTGACACTTTTGTTTTCAATCTTTCCAATTCTTGTTCCAGCCGACTGATAGTGCGATTAGATTCGTCTACTTCGATTTTCAGGACATCAAACTGAGCATCATCTGGGCAGGATTCACACATATATTTTCGCACATAACGTACGGCGTCATCAGGCTTATTGGGTTCTTCGTAGAGTTTTATAAGAGCCTTGCTAAGGGCGTCAACAACTCCGCTTCTTTCCAGATACTTGCGAAATTGGGTTCGTTTTGCTTCCAGCTGTAAATTTAAAATTTGAATTAACCATTGATGAAGACGTTGGGGAATGATTCAAGAATTACAGAAGTCATTTTCAATGCCTTGGATCAATTTTGTTTCGAAACGATTCAATTGTTTAGAATGTTCGCTGATTTTTATTTATTACTTATTTTTCAAGAAAATATCGATTCAACAACAAATTTGAAAACAGAATGACTAGGTTGCTAGGATTCGGGAAATATGTGCTGTAGAGTTGAAGTGTTGAGAAATATTCTGTTTATATGTATAAAACTGGAGAAGGTAGTAGAACGTCGTTGTCTTAAAAAGTCCTCTTTAGCTAACGCAGCTATTCACCTTAAAGCACATAAATATTCTTAACACGCAAGGAATCTTACCAGAGAACATCGACTGCTACATACACAAACAATGGTTAGAAAAAAACTTCCACGCAAGCATTCCCTCCAGATTCTTCTGGGTGAAAAACGCGTAATTGGATGACAACTCAATCCACTTCTACACTGACAGTTCCATGACCGAACTGTTTCTTCGTTGGTAACCTTAACCGAAGCCTCTCCTTCCGCCTTCCCAATCACTGTAGCGTGTTCCAGGCGGAAATTCTGGCAATTAAAGAAGCCCTGTCCTGGCTGAAGAAAAACATAATATCTCCAATGGATATCCGTATTTTCAAATCTATCTATCGTATCTATCAAATCCCTGGACTTATGTTCTTTTAACTCAAAGACCGTTATATATTGGCGATAATCTCTCATGGAGATGACAGAGCAGTTCTACATTTACCTTTGCTGGGTGCTGGAACACAGAGATATTATAGAGAACTGTAGGGCTGACGAACTTGCCAAAATTCAAACCACTATACCCATTATACCTGAAAATGGTAACACTGGTATACCTATCGCTAAGTGCAAGCTAAAACTAAAGCTGGATGCTAGTAGAAGAACAAACCTTAGGTGAACGGTTGGATCAACAAATCTGAATCGCTCTAGGAGTTTGATCCTTCAAAACACAGCGACATCATAGGTATCATCTCTGCACACTGTCGATAATCATCCCTCTCAAACCTCTCCAAAATTCAGTGGACGGTATACACCGATATTCTGTGATCACTGACTGCTAGAAATTAATAAATTTACTATAAATATGGTTTTTCCAGCTATTAAGGATCTGGGTTCCGCAATTATCGGATCGAGAATTTTAAAGCTGTAAGAATCCTCTGAATGGAATACTCAGTACCAATAGACTACTCAGTATTCAGTACCAATAGACTATATGCTCGGCACCATGCCACATGGATATCTAAGGCAAGGTTGGTGGTTCGCCATTTAGAAAAGCCGTTCTTTGGCTGTAGATCAGGGACTTGAGTCCCGGAAGGAATATTGAAAGTAAAGTGTATGGTTGTCAGCAAAGCAATTACTTATTTTTCTCTCGAAGCAACCAAGAACACCCTCATCCATTTTTGATAATGTCCATGCCTCTGCTCCATAGAGCAGGACCGGGATTATTAGGGTCTTATAAAGGGTGACTTTTGTTGTCCAAGAGAGGGCTTTGCTACTCAATAACTGTTGGCAACAGTTATTATTCGTTTGATCTCAGCGCTGGTGTAGTTGTCTCTATTTATAGCGGAGTCTAGGAAGTCAAAGTCCTTAACTACCTCAAAGGGTGACGTTCTGCCCGAGACATCGGTGTTGGTTGTCCTTTTTGCTTGACAGCATATACATACTTGGTCTTGCTCTCATTCACCGCTACACCCATTTTCGCCGCTTCCGTCTCAATACTCGCGAAAGCGCCACTGACATCACGCTGCTTTCTCCCGATTATGTCAATATCGTCGGCGTATGCGAGTAATTGGATGGAATTTTGAAAGATTGTGCGTCTTGTGTTTTGCACTATTCTTTTAACTAGGTATGATGTTAAAGAAATCGCATAACAGCGCATCGCCTTGTCTAAATCTGTTTTGACATCAAAGGTCTCGGCGAGATCTCTACCGACCTTGATGGAGCAGCATGCATTCTCCATCGTTTTCCTGCACAGACGGACAAATTTGTCAGGAATGACAAAACTGGACATTGCTCTGTTTAGTTCGTCTCTATAAATGCTGTCATACGCAGCCTTAAAATCGAGAAATAGGTGAGATGTATCGCTCTGGAGCTCAGGGGTCCAAGATCTGCCGTGGTGTGAATCTTTGGCCGATGGTGGACTTCCCTGGCCTGAAGCCACACTGATATGAACCTATCAGGTTCACACAAAAAGGCAGATCTTGTATACGATGTTAAGGAGACTGATGCCTCTGTAGTTGGCGCAGTTCAGAGGGTCTCCTTTCTTGAGAATCGGACAAACAATGCTGAGGTTCCATTCATCGGGCATACTTTCGTGCGACCATATTTTACAGATGAGTTGGTGTATGCTCCTTACCAAGTCATCGCCTGCTGCTTTGAAGAGCTCAGCGGTCAGGCCGTCCGCTCCTGCAGCTTTGTTGGACTTATGTTAAACTCAGATATTGCTCTCTTCACTAAGAGAATTGCTGGTCTACATCGTGCAGGTTGAGAGGTTGATTCTGCCTGGCAGCGCTATTTGGTTCGTCATCGCCGTTACACAGTCTACAGAAATGCTCTTTCCGAATCCTCAGCATCAACTGCGACTCTACTACGATGTTCCCTTGTTCGTATGTACAAGGTTCGGTTAAGGGTTTGTGTCTGTTGCATGTTATTTTTACCTTTTGGTAAAACTTCCGAACCTTATTCCTGGAGTAGCATCTCTCAAATTCCTCGACCGCGCGCAACTCATGCTCTTTCTTCTTTCTCCTGAGAAACCGGTGTTCGTCTCTCCTCTTGCGCTCATAGAGCTCATGAGCAGCTCTGGTCCTTTTTTGCAGCGCCGCTTTATAGCATCTTGTTTAGCTGCATGTGCTTGCCGGCATTCATCATCGAACCAGAGTTTCGTTGTGGTGGACGAGTGAAACCCAGCACATCAGAAGCGGCATCGCTGATGGCATTTTGGCAGTGTTTCCAATGGTCTTCGATGCTTGATGCTGGCGGTATTGGACCTCTTAAGAGGTTAAGAGACACTCGATCGGAAAAGAACTTGGCAACCTCTTGCGATTGTAGCCATCTGACGTCTTGGCGTAGTTTGGGATATCCGCAACCGTACCTTGGCTACAACAAGGTAATGGTCCGAGTCGATGTTGGCTCCTAGGAACGTACGAATATCCATAATACTGGAAGAGTGTCTTGTGTCGATCGCAATGTGATCAATCTGGTTGACTGTTGATTGATCAAGAGTTCTCCAAGTCCCCTTGTACATTTCGATATGTGCGAACCGCGTGCTAGCTACGACAATGTTTCGTCCCACCACAAAGCCTGAATCCATTATCGCAGGTGTTGTCGTGTTGACTATATCTTCCAACAGTACTACCAAAGATGCCCTCTTTTCCCAGCTTTGCATTTTAATCGCCAAGGAAAATTTTAATATCATAGCTAGAGCATTGATCGTAAGTCTTATTCAAGAGCTCATAGAAGGCATCTTGATGTCGTCATCTCTCTCCTCTGTGGGGGCATGCGCGCATATAAGGCGAATGTTGGCGAATTTAGCATTGATGCGGATTGCTACGAGGCGCTCGCTCATATGCCGGAAGCTCAGGACTTCTTGTCTTAGTCCACATCCAAATAGGCGCTGCTTTTGCCCTCGATGACAATCGTCGGAGTAGATGCCGCAGTTTTTCATCCTCTTTTTGTCCTGCCCATCTCATCGCATTTCTTGGATGGCGGTTATGTCTGCTGTGCAGCAGTCTAGGGCCTCCGCTAGTTGTTCGGCTGCACGTGGTCTATTAAGGGATCTAACATTCCACTTGCATATCCGAAACTCATTGTCCTTAAAGCAATTTGTTGAATTAAAAGTAGCAAACAATAGTTCGCTGATGAAAATTAAAAAGAGTGTCGGAGACAAAACGGAGCCTTGTAGCACGCCAGCATTTATTATTCAAGAGATACCAAATTTGAAGCCGTCCAACTTTAATTGAATGTCCCGAAAGGAATTTTTAATATATTGAATGAGAGATTCGTCTATAGCTAATGCATGCCTTTTGAAAAAAGAGCCTTTCGCCAAGCTCTGCCATATGCTTCAGGAATGTCAAGTCCAATTACCAGATCCATGTACGAGGTAGTTTCACTGTTCTGTGAGACAAGCTATCAAATTACGAGGGGACCTGTTGCTACGAAAACCTTTCTGCCGGTCATTTATAAGTTTTCGTGTTTTGAGATATTTCATAAGTCGGCGTTTCCGTGACCTTTTATGGACAAACTGTGCAAATAGTGTTTTTCATTTGCTTTGAAAGAGTTCTCAAGAGAAGGATTGATGGTAAAGTTTACGCAATAGTTTTGGTAGCTTCAGAAAATGGGGAGATTTACAATCTGGACCATTGAATTTGTGAATACTAAGATCTTCAAGTTCCCCTGCTACTATACGAGTGCAAAAGTGGATAGGTCTCATTGAATATTCGACGCACTCAATTATAGGTGGAAACTTTACACAATGCTGGAATATCATTTTAAATGAGCTTTGGGATGACGCAAAATTTGTAATGCTTTTGACGAAGTTTTTACTAAATTTGGGATCACATAACGACCAGTTACTCGTAAAATTCGTAAAGAAGATTTTAAATCCGCTCCAGTTGGCTTTCTCGTGTTGCTTAATGGTTCTTTAAGGAACCATTAAGTTAAGTCGATGGATGGAAAATTAGCTGATGGGCACAAACGAACTTTCACAGAAAAGCACATCAAGTTTTATAGTTTTGTAAGCTATATCACTGCTCACTCAAATGGCGAGACCGCAGTGAAGAAAGAATAATGACAATGGCTCGTAGCCAGATATTTTGCACTAAGTGTCTGTGGTCTATGTTTACAGATCTGGACGTATGCAGAGAAGTGCTTATTTCTTAGTTTTTTTAACCTTTATGTTCTATTTGTTTAAAGCATTTTATTGTAATCTTTTCAACATTTCTTCTTTATAGGCTTGTTTGAACTTCACATACTCACCTCTGGTCTTTACGAAACGCCCGCATACCCTGGACGGCAAGGTTGTGTTTGGAAAAACCCTAGGTGATGAAATCTGTCCAAATGACACATCAACAGTTGTCATGGTGGCCACAGCTGGTGTAAGTTTCAAATTCTAAGATCCTGTTGTCTATCAAATTTTTTTCCATATTTCATTTCTCCAGCCCTCGGAACATGCTCATCAATACTTCCTTAACGACACGGAACTCGTTGATACCGACTACTGCCCAAAGGAGGTTCTTAAATTCAGTCCAATACCCACGTCGAAATATTGCAAGCGCATCAACTTTGAAAACTTTACCTCCATCACTCGATATGGTATCGATTTGAAGTTCACTGAGGTAATATCTATCCCAGCCTTTTCGAATGTGTGGTCGATTTATTTCTTTTTTTCTTTGTAGATGCCAGAATGGTTTGAACTCTGGTCGAATCGTTTAGATCACTTTGTATCTGCTCTGTCTGGCAAGAAAGTAGACCGACTCAATCTTGACAAGGAGATCGACGTATCGGTTCAAACACCTAACGATGATTTTTGGTTGACAATTGGTGTGAATAATGTCACATGGAGTATCTATCACATCCCGTTCCTGGAAAAGTTAGACTCCAAGTATGACGCCACTGAACAATTCTCTTATGACACTGGATTAAAACGTAAGTCTAAAATTGACCCCAAAACATATATTTTGTGCTTATGCTTGTATGGCTATCTCTTAAGGCTCCTGTTCCATCATCAATGGCATGGTTAATACCTTCGATGATAATCTACTTAACTTAAGTGACTTCTTCAAACGAAACACATTATGCCTGACCCTTCTGGCTGCAGACTGTTCTCCACAACCACGGATGGCAATCTTCCTGATTCCTCCACCTCAAGAGAACGATACTTACTATGGTTTGAAAATCTACTTTGGCAATAATTTCTTCACATTCCTACCACAGAATGTGACATCAAATGATGATCCTGTGTACGTATCGATCAACAATGATTACAGTGTCAACGTCCGACCGAGACCATATCAATTTCCATCCGACAAAAAAGATTTTGAATTCAGGTAAGCTCACCAAATCTCTCCGTACACTGATTCAATCACATTAAAGGTGGTATTTCTATTTCAGAATCGGTATCAATGAACAAAATATCTTAAATGTGGAGCACAACCCAATGAAGTCCACAATACAATTCGACATGAATAACCTTTTTAATTTGGAAATCTATGGAGTTTTCAAGAGTAAAATCTGCGGTCTATGCAGCAAGCCTCTGAATCGAATGCTAGACTATGCATTGTGTGCCTAAAAATGCATCTATACAAAATACCACTTAGACGTTTTATCCTTAATCAAATAAATAATTTTTAATGTTTTACTTTAAATTAATTGAAAATATTTTAACTTCATACTTTCGTTGCATCCGTTAAAAGTTTTGTAAATAAAAATTCCAAGCAACAAAGTTAAGAGGATCTTGATTCTACTTACTCATAGTCGATTCAAGATTCAATTGTGCCAAAATATATAAATATATCAAATTTTTTTTCTTTTTAATTTTAAAAACTGCTGCGTATTCGTTTGTTACTTTTGGTACTTTAAAGGTTTCGAAATCGGTGATAGGTTTGCTACTTAAATTGGCTAGTTCCGATCGGAGTTGCCGCAAAGAAGTTTGAAGTATTGAAAGTATTATTTTATTTTGCTATGTAACTCTTTTAGATCGTTGAAGAAGTATTTACCTTAAGCTTGGACCTCGCTAGAGTCGAACAGTTGAAATGAAATTGTTTCTCATCAACATTTCTGCAGCTGCGGCATAAGGATACTAAGGATACTCGTAGCTTGGCTTCAGTGCCCTGTGGCTATAGACAAAACTCTGAAATATTTGTCTTGATCTGCTGTTGCTCAAACTTTTTCATAACTGGGCCACATTTTTAGTTAATGTTTCTCTTGACCACCACCAGTGGAATGTTGACGGTTTTATCATAATAAGTGGGTCGTCAGTATGTCATAAAACCAAGACGATGGTAACGCTTGAATGGTAGCTAAGATCAATGAGTTAAGATTGACCTTTTCTGACTAGTTTCGAGAAATAAAATTAATAGAATAATTGCAGCTTGCTTATCGGTGAAGATAGCACAATTTGGGTCTGTAGTTAAATTTCCCTGCGATTGGGTATGTAGGATTGGGACAGGATTACGACTTAAACCTAGCACTCCCAAGTCTGGAACAATGACTTCACATCAACTGTTTTTATTGTATTTGGAGCTGGCATCAGTAAAATAAATTAACTACTAATCAGGGTGAATTGATAGCATATACCTCGTAAATGGGTCAAAGGCAGCTCCGGAATATTCTTCAATCCTCCCATCCAAAGGGTTTAGATGGGTAGTTGTGCGTGGATTTAGCTGCTCGTACACATAAAAAGCACAGAGTTGCAGACCAACCGGAAGCTTTGAATAATGACAGATCTAAGGTCGAAGACGCACAAAACAAAATTTTTTTTTTTTTTTTTGGTGGGTAGGTGTGAAAATCTTCATAGACACTATGAACCCGTTGCTCATAGGAGTGTGAGATTCTTATTCACTAAAAACACGCCTCCCTTCTTATCGACTACTACTAAGTAACCTTATCAAGTAGTTTCCGTTTCAAATAACGTTCGCGTGGGGCAGGTAGCTTTCCAGCAAAAACACCTGTTAGTACCGCTATTATATGCGGATAGTTCTTATCGCGCCAGATCGAATGGTCTCATTCTTTGTAATCGACGCACTAAGTTTGTCTCGTCCAGAATTTGGAGTATTTTATTATTACAATGACCATGAAGACGAATATGGAGTTTGCGAGCAAAGTTCATTATTTCGTCCTCGACGGTAACTATTCCTTAGTCTCTGTGGATATCACTGTTTCTGATATACCATGGGGCGTTCACGATTTGTCTTAGAACTTTGACAGCCTTGGAGAATATTTCGGTTGCTTGGTTTAGTACAACCCCAAAGTTGTATACCGTACGTCCAAACAGGTTTAAGCACTTGCTTATAGATGAGCAGTTTGTTATGTATGCTTAACTTGGAATGTCTTCCTAGTAGCCAGTACATTTGTCTGAATTTATTTTCAAGTTCATCACGTTTCTTCTTAACATGCGGCTTCCATTTCAGTTTTACATCTAGTGTCATTCCTAGATACTTTGCTTCATTTGCATATGGTATTTGTACCGAGTTAATGAAAATGGGAAGGTTGTTTATTTTTCGGTAAGTAAAATTAACATGAGTAGATTTGGTCTCATTGAGAACAATTCGCCATATCTTTGTCCATTCGTAGATTTTATCCAAAGCCGTTTGTAGCTTTCCAGTAGCTAACTCGACTGAAGTATCTGTAGCTAGTATCGCCGTGTCGTCCGCGAACGTGGCTACTATGGTACCTGATTCTTCCGGTATGTCTCGAGTATAGAGTAAAAACAATACCGGACCAATTACACTTCCTTGCGGAACTCCAGCAGCGACCTCTTTAAATTCCGAGTATTCGGTGCCATGTTTAACACGAAAAATTCTGTTTTCCAGGTACGATTTCAGAATCGTATGCAGCTCTCTCGGAAGAACCTGACTTAGCTTAAAATTTAAGCCTTCATGCCATACCTTATCGAAGGCTTGAGACACGTCAAGAAACACGCTAGAACATATCTTTTTCCCCTCTAGGGCTTTCTCAATTTCATTCGTAATTCTAAAGACCTGGTCAATTGTGGAGTGCTTAGTTCTAAAACCGAATTGATGATCAGGAATTAGACGCCTCTCTTCAATGATCGGTTGCAAGCGCTTCAATAGGAGTTTTTCAAATATTTTAGATATTATCGGCAGAAGCGATATCGGTCTGTAGGACTTTTTTTCATTTAGAGATTTGCCTGGTTTCGGGACCGTTATAACTTCAGCAACTTTCCATTGGCTTGGAACGTTTAATAATCTTAGCGCGGCATTTATAAGTTGTAGCAGTTTGATAAGGGCTTTCTTTGGCAAGTCCTTGAGAATTTGACCTGTTATCAAATCATAACCCGGGGCTTTATTATTTTTCAATTTTTTAATTGCTTGGTTAAGTTCTCGTAGGGATACTGTTTTTATTCTAAAATTGTCCGGTGCCGTAATTATATAATTAGAACCTCCTGTTAACGCCTGTCCATCAAAAGGCTTAAACGTTTCTTCTAGGTGCTCGGAAAATAGATCCGCCTTCTCTTTATCTCCTTTTGCCCATTCGCCATTATTTTTCCTTATGGGAGGAAATTGCATTTGAGGCTTTTTGATTCCCTTCATGGCTTTCCAGAGGGAGTAATTTGAACTTCTTTCGGCAGTCAGACCTTCGAGATATGTAGAGATATTCCGATTTTTGTAATCTCGTATTGCTTCCTTCAACTTGTTGCATAAGTGGTTTAAGTATGTTTTATGCTGGGGAGCATGGGATTGTTGCCATCTTTTGCGCGCTCTCCTCTTTTCTCTCACCAGTTCTTTTATTTCTGGCGGATATTTTATTTCATTACTTGCTTTCTCTTTTCTTTTTGGAGTTGGAGTGTTGTTCCAGGCAGCGTTCTGCAGGACTTTGATGAATCTGTCGACTTCGTCTTCTATTTCGTTTTGTGTTTTTAGCGACACGTTTAGAACCATATGTTCATTGCAGTAATTTCTAAAACCGTCCCAGTTAGTTTTGTTGTTAGTTAATCTAGGCGCCACTTCTTTCTTAATTAAGAGTATGCTTAGTGTCAAAATGACTGGTGAGTGATCTGAGGAGAGATCATAACTTTCCTCGATGTTTGTAGAAATTTTGGCTGCTCCCTTTGTGACAAAGAAGTCTACAAGATCAGGGGTCTTTGTTATATCCGAAGGCCGAAGTCAACTTTACATTGCATTCCGGCTTCATAGAGTTGTCTGCCTTTTGTTGAATTACATCTTGAGCCCCAGAAGGTATGTTTCGAATTAAAGTCACCACCAATTATAAAATACGGTCAGAGTGAATCAAAGATACCTTTAAAGTCATTGTTTTCTAGCTTGCATCGCGGGGGACAATAAATGGATGCAATGTTGTAGTGCAGGTGGTTATATTTTACGCGAACCGAACTTAACTGCATTGCATCGCATTTAATCTTCATATTTATAGAGTGTTCAATACAATTTTTAATGAACAATGAGGATCCGCCTCTGGCATTTTTTGATGGGTGGTATGCATGATAAGCACAGTATCCCTTTAGTTCTACACGAAACAAAAACAAAAATGAACAACTTGGAATTCGTACATATAATGTTCAAACCTTAAACAAACTTGCGTTCCAAAAATTAACGTATGCTCTCGATTGGTTTAAAGCAGCCGTCGCCGCCACTCAGGAAATGGTTAAAAGAATAATGAAAAACCGTGACATACGTATAATATATTACGGTGATTACTACAAATAAGGCAAACATCCTCTAAATATATGCGGGTTTGTTGTAAACGGCAGACTTAGGTAAGTAGACTTCAGATTTTGACACGTAAGCGGATGCCTTTTCGAACACGCATCAAAGTTCCATTCTTCATCAATAGCCTGATATGCACTCACGCCCCCACGCTGCCAAAGAACTCCTGGGATAGAACTTACGAACAACGTTCGCAGTATGCCTAAGTGTATCGGACATAGATTAGATATCCAGTATCTAAGTGGAAACGGACTGAGCCTAGGCTGAACATAACTATAGCTAGTGGTTCCTCTAAATTTATTTTGAAGCAATTGGTGCAAGTATTACAGATGTCCGAACTTTTCCAGCAGCAAACATAGACTCGAACCACTGCCTCATGTAGGAAAGCAAATTGTCTAACAGGTGTCACTGCCTAGAGGAATGAAAACGGCCGGTTAGCTGTACATAAGCTCTACGAATCCATGAATATCTGGCAATTAATATACATTTTGTCCGGACCATATTGCGCAAGTTTTCATCATTTACGAATACATCTGATGGTCTTCTTGAATCCGGTACCATCTACCAAATAAAAGTCACATTTGAAAACGTCCTTTGACTTATTCAAACTATTACTTACTTTATGTGGCGCTACAGTCCGGGGTGGACCTGGACCTCAGTCAACAAGCATATCCAGTCAGCACGATCTTTTGCTAGCTTCCTCCAGTTTCGCACACTAAGTCCCATTCCACTTGCGTGCGCCACCTGAGTCTCGGTATTCCTCTACTGCACTGTCCCTTGGGGCGGATTCGAGCTTTTCGCACCGGATCGTTGGTGTTCATCCGCTCTACATGACCCAGCCATTTCAGTCGTTGGATATTCACTCTTCTGGCTAGGTTGATGTCGCCGTACAGTCCATATATGTAGTTCGTCATTGTATCTCCTCCTCTACTCACCGTCAATGCAGACGGGACCGAAAATAACTCGAAGAATTTTTAAGAAAGCAGCCCAGAGCACTCTTATCCATTTTCGATAATGTTCATGCCCCTGCGCAATAGAGCAGGACTGGGATAGAGTAACTTTTGTCATTTGAGAGAAGGGTTTGCTAGCCAAATCTTAGCCCAAATAGCAGTGATTAACATGAGTTATTCTTCGTTTGATCCCAGCGCTGGTGTCGTTGTCTGAATTTAAAGTAGAGCCGATGTAGATAAAGTTCTTAACTACCTCAAAGTTATATCTGCCGAAGGTGACGTTCTGTCAGCTTATATGTACTTGTTCTTGCCCTCGTTGACCGCTAAACCTATTTTCGCGGTCCGTCTCAATACTAGCGAAAGCGCCACTAACATCACGCTGCTTTCTTCCGATTATGTCAATATCTTCGGCGTATGCGAGTAATTCGACGGAATTTTTATAGATTGTGCCTCCTATGTTTGCGCATGAGTTTTGCACCATTCTTTTAAGCAGGTACGATGTTAAAGAAATCGCATTACAGCGCACCGCCTTGTCTAAATCCGTTTTGACATCAAAGGTGTCGGCGAGATTTCTACCGACCTTGATGGAGCAGTGTGCATTCTCCATTGTTATCCTGCACAGACGGACAAATTTGGCAGGTATGATAAAACTAGACATTACTCTGTTTAACTCGTCTCTATAGATCCTGTCATATGCAGCCTTAAAATCGATAAATAGGTGATGTGTATCGATCTGAAGCTCATGGGTTTCCTCCAAGATCGGCCGTAGTCTGAATTGAAATGGCGCATTTCCAAAAGGCTCCTTTCTTGAGGATCGGCTGAGGTTCCATTCATCGGGCATACTTTCGTTCGACGATATTTTAAAGATGAGTTTATGTATACTCCTTACCAACTCATCGCCTGCGGCTCTGAAGAGCTCTGCAGTCAGGCCGTCCGCTCCAGTAGCTTTGTTGGACTTCAGCTTAGATATTACTTTCTTTACTTCATCCAGGTCGAGTAGATGGAATTGTTGATCTTCATCGTCCAGGTTGAAAGGTTAATTCTGCCTGACAGCTGTATTTGTTTACTCATCGCCGTTATACATTCTACAGAAATGATCTCTCCCGATCCTCAGCATCGACTGCGAATCTACTACGATGTTCCCTTGTTCGTCTCTACGGGCTTCAGTTCGGGGCTTGTGTCCGTGGAATATTATTTTTACTTTAAGGTAAAAATCAGTTTCCTCGACCACGCGCTTCTCATTCTCTATTCTTTCGAGCTATTACTACGGCCCCATAGATCCAAAAGCTAAACAATTACTGTCTAGCATATCCATAACCGTACATAAGTCGCCTACCATCTGCCCATCTATTTCCCCAGACCGGTTTCATTAATGTCAAATTATTTCCCAGCTGCCACTGAGAAAACACAGCTAGTTGTATCTGTTCTTGCCTGACCGTTGTACCCGCTTGTCCAATTCGCTGTACAAAAATATGCTAATCTCATGAAGAGCTAGTACACAGTTTAAACTCTTAGTTTTCGTCTAGAGTTTGGTGCACCCCTATACTTGATTTGAATTTAAATACCCAAGCCAAACACTTTCTTTAAAGAGTGCTATTTAATGCATCGTTATGCACCAATACTGTGGATTAGAATTTGCAAGCCAGCATAAGATATTTTAATCTGAGTTGTTTGGTGATGAAATGTCGTAGTTCAGTGAGTACCCATACATCTCTTTGCCTTGTCATCAGGTTTTCACCTTTAAGTCAACAAAAACCTTACTCATCACTCTACAAAAAAAAATATACTCCCATCTTCTGCGAAAGCATAGAACCTTTTCAATCTGAAGGATTAACACAATTTATTTACATATTATGGTATATCTATTCTTTACTACTAAAAAAGTGGAAAAAATAACAAAACTATCCGATTAATTCACATACAGGTTCAAAAATCAAAAAACAACTAAATTCTAAACTTTTGCTCCAATGTCACGTCTAGATAAAAAAAAAAAAAGAGAAAAAAAAAACAACTCCAGATTCATCTCACTACTGCGATGGCTTAAAGTGAATTTGATATTCACGATCTCTATGCAATTGTGAAAGTAAATGGATCCGCAAATGAACAACATTCTCTAGAGTTTGGTCACATAATTGACAAGTTATCACATTTGTAGCGCCATCACTAAAAGTAACAAAACAATTTTCCAGTTTAACATTCTTACAAGGTAGCATACTAAACAACTTACAATTGCTTCATCCGATGCAATTCTTTGCAATGCAAATTCAAAGCGTGCATACGATCAAAGTTTTCATCGTACAGCCGTAAGGCGGAATGCATTGGGAAAATACATCTGTGTCCGTATATAAGAGGAGTCTCAATTACATCTCTCTCGTCTGGTCGTACCCATAAGTGGTCCTGACTATCTACATGAGTTTCAATGTATTTTCGTGTTTTACTCAAAAGCCTAAAATGAAAAAACCGCACACATGTAGACCATGTAATTATGATTCAAATATTATTTACTTGATGATTAGATTCTTAATTTTTGCAGCAAGATCAGCTCGAACGTTTGGTAAAACTGTAGGCTTATCATCACCGGGATCGGTGAACAAAATTGTATCCATGGAATAGCGAATTTGATTTATCTTGAACGAAAAACAATGTGAATGAAATGAAATGAAATCTATGTAACAGAAATTGTTTATCCTCACCAGTTCCAAATCAGCTGTTAAAATTTCTACATCCAGGTGTAGTACAATATCATGCTCCTCAAACAATGGCCGATAGTCTTCATCGTGACCAAGACCAGCTAGAATAGACACATATTTTGATTTACTGGAATTTCTATGAATTTGCATTGTCGGGCAGAATATCAAAGTCATAAGTGCTGCAAATCCATGAATATTTGGCATGAGAGTAGTTTGACGCGCGGTTAGTGAGTTTTTGTCATATGACTCAGACACCGCAGCTGCAACAATTAAGCGTTCGTGGACATCCTGTGGATCAGTGTCAAGAAGAACAGAATTTACAGAGTCCCGCTCGACTACGACACCTTTCCATGCTCCAACTCGCGTTGCAGAGAATATTTTTGACTCCAATGGACTAAAAGGTCCTCTTAAATTAATTGCATTCAAACACAATTCGGCTGGTGGTGGTTCAATTTCCATATCGATTTCTTGTTGAATCGACCGTAAATACTCCTCATTCTGTTTGGAAAAGTCCTCTTCCATAAATCTCTCAGCAACAGATTGTTTTCTCATTCGCAAATCGTGATCCGTCTGACAAGGAAATAATAATAAAAGCAAACTCAAAACTTATTGACAAATTGCACAACTCAATAAACCCACCTTGGACATGAAACTTTCATCAGACTTTCGAGCGTAACCCTTTTCGACTAAAATTTCATTGACTGTTGTTTCGTTCACATTTACAAAAATAGATGAAACGTTAGCAACTACTGAATAGATTTCCAATTCAACAACACCGCTATCAGCAACTTCTTGTAAATACTCCATTGCTTCATCAACCCACTTTCCACTGGGACTCTTTACAGATGACGGTTGCACCATTGCGAGCCGACATTCAAATACACGTGGGGGTATATCGACTAAATACTCTGCATCAAAGCATAATCGACGTAATTCCCTGAAGTTTACAACTGCCGTATTACCAAAATCTATAAACAGAATCTGCAATTGTAGAGTTTAACTGATGGGACTTTTCAGATAGGTTTGTCTGATTTCATACTCTAAATTCCAAATGCTGTCTTGAACTATGAATAAACTGCACAACTTTAGCTCGATAATACTTGTTTTGGAATGGCGCTGCTAACATCATGCCCTTGGATACAGCAGATGCATTTCGAAATTTACGCTCATCAGCGTCTGGACTATTTAGCGTAAGAGACATTTCCTTCAAGCGATCCATTTCACTTAAAGGTTGGAAATAAAATTTGGAACAATTCTCGATCTACAATAAAACTGAATTAGTTAAAGAAAAGGTAATGGTAAATAATAAATTTAAAGTAAATTTACGTGAGTAATGTAGCCTCGAATTTGTTTCGTAAAAACGGTAGGCATGACAACAAGCTCAGGATTTTTTATAATTTTCTTTGTTGGAATCCAAGAACCTTCAAACATTACACCTATGCCACGTTCCTCAGCGTAATTTATTCCAGATCTTGCACTGTAAAGAAATGACGATATGACTTAATGATTTATTGAACAAGGCAATAAATAATAATAAAGTTCATCACGATCAGTTGTGTTTTAAGAATTTGAAAATTTAGACAAATAAGGAGTATTTTCGGAAAGGAAAACACCCTGCACAAATATGCTTTTGACTGTATAGTGAAAGTGATCGGACGTATTTTATCGATTATCGCCACTGTTCTCTAGGTTGACTCCTAAATAGTCGCTGTTGCTTTGATTGTTTTTTTCTGTTTTTTTTTATTTCCTGCAAGATGCAGTGCCTCGTGTGCAATAAAAAAATCGAACGCAGTTGCGAATTGAAAATTGCTTGTTCGGACTGTGAGGCGTATTTCCACTGCGCTTGTGTGAAAATAGCTCCAGCTGATTTCGACTACATTTGTGCCCAGAGTTTACCTTACCCTTGTGACAAGTGCACTGCTCGTTGTCGGAAGTCTCTGCAACAACAAATTGCACCTCTGAAGCCTCAGTCACATTCAACATTAGCAACAACAAAAGCCCTCACCGAGCAGCAGCAAGCGGTCGCCAAAAGAACGGAATCAACATCCTCCAAACAGCGAGCAAAACGCGCACCGCAAACTTGCTCTGCATAACGAAACGATGATGATGAGCAACCAGCAGCAAGTCCAATAACCCTTCAACTCCTCTATGATGAGATTGTGTCTTTGAAAAAATTTAATTATGACTTTCTCACCATAGTCGAACAGCTGAGAGATGACAACACCAAGCTGAAAAACACGGTCATGTATTTGGAGAGCAAACTCAATTGGAAAGCGCAAAAACAAGTGGAGAATGTAATTGAGATCGTTGGCATACCTGGGATAAACAACAACAATGCCCAAGAATGTGTGCAAACAATTTTCCGTGACGCATTGGAGGTTCCTGTCGCCGCAGCTGATATACACCATTGTTTCGTCAAAAGTGTGGGGAAAAAATCAACAACTAACTCTGCTGACAACATTTCGAGGAACAACGTTAACAGCAAAGATGTTTGTGTACATCTTCCTTCCCCACATATTAAGAGTAAGATAATGAAAAGCAAGAGGACTGCAACGAAGAAATTAAACTCTTCTTTATTTGCTCCGGATTCTTTTAATATGATCTATATTAATCATTACTTTACTAGTTACACTAGAGCATTATCTATGGAAGCTAAGAAATTTAAAATGGAAAACAATTACAAATATTTATGGTTTCAAAACTCACAAGTATTGTTAAGGAAAGTAGAAAAAGGTAGAATTGTTGCTATAAGATCGTTTAATGATTCAGTAACCTTGGGCAATTAGAGCCTTTTCATTTAATAAAATCATTAAATAAGTTTGATCCAAACGATATCTTCAATCTTTCTAGCAACAATTCAACTTCCATTATACGTAGTTTAAGTGGCAGTTTACTACATTGTGTTTCTGATAAGGCTTATTCTTTTCTTGTGGTACATCAAAACATACATAGCTTGCGACAAAACTTTGATTTACTGGTATGTAATCTTGAAGCGCTCGTATATTTACCCGATTTGATTTTTGTTACTGAAATATGGATATTTGAATGTGAAAGGAACAATTTTTTAATTCCCTGGTATAACTTTTATCCTAATACAAATGAATCGTATTCGGCAGGCGGGGAGGGGTTCTCTGGAATTTGATATTTACGATCATAGGTTTGTAACTGCAGATGTAATGCAGGTTAGTTGTAAGTTATGCAATGAGACCTTTAATTTCGTCTGCATGTACTCAATCATTTCTACATGAATTAATTCTATTTCTGGCAAAAACTAAGATTCAAAACCTTATTATTCTAGGTGATCTTAATATTGACATCCTAGCATCACTTCTGTGCCTTATAGCTGCACATGGTCTTACTTCCTTTGTGAATGAACCTGCAAGACTTATTTCAAATACCTGTCTAGACCATGTATTCGGTGGTTTTCGAAATATATCTCCCAATCAGTGTGTCGGTGTCAATCTTGACCTCTACATCACGGATCACTGCATGACAGGTATTTGGTTACGCGGTTTAAAAGAACTAAGAGGCGAAGTTAGAGTTCCTACTCATACTGCGGTCTGAAAACTGGGAGGCTGTTTATGCTGAAAATGATTCTTCTTCCGCTTATAACTCCTTTCTAAAGATACTGCAGTCTCATTTAAGCTCATCTATCTCTCGCTCTCTACCAAGAAAGTCGGAAATACAACTGAAGCCCTGGATAAGCAACTCCATTCTTAAAAAAAATAGGCATAAAAAGAAACTGCGCCGGAAATGTGTAAAGCATCCGCTTAATTCTGCACTCCGTAGTCGCTTTAAACACATATCTATTAAGGTCAATAACGAAATTCGATTGTGTCGTGATAGATACTATTTTTCTTAATTGCGGAACGCTCAAGGGAACCCTAAAAAGGAATGGGAAGTATTGAATAGCATATTGAACCGCGATGCCTCTAAAATACCTAACCCAATCGAACTCGCGACTTATAATTCTATTGTCAAAGATCCTACAATAGTAGCGAGTACTGAATAAACATAGACCAATATCACTAGCAATTGACAATGCCAAACCAACCACAGCTGACTTCTAATCTGAATAAAATATCTGTCTAAATTGCCCATATAAACTGTAACCGAAACTTATTTGTTGTTCATACTTATTACATTCATTTCCTTCAATAAACATTGAACAACAACACAACAGTGTTGACTGAAAGTATTCTGGTGAAATCCGCGAACTTCTGTAGGAGGAGAAGAGGACGCCCGAATTGATCCATTGCCATCTGCGAAATTCAAATCAAACCTTGACACATACATATTCTGTTCATCTTATGACAAAATTAACAACGTTGACAAGTTTCGATCTCTCGGAATTTTAAGACAAGTTTCAGTCGTCCGCGAAAAGAATTCTCAACTAAACTGCCTCATTTTGCACACACCTCATACCATATGCTATTTAATACCATTATCGTTGAAATTAAGTTGAAGATACCTACCAAACCCACTCCTTTCGTACTAACACTTAAGCTAAAAAAGGTTTCGGGTTTCAACATGGATAAAACGAATATGTGGGGTGCTGCAGCTGGTGTTCACGTCTTTTGATCACAGATTCTTCACAACAATTCGAGCACATATCCATAAACAATTTACCAACTAGTCGCGATGGCGATGGCGCGATAGTTAGCTCATTGGACTATCACGCAGAGAGTCAAGGTTCGATTCCTAGCTGGGTCACCAACAATTTTTCAAATCGCCATCACCCTTTGGGCGGGCAATAGCAAACTCCCGAAAGTAAAAATTGCCTATAAAAAAGCTTCTAAGGAGTACCGTTATGACTCTGCGATAAACCGTATGCCCCACTCAAATGTGACAAAAATGAAAACATGAGCAACACAAATGAGTGTCAAGAAGCTAGGCCATGGCCCATACCGGGCTATCAGCGCCACAGTGTGTTTGTTGCCACCCCCTAAAGTTAGCCGATTTCCATTTTGACACGCTAGCCTCTGTTGATAAGAACATTTCTGGGATCAAACGAGCTGAGATATCTTTTACAAAATTGGTCATCAGTCCCATCGGTATTCCTATTGCGCAGCAATGCGCCCTTGTGTGAATTCTATTTGAGAAAACCATTAACAATATACCATGTATACAGATGTGTCATTTCTGAATGCTGTCTCCAAGCTATGGGAAATTGTCTAACTGCACGGGGTTGAACAACTCACCATCAAAGGCCACTTGTGCGACCGATTACAAGTTGTCCATCTATGAGTTTATCAAGTGAGTTATATTTCAGCTTCTGGCTATATCATATACAACGAAGAGGACTTGGACTGCCAACTAATTGTCGGTTGAGATTCAGAATTCTGATCATCTATGAACTCGCCTTTTCTTTTTATCTCTAACCGCATTAGGCGAATTCCATAATTTTCCAGCAGAAGCGGCAATCACATTGCAAGGACAGACTGCTAGTTGATTGTTTTGAGGAAACTGATCTTCGGCGTTTCCAACACAAAGTGGTACCTCTGTTTAATCCAGCTAGTTTATTACCTCACAATTGGTCATTGAATACTTCGCTGTAATTTCCGAAGATCAACCCGAATTTTTGGGTTACTGGTGCTCGTAACCTATTACAAATGATCCTAGATACTCCCACGACTCCAACAACAGCTAATGCATGATTTCCCAAAAGCTCTCGAGATACCTTGTAGACCATTTCCATGCAGGGGTGTGGATAAATAAATCTTCGTTGTTCGAAAGGACATAGGTCTCAAGACTTAAAGTTTGAAGAATATTTGACGCTTTTGGATGGGATAGAAGTTTGTTTAAATTTAATGCCTCTTTGTTCGTTATCTTCTGATGTAAATGACTTTCTATTTCTGATCTCAAGACATTTTTTCATCCCGACAAAGCCGGCTTTAAGGGAAACCTCAAAGGTGGCATCTTATTTCGCACTTGCGTCAGAATTTTTGGAGAGACTAAGGTTAGCTGCAGCGACTAAATGGCCACTTTCTCGATATGGATATTACGAAGGAGGGTAACTTCGTAATGAGGGAATCCCATATCACTACAACACCACTGAAGTCATCCTTAATGGCACAAGTACCGAAGCCGAGTACATTACTCTTTCAACGGTTTCGAAAAATTTAATGTACATCAGACTCTTCTTAAAGACGTAGTTAGTGGTCCGAATGAGTTTTTTGACGACTACAAGTTAACTTTTTACCTTGAAAACCTTACTTTATACTTAATATTAAAAAAACGACTTAGATTCACATTCCACCGAACTGTTTCCACCGACATTCCACAACATAATCTCAATAGTAGATCTTATCCAAACAATTTAAACCTACTATTTCGATTTCTAATTGAATTGTTAAATAAACAAAGATATACTTACTCCATAACCCTTATGGAACAAGGGCATTTCAGTTGCCTCATCTTAACTGCCTTATAAACTTCTAAGCGTACATTGCCAGGAACTTGTACCTTATTGCTGCTCTCTCCACAGAATTCGTCTTCTGGGTCACTCTTAAAATGCACCAAAACCTTTTCAGATCCTGGTTGAAAACGTACATCAATATTCTTTGGATCTATACGAGCTTGAGTGAAGATTTGCTTAATCGACTTTGTATACAATTGACCAATATGCTTTGTGTTGTAATTATTAAAATAAACCGTACTACATGGATCTTGTCCAAAAATTGTGTGATAAGTTGAACGTTCCAACTCTGTGTTATTTAAATTCGAACGAACAAAGTAGTACGGATAAAAGGCTCCCGATATGACAATCTTCAAAATGATTGTCTTCTCTCTATCAAGCCAGTGAATACGCTGATATGCAGTTGTCGCTTTAATACCCAAGTGCATAAGACGTTCCTTCAATTCCAATACCAATAAATGCATTTCCTTGATTGAACGCAAATTTATAAAAAATCTATCAGCCCAAGTGTGTTCCCCAGATTCTTCGTTCATATTGTGTTGTTCACGCATTGTGCACCAAACCTGTCCAGTTGTGGAGATGATTTAAAAGCAATCAAAAATAATACAGAGGACTGGTGAATGAATTTCTTACCCTATAAGCTTTAAGCATAGCAAAGAGATCACTTCCAGATGCATCGGCCCACGCGAGTTTTTGTGAATAAGCAGCCAATTCTGTTTTCCTTCTATCAGCATATATAAATATTGACTTAACACTCAATCCAGCAGCTAAAAGCAAACAAAAAAAATGTATATTAGTGTGATATCTTCAACAACTCTCTTCACTTACCCATAATAATCGCCTCTTCCAATACACTGAACATGTATCCGAAAATAATCAAACGACTCACACGAATGTCCAGTGGCAAAGCTGCCATAATCCTTCCAATAAATGACAAATCTCCATCCTGCACAGAATAGACTCCATTTACAGTCTTGTAGAGGGCCCCTACTTCTTTCAAAACCAAAATTGTATTGTGAATATCTGATAAGTTTGGTGGTGTCAATGCCAAGGCAAGAATCACCGGTGGTGGTTCCATATCTAGAAGTTTAGCTTTCAGTACAAGTGTCTCTAATGGGCAGCGAACCATTTCTGGTATTCCAAACTCATCCAAATAGTTCTAAAATAATATCACTGAATTTTTCAACCAATCTCATTATTTTCCCAACTTCTTACCATATAAAATTGTTTGGACACCATTCGGTAGACTCTTCCATTCATAACCCGACCAGCACGTCCTGCTCGTTGTCGACAGTTTGCTCGAGATGCCCAATGCAGCTGAAGTGAAGTAAAATTCGTACTTGTGTCCGTCATTAAGGACTTGGTCAAACAGAAGTCAATAACTGAAAGTCAACGCGTATAAATGAAAAGATTATAATAAACGAAAAAATTGAATTTTACCATATTTGACATCAGGAACTGTTATGGAACTTTCAGCTATGTTTGTGGCTAAAATCACTTTTCGATGACCAGGAGGTGCGCGATGAAAGATTTTTTGTTGTTCATCAGGGGCTATCATTGAGTGCAAACGGATCGGCATCAGCTTCACATTATTTCTGTTTGTTTAACAAAATTATGTTTAAGTGATAATTTAAATTAAGGATTTCCTACATTTCTTGTAACTGTTCCAGTTTCTTGTCCATCCTATTAATCTCATTAATACCAGGAAGGAAAATCAGAATTGAAGTCTTCTGATTGGGGTTGCTGGAGCTTTCGTGGCTTTCGATGTTCTCTATTACAATGATTAGTTTTAATACGAGAGTGTACATTTCGTTGCTGATTCCAGGTTCTTCGTAGTCCACTGTGACATTCTGTAAATTCAGACAAAAAGAAACGAGTCATCCAAAATATCATAGGTTTTCTCCTAAACTACAATGTATGGTATTGAATTGATTATTGTAGATGAAAAAAGCAACCATATGAATTGTTGGAATCTTTCCCACAATGCTGCAAAATCCACAGGAAACAGTAATACGCCGGGTCGTCACCAGTCTGAATGGGATATTCGAGTAGTCAAAATTTCATGAGTTGAAAATAAAAGAATGTATTCTAGACCTTCTGATTAGGTGATCTATATGAATCACAAAGAGATGAGCACATCAAAAACTATTTGAGAAGTCAAACCTTAAATCCGCAGCCTTGCAAACCAACTGTCTACTCTGAAGCGCAGACATTCCTAGACGTGATCTAGAATTTGTGCACTAGAAATAGGATTTCAGTCATTTCCAAAATTGGGATTTTTCTCAGGAGAAATCTAACAGTAAACGGGACGAAAATAGCTACAAGGTCTATCAGAAAGGACCGAAAACTTTGCAGCAAGCACTAATAACACCAATGCAGAGAACGGCGATTCGATTACTCTTCCCAATAGCTGTTCTTTGTGTTCAACGGTAAATAAAGTAACAGTGCTCTTTGTCGCAAGACCAAACTCTTTCTTTACAATATAACTATCCGAGAGAAGGATACAGTGTATAGTTTTCGGTTTCAATTGTATTGATGGGTATCTGAATCAGGCTTCTATGGATACAATCTCTGACATGACTGATCCATGTTAATTGAATGGACCCTACAGACCTGGTCCAATGAGTTATCGAGCCAAACTCATTGGCAGAGGACAACCGAATATACTCGCAGAGTGGCACTGAAGCAGCTGGGGAGATATCGTGGTAATTGGGGAGGCTTGTTGTTTGAGGCCCACTTTCACGTCGGACTAAATAAGTAAGTAAGGCCTTTACTGCAAACCACTGTCATCTATCACTGATGTTATAGAAACGCCATTTGAAGCAATGACACCAGAATCCTGTTGCTCTAAAAATACGAAATCGATTCTTAATTTTTCCTGCAATCAGAAATGGTTACAGTCAGATTCTGAACTGGAATTGAATGTAGTCGAATCTTCACGGACCCCATGCAGGATAGGGCGATGTTGTCTTTTTGGAGGATAAAAAGTACAGCAATGAATTACATAAAAGTTGAGGGACGAAGTATCTGTATGTTTAAGGACGCCACGTCCATTATTTCCAGACTTTTCTGCATGGAATTTGAAGACTTGTTTGGGTTTAAGGTCACTGTGCGATCGAATACAATGAGATCGCCAATGATCTTGCTGTTAGACTTAAACTGCAGTGTTGGGGTCGGTGTTGATACTGCAGGCTCACCAACAGCTTTTCATCGTTCAACGATAGATAGACATATTTGCAGGAAAGGAACATAAAATGAAAAGAAAAATGGAACTTACTTTGGCATTGGTCGTCACTACCACTTTAAGATTGCTGGCATAAGGCTTTGAAGTGAATCCAACAGGAGCAATTGCAGCAATATGTTACGTAAAAATATTAAGGCATCTCTTGCTACAAGAGTGGTTTGACGAACATATTTAACCAAATAACCAGAAGCAAACAAAGGAATACTTTCTTTACTTTAGGTGGCGCTGCAGTCCGGGGTGGACCTGGGCCTCAGTCAACAAGCTTCTCCAGCCAGCTCGATCCCTGGCTAGCTGCCTCCAGTTTCGCACGCTAAGTTGGCTGAGGTCCCCTTCCACTTGCGTGCGCCACCTGAGTCTTGGCCTTCCTCTACTGCGCTGTCCCTCGGGAGCGGATTCAAAGACTTTTCGGACCGGATCATTGGTGTCCATGCGCTCTACATGACCCAGCCATATCAGTCTTTGGATCTTCACTCTTCTGGTTAGGTCGATGTCGCTGTGCAGTCCGTAGAGTTCATTGTTGTATCTCCTTCTCCATTCTTCCTTAATGCGGACGGGACCGAAGATCGACCCAAGAATTTTTCTCTCGAAGCAACCAAGAACACCCTCATCCATTTTTGATAATGTCTATGCCTCTGCGCCATAGAGCAGGACCGGGATTATTAAGGTCTTATAAAGGGTGACTTTTGTTCTCCGAGAAAGGGCTTTCCTACTCAATTGCTTTTTTAGCCCAAAAAAACAGCGGTTGGCAAGAGTTATTCTTCGCTTGATCTCAGCGCTGTTGTTGTTGTATGTATTTATAGCGGAGAGTTATATCTGTCGAGGGTGACGTTCTACCCGAAACGACGGTGTTGGTTGTCCTTTTTGCTTGACAGCATATACTTGGTCTTGCCCTCATTGATCGCAAAACCCATTTTCGCCGCTTCCGTCTCAATACTCGCGAAAGCGCCACTGACATCACGCTGCTTTCTCCCGATTCAATATCATCGGCGTATGCGAGTAGTTGGACGGACTTTTGAAAGATAGTGCCTCTTGTGTTTGTTCGTGAGTTTTGCACTATTCTTTCAAATACGATGTTGAAAAAATCGCATGATCTGCCGTAGTGTGAAAATCTGGTCGATGGTGGACCTTCCTGGCCTGAAGCCACACTGATATGGACCTATCAGGCTGTTGACGAACGTCTTCAGGCGTTCACACAATACGGCAGATAAGATCTTATATGCGATGTTAAGGAGACTGATGCCTCTGTAGTTGGCGCAGTTCATAGGGTCTCTTTTCTTGAGAATCGGACAAACAATGCTGAGGTTCCATTCATCGGGCATACTTTCGTCCGACCATATTTTACAGATGAGTTGGTGTATGCTCCTTACCAAGTCATCGCCTGCCGCTTTGAAGAGCTCGGCAGTCAGGCCATCCGCTCCAGCAGCTTTGTTGGACTTAAGCTTCGATATAACTATCTTCACTTCATCCAGGTCGGGTGGACGAACTTCCGAACCTCATTCCTGGAGTAGCATGTCTCAATTTCCTCGATCGCGCGCTTCTCATGCTCTTTCTTCTTCCTCCTGAGAAGCCGGTGTACGTCTCTCCTCTTCCGCTCATAGAGCTCATGAGCAGCTCTGGTCTTTTTTTGCAGTGCCGCATTGCGTGCTTTTTACTTAGCTGCATGTGCTTGCCGGCATTTATCATCGAACCAGGGGTTTCGTTGTGGTGGACGAGTGAAACCCAGCACATCAGAAGCGGCATCTCTGATGGCGTTTTGGCAGTGTTTCCAATGGTCTTCGATGCTTGATGCTGGCGGCATTGGACCTCTTAAGAGATTAAGAGACACTCGATCGGAAAAGGACTCGGCGATCTCTTGCGATTGTAGCCGTCTGACGTCGAATTTTCTCACAGCATTAGTTTTTCTTGGCGTAGTTTGGGATATCCGCAACCGTACCTTGGCTACAACAAGGTAATGGTCCGAGTCGATGTTGGCTCCTCCGTACGTACGTACGGACATCCATAATGCTGGAGGAGTGTCTTGCGTCGATCGCAATGTGATCAATCTGGTTGACTGTTGACTGATCAGGCGTTCTCCAAGTCCCCTTGTGTATGTCGAGATGTGGGAACCGCGTGCTAGCCACGACAATGTTTCGCCCTTACGCAAAGTCGATTAGCCTGAATCCGTTATCGGAGGTGGTGCTGTGCAGGCTATATTTTCCGATTGTACCACCAAAGATACCTTCTCTTCCTAGCTTTGCATTAAAATCACCGAGAACAATTTTAATGTCATAGCTAGGGCATTGCTCGTAGGTCTTGTTAAGGAGCTTGTAGAAGGCATCCTTGGTGTCGTCATCTTTCTTCTCTGTGGGAGCATGCGCGCATATAAGGCTAACGTTGGCGAATTTAGCCTGGATGCGGATTGCTACGAGGCGCTCGCTCACATGCCGAAAGCTGAGGACTTCTTGTCTTAGTCTGCCTCCTACAACAAATCCGCATCCGAATAAGCGCTACTTTTGCCGTCGATAGCAATTGCCGTAGTAGATATCGCAGTTTTTCATCTTCCATTTCCCATCCCATCGCATTTCTCGAATGGCCGTTATATCTGCTTTGCAGTAGTGTAGGGCCTCCGCTAGTTGCTCGGCTGCACGTGGTCTGTTAAGGGATCTAACATTCCACGTGCATTTTCGAAGCTCATTGTCCTTAAATCGTTTGGGTGGGTTGTCAACAGTAGATCCGTCCTTATCCGAGGCTTGTTGCTGCTTCGTAACTTATGTTTTTTTTTAAATGGCCGGGCAGTTCCCCCGGCGGCATAACCCCCAACCTGGAGGACCAGTTCCATTTTGAATGCCCCTAGGACGAGGGGTCGGTTACACTGAAACCAGTAACCCGTTCCGGGATATGAGCGCTGCCGTTGGCCCATATAGGGCTCGTCCGCCATCATCTATTTTCCAAGACCCTGACTAAGTCCTGGAAATTCTTACCGACCTGAGCTCCAAATATGTCGGAGTAGCCCGGATAAGGTCTTGTTTTGTTTTTCCGACACTAACCCTGATTTATGGCGCAGGACACTCGCCATCTGCTCCCTTCACTTCGCAATCTCTAGTGAGATTCCCAGATAGCGCCACGGGCAGACCTGAAGTAGGGCTTATTGGCAGAGCTGCAAGATGTTCGGCTGCAGAGGCTTATTCTCGTCATTTAAGGAACCAGCACCTTTCGGAAGATGCTACTTCTACGAGGCCTTATACTAATCGTTGCCATACTACAAAAGAATACTACGATTTTAAAATTAGGCAAGACAGAATTTTTGGGCAACGAAAAAAACATCACGTGATCCCTACTTTTCGATAGCTGGCAAGTTTTGCCTAGAGGAATTATAAGGCATTATAATTCTTTACAAGATAATTATTTTAGAGGTACTGTTTTCAAAATAAAATAAAAAAATTTATCGAGTAATCCTTACTATCATACAAGGGTCCCATTCCTTACAGTTTTTTGTTGAAGATTATTTCTTAAAAATGTTGGCTGTAACTGCTTCTAACTTTTGATTTTACGTAGCCCCAAGGGTCCAAAGCATGCAAGTTACTGTTCACCGAATCCTTTTCGAAATAAAACAATGGTTTCACGGGCTGTGTGGCAAGTCTTGGAATCAAATGTCGTCGAGACCACAATCTTCTATTTCAGCCAGGAAATAATCTGTTGTCATTAATTCGGGGACCATTCACAGTTATGTTGCGGCCGACCTCAGTTTTAAAGAAACTAGGCTCTCCCGTCGCCGAAATTCGACGATTCACAAAAGCAACAGTTGTCGTGTACACAACAAAAGTGTCGTCACTCGTCACTATGTTTTTCTTTTTTGTCATTTTGTTTAGTCTATATCCCACTTAGAGTAGGGAAACTCTTTTGCAATCGTAGTAGTGACATTCACAGTCACAAACTTACATAAAAAAACAAAACAATACATTTCATAAGTCAAGGTAGTCAAACAAATTCCTTATATTGAACCACATGCACAAAAACGATTCGACTGTACGCTTATCCCTAACATCTTTCCTGTTCTTTACTATTGACTTTCAAAGGCAAGCAGACTTGAAAATGTTTTATTTTTTTCTCAGTCAAGCGATCTGTTCGTGTTTATGGTCTTGTTCGACGTTTGTGGTGCTCTTGGCGCACCGATCCAATGTTTATGAAAAATTGCAAATTTTGAGGATTTGTTCGCGAGCATGTTCGCCATTTGTGGCGTTGTTCGAAAACATTTTCTTTTTTAAATAAATTTTGTTGTATGCATATCAGCGGAAGAAAAAAAATGGCAAGTTTTAGCAAAACGTTTCTTTCGGAACTTATCGAAATTCTTAGAAGAATTAAAACTTTAGTTCCTCGAAACTTTGTCCAGTTGCGAGGAATCTTAAAGTTGTTGACAGTCTCTCGTTTGCTGTAACTGCTTCTCGCATTCCTGTGTTTTGTTTTCCAATAACTGTTCTAACCAAACTCAGAAATTTAATTTAAGTTTCTGAATCCATTCTAAGAAATTTTTAAAAATATTTTAGTGCAGACATTTCTAATTTTCTCAACAATTTAGTATGAGTGCAATCGTTTCTACCATACAGCCACTCTTTCATCCCCTCTCGCCTTTTTTGTTTATTATTTTTTTTCTGGCTTTCGCTTTTTGCATATATACATTGTTAATAATGCAATTGCATCATCCGCGTGTGCGTTCTCCATATTTTCTTACTGAAAGTTACAGCAAAAGTGATGTTCCGCAAATCTGTTCGTCATGTGTGGCCAAATGTCAACGAACAAATCGCACGAACATATTCGTCTTGTATGGCCAGCTTAAGCTACGTAAAATTGTAAATATTGTAAAATTTCGGCTAGGGTTCGAAATGATAAAACGTTACTCTATTTCATAACACTTAATTTTGTATTATTTAAAATAACCTCCAAGTAATTCACAACCGATTTTACTACTACCTCACAATTCAAATCTCCTATCGTTCACTATTAAGGCTTAAGGGCGGAACAGAATGTGAGTCTGTATCAGTGTCGCGAATTTGGGTGTTATTCAACTTCGAGATACAGATTATCCATGTATTGAACTTTTAAAAGTTCGATATCAGATACAGATTCAAGTTTCAGATTCACATTCTGTTCAGCCCGTAAGCTCCTTTTCTGTCGCTTTCCAAAAATCAACTTAACTCACGTTGTTTCTCATCCTGTATTTATACCACATTTGTCGGGTTCTAGCTCCCTTCGTATCTTCTGGTTTGAAACTGGGGTAATAAATGAACTCTCCCTCCTCGTAGAACGCGGTATTTTCTAATACAGCTGAATTATTTGTACACGCTGCGCTGGACATAGTGCTTCTATGACGAAATGTAAAGCAATATTGCAGTGTGACACGATGCATCCATAATCTTTCAAGAAATCTCCGCTGGAAAAAGTACCTCAAAAAGAATTACCCGTTACAACAATGATTGTTGCAGTTCAAGTAGCCAGCCAGTATGCGAGGCGGATTAACTAATTATATGGTACAGAAACACATCAGCATTCATCGTATAGAGCTGCGATGGCCGAATTCGGGATCCTGTCAAAACTGATCTAATTGTATCGCGCTACGCTGGAAAACACGAGGTGCAATGTGCAGTTTGGAAACAATACATTTGAACTATTTCAAACGTGCACCGGATTTCGGAAAGGGGATGCGCTATCATGTGACTTCTGCAATCTAGTACTGGAGCAGATAGTGCGTAGGGCAGGTGTAAACATGGAAGGCACTATCTTCCAAAAATCGTTCAGTTGCTGGGATATACAGACGATATCGACATCATCGGTAGCTCTCAGCGTGCCGTTATAGAAGCGTTTACGGCAATTGAAGAACAAGCGAAACGAGTTGGCCTTGAAGTAAACGAGGACAAAACCAAGTACATGTTGCCAACAAACAAAACAGCATCTGCCCACCGCCTAGGACAAAACGTCACTGTTGACAACAACAACTTCGAAGTGGTTTAGGAGTTTACCTACCTCGGAGTGAATATCAACTCCATGAATGACACCATAATGGAGATTCGACGAAGACTAACCCTAGGAAACCGTTGCTACTTCGGTTTGGTGAAACAACTAGGTTCAAAACTCCTAACTCGAAAGACGAAAATCATGCTCTACAAAACTTTGATCCTGCCAGTTCTACTCTACGGTGCCGAGTGCTGGACGATAAGCAGAAAAGCTGAGCAGATTTTGAAAACTTTTGAAAGAAAAATTCTTCGTCGAATATTTGGTCCCATATTTGAGGAGGGCGAATGGAGTAGAAGATATAACCGCGAACTCTATGAGCTGTATCAAAATGTGGATATAGTTTGAAAAGCCAAAACACGTCGACAACACTAGCTCGGCCACATCGAGCGAATGGACAATAATGCTCCAACTAAGAGGATCTTCGAATCCCAGCCCCCAGGATCGAGACGACAAGGAAGACCGAACCTCCGTTTTAAGGACCAAGCTATCACAGATGCCAGAGCGCTTGGTCTGGAAAACTGGAAGCGGCGTGCCCAGGACAGAAGAGGATGGAAGGAAGTCGTGTCCCAGGCAGGGACCCTCCACGGGTTGGGAGACCGTTAAGAAAGTAAGTAACTACAGAAATACTCGTAGATATGATTACGACAATGCAGTGTGTAGGTCATTGACAAATATGAAAAACAGTAGCGGACCGAGAATAGATCCTTGTAGAACACAACTCTTAACCGGACCGAAGAAGAATAGTTGATTATAAAAAATAAAATAAAACAGCTTGTGTGCAGGTCAGATAAGAAAAAAATTGATAAAAAGGAAGCAATATTTTGAATAAATCCAGATGAATTTTGTCAAGATCTACAAAGCGAAAATAACACAAACAACGGTATTGTCATCATCTACAGATAGAGAAAAATGATAATTCCTTTCGTTTAGCCTAAGCGTTTGTGGTATACCACTTGAAGTAGTTGTCGGAGCTGTAAGTACTGTACAGCGTAAGTATTGTTTGTTTCACAGATTTGTTGTACAAAATAACTCGAAGATCTCAACTGAAGAATTTGCTTTGAGTCTTAGTATTGACCATATGTCAGCATTTCGCCATTTAAAGAAATTTGAACTTAATTCCAAGCTCAACACGTGGGTGCCGCATTGTTTGACCGAAAAATAAAGCTGCACTGCGTCGCCGTGGCCATAATTCTGTTAAGACGAGATGACGTGCAACGAAAAAAGGGCTAGAAACAAGCAGGTGAGGATGTAGAACCCATGGCAAAATCTGGTATACATCCATTGAAGGCACCTAATATGAGTAACTCTCTAAATTTATTGAAAAAGTTCAAGGAAATCGCCCGTTACATTGAAAAGCCAATATCTTCTATCACGATAAGACCAAGCTACACGTCACTCGACAAAAACTGAGGCAATTACTTTGGAAAATCCATCACCACCCCTTTTAGTTTGTTAGCTCCTTTTGGTCATTTTTGGCCAAGTTCGTGGGCTCTATAGAACTATTCACTGAAGAAAAAAAAAAATAAAACTCACATTGTTAATCCTAGATAATTCGCACAAGTAATACTCCTTCACTGTGAAATTTCTCCGAGTATCAACCTTGACAACAGGCGCTGGTTGTCCTCCGAAAGAAAAGTACTCGGCAAACTAAAAGTTTTCAAAATTATAAATGAAACAAAATAATGTGTATAATTGTAACCTCGCTAGTGTTAATTGTAGCCGACATAAGTATGACCTTCACACTCCTAGAGTTAGTTATCATTAGTCTCCTGATTACGATGAGTAGGAAGTCCATATCTTGATCACGTTCGTGAACTTCGTCCAAAATAATGTGTGTGTAATGGTTCAAATGTTTTTCGTTAATCAACTTTTGCAAAAGAACTCCAGTAGTGCAGTATAACAGCCGAGTATCCTCAGATATATTGGCATGTAGTCCAACCTAACCAAAAACAACAATTCCACACACAAGATTCTTTGAATGAGATCTTTTGAAACCCACCTGATAGCCAATTATACTCCCTTCCTCCCATTTGCGTTCGGCACAAACTCGCCGAGCAATACTGATTGCAGCTATCCTCCTTGGTTGAGTACAGACAATGTTCACCCGCTCGCGCCTCTTGTAACCGTCTTCAAGGATGTACTGTGGGACCTGGAAACCAAACAACAAAAAGTCTTATCTGAATAACGTACTCCTAAGAACTATTTACTTACTTGAGTAGTCTTTCCACACCCAGTATCACCCTCCAGGATAACAACACGCTTAGAACGAATGGTTTCAAGGATTTCTTCGTGAGATTCATGAATTGGGAGCCCATCGTTCCACTGCATATTGAAGTGATACTTATCATAAACAGGATCGTCGCTTTTCGCCAATTTTGGTTTTGACTGACCATCAACAGAATCATCATTATCAACATCGCTATCATCAATATCGTCCATGGTGTCCATTTCCGATACAAAGGAAGACTCGCATCGGCTTGATGTGCCTGCGACATTGTCCTCCTAAAACAACAACAAACCAATTGAAAAAGAAGCTAAACAAGAAAAAACAGAACTAGAAAAGAATAACCTCCATCATGCGCTGCTTTTCAGCTTGGGCATATTTCCCGGCATAGTCAATTCCTTTGGTCTCACGTTTAATTACTCTAGTGTCGATCGCATTCTGTGGGAATGTTGTCGTTCGAGAATTAACGCATCCTGTTGGCACAACAACCCTTTCGAATTTTTTAGAGAAGTCGAAAAAAGCATTGATTTCATCCATATCTTAATATGTAACTTAATTTCGTGTAAGTAGACTAGACTAAAATGAAAAAGCAATTTTGTAATTTGATCCTTACAAGCCGCTTGAAACAACTTACACAGTTATTTTTGTTGATTTTTATCTTGTTTTTGTAGTTTACAGGACGCAGGGTTGATATTAGACCAGGTATGGTATTTAATTTTTGTTTTATATACAATATTCACTACAGGATATTAGAATGGTAGCTAAATGTCATTTAATTAAAAACAACAATAGTTTGTGACCTGTTATGTGTGTGTTTCTCCACCTCCAAGTTGGTTAATGTGTGATTCCATGATGAGATATAACTTTCAACATTAAGTATTGAACCGAAGCTTACAAAGTCCCTTTATACATATTGAGGGTGGTTAATCTGTTAATATCTTTTTTAAAAGGATATAAAAAAAACCCTGTTCAATATTTTTTAACAATTGTCGTTTTATTGAAAAGCGTAAGTCTTCCGGCTAATCATGGAATACTAATTCTGTCAAATAACCGCCTCGGCTAACGTGACAGTAAGCCATTATGTCGTCCCCATTTTTAGATTCTAATGGTTTCTTTACATTGTGCTTAGAACATTACTAATGTATTTGGTTGAAGAACTTGTAGAAGCAAAGTCATGTTTTACCTATGCTGCGTGATAAGTCCTATTTGAATCTGTAATTATTTTTGTCATCAAATATAAAATTGACTTTTTACTATTTCATTCACTCTTTGATGTGATTCCATTTACCATCCCTGCTTTATACAAACTGTTGCTTCTGTTTTTTTTTAGTTGACAGGTGTTAATAACTTTCTGCAGGACTTGCGCATTTGTAATTTTATAAATTTTTTTAAGAGAATTAAATTAATTTTTACTCTCCCATAGAGAAGAATTAGGGATTTATTTTGACGTAACATTAACAGATGACATCGGGACGTTTCCAAATGAGCGATGGATCGGCCACAGAACATTTGAAGAAATTTGTCTTCACCAACGTAACACGACCAAATCAAGGAATTCTTCCTGAAAAATCCCTCGAAATCCTAATACCCGAGGTGAGTTTCTATATATTTTGTTTTCCCAATCCGAAACGATACAAAAGTCGTATTTTTCTTTTAGCTGCTACAAGCCGGCTACTCGTTTTACACTTGGCCTTGTGCACCTATTCTCGCTTGGTTTCTTTGGGAACGACGACACTCGCTGGTGGGCAAACGAGTTTTAGAACTCGGTGCGGGTACTGCTTTACCTGGAATTCTAGCTGCTAAATGTGGAGCACAGGTTGTTCTCAGTGATAATTGTATTTTGCCAAAATCTCTTTCACATATTCGGCGTGCTTGTCTGGCTAATAACCTAATTCCTGGCCAAGATATTGATGTGATTGGTCTTAGCTGGGGCCTACTACTGAATAGTGTTTTCAATTTGGGAGCTCTAGACTTGATTATAGCAGCTGATTGTTTTTACGATCCGAGTGTCTTTGAAGACATTATTGTGACGGTCTCGTTTCTGTTAGACAGAAATCCTGAAGCCAAGTTTATATTCACTTATCAAGAGCGCAGTGCTGACTGGTCAATAGAGGCGCTTTTAAAAAAGTGGAACTTGCATGCCGTTCAAATCAACATAGACGACATTGGCAAGTATTCTGGAGTAGATCTGATTGAATTGATGGGCGGTCATACCATACATTTGGTAGAGGTGTCAAAGTAAAACTGCAAATCATGTCTCACACGGCGATTCTTCGAAATACCTATAAACTGTTTGTGGGCAACTTGCCTTGGACGGTGGGTAATCGGGAATTGCAATTGTATTTCTCCAAATTCGGACACGTTAGTAATGCAACAGTGGTTTTTGATAAGAATCAGGGATTTTCCAAGGGCTACGGCTTTGTTGTGTTTGGAACACGTGATGCGTACAACAGTGCTTCGAATCATAGCAATCATTTTCTAGATGGCAGAGTGCTAAGGGTTCAGGGGGCAAATAATTAGGGATCCCGCTTTAATTTTGTATAAATATTTCAATATTTAGGATGAAATAAATTTTCAGAACGTATTAAGGTGTTTTACTACCTCAAAAAGGTACTAAGGTGTTTCCCGAAAGAGTTGTTTTTCAAATGGCCACAATCTGCGACTGAAAGTGTCTTGCAGATACTCAGTGGGCCCCGCACAAGAAAATTAAAAAACAAAAAAAGAGAACACACCGCTGCGGACAGGATTCGAACCTGTGCGGGTAGAACCCAATGGATTTCAAGTCCATCTCCTTAACCACTCGGACACCGCAGCTCATGACAAACGTTTGACAAATGTGAGTTAGATCACACATGACGTCAAGTTACTTCATTTCTCAATTTAACCAATCAAGCAAAGATAAAGGTTACGACACGAAGACAACTTATAAAACAACAAAAATTAAAGTAAAATCGAGGTCTATGCTATAGATATGAAAGCAACATTTATGGTTATTTCGATGGTGGGTAACGCCTTTGTCCAACCGGACGTCATATGTCAAAATGAGCAAAAAAAAAAAAACAAAACATTGGCAGAAATGACTGAACCTCAGAAAGAGGACGTTTAGCATATGATCTCACATCATTGAACCAACAAAAGACTTATCAGTCGGTGTGAGCAACTTCAGCGTGTTATGAGCTGAGGTCAGTAAGGATTTGCAGGACTTGTCTCCAAAGTTGATGAATGAACCCGAAGATATACGGGCCTACCTGACTACATGTCCTAGCCATTTCACGCGACTGATGCGCAGATTTCGTCGTTGAATCTTATCTTTCTAAACCCGTACAATGTCAAACGGGGCCGAATATTTTTCGAAGAATTTTTCACTCGAAATGACGGAGGATATCATCATCCGCTTTCGATAAAGTCCATGCTTCTGAGCCATGAAGCAGGACTGAGATGTACAAGGGCTTATATAGAGTCTTTTTAGTTTTTCGGGATAGAGTCTTTCCACTGAGTTGCCTTATTATCCCTCGACTACAGTGGTTCTTTATTTTATTTCGGCTAAGGTATTGCTGGGAGTAATTAGGTACAACAGAGCCAAAGTAAGCAAAGTCCCTTACTACCTCGTCAGTAAGTACATATGTATGTATTTAATTTTGCCTTCATTTGCTGCTAAACCACTTTAGGCAGCTTCGATTTCAATACTAACGAACGCACCTTTGACAGGCCGCTGTGTTCTCCCAATTATGTCGATATCATGGTGTACGCTAGTGGTTCCAAAGTCTTGGAAAACTACGCTTGTGAGTTCCGTACAATTCTTTTAAGTACGATGTTAAACGAGTCACATGACGTTGCGTCATCTTGTCTAAAACCTTTTTTGACATCAAAAGTTTCGGTTAAGTCGTTACCGACTTTGACGGAGCAGCGAACGTTCTTAATCGTCATTCTGCATAGATGAATATCGATCATTTTTAACTCCCTGATCATCCCAGTCATACCGTATGGCCAAGAAGCATAAACTTTGGGAGGACTGGATAAGGCTGGTCAAGGTTGTTTTGAGAAAAATCGTTTAAGAGTGATCTTTTTCCATATGGGTAGAAGGTGAATGTGGAAGAAAATACGATGAGGAACTGAACATCAACATCTATCTAGCCAGAAGAGTCTGAGTACAACGAATGCGACGAGTAGGGCATATGGAGAAGATGAGCCTGAGGCTTGCATAGCATATTCTCTAGGACCCAATTAATTGTTTGTTTAAGAAGCCTTGAATTGTTAAATTGTGAACCAAAGCACTAAGTCTAGATTGTTGTCCATCTAAGATCGGTTCTAGAGCTATCGGTGAAAGTGGTAGCACTTTTTTGGTTAAAGTTCTGGCCGAAACCAGGAGTTCTGATGTATTTGCGTCAGACTATATGTCCATACGATAAGAGTCAAATGACAATCTATTTGAACGTCTCTTCCATTCTTCATTGACGCAAACGAGTCCAAAAATTGCGCGAATAACTTTTCTCGAAGAAGGCTTCTGCACCGTAAAATAGGACTTGGATGCCAAGGGTCTTGACTACTCAATTGCCTTTTAAGCCAAAAAAAAAAGGAGCGGTTAACAAGAGTGATTCTTCACAAATTATCCTTGCTAGCGAAGTTGAGGTAACATTTTGTCCTAAGACTATCGACATGCAAGAACCACAGAACTCCAGTATGAGTAGCACTGACCATTACCTATTAACGGAAGATGACTATCAGTTCATCATCGTCTGCATATGGTATGTTCGAGGGTAGATGTTAGAACTACAGAGACTCTATCAATATTAACTATATTCGTAGAAATAGAGACAGGCCAGGTATATATGCTTCTGTCAGGCAGTGCAGCCTCGGTAATCCGAACTAACGATTATAGAAAACTTGAATACGTCTTGATCGGCGGTTCGAATTAGCCCGAATGCGGGTTAGCGCAAGTTCGGATTACCGAGAGTGCACTGTAACTGGATATTTGCCATCAGTGCAAGGGGACTTGAAGACATCAAAGGAAGCATTATGGCTTCATTTTTCACTTCAACAGATCACTGATCTGTCGATAGCTTTTACCGGTAAAGACAGTATTTTTGATTTACGAATGCTGTAAATGAAGGTTGCAATGGGTTAAAAGAAAATTGGACACTTACTTACTTAAGGTGGCGCTACAATCCGTGGTGTACAATCGCTTCAATCAATAAGCGCCACCAGCCAGCTCGATCTTTAGTTAGCTGCCTCTCCTTAGCGTGCGCCACCTGAGTCGCAAATTGTCTCTACTACGGGCGGAGTCAAAGACTTCCCGGACTGGAGCATTGGTGTCCGTTCGATCAATGTCACTGTGCAGACCCTATGGGTTGGTGTTTGTATATTCTCCCTACTCACCGTCTAGGCCGACGGGACAAAAAAATCACCGGAAAAATTTTCCTCTCAATCCAGCCAAGAGCACCCTCAGCCATTTTTGATAAAGTTTATGCCTCTGCCCCATAGAGCAGGATTCAGATAATTATGGTCTTATATACGATAACTTTTGTTGTTTGAAAGAGGGCCTTGCTTGTCAATTGCCTTCTTAGCCCAAAGAAGCAGCAAGTCCATAGCTGCCTCAGAGTTATATCTATCGAGGTTGACATTCTGACCGAGACGGTGTTGGGTGTCCTTTCAGGTTGACAGTTTACACTTGGTTTTGTCCTCATTGGCCACTTAACCCATTCTCGCCGTTTCCGTCTCTGACTGACATTACACTGCTTTTTTCCGATAATGTTATTTTACATCGGCGTATGCATGTAATTGGACGAGCTTTTGAAAGATGGTGCCTCTTGTTTTTGCGCGTGAGTTTTGCACTATCCTTTCAACTATGATGTGGAAAAAATCGTATCAAAGGACTTTGTGAGAACTTTACCGACCTTAATGGAGCAACGTGAATTTCCATCGTCATCCTGCACAGACGGATGAGTTTGGCTTACTTTACTTTAGGTGGCGCTACAGTCCGGGGTGGACCTGGGCCTCAGTCAACAAGCTTCTCCAGCCAGCTCGATCCCTGGCTAGCTGCCTCCAGTTTCGCACGTTAAGTTGGCTGAGGTCCCCTTCCACTTGCGAGCGCCACCTGAGTCTTGGCCTTCCTCTACTGCGCTGTCCCTCGGGAGCGGAACCGAAGACTTTTCGGACCGGAGCATTGGTGTCCATGCGCTCTACATTACCCAGCCATCTCAGTCTTTGGATCTTCACTCTTCTGGCTAGGTCCATGTCGCTGTACAGTCCATACAGTTCGTCGTTGTATCTCCTCCTCCACTCACCGTCAATGCAGACGGGACCGAAGATCGCCCGAAGAATTTTTCTTTCGAAGCAACCAAGAACACCCTCATCCATTTTTGATAATGTCCATGTCTCTGCGCCATAGAGCAGGACCGGGATTATTAAAGTCTTATAAAGGGTGACTTTTGTTGTCCGAGAGAGGGCTTTGCTACTAATTGCCATCTTAACCCAAAGACACAGCGGCTGGCAAGAGTTATTCTTCGCTTGATCTCAGCGCTGTTGTTGTTGTTGTTGAGCCTATGAAGACAAAGTCCTTAATTACTTCAGAGTTATATCTGTCGAAGGTGACGTTCTACCCGAAACGACGATGTTGGTTGTCCTTTTTGCTTGACAGCATATACTTGGTCTTGCCCTCATTGATCGCTAAACCCATTTTCGCCGCTTCCGTCTCCGCCACTGACATCATGCTGCTTTCTCCCGATTATGTCAATATCGTCGGCGTATGCGAGTAGTTGGACGGACTTTTGAAAGATAGTGCCTCTTGTGTTTGCGCGTGAGTTTTGCACTATCCTTTCAACTATGATGTGGAAAAAATCGTATCAAAGGACTTTGTGAGATCTTTACCGACCTTAAAGGAGCAACGTGAATTTCCTACACAGACGGTTGAGTTTGGAAGGGAAGCCAAAACTAGACATTGCTCCGTATAGCTCGTCTCTATAGATGCTGCCATACGCGGCCTAAAAATTGATGAACAGATGGTGTGCATCGATCTGAAGCTTGTAGGTTTTCTCCAAGATCTGCTGTAGTGTGAATATTTAGTCAATGGTGGACTTTCCAGGCCTAGAGCCGCACCGATATGGATCAATCAGACAAACTTGTAGACGACATTTAGACGACGTAAGCGTCTGTAGTGTGCGCAGTTCTGAGGTCTTCCTTTCTTGAGGATCAGACAAACAATGCTGATGTTTCATTCACCGGACATACTTTCATTCGACCATATTCTACAGGTGAGTTGGTGTATTCTCCTTACCAAGCCATAGTCGGCCGCTTTTAACAGCTCGGCAGTCAGGCCGTCCGTTAAAACAGTTTTGTTAGACTTCAGCTTAGATACGGCTATCTTCACTCCGGCATCGAGGTCGGGTGAATGAATTTGTTGGTATACATCGTCTAGGTAGAAAGGTTTATTCTGCCTGATACCGGTATTTGGTTCATAAACGCCGTTACACAGAAATACTCTTTCTTAGTTCCCAGCATCGACTGCGACTATATTCCCTTGTTCATCTCCACAGGCTTCTTTCGGGGCAGCTTTTTGGTAAATCTGTCGAATCTCATTTCTGGAGTAGTATACCTCGTGAGCAGCGCCACTTGATATGCATTTTGATTATTATCTTGCATGTGCTTCCTGGCATTTATCATCAAACCAGGGGTTTTTTTTTTGATGGCCGAGTGAAACCCAGTACATGGAAAGCGGCATCTCTAATGGCTTTTTGGCAGTGTTGCCACTGATCTTCGATACTTGATGCTGATGGCAGAGGACCAGAGGAAAGGGATTTGGCGAGCTCTTACAACTGTAGCCGTTTTACGTCGAAATTCCGCACAGTATTAACCTGCCTTAGCGATATGTGGGATGTCCGTAACCGTTCCTTCACTGCAATAAGATAGTGGTCTAGTGCAGGCATTCATAACAGTGGAGAAGTGCCTTGCATCAATCCCAATGTGGCCATTTGATTGACTGATCAGGAATTCTCCAACGTGCTAGCTACGACAATGGTTCGCCCCGACGTGAAGTCGATTAGCCTAAATCTGTTACCAGATGTTTTGTCATGCAAGCTATACATTCCGACAGAACTACCAAAAATGTCCTCTCTTCCTAGCTTTGCATTCAAAATGCATTTCCATATAAATCGCAACAGGTCTCAGGGAGGAAAACCGGCTACCCTTCAAGGGTGCCGTCATGTTATCTGTATTGCTTCGATTGACAATGTTGGCAAATGACAACGACCTGAATAAAGCAAAGAGCTGAGGAGGATAACCACAAAGCAATCCATACTAACGTCTAACGGAAGGGACTTTTGGAGGCCTCCATCTAAGACAAAAGGTACATCGAATTCAACATTACAACGATAATAAAAAAAAATTTATTTAACAAAAAAGCAATACAGGCTCAGTAGGCCAATGACATTGTTTACCGACACTGTCCCCTTAATGGCTAGTTCAACAGAAACAGACCAGTTAGACAAGTGGAATTTTCTCGCCGCTATTTACTTAGATACTTCTTGTAGTTCTTACCAACAACATCAGAAACACTTGCGTACCCCTCCTTCTCCAAAATCTCCGCCAATTCGCTTTTAATTTTCGTCACAACCGGTGGTCCATGGAAAATGAACGAAGTGTAGCATTGTACATAAGAAGCACCGGCTTCTAGTTTCTCGAAAGCATCTTGACCAGTAAACACTCCACCCACACCAATGATCGGGATTTTACCTTTCGTTTTAGCGTATATATCGGCGATAAGTTGAGTGGACTTTGCCTTGAGCGGCGTCCCACTTAATCCACCAGCTTCCTTTGCCAGCTCCTTATCGCTCACATTCGAACGATCCACTGTGGTGTTGGATACGATAAGACCGTCTACTTTGCATTTATTTTTCAACACCACCGAAGCAATGTTTTCAACGTCGTCTTTATTGAGGTCTGGAGCGATTTTTACAAAGATTGGGACAGTGTTGTTCTCCGGAAGTTTGTTACGCGCTTCCACAACACCAGCGAGAAGGGATTCCAGATCACGCTTGCTTTGTAGATCCCTTAAGCCAGGTGTATTCGGACTGCTAACATTTATTACCAAATAGTCGGCAATGGGACCGAACTTGTTGACTCCCTTCACATAGTCTTCCAATGCACTGGGGGAGGTTTTGTTTTTGCCAAGGTTTACACCAAGGATTCCCTTGTAGATACCATTTTTCTTCAACTCGTTCAGCCTTTCGAAAACAGCTTCATGTCCATCACTATTAAAGCCGTAGCGATTAACAATTGCCTGGTCTGCTGTGAGACGAAACACTCTTGGTGTTGGATTGCCAGGCTGTGCTTCTGGGGTAACAGAACCAATTTCAACGAAACCAAATCCTATTTTATGTAAGCCTTCAATGGCTTCACCTTGCTTATCAAAACCAGCTGCGATGCCAATGGGGTTCTTTAGCTGTGTACTGAAGAACTTTGTTGTCTAGAATCGAAAACATGAATGAATGATAGAAAGGCAGAACAATGTGTTGACTGAGTAATACCAGCACTTGAGGATCTTCCTTCTGTGGAGCAGCAAAGATTTTATATTTGCAAGCCAATACTGCTAGTTGATGAGATCGTTCTGGTGGAATGAGCCGAACAATTGGCATGAGAAAATCATTGTAAAACTTCTCGTTTCCTTTGTACAGGTTGGCTCCAGCAAAGAGTAGACTGGCCCCAGTCGTAACCAGGGCAAGCGAACGCATTTTCCTCTTCTGCAACAAACAAAAATAGTTACGGAGTTGAATAAATATTTGTGTAAATGTTAAGATAGTTTTTTAATTACAAATTTTACGGCCTCAGCCATGAGGTAAGTGTAAATGTAAAGAATGGTTAAGAATCAGCGAAATTGTGCGAAACCGGCTAATGGAAATATAACGTAACAGAAAAATCCCACTCAAAACAAACTAACAGCTGAGTACAGTTTAAAGTTGACTGATGGGTATATATTCTGAGTCAAACTGAAAATGTTTTCTAGTGATGTGTGAAGGTAGTTTCATCCATCTAGTACAATTGAAACTTAAGTGAGTATATTACAGTTTCTCAAATTCAAGGATATATTGACTCCGGTTGCTAACTTAACAAGTGCCCTACCACTTGTGTGAACCTAAGGCGAGGTGTTCTCTAGTGACTTATCCCTTGGGATTGAAATTTAAGACTTTGAAGCTTTGGCGTTGATTTGCATCTGCACATTAATGACTAAGTCAATGCTACAGTTAGCTTCCTCGTTAAATCCCCTCTCCACCTACCGTCAAATCGTTGAATCGTGCTTTAACCCAGGACTTGAATTATGAGGGTTGTATATAGAGTCTCCTTAGTTTACTTGATATTACTCATTTACCTTCTTAGAAACAATGATTGGCAAGAGTAACTTTAATTGATTTCAGATAAGATTCAATAGTCACTTTGTAGAAATCGTGTGCTAGCTATAGTGATATTTCTCCTCGGAGCAAAGTCAGTTAGGCTAGGTACGTTGTCGAACGTTTTGACTTTTGTCAAAGTTTCCATCTCTATTTGGGCCATAAAATCACATGAGATACTGCTTCACACTTCAATCGTAAGTTTTATGGGGAAAGTCCTTAAAATTTATTTAGTAGAGTCGTCTTGTTCCTCTGGAAGCACGAGTGCATATCAACTTGATGTAGGCGAATAGAACCTTGATATGTATTGCTTTAAGGCATTCACTAACATCGCCCTATCGCCTTATCAAAACTAGTGAAGAACCAACTGATTGGAATTGAAATAAAACTGGGTTGGGTTGTTTGTGGGAGAAGCGCTGCCCAATATGATTGTGAACAAACTCTTTACGTGTACAATTGAACTTCTTTTTACTCAAAGTTCCAAATCTGCTCCTGTCATTCCCGAAGGAGATTTATGAGTTCAGATATCGTAAATAGCTGTTTGTGAAAACAGCAGAGTCCAAAGATCAAAGATCGACATAACTAGATTTAGATTTAATATCGGGTAGTCCACGAAATGGCTACGTGATGAATGTTTTGACAATTTGGGTCATCATGCTCATCAATCAAAGCACAATTTGTGAAGGCAATGAAGGTTAAAGCATTTGCTGTAACAGAAGGTACTACATGAGCTACGTAAAAGACCTATCAATTGTTGGTTCTCTAAATCCCAAAAAGTATTGAAACAATTAAAATAGGAACCAGAAGGTTGCAAGCAAATCCGAGGCAGAAAAACATAAGGAATGCTACTGCAAAAGTCCTCAGCATATGATGAGGGACAACGTATAAAGTATTTATGTTTTCATTGAACCTAATTAAAGACCATACACATTTTTTAGAAGGACTATGGCTCCAATAAAGCATGAGTAGCTATCAATTTTAGTGTCTGTATTTGATCCATTAACTTATGCCGGAAGAACTGTGGAAATCAGGTATACAATACTTCTCCTGTCCTTGGCAAAGGTCAAACGAAAACTTAGACGAATTCAGGACTATTTGCGCGAATTGATGTTTGAAAAATCCTACTACAACCATAAAGCAAGCAGAAAAGATTAGAATGGGCCGAAAACTATATAGACGTAAGGAGATTTCAACAGGCTTTAATCCAACGATAAATCAAAGTTCAAGATATTTGCCACAAAACTAATAGTTTTACCACACTGTGTGGTTTCTACTATTAAGCATGAAGGCCAATCTGTTATGGTTTGGGCATGTTGCTCTTCAATTGGTGTGGAAAATCTGGACTTACATTAACTAGTGAGAGATTCGTATTTCAGTGAGGCAATGACCCTAAACACACTTCAAGACTTTGTGGGGACTACCTGAGACCCAGGAAAAATTAAGAAATCTTACAAATTATGATATGACCGTCCAATCATCAGATTAAAACCCTAAAGAGCTTTTGCGGCATTAACTGGATAGGAGGGTCTGGGATCAATACCCATCGTCAGAATGCACGACCACCACGGAAGTGTAGATGCGCTAGATCAAATTTTTAAACGGTTTTGTTTTTTGGATAACTCGTCCAATATTCAAGCAATTTCACGTCAAGGTCTGCATTTGTTGTATTTGCCAGAATAATCCCAATGACACCTCCGGCATGAAAACCACATCAAACAGTCAAATTTTTAAATAAATGCCGTTGGAACACTTTTGACTGTTCGCTTGAACAAATGCGACAATTTTGCTTGTTGGAGAAGCTTTTTAAAAATGTTAGATCGGACGGATTATTCCGATCCGGAACTTCTTAGATCGTTGACAGAGCCTTTTTGAAAATACGATCATATACGGACGTATAGGTTTATTCGCGAAATACCCCACAGAGAAGTGCTTGAAAATGGCATGGAATCAATTGATGAGGGCTTCATTTACCTTCACTTGTGGTGTTTTGCTGTCTCACTATATTCACGCTTAATTGTTTACTTATCGAAATGAATATAACAGCCGAAAATTGAAGTTAGCATACATTACTTCTGCAGACTTTTAAACGGCGAAGATAACCCAAGTTTGGTCGTAAGGCAGAAATCATCCAAATTGAAATCAAAATTCCAATATCAAAGCATTAAAAACAACAAAGCTGCTGAGCCCGAGGCGGTGGAAAACCCCAAGAATTCCAAATCGATACGCACCTACTCGAAGTATCGATTCAAAAGACGAATATGTTAGCATCTATACCCTTGGTATCCTTGCTAAGCTCGTCAGATTGTGCAGAATGACGATTATAGGCTTCACCCCAAGGAGCCTTATATTGCATCTCGGGGAGGCTACGTAGTATAGGTCACTTAAGTGGCTCGCACAAATAAAGGGCACCTTAACCAATCCAGAGTGCGCTTACGGGAGTCACCTAAAAGTTGAAGGTTAGGCCCATCCCGAGTTGTAGCGCCATCTAGTTATCGTGCTATGTAGTCATACCTGACTGTAAGAAACTTTTTTCAAACATGGAAATTTGGAAAGACTATGAATAAGTGGAATACAAATTTTCCGTTTATCAAAAGATGGAGTGCATTTCTCTAAACAGTCTTAATACAACAATTTAGTCCACAAGTTCATTGAATTTCTATCGGAAATTAATTTTTATTTTACCAATTTTTAATTGTTAAAAAATATCAGTTAGAATCAAAAAATTTAACACATGATTTTACTGTAAGTAGTTAATATAATTTATTTAAGTTTAGTTATAAAGTTGAAGTGATTAAACAGTGTTATGTGTCTTTTGAAAGCAAAAAATGCAAGACCGTCCCTGTCGGCTTACGTGTACAAAATGTTCGTTTTTGTTTAGTTCTTCTGTTCTGTTTTTGGTATCTGAAAACATAATTGTTAAACCAATTTGTGAATATTTTATGACAAAATTGAATTCTAATGTGTTAGATGGATCTTCGAAGACGCCAATACCAAAAAAACATTAATTTGGAAGCCTTGACTGATAATCAATTGGTTGAATTCATCGAATCAATAGAAAATCAATCAATGTCGACAACATTGAGCCAGATAATTTAGATGATATGTGAGAAAATAGTGCTCAGGTAATTGAAGAATGCCTCCAGCAAATGAACGAAGCTGACACATCAGATGCATTTGTTAACGCTATACATCTGAATTGAAGCGAAATCGAAAATCCAGCAGCTTCAACTTTTATTGCTAATGATACAGAATTGCAGCCATCCACTTCATCTGCATTTCCGAATTCGCGCTTCAAATCTCAAAAAAGGCCAAGATCTCCCTTACCATCGTTTGATATAACTGTGCTAACAATTCAGCCTTCTTCTGAGGGATAATTCAATGGTTTACTCAGTTCAATCACACATGACACAAAAAAGTTTTCCAAATTGGTCTGGAGTAAACGCTCAATGCGCCTACATGTCAATGAAGTTGCATTTTGTGGTAATGCATCACTTCCATTGAGTGTCAAAAACCTTGATACGCCAATGGAAATCTTTAGTTGGCTTTCTTACTTACTTACTTTAGGTGGTGCTACAGTCCGGGGTGGACCTGGGCCTCAGTCAACAAGCTTCTCCAGCCAGCTCGATCCCTGGCTAGCTGCCTCCAGTTTCGCACGCTAAGTTGGCTGAGGTCCTCTTCCACTTACGTGCGCCACCTGAGTCTTGGCCTTCCTCTACGGCGCTGTCCCTCGGGGGTGGATTCGAAGACTTTTCGGACCGGAGCATTGGTGTCCATGCGCTCTACATGACCCAGCCATCTCAGTCTTTGGATCTTCACTCTTCTGGCTAGGTCCATGTCGCTGTACAGTCCTTACAGTTCGTCGTTGTATCTCCTCCTCCACTCACCGTCAATGTAGACGGGACCGAAGATCGCCCGAAGAATTTTTCTCTCGAAGCAACCAAGAACACCCTCATCCATTTTTGATAATGTCCATGCCTCTGCGCCATAGAGCAGGACCGGAATTATTAAAGTCTTATAAAGGGTGACTTTTGTTGTCCGAGAGAGGGCTTTGCTACTCAATTGCCTTCTTAACCCAAAGAAACAGCGGTTAGCAAGAATTATTCTTCGCTTGATCTCAGCGCTGGTGTCGTTGTCTGTATTTATAGCGGAGCCTAGGTAGACAAAGTCCTTAACTACCTCAAAGTTATATCTGTCGAGGGTGACGTTCTGTCCGAGACGTCGGTGTTGGTTGTCCTTTTTGCTTGACAGCATATACTTGGTCTTGCCCTCATTGACCGCCAAACCCATTTTCGCCGCTTCCGTCTCAATACTCGCGAAAGCGCCACTGACATCACGCTGCTTTCTCCCGATTATGTCAATATCGTCGGCGTATGCGAGTAGTTGGACGGACTTTTGAAAGATAGAGCCTCTTGTGTTTGCTCGTGAGTTTTGCACTATTCTTTCAAGTACGATGTTGAAAAATCGCATGACAGCGCATCGCCTTGTCTAAATCCTTTCTGGACATCAAAGGTCTCAGTGAGATCTTTACCGACCTTGATGGAGCAGCGTGCATTCTCCATCGTCATCCTGCACAGACGGACGAGTTTGGCAGGGATGCCAAAACTAGACATTGCTCTATATAGTTCGTCTCTATAGATGCTGTCATACGGGGCCTTAAAATCGATGAATAGGTGGTGTGTATCGATCTGAAGCTCATGTGTCTTCTCCAAGATCTGCCGTAGTGTGAATGGTCGATGGTGGACTTTCCTGGCCTGAAGCAACACTGATATGGACCTATCAGGTTATCGACGAACAGCTTCAGGCGTTCACACAATATGGCGGATAAGATCTTATATGCGATGTTAAGGAGACTGATGCCTCTATAGTTGGCGCAGTTCAGAGGGTCTCTTTCTTGAGAATCGGACAAACAATGCTGAGGTTCCATTCATCGGGCATGCTTTCGTCCGACCATATTTTAAGGATGAGTTGGTGTATGCTCCTTACCAAGTCATCGCCTGCCGCTTTGAAGAGCTCGGCAGTCAGGCCATCCGCTCCAGCAGCTTTGTTGGACTTAAGCTTCGATATGGCTATCTTCACTTCATTCAGGTCGGGTGGACGGAATTGTTGGTCATCATCGTCCAGGTTGAAAGGTTGATTCTGCCTGAGAGCGGTATTTGGTCCGTCATCACCGTTATACAGTCTGCAGAAATGATCTTTCCAAATCCTCAGCATCGACTGCGATTCTACTACGATGTTCCCTTGTTCACCTCTACAGGCTTCGGTTTGGGGTTTGTTTCCGCGGCATGTTATATTACCTTTTGGTAAAACTTCCGAACATCATTCCTGGAGTAGCATCTCTCAATTTCCTCGATCGCGCGCTTCTAATGCTTTTTCTTCTTCCTCCTGAGAAGCCGGTGCTCGTCTCTCCTCTTCCGCTCATAGAGCTCATAAGCAGCTCTGGTCTTCTAAGAAGCGCCGCGTTATATGCATCTTGCTTAGCTGCATGTGCTTGCCGGCATTCATCATCGAACCAGGGGTTTCGTTGTGGTGGACGAGTGAAACCCAGCACATCAGAAGAGGCATCTCTGATGGCGTTTTGGCAGTGTTTCCATTGGTCTTCGATGCTTGGTACTGGCGGCATTGGACCTCTTAAGAGACACTCGATCGGAAAAGGACTTGGCGATCTCTTGCGATTGTAGCCGTCTGACGTCGAATTTTCTCACAGTATTAGTTTGTCTTGGCGTAGTTTGGGATATCCGCAACCGTACCTTGGCTACAACAAGGTAATAGTCCGAGTCGATGTTGGCTCCTCGGAACGTACGGACATCCATAATACTGGAGGAGTGTCTCACGTCGATCGCAATGTGATCAATCTGGTTGACTGTTGATTGATCAGGAGTTCTCCAAGTCCCCTTGTGTATGTCGAGATGTGGGAACCGCGTGCTAGCCACGACAATGTTTCGCACCGCTGCAAAGTCGATTAGCCTGAATCCGTTATCGGAGGTGGTGTTGTGCAAGCTTTATTTTCCGATTGTTCCACCAAAGATACCCTCTCTTCCTAGCTTTGCATTAAAATCACCGAGGACAATTTTAATGTCATAGCTAGGGCATTGCTCGTAGGTCTTGTTGAGGACCTCGTAGAAGGCAGCCCTGGTGTCGTCATCTTTCTCCTCTGTGGTGGCATGCGCGCATATAAGGCTTATGTTGGCGAATTTAGCCTTGATGCGGATTGCTACGAGGCGCTCGCTCACATGCCAGAAGCTGAGGACTTCTCGTCTTAGTCTGCCTCCGACAATAAATCCGCATCCAAATAAGCGCTGCTTTTGCCGTTTTTCATCTTCTTTTTGTCTGGCCCATCCCATCGCATTTCTTGGATGGCGGTTATGTCTGCTTTGCAGCAGTCTAGCGCCTCCGCTAGTTGCTCGGCTGCACGTGGTCTATTAAGGGATCTAACATTCCACGTGCATATCCGAAGCTCATTGTCCTTAAATCGTTTGCGTGGGTTGTCAACAGTAGATCCGTCCATATTCGAGGCTTGTTGATGTTTCGTAACTTAATCTTTTTTAAATGGCCAGGCAGTTACCTCCGCGGCACAATCCCCAACCTGGAGGACCAGTTCCATTTTGAGTGCCCCTAGGACGAGGGGTCGGTTACACCGAAGCCAGTAACCCGTTCCGGGATGTGAGCGCTGCCGCAGGAAACTCGTCATTTGCCCCCTTCACTTCGCAACCTCTAGTGAGATTCCCAGATGGCGCCACGGGGAGGCATGAAGTAGGACTTATTATCAGAGCTGCAAGATGTTCGGCTGCAGAGGCTCATTCTCGTCATTTAAGGAACCAGCACCTGTCGAAGATGCTACTTCTACGAGGCCTTATACTAATCGTTGCCATCCTTTCTTTGGCTTTCTACTGACGAAATAATTGAGCTCATCACTGAAGAGACAAATCGTTGTGCTTTGGTGGAAAACATTAACTCCGGTTTCAAAACTTTTGCTGAAGAAATAAGAAATTATATTGGAATAATGATTTATATGTCGCTATACCGTTATCATAATATTGAGAGTTATTGAAGAAACAATGCCTTCCCATCGATTCAAAAATGTATGTCATCCGTAGTCTGGCCAACAAGCTCAACGAACGGTTCGATGCAATCCCAAAAACAGCTCGACTTTGTGCCGATGAACAAATATGCAGCACCAAGACGAAACACCATCTGCGTCAGTATATGCCAAACAAACCCCATAAGTGGGGGGTCAAATTGTTTGTTCTCTGCGATTCAAATGGATTTGCTTACCGTTTTGAGGTGTACAACGGTGCAGGTGATAACGTCATTTTACTTGGCACACCGGATCTACGAGCTACTTCCAATGTTGTTGTTCGGTTATCACAAACAATTCCTGAATTTGCAAACCATATTGTTTACTTCGATAACTTTTACACATCGCTTCCTCTTTTAGTATATTTACGAGCCCGAGGAATCTTCAGTTTAGGCACAGTGAGAGATAATTTTTCATATTGGTTTTTGGAGATAAAATTTTTTTTATTTTTATGTAGCTAATCGTATACCAACGTGTAAGTTGCCGACTGACAGTCAAGTAAGAAAAGAAAGTAGAGGATATTCCATAGAATATATGACACCAATCGATGGAGTGGATGTAAATACGGTTTTGTGGAAGGATAACAAGTGTGTACGTTTGGCATCCACATATGTAGGCATTGAATCTTTTGAAAGATTCAATCGTGATGAAAACAAAGCAAAGGCAGCTCGATACGATAGAAAGCAAAAATTATTCATCGAAATCGACTGCCCCCAAATTATCCGCGAGTATAATGCTCTTATGGGTGAAGTAGACCTCACGGATAGCCTTACGGTTCGGTATCATATTCTAGCTAAAACCCGCAACATCATGACGAGGCTATTTTACCATTTTATTGACATGGCCTCAACGAACGCATATGTTCTGAATAAAAGAATTCGTGTCGAAAAACTGAAGAGTTTGTCTGGAGAACTGAGTGTGAAGCTTCCACAATTTCGAGAAGAAATAGCTGCCGAACTTGTTTCCTTCCAGGAAAAACGACCGGTAGGACGACCATCATCGACTCAAAGTGTTGAGCAACATCATTAGCAGTTCCTGGTACATCACGTTGTGGAAAAAGAGTTGTTCACCCTGTTGTTCGTTATGATGGTGAAAATCATTTTCCAATTTGGTTTGATAGAACCGAAAAGAAAGGGTGTAAGCACTGTAAAAAGTCTGACACACAAATCGTTTGTTCCAAATGTAACCTTCACATGTGCTGTACTCCTAACAAAAATTGTTTTTGGGATTATCACCACAGACAATAAAACACTTTATAATGGACTTCTTGTTTTTTGCAAATAAAAAAAATTGAATTATAAATCCCATTAAAGTAATATCTTTACACGTAAACCGACAAGTGACAGTAATTCTCACTTGGCGCTCGAACGGCATACAATTTTTTAATAAAAATTTAAGTTTATGCACATTACCTATATCTACGTGAAAAAAAATTATCAACTTGATCCGACTATTTTCACTGTTTTTCCCGTTAGAGGGTTAATACAAGAAATCAATTCTAACTAAGAAAATCTAGTCAAAAGCCTTATGAAACCCGCTAAGAGGAGTAATGTTAAACTGGAGTAAAAGCCTTTTCCAATATAGATATATAATTGCCAAAGTATCTAAGGTCTTAAGCGAAGAAAACCAAGTTTAAATGATTTACCGCAGAGCTTGACTAGGCCCTATTCTATTCATATTAGCTTTAAATGAGCTTCTGCCTACACGTACGTCGGTTGTCATAGAAAATGTGGTAAAACACAAACTTTTCAATTATCCTGTGAATATATTGCAAGATGAATCTACCCAATGTTAACTAACAAAAACCCAATATAGGTGGTTGAAACTATAAAGTATATCTCATGAACTTTTTCTGTGGCCGGAGCATGTTAATCTTCATCAACCTAAAAGCACTCCTTTTGTCATTGCAAATGTGAAACAGTGCTAAAATATGGAAATGTAAAAGTAAATGAACTACTCACTTAAGAATCTATAATCAGATATATTATTGTTGTCCTGGAGTCACGTTGAAAAGAGAAAGAACTTCCAACTTACAGCATTGTCTTCTTAAATCGTTTAAATTTCTATATGTCAATATATTATTTTAAATGAAAGTTTTTCTTCATTATATATATGATCAAACATTTATATAAGCCAATACTACATACTCAAAAGAAATTAAGACGAGCCCAGGGCAGGATAGAAGTTCCAGGAACGAAAATTGAGTTATGTTGTCTCAAAAACAATAAATTTACAATTTTTATTTGTTCAGTAGTTACTCGTAGATAATGAAATTTAAAAAAATCTTGATTTTAAATCGTTGAAAACTGATTGATCAAAACTCACACCAATCTGATCCAATTTCACAGGCATGACTGTAGTGCAATGAGAAATTCAAATAATAAAGCTCTTCGAACAACGTTAAGAATGTAGTAGATTCACAACGCAAACTTGCACAAGTACACTTTCGTAATGATAGGAGTTCATCACAAAATGAATTCCTTTAGATAAATTCACCAACTGTCAACTTTATCCGCATAAATTCCGTTCGTCGCCGTTGAACTTCGAACAAACACGAGCAAGCAAAATACACAAAATTCAGTTAGACTGTCAGATTGTCAAAAGTCGCCGTGTGGAGTAGAAGTGTCGCGCTCCGTACGTTGCATATTTTTTTTGTTATTTAAACCCTAAAAGTGCCCCGAGTGAAATCGACAAAGTCTTTCAGCAAAAAAACAAAGTGTTCCTCCGTTAAAGTGATTACAATCGAGCGATTCTCCAAAACACAAGGTACCAACCAAATTTCTCATCGAACTTATTCCCTTCCTCAATTAAATCAGAATTTGTAAGAATTTTTTTTATTTTTATTTTTTTTTTTTGTTTGCCAAATCAAAACAAAACCAAACCCGAGACGGGCGAACCTGAGAAAATAGTTTTACTCGATTGTCGTTGTTGTTGTTGTTTACGTGTTGTTTCTTCAAACTGTTGGTGGTTACTCACTCCTCTGTCTCAGCCGTCTTAGCGCTCGGTTGGTCGTGTTAATGTCGTCTTGTCTGCCTTCAATTGGGAGTTGTTTTTATTTGTCGGTTACTTCATCACTTATTGGTTTCCGTATAAATTTTCAGAGATTTCCCCACCTGTCTCGCCTGGCCTAGAGAGTGGTGATGACCGATCGACCATGCATTTTAGTAACGTACGATACTAAACCACCTGCAGTGCTAAAAAATTTTAATGAATATTTAATGGTGTCTTAATTTTTTGTGGCGCCCCAGCTGCTGCCGGCAATGGCACCAAATCGACGTAAATAAAGAAACAGGAACCGAACTTGCAAGTTCAAAGTTTCTTTCGTGTTGTTGTTGACTGTGGAGTACGAGAATGGATCGATAAATGTGCTGCGTACAATTAGGAAACCTTGAAAGAACAAAGAAAGCATACGAAGGAGCACACTTACACAAAGGATGCAAGCCAGTCCTGAACCTGAATCCTTGGAGAATGTTCTGACGAGGAGAAAAATGATTTGAAAAACACAAACGTTGTGCACGACGATTTGGTTCTGGAAATTATGTGATACCCTATTGAAAGGGTTGTACTGAGATTTTTCTTTACATATTTGGAAGAGGCAGAGTCGGTGGTAGTGTTTGTTCACATGCGCTTGATTTACAAAGGAGTTGTTGTTCTGGTTTGTGCAGAACGTCTCTAGGGAGAACTTGCTTCAATGAAGTAGAAATGGAAATCACTACGCATTTGAGAAGATGATGACAGGGGAGGATTTGTTTCTAGAAACGTATCTTAGTGAAAGTGCATTGCGTTTTGTAAAACTGGAAGAAGGGAGCTTCCTTTTTGTGAGATTATTTTACTCCTCACAACCCCTTATGGCAGCTAAAGTAAAATAACTTTGATGATGGCCGGTTTTTACTTGTTTTGAATTGCGTAATTGGTTCTTGTTTCTAATGGGAATGTAAGACTTTGGGTAGGATGTGAAGTAAGATTAAAAACGTTAGAAACCACTAATTCAACGATTGGAAAGGTGGGGTTGAATACATATACGAGTATTTTCAGCTACCCCCCAGTATGCAGTAATCGAATATTTCATAAAGGGTGTCTATTGGTTCTGTTCAGGTTTGTTTTCGAGCTCAGAGTTGACTTTCTTCCACTTTTTATTACATTATGTATTTGTTGGAGCAGAGCTCTCAGACAAAGAACTATTTCACTATACTTCTTGTAAGTTCCATTCTTTTGATATTGCTTGATATATTTCGGAAATCAAAGAAGAAACGAATTACTTATAAATTGCTAGCACCCTACCATCACTTATCACATTAGCCCTTCGGGCCTCAGAAGGTGGTGCTTTACGGTGGCCTTAGCTATGTTCAAAACACTTAAGTGCTTAGCTAAAGTGTTAAGTCCCGGCACGACACCGAAAACCAGCCTGTAGTCTTCCGATTGAAAGACAGAAATTGAATTACCTGTTGGAGACAGGAAGCATTGTTTGGTCTGCCGGGAACTTGGAGAGTTATGCCATCTGCAGACAGTCTTATCCAGTCATTGAAAATTCTCTCCTCAGCCTTGCGTGGCAAGTCCATCAGTAATCTCATATTCTGTATCCGCATTTTACCATTGTACACAAACAAAACTCAATGAATTCAATCGTTCTGCTGTGTTAAGGGAATCGTTGCATTTTCGATCTAGCTTGGAAGACCACTTAACTTTTAAATGGCCGAACACTTTGAGAGTGCAACCCATAATATGAATATCAATGAAATGAAAACAGAGCATTTATAGCAGATACAGGCGAACAAAAGAATAAGCCCGAGCTAGCTTATTCTGAGGAGTCCGGTAAAAACGTTGTATGTAACAAATTAAGTACAGGAATTTTGTTATCCAGGATACTAAACCAACCACCAAAATACTCAACTCACAGATGAGTCACACCAGGCTGTTTCCTTCTTGTTGTAAACGGAACCACGTTGTAAACGATTAACTGAATCCCATTTTTAGTACATAAATCTGTGATCGTGTGCAGCTACATTATTTGCATATGCCTGACCATAAACAGAACTTGCGGGCGTTAAGCAATGAGTCGACAAAGAGTATAAAGCAGTGAGTCATGGTATAACGCTCCCTTGCGAGCAACCCAGTTAGCCCCGCTACAATATATTGCCTATAATGAGAATCATCCACTAGGGCCATATTTTCCAAGAATCTCTCTTATCCACAGAACTAGTGAGTCGCCACGCCCTTCCGTCTGGCTACAGATCCCGCCAGAATTTGCCTTGTCAAAGGGACTCCCGATGTCAATACAAGTGATCAGCGCCAACTCCTTGTCGAAAGCGCCTCAGTTTTACCCACCAAATTTTGAAGCGCAATCTTGCAATATCTCGCACGTTGGTAAGTATGTTGCATCGCCCAAATTTAAGTTAAATGGAAGGAGAACTTTTCAGATTCAAGTTTGCCGAACTCGTCTTTAAATGATGTCCGGATTAGTTGATTTTCTCCGATTCTCAATTCGGTATACTAGGTGGAGTGAAAAGTAACCTTTGTTTTTTTTTATTTTATTCAATATAGTCCCCTTTTAGCTTGATACACTTATTCCAGCGACTTTCCAAGTTCTTGATCCCGTCCGAAAAGTAATTTTCCGGAAGGTCTGCAAAATACTCCTCCGTGGCGTCGATGATTTCCTCGTGAGAGCTGAATTTTTTTATTGATGTGCCATCTTTTGAGGTTTGGGAAAAGATAATAGTCCGAGAGATCCAAATCGGGCGAATACGGTGGATGCGACAGCAATTGGAGTCGTAAGTTATTGATTTTAGCCGTGGTTGCGATGCTCTTATGCGCCGGCGCATTGTCTTGCAAAAACAAAAATATTTTTCGCTTCATGTGAGGCCGTTTTGCAGCGATTTCGGCTTTCAATCGCTCCAATAATGCACAGTAATACTCGCTGTTGATGGTTTTTCCTTTTTCGAGGTAGTCCACGAAGAGTATGCCATGACAATCCCAGAAAACCGACGCCATAACCTTTCCGACCCATTGAGCCTCCCTCGGCCGCTTCGGAGCACTCGTGCCGGCTTCAGTCCATTGCCGGGCACTCATTCTGTTCTCTGGTGTGTAATAGTGGATCCAGGTTTCATCAACAGTTACCAATCGATGCCAAAAGTCTGCCCGATTCCGCATCAGGAAATCCAAACACTCTTTCGAAGTGCTCTCGCTTTCGTGTTTTTGGTCAGAAGTGAGCATGCGCGGCACCCACCGGCAGGATGCAAAATATTGGCCAAAATGTGACGTGTGCGCTCAGTACTAATCTTTGTGGTATCTGCTAGCTCGCGCACCTTCACTTTCCGGTCAGCCAACACCATACATGAAATGGTGCCGAGGCGGACTTGATCAGTACTGGAGTTACGGCCACCACGAAAATCTCGAAACCAATATTTGACGGTGTAATCTGACGGAGCATTAGCCCCATAATATTTATCCAACTTTTCTTTTGTTTTTTTCGCCGTTTTGTTTCTCGAAAAATAATGTTTTATGAGAGAACGAAAATCGTTTTTGTCCATACTCAACATGATGCCAAAGTTGTCAACAACAATCAGCTCCCAAAACAAAACTAAAGACAGTATCGTACTGAAATTTGGCATGTCTGCCTAAATATGAACGGACTTCAAGGCACCATAACCTTATTTGCAGTAGCAGCGCATTCTGGCGGTCAAGGAGGTTACTTTTCACCCCACCTAGTAGATATGGGCTAATATAAAATCTGACAAAAAGTACCTCACAGCGGGCAATGCTATCAGCGTAGGACTTACGTCCTATATTTCAAACAAATGTCTCAGCGGCAATGTTGTTGATAACCAGTTCAGAATGAAATCCAGAAGATAATTGCATCTCACGTTGAATTTGCTAGTGCACTAAATAAATTCCGAGTTTTCTTCCCTGTTTTCCAGATCCTTACATTTTTTTCTGACTTTCAGTATTTGAGCCTTCGAGAGCACTTTGCGTCATACCTTCAACTTATGCCTAACCTCCCTCCTCAGCAGCTTCTTTCGTTCTTCTTCGGCTTCGCAAGACAAGCCACTAATAACAGCATCATTACCAATTCTGATGGAGTTAAATGAAAAGAAACTAAGCTTGTCCGATACTTGCTCCATCGTTCCAGCTAAATCTACCGAATATTAAGGATGCCTATTGTCTACTGTATAAGGTACAGCGGCGTGGCGACTATGGAAATCTGGCTAATTTGTTTGATCACTTGTAATCTATGCACGGTGACTGGCCAGAGTACCTATTCTGATTATTGAAGTCGAAACCGGCAAACAGAATGACATACAGCGACAGCTAAGTTACGTTACACCACCAACACAATATGGATTGTAAGTCATTATTCCACCACTTATCCAACAGCCACAAACAAAATAGAAAAACCTCATAAAACTTCTTGATCTATATTTATCTCATAAAGAAATTTTATCTATTGAAATTTGAATGCATAATCAGATAATACTGTGTATCCGTACATTGATGCCGGGCTATTCAAATTGCAAACGAAAATACATAATTGAATCATCAAACGCTGTCATCCGCTCGGCAAGAGTAAGAATGAATGAATGAATAAAAGTCGACAACTCCGACCCTTGTTCTTCTTTATCGTATAACGATTTACCGTGAAATGGGGGGATGACTAAGATTAAAATTATTTTTGAATAAATCGGAGGTGAAATTGTGCTACTTCGTGTGTAGAGTCATAAGAAAATACCCCTGTCGGGGTTTTGGAGTGCATGCTTACGTCATTCATGATAAGGTACATTAATAAAACCCACACACAAAGGCATTTTATAAGCACAGTACGCACCGTGTTTTGAAATAAAAATTGAGGTTGAAAACTTTCCTTCAGTTATCTTGTCTACTCGTTTTGTCGATTATTCAAACTCTTGGGCAATCTTCCCACAACTTCCAGGTAGAAAGTCTGGTTAACAGTCTGGTCTTGCGAAAAAAAAACTCTGAATACAATTGGCAATTTCAAACATTGAAGAACGAGCCACCAATCTACGAATAACGTTCTATCCCAAAAATGGAAGCACATTTGATGTTGTGGTAAGTTGAACTGAAAGCCAGGTAAAAAAAAATTAAGTAGCAACATCAACCCGAGGACCTGTTCCTTCGTTTGTACCGCGTTAAAATCGGCCATCATGCCACTTATGTCGTGCGTAGCACAAAAGCCAGCGGAAAACCCGAGCGTATTGATGTTGCTGCAATAATGCGGTCTATGCTGCACTCAGCGCTTTTATATCGGTGCCAAACCTGCACTGCTGCACTAGCTACACCGACAAAATATATATTTAATTAATATATAAATTACTTTACCTATAAATTTCTCTACAATATACATTTTCGGACTGAAAACAACTATAAGTTAATAAACAAAACAATCAGGCACAACTGCATAATGATAATACCGTACATTTCCAGGTTTTAATGCAACTGATTCCAACTAATAACTAGAGAAATAAGTAAATACTTAAAGAAATGATCTGGAGCCTGGGTTAACCCCTACATAAAGCTAATTTTCAAAAAAATTAACACCTATCTTAGTAGAGTTTCCTTGGAGTTTACTAATCTGCCTCTGGTCGATGCCTTCTCCATCTTTTTAGGGATTCATTATATTCAAATCAAATAAAACATTTTTCACATTTCCTCGTTGGTATAAGCATAGACTTTGCTTTCTGTGAAACAATGAAACAAGTTATGGACTTTATTTTTTCGCACCTACTCTTCCTCAGACTTCAAATTATCTAGGTACATAATCGTATCACCATTTCGTCGAACACCACAATCCATTCTATAAACACTACTTAAAGAGTAGCTTTGGCATGCGCCAATCTTATAAATAACCCCAAGTCCTTTTTTTTCATTTTGTCAATGGCAAGAGGTATGCTTCTTCCATTTCATCTGAAAACTAATCTTCAAATCCAACCATCGCCAAATTCTTTGCTACATTTGAATTTGTGTCTTTTGCTCTTACAACTCTAGAAAATGGCAAAGAAATTGATGCTATCGGAACAAATTTTATTATTGCTTTTGATAAGATATCTGATTAATTGATCCTCTTTAAACTGAATGTTCTTGGCTTTAAAGATCTTTTATTAAAATGGATATCTTCTTACTTAGTTAGCCGATATTACAATGTTCGGCTTGGATTTGCTCTTTCAGTTCATGCTCTGGCCTTATCTGGGGTTCCACAAGGCAGCTATCTTAGTCTCCTTCTCTTCATTCTCTCTATAAATGATCTTAATATGGTCGTTATTCACTCGCCTCCCTCTCCCTTTACGCTGACGACACAATTTTTTTCTTAAGCTATTTGCTCTCTCCATGATTCCACCCTACTTTAAGAAGACCTCGATAGGTTTTAATTTTGCTAGCTAAAAAACTGCCTTAATCGCCACATGCCAATCTATAACCTTCTCATGCAAATGCAACTTGTCTCGTCCCCAACTTTACTTTCTCTATGGTCAATCTACTTACCTGGTTCAATCTCTGAAAAACCTAGGCATGTGAGCTAAATTTCTGTTGATCCTTGAAGCCAGCTCATCACTTTCCAACTTGTATGTAACCAGATCTCTCTGTGTTGCCCTTGGTCGCCGCTATTTGAGAATGCCAGTCAATCTTGGTCCCCAAGCTCGAAATAGGTCCACTAAATGAAAGTTATTGCGATTCTTGAATCTCATTCATAGAACAGAAGAAGGTTTTTTAACGACCTTTTCCTTTGAGGCTGTAGTCTAGTACACGAGGGTAAATAAATCAATCCGTGGCTTTTTAAATGATTTTTTTTTTCTGAACATAAACTCCTTATAGCTTACTACTTTTCCACATTGTCCAGGTCATCAAACTATGCATTTGTTTGGGTGATGATTTCATTGTTGGAATCGCCGACCTATTGCTATAAGTTTGGAAAGCGGAAATAATCACTGTGGTTGAATCCAGAGAATATGGCAAACGAGGGAGCAATTCGTAACGCAAATCATGAAGTTTCGTCATGTCGACTACACACTTGATAAAAAAAAACACTTTTTCTTTATTTAGTCCGATAAGTAGGAATAATAATCGTCCCTGGTTGCCATGAACTTGTTGACTGATAAACCCACTCTTTCGATTGCAGCTTAATCTCCAGTGTATTGTAGTGAATCTATTTTTCGTCCGCGGTTATGAAACGCACAAAATCTAATTCAGATTGTGGTTAAAGAACGTCTTGGAAATTGTCACATCAAATTCACGCTTTTCAATTTTTCTTAGTTAAAGACAGCGGTGTAGTTTCTCTGTAGATTCTCGGTGTAGTTTTCAAAAAGTCACGGACTCATTGACCCACCCTCGCAAATACTACTGTAATAAAAAAATTAGCTGAAATTGTTTATAAATTTTAAAATCTTAATTCATTTTTCCAAGTCTACGTACGAGTATATGTATTTCATCGCCTGTAAAGTACTGCCCTCCCGATACAATACACTTATGCTATTCAGTTTTTATGTCCTCCTCGTGTCGAAATGGTCCCAGGAGCGGTTCTCTCAGTTTAGGGAATAGCCAGACATCACACGGTTGAATTTTTGGCGAAAAATTGACGCTCCTTTTTAAAAAAAAAAAAAAGGTGTTTTTTAACTAAACGAGATTTGGCCATTTTCATCTTCCAAAATGGTTTGGATTGATCAAAATTAAATGTTAACAGTATCAGCAAGGTCTCTTAGTGTCAATCGACGATTTTTGAGCGCTTATCTTAGATTTTCTTGACGTGTTGGTTATCAATTGATGTTGGTGGCCGTCCAAGGCGATTTTTGTTTCCAACGCTTTTTCTACCTTCTTTAGATTATTTGCGATGTTCAACGAAGGCCTTCGGCAACATGCTCAACGTTTCTGCAGCAGAAATTTCATTCCGCAAAAACAAAATTTAATGCAAGTCCTTTGTTCAACATTTACCTTTTGTTGTTCACAAAACATAAGCGTAACTATTGAATAAATGCAGATTTTGATATGAAATTTGACACAGATGTCAGTGACAGTACTACCAATGTCCAATAACGAAAATATTTGACAGAATCGAAGAGCCAGTGTATTTTAAAAAAATTTCACCCTATTTTTTGATCACAGAAGTATATAGAAATCGAAGCAGTTTTCGCGTTGAAGACCGACGGTTTAGCCCTTAATTTTAATAAGCTCACTCCATCTTAATGCAGCAACAACGACAGAATGTTTCTTCTTCCATCACTCGTGAAAAATACTCTTAAACACTTTAACGTCCCATTTGGTTCAATGATAAATAGGTTGTAAATATACGAATGGTGCACAGGTTTTGAAAACTACTACTATTACGAAATGCCCTTCATTTTTACTTAGATCTATCCTCATGTCGGTGTTATTGTATACGGTAACGAAATTACATATCAAGCACGCCCAAGTATTGACATGTGGCAAAAGGAGACTGGTAATCTTAACTCTACTTAGATAGCGCCACAATCCGTTGTGAAATTCGTCCTCAATCAGTATTGAGGTAGCTTTTGCTGCCTAAACGCAAATTTCTTGAGCTTAGGTCTTAAGTGTCCAAAGATCGTCAAATTCTTGTGAATGAATCCTTGCCTTTCAGTTCTTATTTTTAACTTCATCGTAGGGAAGTTCTTGCATTCAATATGTGTACACCTTACCGTCATAAGTTCTCTCAATATTTGATTAGTCCTTTTAATAATCGTTGAAGTATGTTACTCGTGTAACTACATCTATCGCTCCCATCTTTATAATTATAATGCTTGCGGGGTGGTCATTATACAGGCTATTCTACAGTATTTCGGATCACCAACTCAGTGCAGGAGTTTGCTGATATTTTCGCGAGTGATCTAATTATTTTTCTTTCAGCCTCTTTTTTAAACCTCTGCTATAGTTTGAGTCCCTATTGCTTTTTGGACTAGATTTTCTGATAACTTTGATTGAATAAAACCAGCTGAATACCTCGGTCCCATTTAACTCAATATGCAAGATCATCATAACGAATGCTTCATGATCAACGACAGAGTTTAATCATTTAAGTTTGCGCTTTGGCAAATCAGGAGTTAAGTTTCCGGACTCTGAAAAACAGAAAAGTTGAATAGGGAGAAAGAGAGATGCCCAAGTACCTTGGTTTTTAATATTTGGAGGATATAATGGCTAGGAAATAAGCAATTTGTTAGGCTCAGGAAACCTTCACAATATTTCAGGGTATGTCCAGAAGTGGACTTGGTGGACTTGTTGGCTAGAGGGTATACTGATGATCATTCATAGCAAAACGTGTGTTACATTTGAAGGTTTGAATAGTCAGAATGTTAATGGAGTTCTGAAAATACGATAGAACAAAATGAAACAGATCATTCATTTTGCTGTTTCACTTACTTCGCCTTCTGTAAAATCTGTCGTTCTTTTTTCATGTGTGACAGCCGAGGGAATGATACTGCCCATGGTATTTGTAGCGTCCATCTTCAATGTATTATACATATGTACTTCGCCGATTGAATCTCTTTTGAGTTAGCGTATTTACGTGCTTTAACATTCTACAACAATTTATTTCAGTTGATTTTAATTTTTTACATGCTTACTTAGATTTTCTTGTTAAAGGTCGAGATCCCGTCAAAGAAGTCTGCCTTTACTTTCATGCCAAAATGGACTGGGAATACAGAGTCCTATAGAGGAGAACGAAAACTTCAAGTAATGAGTTTTGAACCAAATTGATAAACCAAAGACCTGGATTTTCACAAAGTTATATAATGTGAGCTTGTAGTTGTGTGGTTAAGGTTGTTTTAATTTGAACTTGAATGAAAAATGCTTATATGATCTTCTTGTACCTTGTCACGCCCAGTTTTTTTTACTCAGATCTGCTGTTTGTTTGAGTTTTTATTTGGTCATGTACCTCAGTATATAAACAAAGATCATTACTAAATTCTGATAGACCTTGGGATCCTAATTATTATCGGGAATAACTACGCCAAAAGCTAAGAAGTGTCAAGCAAAACTTGGGTGCAAACGGCTTCGACAAAGTTGTAATAGGCTTGTCGGTTTTTACAATACAATCGCGCCTAGTCAGCCACACTGCTTAATCACCAGGTCATTCAATGAATAGTTTGTCTGTGCTGCTGTTGTTATCGTTACACCGGTCTTCTCATACTTGCTAGTTTGCCGGAGTAAAGAGCAACAGTGTTCCGATTTGCGTATAGTACTCACCAGAATCTTTCATCTCATTTCACGCAGTACCTTAATGTTCACCTTGCACCATACAAACCCTCGCTTAAAGGGAACTTATGACCTTCTCGAGAATCAAGGAAGAATCATTCGTTCTAGATACAGGGAAATCGTCCTTCATCCACTGCACTTCACAATCTCTGAAAAGAGCTCGCTTGTGCCCCAGGGGTGAGGAGTGATGTTTTTTTGCAAGTGATAAGTACTCGGCTACAGAGGGTCTTTGTTATTTAGAAATCCGGCACACGTTAGAGACCAAATACTAGTCAGGTCTGAAGTAAGATATTTTTTAACAATCTTTATGTAGCAAACTTTCAATAAAACCGAACAAATCTCCAAAATGAAAGGTGACTCACTATTCTTTAATACGATGCTGAAGAAAATAATTCACGTCATTAAGATAAGCCGCGCTAGGCTATCTCCAATACAAATGTGCACCCTCAATATCTTACGACCCCGCCCCTGTGCCAAATGTTTTCAGCTTCGGTAAGGAGTCGAAACGAGACAAAACAGAGCATATCCAGTCATGGAGCCAAATGTTTTCCCGTCTTAGACAACGCGTCAGTGTTCTGAATATTGCAGTGCTAAACTTTACAACATTAAATGACCTATAGATCAAGCAAACTTCAAAATCAGCAGGCAACTGAAAAGTAGGCAAACACAACTGACGTCCTACAAGGCCCTCATTACACCTCTCCCAGTACATTACATTCTAAAAGCAAAATGCAATGATGTGAATCTTTGTAGTCTTCCTCTACAAATGAAATAAACTTCACCCGACTAAAGAAAAATAAAGAGAACTCCTTCTAGCAGACTACGATAGGAAATAAACTAATTCTACTGCCAGCAACTCAAATTAATTTTTTTTTAATGCGTTGAAAAGATAAAACATCAAAACAAAAGAAGTTTCGATTTGTCTTATCCATTGTTGCAGCCAAAACACTTTTCTTTTCATTTAACCAACTAGCACAAGGATTTATTTCTCTGACCCCATTAACTCGTTCCAATGGCTTTCACATTTACACACTTTCCCCCGAAAAAATCTAAAGTTGTCTCGCATTGTGCTTAGAATAAGTTGCATAAGTATCCCTAGTTTATGTTTCAAATGAAATGTATCCATCGGTGAGTAACCACAGATTTCTCAGTAATTCTGGCGTCAAATCTATCGATTCAAAGAGCATTGACACAGACGAACTTTTTTTTGTTGCCAAAAGGAGCAGTTCTGACTGTTTTGGTTGCAACGTTGCTACCGGTGCTTCCTGCCTTTCGTTATGTTCTACTTTTAAATGTCTCCTTTTTTATATATACTATAGTCTTGCATTTTCTGTTTATCTAGGCTGCATCTCCATCCTTAGCCGTAAAATATTGTATCTCATCCAACTCAGTACTTTTGAGTTATTCTCAGCCCTGGAGACATCCGTCTTTATGCCGTAGTCATCGACCTAAAACAAAATAAACCTTTGTATTCGTATCGGTGGCTGGAAGGCCTTCTGGGGGAGAATTTTTAAAAGTGGAAAATAATAAAAAGTTACTCGTATGCCGTTGATGTGAAAACTCTAAGGAATCCACTTGCCAGAGATGGACCTAATGGATGGAAAGACTAAAAGCCCACTCTGTGTGGGCTTGTACTATATGTATATGTCCCTGCTAGTGAGGGATTAAATGTGAGGCGACAAATCGATAGGAGGACTTGATTTTCATCCAACAAAATACGAGTAAAATGACAAATAAATCCCATTTGCATTGAATCCTCAACCACAAGTGTGGATCACCTCCTGCTAGGCTAGAGTGCAAGCCCCATTCTACCTACAAGTTCTCTGGACAAACTCGGTGAGTAACGACAAGAGGCTAAAAAGAAAAAACAAAGCGTAAACAAAGAAATTTAATATGCATTAGGATGTGTAATGGTAATGGGTGGTTGCGACGATGAGAGTGGGGGAAAGGCATTTCCAGAATCAAACAACAACTTCGTATTCGAAAACAAAGAACCCAGAGGTTGACCGTGTCCAGTGCCATGGAGCTAATGACACCGAGAGAACGCAAGAGTTGGAGAGGAGGTATTTTTTTTTTGTAGAAATTCAAACTCTAATTGAGAGATACCTACGAGCACAACAACGAGCATAAAGAGGTTGTCTCTATAGACTACAACGACTCTTGTCTTGGCACTGTGTGTGCTCCTTTTTTTAATTGTCTAATTTTAATTCACTGACTTGCGATGACTACTACAACTCTTGACAAAACACTAGAACTGGACAAATGAATGAAATCAATGGTTAGCTATGGTGACGGAGCGCCAGAAGAACTTAAGTTGTACTCGTGCTCATACAACAGCGAAAGTTCTTTAACCTTTCGCATGACTCGAACTCGAACTCGAATTACACGTTACACGTTCGTGCAGCGAAATTGAAAGTAAAAATAAAACTTCTACGAATGTGGACGACCATTTTGCTGTAATCGACAGAAGGAATATAGCCACGGAATATGGAAAAAGTCGATGTCTGCTGGTACCACCCAGTCGAGTTCTAAGTGTTAAGAAACCACGGGTGCGACTAATAATCGATAATAATTTGTGCCTTGGCAAATACAAGTTTCGACAGACAAAGTGAGTTTTTGATGCAACGATTGTGGAAATATGTTCTAAGCCTGTTGTAAATAAATGTCTTATCAGAAAAGTAATTTATCAATATACCATAAGGGAAGGGGTGTGTGCTGTCAGCTAATCAGTGTTTAATTTCTTTCAGGGGATTTGCATTTGTTTATCTGTTGGGGCAATCATAACATCACTAATCGTTAACAAAATAAATTATCTCCAACGAACTCGCACTGTGCCAGTAATTGAAATTTATTTATAGAATCGAGCAAATTTATTGGCAAATTCGGTTAATCAGTTGCGTTAATTTCTAGCCAGTGTGACTCAGCGTTGAAACACTTGGATGTCGATGCTGGTTTAATCAGTAAATTGACTTATTATAGATCAAACCTCAGGGTTATCGATAAATAAAAAAAAGGGAAATATGAGCTGCAGGTTTAGGGAAATATATTAAGTCGCAGAAGTGTTCAATTTAATTAGATTCGTTTAAGGGAGTCTGGAATCGAGAAAGGGAAAAGGGCGGAGGAAGCCTTACTTTTAAACATACGAGAAATCATGTAACCACGATCGTCACATTATCCTTATTAATTAAAATCACATTGTAGTAGAGTACAGGTGCTGAAACCAAATTGGAAAACGTCATTAAGCAGCTAAATGGTTTTGGAGCGGGTCATGGTGTCTGTAGTACAAACCGTAACAACCAACAAAGACAGCTGGCGATCATACAAAGAACTAGTCCATTGTACTTATTGTATGTAAATTTTACTAAAAATTCAGGCTCTTATAAGAGATGAATAAGAGCTTAAGTGATAGCTTGATCAACACCGACCCCATAAGGGCCGAATGAGCAAAGACCACAAAGTGCTAAACACATTCTCGTCATCACTCTCACATCAAAACCGTAGTGTCAAGTAAAAATGCCGGTAATCAATTTCCAACTGAAGAAAGGGAAATCGGGAAGTAGCAGTTTCGTCTGTTCCCATCTTCCAGAATTTTGTCATCTTCTGTTATCTTCACATGAAACCCATCTATCAATGACATCCATAACGGAGAACCCCAACTAGCACATAGTCCTAACGCTGGTTTCAGTCTTGAGAATCCCTCAACTGAGGTTTACATAGCAAGTTTCATCGACTACCCATACCGACTTTGTTAAGAGAAGCCTTGCATCTCGATCTAGCTTGGTAGTGATAAAGGGTTTAGCAAGGCCTTAAGGGTGATTTGATTGTCGCTGCAGCAGAACGTTTTACTCATCACCGAATATTCACAACATAGGCAATTGGCATTAGGATTTTTTATATCACCGTTTGGAAAACAGAAACAAGTTTCACTAACGACGAGTGATATCCAATGTTTTCGCCCTGCCCCAACCGGACTATATTCCATTCCTTGCTCAAAATCTTTCCGAAGCCATTTCCGAGTTCAGTTAACAACAAGAGTTCTGGATTTTTCCATCGGACAGTTACAAAGTTTCAAAGTGTCCGGTGCGCGTTGTAACAAAGGTCACTTCTATAGGGAAATTGGCAGCCTATCATATAAAATCCTAGGGATTGCATTTCATCAAGAGCCAGGCATTATACGAGGCCGCATGCAGCCAATACAAACCGAGCTTTGGAGTCTGTTACTTTCGTGAAATGTTGTTTAGTTCAAATAAGTTCGTTAACCAGGATGACATTAGAGTACTTAGCTTCGTTGAAAAAAATGGATGGCAATGCTTTTAAGACCTAGATGAGTCAGACCAGTCAGACTTCTTAATAAAGACTGGCTAAAGAAATTTCGTTTTGTATATGTTTCACTCAAAGATTATAGATCCTGGTAGACTAACTAAAGTTGATGATGACCAAATTAAAATCATAGTCGAATCTTATGGTCATATGACGTGCGACAGATTGCAGAGAGTTTTCGTTAAAAGAAATTATAATTGGTGATGAAAAATGGATCGTCTTCAACAACATTAATCGTAAACGATCATGGTTTAAGCGTAATGAACCAGCATAAAGAACATCAAAAACCGAATCGCATCAAAGAAGGTTATGTCGTCCATTAAGACAGAAAATATAGAATTGAATAAAGTTTATTCTTGTTGTATTCCACACTCCTGATTTATGGCGCAGGAAACTCGCCATTTGTCCCCTTCACTTCGCAATCTCTAGTGAGATTCCCAGATGACGCCACGGGGAGGCGTGAAGTAGGGCTTATTAGCAGAGCTGCAAGATGTTCGGCTGCAGAGGCTCATCCTCGTTATTTAAAGAACCAGCACCTGGCGGAAGATGCTACTTCTACGAGGCCTTATACTAATCGTTGCCATTTTTAGCTTGTTGACTGAGGCCCAGGTCCACCTCGGACTGTAGCGCCATTTAAAGTAAAGTATGTAATTGCACTGTATTTGAGCCGTATTCAACTTATTCCCAAAAAAACTGATTCCTTCGCAACTATTCTGTGCCACGTTTGCCTTGATCGTCTTCTAGTTTTGCTTGCCTGAGTGAGTGAAATTCACCACACGTTATTTATTAAATCGGATTTTCTCTGTAGGGCTTAAATTACTAACTCATTTTCGAATGGATGCAGAAACTCTGAAAGTGTTCATCCTACTACATTTTCCTAAAACATTTTCGCACGAACCCTTATATGTCTACCGCCTACTACAGCGAAACGACTTTCGCTTTCGAGCACATTTATCACGCCAGTCATATAATATTTGCCGACAACGAGATGTGAATACGGGAACTCTTAACTTGGAAGACATGAATAACAAAGCGCAAATCTAAAGCAAACACTTTTCCCTCCATTATTGTCAGATTTTCAAAATTAGCAGAATGCCGTAAAATTTTTAATCCGATGTTTTTTTTACTTTGACTACTTCTTAGTACATTTAATTCCAATCCGTTGGTTGTTCCCCAAATTCTAATACTTTTCTTTTTTACGGGAATTTAATGAGCTAAACATTTTCTGGTTCCGTTCTGCAGCAAAAGAGCATGGATGTGAAAATGTCATCAGCAAAAGAATACTGATGTATATTGGACTAGAATAAGCAGAAAAGAGATTATTAATGAAAATAAAATTAGTGTTGGAGACAGAATAGAACCCTGGGGCACACCATTATTAATTTTTTTTAATACTGAACTCAAATAATATGGTTTCATTATTCGGTGAGCATGGCCATTAAATCCGTGATGAACCTTTTGCTGCGAAAACTGTTCATTTCATGAGCTGAGAATAGACCAACATTTTCATGATTTCAAAATCATTTTCAAAAGAAGAGATGATATGGAATAGGCTCCATTTGAAGCGGTACAATCTTTACATTTTTTATAGGCATATACCGGTGTCGCCATTATTTCTTGCAACGAATTGTCTTTTATGTATCACGAAGTGATAATTTGACTACGACTGGCGCGGAAAAAATCACAGGGTGCCATATCTGGAAAATACGATCGATCATATGGTAGCATTACTGGTGAAAAAGTCGCTCCTTAGGATGCGTTTGCCAGAGGGCGTATTGTCTGAGTGAAAATCCAAGAGAGCCACCATTCCAGTTTTCGGATATTCTCTTTTAAACTCTTCATTACGACTAAAAAATATTGTTTATTCTCTGTTTAATCTACCGGAAAAAAATCCGATCGAAAAATATCGAATATCGGAAAAAAAGGGTGCAGGCCGTGTCCGGTGAGTCACGGTCGTCTTTGAATGGTCTGACCTACTCAAATGGTCTTTTTCTCGATATAACAGAGTCCCCGTAGACTTTCTCCAACATTTTCAATGCGTCCGAACAAGAAACTCCGTTCGCAACACAATATTTCAAACAAACTATGCTCAATATTTTTCTCCATGGTAAAAATCGCCGATAGCAATGACACTTAAGGTTAACGCTAGTTGACAGATGACGCCCAGACTCAGCGTTAAAATATTGTAGATGATAGCTGTACCAACGTATGTATACAATTTTGCTTTTTTCTAATAAACCTTTAACGCGGTCTCTTTGAATGACTCAGTCCCGGTCATATTTTGACAAAATGTATACCACATGATCAAGTCCCAAATAACTTTGGCGCGCTCCAGTGTAAGTGAATTTACTTTAAATAGCGCTACAATCCGGGGTGGACCTGGGCCTGGTGTTAGTGAATGCATACCAAAATATGGATCGTTAAACTGCTTGCAATGTGTCCAGCAAGTAAATTGATCTTGTCCAATGAGCTTACACCCGAAATGTTATTATAACTAAGCGGATGAATATTAAGCCAGAATTCCATATGGTTTTTACGAACAACCAACAATTTTTTTCCAGTATAGAACATCGTCTTCGGACGTTAAGGAAAAAATCTGCAACCATCCCTGGCTGAGTTCGCTATAATTGGCTTTTCTATTTTTACAACTGCGGTCTATATAAAAAAAAAAAAAAAAAAACACTGTGGCGCTGGCAGCCCGGTATGGGCCATGGCCTAGCTTCTTGACACTCATTTGTGTTGCTCATGTTGTTATTTTTGTCACATCTGAGCGGGGCCTACGGTTTATCGCCGAGTCCGAACGGCACTCCTTAGAAGCTTCTTCGTAGGCAATTTTACTTTCGGGAGTTTGCCATTGCCCGCCGAAAGGGTGATGGCGATTTGAAAATTTGGTGACCCAGCCAGGAATCGAACCCAGACTCTCTGCGTGATAGTCCAATGAGCTAACTATCGCGCCATCGCCATCACTTGCGGTCTAGATATACTATATACTCCCTTGAAAAAGTCAAGTTTATACCGAATGAGCTTGAGTTGGTGATATGTGGAATTGTCATAGAAGTCATTGTCACTAGAAGCGCGCTAAAGAAACTACTCGTAACATTTGCTTAGATACAAAAACTAAAACTCGTTATCGTAAATAAAGAACACCTGATTGCTTGAATCTGCAACGTTAGGCCGAACACACTGGGTTCACACCTACAAAATTAAGTTTTTAATTTAGCACGATAGTTACGATACTGGGCCTAATTAACTGTCGAATGCTTTGTAGGTATTCGATTAGATAAAATGCAGTTTTTCAAAAAGATATAACTTTCTTAATACTAGTATCTCTTTTTATGGAGGGAAAATAGCCTTCACCTTGTTTTCAACCCAACTCATGGTAGGCCTTTCAATTTGTCATATTTCGAAATTTAATCTTTGAAATGTCTTCCTGCATCGGCAATACATCACAATCTATCCTAAAAAAGTCGGAAAGAATTCTGGATACTTCTTCCGAGCTGCCTGTCAAATTTAAGGGTTTCGAACGAAAGGTGGGTTCAGTTCGATCATTCTTTGCAAGAAAATGACCTAACAAAGTTTTGTCCATATTAAATCTGTCAACTTGCCAAAAAACAATAATTTTGGATTCTATAGTGGAAATCTTTTCCCTTTTCTTATCCGAATAGATTTGTTATGTCCTTCCAACACAAATACTCAGATACTCAATTTATTTACATTCGTTATGGATGAAAATAGTTTAACACAAAAATGATTATTCCTTTCTTACAAGTCAAGGCTCTGTAATCCGCTTCACCCCAGTCGGCAACCAGCACCCAATATGCCCTGTAATACCCTATTTACGACTGTTTATCCGAATGAAAATGTTTATATTTATAATGAGAAGCAAATCGGAAAAATATAAACCTCCCCTGTAACATAAATTCAAACGCACATTGGCACTGTTGCTGCTATTGATGCTGCTGCCCGTTGCTGTTGCTTATAAATCAAGCAATCTTACGTCACTGCTGATGCTGATGCTGTTTCAGAAGCAAATTTATTCATGAAACCAAGATATCTTCATCTTCGCAATTACCTAGACTGAATTTAAAGCAGAAAAACAGAAGAAAAAACTCAGAGTTGAGTACTCGTAGGTAGGTACTCGTATCTTTGAATGCTGAATTCCATAAATACTTTCCAGGGTGCCATTGTCTATAGTCGATTCAGTAAGACTGTTACTACGACTAGCACTGCAAAAGTATCCATGAAACTCGTGGCTTTCATGGAATCCCATCAAATGCGATTGTGGTCGTTGAAGATTTTTAGAACACAATCATTCAACCCCCCCACAATTTGCTAAATATAAAAAAGATGACTGACTACCAAGGCAGCTAAGCCCTCTGGAAGCATACAATCATTTTTTTGCTATTAACGGTGATTAAGTGCTGATTTATTTTTAAAATGAAGGTTTCGCATACTTATCGCTTTCGTAGGGTACTTATGGGTTTGGAATATTCAAAATGTGGAATGTTTGTGAAAAGTATGTGCTCGAGCTTCCAAAACCATTGTTCCATAAATAATTTAAATTTGCAAAGGGCGTTGTATTGTAAAAAATAAGGCAACAAATACAGCGAAAAATAAAAGACAAACACGGTGAAAGGGTTCCTTTTTTTATTTAGTGCCACCCTTCTCGTAATGCATATGCTCTGCCTGTCTATGAGTTGAGTGGGGGTAGATGTGGCAGAAGTTTTCATTATTGACGTTCAGGGGGTATCTCCCATAATATTGTACCATCGTAGCCGTATTCACTTCAAAACATGCAATGCGGGTGCAATGCCTTAATACAACTGGGCTTCTATGTTCGGTACTGTGTATGTTTATGTATTTGCCTCCGTGTGTGTGTTTAAATGTGAAATAGGGAATTGTGTTGGCAAATTAGGATTAATCAAATGTGCTAAGCTAAAATTGCAGTTTCTTTCATTGAATTATGCTCGCTATAACGCTATGAGCCGTGCTTTTGTTTTGTTGTTATTTTACTCCTTGTTAAGTTCGTTAAAATCATTTAAATCCGAGTCACCCTTAAATGTTGCACCGTTTTAAAGAGATATTTTCTCCATTGCCTACGTTTGCATAGGAGAAACCTCTATCGCTGTAGTCATTTGAAGTAAATATTTAAAAGTACCTTATCTTTACGAGCACATTAATTTAACGTTGGTTACGGATCTCTTGTCTTTGTAAGGTTATTTCCAGTCAAGATGAATAAAGGCTTCAATTCTAAAGTATCAGTAGCTCATACTACATACAAACTAACATAGAAGCGGTCCCGCTGTACTTTAATTACTATGCGACTCTCACTCACTAAAAAACACCTTGAGGTCTTTCCTCTTAACACCATTCACTCCGGAGCCGCTGTCCCATTAGTTCAGGTCTTACTTACTTTAGGTGGCGCTACAGTCCGGAGTGGACCTGGGCCTCAATGAGCAAGCGTCTCCAGCTAATTCGACTTTGGCTATCTGCCTCCAGTTGGATGAAGTCGCCTTCCACTTGCGTGCGCCACCTGAGTCTCAGTCTTCCTCTACTGCGCTGTCCCTCGGGGGCGGATTCGAAGACTTTTTGGACCGGAGCACTGGTATTCATCCGCTCTACATGACCGAGCCAACTTAGTCATTGGATCTTCATTCTTCTGGCTAGGTCGATGTCGGTGTACAGCCCATACAGTTCGTCGTTGTATCTTCTCCTCCACTCACCGTATATGCAGACGGGACCGAAAATCACTCGAAGAATTTTCGTATCGAAGCAGCCAAGAGCACCCTCATCCATTTTGAATAATGTCCATGCCTCTGCGCCATAGAGCAGGACTGGGATTATTAAGGTCTTATATAGGGCAACTTTTGTTATTCGAGAGAGGGCTTTGCTACTCAATTGCCTTCTTAGCCCAAAGAAACAGCGATTAGCAAGAGTTATTCTTCGATTGATCTCAGCGCTGGTGTCGTTGTTGGAATTTATAGCGGAGCCTAGGTAGACAAAGTTCTTAACTACCTCAAAGTTATATCTGTCGAAGGTGACGTTCTGCCCGACACGTCGATCTTGAGTGTTCTTTTTGCTTGACAGCATACCATATACTTGGTCTACTTGGTCTTTCCCTCGTTAACTGCTAAACCCATTTTTGGCGCTTTCGTCTCACTACTCGCGAAAGCGTCACTGGCATCACGCTGCTTTCTTCCGTTTATGTCAATACCGTCGGCGTATGCGAGTTATTGGACGGACTTTTAAAAGACTGTGCCTCTTGTGTTTGGTCGTGAGTTTTACACTATTCTTTCAAGTATGATGTTGAAAAAATCGCATGACAGCGCATCGCCTTGTCTAAATCCTTCTTTAACATCATAGGTCTCGGAGAGATCTTTACCCACCGTTATGGAGCAGCGTGTATTCTTTATCGTCATCCAGCACAGACGGACGAGTTTAGCAGGGATGCCAGAACTAGACATTGCTCTGTTTAGCTCGTCTCTATAGATGCTGCCATACGCGGCCTAAAAATCGATGAATAGATGGTGTACAATGTTGCTCCCCAGATCCTTAAGCTTTTCATTTTTGCGCTTCCTTTCGTGGTGTGCATCGTCTCCTAGAGAATCCCCGTATTGGAAGGCTGGGGTGTTTGCTTTGCCGATATTGTGAAAAAAAACGTTGAGATATCCGTGTCCAGTGACAAATTTGATAATGTAGTAGATTAATTTGCCGTGTTTCCGTCAATTCGATTTAAACACTTTCTTTCTTCGATCAGCTTCGCAGTCCATCTCTTGCCATTGCTGTTTCGTGAGCTTCGTTACCTCCTCCATTGCCACTTTTACTCCATTTTCTGCCTTTTTGTCGACGACGTAATTCTCTTCTGGCGCTAAAAGATCAATAGCGGTCGCTCCCGCAGCTGGTTCCGACACCGTTCGATATGAGCTTGCATAAAGCGCCACGTCTCTGCACTGTATTGGCAGTTGGGTTACATATAAGCACAATTGCAAATGACGCATATGACATGACTCCCCAGATTGGCAAACCAAACGAATGTTTCCCGACGTCTTTAAGAAGGCAGCGACCTTCCTGCTACCCTTGAGCAGGAAAGTCTGCAAGGTTTTTCCCGTCATCGTGACGGGGCACACACTGCACTTATATCCTGGGCATAAATGATAAAACATCCGGCGACGCTTGCTGTTAAAGTGATGGCGGCACTGAGGTATTCGTTGTTTACGTTGTGATTCCTGGTACTGTAGGCACTTTATCACTGAAGCGCTTACTTATTCTTCTTCAAAAGACTGAAACTACCTCTCTATCTAATGACCAGTTTTACAGTGACAGCTTAAACGGACGTTTAACTGAAAGTTTAAATTTTTAGTTAAACTCTTTCGGTTTCACAGTGCAAAATAAACCTCCAGTTAACTAAAGTTGTGGAAGCTATGTTTGAAAATAAATTATCTTTCTTTACAATATCGTGTTCGAATCAAAGATTCATTGTATAAAGATTCTTGTGGATTGTTGCAATTTCGTAAAGGAGTCACCATATATCGTATGCACTGATAGCCACCGTTTGCTACCGTCCGAACTCCCCGCTTTCAAATCTAGCACAGATTCTTGAGTTATTTAAACTGTGGAATCATGACTAGATCCAGGCCGAAATCTATCAAAAAAATCAACATCGTCCCAATAGTTAAAGTGATCTGTGATCCATCGAATTCTTTTTTTCTTCTTACATTCAAAATTATTGAAAAATTTTCTTCGTCACTTATGTCCTCAAAATCACTTTCCGAATTTGAAAACATTACAAAAAGCCGAATGTTAATCTTTTAATAAATAAATAAATTTCGTTGCACGCGCACTCGTTTGACAGCGTATGAAATGACAATTAAAAAAAAAATTAAAATGGTCGTGTCTCAGTGTTCTACACGTCAAACAAAAGTTTAAACGGCAGAGTGCAGTCGTTTAACTTAAATGATGAGTAAAACTAAACTTTTGGTTTAAACGAGCACTGTGAAACCGAAAAATTCTTAAACGGAACTTTAAACGACGACGAAAGTTTAAACTGTCACTGTGAAACTGGGCATAAGTGTTCTGTTCTTGTTAAAAACAAAAACATTAACTCCACGAATAACATCGATGTGGAGATGGGGGATCAAAACTCCTAACTTGAAAGACGAAATGCATGCTGAACAAATCATAGATCCTGCCAGCTCCAGCTGAATACTGGATGTTAAACAAGAAATCAAAGTAGATATTGAACACCTTGATATAGAGTCTAGAAAGCGAAAACCCGTCGGCTATACTAATTGGGCAATATAAAACCCCAGCAAGGAGCATCTTCTACTAACAGTCCCCAGGTTCGAGTCGACAAGGAAGACTCGAACTCTGTTTTAAGTTTTATTTGCTACTAAAAATGTCTTGCTTTGAAATTGAATTAAATTGGCTGATCTCTAATTCAATATTATAAATAAATAAATACTGTGGCGCTGACAGCCCGGTATGGGCCATAGCCTAGCTTCTTGACACTCATTTGTGTTGCTCATGTTGTCATTTTCGTCACACCTGAGGGGGGCCTACGTTTTATCGCCGAGTCCGAACGGCACTCCTTAGAAGCTTTTTCGTAGGCAATTTTACTTTCGGGAGTTTGCCATTGCCCGCCGAAAGGGTGATGGCGATTTGAAAAACTGGTGACCCAGCCAGGAATCGAACCCAGACTGTCTGCGTGATAGTCCAATGAGCTAACTATCGCGCCATCGCCATCGCCCTAATTCAATATTGTCCAACGATATAATACTCATGCCCGCAATAACATTTTTCCTTAATTGGTAGACCAATATATGTTTATGCCATGAAACCGTTTAAAAATTCTTAAAAACTTGACCTTTCACCACAAAATAAAAAACACTAAGTACGGATTCATGATATGCTACGAGTATCAGCTTCAAGTCTTGTCCTTCAAAATGCTAATCACTGCTTAGGCACATCCGAATGCGCCTGACAATGTGTGAGACAATATTGTATCCATGCTATGCATTTGCTCCATTGTAAACATCCAGAAACCTCGAAACCTGACATGGTTGTATGGTTATATTCGCAGCATCCACTTATTAATGCAAACGTGCTTATCACAATCAGAACATAAATCCTTGAGGCGGAATCAGTCTATCCGTACAATTCACAGCTCAACAAATCCAAGGAGACCGATATTGTTGATGTGATGATGCAAGCCACTTTCCCTTTAATTGACTGAGACTGCACTTTCCTCTGAGATACAAATACAAATACCCATGCGTCCTAGCAGTTGATTTTTCCTGCTGTCATTGTGATGATGACGATGAGGATGATGACGACGACAACGACGACAAAGAGGACGACGACTACGACAATGTTGATGATGATGATAATGCAAATCAATTTAAGTTGAGAAAAACCACAAGCTGCTCCTTTGCATTAATGGTATTGCTCCTCTGCATGTTCGAATTAATTGGCTTGTATCCAGGTGCCGGCTAAGTGGATTTTACTTTACGAGTAGTAGCCCACTTTCGACGGTGCTCTTTAGCCCTCAATGTACTAGTACCTTCCCATTGAATTGCCCGATGAATGGATTTCGCTAAAGGCATTGCACCTAAAGCACAAAAAGCACTAAAGATACTCTGCTCTCTGCTTTGCCCTGTTCCACTCTCTGTTCATCATGTAACTATGCGGTCTTTAGAGATGGTGTCAAGTAGTTTTCAGATACCATGCGGTTTAATAAATTTTTTTATTAACCTATTGTACTCAAGACGAATGTTGACGAACATTGTGCAAGCTTTTTCTCTTCTTTTTTTACTAAACACTGATGCTTGTTACTGAAGCGACAATCGACATCGTAGTGAACGATGACAACTGCACATGTGCCTATGAATTCTAATGAGGAATTCCAGCGCTAAGGAGCCGCAATTAGAATGTATTGTATAATCGTAATCATAAAGAACATCTCATTTGTCAGTTTAAATGCTTCCACAGTAGATAAATGTAAGGAATTTCTCTCACTTAAACTACACTTATTTGTTTCCGGACTCTGGAGTGGACTATACATAGTACACTTGTATTTAGGTCGCCTTTATGCCTTAGTTACTATGTTCTATTTCACAGGCAGAGGTAGATTTATGCCCATTTGCTTCGGACTTGGCATGGAATTACGCAATAACTGGAGAATGATGTTTTTGATGAAAGACATATTTGAAGATTATTATCGCAGCAGTAGGCCTTAAAGGGATTATTTAGGGTTTGTCGTTCTTACCTTCAGTGGAATACTTGACCTCGGGTGTTTCTTTTTTATAAATAGAGCAATAAAATAGTATATCCTTGCGAAACACGCAAGGATTGAGGGAAACCACATAGCAAGGGTAATGTATAGTAAGTTAAGTCTGTCGTATTCGGCTTATCAGATAAGAAAGAGAACGTCACGTGTGTCAAACTAAGTGCCTTTGTGGAATTCAGATCGATACTGTAAATATTCTTTGATGCATGATTCAGACGTTGGCAATGAATTATAGTATTTCGTTTGTGGTTCTACCACTCAAGAATGACAAATTTTTCGTTTTTTGAAACTAAGAGTAGCATTGTTAATTTTTTTTTATACATATCCGACTTCATAGGAACGCACTAGTTCTCACTGATCGCAACAGAACATGGATGCACGATTCTGTAATAAGAAGAAATGCCCATATTTCAATGTAAAGCCTGCGCGTCTGAAACATGAAACGTATGAATCTAAATTAATTAGGCAGGGCTAATTCAGAACCTTTAAGCTAAGCAACAATATCAACTGCCGAACGACAAGAATCTCATTTGGACAACGGCTTGCTTAAATTGATGAGTCCCTTAGAATTTTTCCGGAAAATTCTTATATGTGTTCCCTGAAACGCTCAAAATAAAGAGTAGTTCCAGCCACCTTTTACTGATAAATGAAAATGGTGGCTAGAAAAACATGGTGAAATTTAAGGGGCTTATTTTGTTTAGCAAAAGAAGAACCCTGTGATTTTTCCTGATCTCCGTTCTCCGAACTGCACTCCTTAGAAGCTTTTTCGTAGGCAATTTTACTTTAGGGAGTTTTCCATTGCCGATGAAAGGGTGATGGCGATTTGAAAAATTGTTGGTGACCCAGCCAGGAATCGAACCCAGACTTTCTGAGTGATAATCCAATGAGCTAACTATCACGCCATAGCCATCGCGTTATGCGTAAATACCCACACGAAAAAAGGGCCTTGCCAAATATTTCTTTTGCCAGCTCTTTAACGTAACACAAAAGCAAGCAATGTTCTTGATACTAATAAGCTTTTTGGAGCAACATGACTTAGTACAGAGTATACAGGAGCAAGGCTTCACCTTACAGTTGCACAGTTCACAGCCAGAACAGTGCTGTTGAAACATCTTCTCATTCTCCTTTGAAGGTTTCCGAAAAAACCGAGAGCATTTTCATCCGCTTTATTCAGAGGATGATCAGTGCCTTTATCGGGAGAGGGTTTAACTACTCAATTGACTTCTGAGCCCAAAGAAGTAGCATTTTCGTTATAGTTGTCGTTTTCGTTTTCGTTTTCATAGCAAAATTAAGGTAGATAAAGTCGCTTACTACTTTAATGCTCTTCTTTGTTGTGTAGCAATTATTGTTATCTTACATTTAAATGTGAGATTCGCATCCTACTTTACTTTTGGGAAGCACTGGTAGTGTTCATGTTCACTTTTGTTTATTCATCTAACATTACTCTCTTTCCACAATCAATGTAAACTTCACGAATATGAATTCGAACAAAGAAAAAAGAGGGAAAATAAATTGGACCGTCAAAAAAGAGAGACCTTCTTGTATTTTTTTCTTGAATTTATTTCTTGTGCAAAAAGATAGTTTCTTAAATATTGGTTTCAGTTGATAGTATATATGTAGTTCATTGACCACTAAATTCATCTTTGCTATTTCTGCTTCAATAGTCGCAGACACCACATGCTCGTTATGTTCTTCTAATTATGTCAATGTCAATTGCATATGCATATTACAGAACAGACTTTTGAAAGATGGTTGCTCGGAAGTTGCCTTCTAAGTTTTGAACGATTTTATTACATACAAATCTGCAACGTGCATTCTCCACTGTCATCCTGCATAGTCGATGAAGGGATGCCAAAACTGCTAAACTGTGCTAAAACTGTCATATGCAGCTCTAAAGTCGATGAGGCGGCGGTGTTTATAGATGTGAAACTCCTGAGTTTTTTCAAAGATCTGCCGTTATGTGAAATTTTGGTTTATGATGGATCCACCTGGTCCAAAACCGCAGTGATAGATGCGTGACGGAAGCTCTTACGAGTAAGTAGGCAGACATTTGATTTTACATGAGAATATCATCTGCTGCTTTGAACAGCTCGGGAGTTTAGCTATCGAGCCCTTTGTTAGACTTAAGCTTGGAAATTGCTGAACTGACTTCATCTTAGTCGGGTGGATGGAATTGTTGTCTGTCTTCGTTTAGTTTGAATGGTTCATTCTGACTAACGGTGGGATGTTGTTCATCATCACCCTTCAACACTCTGCAGAAGTAATCTTTTCGGATTCTCACCACCGACTGCGGTTCTACTGTGCAGTTAGCTTTTCCATTTTTGCAGCCTTCTGTTCGGGCCTTACAAATCCCTGATGTTAAATTTATTTTGTGGGTAAAATTTCTCAATGTCATTCCTAAGGTAGATTCTTCCAAAGGACTCGATAAAGTGCTTCTAATGTTTTTGTAGTGTTTGTTCTTAGAATGTTACGTTCTTTCGTTTTTTGTTGCTCGTACAGCTTACGGACACTTTTGTTCTTTTCCGGAGGGCCGCAATTTTTTTTTGCTTGCATTCGTCATTGAACTCCTCAGGAGGTTAACAAAGAGCCCCTGGATGTCTTCTGCGAATGTAGTCGTTCGACGTTTCACTTCTTTACAATGGTTCACTAACTTTGGACTATATTACAGATACCGATATTTGTATCCATATTTGGGCTGCAACAAGTTATAGTCCGAAGTGACGTTAGCTTCTCGTAACGTCCAGACATCAGGAGGAGTTCGATCCCTTGCCTCAATGTCAATATAACGGCCTTGGTTGATGGTTTATTGCTCAGGAGACAACAAGCTCCCTTTATGGACATCAAGGTGTGGAAACGGTATGCTGGATATAATTGCTTTATGACCCACCACAAAATCATAAGCCTGTGTCAATGTCCGAAGGTTATGTCGTGGGGGGTATTTTATCAAAATAACCACCGTGTGGCGCTCCCATTTTTTCGATTTGATCTAGAGATCCCTCTAAATCTTAGCATATTTGCAAAAGTTACGTAGCCAAGAGTACAACTATTTCTGTGTGTATTGGCGATTTTTTACAATTTCAGAAAAGAATTTAAATTTGCAACAACGAACTTGTATTAAATTTTGCGTAAAAAACGGATTTAATGGTGGGCGAACGTTGGAAAAGTGTTTCGGAACGATTCTCTAAAGAAAACGGTCGTTTACCAGTGGCACGAGCGGTTCAAAAGTGGTCGTGAGTCAATCGTCGTTTTCAGTCAAAAAAGAAGGCAATGCTCACGGTTTTCATGGATTAGAATGCAGCAAATACCATCCAACAGCCACCGAATTCACCTGATTTGGCTCCCTGTGACTTCTTTCTGTTCAATCGAATTAAGAAACCACTACGGGCAATGCGTTTCAGCAGCCGAGAGAAAGTAATGGAAAAATCCCAGGAAGCACTGATGGACATACCGAAAACCGAATATAAAAAATGTTTCGAGAATTGGATCAAGCGCTGGCATAAGTGTGTTGCAGTCGATGGGGATTACTTTGAAGGGGACAATATAGATTTTGATGAATAAACTTGTATTTTTAATTTTCTGAATAAATTCCGAGAACTTTTTGATCGAGGTGGTATAACCAAAGATGTCCTCCTTGCTTAGGTTTAGATGATTTTCACGTCATATTTAGGGTATTGCTCGTAGGTTTTTTTCTAGAAGATTGTAGAAATAGTCTTTGGTGAGATCACATTTCTCCTCTTTTAGGGGAAGGAAAGGGCATTTATGAGTCTTTTGTTGGAATTTAGCCTTTATTCGAATCTAGTTTATTGCTCTTCTTCGGTAGAGAATTAGAAAAGTATTAAATTGAAAATGCGCATGTCTTCCTAGCAGAGGTATACGTTAACCAAATGCCCGCGAGAAATAATTGAAAGGTCATGTTTCTGTTTGAAGCATTAGTCAAAGGACTTAAGGCCTTCTCTAACCATTTAGTTACTTCAAAATTTGCAGAATAGAAGGATACTCACCGAGAATCCACTGTTTGATTTCGCTTAACTTGAATCTTTCTCTATCCAACTTTTTTGTTTCAGAGTAATAGCATTAGAGCTTCCTCTGCTTAAGCCAACTAACATTTATGCCATGGAGCTAAAGACTCGACAAACGTCATCTTTACTTCGAAAAGGCTAAAGCGGCATGAAGTTGCATTGCGGGGGAAGGCGCTTATGTTTCCTGTCCATAGCTTATGCTATCTGCAGGATTCATTTCCTCAGTTTGCTGCTTATATGGGTACTTACAGTGAAGAGTTCTTCGCTTCTTCTAGCCGGTTTGCTTTTTATCCCTAAATTAACAGCCGTTGCGTCAGTTACTGCATGCGGTCTAATGTTCAAAGCTAAGCTTACCGAGAGTAAAATTCTAACATCGTACTTTTGGCAGACTTAAGAGACCTTACCCAGAAAGTCATAAGACTTATCTTTGTTCTTCGCTGGTAGATGCATGTGCACATACCTATTCGGATAGGTATATAGTATAATCTCGATCTTGTAATGGTTTGAATTCGGAACACAGCCTGATGGTTGCTCATTGGCAAGAAGCAATTACTTTCCACTGCGGCCGACTACCGAAAAACAAGCCCTCATCACGGTTGTCCCTAACATCATGACATCTGCAAGTAAATAGCATTTTCGTTTTTGCATACGTGAACATATCGTACCTATGTGTTTTTATAAAGTCTATATCAGAGAAACTCTGATTAGGTTTGCGCCGTCCTGACCGCACATGTCAGCATTGATTCTTTAAAAAAAATTCTTTCGTCAAACATATTCTCTAGAAACTTTTGTTAGGCTTCTACAAGTCGAAAAGCAAAGTCTGTTGTATCTTTCTTCGAAACTATCTGTAACTGATAGTCGATCGAGCAATCCGACCTTAAATTAATGCCCGCTTTTTGAAAATTTAAAAACAAGTAGATATGTTCGTGCATTCATTTTAAAGCAACACCGCTCATTGTTTCTGGTTTGCATTCTTCGCTGTCGACTCCTTGCTTCCGAGCATTTTTGCGGTGTAAAAACAGAGGTGCTCTTCTCTTCAAGCAGCACCGCTAGGTCATTACAAGTACATAATAAATTATAGAGCGAGTAATTGTATGGCGTGCAAACCACGACCTTGGGGAAGGCCACATTCATTGATTTTTCATTGGTATCATCGTACAAGTTCGCATGTATACATACTGAAAGATACATATGTCGGAAATAAGAATGAAGACAATTTTATTTAACCAACATTGGTCTTGGAGTTAAATTGGTTATATGCTGATAAATGTGTTTCATTGCAAAAAAACAAAAAACAAAACCTTGCACGTAAGTAAAACCTTTGCGTTAAGAGGACACCACATCATACCGCAGTACAGTACAACAAATAACAAAGCTACGAATGCCGCTTATGGCATATTTCGCTTTGCTAAGGAGTTACTTTGATCAATTTTAGTTTATTCGTGCTGCCATATCCGTTCGCAAATTGGCAGTTGAAGTTGACTGTTCAAGAATACTAATCACCACATCAATTTGTAAAGGCGCAGTATTTGAATGCCCCAGTTTTAGCCTCAACCTGAGTCATTCTACCGTTCGATGGTTAACTTGATCTTTTATTTAGAACTCTAGTCGAGTAACAGGTACAAAATTTTCATTAATAATAATCGTAATGTTGTACCTATTTAACCACAAAAACTACTCGGTACAGCCCACAACTATTGCACACATCATATTGCTGACAGAGAAGTGATAGTGACAGTCTTTCCCCGGTGTTGCACTCAATTCAATTATAACTCAGGCATCACTACTTGTACTCGTATCTATCTATGAATATATAGAGTGCGAGTACACAAACAGAAAACTATCTTCTGACTTTTTAGAGACTGGCTGGCATATCACGTTTGCATAATCTAAACGTTGTTAGCTCTGTATAACATATAACTCCATAGAACTGTATATTTACAAACGCCACACCTTTTGGCTACAGGTAGTGAAGTACTCGCACTCGACATCATACCCAGTCAGGGCCTGCATTAAAGTCATAAAGTCATTGCTGTGGATGCCAAGAAGGTGTAGGGTCTAGCACACCCTTTATGGTATGGTTCCATTTGCACGTCATAGGCTTTTCCTGTTGACGCTACGTATATGTGTAAAAATGAGTTTTTCTTTAACCATGAATAGTGGTCTCACTATTTTTACCCCAACGAACGCACCCCCCCCCCCCTCCCCGCACTTGGCGGGATACCACGCTAATTATCGTTCATTTCCATGAAAAAGCCACAAGTTCAGTAAACACATTTCGGATTAGATTGGTTTATTTAAAGACCTCACCGAGAAAGATGGAACGGAAGTGGAGAGAGGAGTTGAAAATGGTATTTATTCGTATTCGTAGCATTGGCAATGTGGCGCTCCAGGGTCGATTGAACGCTAGCGATGATGTGTTGTCTATTAACATTTCTCCACCATTTTTCAATTTCAATTGAAATGCTCGCTCGGCGTTTGGGTGTTCATTAAAAACTCATCAGCAAATCTCAATTGAGTGCTTGATTAGGAGATGAAGATGAAATTTTTATGTACCACTCAAAGTAACAAAAGGATTGAAGTGTGTCTACTCGGATGTAGTACTCGGACGTCGCTTACAAACAAAAAAAAAACAAACAAAACGAAACGTTGTTATGAATGACAGATAACGATGATTTCGACGGTTTGAAATATCCTTTTCAAATACTGTTCTTCTGTTTGTCGAATCATATCAGAATCGGTTGTGATTCAGTGAAATCTGGTATTGACTTATAATTCAGTTTGGCTTGTTAGAAAATGTTTAAATCGTCTTTGGAATTGATCAGCAAGTGTTGTTCCCTCAACATTTATTTCGTCTCTCATAGTGGATGAGATTAGAGGACACCGACTTTAACGTACGTGTCAGCTTACTCCGACGTGGATTTCACTTTAATTTTGAGAAAAGTTTTTACGGCAATAAGTTGCAATAATGCTTGGCCCTTAAAAGTTCACTCGCAGCGATAAGCAGAGGCCGAACACTGCTAAAAGGCCATCCAAAAAGTACGATGGAACTGGCCAGATAAAAGAGGCATTAAAACCTTTAACATTTACTATAGTGGGGGTTAATTTAGGTAGAACCATGCACTAACACATGTATGGGTAAAATGTGGCTGGATTAAAGTATGCCCGAAAGGAATCCCAGCATCGCTTACGTTAGCCTTAGAAATGAGTTGATTTGCCATGCCGTGTGTTGTAAGTAAGATCTAGAGCATCATCTCATGAGTCATATATTCTGCATATGCAAGCCTGACTTTTTCAGGACTTTTCTTCATCACTTCTTGTTGGTTTCTTAATATTTTTCATAAGTCATTCTGAGTTTAACAATCATGTCATACAGGCCACCACAGTGTTGTTAACGCTTGCAAACCTAGATTTTTCCCATCACCAGTCGCTTCCAAGCTGGTTCTTTTAACACTTGGATATTTAATTTGTGTGTTAGGAGTCACCCTGTCAATGGAATGAGTCTCATATTGGTAAATATAAGTTAGAGTTAGTCAACTAATGTTGGGTTCTGGTCCACATAAACTGCCAAACATTTGATTACGAGTAACATTGACAGGGGACGAATCCCCCGAAACGACGAAACAATGGCAATGGTTCAAGACAATAAAAAAATGAAGTGCATTTTGAATTTAAATTAAAATAGTGCGAAGAAAACTGTAGTTCAAACATGTTTCGTGATTTTGTATAGCGACTTAAAATACATCCCCTCGTTGTCCATTATTAAGGAAATAAGTCAGAAATCACTTACGCAGCCTGTTAAATGGCGAAGTCTACACAAATTTCACTATTGAACAGAATGAACCGTTCAACTTGAGCGTTACAGCTAAGATGTCCCTCATCTGCGATCAAAATATAACGTACATATAAAGACAGCTTAGAAAGACTGCCGCGGGAGATGATTCGGTATTTCATTTGCAAGATTTATTCCAATGAAGTCTCAGGATCGTTTACCCAACCCACAGGAAGCAGACGCGTAGTGGATTATGGTCGTAGCTTACATGCTCCTCCGGCTTCAGCTAGCGTGATCTTTTGTCAACTACCTCAAGTTGCGCACACGAAATAGACTGAAGTCAACTTCCACTTGTGCGCATCACCCAAGATGAATTCGTTCTTTACCGCGTTCTCCCCCTTGTGTTGGCGTCGAAACTTTCCGGACTGAGACGCGGGGGACCAAGCACTCAACGTGACCCAGCTCTCCTATCCTATTATTAAAACAGAAACGGGACCGACAATTTTTCGAGGAAGGGCCATTGAGCAAGGCAGGATTGGGTTACGAGGGCGGGTCAATAAGTCCGTGACTTTTTGAATTTCTGACCTCTTTACTGAAACAGCAACACTGCTCCTGTCAACAGGCATCTGTCAGTTGACTCCTGTCAAAATTTAAACTTGCTTCGTCAGTTAGTTTGTGTTTGACAGCTATTTTTATCAGACTACTCACTAATTTGAGGAGAAAATGGAAAAAAGTGAATTTCGTGTGCTTATTAAGCATTATTTCTTGCGAAAAAAAACCATTACCGAGACCAAGGCTAAGCTTGATAAATACTATGGGGACTCTGCACCATCGATTTCAATGGCAAAAAAGTGGTTTACTGAATTTCGTTGTGGCCGTACAAGCACTGAAGATGCCGAACGTCCTGGACGCCCAGTTGAGGTCTCTACACCCGAAACAATCGAAAAAATTCACGATATGGTGTTGGCCGACCGAAGATTGAAACTATTGAAACTGCGAGAGATTGTGAAAGCCGTAGGAATCTCGCATGGCTCAGTGGTTTCAATTTTGAATGATCACCTGGGCATGAGAAAGCTTTCCGCAAGATGGGTGCCGCGTTTGCTCACAGTCGACCACAAACACATGTGCAGTTGCCATGGCAAAAATCCATGAATTGGGCTATGAATTGCTCCCTCATCCACCCTATTCTCCAGATTTGGCTCCGAGCGACTACTTCTTGTTCCCAAACCTGAAGAAATGGCTTGGTGGAAAAAGATTTGACTCCAATGATGAAGTCATCTCGCAAACAAAGGCCTATTTTGAGGACCTCGACAAATCATTTTTTTTGGAAGGGATAAAAAAATTGGAGAAGCGTTGGACAAAGTGTATAGAGCTCAAGGGAGACTACGTTGAAAAATAAAATTATTTTTTTATCAAAAAATCTGTGTTTTAATCCAAAAGTCACGAACTTATTGACCCGCCCTCGTATCTTACAGTGTCTTGTAAAATGTATTTTTGATTGCTCGAGAGAGGGCTCTACTTCTCAACAGGTTTCTAAGCAGCGATTATGAAAAGTAATTCTTTGATGATCTCTGCACTGGTGTCGTTGTCGGAATTAATAGCGGAGCTAAGGCAGATAAAGTCCCTTACTATTTCAAAGTTGTAGCTGTAACATTTTGTCCTCGCCGTCGGTGCTGTATGTCCATTTTGGTGGCAGAATATACTTTGTTGTTCCTGAGTTGAGTGCTAAACCCACCTTTCCCGCTTCTGCTTCGATAGTCTACATTTTTCAAGGTTGTGCTAAATGTACGAGTATAGTTACATTTGTGATTTGAAGTTTATCTAGCTTTAACTCTCTATCAGGCAATTGTGTTAGATTGTTGCACATGTTATGTCGGATTTCGGATTGATGTGGACTTGGATGTGATTTTCATATTAAAACCGCAAAACAGGCACAGCATTGTTCATTTCTGTAGTAGATGTATGCCTTTGCGGTCGAACGGAATCAGTTGAGCTCTAGACGTCAAAGTGATAGGGCAGGATAACCAAGCAGAAGAACATGTACCAACCAAAAACGATTAATTTTTCTTTACGGCTTGAAACTTGGCCACAATGCATCAGAGGCATCCAAAAATATCAGCAGCGCGTTTGGATCTTACACAAGTCAAGCTTTATTCAAGCCTGACCCTCGTCAAACTGTTTGGTGAAAAAATCAAGAAACGCGGCAAATAGGGTCCCCAGGAGCTTACTAAGCAAAAGATGACGCGTCGGCTGGAGGTTTGCACATCTCTGCTTTCCTCGTTGCTTGTATGTTCTGGACCGTTTCCGTGTTGCAGAAAAGGCAAAAGAAAGAAGATTGATAGTTGAAGAAGAAGATTGATTAAATAAAGTTTGACGACTATCGGATAAAATCGCTGGAGTTTTTTTTTTTCAATCGAATTTTCCGAAAGTTGTCCCACGTATTCAGTATTGACCCCGTAAGACCAGAGACGATATCACCACAAAGCCATCGAATATTCTGCTCATGGCGCTCTTGAAAGCACCTGACGACCGCATCAAATCGCTGGTTCTGCAGGGCAAGATAGGAACTATTCGTGAAACGTACGCGCAAAGCCATTTCGAGTAAGATTTCTCGAATGAAAGATATGTTAAATATGACCCTAACAAGCTTCATGTGACCAATAGGTGATGCTGAATTGAATGTGAAGCACAAGATTGCGATAAATAGAAAATAAAACTGGTCTCCTCCGTATTTTGGTATATTTTTCTGCTTTCCAATTTCCCAACATAATGACCTCATTATGGTTCACTTCAATTTAAATAACAATACAATTAACGTATTTTCATATAATGGACTTTAGACAGCTCTTTTACACTACCTAATTGAGCACTATAATAGTTTTAACTCAATATCATTGTTGTAACAACTTAATTCGATTTTCCATGGCATAGCTTTACTGCCCTTAATTTAAAAATATGTATAACCATTGTATACGAAGAGAACACTATTACAAGAGTACATTCGATTTTAACCAAATTGACCTCAAGGGCAATTGATTCTTATAATCGAATTTTGACTGCACTCTTTTGTTGCACACTGTACGCGTACAGTGGCTTCCATTATCAAACCATCACGGCCTCAGCCATTAACGAGAGTAAACCTTTTCGGGACATTTTAATTGAATTGTTAAATTACCGCCTTTGGTATTATTAGCTACCCGGGTAATAAGAGTGAAATTTAATTGAACCATAAAATTAAAATGTAACTCATGCCCGACCGGCCCATAGTAAGTACGAGTAGTACGTGTACGAGTATGATGTGTGTCATTTAAGCTGCGGGTTTTATGATAGCGCCAGAAATGCGACAGATACACGCCAGATTTACGCCAGACTATTTATAGTAAATGCTAGTGTGCCGCGCGTTACGCCTTTAATTAGCTTCCTCAAAGCCCGAGAGACAATAAGTTGTCTCTCTGGCTATCGCATCGATATTGCGCCAACATTTCTGGTCTGGTCGGTTCTAGTGTGGTGTGGTGTAGTGTGGTGTTGTCTGTTTATCTAGGTTACTGGTGGAGACTTGAGATATCACAAGCATTCGTTTTCATTTGGCAGTATTTAGGTATTCGTAGGAAGTACGCAGAGAAGTTACATTTTGGTTTTGACAGATTTCTGTGCATTAGATTGGCGGACAAACTGGGAGACGGCCGAACTAACTATATTTGCCTGCGAGGTAGTGATTCTAAAAATACGCGTGTTTTGTTTTCGGAAACTTCCGCGAACGCATTCGATGGGATTGTAAATCTTTTCTTGTTTTCCTCATTTTTTATATTTTTTATTTTTTTTATTTTCCCTTTCGCAGTGGGGCTTTCAATAAACCTTGTACTGTGTTTACAGTAAAAGTGTTTATTTGTGTTGCTGGTTGTATTTATTTTTTCCTCACATATCTGAAGTTTATTGCACAAACGCGGCTGTACGGTGCTGGTGGTATGCTGAGATTGTTTCCATTGTAAAAAGTTGAAGTAGTAGTACTCGTATGTTTTTGTTGTGGATTACTTGAACTAAAAACAAAAAGTTATTGCAACTATCGGATTTAGCCCAGGGTATGTTGTTTTGTTTTGTTTTGTTTCGTGTTAGCTTTTTGTAGGAAACAAACTACTATAGTGGAAGAAGTGGAATTTAAGTAGTTAGAGTTCGATATTGATTTAATTTTTTTAGGACACACTCACAAGTTCGGAAGTTTAGGGTTCACGATAGAAGCTTATTTGTATTATTTAGAATAGTTGGTATACAACAGTTGTGGACAGAAGGTAAGTGGAAGATTTTTGACAAGCATGCTTGCTTAACCAGTCCTCTCGAAATACTGAATAAGTAGGGATGTGTTCTTTTACTGTGTGCCCTCACCGTCGAGCATTCAACCCATCTTCGGGTATTGTTCGATTCCGCTGCAGGAACTCTATTCCTAGCAGAGTTTTGCAATTTCTATTTTCACATTTTAAACAAACTTTGTTCACATAACTCAAAGGTACATATACGACGACTTGCGGGTAGCAAAGCAAAGTGTTTGTGTGCAAGTTGTTGTCTTCTTCTTATCCTTTTATTAACTCATTCCTCGCTATACGAACTTATGCGTATCGAGTTTCCGATTTTTAGTGCATCGATGCTGCTCCGCTTATGGGGTTGGCCAGTGTGCAAGTTGTTGTACATACACATAAATACAAATATCGATAAGTAGTTAAGTTTCGAGGTGAATTGTTAATAAAAATGTTGATTGTTTAATTTTAATTAAAAATTAATTTGAGAAAATTCAAATTATTTTGAATTTTACCATTTTGTATTTGTATTCAAACGAGAGAATACATTCTGCAATTAATTTCAAAACACAATTTCGGGCATATACCTACCACAGCTGGCTCTTATGAATGTTATCCAAGAGGCATAGTTTTCGACCTCTTTTCAAGCATTTGCGGTCGTATGTGTTCAATCCGTCGATTGTTGTTGGTTTGTCAACGTTGACTAGTGAATTTACGTATCCCTAAAGAAAATAATTAATTGCAGACTAATTTGCAGGTCCATTGCGCGAAATAATGCGTTCATCGGATGTTTCCTTCAATAAGTTCGTTGTTTCGTTTGCAGTATGGCACGTAGCGCCATCTTGTTGGAACCACATACGAGTAGGTATCTTCCATATTCATGATATTCAATCGGGGAACAAAAAAGTCATTTATCATGGCTTTGTAGCGAATATCAAGGGCCTTAACATACTGATTAGCTTTATTTTTGCAAAAATATAGTCCAATGACTAGCTCGCAAACCGCAACAAACTGTTCCTCCTGCGTATTATCTTCGCTCCAAATATGACAATTTTGCTTATTGACATACCCATTAAGTCAAAAATGAGCCTCATCGCTGAACACAACTTTTCGGTTAATCACCGGATCCAATGAGAGTTGATTTAGGGTCCATTAATGGAAATTTTGACGCAACCGATAGTCATTTGGCTTCAATCCTCGCACGAACTAAATCTTCTCAGTCTTCAAACCAAGAACTTTGAGTAAAATTTTACATAAAGTGGACGAATAAATACCAATCTGTTATAAATAACGTCGAATCGATAGATTTCGATTTTCTTCAACACTCCTGAACGAATTCAATATTCACTTTAGTACGCACTGTTTTTTTTGCTTCTCGGTCACACTGCATCTTCCAAAGGTAATGTTGTGCGAAGGCAGCCAACAATACGGCGTAGAGCGGCTATAATATGGTGCAAGTGCTATAATAATTTTAGAACAAAATTTCCAAACGTTGTTGAAGCGTGTATCTACTGGTATGTCGTCACGATAAATATTGAAAATAAAAATCAGACTGACACCCTTTATTGTTCGCTCCGAAAATGTGCTAAAGAAGCACCCTTTTTCGCATTCATGTAAATATGAAATGTGATTTGAATAATTGCCAATTGATCATAATAAAGAAACCAATAGAGTCCGAAACGTACGGACATCCATAATACTGGTGGAGTGTCTTGCGTCGATAGCAATGTCATCAATCTGGTTGACTGTTGATTGATCAGGAGTTCTCCAAGTCCCCTTGTGTATATCGAGATGTGGGAACCGCGTGCTACCTACGACAATGGTTCGCACCGCCGCAAAGTCGATTAGCCTGAATCCGTTATCGGAGTTGGTGTCGTGCAGGCTATATTTTCCGATCGTTCCACCAAGATACCCTCTCTTCCTAGCTTTGCATTAAAATCACCAAGGACAATTTTAATGTCATAGCTAGGGCATTGCTCGTAGGTCTTGTTAAGGAGCTCATAGAAGGCATCCTTGGTGTCGTCATCTGTCTCCTCTGTGGGGGCATTTAGCCTTAATGCGGATTGCTACGAGGCGTTCGCTCACATGCCTAAAGGTCAGGACTTTTTGTCTTAGTCTGCCTCCGACAACAAATCCGCATCCAAATAATCGCTGCTTTTGCCGTCGAAAGCAATTGCCGTAGTTGATGTCGCAGTTTTTCATCTTCTTTTTGTCCGTCCATCCCATCGCATTTCTTGAATGACGGCTATGTCTGATTTGTAGCAGTCTAGGGCTTCCGCTAGTTGCTCGGCTGCACGTGGTCTATTAAGGGATCTAACATTCCACGTGCATATTCGAAGCTCATTGTCCTTAAATCGTTTGCGTGGGTTCCCAACAGTAGATCCCTCCATATCCGAGACTTGTTGATGCTTCGTAACTTCTTGTTTTTGTTAAATGGGCGGACAGTTGCCCCGGCGGCACAACCCCCAACCTGGAGGACCAGTTCCATTTTTAATGCCCCTAGGACGAGGGATCGGTTACACCGAAGCCAGTTCCAGGATGTGAACGCTGCCGTTGGCCCAAATATGTCGGAATAGCCCGGATAAATTCTTGTTTTGTTTTTCCGACACTAATCCTGATTTATGGCGCAGGAAACTCCCCATTTGTCCCCTTCACTTCGCAATCTCAAGTGAGATTCCCAGATGGCGCCACGGGGAGGCGTGAAGTAGGGCTTATTAGCATAGCTGTAAGATGTTCTGCTGCAGAGGCTCATTCTCGTTATTTAAGGAACCAGCACCTGTCGGAAGATGCTACTTCTACGAGGCCTATATTTTCTTTACTAAGTTCTGGCACTGTCGTCTATTTGTTCGCATTTTATCTAATAATGAAAATTGGGTCTCAAACTTTTGGATCGTATAGCGAATTGTGCATTTGGTAGGCCGGTTACGTGTACCACAAGTTCTTCTTAACACACGAAACACATTGTATAATCTACATTGATTATTTTTAAAAGGAAATAACAAACAATAGCGTTGGCGAATAATATGCTAACTGATTGAACAAGTTTAACGACGATTTGAAAGAAAAACGTCAACATTTGGCCTAATAGATAGAGTCCTTTTATCAAGAAAGTGTTCTCGAGGGTAATCGCCATGGTGAAATTTAATAAACATCACTTAGGATTTATGCCTTATCTGCCGTATTCTCCGAATTTGTAAATAGCTCAATGATCCAAAAATAAGAGAAACATTGGGCAAAGTTATTGTATATCGGTTTCAAAGAATAATATGCTGAGTGTCCTAGAGTTATAACGTAATAGAGGAGACGTAGACCCAGATGGCAAATGCAAAGCTACGAGTTCATCTTTTATCGATCAGCACATGGCGAATTTAGCTGTCGATGGATTCGTTTACCGGAAGACCTTGAGCTGTAAAGTATGGGCTAGAGGCAGTTGTTATTTCATGAAACTTTTTTTTATTATTAATCCAGTTAGAGCGTCCTTTCTTACTATAAGTTTTAATATTTAATTCCATGAATATGTATGAATACGTATAACTTCGGGCAATTTCTATCTACAAGTTGGTAAAAATCCGCAGCTGCGAAGTCGATAAGCGTTAATTATAGAGCTATGCCATAGAGGATGTACTTCCTGAGTGTGTTATTAAATACGTGCTAATTCCTAGCGTTGCATTAAAATATCCATGGTGTATCCTTCTCTTTTGCTGAGGTGTGAGCGCTGAAAATTTGTATTAAACTGAATTAAAATTATTTTTTAATTATGTTTTTCTATAATTATTACTTTGGCCATTAACACAGTCAAACTCTTGATTCATATCAACCACTCCTATAAACAAACCTCTACAAATAAGGGAGCCCACTTGTGTTTATATTTATAGAAATTTTCTTATTCTTTTGTGCAGTTTACATCTTAGTACTTCATTTGTAAATTGAATTTGCATCTACGATAGGTGTATCTGATCTGACCAAGTACTCATAAGTTAGAATGCTAACAACGAGTTAAGTAATTAACCTACAACATTATGCAACTGTTACGACCAGATACGACCACAGCAAATGCTAATACTTCAGTCACGTCTTAGCAACCGAAATTGGACTCTACGAGTATATATGATTTGTTTCAATATAGAAATATGATAGATACAGACAGAGATTTAAACAGCATGAGGATCAATAATTTGCGTGCCATTTGCGCGCTGAAACAGAAATGGTCTCTAATAGTTTTTAAAAACAAGTTATGATGCAATTCAATTATTTTTTTTCTTTCAAAAAAAAAAACTTCTTGAAGTCGGTTTTGTGATTTCTATTAAAAATGTAATTGGTGTACCGTTAAATGATTTGTAGAACACGTTTCCTGTTAATTTTCAATGGAGCGTAAAATTTGGCGGGAATTATACGGGTATCTTATACTCGTAAGTCTATCGATTATTTGACTAGCTCAAGCGAAAGTATTATAATTGGGCAGTAAGTCCATAAGGGAAATCTTTTGAAACTGTGACGCATTTACTCGTAAATATTTTTCAATAAATTCGCCATTTGTCTAAAAGGCCTTGAGCTAAATTATCAAACAAATTTGCTAATAGGCGAAGCTTGATCTGGAATGATGAGTTCATTTATATTTGCAAACTCTTCGCCGTAAACAAAGACTCAGATACTAGATTTAGCTGGATCTCAAGGCTATTTAGCACTTCATTGGCGTATTGATACGAATATGTTGGTGGAATGATTGGTATATTTGTACAATATAAGATCAAGCTAAGGACTACTGCAAAGCTAAATAGAACCCAACAACTTTTATCGGTAAAATATCTAGCTCTAGAAGGACGCACTGGCATTGCAGTCCACAATAGTCTCATTTAATTGATTTGTTTAACAATTCCAACAATATATTATATGGTATATACATTCTTGAAATCTTTATAAGGACTTCATTAGGCTTAGTACTAACTCTTCCTTAAACCACGTTTATTGAAACGACGCACAAAGTTTTATGGTTGTGCGAGAAGAGTGCTAGACTGTAATAGGCAAGATGTACCTTTTCTCATAATTGGTCAGAAGAAATGTTGCCAAATTTATCCATGCGCAGTGTGAGTGTATCAGGTAGTTAGATACATAAGCATTAGTCGTTTCTTTTTGTTCAGAAATTGTTTTCCAATTGCCATAAAATGCACAAAACCAATTTAATGCTGAAACCGTTATAGAATATATTGTTCAATTAGTTTGCATTTTTCGTTGCGTTTTCCGAAGCGTTTTAAACTTAATTTGGAATGAATGTATGGAATTCGCCATATTTTATAGAAGAAGCATGGAATTGAAGCTCTAAAGAAATCCTAAATGTGTATGTCGAACGTGTTCTCAGCGAATCCAAGTATCGACGTTGTTTGTAAAGTTTAGAAATTGCAATTTTGACCAAAAGAATGAACCTCTTCGGGTATGCCAGAAGAGCTAAACGATAAACTTCGAAAGTCCACCGTCGAAAGAAATCTCACTGTTATGTTATCCATCGACACCGAATAAATATGAAAAAAGTTATAAAGTTGGAAAAATGGGTGCCACGCTATCTATCCCAGAATAATCTTCAGCAAAAAATCGAGGTTTGCACGAAGTTGAACCGAATCGTTACCGGGGAAAAATGGGTTGTTTACAGTAACATTAAACGTCGCAACATATGCCTTAGTACAAAAGACAGTCCAGTATAACATAAATACAAATAGACTTCACTCGCTCAAGGTGTTCTTTCCAGACTAACAACAGAAATCTCCTATTAATAGGTGTACGGCCCCATCTGGGAACACTCGCACACAGTCACAGGAGTTCGTTTGGAAAAAAATAGTGCATAAGCCTAATTTTCCAGCCTTAACCCCTTCAGATAGCCATCTGTTTCGAAGTATGCAAAGCTTCCTTGATAGAACAATTTTAGATTTTACACTACTATTTTCGTCCAAGCCAAACTATTATTAAAGTGACGGCATTGACAAGTTACCTGCGAGGTTGTGGGCAGAAGTGTTGGATAACGAAGAAAATTACATTGACGACTAAATTTTTGCATTTAGTCCAAATTAATTGATATTAAACAGACATTCAAAAATCGCGCAAGCTGATACATTAACTAAGAGGATCATTATTGGCATCACCGCGAAAGGATGATGATTGACAAATATATATAAATATACTCGTAAATCACCTAACACAAAAGCATAATCTCTTATCTGATCCAATAAGCCAACTGTTTTTATCCAAACTACATGAGATATAACTTTAAAAACTTTTACCTCTAGTTAATCTAAGGCCATAATTCTGCTATCCACGGAAATGTCTTAATTTTTTTTTAAACGTCTTGTTTTGCAGTTGTCCTTGAAATCCAAACAAACAGCGATTAAGACAAATGGTTTGTCTCCTGTTTTCGACGATGATATGGTATGATACGAGTACTAGGGTGTTTTCAAGAATTCAGCCGGCTGCACAGATAGTGCAGCTGACCGTTCAAATATTCAGACTTAAAGGCGGCTACATGCATCCTTGCTTTCAAATATTCAGATAGTAAGGGCAGCGCTGCACATTTCCTGCAGCAATTTTTTCTGGCTGCTCTGGCTGCACAACATAAACAAAGATAGAAGTTTCTGTAATGTTGATTTTTGTTTCGAGATAGAGACAAAAGCTCTAAAGCAGAATTTAATAATATTAACTTTAATGACATCTTTCGTATATTTTGAGAGAAGTTAGCTGTGAGTCTTTCAGTTCAGCAGGGATGCGGCTGCAGCGCAGCAGGCTGAATTCTTGAAAGCACCCTATATGTCATTTTATTTACCAGTGGAATTTAGGAAGACAAAGTCAATTAGTACCTAAAAGTGTGAATTGTACCGTAAAAGCCATTCGTACTAGGTACTTTTTTTCTCAGCAGCATATAAATAAGTTTTGCCCTACCTTAACCCAATTTTGTCTCTTCCGCTTAAGGCACCAATGACTTTGGTCCACGAAATTCTCCCATGTTCTCAATATCAACACTGTGTTACAGCCGCTTAACGTGTCTATCTAATAAAATATACAGTTGCCTAAGTTCACCCCGACTCCTAAGCAAGGATATAACTTTGCTATATGTCATTTGCTTAAGAACATAGGACCATAATTGCGTTAAGCTTTTCCAAACCAATGTCTTCTAAATGAATACACATTACGTAAAGCTTCATATTTGAGACCCTAAGTCCTATACATAATATAGAAGAACGGTAGGAGGATTGAGGACGCAGGTCCCTCATAATACCGTGGCTGATCGATTTCGGTAAGCCGTAGTCCATCTCTTCAGTGTCGCCTTGTACACCTCATATTCGGTGGTCACGAGAAACCCATCACATAACATGTAGCATCTCTGATCACTTGCTATCAATGCCGACACTGGTCGTCACACTTCTTAGAACCATGAATTAGAAAAGACCACGCCAGTCTCTTGAAACAGTTTGGCATTGAATATATTTGCAATCTTTCTTCTGAATCTCAGAATTTAGGATGTGCCTATTTGAATATTAGTTGGAAGAAGATCATTCGACTCTGTCATGGGTACATCGAAACCTTTGTTGTGTGGGAAAATGTGTCAATTACGAATACATAGATCCTCTGCAAAATCTGATTCCGTATTCAGATATAGTGTTTTACAGTGTTTTTTTTTTTCATGTAATTCCCTTGTGTTCTATACTCCAACATATTGATGTTAGTGAACAAAAAAAAAAGTCGCGGAACCAAGTTTAATGAGCACGATGCAAGTGACAGTAATTCGCACCGTATTTCATGCAATTTGGCCACGGCGATTTCAGATGAGTGAGCTGGTGGATACGTTCTTATCAAATCGACCATGAAGTCCTACGAGTACGTCATTTCTTCAAAAAACACATGAGCACTCCAACCGATTTGATCGCCTTTGCCTTCTTCGGATCAAATTCGCATTGAAAAATCCATTGTTTTAATTGTTGGATGCAGGTCTTATCAACGGTAACGACTCGAAGCAAAAAGTCCTGTGGATTTCGCTTCAAAAGCTTTAAACACTGCTTCGAAAATAACAGCCGTATACATTTATTCTCCACTGTAAGCTTAACTTAGCATGTAAAGTGTTGATGACCGATTTGTACGATGGCATGAACCTTTTTTTTCAATGATTTTTTCAGAATTCACGTCTATTGGGCGGCCTGGACTCCTCATCAATAACAACTGTACGTCCACGTTTAAATTCGTTGAACCAATATTTTGCGGTTGTCATAGATGGTGAAGGGTCCAAAAGATGCAGTCTTTCTTCTTCTTCGCTTTTTTTGTGCGTTTTGCCAAAAATCGATATTGCTCTTTTTTCAATGTATCAAAAACCTTTAAATGGATGTCAAATTCAAACTAGCCAATGAATCAATCTGAAATTTTTTATGGCATCGTTTCAAAGATGGTAGAACTTAAGTCGAGGCCAACTATTCTTAACAATGTCATTTGCATTTAAAAACAGGTATTCCCTAATCGATCGTCTTATGTTAACGACTTTAATCTTAATGCAAATGTTATTATTCATTTCTTATCATCAGTGGACCCTAGAACTTCTTACGTAAGTCTTTTCCTGATGTTAAATTCGCACCCAATTAAGCACTTCTTTAGTTCGCTTTATTTTTTAAAAATAACAAATATGCTATAATAATTTGATTCTTCTTTTGCCCAAACGACCCCAAAGAGTCCAAACACTCCACTTACACAATGGTGCTTTCAAAACCACGGTGTTAGCCAGTTAATTCGACTACACAATCTTCAGCCTGGACAAGATGGTGTGTAAAGGGATACCAGGGTAAAATAAGATCTGCTAACATTTATTTTGTACTCTTTCGACACCCTGAATGGATGCCGGCAAATTCTTAAATAACATAAGCTCCATCTATTTCCTTCAATACAATAGCCTAATAATTGATTCGTGGATTTACTTTGCATGTACCATGGTGGATAAACACTCTTTGTCTGTCTCGTTTAATTAATTAACCAGACATTCCATTAGTCGATTCTACTTTAACTTATTGTTCATAAAATTTCTATATTAACTCCGAATTAAAAAAGATATTTTTCAAATTCCTGCAAAAAATGGCTGGCTCATTTCAGTCCTTGCGGAGTAATGAAGCCTTTAAATAAATGAATCATTTCATGACTAGAGCTTAACATTTCATATTACTTGAGGTCAGTATTCCCAAGCAAACTGACCTTCGTGTATCGAACTGTCGGACTTTCTACTTCAACCCATTTTTACACATAATAACTAAGAAAATGGTATATGTAAGTATGTGGTAAAATTTGCCGCAGACCACAAAGGAAAAAAGGAACTCATTAATTCGTTACATTGCACGCGAGTGTAACCTACGCAACATTAAACTGACTTGTCTACCCGAATATTTGCTATTTTCATTTTACAGGCCCACGTGCAGTCTAACATCAAATAAACCTAAACCTAAAATGTAAATCAAAAATTAAAAACAAAAATTGAAAGTCACCAAGGACATAATTAAATCAACTACATAACATAAACCCCCGAGTCGATATTACCCACAATCAACACGCAATTACAATTTACCTTGGTTTAAATTTCGGTCGAGAGTTTCTCTTAAACTCTTTAACACGCAAGGTACAAAATTATATTTAAAACCGTAATTACATGCTGCAATTAGTGTTCAGTGGAAGATGCAACTTAAGCATGAATCACAAATAGGACGTGAATCAAATTAAATTGTAAAGAGAAGAATAAAAAAGAAGAAGACCATAATTGAGACGACCGGTCGAACAATGTATTGTAGTTCTTCGCCTGCATGCAGTCGTGGGGGTACCCACATTCCAATCACTTATATCTAACTGCTCTTTTCTAATTAGCCCCACCATAGTTATAAGGGTTTTTGCCTCTGAACAACGTTGAATAGTTTTTCCTTTTCATTGTCTGAACTAAGACAAATGACAATGACTTGCATGCCAGTTCTCGTTACTCCTACCCGAACAGTAGTCACCCAGTCAGATACTTCTTGTCTATCTGTAGTCTTAACAATCATGGGAATTATACCAAAGTACAATCTCATTTATGAAAACTAAAATCGGTTGCCTGACTTGATGATGTTTTAATCGAACTCTATTTCTTTGTTTCAGTTTCATTAGAGGCAATAACAACCATAGTACAGACGATGCCGGTCATGTGAATGAACTCTAGTCCAAGTGTGTATGTGCGATCAATCATTAGTGTGATAGAGAGAAATAATTAAGTCGGAGACCGCTTAGCGATGCCATCACTCAGACAGAAGGTCACAACGTACTTTCGTCAATTGAGTTTCATTGCCGATTCGAGAGATGGTCCCCGTAGCCCGCGTAAAACCGAAGATGACGGCGGTTTCATTACCAAATATTTGGAAGGGTAAGGCTTCACTTTGATTCTAATTACATTACTGGTATGATAACTCTTAACTAATTTTCTATAGTCGCATGGAAAGGATATTTGTACCAGGGCCAGAAGTGTACAGTGGAGAAAATCCTACTGACATGCCGGAACTGTCACTGACAGCATACTCCACTGGGCCGAATAGCATAACATCAGCCTGTACTGGTCCAGATGATGGCTTAACCGGAATTAAACGCTCCAAATTGCATTTAAGTGCCGGCTCCGACATAGACTTTATCGATACAATTCAGGACAATGAGGCCATGGAAGTGCGTAAAAGCATAAGCAATCATAATAAATTTAAATTGAATTCTAACAAGTATCGTTCGGATCAAAATGCTAACAAGACGATCATGAATAGTGGAAATGGTGGTGGTGGTGTTGGTGTTGGTGTTGGGGTTGTAACACCTGCTGTGCGTTCAAGAAGGAATTCTAAAATAGAACAGTCCAGCACTAACAAAGATGCCACATTGAACGCGAACGTTAACACTGCGGATAATAAAAAAGGTACAACAATTGTTGTTAGCATGATAAGCAGCACAATAAAGTCGAACACTGCCGCCCAGAATGGCACAACCAATACAGCCGCCGTCGCCACCGCGGAAACCACCGACACCGAGCAAAGCAACAAGAATATAATTAACGCAAAGACTGATTTTACGGAAGAAATCTCCATGAATGGCCATAATGGTGTTATTACACCACCGCTACCGCCGACACTTGCTGAAACGAAACCGATTGCTGAAAAGAAAAACGATGACGCTTCACGCTTATTGCGTGAAGCCGTCTCAAATCAGGCTTTAATTATGGAAAATGGATCATTGGCAGAGCCTGTAGCTGGAGTCACAAATTGGAAGATGGAATCAGAGAGTGCCTATGGAATATCTGTATCTTTGTATGAGAATAATATGTTAACCAAGGAACCAATGGGTAATCCCATTGCTGATTGTTACGGCATGGTTGTGCGGGGCAATGCTTCAGCTATGGCACTTGCTGATGGTGTTAATTGGGGTAAACAAAAACAAAAAAACGATATTCGATAAAAAAAATAATAATGAAATCATCTTACAACGTTTCTTTAATTTCTAGGTGACGGTGCCCGATTGGCAGCTCGTTCTGCCGTTCATGGATGCCTTGATTATTTAGACAGAGCGATTTTTGGTATGGCACAAGAATGCATGGCTACCTCGACAAGTGAGGTGTTTGTTTCTCTATTACGAAGTCTGTGGGAGGGTCATGGTTGTATTTTAGAAGTCGGCGGGGCCTTAAGTACATTAACAATTGCTGTAGTTTTACCATTAGCTGAGCCATATCTTGGCAAATATGTAGTGTGTGCGTGCAATGTTGGAGACTCTTTGGGATATGTATATTCCAAGAAGTATGGTGTTCGAGAATTCACCCAAGGTAAGTTTACAAAGGCACAGATTTATGTTATTTATTTGATTAATTTTCTTTTTTTCTTTATAGCTTCTCATGATATTCATTCAATGCGTGACATGCGTGATGCTTTAGGAGCCTTAGGTCCTGCCGATGGAAATAAACCAGAACTCAGCAATCTCACATTTTCCATGACCACAGTCGAACCCGGCGACATTGTATTTCTTACCTCAGATGGGATAAGCGATAATTTTGATCCAGTAGTTGGTAAATTCGCCGAAGCATGGACACCCGAAAGTAAGCTTCTAAAATACGAAGGGCAGCATTCTCTGGGTGTCCTGGCACCAAAACGTCAAAATAAAAGTGCATCAGCGATTTATTCTCGCTTGCATCGTGGGGAACCGGCACCTGCAGATCTTATGACACGCAGCATGAATGCCGCCCAACCGTCAATACCGTCTCGTCCGCAACGATCAAAGAAAAGCTCCTCACCAGAGAATATTGCTCCTCATAGTAGACAACTTGATAAATCTTCTAGTGTATCCAGTGTGCCAAGTCGTCCAAAGTATATGCGCTCCCATACCGTAATCGAACCGAGAGTGCAACAACAAACACAGCAAATAATCAAAATACCAAAATCAATACTTGGTTTGCCTTTGGTCACTGGACCACAGCGTCACGCCTTAACCTTATATCGTCTGGAAGATCTACTCAGCTATGGTACTAGTGGAACTTTTAGTCCCTGTTCATCCGCCCGGCGACTCTGCCATCTTTTAATCGACTTTGTTCGCATGATAACATCCGCTCGTCGGAAGACTCTCGAACAACGAGAACTTTTCTATAAATTAGCCACCGGTCCTGATGGAATTAAGCGTGAAGTGGAATTGAATCGTATGCAACATCGTGCAGCCAGGAAGCGTGTTGTCGATAGTAGTGGATTTTCGTCGCTCCCAGGGAAGTTAGATCATGCTACAGTTGTGGCATACACTATTGGATCTGGTCTACAGTCGAAAGAGTTTAAAGAGACAAACTTTTAAGACGCACATCCATAAAAGCGATGGTGTTCTTTTTCCTTTCTAATGGTTTTCATTTTAGAATCTCACCTCAGATCGACTACAATTTGGTTTCTATGTAGAGAGCTTATTAAGATTAAGTTTTTACAATTTAGGAAAGTAACACATAGCTTTAGTATAATGTGCGAATGAAAGGATGTTATACGCCATGTTAAGTTTATTTTTATTTTATTTCTTTTCTTTTATTCCTTAATTTTTCGTTTTCATTTGTAGCTTTATTATTATTATTTTTATGATTTTTTTATTTGTGATATACGATAAAAATAAGTTTCTAGTTGGTTGAACGTTTATTTTGAGTCATTTCTATACATCACACATATGATGTGGATTGTTTTGGTTTTGAAATTAAAATTCGTGACCTTTGTTTCAACGAAGATGCTGAATGAAGATAAATAGATATACACTTATCTAACGGAGTGTGTATATCTTATTTTTACAGAAGTAATCCTTAAATGAAGAGTGAATTGAAAGATTTGATATTGATAAAGAGTTTTAAACTTATTAAAGATACCAATTTACACAGCAAAAACAACACAAATACCCAATTGTAATGAGCAAATGTATTTTTTCATAGAGAAATAAATGCAATTTTAACTTTCATAAAATACAAAGGTAGTGATACTTATTTTGGTGACTGTAATTGGGGTGGGCTCGATGATTCATTTCAAACAATTTAACAATTAAAAGACAATGAAAGCCGTCAACATGGCAATGCAAACTTATGAAGTAGGACTACGCATTAACTGGATTTGTTTTACGAGGCCTCAGCTTGCGTAAAGCATATAAATGATATAGCTGGCAGTCAGTGAGAAATCATTGCCGTATTTGAGCTTACTTAATAAGTTTACGTCCAAAGCCACAAGTTATAACCAGGGCCTTGGAAAAGAGATGGAAGGAGACCTTACCTGGCAAACGGTAACGTCATTAACCCTAAAATATGTTGCCGAAATTTTTTTTTCAAATTTAACCTTTGTCCTTGAGAAAACAGGGAGACTCGGCCCACAAATTGTGGGTCTCCCTTGTAAAAATTATAAGAAATTGACTGATTGCGACCCGCGTCTACCCAGGGCAGATTTTATAATGCTTTAAACAAGCACGAACAGTAAATTATAAACTTTGTACTAACAAAAAGTTTGCCTATGCTATGACATACTCGTACATTTATATGAAACGGTGAAGTATTGTGACAAAGAAGGGAAGTATGGTGAGCCATTAAGCATGCTATTCGCAATTTTTAGAGTTGTTAACTACCCTTACTATCTGTACCTGAGAAAAACTTTCTCGATAATACATACAATGTTGTGCAAGACAATAGAAACGAAGGTAGTTTAATTTTTGATGATTTGTATTTATTTTTCTAAACAACAAAAGTAATGATTGGTATTTGTTAAGGTACAAACAAAAAAAAAACAGTTGTTGTAAGTCCTCATAATAGAAGGATGAAGATAGGGGTACTTTGCTAATATCGGTTATTTTATCAGCTGCATTAAAGAGTAATGACGAAACGATGAGGTAACATGATAACTTTACGGTTGAGCATTAACAATAGTCCTAAAGCAATGCCCCGTGATAAATATAGCAACGAATTGAAATCAGTTGTAATAAAAGATTTTCTAAGCAGAATGTCAAAAGCTCTGTTCCTAAGAAATACAGTATAAATCGTTGTACAGTTCGGCGATTAATATAACATTTAAAAAAAAAAAACGGTAAGCGTTATAATGGTGCATTCAGGTGGGACACCGTGAAAAACTACGAAGAGAGTGGACCAACAAATTTGCAATTAATTCGCAATGAATGCTTACCATATATCACCTCGAATGAAATTGTAAGTTCGTTGGAATTTATCGTTGACCCAGGCACAGTAAGAAGGCGAGCCATAGAGAACGATATAAAAAGTTACAGAGCAGCCAGTTAACCAATGTTCAAAAAAGGTAGTTTTTAAAAATCTAATTTCAATGCAAATATCTATTATAGAATGACATGTTTTTTCGAAATAGACATCAATATGCGAGTAAATATCTGAGTTTGCCCGCGAAAATATTGAAAACCGTCGTTTCTAGTGATGAATCGAAAACAAATTTGACTTATTCGGATGGCATGTCCACAGTGAGGCCCCATAGAGATGAGCAACTTAATCCCCGTGTTTATTAAGTAACTCATTGCACAGTGGTGGTGTAGTTATATTGTGGACATATTTCTCGGTAAATGTTGTTTGCCCTTGCTTCGAAAATAAAGATACTATGAATGATTTCGTGCACAAAAACCATTAAAAACGCATATGATACAGTACGCAGAATGGGATAGGTATGCCACTTCCATATGTATTTCAACATGATAACGACCCGAAGCGCACATCAAAGTGGTTCAGGGGATATTAAAGACACCATTGGGCTCAAGTCCTGGATTGGCGGCCCAGTCCTACGGCTTGAATCCTATCGAAACTCTTTTTGGGACGCGTTGCTGGAAAACTGTTCAAATAAAGGGGATGGAAAGAAATACCCCAAGCTATTATTAATAATTGGCTACCTCAATGCCACGAAAATGTGCTGCAGTTATAAAAAAAACAAGGGCTGCTATAAAAAAATTTGAATTTAATTTGTTTCTTCTGTTTTGCACAACACTGTATGATGAGCAATGTCCGAAATAAGGGCTGAAAGTAAGGAAGGACATTGTTGGTAGGACAGTTTGACATCAAGTTTGGCAGCGGATTAAGACTTATTGATGATAAATTAAGACGAACTATTGTGAGGAGATATATGGTAGAAAAGCTGCAATCGTAAGCTATCCTCAAGATCGAATACATGAACCTATCCGTTATATTGTGTGAATGTCTGAAAACCCATCGTCAACATCTTACTTTTCAGACAACCACGAAAAGGAGCCTAATGTATTGCGATGTCTGCAACAATAAAGACAAGGACAAAAAAGGACATCTTCAACGCGTACCGGTTAGGAAGAAAAGCGAGGAGACGAACATCCTGCAAAATACGCAGTCTCCTAAGATGATCGAAACAATATCTTACTTCTAGTTAACGAAAGCATTTAAAACAATGTGTCGGACCTCGGAACTGTCTAACCAAATTACAACAGATGTGGATGTATGTAGAACAAACATCTGATGTTGATGTACTGCTAAGTCGTTAAAGATTTCAAAAAAAAATTCTTATATTTGGCTTTGTACTCGAAAGGGAGGAATGTTAATCAAAAAGAAATGGGTATTCGAGAATCAAGGACATTTTTTTGCTGAGCACATCGACCAAATAGACAGTATGCATTTGGTTAAGAGGACTTTTAAATCTCAAAGAAAGGCTGTCGTTTTATGAACAACTTTTAATGGCCGCGATAAGTTTTTTTCAATGCAGATAAATGATTACTTGCATTGCCTTAATGTTGCACCACTGTTGACGGAACTATTACTGGCCATTTGTTGGTGGAAGCAATACTCTGTAGAGGGTTCAGGGCAAACAGATAATTAAAGTACCTTTTAGGGTTACTTTGCTGTGATCGTCCATCGGATTCAATTGGAAGACTTAATACTTCTAGGTAAAAATCTCAGCCAGTAGGTATGAGAAAAAAGCCCTGATGTAGAACCGCCTCTTGAAGTCCGGATTTGAAAGTATGGGTGCAGACACCAAAGTCGCCTTAAGCTTATCAAACGCGTTAAGAGCTTCGTCTGTCATAGTGAAAGTTTGTCCTTTCTTAAGGCAGTCCGTCATAGGCGCGGATAGTCCGGCGAAGTTAGGAATAAACTGCCTATACCACCCTGTCATCCCTTAAAACCGACAAAGTTGCTTAGTAGTCTTTTTCTACCGCCAGCACCTTGTGTAGATCCGTTTTTAGACTGCCATCGCCGGCGATATACCCAAAGTCCTTTATTTCGCAATAGCAAAACTAGCATGGGATTCGAAATCTTGAGAACAAACCAAGAGGTCATCGAGGTAGACAAAGACATTCTCCTTCAACCGATGGGGAATGACCTTGTCCATTAGCTGACACATTCTCTGGGCCTCGTTACACAGTACAAACGGCATCACCGTGAACTGGTATAAAGGCCGCCCCGGAACTGTGAAAGCTGTCTTCTCTCTAGATTTGGCCTCCAGAGGAATCTGCCAAAACGCATCTTTTAAATCGATAGCAGAGATATATCTGACATCTTGAAGGTGACTTAGTAGGCCATCGATGTGGGGAAGGGGGTAGGCATATTTCTTGTTGACCTTGCGTGAATCTAAGCACAATCGGTTCTTACCTGGTTTTCTTACCAAGACAACTGGCGAACTCCAGGCACTACTGCTCTTTTCGATTACCCCTAACTCGATCATTTGATTCAGCTCGTCATATAAGTGTTTGTATCGCTGGCGAAATGGGGTAATGTCGTTGTCTGATAGGAACTTGCTATTCCTCCACTTCTATTACATGTTCTATAAGCTTTGTCCTGCCTAACCCTAGGACTGCGAACGACGGAAACTACTGTTTTACCCTCTCAAATTGCGACGTTTGTTCTTGAGTTAGGGCTTGTGTTGTGTTCAGTCGGCAATGGAAAATTTAGTGCTGAAATAATGTTAGGAGCGATTGCGAAACCTTTTTAGAAATCGACCCCTAAATATAATTCCTGTTGTAAATTCGGGACCACGAATATTTCTAAGTCCCTTGTTCTGCCATACCATGAGACAGGAGATGTAAATTGTCCTAGTATTATCAGTTCCCGTCATCTGTGCGTATATCAGTCATCATATTTGTTAGGGCGATGTTATTCCGTTTTAACGAGTCTAGCGCCTCTTTTCCCAAGCAGGTTAAGGTTGGGCCACTGTCTACCGAGGACATCCCCTCCCGCAATCTTTACTTGGGCGAATGGTCTATTGTCGTTTCGTACACTTATCACTGTTTTGAGGGATATGGGAATAATGAGTTTTTTGAGAATAGACTTGCTAATCGCGGCAGGCGATGACTTGGTAAGGAGCATACACCAACTCATCTGTAAAATATGGTCGGATGAAAGTGTGCCCGATGAATGGAACCTCAGCATTGTTTGTCCGATTCTCAAGAAAGGAGACCAACTACAGAGGCATCAGTTGGTCCTTAACATCGCATATAAGATCTTATCTGCCGTATTGTGTGAATGCCTGAAGCCGTTCGTAAACAACCTGATAAGTCCATATCAGTGTGGCCTCAGGCCAGGAAATTCACACTACGGCAGATCTTGGAGAAGACCCATGAGCTTCAGATCGATCGAACATCGTACTTGAAAGAATAGTGCAAAACTCACGAGCAAACCCAAGAGGCACTATCTTTCAAAAGTCCGTCCAACTACTCGCATACGCCGACGATATTGACATAATCGGGAGAAAGCAGCGTGATGTCAGTGGCGCTTTCGCGAGTATTGAGACGGAAGCCGAAAATGGGTCTAGCGGTCAATGAGGGCAAGACCAAGTATATGCTGTCAAGCAAAAAGGACAACTAACACCGACGTCTCGGGCAGAACGTCACCCTCGACAGATATAACTTTGATTTAGTTAAGGACTTTGTCTACCTCTGCTCTGCTATAAATACAATGAATGCATTTTGGGCGCCGTTGAAGTTGAACGTCGAACCTTTCGATTTGAAAGGCAATACAATATGACTTGAGCCACGGTCACTTAGATGTAGATGGTCATATGGTCCAACAACTCCTTAACCAGCATACACATTTTCAAGACAAATACTTTATGTCTTGGTTAGTTCATCCAGAATCAGTTTCCCATCCGTGTTCGAAAAAATCATGGGTTAATTTTCGCTATTGTGAGTACCACCTGGAGTGGTCTGGATGTCGTCGACACTTAATTCAACATCTCGAACCGATTATATACAGAACTTTATAAGTGCGTTGTTTCGCCGGGGATATTTACAAAAACTGACTTTGAAGTCGTTTCTTCACAAAGTCATTTCGAATAGAAGGCAATTTCAATCTCAAAACAAGCATAATATTTACTAAGTTTAACGAATTGAAGAAAAGCTACTGCTTACAGAACTCACTCTCAGTATTAACTAAGATGCAATATCTAACTACATATATGAAATCAGAAAAAAGAAAATTGCTAGCGACATAATAAAACATTGAATTTATACTCTATTCAGTAAAATAGCACTTTATTTAAACAAAAAAATAAACGATTAGTATTGCAAACTTCTCTTTGTACCAATATCATCTAAAATTTGTCTCAATTCTTCATCTTCAAATCGTCCTTCAAGCGATGGAATTAAGGCTTTTGCTTCCTCAGGCGCTTCTGGACAGAGATTACCCAACGCAGCCAATTCAAACTTGTGCAACTTTTTTTGCATTAACAAACTGCAAGTTAAAAAAATAACTAGAACACTATATATTTAAGTAATTTCAGAGATTGTACTTACCTTCTTACTGCAGCAATGGTTTCTTTGTTCTTAAACTTTCGAAAACTATCTGTATAGCTGTAGGTTTTCATGAAGACCTCTGAGAATTCCTGTTCCTCGTCAGCCGATTCATTTTGTCTTTTCCGATGATCCAACAGCATATGTACCTCAGATATTAGCAAAGTTTCAGCATTTTCGAACTCTACACGAGAACAAGTTTAAAGTCATTCGAAACAAAAGAAAAAAAATAGGAAAACAACTAAGCCACAGGAGCTAAGAGGATGCAAAAAAAAAACGACCAAACGTTTCGTTCAAGACGGTTTATTGATGTGTCCTTCATCTAACAAAAAATCATAAATCTGTCGCGTCTTATTGACGTCAATTTTGATCAGCCGCCTAGCATCTGCTAGGCGCAGGTAACCTATTTTTGCATTCTCAGCAACGAGAAGAGATTTATAGTTAATAAAAGCTGCCGGCACAATGCGCGCTACACTGCATAGATCACGTTCGCTTTGTGTGAGCTTAGCGTATCCCGGTAAGCCTGTGAAGATTTCAAATGAAAATATAAGGAAAGCTGGAAACTTAAGTTTGATTTACCAATGATATCAATGGGAGCAGCTTTTTTACGTGGATTTGGAGTAAATGTATTCGAAATAAGAAACGGACTTGCATTAATATTTAGCTCCGGAACGAGTGTTCTCCAGTCACTTAATTTCGAACGTTCATTCTTCCGATCTCTGGCTTCCTTTTGTCGTTTTTTCAAATACTTAAAATACAACGCCCCTCCGTGAAGAGTGCGAACACCATTCGATCGTAGGTCGTATAATCTTTAAAAGAAAAAAATAAGTCGACAACGAGAATGAAAAATTGCCGAACGAATTGCCATTAATATTCACCTGAAAATATACTTGCGCAGTTCTGTAAAGTAACTCATAGACTCGACTAGCATATCAAACTTCATTCCGTTTGTAATTTGCATGAAGGACAGAAACCTTCCAGCATTATTTTGCGACTCAAGTGCTTCCGAATGCTTTGCTATCCAACCCAGCGTTCGACTGGCTACAATAAGTCCATTGTCGCGCATGATTTTATATCGACGATGTCGTTCACTGCAAGCAAACAAAAGAAACACTTGAGCACCTTCCAATCTAAAGTGAACAGTAACTAAAAAAAAAAAACAGAACTTACGCAAGGCGATGATTGTAAGCCTTTACGATAGCACAATGTAACTGTTCCCCAAGTGGCTTATATTCACTTGGCCATTGGCTCACATCCTCCAAATTACTAATGAGACTCTCAGCTGAATTATCATAGGGCGTGTCAAAGTCACCTCGCGCACAACGATACCCGGCCATAATTTTGGCATTTATATCGTCGGCTTCATGCCGGGGAGGATTTATACTTTTCATTTTATACATGTAGGGAGCCCGTTCGGGAAAATACACATCATTACTCAATCCGAGTAGTTTTCGAAAAATACCATCAAAGTAACACTCATGGTAGTGTTGTCTACATTCTTCAGGTGATCGAGTACGCATTGCTTTCGCAATATCTTCCCAATTACCATAGCCACATAATTGGAGCGACCGCAACAGAAGTTTCTCTTCGAAAGCTGTCCAGTCAGACCAAGGGAACACCTGGATATTGTCGTGGATAATAATATAAGGATGTGTGTTGCGATGACGAACGGTTTCTTTACCTCGTGCAAAGCACTGTAGGCACATATTTATCAAGCATTCTGGACACTTTATGTGGGGAACTTCTAAAATCTGTTTACACGTTTCACAGAGATCGTGCAATACATCGAGATCATTTCGAATAGATTTCGTGCGCGCTCGGTAGTATTTTACCGTGTGTTTTGTATCAGCGTTGGGTTCAATTTTTATGTAGTCATTTTCGTCATCTTTGTCGTCTGGAACGGAGTGCACTTCTTTATAATGAAAAAAAGAAATTTCCTGATAACTACTGTGGTAAGTCGAAAAAACGAGTTTTTGAAAAAGGAGTTAATAACGCGGGCTAGATACCTTTGGGGAACTGAAGATCTGCGGCATCTTCTTCCACCATATCAACTGGATTCATGAAAGACATGGTGATGTGTTTTTAGTATTTTCAAATACACTTCAAATTATATTTAATAAACGTTGCTCTCACTATCAAATTTATAAAACTTAAGACGTTTTTCCAAGAAACAAACAGATTCAACAAATGCCGAAATTGGTATGTTGGTCGAGCGTACCGAAGAATGACATTTGAATTTCACAAATAGGTGTGTTCGTTTGGTTGATAAATATATATATTATAAATGTCACTTTACAGTTAGGGTATTGTCACAATTTCGAATCTACGAATGTTAATGACTTCGTAACTGAGGAGTTTAACAATATGGTTTCTTTCTTCTTAAAATATGATTTTCTAGATAATTTTTATCCATATTTTTGAAGTAATAATTACTGATCACTGTAAGGTAACATTGACCATAAACACAATTTCCACAAAATTTTTATAAAAATAAGGCCCAATGTGGCCACAAACCTGAAGATCAGAAGGCCACTTTTAACCTCAACTACGCCGAATTTACAAGTTCGAATTTTCAGCCACAGAGTCATTCATTTCGTTGTTTCAAGTTGGCAGCCCTGGCATTGGGCACCTGCCAAACTCAGCTGTCATTTGAAGTGTCATAATATTAGTTGAATGTTTGCCATTTACAATAATGAATCGCTTACAAATCGAACAATACGTTTAAATTATTAAAATTAAATACAAAAGTGGTGATTCAAACGTAGCCACTTTTTGCGATGATTATGGTCGTCATAATCGACCGGTAAAATGGTGAAGAAATAAGGTGTCATTGGTCTGTATTTTTTCGAAGACGTTTTCAATCAATGGTCGATATGGTCGAATGATAACCGATTGTTTTTAGCCGGCGATTGAAGATCATGACTTCGACGATTTGTGGTTCCAACAAGACGGGGCAAGAAGCCACACAACACGACCAATTGAAGCTTTATTGCGTGAGCAGTTTCCTGATCGCATTATTTCACGTTTTGGCGACGTCAATTGGCCACCAAGATCATGCGATTTAACACCGTTAAAACGGACTGCCTCCAGAAGAGGAAAAATCCAATCCATTGTGTTATCATCACAAATTCGTCAGATTCTTCTAAATCTAACGAAGTGTAGGCTCTAATAAAAAAGTGTCCGACCTAACCATGATAAGCTGCACAAACTCTGATGGCTCCACTTGAAATGTCCAAATATGGAGTAAAAACCAAATAGTCAATATAATTGTGTTATAAATCTCTATTTAATTAATATATGATCCGTTGGCATCTTTGGCTCCCTTCTAACGTAATTTCATGTCAAATATTCTTGATTACTTAATGCAAAGAAATCCTTAAAAGTTTAAATGACCTCTGCTCGGTGATAGTCTGTTGGAGAAAACGTCAAAAAAGTATGGTGGATTGGTAAGCTTTACAAATCACATCTTCGATTCTTATGCAATACGATTAGACATGCACTTTGTCAATTATCGTTTCTTCTGACTATGAAGCTTTCATGCATTTTTAGTTTCGTATACATCCCACGACTATCTACGTTTTGACTGTTGTCATACAAAATCCACTTTTCATCGCAGATGTTAATTTATTCCTTACAAAAACTTTGATGCCTTTGATGATAGATTTTCACCCGTCAAAGTTTTTCCATGGGTTAACGACAGATATCGTTGAAAAGAAATAAGGACAAGCTGGAATTTGCGTAAATAGTCATTCATCTACGAGCACTCCTTGTTTGGGGGATTTTGAAGAAAAGTAACACACAAGAGAAGTGTGTAGGTACACTAGATGAAGGCTGCGCCGAAATCGCAAAACAATCAGTGTTTGGAATCGTATCTACGACTATCCACATTATAATACAAGCGGAATACGTATAATTTCATAATTTCAGGTATTATTTCAATATAAGGTGGATCAATAGAGTGTTATATATATACGAGGGCGGGTCAATAAGTCCGTGACTTTTGGATTAAAACACAGATTTTTTGATAAAAAAATAATTTTATTTTTCAACGTAGTCTCCCTTGAGCTCTATACACTTTGTCCAACGCTTCTCCAATTTTTTTATCCCTTCCAAAAAAAATGATTTGTCGAGGTCCTCAAAATAGGCCTTTGTTTGCGAGATGACTTCATCATTGGAGTCAAATCTTTTTCCACCAAGCCATTTCTTCAGGTTTGGGAACAAGAAGTAGTCGCTCGGAGCCAAATCTGGAGAATAGGGTGGATGAGGGAGCAATTCATAGCCCAATTCATGGATTTTTGCCATGGCAACTGCACATGTGTTTGTGGTCGACTGTGAGCAAACGCGGCACCCATCTTGCGGAAAGCTTTCTCATGCTCATGTGATCATTCAAAATTGAAACCACTGAGCCATGCAAGATCCCTACGGCTTCCACAATCTCTCGCAGTTTCAATCTTCGGTCGGCCAACACCATATCGTGAATTTTTTCGATTGTTTCGGGTGTAGAGACCTCAACTGGGCGTCCAGGACGTTCGGCATCTTCAGTGCTTGTACGGCCACAACGAAATTCAGTAAACCACTTTTTTACCATTGAAATCGATGGTGCAGAGTCCCCATAGTATTTATCAAGCTTAGCCTTGGTCTCGGTAATGGTTTTTTTCGCAAGAAATAATGCTTAATAAGCACACTTTTTTCCATTTTCTCCTCAAATTAGTGAGTAGTCTGATAAAAATAGCTGTCAAACACAAACTTACTGACGCAGCAAGTTTAAATTTTGACAGGAGTCAACTGACAGATGCCTGTTGACAGGAGCAGTGTTGCTGTTTCAGTAAAGAGGTCAGAAATTCAAAAAGTCACGGACTTATTGACCCGCCCTCGTATATATAGGACCAGATTAAATTCGAAACCTTCTAAAAAATGTCAAATCAAACGGAGCGACCAATTATTTGCAATGTCAATACATTTTTTTCTTTGAATTGAAGTATGAAATGAACCAGAATTTGGAGGACGACTTATCAATTAATATTCCACTTTATTGTTATCATTCGAAATTTTTTATGGTTGAAGAGTTAGCTCTGAATACTAATTTCCATGAATTGCACTACGGACGCTGCTGTGTAATTGGTAAAATTACTGTTGATTCAACAGATTCAAGCCAGATTTACATTGAAAATATTCGTATACCTAGTCTGCCGAAGTTTGTGAATTAAATAAAAGTCATTGTATAACTTTTAATACAAATGCTTATTTTCTTTTGTAGAGAATATTCCTTACCAGAAGGGACGGTGCGCCTTAAAATAGTAACAACTAATCTGCGGCAGTACGTCCCGCATAGGAAAATTTGCGAGGTAATTGGGGAGTCTGTACTCTACAATACTATAGATCGTGTGTCTAATAGACAACCACTTACATCAAAAGACGTAGCTGATAGACTAAGCTACCTTAGATCACAAAATCTAAGTGAAGCTGAATATCAGGAATATCTGATTGAAAGATATAGACCAGCTGTAATTGTTGATCATTTGAGACCAATTCAAAGGGCAGCCGAACTAATTGAAAAAAACCTTGAGATAAGGATGCTTTCAGAGAATGGAGCATGAGAAGCATAATTATGCCATCTGTGCTCTTTGTTCTTGAAAGAGTTTTGGAGTACACGTTTGAAGAGGCTGAGGCCGATGAGGATATAGAGGAATACGATAGAAAATTATATTCTGATTGGTTATCATTTTGGGAAGTAAAAGGAGAGGAAATCGTTAATACCTCTTGGTCACTAAAGTACTCAGATTATCTTTTGATTGAAGAAGGTGACGTGGATCAAAAAAAAACTAAGGACACAAAAATTGAACAGGAGTCAGAGAAAAATAGCTTTCAAGCGGATGATGTCTATGCCTCATGGCAGGATCTCTGGGATGAACATTATACTGACTTATACACCAAAACCTATCAAAACTTTTCAACAGTACATTATCATCAATATTGTTTCTATAAATCAAAATTGGAGGAAGAGACTAGTTCATTTTTGGAGTACGCAAGCGACAGCGAATCGGACGAAAACGAATTTGAAATTCCTAACCAAAACGAAGAGCTTTTAGCTCTTGGCCTTCCAACATCATTTGGAGGAAGAAATAACAAGTATCACCATTCTCGTTTATATCACAGCAGCAGCAGTGAATCCCTTGACAACAAAGAGGCTGAGGAAAAGGACATGCCGCCTACGCAAAAGAAAACTCCACCGAAAAAGAAGAAGCAATCTAAGCTGAAAATTCCGGAAATAATACGTCAAAACAATTTGCGACGTTATTGGCAAAAACGTTTCTCATTGTTCTCCCGTTTTGACGAGGGAATCCAGCTAGACCAAGAGAGTTGGTTTTCAGTTACCCCTGAAAAGGTAGCCATTCAAATGGCCGAACGTTTGCGATGTGACACAATTATAGACGCCTTCTGTGGCAGTGGTGGAAATGCTATCCAATTCGCTCTTACCTGTACCAAAGTGATTGCGATCGACATAGATGAGGTGAAAATCAAGAATGCAAGGCACAACGCAAATATTTATGGTGTAGCGAATAAAATTGAATTCATTATTGGGGATTTTCTACAACTATGTGATAGTTTAAAAGGAGATGTGGTATTTCTAAGCCCACCTTGGGGTGGACCCATGTATTGTCATAAGAAGTTTTACGATATCGAAGAGTCTTTAGTGCCCCTTGGTGCCACTGATTTAGCTGAGAAGGCTAGGCAAATTAGTGATAACATAGCTTTCTTCCTACCCAGAAATTCGAGTCCAAAACAAGTGGCAAAGGTAGCCGGGGTTGGTAAGCGGGTTGAGGTACAACATAACTATTTGGGCTTCAGATACATAGGGTTGACAGCTATTTATGGAGATTGGTTAATTGATAAGAGAAATCTAAATGAATAATAGCTTGTTTTGCAGGCTAAATATATTTTTGTATATACAAATGTATGTATTAATGTGTGTATTTATACGTTTTTAAAACAAATTATTGTGTGTTTCATTTTCACCAAATGAATGTTGGCTTATAGTTGAAAAGCTCACCTAAATGGATACTATTTGTTAAGATGTGCAAAGTGTCCCAAGAGAAGTTTCTATTAGATTGGCTCAATGCATGAACGCAATAAATATGCAGATCGCGGGCGTAGATCAATCGATTGGTAGGCTTTTAGAAATTAAATCAATGTATTGACAATAAAATGTCACTGCAAAGAATAAAAGGCATTCATTTTGGATTGTGGAGATGCTACACAATTTTTTGGGGTCTGAACTGAAAAACTTTCTTCATTGATACACGCCATGCACTTCTAACATGTCTCTGCTATGTGTTCGTAAATTATTTTTTTAATCGACACCTACAAACTTTGTTTTGTGGGTACATGTTAAATAAACCGGATTCCTTAGTTGAGTTTCAAACAAATATTTGGCACGAAATGGCCTCAATACGGTACGTCGCCAGCAGTCGTAAATGTTGCTGTTCGATCAGAAGAGTTCCGTGGGCGTGAAGGATTGCATTTAGATGGCATTATTTTTATTTACTTTTTTTGTTCAAAAGACAACTGTCTATGAATTCAGTAGTTCTTTTTTTCTTCACTAGGGCAGAATAACGGGATAAAAAGTCTAGGGTATTAGACTTACCAAACGCAAAGGCGGGAATGACTTTTAATTATACACGTGAAATTTCAGGATACTAACAGACCAAATGCAGCCAAAAAATTGGAGGAATATTTGGATTGCTTGAAAAGGAAAAGGCGACACTCGAGAATGCAACAACTACCGTTCAATCAAGCTTATGTCACACACAATGAAAATCGTCGAAAGAGTCTTAAACGAACGTCTTCGTTCGATTATAGCCAGTGTGGATTTGTTGAAGGAAGATCGACGGTGGACGCTATCCAAAGCCTACGAATAATAATGGAAAAGCACCGAGATTCGTCTAAGGATTTACACATGGTATTTATCGACCTCGAGAAAGCATTCGATCGAGTGCCTAGAGATCTAATTTGAGCCGCGCTGAGGTCTCAAAACGTACCGGAAACGTATGTTAGAATAATACAAGACATGTACGGAAACGTGAAAACTGCGGTTAAAAGCTCTGCTGGACTAACGAGAGAATTTCCAGTTAATGTCGGAGTGCATCAAGGAAGCGTACTTAGCCCTTTCCTCTTTAACGTAGTATTCGACTATCTTCTAAAAGATTGCATGCGCGAAATAAATGTAACGCCAATTCTCTTCGCTGACGACGCGACGCTCTCTCTAGCGATAACGCCGAAGATTTACAGAACGCCTTAGATTCATGGAAAAATGCGCTAGAGAGAAACGGGTTTAAAATAAGTCGTTCAAAGACGGAGCATTTGACGTGCCCATTTGCGCCCCCGTTGCGACCTGTTCCGGATATAATGTTAGACGGAATAGTTCTTCCGAAAAGCACTATCTTTAAGTACTTAGGATCAATCGTTAACATGGAAGCGAAATGTGACGACGACGTAAACCACAGAGTGAGTGTGGGATGGATGAAATGGCGGGAAAATTCGGGAATCTTTTGCGACCGAAAATTTCCACTTAAATTAAAGGGGAAACTCTACACCACGGTTGTTAGACCAGCTCTTATATACGGTTCTCAGTGCTGGACAATGTACGAAGCGTTTAAAAACAAAATGACGGCAGCGGAAATGAAAATGTTAAGGATGTCTAGTGGAGTCACTAAACGCGATTGCATTAGGTCTACACGTATAAGAGGCTACATATAAAGAATTCGGTAACCGAACAGCTTTAGGCGAATAGAATAAGCTGGTATTGCCACGTTCAAAGAAGATCTGCGGAAAATCCGGTTAAAAAGGCACTATTAACTACGGTCACTCCAATTGTAAGAAAACGAGGTCGGAAAAAGAATTCCTGGATTTCTCAGATGGCAAATGCGCAACAACGCCTGGGGCTAACCACTGAAGCGATCCAGGACCGAGCATTATGTAGACCCGTTCTGCGGTCTGCGACATTGCCAACCCCATAAAACCCCATAAGGAGCAGCAGCGATGCAGTAAAAATGGGAAACTCGTTACGCATAAGTTCGTATAACGAGGAAAGAGTTTATAAAAGGATAAGAAGAAGAAAAGGATCTTAATGGTATCCAAGAAATGTGATAGGGTGGAATATGTGTACAGGATAGCAGTATGTTCAAATCATAGACCAATTTGATTACAGTCGACCATTGAATTCGAGATAACACTCTTGACTTTTCAAAATACTTTAACGATTTCTCAACACATTTTCTTTTTATTGATACTAATTCCATTTAAAAATATTGAAAAGTTGGTCATGTGTTAACGATTTTACTTAGTGATGTAAGAATCATACCACTACTGCCCTTGTACCGTGGTTTCAATGATGGCTCTTTGGCAGTGATGCCAAATATCTTGGATGTTGGATGTTGACGGCATCGGCCTCCTCGAAAAGTTAAAGGAAACTCAATTTGAAAGAGCTCGACGCTGGCTTTGGGCTGTAATATTTATCTGTAACTGTGCCTTGCATCGGTCGCAACATGATCAATTTGGCTGTCGGTTTGTTGATCAGAAGCCAGGACTTCCAGCCTATGTCCATTTCAGCAGCACAGTGTGGAGGCCGTACTTCCCCACCGAATTGTCAACAATGTTCCCTTGCCTATCTTGGCATTAATATCAAAAATGATGTTCACTTCATATTTAGGGCTTTGCTCGTAGGTTTTGCCCGGCAGCTCGTAGAAGCTGTCTCTAATTCTCCCCTTAGGGCGAATCTGCATCCAAATAAACACTGTGACTGCTGCTTTTGTAGGATTTACTCATGGTGTTTACGGCGACCACTACTGGCTGGTAGGGTAAGCACTACGATGCAAAATTTATAGTTGCGCAGCTGGCCTAGTTCAAATTATGAGATAATCATCAGTTTCCCGGTCAACCGGGGCGAATCAAACTTCTTGGAACCGTAAACTAATTACGCTGCTATTTTCAATCGCTCCATTGGAAACGTTTTTAAATTGTTGGTTTTTTGCAAGCGGTGTAGACTTTTACCGGTTGGTGAAATTATGGAAAATAATAAGTTTGCTGCAGCCATCAACCCAGATGAATACGCCATAGAGTTATAGAATTTTCTACTTTTTTTTTTGCCTTATTTATAATGTTTTAAATAGGAAAATTGATTGACCTTTTAAGTAATCACCGACGAATCTATCATTGAAATGTAAAAGGCTGCAACATCCTTTGCAAATTGCATTTATCAAGCTAAAGAACAGGCACTTGAAATTGTGAGTGTTCCATTAAACAACATAATTGTCTGCATATCCATCTGTCCTGCAAAACCTGTAGCCAATTTCCAAATGTTAAAGGCGTTTTATTCCGTAAAGTGTAGAAAAAAACACGAAAACACATTCGCGGGTAATTGCTATAAAATGAATAAAAACACAATTCGATTTTTTACACGAAGACACGTCTATTTAATGTTTTACTAAATTTAAGTACTTGCATACATTCACATACATATAGATATATATTTGTTTTAACTAATTAATTTTCTATTACTGATTAAATAGATAAATACTATTTGGACTTTATTTTCTGGATAAAATGGAATGGATATGTCTTTTTAAGGGATTCTTAAATTGTTTTTGTTTCCGTAACAATTATATATAATATTTCCTTGAAGTTGAGACTTCAGGTCACACTCGTTTGTATAGATAATATTATTCCATGCATATACAAGGTTTTACAAAAGCACTTGAACAGTTCTAGAGCACTAGGGGATTGAAGAATTAACTAATGGCAAATGTTTTACACAAATAAAAGATTGAAAATAAAACTATTCAAATAAAAAACAATTAAAAATCATAATAAAAACGTTATGTAAAAAGTAATAAATGCAAGTCCGTTAATTCTCTTTCAGAATTGCTTTCAAACTAAGACTAGATTTTATTTATTAATTTAAAAAAAATAATCATAATAGAAAAATCGATTGAAAAAAAAAACAATAGAAGATGTTTTTCTAACTTTAAGTTTGATTATTGCAGATTGCTTTGTGTGTTTGTATTTTAAGTGCGATACAATTTGTGTTTTTTTTGTTTTTCCTTTGCCAGTGCCAGGTGCATTCCAGTGAATTAACTAAAAGTAAATTCTAACTTAAACTAATGGGAAATAAACTCCCGCTTGTAAAAATTTATTCTGATCGCATCAGACTTTTGATTTGTTTTTTTTTTCATTTTTTGTTGTTTTTTTAAAAACTTTATGTGCACAATGTAGCGCTTTATATTTTGCGCGCAATAAGTGCCTTTAATAGAACTTATGTGTAACAAAATCACAAAATTTAAACGGAATGTATGTTTAACGTTTAATAACTTAAGTTTTCTTTTTAAAGAAAAGTGCTATTTGAGGGAGCACGATTAGCATTGAATAATAAACAAGAACTAAAAGAACTAGATGAGATCTATGCCATCTCGAAAGGTGCATTGGGTGCAAAATTATTTTTCATTATTAGTTGAAGCACAATGTTGATTTAAATTAAGTACATGCTTATGTTAAAGAACACGACATAAAAATGCTAATAGGTGATTTAGTTTTGATTTTATACCCAAACGCCGTGTGGGTTTTTGCTGGTAGGTACCGCATTCTCAAGTTGTCTTGGTGAACCAATAATGCGGCGACTACTACCGGGACGGTTGGAACCTAGGAAACAAATTAAAAATGTAATAATTCTTGTCAGCAATTAAAAGGAGTTACCTTCGAGTAAATTGCGAATCTCATCTGACGGGGTAACAGCTAAGCTTTGTAAGTTAACTTCTTTCATCTCGTTCACAAGTTGCTCAACCTTAAAAAAATAATAATAAAAAAAGTTAAAATTATAAACTAATAGCGACCCGTCCCGGCTTCGCACGGGTGTAATTTAGAAAACAAATTAAAGAATGTGAAATACTGCCTTTGATTCTAATATTTCTTTATAAACAATGTTTGTAGCTGACTTTTGGTTACACAATACGAACAAATTTTGGTTGGAAGTAACGCACGAAAGAGCTACGTGTAGCTGTCCATGGGAAAAGCACTCAACGCTTAGGTCTAAGCCCGCAACGTTGAACGTCTGAAGTTGTAATTTGCTAATAGTAATTGAAAATCATAATTTTATAGGAAACTGCAATTTTTTGAATTGGAATGGAAGATCCGTTAGTACGAATGGAATCCAGGGAACTAACACGGTTTCTCCAATTCCAAATCCGGTCAGAATTTTTCACTCTACAGTAAAAGTTTGTAGACGTTTAACCTGGAGACGTGTATCGTTGCACAATTTAGATGGATTAAGGTTTCGCAATAAAATAACAGGACACCATTTTCTTAAGACCAATTTATGTAAGGCAATCCAGAAGGCTGCAAGCAATTGAGAAATTCTGTTGAGAAATGTAAAGCCTCTTCCTGGTCCAGCACGATGTCTATAGAGTAGTATGTTTGCGCCTGTGTATTAATTTTAAAGATAATTAAGTCGTTCACTTTACCTTTTTTATCGTTAGTAGGTGACAAAATAGCTCTCTCATTGAAACAAGTGATAGTCTTAGAACTTATATCATTAATTCTGTATAAGCGTTGATGACTAAAGGGCTGACCAGAATATGAATCTGAATCTCGTATCTTGGGAGCTATTCAACTTCGAGATACAGATTCACACAGACACGCATTGTGTTAGCGCTTACGGCTATACATGTGTTCAACTTTTGACAGTTCGATAACAGATATAGATTCAAGCTTCAGATTCACATTCTGGTCAGCCCTTAATTCTTGAAGATCATTTACTAAAATGCAAAGGTTTTGATTATCTACTGTAGATTAACTCTCCCATTGTTTTGTGACATCCTTCCATTTCTTATTTTGAGCAACAACTTTTAAAAATGCCGGTTTTCGTATGCTGACTACGAAACTCTCATATTTGTTTTGAGTTCTAATCTATTCACACACGACCAGAGAAAAAATCTTTTCAATGAAGCATTGATTTCATCAGCACGTGTTCCTCTTGTTACCACTGGTAAGATTTGCCAAAAGTCACCAGAGAACAATATCGTGCATCCACCCATGGGTGAATCCGTACTGCGCAAATTGAAAACAAACTGTGCTTGTGTGGAAGTTTGAATGTTGCATGAGCGGTTTGGCCTTCTTCCAAAAGTGTAGCTGCAATTCCGGTACTACCGCTAATGCAATTTTGCGAGTAGATCTGACTTTTCGAAGGTTTATAAGAAATGTTTTTCCCGTACCTCTAGGAACATCAAGAATATATAACTTTTTTTTGTTTCTGTCAATTGATGTTAAAAACGCATCGTACCTATACTATTTTGTTATCTTTGTTGAGCTACAATTTGCTTAAACAGTTTAAATTGATCGTAGGAAATTTCTCTTGTGTATTCAACGTTAGTTAATTCAGTGTTCGTTATATTTGAAGGCATTGGCAGTTCAAAATCCGAACTAGATTCATTCAAATTTAATAACGCATCGTTAAAAATATTTAGAACTCGACACAATCTGACATTAACTCTCGCTGTCGTCGATTCAGTATTTCTCGACCATATTTTGCCTATACTTGTTTCAGAAAGACACAATATCGGTCACTTGACAAAAATAAAAGCTATGAAACTGTTGAAGCCATGCACAACATCAAAAACCAGCACTGTTAACAAACGTAACAGTGTGAATTAACCTGAAATTCCTGATTTAGTAAATTCACTTTTGTAAAACAAAAAAATAACCCCCAAGCGAATTCATCGATTTTCCGGAATTTTCTTTCTGCTTAAACCTGAAATACATTAACAAAACAAAAAAAGAATCAAGAAAATCGGCCCAGCGGTTATCGAGTTATAACGTCATCGAATTTCACCCCGAAGGAATTATATATAAGATTTTTATTTTCCTTTTTATTCTGGCAGCAAAATCTGAAGCTGTTTAGAAAATTTTATAACATCTACTCTACTAGAATAAACTCTAGGGACGGTGATATCTCTATTACTCTCGGACAAATTATTATAACTTGGATTAAGACATGCAGCGTCGAGACACGGCAAATTGCGCTAGTTTCTTTGATGATTGCAGCGAAATGAAAATATAACTCGAAAGAGATTCAATCGCCGTGTATATTGAAGGCGTACAAAATTTGCAGTAAAAGAGTAACACATTAGTTGATGATGAATTCACCAGCACTACGATTCTCTTGGCTGATGGGCATGAATAAGAAACGAGAGATTATATAGACGCCGAAGTCAGTGAAGTAGTAAAACAGCCGGAGGTTTGCAGGGTGGCTTGATTACTTTACACCTGTATTATAAGTGACAGTCGAAAATATTTGATTTAAATGACTTGCGATTTTGGTTAATGAAATGATGAGAGTCGATCGGATGACTACCCAGTAGAGAGAGAGAGAACTTTCTTATGCCACTGTACGACAAGAGACATTGTAATTCCCAATAATGAAATAAAGGCGCTAGATTATAACATGTCATGAATCAGTCATACTTAAATTGAAGAGTTTTCATGACAAAGTGAGAACGATTTAATTAATTTGTCTGGCACTGTCGTTAACCACCACGGATATTTGCGATGGCAATGAGAATGTCACTAGTGTGAAGTGACTTAAATAGCTCGAAAACTTAGCAGTATTTTGTGATAGAAAGGCTTTGTTATACTCGGTGCACGTTCGTTTATAACTCTTTGTCCAAAACGTTTCTGGAATAGCCAACGTGTGGGCTTAACCGATTGTTTTTTCATTAATTGGTACAACTGTCTTTGACACTCCAAAGCGACATCGCATGATGTTTGTGAAAGGTTCAGCGTTGTATTTACATTGAATTTTTTATTTTTTGTGATTTTTAATATGGATAAAAAAATCGAGCAACGAATCTGTATTAAATTTTTTGTTAAAAATAAAAATTTGACAACTACTCTAAAAGATTTACTGGTTATAAACCGCAAATTAAGGCAACTTACATCTGAATTGAAACCGTTCAGGCTGCATAGATGGTGCCTATGGGCTAAAATTCAAGCAAAAAAATTTTTTTTTTGGGGGGTCCAATCTGAAATTCATCAAACGTATTAACTAATGATGAGATGTGTAATTATTAGTAAGACCAGGAAATCACTCATTAACCGAATGAAAGGCGTGCTCCTAATGGACAAAGACCACACTGTTTTTAGTCGAATAATAAAGCGATGATCACTGTTTTTAGGGAATACAATGCAAAATGAATTTCTTATTAAAGACCCACCTAGACTGTCAGTTAGAAGTGTTATGTTTGCTTAAAGCAATATCCTGAGTTACTGAGAGATCGTCACCATCAAGGCAGCCTCGTATGTGGATAATTTGACTTCAGACGATTAGATTTGGCAAAGGCCTCAGAGGGATGTAAAAATGTGCCATTTATCATAATGGGTGCTATAAGAGAAATAACCAGTGCTAACTAGTCCAAACCAGCAATGACCTAATCACAACTTTAAGATAATCTATGATATGATATGATTTTAACGCCAGGTGACACAGTTAGAAAACAATCCACACAGTCACAACCTTCGGGGATGAATTTAGTGAGGCGATATTCTGAATGTCTCAATTGTCCTTGGAATCCAATAATTCGGAAAAAGTCAGAGAGCGAAAGCGGATTTCTTTAAGGGTAAAACGTAAAATTCTGAAAAAAAAAACCCAAAACGACTCCAATTGCATAAGACTGCTTCGTTTATTTTTCTGATTGGGTTTCCCAAAATTGCTCCGGAAGTCCACGGTGTCAACGTCAAGTAAGGACATCAATAATGCCACTGTCGCCAAGCCATGATGCATCTGAAGGCATGCGCTTCTCACTTCTTGTCTGATGGTTGCTGACAGGGCCTTGTACAGTAAAACTAGAACGACTTTTGCAACTTCAAGGGCAAAGGAGGCAGCAGGAAAATATTTCCAATAGAGAAAGGGTGAGCTAGTGATCGATCAAGGCTTTGAAGAGTTGTTAAGAGTAATAGTGCTTTTCGAGAAAACATTCCGCTGACAAGAACTCATCAGGTAACCACCGTGGACGAAGATTCATAGTGGTATGTTACTGGTGCGTTTGGAGACATTAAAACAGAAGCAACTAAGGTGTGCTTAGTATTAAAACGAGGGCAAAGCACGCATTGTTCTTATGTTGTGTTTTCAAGTTTATCCCGAAGATACAACGCGATAGAGAAAAACCTTGCTTGGAGTACGACCACAGTGGTCACAAACAAGCTTCTCGTTTCCCAGCTGCTGCTTCACGTTCGTTAAAAACAGAGTTAAGAATGCGCGCATCCATAGTAAACTGCCGGTATTCAGCTTTCAAGCATGTTCATTCATCTTGTGGGTTATTATGATAATTTAATTGATTAAATCTCCTAAATGAATTCTATTCTGATTGAGGGTACACCAATTCTTCGATATACGATGATCTGTGCTCTTCAGAATGTACTCAAAAGTTTGTTTTGTCATACGAAAATTTTCAAAAATTAAAGTTTTGGAAGTAAGGTGCTGTATTTACATTCTTTTTCACGAGGCTTTTATGGATTCTTGACCGTAGTGGTTCAATTTGGGAGGTTACATTATCAGCCGCGAAAAAACACGCAATATATTGTCTCTCCTTATGTGACAACTCCATGATTTTGTCTGAAGGAAAAACGTATAGCCATCACCTGCTGGACTCGCTGCCTCTGAGTACTGGGGTATCCGGAAAGCAAGTTAACTATGCACGTTTCCTTAGGTGGCTAACTCATGTTCAAGGAAATGCAAAATAAAATGTGCACTCAGTTTTTAGCCAAAGATCACGCTAAATGGAGAGAGCAGTTGGTTTAAGTTATTGTACATAAAAAGAGAGATCTTAATGCTTATTTTCTATTGACACTTTTTAAAGGGCTATAATTAATTAATATGTTCAACGTCGCATCAACAACTTTAGCACTACTGAAAACAAATTTAACAAATTAAGAATACACACACGTTTGATGTTCTATTTGAGTTATGGCATCTAAAAAAATTTAATGAAAATAAATGTAATATTACCTGACGCTTTTTTTCCGCAATGGCGTTCTCAATCAAGTTGATTTCTTTTTTTAAATTCTCTGTTGTTTTAGTTGATGTATCAGTATTGTGTATTGCCTGATCGATTTCTGTTTGAATTCTTTCCATTTCAATTAAAAAATCACGTTCCACGTTTTGCCTTCAAATTGGAAACGAACTTGAATACAAACAAATACAAATTAACAAACAGCTTACCGATTATCCTTTTGCCTACTTGATATTGCTCTTTGTTCGATTTGTATATCATCCATAAGAATTCGTATTTTATTCTTGCACTGCAGTAATTCAGTCTCACAATTGGCTAGTTTTGATCGTAATAGTGTTATTTCAGATTTAAGTGTTTTCTCTTGTTGTTTCACAAGTTCGTTCTCCTCTTCAACGTATTGCAGTGTCTGTAACTAGAGAAATTTAAAAGGGATTTTTTAAAAAAATGTTTTGAATGCAGGTTGATGTGGTTTAAACTAACCTGTTCGCTGCCTTGACGAAAAATTTGATCAGCCTTTGTTATTTCACGTGATATGGCTTCTAGTTCCTGCGCTTGGTCGCGTTCTTTATTTTCCAAATAAACGATTTCCGCATCGTACTAAAATTTGACAAAATTCAAATACGAGATTATATTCAGATTTGTCTCTGAGGAAATACGAGTGGTCTTTGCCTAGACCAAGCTATGAAAACTTGTCAGAAAAAAAATAAGGACAGCAAAGATTAGTGTCTGTTAAAGAAGACGACAGAAAAGACAGAAAATGGTCCGTGTGGCAAAGGCACATAGAATATTCAGGCACTTAAACTCTCTAAAGATGAGCCTGTGATGAGACTACACAAACACCGTATGCTCAATCGAGTTGCCACGCTTGAATACAGCCGGTGGAAGAAAAGCAGGGGAATAGATAAGATATCATAAGCTGGAATGTCGGGACAATGATGGCGAAAAGTCTTGAACTTGACATTGTATTACGATGAAATCGATGTATGTTCAAGAAATCCAATCACAAAATGGTGAAAACATGACTTTGCTGCTTAAGCATGCAAACGAAAGCGTACAAAACGTTTTACTGTATAACGGAACAAAGCAAAAAAAAAGAAATCCCCTCATACTGAGAACCCTTGAATATCCAAAAATAGCGAACAATCAGAGCAGACATAACTGGTAATTAAACGACATGTCTTGTCTTATGTACGAAGGCAATGAACAATCGGAGTAAAAAATATTTTAGCGCAACGTTGATAATCTTTGAAACATGTGAACCATATCCGTGATTCGATTAACCGGTAACATCAATTATCCGTGAAAGAAAAAGAAAATTCAACATTTTTTTTTGCATCGAATAACCGTGATTACCTCTATTATCCGGGATAATACGACAAACAACATTAAATGATTTTTTTTAAGAAGTTCATTAACATTAAATCCATACGTATTGTTCAGTATTTTCTGGCATAATTATAATTGATTATCCAGAATGCTTCCGGTCCCGATCATTACGGATAATCGAGACTCACCTGTAATTGGTGTTTTTTCACCTTTTTCCGCAAAAGTAAAATGACCAAGCAAATGCAAATGATATTGATGGGACTTCAGGAACGATGGCAGCAGCGATTACAAGTCAAAAGGTGATTTCAGCTCTGAGGATGTAGAATCTTCAGAAGAAGAACAAGTGCAAGCAACAAGAAATTCAACGAACTTAACCGAAACCGAAGTGAGGATGAAGGTAATGAAGCGGATAATTTTAATAATCCCAGAGATCCAGCGGATTTCTACTATCAGATGGAAGTGAAATCAAGATTATTGTAGGTTGTATGTTCATCATGAACTATAACAGAGTGCCAACTTTGAAATATTATTGGTCAAAGCGTCCATCGCAACTATGCTTTCAAATCAGCAATAGCAAGAGATAGGTACAAATTAATATGATCAAGCTGTTGGAACAGAAAAAAATTGCCAAAATTAAGCGAGAAGAGGCAATTTTAAATCTAGTTCTTCAGGCCAACAATGACATGATTCCGAAAACTAGAAAAATTAAAAAAAAAAGTATTGCCGAATGTTTTGAAACAACAAATATTCAAAGATCCAAAAGTAGAGGAAGATAACCTGAAAGACAAAAACAAATGGGCAATGTTTCGATGCATTTGCCAGTTTAAGTTACGACCCGAAGACGGTGCTCGAATTGCGCCCAGAAAAAAACAACGCGCACAAAAACGATTTGTCGGGAATGTGATATTCCGTTGTGCAAATCTTGCTTTGCACCATATCACCGTAATTTTCCTTTTATTTTAAATTTTTAATTCATACACATACATATATAGTATGTATCACTCATAAATACTGGTGGTACAGTGGTGTACCGTCTCCAAATAGCCCCGCTCCTCCTTTTTTTTTTTAGGTGATGATGTAATAACAAGTTGCAAAATCTTCAAAGCAGCATTAATATAAATTAAAAAGTAATGTACTTGAATTCAGGGTCGAACGGGTTAACCTACCTAAATACATTACATATAAACTTCATCTCTTATCTTATTGTAACGGAGGTTTTGGTTGGTTTAACATATGACATTTGGAGAAAATAGATCAGTTACAATTACAAGGTTTTTTTATATAATTAAGAGGTTTATGAAAAAAAGTTCTGAAATATCACTGCTTAAGCTTGGTCACATAATTAGCATAGCGGAAGTTAAATTAACTTATTTAAGTATTTTGTTACATTTGTATTTTGAATTCGTAGACAAGATTGTGTTTGTTTACAATATATAATATTTTTTATCAAAATAATACCCTAGACATGGAAAAAGGGCCGCATTGTACAACAAATAAAAGAACTTCGATTATTGAAATAAAATCTCAAAGAAAAATGGTTTCAGAAATAACAGAACTAATAGGCTGTTCTATAAAGCTGGTTTACAATGCAATTTGTCAGTTTGAAACGTTTGGACCATTGGAAAACGTTGCAAGAGCTTCCCGTGCAAGAAAAATCACCGTAAGATAGGGCCAATTAATACGCAGATCCTCGACTGTAGAGTCTTTTAAGACTTCTAAGCAAATTAAATATGACATTGAATCGCAATACGGCATCTTCGTGTCTTCCAGAACAATAAGATGAAGATTCAGGAAAACAGTTTAAGAGGCTACATAGCACAAAAGAAACCATTTATTTCGGAAAAAAAAATTTAAGTGCAAAATGGAGTTTGGTAAGGGGCACTTACGAAAACCTATGATTTTTTTGGGAAAATGTTTTCTGGAAGAATCAATTGAAATATGTGTGAAGTTCTCCGAATCAGCAACACAACCCCAAATATACCATCACAACAACTAAGCACGGACATGGGGGGGGGGGGGCTTTTCATTGCTTAAAAAATCTTAGACGAGTTATGGGAAAATATCAAAAGTGCTTGGTATGCAACAAGAACTGAATGCTGCAGAAAATTGGTGGAAAGTTAACCAAGACGATGTCAAGCTTTAATATAAAATAAAGGATATCCGACTAAACATTAACTTTATTTTCAAGAATAAGCGGTAACATATTATTTTTCGTGCTATGTGCTATTTATATGACCAAGAAAAAAAAATTAAGTTTCACAATTACAAAAGCCTATATAAATTACACTTTTAAGTGTGGACTATAGAAGATCTGTTCTCACAGCTGTTAACCAAATGACAAGCCATGCAATTTGTGCAACGTCGAAGCAAGGGCAAACGCCCGCAAAGAAGAAACTCTAGAGTGGATTTCAATAGACACAACAATTTTCTTAACAGTTCATTCGCCCTTATTATTCCCATCTTGTTCAGCTTGAAAGCGAACTATAAAATTCAACGGAAGATGAAGTAAACAAAGCACCGAAGACGGTCGAATCAGATCTAGTCTAACCATAAATTCTGTTACAATAATTTTCATAATTTTCAGTAGGTATATTCGCGTTAACTATGTTTTTCCTAACACGTGTTAGAATAGAAACTAGTTTGGTTTAAGCTTTCAATCAGTTAATATTGAGTGGGGCATCAAAGAAAATCGTGTCGCGATAATCGCTTTGCATAAGTGTGGAAAAAATTCGAACTTCTCAAACCACTTAGTACATCGTAAAAATATTTGTTTATCAGGCTATAAAACGTTTTAATGAACTTTCAGAAGTAGAGGACAGACCAAGAAGTGGTCGTCCACGCGTCGCTCGAACGAGTGCGAAAGTTAAAGCTGTGCGTGAACGAAATCGCAGAAATCGTTTTCGGTAACAAAAGATAATGTCCAGATAATTGGATATATCCACTTGATCCATGTCAAGGCTTATTCGAGATGATCTCCATATGAAAGCTTTTCGTTGAGCAACGGGACATTTCTTAACTTCCAACCTGAAAAAAATAAGACTCGAAAGACGCAAAAAATTGTAACTCTGGCACGCGGTTAATGGACATGAAAATATTTTATTTACTAATGGAAAAATGTTTACCATAGAAGAAGTTTATAACAAACAAAATGACAAAGTTAATGCAACGTCATCTAAAAAAGCAAAAAAAGTCATTCCGAGGGTTCAGCGCAGACACTATCCCGCTTCTGTAATAGTTTGGTGGGGAGTATCGCTTCAAGTTGTCACATCACTGCATTTTAGAGAAAAAAGTGTGAAAACAGGGGCAAAAGTGTACTAGGAAAATGTTCACGAAGGTGTTGTCAAGGGCTTAACAAATACCCTTTTCAACGGGGAATAATGGGTCTTCCAACAAGACTCTGCTCCGGCACACAAATCCAAAACGACGCAAGAGTGGCTTAGATGCAATATTCCGGATCTTATCGCTGCTACAGATTGGCCATCAGTAAGTCCAGATTTAAATCCGGTGGACTACAGTCAGAACTGGAGAGCATGGCCTGTAAGACTCCCCATTGAAATTTGGACAGCCTTAAGGCAGCTTTAATAACAGCAGCGTCGTCGATTTCCATCGAGACAGTACGGGTCGCTATAGAACAATGGCCACAACGTTTAAAAGCCTGCTTCAAGCTAAAGGCGGTCATTTTAAGTAAAACTTTTTTTCTTCAAACTTTTATATTATGAAGTAATGTAAGAAATAAATTTCATCGTAAAAGATTTACTAGACTTTTTTTTATTGCACTTTTAAAATGTAACAGAACCCTTGGGTGGACCAAGTAGAATATAAAAAACCCATGACTTAACTGGCCAACGATTTTATTATAATAAAATTATAAGATGCGATACGTTGCCTAACAGGTAAAGAGAGGAAAAACTCAACAAATGAAATTACAACAATTATCCATCCGTGATGGTAATGTTACATGTACATTTCCACGTATATTTTATATATACGACCCGATTGAAAGCTTAGGAAGAGAAAAAAAGTGCTCACTTCCGTCGTTTTTATTAATCTTAAGAACATTTTATATAGTTTCATGGGATCTCATAAAGACTGCGCTACGATGTTGAAAAAAACTGGGACAGGAATACAGGACTGCAAAAAAAAAGAAAATATGTGCCTTTCACCATGAATAGAAAGTGAGGATATTAGCTAATGTTTTTCAATGTTGATTATGGTTAAGCCTTTACGCCAGAACAACAATTGGAAATTGCATTGTTATCTGCAGTTACAATGTTTACCGTACCGTCTGCAATAATTGACATAGTCGTTCATCTGATTAAGTAATTAGAAAAACCATAGATACGCATCCGCAGAGACAAACAGTGCACACCGAAGAAAGTGTTGCTTCTGTAAAGCGTAATATTTAGGATGACCCAAATGAGTCGATTCACCATCGCAATTGTGTTTAATCACTTTATGGACAATTAAACAGAAAGTTCTTAGTTTCTGAGCTTACAAGATACAGCTCGTGCAAGAATTTTTCACTACACAAAAATTTGTTCAGTGATGCGGCTCACTTTTGGCTGAATTTGCCTATTTGGAGTAAATAAAACAATCCACCTGACATTATTGAGTCCCCCACAAAAAATCCCTTATTTAATGTGGAAAAAAGGTGCGAAACATTTGACTTCCAAATTACGTTTTATCCGAGGCAGACTTAAATCAAATTTATGCATGAAATAATCATTCCAATAAACCTTGACCCAGGATTTTCACAATTTAACAAACCCATCACAGTGTTGAAAGGTGCACGAGAAATAAAAAGGCAACACGATGGTGTCAGAGGTTAAAATGTTTACGATATAAACAAATACATACATAAATCAAAACGTGATTTAATGGAAAATATACGCTACATAGTTCAACGGTTAAAATGAGATATTAAAATTGTCTTCAAATGGTAAGAACATAATTTTAAATCGCGATCTAATCGAAGTAATATCTAGAATCATTATCGAAAAAAAAAATTTGGGAAACTACAATAGATTTCTTGCATTGGTATTTCGAATTAAAAAACAAAAATCAATAAGTTCTCAACCTCAACAGTTGAGTGATTCAAAATAGCACAAACCTTCATACGACACAGTCGCACGTAATTCACGTACTTCAACGGTCATATGTGACTAACAATAGAGCCAAAAAAGGAATATATACAACAAAATACCCCTCTGCATTTAAATTCGGTTTATGTATTTGATGGCACATACAGACAAAGGCAGATCCACCCACATACCTGGCCTAACCAAATTAAGTTAGCTCATTAGTAAGTATAAAGATCATTCAGCACAAATGAAAGACTTTTTATAGAGCAAACACCGACATTCCTACAAACGAAATCACATGCATGTACGTAATTTAAATATTCAGCAAATATTAATTCAACACCTGTTGATTTAACGTTATCGCTCTATCCTCAAACTCGTGAGTAATGTGACCACATTTTTATGCATGACAATTATTAAGCAATTGCCCTTGAGAACAGTAAAATTTAAATTGCTGCACAAAGATAACTTGTACCCCCAACTTAAGTCATATAACTAGAATTTTTAAGTGCAAATAAAAAACTGGTATGCGTAAACGATCGTAACTGTTGACATTTCAAATTTAAAATTCGCATACGACCTTCATAAATTCGCTTCATATTCTCTCGTTTTTTCTTTTAAGTGGGTCGCATATGAATAAATTATCGCCTATCATGTGTCACGCTTTTCATTTTTTACTATGAACTTGATATGATTCATTTATGGTCTTTATGGTTTTATTGGGATTTATGCTTTCGACCGATTTATGACCCAAACAAGATAAGCGCGAATGTTGAAACTGAAAAATAAAACTGTATTTCAATAGGTTAGGGTAAGAGGTAAACCAATAAACAAGTTCTCCTAGTTCAGTAGCTGCTGCGAAATCTATCGTACTCGCAAGTGTATCGTGTACTCGTATACTCGTAATGTAACGTACTTAAGAATTAAACTCACCTTCGTTAGCTCAGCTTGTTGCAATGTAATTTTTTCCCGCTGAAACTTAATCAACTGAATCAAGTCCTTATATTGAGCTGCTTGAAAGGAACTCTCATTAAACTCTGCATCTGTGATATCCGATAAAAACGGATTTGTACAAGCACCATCGAATTTTTTAAAATTACTTCCACTAACTCCTGTACCGGCGCCAACGGTTGTTGTGTACTCTAATAACTTTCCTTGTTGTTGCAGTTGCATGGGACTGTTTCGCGGTGGTGGGGGATCTCTATAAGGTGGGGGAACCAATGCGCCATTTGATGAAATGAGCGGTGAGTTTTTGTACAAGTCAGGTGTTACACTATTGGAACTGGGTGGATATTTGTTATTATTGTTATTGTTGATATTGAAGACATCCAAGAGATTTTCACTGCTATTTGAAATACTATTGGAGCAATCCTGTTGAGGCGAATAATTCATTTGTGTTGGTGGTGTTGTTCGTCGATCCAATGAATTTCGGACTTCGGCAAGATTAATCTCATTAGTAGGAGTTGTTTGATAGTAGTTAACTATGCTATCTGAGGAGGGGAGCGATGATGGCAGGCTTACATTTGATGGTGACTTTTCGTGCTTTCCAGATTTATGAGGTGATGTTGGAGATGGTTGTGCAGTGGTCGGGTTGCGTTGGGGTATTCCTTTAACAATTCCTACATTTTCAATTGGTTTTGCGGTCTCTAAAGAGCTGAAAATTAAAAATAAGAAACACATGCATACTTAAATTAAGGTTCATAAAACAATGAGTATGTTTATAAATATCGAATGAAGGCGATTATGACTATAAATTCAAGGCGAAAACAGGTAGAACGTGCATTTTTTATAAAAGGGAAGTAATCCTAGTTCGATATTCCAAAATTTTAATGACTGCTGAAGTGGCAAATTGGGAAATATTGCTGAAGATATAGATACATTGAAAGAATGATTTATGCGAAACAAATTTATTTCTTCTGCTCTTCTATGTTCGCGGTTCTTTCTTAGTTTTTTAGATGTTCGCCCGTGTTTTATGATAATAATCTAAAAATAGAGATCGCAGGTTTTTTCACCAGATATGGAATATCTCCACAGCACAGAATTTTTTGCAACACAATTCTCAAATGATACAAGCGAGAAAGACTGTAGGTTTGCGCTAAAGGTTATTCATAAATTAATTTACTGTTAACAAAACAAAGAAGCCACCTACTTTCCTACATTCTTGAAGGGTCGCGGGGGAAAGGCTTTTTTTTGTTATCGGTCCGATTCAAACCAAAATCAAAATTGAAAATTTTACTGCACTCCTTAACCAACTAAAAATTACAAGTTTACCACTAAATCGTATCTTAACCATTGTCATAAGGCAACGATTAGGAAGAACCATCAATTATTATTCGTTAAGTTTGAGGCACAATGGCAACGAATTAAATTAATTTTCCAAAAATCGATGAGCGGATAAAATGGGTTCAGCTGTGAATTAAGCCAAAACCAAGAATGTGCTATCAACAAGAAAAGATGAATTGTGAAGAATAAAAGAAACTTTGAGGTAATTAGGGATTTTGTTTAGTTAGCCTTCGCTCTTAACTCTCATAAATCAAACGAGGCGTTAAACTTGTCAATCTTTTTTTGGGCTTTATGGCATAAAAGGGCACACGAAATCACAAATGCAAAAAGCATATAAAAAACCATAATGATGACGGTCCTGCTCTATCGTGCAAACCAATGGATATAATCGGGTGGTTGTTTTGAACGAAAAATTCACAAAGTGAGTTATAAATGGACATCGTCGTCGCATCAGTCGTCTGAGATGGACATACGCTCCAATCCGAAGCAACTTATATTTTTAATAATTCTGTACAGTAATACTTATGTGGCGCGCGCAAATGGAAAAAGTCCTCAACAAACAGGTTTTCCCAAACGGAAGCATTTAGGTTGGTGGTTAAAGGAAATACCCACTTCGGACTCCAGCATCATTTGAATTGAGCATTGGAGTAGCTGTCGAAAAGGTAACAATGGCGATAGGAAGTAAAACAGACGAAGAAGTAAGCAAAACACGTCTTCTAACAGGACAGCACAACTGTCGAAAATATATCATCACAGATGACCACAAAGCACGTGCTGTTGTAATACCAAAAATGTAAAGCAACTGCAAATGTTTTGAAGATTTTTAACCCTTGTGCTATCGACGAGATAAGCAAGTGAGATAACCAATAACATTATGCAAGATCGACTGGAAAACAAAATCAAACAAAACGATATGCGATATGACCTCAAAGCCTGATCCTTTGAAACAATGCCCTGATAGGCGGCGATAGAACAAACTACAGTAGAGAGACGAACTATGCAGGAGCATTGAGTTTTCTTTATCCTTGAGTATGGGAGACTCCACTATTTTGTTCACTTGGTTCTGGGCTGATTATCCATATAAAACGATGGCATAATAGCAGCAAAAAAATAAAATAAAATGCTACGCATTTGTCGACCCGACATCACACGGATTGACGAAACAAAAATAAGGAACATTCTTAACGAATACATGCAACTTAACTAGATGCCTCTTATTGCTTGCTTACCATTGAGCAACATGTTATGATTTTTTATTTTTACAGTTAAAGGTATAAAATCTACTTACTCACAGCAAAATGGCAAATGAATTATTAAACACATGTCGCACAATTCACACGCAGAAATCACTGCAATTATGCCTGTGATACAACTAAAATATGTATATCTCGACAAATCATGTTCGGTGGGGTGTAGTAGCTTAAATCTAGTTCACATAATAAAAAGATATGAACTCGAGGAGATTTCTGCTAATTATCGTCTATTTCAGACACCTTGCTATGGGCGCGTTTGACTAATAATAATTGCTAAACCAATTAAACCCTGATAAAGTGGATTTGTGCGGTGTAAACAAGACGCAACAGACACTATCTCAAAAAATGTTTGTTTACTTTGCTTTGAAAGAGTTAGCGATTAACTTATAATTAAAAGCTTCTGCTGAATGAAACTAATAAAACGATTAAGAGCTAATTGGTTTCTAATAATTAAATTTGACTAAGCAATTCTAGACATGTAGGAATAGGTAGGTATAAGGGCAATAAAATGATCGTGACCAAGTGACCTTGTAACATAATGTCTACAACTTTAACAAGCTACCGATAATGAAAATTTCGTGATTTGAATATTTACACTTGAATGGTTTTTCTTTCCAGTTGGTTTATTCTTTGTTTCGTTTCATTCGATTTAAACCATTTAGAATTTCATGACAAAAGAAAAACAAAATACAGGAAGGCTGTGGTTAAGATCCTGCAAAAACCACATTAGAACCAGCTAGAGGTAGTTCATTGCTATCGTGAGGACAAATGGATACAGACAAACACAAAAAGAGAAAAATTATAAAACGCAATCATGCAAAAATTTTGCAAATCATCGTGAAAATCGCGCAAAAAACTTACCCAAAACTCTTTCGCAATTCCTTACATCGCTCCAATGGCATAAAATCTGTAGCGTGCATTTGCTGCTGCTGTTGCATTAGACTTTTCTGTTGAATATCTGAGTCACTATTATTGCTCCCCAGTGGATTTTTTATTGCTGTTGTTGCACTAAACTGGTGCTGTTGCTGCTGTACCTTTTCATCGGCTGGTCTCTTTGTTTGCTCGGATCTTTGCAGTATGAATTGCACATCATTAGCGTACTCACCCCATTTAAGAAGTAACTTCAATGGATTCTCAGTAGGTGCCAGAAGACGTTCGTTATTACGCCATCGTTCAATCAATGTGAAACGTCCCACTTTCCCCGTAGCATGAGCCAATGCAAAAACTACATCCTGTTTTTCCCCGATTTTTTTTTTATCCATTTTGTCCAAGGCATAAATGAAAAACGAAAAAAAAAAATGATGACACACATGATTAATGATCGATTATGATGGTCGGCGTTGGAGGAAGGAAAAAGGAACTACTAACTACCAACCACCACCTCCCTCTTTTAATAAATTTCAATACTTTACCTGGCAAGTGGTGTTCACTGTCACACCACAAACGATTCTCTGAATTCCTTCCACCCAAACTTTTAATTCCATTTCGAGCAAGATTAAAAATCCTCCAAAGAAACGGAGGACCAAACTCTAACTCGCTTTGCCCTCAAATTCGATGATTTGTCTTTTTTTCACGAAGAAAATGTTTCTGCAAAATTCGATATCGTATGAGAAATGCAATTTGTTTTCCAGCGACAGCAAACAGCGACGCACTATCCTTGTGAATTCATCGTAAATTTGGGTTAAAATTCGTCCACCAAACGAGCAATAGCCGTCGCCTTGGTGATTGTTGATTTGCTAGGTGCACGCATTTGAGATAAGGCGTGATTCAGATTAGTTGGGAGTATCGGTTTGATTAGAATTTAAATTGGAACACGGCAGGAATTTCTGGTCGTTGATTAATGCTCTTTATTTACATTTTTTTGTGTCTTTTTCGAGAGTTTCTTTGAAGTATTTTTTTTTTGTTTTTACTTTTACGACACTACCACTACGAACGCCATTTTGCCCTTTTTTAAGAATACGCTTTTGTTTGACATTTATCGTTACCTGGTGCCATGCCGTGTGCTTTTGTTTGTTGAAGGAAAAACGGAGAAGAGCAAACAGGTTGCTAGAAAGAAAAAATGCGAAAAATGTTGATGAAGTTTGTGTCGAAGCTGGAGGGGGTGTATAAGCAGTGCTGAGAAATGTTGACAAGAGTTATTCGTTAGGTAGGGATATGTTGCTTATTGAGTGACAGTTACTTCTTTCAGCAACAAAATTGATAGCCAGTGGCAACCAACAGTGGTAAGAAAAGTTGTTTCATGTTTTTTCTTATATTGCTGGGTAAAATATGACTAACGTAAGCAAAAAGTGAATAATCTTTCATGGTTCATTTTGCATCTCTGCAGGTCTTTTTTCGGGTCTTGACACGTTTTGATACGTTTATTTAAAGTTTTAGTAAAACTCCAAATATTGTTTCTGGAATAGCACTTTCTATTTTCAAAATCGCGTGCGTCTCATCCTCTTTCTTTTTTATCCAGTGAGGTCATGTTTCTTCTCTCCTCTTTGCAGGGCTGCATCTTAGGTAAGTTATTTCAATACATATGCTTGTTAGTATTTTTTTTAGCAAAAAATGGGTTTCATGAAAGGTGTCGGGTTAAATCCCGCACATCAGTTACGGCAAGCGTGACGACTTAGCACTTGAAAATGGTTGCAAAGGAAATTTCGGGCTATAGTGAAGTTCCGTCCCGTAGCAAAGTTGACTACCCTTAGTCCGTTTTCAAACATGGCAGACTATTCTTCCCGATAGAATTGTGGAATTTTTGGGTTAAAATCACATACTTGATGCGTGGTGTAAAAAGCGTTCGCTTCCACATCTAAAGTTCAAAGCTTCTTGCCTACGTCTCCCGCTTACAACGAATCCGTACCGAAACGCACGGTGTTCGTTTTCTCTGTAGCTATCGTAGTACTACATATTTGTCATCGTTTTCTTCCCGTCGAACCGTACTTCCCGAATGGCGGTGATATCTGGACTACTAGTCTAGTTATTTGGCTACGAGTAGTCTGTTGAAATGCAGATTCGAACGATGCTATCCCATTTTTGTTTTACAGTCATCAACAGTAGATGCCACCTTATCCGAGTATTTTGGATTTCGGGATATTGAACTTTATACGTGGCCGTTCTATCGAAGTTAATGTTGATATATTTTTTCTATACCTTCATGCTGAAAGAACCAAAAGTCAGAAAAACTTTTCCTTCTGAGCAACCAACGTTATTTCATCTACTTTGGATTAATTACATCTGTCTGATGTGAAAAGACTTCGCCATTACCTCTCCATTACCTACTTTTATAGAGCAGCGAGCGTTCTCTATTGTCATCCTACATAGGTAGTTGAATTCGGCAGCTATATTAAAACTTATTTAGCAGTTCTACAGACTGCAGAAATGCACCGTCTCCTACTATGCTCTCATCCTGATCAATGTCTCTTTCTATCTATCATTTATCTCTTTTCGTTGAATCAGGAGCTTGTAGTTGTCGATTAAGCGTATTCACACCTTGGTTTAACAAGAAAGTGGTTTGGCTTCTCGAAACGTTTAGATATCAAAGTCTAATGTGACTTTGACTAATGTGACTCTGGGTTATTGTGGTGGTTTCTTGGGATATTGCTCGTATTGAGAAGCTTATAGAAACAATAATTGGCAAAGTCGTGCATTTCTTTGCGTGCGCATGAACATATATTAGGCTTATGTTCACAAATTCATCGTTGATATAGTCTATTCTGATGCCTGAAGTGTAAGCCTTTTTGACTAAGTATTCCTTTAATCACAAATCTAGATTTACTTCTGCCGTTTATACCAATTGCCGTAATTGATGTCATAATTTTCCATTTTAGATTTGTGCAGCCCAGGGTACTTCTTAAATGGTAGTCATATCCATTTTATAACAGTCTATACTTTGTACGTGCTTTTGTTACTCGTTTTTCGTTTGCTTTGAGTCGTCAAAAGCAAATCTATGCAAATCTGGCACAACCCGCAACTTCAAAGGTCAGATTCTTCTTGAATTCGTATGTTCATTAAAGATTCCTCCATCTTTTCGATATAATATACCGAAACATGTGTGGAAGTAGGTTAAATTAGCTGGATCTGCCCCTGATATAGCAGTTCGTTCTATCTTGAGAGTTTACCCACCAAAAGGTTTATATTGCGCATTGTCTGCATCGTGGGTATGGAGTGAAGTTCATCCATTTTTGCTTGAGCTGTTCGAATATTCACTTACATTGAACTGAAACTTCTCGCTCTCAAACAGGGCCAAGTTTCAAAGGAGTGTTCAGTCAATGGATTTTCCCAAGCACGATGCTCGGATAGAACCAGTTTTGTAACCAACAAAGTCTGCTGGTCCACCAAACTTAAACCGGACAAAACAGTCAAACCCATCGACAAAAGAAAAAGGCTGACCCTATACCCGCATACACTGTCCGGATAACACTGCTGGCCCCAGAACCATAAAAGTTCGTAGTTCTGGCGGATGAAATTCATAAAATGACGGAAAAAAATTCATATTGAGGAACCTCTCTAGTTACTTACTTAGGTGGCACTTTAGTGCGGGTTGAACTATGACCTAATAAACTTCTCCAGTTATGGTAAGGTACTCATGCAAATCAAACGAATGCTTCCTGGCGTCTCAACCAAGGTCAACCAAGTTGCTTTAGTACAGAAGACTACTACGCTTTTGCTAAGCATCGTAGATATTCTAGCCAAAGTGACACAACGATAACGTCACCACACCACACGTCACCAAGTGCCAGACTTGCGGACGCATCAGGCTGGAGGTGAATGCTGGTGCTGTAGATTCTTGTTTTTTTACAAAAAAAAAGAAAGAAGAGATCTGTTCCGAAAGGAAAAAATATACTACAATATGTAATCGTAATTTTTATTTAGGTTTTTTCTTTATATTTTCTAATTAATATTACAGATATAAACATATTTTATAATTTCTTTTATTTGTTTAAGCAATATAAAAAATAACATCTCTGTTTTATAATTAAATAATGCACAAGTAGTTAGTTTAATACACAGTTTGTTTATGTAATTTAGTTACACAATTTGGTAAGAATGTATTTTTGTTTTTATTGCAACCTCAATAGCCGATCCTTTAAGGATCGCTTTAAAAGTTCAACATGCGAAATTCAAATCAATCAATTGAATTGATGGGAATTGTGTATGAGAATAGGCTTAATTTAAACGCTGATTGATTTGAAAAATATATACAGCCGCCACATAAAACTAAACATAGTAACGAAAACGAATAATGCAAAAATAATGAGTGTAATAAGAAAAAAAAAAAACGTAAACAAAATATAATTCTTTGACATTTGACTATGTAGGTAGAAGGAAACGAATGGATATGAGTTTTAATATTTAAATAAATTTAAAAACAACAATTTGCTAGTTCACTTCAGGTGGTGGAGTTTGCGGTAACCATGTGTAGAACAGAATATATCCGGCGCTTGATACCACATCGGATGTATCGATGGGTGATACAACCTGATCGTCGAATTTGAACCATCTGTAATGAAAGAATGAAATAATAATTGGTACTTGCTATAAAACTAACGACCTAAAATATTTTTAATAGTTAAAGCTATTTGTAAATCAAAAATAGAAAAAACAATATCTAACGGTGTGAATATATTACATATAACAAGAACTTAAAACCAGAGATATCCTTGGTTTAAGGATTTAAATTAACCGAAATTGACAAAATTTGTCATGTTCTCACACTGAGAGTCAAGTAATAATTCTTGGGGCGTATTTCTCTGTGTTTTACGAGCATTTTCTGTTGCACGAGGTTTATTTACGAAATGAAAATATTGTATACGTAGATACAGGCCTTGGTTCGTTATACAATTCTCTAACGTCTAGACATTACCAGACACACGACTGTGCGTTATCCTTCGAAGTGCTTTCGTTTTGAACGTATATTTAGCATGGCAGCAACAGATCAGGTGCTGTTATCCTCATTCTCGTTGCACATCTGGATTCTTGCAAAATAGTAAGGCCCTTAGAGTGTCGGTAAGTAATGTAAAGTCTTGTCAACATTGAAGTCCAAGTCCTGAGATACACAAAAATGCAATTCGACACAACGACTTATTTTAACTATTTCTAGCAACATACTCAAACAATTCTGTATGTTTGTTTTGAAAAAATAGTCATTTCCTTCTTCTCTACAATAGTTGTTATGGTTGCACAATCCTATTATTCGAAAACTGATCTATATTAACCTAATGAGAAGTTCAATCAACTGCTGTATATTTTCAAGAAAGCCCCCTAAGCCTGAACCTGTCTCTGATTTGAATTAAGCCCCATCCGGTGAAGATTATCTATATGCCTTTCTGGCTAAAATTTCAACCAGGGAATAAATTGAAGCTGCAAAATCAAATTATAGGTGACAAGTCCAGTGTTTTGCTGAAAGCAAAATATACGACCTGAGTTTCTTACTGATTTAAGTTCGTTTCCCTCTTTTAGGATATTAAACAAAAATAACAAACTTGCTTTTTCGATCGTGGTGCCGTAAATATTAAATAAATATTATATATTATATGTATATAATAAATTAAAATATACTTGTTAATAAGTGACAAATGGATAAAATATAGTCAAACACAACTTCATACTTAAGATTTTCTAATTATTACTCACTTTTTTGTTTAATTAATTAAATAGAACTACAGTCCGAAGTGAACAAAGATCTCAATCAATAATCCTCTACAGTTAACGGGATCTTTACCCGGTCTTTACCTTCAGTTCCACACTCAAGGATGGTTAAGGTTCCATTCCTGTGCGGGTTTCTTCTATTGTGTTGTTCCTTTGGTAGAAATCGAACCCTAGGGGCAAGATCATTTATATTCGTTCATTTCTTTACTTCAGACCACATTTTTGATTTTGAAAAATATGTATTTGATGTTGTTTAAAATTCCACTATGAAGGTTCCTACTGTTAACTCGTAAATTCAATATAATGCCTATATATCACAAATCTATTATTACATGTAGATTAACATCTATAAACTTTAATAGGCAATTCCAACTTCGCCTAGGTCTGCGCTTCTTTGTTTTAAATTCCATTTACTCTATTATATTCGATGTGCCTGAATTTCTTTTTGCATTCATTCAACACGTTTCTAGTTTTTCTTTAATGCTCCAGAGAATCCTGCTATCCTTTACTTTCGACATGTCCTTAGGGGGTGGCCGTGGTGTAGTGGTACTAGCCATCGTTACCCACTCGGAGGGTCAAGGTTCGAATCCAACTCATGACAAGTTTTTCATTTGTGTGATTGGAACTCAGTCAGAAAAATCTGCGTGTGAAGGCATAACACTGACATGTAGATTTGGCTGTTGTAGAGTTTCAAGCACGAAACAACCGTTACAATTTACAACCTGAATCATTCCAAGTGAAGAAAAACTCTCCGTCCTATTCGGACTCCCACCCCTGGAGAGTCGTCATCAAAACCAAATATATCTGAGTTTCAAACCACTACATCACAACAATGCTTTCCTTTCTCCTCCTTCTATCTTTCCGCCCGCGCCCTGGCAATAGTATAAGGGTATCATAAACCCCTTGAGGAGCGCGTAAATTATAAAAAAAAAAAAATAATAATAATAATACATGTCTACCTGCCCCTTTCTTTCTTTCAGTATATGAAATAATTTAATTTTTTTTATTAAATCTACAATTTTTATGCATTCTGTCTAATCCTTTCAATTTTCTACATGATGTTTATTTTGGGTCTCTCCAAAATGGACTATTTAGATCTTTATATCCTAGACTGGATTGATTTACTCTGCCTTTTATCTAAAGTCTACTCTTAACCAATCCTTTCTAGCAATGAGATATTTTGATTCATTTCTATTAAAACTTTTCAAGGCTGTGCCTACTTGGAGCTGAAGTGTGTTTACATATTACCTTGATCAGAAAGTTCGTGAAATAATCACCGTGTGGCGCTCCCATTGTTCCGATTTGAGTCCTGTTTGTTTTTTTGTCAAGTTGGTACGTCTAATATTGATCTTAGCGTCATAGCTTGAAATTTTCAAAAGTTACGTAGCCAAGGAACTTTTTGATTACGGGAACTTTTTGATCAAAGTGATACGTCGATTCCTATTTAGTTGAAAAAACTCTCAGCTTTTTATTTTTGTTGTACAGCCTGACCTACTACGAATCCTAGATACGGTCCGTTTCGATATGCCTTCTTGTCTGCTTTCTGTGATTTATTTCTTATTTGCTTAAGATACATGATTATGATTTGATCCCATATCAGATCCTTGGCAAGTTTTCGTCACTTTGATATATATTCCTAAGTAGTTTGTTTATAATTATGTAGCCGATTTAGTTTTTAATTACTGACTCCGTGTGACTCTGTCAGGTTACCGTACTCGCATATAATCTTTTTAGAGCAAGCTTGTACCATGTGTTCATTATAGTTAGTTTGTTTAGGTTATAGGAATCCACAAGTCATTTGCATATTTAATTTTGTGCGTCCAAACCATATCCGCATGTTGTATGTTTGGTTTTATCGTTACCGGTCTTGCGATCAAAATTTCTGTTGTCAATGACTCGTATAATTCTTTTATTAATTAATTCTTTACTGCTCAAGTCTTTAAAGTTCGTTGTTAAGGTGTACATTGTTACTGTATATTCCAATATATCTGTATACCAATTAAACTCTCTGATGAGGAGTAGCGCTACTCCTAAGACTAAATCTGTTCATGTTCTCGTCGGTGCACGAATTGACTCATGTGAATCCGTTTTTATTTGTTCCGCAATATCTTCCAAATGAGCGTCACCAATTTCAGGAACCTCTATCTGTCTGTCTATCTTTAACCTATACGGTTGTAGATGCATTGACGCAAGGGAACCACGTTCGGGTTTTTTTAGCCGATCAACTTAATACCTTCTGAAAGTATTCCCCGCCGAAATCTGAAGACTTCTTATTTTATCCCTTTCTCTGCAGCTGTCACTACGGTATATGTTATAATCTTCATCCCTCTTTCGTCGAATCCAGATCGCAAAATATCCTGGATGGTGGACAACCTGGAGGGCTTAGCCCTTTTTAAGACGCCTTAGTAAAAAGGAGCCGAACATTTCGGGGCCTGTGATCGACTTATGGAATATACACATAAGAGCACCCGTTGACCTCTTACTGATTCACCCGCCACCATATATAAATCTGTGATATCCTCTTCGGCCGCAACTGTAGTCCACACAACAACCAACCTTGATTGATTCAACAGTCATGCCTCCTCCTTCTGAGGTTCAGACAATTGTGACAGGATATTACAATGTTGCTCAACATTCGCGCTAATAAGTTTGATTAGTAAATAATAGTCCAGTACTAGGTGGTTACAACAAAGAGGAATGGGTAAAATAAGAATAGGTAAAATAAGACAAAGCTAGAGCAGTGGGGATCGTAAAATTCTTGCTGCTCAATGCCAACGCTAATTGTCCAGTACCTAGACCCCGTTGAAAGTGAATCAGATGATGAGCAAATATTTGCGGTCCTCCCTCCCTTTTTGATTTGAATTATCGTACATTACACATATATTAAGTATTTCTTGTTATATTTATAGGATAATTATTTAATTCAAATCATAACCGCCAAATAAATGCACTATACGAAATTGAATTAAGTTGTTAACAATACTTCACAACCCTAAAAAAGAAAAACACAAACAAAACTGCGTCTTCCTTAAGTTTAATCGTTGGTAAGGGTGGTCTGTGGTAACGGCAGTGACAAATTATAAAACCGTTTTCAAGGCAAAATCAATGTCTTAGCTAAGGTTAAAAAATAGTTCCCAAAACCATTACATATTTTTACACTTTCCCTCTTTCTTTATCTTAATCTACTCGTATATGTACTGGTTTTCGCCATTGAAAATGTACACTAAAAATATAAAACTACCCAAAACAAACTACAACAAATTAAACAGGTATATGTGTGTACATATGTACTTACTTTCCAAAAACGCCGCTTTTACAAAACGCCGTATAATGACCGCTCTCCATTGAACCGTAATGATTGGAAACACCATACAGTTGATAGGTCTTCGGTGACATTGAACGTAACTCTGACTTGGCAATATATGGTGTCATATCGAGATTTTCCAATGGGAACGTAACATAATTCAATTTCTTTTTGTACGAATGGCCCATAACATCGGTGTCTGCATAGAATCTGTAAGAACAGCATAACAAGAAAAAAAATTGTATTGATAATCCCCTATATGCCTATGTTAAAAAATAAATACCTTTTCAAATGCACTACCAATATTGGGGGCAATTTTGATATGTCCAACTTCTTGACCGCTTCTCTGGGCTGCTTACAGTTTGGACATATCCATCCATGAATACGTTCTCCATTAAAATACATATCCATGCATTGACTTAGGGCACACATATTCGAACTCGATGGTAGTTCTAAACTTAAATTTGAGAAACATTCATATGTGGCACTCTCTTTATTGCAGTGCACACATTTAACCGTGCTTTTGATTTGTCCATAAAATAAACGCAATATCAGACTCTCTCGTGCTTTTGTAAATTCTAACCAGGCCCGTTCCGATGCTGGCATATTATCTCGTGGTGGTTTATGCACTTGGAGTGTTTGTAAATCTGAGTGTAACCAATCCATGAGAATCGTAAGAAACTCATGGGAGTCCTGTTGTTCGATGCCACGAAATATCTGTTGATACTGGCCTACAACATACTATAAAGCAAAAATTAGTTTATTCAAATTAGAATGTCTATATCTTAAAAGAGCCTACCCGCAAATCTTTGCTTGCTACACATTTATAATTCCCATTCCAGAGAACTTTAATAAGAGCAGCGACTTCTTCCACCACTTGTCCGTTGGTTTTATTGGCACGGCTAATGTTGTTCTTATATTTGTCCGTTATACAGTATTCCGTCAGCGGCTGTGTATTACTTAAGCACTGCAGTATGCTATTCATATAGCAGGTATTGCCGAGATTTTTGAGACCGGTAAGACCGCGGCCCTTCAAAAAACAAAACGCAAATAAAAAAATGTTATATGAGATCAAAATCAGTACAAGAGATTATCACACCTTTTTGAAAGGACTTATAAAATTGTACGTTAGGAAAGGGATTTTGAAACCGCCCAAAACAATCATCTCGTTGGAAGGCTATTGCGCGAGCAGCAATTTATATTTCGAATGGTTACACCATGGCTGACGCGTTAAACAAACTGAATTGTGAATGAAACCAATGACTATCAGATACCGTATATTGGCTAAAGAAAATGGTGAATTTTTTCTAATTGGATTAAGTGTGGTAGCAGTGAATTCATATGTTCTTGCAATATGTGAGTGTCAGAGTCAGCTTCAACTAAATCTAGCCACGTGTTGCATTTATTGTCAAAATACAGAAGAAATAGAATGGGGGGTCGACTTTAATCTGCTTCAATAAAAGCTGGGGTTGGGCACGAGATTTATTTGTGAACACCACCAAAGGTAGCTGCATTTGGTCTTGCCCGAAAAATCTCCTGTAGTTTTGTTAGTAAATATAGAATGTGTTAAAAGTATATGTGTTCTACAACTCACGTGTTATGGATTTAAGAATATGTTTGAACAAGTTCAAGTTCATCACAGCGTGATACCTATCATGCGTCAGAGAGAATAAGGTAGCACAGCAAAATTGGAATTAGGGGGAATTATTGAATTGAATATTAGTTATAATTAGGTGTAATTTCTGTGAATATATGTATTTCAAATGAAACCAATGTGTGCACATAACTAAAAAAACTTACTATACACCATTAAACGCCGTCGAGGGTCGATAATAATACTGTCCTCCTGACAGAAACGATGTCTGAATAGCGTCAATACGATCAGCTATTTTACCGAACGGGAATTGAACTGAAATGAATTTATATCGATATCTGCCTGATATCCTTTTTTATGAAAGATGGGAATTATACTACTAATACTGATGTTAAATGATTTAAGTAAAGTGGTGAGCTCTCATGAGATTTCTTCAAAAGTATAGCAAAGTATATGCTGTCGATAAGCATGGGAAACCAACAGCAACATCTTGAACAATATCCCACAATGAGAAGCTATAGCTATAAGACGATAAAAGTCTTTGCCTACCTTCCTTTATAAACTAAGTTGTATATTTGGAAAACATGTATCGACCGTGAGACATCCAGGTGGTTACAACACATGTTTCTATAGTTTTATCGTCAAAAGCAGTTGCATAGAACAGTGCATACGACTAAGTTTCGACATAACTATTTCAAGGTAAATTTCCCATGAATGGCACATTGTCCCCGAGTGTCAAGTATAGTGATTCACGAAAGAGGTTAAATGCTGGTTTAAAGTTGGGAAGGGCGATAAGTCAATCATGTTCTCGTGTAAATGAATGCATAACTTTGTTTTTGACAATCCTCTGGTATGTATTTTGTCATATTTTGATTAATTACAATTTAAACAATGGTGATATCATATATCGGTCAAATGATTGAAGCTGGCAGCCCGGTAAGGGCCGCGGCCTAGCTTCTTGACACTAATTTGTGTTGCTCATGTTGTCATTTTTGTCAAATCTGTGCGGGGCCTACGATTTATCGCCGAGTCCGAACAACACTCCTTCGAAGCTTTTTCTCAGGCAATTATACTTTCGGGAGTTTGCCATTGCCTGCCGAAAGAGTGACGGCGATTTAAAAAAATTGTTGGTGACTCAGCCAGGAATCGAACCCAGACTCTCTGCGTGATAGTCCAATGAGATAATTATCGCGCCGTCGCCATCGGCGGAATTTAACAAAAACACCTTTTGAAAATAGCGAGTCTCTAATGTCAACATTTCCTGCTTTATATGATGAACCTTTCGATGTGGATAGCAGACCAAATAAGCGAACAATTACACGAATTGTTAAGGTTTTTAAAGAAAACCATATACTCTTGAATGCAGAAAAGCGTCGGGATCCATATAAAGTGCCTACTCCTATAAAAGTTTCAGCTGTAAGTCGCAATATTTATCGAACGCCTTATGATTTCTTTCTTTAGGTTTTCCGAACTACCGAATAAAAAAAAATATATTCGCGCCAGTATCCGTCTGATAACACAAGAATTTTGCCAAAAGCTAAATAAAAATTGCAATTATCGAGTTTAGCAAATATGGGTAAATATATGCAGGATATTTTGCCTTACGTATTGTTGTATTGAATTAAACTAAATAAACAGTATGGCTCATATTATACAAAATCCTCAGAGACCACTTTTGATGAGAGTATACAAGAATCTTTAGACGCTAAATTTATCAAACGCATCATGTTGTAATATACATATGTATATCTAGTATTGTAACTGAAAACAGTATCGCATGGGCTCATAATAGGAATAAAAGCAGTAATTAATAGTATACAGAACACCTCTGACTGACCATGGTAAAAAAAAAGAGTTATTTCTTACACACTTATGCGCCGATAGAGAAATCGACTTTGAAAGGAGTTGCTAAACCTAATTTAGGATTGATCACAATATAATTAAGTATAAGAGATTATAACGTAATGCAGCGGCCATAAATGGGCCGAAATATAGGAGACATTGGAAGCTCGGAGTAATGTGTCAATCGTTTTCTGAACGTCTTCAATGGTAACGGTTTTGCCATTCTGCGCGTCATTGTTTTCAAAAAGTGAATATGTCGAAGAAATGATATATATCCGTATGAGACCTAAGCCTAAGCCTTTATAATCAAAAAATTAACAGACAAAATGTCACCAACTTACCACATTTCCAGTTACCGGTGAAAAGTCCCTAACTCGTTCGACGGTACGTACTGAAGGTTTAACCGATCGATCGAATTGAGGAATTTTCGGCTTGGACATTTCTTCGTCATCATAAGTCGGTGGTTTCATGTGTCTCTTTTGTTCTCTGGCAAGAGCAAGTTGTTTTTCGAGTCTGACTTGCTTTTCAGTTTCACGTTGTTCTTCTAACTTTTGTTGTTCTTGAATTTTATCTTCAATCTTCTTGGTGGTCTCTTCAATTGTTTTAACTTCTTTTGGAGATTTTTTCTCCAATATCTGTTCATTATCACGACGTTTGGACTCTTCAAGTTCCTGTCGTAAGCGATTGTTTTCTAAAATCTACAAGAATGAGAAAGATTGTGAACTAAAAAAAAAATAAGTAGAATTGGATCCTTATAACTTACTAAATCTTTTTGTGTATACTCCAACTGAAGTATATTATAATATAACTCTTGTTGAGTTTTTAATAAAACGTTCTTCTGTTCTTCTTGCTGTGTGTCTGCTGTTTGATTGGTAATTGTTTGCCATGCCTGTTCTGCCTGCAGTAATTGTTTCCCATTATCTAAAGCCTTCGCAGCGAGGAGTTCCTGCTCCTTCAAAATATCAACAACTGGTTTTTGAGATTCACCATAGGTTTTAAGGGCCGCCATCTTACTAGAACGATCAATTCTAGGTCGTTGAATAGTTGAAGCACCATCGTTTTCTTTGGTTTCATCTTCCTTCATAGTGATATCATAAATGGTTGGATATTCAATTTCTTCGATGTCGGCTTCTTTTTCTTTTGCATGAGGCGCTTGAACACTGGGATTAGTACAAAGTGTTGGATACATGAGTATGAAGTATTCGTAACCGTTTTGTAGTATTTTTATTGGAGATTTGTATGTCACGTCGGGATCCCACTAAAAATGAATTTTAACATTAGAATTTTCTTGTCACTTAAGATAAATGAAGTTTATACGCACATTTTGTAAAATACTCTTAAGAATGACAATCGCGGTGTTGGAAGGTGGATTTGCTTCATGACAATTCCAATCCATTAACACAACTTGGTCTTTTATTGATCGAGATGCCCATAGTGGTTTAGAGCTGTTGTCTAACCTATCTTGCACTTTACCGGCAGACATGCTGTGGAATAAAACAAAAAATGATGTAAGCATCACTAACTGGAGGGGAAGACTACGAGAACGTCATGTACTTTAGTTTTGTTGTAGACGACTTGGATTTCACAGTTTAGAGACGTTTTAGACATTTTAGATTTTAGATTATTGCTAAGTCAAATCCAGAACGGCAAACGTCCGTCCCGATTTTTTTCTAATTTCTTAGTTTTAAGATTAAAATTTAACCAGTGAACAGAATAATTTACATATACCTTATACCTTTAGATTTGCTTAAATGGTCGCGTCTTACTAGGCTTGACTGGTTAAACTTATAAGCGAGAGCGTTGAACAAGTAGAAATAGCGTTTCCCATGTATCATATATATTGGGTCTATACCTTAATTCGTGCGGTTTGCTAAGAGATGGCGTAACTTGTATTATTCCATTGGAACATGCGTTGGAAAGCTACTGTCATTGTACATCATTTCAGTATATGTCATTCATTTGAAGCGTAAGCAACAATAATTTTTTTCGCTCAAATATGTCGAACGTTGTGAAAAAGTGTTTTTGCGGGGAGTTCTTCTTCATTACTTTAATATGAAGAAAACTGCTGCCGAAAGTCATCGTAATTTGGTGGAAGTTTATGGTGAACATGCGCTAGCTGAGCGAAGGTGCCAAAAGTGGTTTGCACTGGCGATTTTGGCTTGGAAGACGATGAACGTCCTGGGCAGCGAAAAAAGTTTGAAGAGGAAGAACTGGAAGCATTACTCTATGAATATTGGTGCCAAACACAAGAAGAGCTCGCAGAATCTTTGGGTGTCACTCAAGCAGCCATTTTAAAACGTTTAAAAGCAGCTGGATATATTCAAAAGCAAGGAAATTGGGTTCACATGAACTCAAGCCGAGAGACGTCGAGAGGCGGTTTTGCATGTCCGAAATGCTGCTGGAACGCCACAAAAGGAAGTCATTTTTGCACCGGATTGTTATTGGTGATGAAAATGGATCCATTTCGACAACCCCAAGCGCAAAAAACCATATGTGAAACCCGGCCAACCAGCCAAATCCACGGCAAAGCCGAATATCCATGACGCGAAGGTAATGCTCTGTATTTGGTGGGATCAGATGGGTGTGCTGTATTATGAGGAATATGCGACCAGACACGAGGCAATAATTTTCCATCATGACAACGCTCAACCCCCCGTTGCTATTCCGGTTAAAAACTATTTGGAAAACAGTGGATGGGAAGTCTTACCCCACCCGCATTATAGCCCAGACCTTGCGCCTTCTGACTACCATTTGTTCCGGTCGATGCAGAACGCCCTCACTGAAATACGGTTCACATCAGAGCAGAATATCAAAAATTGGCTTGATTCATTCTTTGCTGCCAAGCCGGCGCAGTTCTTTTGGGATGGGATCCACAAATTATCAATACTTGAATAATACTATTGTACATGTTTTTCTTGACTTGATCGTAGTTTGAGTTGCAATATCCTTAACCTAGAGAAAAGAGAATGATCTCCGTACATACAAATTACGATCGCAAGAAATCGCCAGAGCGTTTGCTGGTCTAATGTCTCTTTATCTCTTAGAATATTTTACAAACCGTGTCTAATGGAAAAAATTTCAATTGCAAATGAACAATTGCACAAAAAACTATGTTAGTGGGGGTAGCGGGGACGACTAGGTTTTGAGGATTCAACAGTCGCCACGAGTCACTGATCGGGAGCACACCACATATTTGCGGTTAAGTAATAATTCAAGACCGGTGAAGTTATAGTTAATGCACGTTGCGTTACTTGCTTTTAATTTAATATAAGACGATTAGGTGATTAGAATTTGTGAATTTAGACAAAAGAACATCCTATGTGAACAGACAGAACGATCGTTAATGATATTTGAAAGCTTCAAAAAATTCACATTGCCCAAAAAGACCACAGTTTTTCTTTTAAATGTGTCTAAACAGTAACTGCTGAAGTGTATATCCGAATAATCCACAAGACGTTTCCCGAGTATAAAACAGAATGCTGAGTTAGTAAGAGGGACCCCTTTCCGTACACCGCTAGTCTCGAAAAAAATAATGAGAGAGGGCCCACACCATTCATTCTTCTATTTTGTGGTGATACCTTTAGTCGAAGATTTACAATAATAAATCGAACGATTCAGACAAAAATCCTGGCTATGCAGTGTATGTCGACAAACTCATACACAAAAAAAGAAAAGTGTGCAGTATTGTAAGAAGATCCAGAGTAAAAGGAGCAACAGAAGCACAGATTGCAAGCAGTCTATACTAAAAATATAACCCAACCATTTCACTAGATTGGATAAAAGTGACAATAAACAAAATTTTTAATGTCCAATCGACGAAAATGGAAAAACGGTATCGATAACTTAACACAGGTTGCACAAAACTTCTAGAAGTTTACACTAAACTGTTTGAAGCAACATATTATATATTGTAAGGCTCATACCTAAATCTTAACATTGTTTCTCCGATTTCAGTAAAGGGACTACCTCTAAAAACCTTTGGTTACCAAACGGATAGGTTGATATTAGTGTGGTTTAAAACAGGGGAAGTCCATCACTTTTCCACACTACGACAAATCTTGGTGAATTTAAGATGGATATACACCATCTTTTTATTGATTTTAAGGGCCCATGTGGAAGCAATTACAGAGATTTGTTATTTAGAGCAATGTCTTTTATATCACTGCCAATCTCATTTAATGCCAGACGCTGGTTCCTTAAGGTCGGTAAAGTCGCTGTCGCTATACGGAATTCAACACGTCAAAATTAGAAGCACAATCTTTCAATAGTTCGTTAAATTTTTCAGTAACGAATATCTAACGAAAATCCGCGTGAGTATCGATAATCTAATTGATTTGCTAAGACCTATCTTGAGCAATAAGAACTTAACCACAGACATCAATGCTTCAACACGAAAGATCGCCGAATGGTGTGAAACTGATCCACATTCTTATACCGAAACCAAACTCTAACTATTAGTCTACAGTGGAAGCAAAAATTCAAAAGTCCCTTTAAAACACCTCAGTATTCTGCTAAAACAGATGTAACATAACTACTGAAATACATATGTGTAGAAGACTTTACCTAACTAAAACAAGATTTTCCAAGATTTTCAAACTCCGTAGATATAAATCCATAATAACTCACCCAGTTTGAATGTACTCTTCTGGCACGTTCATACACCATGGATAGTGTAAGCGTGAATTTTCAAAATCGGTCTTTGACCTACAATCCATAATCAGCAAACTCGAAGACGTACGTATCTGTCGATAGAGTTCCTCACAAGATATCAACATCTTACTATTCATATCCATTTCTGCATCCGACTCATCACTTGTCATATCATCATTCCTGGATTTATAATTGTGATTGTTGTCATGAATAACTTTCAAATCCGACGCCTTTTTCTTATCAGCTAATCGCTGATAACGCTTCTTCAATGACCTATTAAGGGTCCCCAATTTGTCCATCGTAATCTTTAAATCACCATTGCCACCTAAAGTTTGTCGAACTTGTTTTTTATGCTCTTTGTAGTCGGGCATTTTTCGAATGCAATCAACTAAATTAAAATACTTCATATAATGAATGTAACTTTGCTCCTCATCACCTTGCAAGTGTGATCGCTCGGCGAGCTCGAATAATTTACGAGCACTCGAAAGAAGCCTTAGGAAATGGAAACAAAAACAAACAAAGATGACTCATTAATCAAATTAAGTTAAAACAAGTTTAAGACAATTGTTTACATACATTGTTAATTTCTTGCAGCTATAATCGGGAAGGTTGTAGTATTTTTCCAAATCACGAAGATTCTCTCCCATGTATAATTCCTTGACTTGAGCCATTTTTTTACGTTTTTCGTACTGCGAATTCCACGTAAACAAGTTTGATTTCGATTTGTTTTGTATTGAAATCTGTTAAACAATTTATTTAATTTGTTATTACATTATAGTGTATTTATTTTAACAGTTGGAAGTTTAATAGAAATGGTAAAACAATACAGAACACCACTTCGCCCAATTGGATCATAACCGGCAGCCATTGCTGTTTGGTGACGTTTTTGCAGTCATAAGGGTGACAGTCATCATATTGATAAATATGTAAGTGATGCCAATCCAATATTTTTGAAAATACGCTAGGCACAACCATATATTAGTAAATAGAATCAATATTCTAGTTAAAGACTAATGTACATATGTATGGCTTTCCGACCTAGTCGTATTCATATACCTCCAAAGTGAAGGGGTCCAAATATCATGCGTTATCATTAAACTTCATGTTTTTGAATAGTAAACCAGGATAGGGGTTATTATAAGAAGGACATTATTTAATTCACTTTTCTTTTGAGGCCATAGCCAAAAATAAAGTGATTGACAAGTAAAACTTGAGATGTTCTTACCATGCCGGAACCAAATGCCACATCTGGGTTATGTGTGGCAATGTAGATTACGGATGTTAAAAATCCCACCTCAAACATAAATGGTAATAAGTAGTATACGGATGGATCAAAGACAAACACCGGGGTGGGCGAAGATATACTTGGTCCAAGCACCTGAATTTCGTACCAATAGAAAAATGCTCCAGTATATTTCAAATTGCAATACATGCCATTCAGGCGCAAATCTCATTCTCGATAATGGAATGAAAGGTGTCAATAATACTGATTTTGTAGTATGAAAGATCTTTTAGGAACTTCATGTTGGTCGGATGGATTAAAACTCTCGACTTGAATCGCCAAGTTAACTGGGGATCTATGTAGATAAGAAAGTGATGCATGGGCTGATATAATCACAAACACTATTTGATTTAGAATGAGATCCTTCATCTTAATTGGATAGAAGGTATCAAGAAAAAAGCGTAATACAACCCAAAGGTTCAAAAACTTTTGGTCGTTCAAAAGTTCTGCCTCATACTACATTTTAACACTCATTTAAAATGATATGGCAGCTGTCAGCGCTTTGACATTGATAAGGCAAATCTGTGCATCAAGCATCTGGTTCAACATTTATTTGATTGTGTCATGTCTTCCTCTACATACAATAAATCCGTTGGCCCAGATGGTATATTTTCCCATCCTCTGAGGAGGTGTTTTTAACGTTGGTAAAACCACTGCACAAGTTTTTCATCAATCCAACTTGTCAGAACACTTTTCGAAAAGATAAATAACAGCATTTGTCCGGCCCTTCCCTAAAAAGGACAAATCTTCTTATTTCGCCGCCTACAGATCCATAACACTTACCTTCTATCTTTCCAGGTTCATAGAAACTGTTATAAACGGTCAGATCATGAAATACTGAAAGACGAAAACTTCTAAATAACCTCCAGTACGGTTTTCGTAGCAATAGCTCTATTGGTTAATTTATTACATGTGATAAAGTGAGGAGCACATTTGGGATCTAAGACTTCCATCTCTAATAGATTAGAAATTAGCTTTCGGAACATTCTATTAAAGTAGTCTTGGACGGTTTTAAGCCTGTTATCAACAAAACAAATGCTGGTGTGCCTTAGCGCTCCGTCCTGCATCCGATACTCCTTTTAATTTTCATTAATGATCTCTTCTTATCAAATGTATTATTTTGATCACGACAATACTCTCTGCTTTTTATATTCATTTAAGTACTCACGAGTCAGACCTACTTCTGTAGAACGGAAATGATAGCTTATTTTACATCCAATATATTTTCTGTAATAAGATATAACGTAGAAAGGTCAGAAGCTATTAGAGTTTTTACTCCAGGAACAACGCAGGAAGTTTCACAAATTTTTCATCAAATTCATTATTGGCTCTTATCATTACAATTCAAATTTTAAGACCCTGGCGGATGCTGAAATCAATACAAAAAGTTCAAATCTTTATCCATTGTCCTTTCAGCGATTTCAGGACCGCATATGACAACACTTCAAGCAACAAGCTATATAGTATCATGTCTAGTTTTGACATCCCTGCCAAATTAGTCCCTCTGTTCAGAGTAACGATGGAGAACCCACACTGATCAGCAACGATTGACTTTGTTTTCCTTGGCTCTGTTATCAATTCTGCCAACAACATCTCATCGAAAACATATAAAGAATCACTCTTTTGAAGCGTTGTTTCTATGGGCTAAAAAGGTAACAGAGTTGTAAGTTTCGGCTGTGCCGAAAAATTACGGAGACTCTTATAAGATCCACATTATCCCAGTTCTGCTTATTGGTGCTGAAGCATGAACTCTGTAGAAAGTGGAAAACCATATCCTCAGCGGTTTGGAGAGGAAAACCTTTCGAAAAATATTCGGTCCCGTTTGCAATGACGGACTTTAGAGGGATAGATTCAACTACAAATTATACGAGCTGTACGGTAACAACGATCTAGTCAGAAATTGGTCATCAGTTGGCTGAGATGAGAAGTATATGTAGTGCCAATGAACACCAATGACCGGGCCCATAAATTATTGAATAGAACGCAGTAGAAGAAGAATTCACCTTAGGCGGTACCCACAAGTAGGAAGGGACCGCAACCGAGTTGTAGTGCACAACTTAAGTTAGTTAGCAAAGGATCGGGCTAACTGGAGAGGCTTGTTATTTGAGGTCTTCCCCGATTTGTAGCGCCACCTAAGTAAATAGTATTAATAAATAGGGAACTAATAATAGAGTGGAATTTAATACTGATAAAGAAATTTATCCATGAATGGCACATCGTCGTTGAAACCGATTGTATTAATTAATGATGATGATTATAAATGATGGCTTACTTTAAAATGACCACAAAATCGGTTTACTTTTCTAATGTCTACGTGTCCTATTCGTATTGGAATTTAAAAAAACGTTGCGTTGATATACGGTATACCCATTCTAAACAAAAATTTGGTGGAAATTAACAAGAAGCCTGGTATCACTATTTGTCGTTGAATAAGAGAGAGTGGAGAAATAAAAATTCGTTCAATATCCATCCGCATGTGATACGTCAGACTTCCAAAAGAAACGTCAATTTTTCGGTCACCAAATTTTCTCCCAAACGTGCCGAAAAGTTCCCACAAAATTTTCTTCTTTCTCGAATTTTTTTTTTCATTACTTTCTGAAATAAGTTCCTCCTTTAAGCAATATTTAATAAAGCAATGTTTGAAGAAGCTGATAATTTTGCGGATATATTCCGTGGTGGTCTTCCATACTATCTTCTAATTACTTTACCAATTTTGATAATTTGCTCATCGAATCCGGTGTTAGCTTCAAGTGAATTCACCGTCCAGCGGATGTCCCAATTCGACGTAAATGGTGTCGCCTATGGTAATTTGAAGTGCACACTCTATTTTATTTTGTTTGTCGTTAATCTAATTAAAACAATGTCAGCGGCTTACTAGGAGTGAGGTTTTATTAAGTTCATCAAGTTTGTATGAAGGTTCTCTACAAGATTCTTGTGATTAGGTTAAACTGAAGATAAGATATGCGATTGTTTCATATAGATATACGAAAATATACAGTTATTTAATTAGTGCGCCTTTTATCAGATATTGTAAATATGTAAAATTAAAATCTTTTTTGTTAGGTTGCCGGGCATCTGCCTTAACTCTTGAAGCGAAATCTCTATATTCTTGGGGTACTTCGCGACACTGTGTTGTGGCAAAGTGAGTTGATGAATTTTGAATGAAATCGAGTGTGCACTTTTCGACTGAACATTTTTTTTTTTTTAGATTCCAAGACATGACAATAGATCAATTCCGAGAAATACGGCAAAAAGCGGGTGGTCTGGTAATACTACTACCGAAAAATATCGCTTCACTGTCTGCAGAGGATAAAGAGGTAAATTAACTTTTGAAAATCTTAGCTACAACTCTTAACAGTATATTATCTTATTTTATAGCACTTTTATCTGCTGGAGCAAGCAATGCTAGCTCAGGTGTCACCAATTCCTGTGTATTTCTCCACCTATAACGAGGATCTGGACCAAGTCATAGCAGATATAACAAAAGCAAGTGATGCAGAAAAAGCAGCACAAAAATCATCTGGTGGTAGTGTTGAACGTGGCTCGGCTTTATCGGAACTTTTAAATATGATCTCTGCCAATGGTTATCAAATTGTAGTCACAGGTGCCAGTCATGTGGCTAACAAACAAAGTAAAATACCCATTATTCAAGGAGAACTTGCTCCAACGAAGGGCATCAAAGCCGCTGAAGTTGAAGTTAATCCAAAATTACCATTAATTATTATTACTTCGCATTTAAATACGTTTGGTCTTTATAATGTGAGTTTTAGTTCACTGGTGATATTAGAAGAATGAGATGCATGTTTTTTTTTTATCTTTTTTAGGAGTACCCTCTAAACGCTGACACTGCTGTTCTACTGAGTCTGGTTGATTTATTTAGCAAACTTCATAATACGGCGAATACAGCACCAAAGTTTCGTTTAATGTTTTTACTCTCAGAGTCTGGTTCATTGTTGAACTTCCAAGGAGTTAAAAAGTGGCTGGATGAAAACGTTCAATTGCAGGTAAGGTGTTTTTAGTATTTTTTTGTGATTTAATATGAGTGCGTGCTGTTAACATCATGCTCAGGATGATTTAGTTTCGATTACGGGATATTTAATTGCTGCAAGAAAAGTCGGCGGCATCATAACTCAGGTAGTAATCGATGTGATGTAGAGTTCGTTTATTGCTATATGCTTTTAGAATGGAAGAGTAAATTTGGCTACGGTACTTAATGAATTAGCATCCTTTTTAACAAATCCGATCCCACCTGGGTTGCTTCTTTATTGACTTAACTATCCCTTCATTGGCTATTTTTGCCTATAAAAATGCCCAGGTTTTTCAGTATTATCGAGCTTGGAGATTGCTCTACATTTTTTCTTTTTAAACAGTATTTGTTCTCCTCCTGTTCTTCAAGATACTTTTTCTCTTTGTGTGTAAAGGCGCTTATTTACTTTAGCATCCTTTTTGGTGGAATCGCGACACTGGTTCTATTTATGGACTTTATTTGGTAAGCCATGCAGGTACAATCTACAATACAATCGCTCAGTACCTATCCATATGCACTCGTTACTATTTGTGATAGTAATACGACAGTATATTTCTCAGGGCAGTAGGCAGTTTTTTGTTGTACAGTGGTGTTGTAGATTTGTTTTAAAGACGATGATCAAGGGCTTTTTTTCATGTTTAGCTCATAATTTTTTTTTATTATTTTCATTTATTTTTATTTCGCATAAGCAATGTTATTATTGTTTTGTTACACAATGTCAGCTTCTTCGGTGTCTTCGGTGTCTGTTGTGTGCAAAAAAAATAATTTTCATTTATACTTTTGGTACATTGTTGAGCATTGCGGAGTTTTCACGTTAGTTAAACTATTCTGCAGCGACTCTATGTGGAATATATAATTCTATAATTGGGCGGTTTGGCATTCAATCCCAATCCCGCCTAAAAGGAAACTTAATCACATAAGATAGTGGTTGCCTAGAATACAGCAGAGGTCCAATCACACTAGTAATTAAGCATCCTTTAAAACTATTTATTTTAAAACAATTATATACTAGCTGACCCGGCAAACGTTTTTCTGCCATATAAATTTTTTATAGTGAATATTTTGGTTGTTAAATAAAAAATAACGAATATATTGTAAGTGTGTTTGATTGTTTTAACGATCGATAAAATTGATCGAATGCGATCCATAAAATAGAAAATGGTTTATCGATAATATGACAATGCAAAGATTCTCGTTAGTAATCAATGCTTCATTGTACATAGCGTAGTTGAATGTAATCGTTAAATCGTTGCACCGTGTGCGAATTCGATGCAATATATCGTTAGTAATTAAATTTATGTGTTTATCCCACAACATGTCTCCTCATCCGAGGAAACAATGTAGTCAACACTTAATAGTAGACGAATTTGTGGTGCTGTACAGCGCAATGCTGCTTCAGCAAGCACATCGACACAGTGATTGTCGTCTTCAACAAAGCCAAGTGCAAGGCATGCGTCTATATACATCTGCGTATCAATATACTCTGCGTGTATCTTGAAATGAAAATGGGTCGGTGACATTAACACCAGTCACAGATGGAAGCACTCTGTCTACCTTGGATTGAGTGTATATACTCGCCCAAAGTGTTTGATTTGAAAAGCTGGGGCACATATTGATTGGTGTGCTTTGCTTGCGGGACATCCGTTTTTTTTTGTTGGATTCCGTGTGAAATAGCGTGGCACTTTGGGATAGAGTGGTGTTCGTGCAAAGGCACCGAAAGTATCCGCACGATTACACAATTCAAAAAGTTCGATGAGTGTAGTTTTTGGTAGATTCATGGCACGCTCGATTGCTCTCTCGTTGGTGAAAAATACGCGCTGGCCGCTTCCAAGATGGACGGCTAAATGTATAACTGCTGGGTGATGAATTGGGAAACCAAAGATACGCCAGACAGCTTCATTTATGGTAGCGCATTATTTCATCGTTGTCATTCGATCGAGGACCATTTACATCGGTATTCTGAGTTTGAAACACAGCCATATCCCTGCCTGGATTCACATCGTACTTGCAAATGTTTTTTATGAAAAAAAAAAAATTCCCGATAGAGGCGCCCTAATCACCTAGCGGTATAAAATATACTTTACGACCTATTCTCATATCTATTTAATACACACAAAATTTCATAAAAATCGGTCGGGCCTTTTCGGTGGAGGGCGACTACAAACACCGTGACACGAGATTTTTATATATGTATATGATAAAAAATATATTTGAGATCCTTACAATTAGCCCTTTCATTTGATATGTCACACGGTACAGTTTACAAAATGACCCCCATGTTCTAAATTCATTTATTTACGTCATACGTTTGTGTTTGGGTAACAGTAATACATATGTGTACCAATTTTGAATTTAACAGACAGACACACGAGTGATCCTATAAGGGTTCAGTTTTGCATTCGGACGTACGGAACCCTAAAAAAGAATAACAATGCATTTATTCTGTCTAAGAGCGACTGATTCATAACCTATTATTTTCTATCTCTTTAATCCAATTATTAGGGGTTTCCGTATAGGCTGTATATCGCGTCGCTGCTAATGATGACACTATCAGAAGAAGGAAAGTCATTCCGGGCTCGTTAATTTGCAGCTTCGATAGAAATAAAATTGTTCACTTCCAAGGGGTACTACAACTTTAACTTCCAATTCTTCAACTATTTACGTTGTGCTTAAAATTTTCATTTTAACGTTGTCGCATATACTGCGTAACATTCTAATACTAGCCTCGGGAACAATTTGAAATCTTAGAGCGTCTAAAGGAGGAAATTCTATCGAACCCTTTTTTTAAAATCGATAAAGATGATATGAAATTCTTTCGAAATGTTATGATGTTTCTTATTTACCGGTAGATCTTTAGTCGCGTCATATGTATGTCGACCGGCCCCTATAAAACCGAAGTGTTTTTCTTGAAAAAACCCTTTCTTATATTTTAATGGTATGCGATAATTTCCTCTATGAGTAGGTGTTTAAATCTATCTTGACGGCTTTGCCTTTATACAAGTGAACAAGAAAGCTCAGAAAGAAAGAAAGAAAGGGTTTCGATCGCGCCTTATCATTTTATTGAACAAAATCACGAAAGGTCGGATTTTTTTTTTTTGAAATAAAAGAAATACGAATGAAATTTTAAAAACCACCTAAGTCATATTTAAGCTGCGATCTGTCCAAATACTCTATACGTGTTTTTCTGCGTGCACCGCACAATTGTTTGGTTTTTTTTGTTTTTTTAACCCATCGAGCATTAGACTTTTAAAGTGTATTTATGGCTCGAAAGCAAATTAAAAACTGACTTACGTGTACAAAACCTTACGTTAGTTACCTACTTCGTGCTCATCTACCTACCTAAATCGATCTCATTAATGGTAGATTATTTGATAAGTGTCGACAACGCAAACATGGGTTAAAAAACGACAAAACTATCTCTCACACCCAATATAAAATGTAGATCTAGTATAGAGCTAGTTTGCTACAAAATGTACCTATACTTAAGCTTATTTTCAAAACCCTACTTGTGTGAGAATTCTAATACAAAATTGCTCTTTCTAGAATGTTGACTTTGTTCTCTGTTTGGATACAATCACACAAGCTCTTAACTCAGAAAGTGAAAGTCTGTACATGCATGTTTCGAAACCACCAAAAGAAGGAACAGCCATGAGTAATTTCTTTAAGTTGTTGAAATCTGCTGGCCAACAATACAATAACATAACCGTCGATGGGGTACATAAAAAGATTAACTTGGCCGACATCCAATTGGCGTGGGAACATGAGCGTTTCAGTATGAAGAGACTGCCAGCATTTACTCTATCCAGCATTAAATCTCCAAAAGAGCCCGTTCGAACGACAACATTTAAAGATAGTGAATATAAAATTCTAACAAATACTCAGCGAAATACCAAAGTGATTGCGGAGGCATTAGCCAGATACATTTATAATGTTGAAGAAGGTGAAATATTTTCTGGTGCCATTGTAAGTTTTGATTTGTTTGCCCTTCTTTTTCTTTACTAAATGTTTTATGTTTTAGGATGTTAACAAAAACCTCATCAAATCCTGGATGAATATCAAATCAGCACAACACAATAATGACCTGAAGAACGCATTTGAAAAGTATTTGAAAAATGTTAAAATCATACACGATAAACCAGACGCACGAGAGCCTGACTTTATGTTGTACGAGGGACAAGAGGCTAATCTATACGTTTACCGAGTTAAACCTGCCGTTTTTGATCTCTTCTTGACAATCCTCATAGCAGCATATCTTACCTCAGTATATTTTGTCATTCAAAATTTCCCCGGATTATACACTCTTGTGTGTAAAATGACAAAGAACATAGCACCAGCATCCAAAGTTAAAGTAAATTAAGTTCCATGTACATGTACCATAGGTAAATTTGTAAATGAAACCAAACAAACAAGCCGATATCAGATAAAGTATAGAATAGTTTATTTAGATCTCTCTTAGACTCTAGATAAATTATATTTTTCGAAACAAACCTAAAAACAAAACAAAACAAAAGTGTTGTCCTGCATTTGTTGTACTTTTATAGGGATGGCGAAAAAGTGTAAAATTATTTGTTTGTTATAATTTTAGATTTCATGTTTAATTAAGATGGGTGCTGGTTAACTTGCGTTATATACATACATAGTCATAAAACCTGTATAGACGACAAAATTCATTTACATTAAATACTCCGTACTTTGTACATTGTAGTCTATACACTACGTATGCACCTTTAGCACGGCATAAGTTGAACTAATTAAATTAATTACTTGAAGATTGTCATCTTTGGCTTTGTAGTTACTTTTGCAAATATTTTTTTTTTCCTGATGCATTTAATTGCAATAGTATCTAATTTAAAATAAAAAAAGTATGCGTGAACCCTTGTAGAACAAATGATTAAAAAAAAATGTTACTAAAAAAACACGTGTTGATTACTTATAAAAAGGATTTGATATCTTTTTCAAGACGAAGTCTTACGGATTATGAATGATTTTTATTTCTAAAATCATCAATCACAAAGTATCTGTGAATGGACGAAAACTGTGATACCAACTATGGCAGTTTGTCATCAGATAGACCTAGGCGGCAATCTTTAGTTTCGGACATATAGAAAAACTTATGATAATAATCCGCATCAAGGCTTAATTCGCCAACACAAACGCCATTTGCATTCACCCATCATCGGCGGCACAAAAGGAAGACAAATTCAACACCGAATCTTAAATTGATCTCGACCTCGCTATGTCGGACATTCACGAAGACACATGATAGTAACCTGAAAAAGCTAATCACGAAGTCTATGAACATAGGAAACGGGAGGAAATCAAATTCACAAAGACAGTATGAAGTAAAAAGGTACTCGATCGGAAGCATGGAGAGTTGTTTCCACAGAAATGATATTTTGAAGTTAAATCGAAATCGAAAGTAAATTTCCAAGGACACAAATTCTGAAATGTCGATGTCAAAAATTTGGAAGGACTACCTTTGCAGACTATTCTACCTCGAAGACAACCTACATTCTGTGATGAACCATTCGACGTGGACATGGTCGACAAAAACTTAATTCATCCAGAGCTCAGAATGGGTCTGAATTTGTCAATTTTTTTAAAGTAGCAGAGACTGATATAGTAAAAGGCATACATATATTACCAACTCCTTTGTAAAATAAATTCGGATGCAAGCATGAACTGAGAATCCCCGGGTGCTTTATCCGATCCTCAAAACATGAGATCCTTCAAACTGGCACAACTTTTCAAGATTTTCATATCAAAGCGAATAAGATTTTATCTGCAACATTATATCAAAAATCTGAAAGGTCGGTATCCATGTTGCTTAACTTACTTACTTAAGGTCGCGCTACAGTCCGATGTAGACCTTTTGCTAGCTTTCTCCAGTTTCGCACGGTAAGTTGGCTAAGCTCGGTCTTCCTCTACTGCGCTGTCCCTCGCCGGGGGATACGAAGACTTCGGACCGCAGCATTCGTGTTCATTCGCTCTACATGACTAAGCCATCTTAGTCGTTGGATCTTCACTCTTCTGACTAGGTCGATGTCGCTGCACAGTCCATACAGTTCGTCGTTGTATCACCTCCTCCACTCACCGTCAATGCAGACGCGACGGAAAATCACTCGAAGAATTTTCGTCTCGAAGCAGCCAAGAGCACCCCCATCCATTTTTGATAGTGTTTATGCCTATGCGCCATAGAGCAGGACTGGGATTATTAAGGTCTTATACAGGGTGAGTTTTTTAACTTGAGACATCCAAATTACTCGAAAAATATGCGATATCGCGAAAAATGTTTCAGACAAAAGTCACAAGGTTCTGAAGGGGACATAAGATGGTGATCACGAGTTTGACCTTGAGACCCATTTTCAAGGTCAAACGAAGGCCACTTTTGATTTTTCAAATGATAATTCCTGATTTTCATTGCTTAGTCATATCGCTCGTAGGCTTGTCATATGTTTTTACACACTGCGCTTAGCATAACCCAGAAACAACGACGTGGTAGTAGCAGTATTTTGTTTCCTTCGGCAGTTCTTCTAGTAATACTGGAAGATGGTCCCGCAAGAAGTTTGCATACTTTTCGCCATTCAAGTTGCCTTCAATAAAATATGGACCTATTAATTTATCCCCAATAATTCCCGCCCAAACATTAACATTCCAAGGGTGCTGGCGTTCAACTTGTCGCAACCAAAAAGGGTTTTCGGTAGCCCAGTAATGTATATTATGTCGATTGACCGTAACGTGATTGGTGAAATCGACTCATCAGAGAATAACACCTTGGCGAAGAAAAGGGGGTCTCGTTCAATTTGCTGAAGTGCTCATTGACAAAAGGAAACCCGGTTGCGAAAATCCTCACTAGAAAGTTCTTGATGCATTGAAACATGATAAGGATGGTATTTATGCCGATGTAATATCTTACAGACAATTGTTTGAGAAATTCCTGATTCACGACTTATTTGGCGAGTGCTAATGTGAGGATCGTGTGCAACGGCGGCTAACACTGCTATTTCTTTGTCCTCAACAGCCACCCTATCTGACCGATTCCTTTTCTTTGGTTGCATACTTCCTTCACCAGTGAATTGTTGGATGACCCGATAAAAGAAAGCGTGTAATCGTATCTGGTCTGGGAATCGTCGGGCGTAAAGAGCAACAATACCATCGATGTTCCTTCCACTTTCTCCATAAATCAATATCATTTCAATTTTCTCTTGAATTGAAATAGCCTGCATTATTAATCTGGAAAACGTTACTAACAATAATCAGTTCCTCAAAATAAATATCGAACTTCTAACCTCCTAACAACGTTGGAAACCGATTAATGATTTAGGCGTGCCAGTGTAATGGCATCTAGCACTAAATGAATAAGACCTTTGAGACAAAGTCGTGTGACCCATTGAGGAATACGACTGAGCAATGAAAATCAGGAATTATCATTTGAAAAATCAAAAGTGACCTTCGTTTGACCTTGAAAATGGGTCTCAAGGTCAAACTCGTGGTTACCATCTTATGTCCCCTTCAGAATCTTGTGACTTTTGTCTGAAACATTTTTCGCGATATTTCGTACTTTTCGAGTAATTTTGATGTCTTAAGTTTTATGATGATGATGGCGATGGCGCGATAGTTAGCTTATTGGACTATCACGCAGACAGTCTGGGTTCGATTCCTGGCTGGGTCACCATCAGTTTTTCTTATCGCCATCATCTTTTCGGCGGGCAATGGCAAACTCCCGAAAGTAAAAAATTGCCTACGAAAAAGCTTCTAAGGTGTGCCATTCGGACTCGGCGATAAACAGTGGGCCCCGCACAGATGTGACAAAAATGAAAACATGAGCAACACAAATGAGTGTCAAGAAGCTAGGCCATGGCCCATACCGGGCTGCCAGCGCTGCAGTGTGTGTGTGTGAAAGTTTAAGGCGCCCTCTGACGGGAAAAGAACACATTTTTGAAAAAGTGCTTCATATAAAAGAATTGTAATTTTTCACGCAGATTACGAATCTGTAAAAAAAAATAGGGGTTCCCATTAAAAAATCAAAAGTGACCTTCGTTTGCCTTGAAAATGGGGCTCAAGGCCAAACTCACCCGGTCACTTTTATTGTTCGAGTGAGGGCTTTGCTAGTCAATTGCCTTCTTATCCAAAAAAAAGCGGCGGAAGAGTTATTCTTCGTTTAATTTCAGCGCTGGTGTCGTTGTCTGATTTTATAGCGGAGCCTAGGTGGACAAAGTCACAACTAACTCAAAGTTATATCTGTTAAAGGTCACGTTCTGCCCGCGGAGCCCGTTGGTGTTGAGTGTCCTTGTTGTTTGACAGCATATACTTGCTGTCGGCGTATGCGAGTAATTGGACGGACTTTTGTAAGATTGTGCCTCGTAAGTTTTGCACTATGCTTTTAATTATGATGTTGAAAAAATCAGCCTTGTCAAAATCCTTTTTTGACATCAAAGGTCTCCATGAGATCTTTACCAACCTTGATGGAGCAGCGTGCATTCTCCATCGTCATCCTACACAGACGGTTGAGTCTGGCATTCATGCCAAAACTAGACATTGTTCTGTATAGCTCGTCTCTATAGATGCTGTCATACGCGGGCTTAAAATCGGTAAACAGGTGGTGTGAATCGATCTGAAGCTCATGGAATATGGAACATCTGCCAGGTGGACTTTTCTGGCATAAAACCACACTGATTAGGACCTATCATGTTGTTGACGAACGGCTTCAGGCATTCCCACAATACATGAGATAAGATTTCTCCTTTTTAAGGATCGGAAAAACAATGTTGAGATTCCATTCATCGGGCATAGTTTCGTTCGACCATATTTTAGAGATGAGTTGGTATATGCTCCTTACCAAGTCATCGCCTGCCGCTTTAAAGAGCTTGGCAGTCAGGCCGTCTGCTCCAGCAGCTTTGTTGGACTTCAACTTAGATATTGCTATCTTCACTTCATCCAGGTCGGTTGAACGAAATTGTCGGTCTACATCGTCCGAGTTGGCACATTCAATCGGGGCTTGAGTCCGTGGCGTGTTTTTTTACCTTTTGATAAAACTTCCTAATCCCATTCCAAAAGTAGCATTTCTTAATTTCCTCGACCGTGCGCTTCTCATGCTCTTTCTTTTTTTTCCCTGAGGAGCCGGTGTTCGTCTCTCCTCTTCGGCTCTTAGAGCTCATGAGCATCTCTAGTCCTCCTATGCAGCACCGCTTTGTATGTCAGTGTTGCTCCAGGAATTTTAAATGGATACCCCACTAGGAATGATCAAACTTTCCAAGGAGCTAACATCGACTCGGATTATTACCATGTACTACAAGGTATGAATGCAGGTATTGCAGGGATTGTGGTATCAAGTATAAGCACTGAGTCTATGTCAAAAAGATGCAATGGGAAGAGACTGGAACAATCCCTGGAGATCGCGTTTCATTCAAGCTCTTTCAAAATCCTAACCGGTGTTTATCACTGCGGTTTCAAGCCAGTATAGTTCACATTCAATCAAATAATTACTCTACGGCAGATCTTAAATAAGATTTTAATATCCACTCTCCACACTCACCTTATAATTTTCGACTTCAAATGGAATTAAATATAACAAGGGGAATAAGAACTTGCTATAAACCGCTGAAATTCCTGTCAAACTCGTTTGGTTGAGCAGTATGACTATGAAAAATTCTCCAAGAATTGAGAAAAGTTTTAGAGACAAAATCGTACAAAACTCCCTGACCAACAAAAGAGGCACCAACCGAATTGTGACCATTCGGTCTGACAGTAAACAAGAGCAAACGAAATTGCATGATGTTTAAAGAAAGAAAGACATTAACGCATTCCCATTATATGTATGTGAGCACTATCTCTCCAATAGCTGCCATTTCACCCTTATAATTATATCAACTTGATCATAGGTAACTAAACCTCTAACAAAAAACAAATCATTACGATATCCCATTAAGTATAACTCAAATATACATTCCAAAGATGCAACTTGAAAGTAATACGGAAAAAATATAATTTATTAAAGTAAATGGGAACTGCCCTTAAGGAAAGCTAATTCAAAAAAAAAAATATACATAACAAATAATGTAGTAGAACTATCATTAATTAAAAATGTACCAGCAGAGAGAACTGTGACGCGCTTGCGAGCATATATCCAACTCAATCCGTCATTTCGATTCACTTCAAGTTGAAACTAGGTCTCTTTCAATTCGGACAGAGAAAATACGGCGTCGAACTCAAAACCTGTTTTCCTATCCAATCTTAAGACTGTAATGTCAACGTACTTATTCCAGTGTATTATTTATATTTTGGTTTTTGAATACTTGTAAACAACGGAGCACCTGGTCTGCCGGAGCACTATTGCTTGCAATTTGTTTCTTATCAAATTGTGTGTGGGGTAAAACAATTAACAAATGTCTAAAAGAAACTTTTGGACATATAAGGAGACCAGCTTGATGCTCTCAATTATTGACGAACTAAAATGGATGTTAAATTGCGAAGGCAAAAAGCTAACCGAACTCTATCCATTAGTGGAAAAAGAAATGAGAGTTAGAGGATGTGATTCCAGAAATGCCAAACAAATAGAATTTCGATGGAAAAATCTAAGACGGTCATATATTCAGGCAAAGAGAAACAATAATAAAAATGAAGGAGGACGTGAAGTCCTTGATTTCTACGATGAAATGGACAAGATATTAGGGTTGTCAACGACCTCATTTAGCTCAACTTCAAATAGTGATTTGAATGGTTAGTGTATTTTAATAAGCCACTCACTGAATTGATTAAACATTGTTTTTTCTTTTTCTTTTTTAATTGCAGGTTTTACGCATGAGGCGGAATATGTAGATGAAGAGAATACCACCTTGCCCACAACAGTAGAAGCTGATCTAGATGTTAAACCTCCTCAACCAAAGAAAAGAAGAACTGTCAGAGAAACTAAAACAGACATAGAACCCTACGAAGAAGAGGATGATGTAAGAGTATTGCCAAAACCCAATACCTCAAGATATACGAAGAATCATTTGGACATGGTAGCTAGTCGTTTCGAAGATGTCACATCAAAAATGAACCGAGATTTTGTTCGAAAACAAAAAGACCTTATAGCCTATGAATGTGAGTTGTTCTCATCACAGGAACAAGAACGTTATGACAGGTTCAAAGAGATTATGGATGCAAATACAGATAAGTTCTTAAATGGACTTGAAAGGATTCTTAGAAGTAAGAGCAAACGAAAGGAATCCAATAAAGTAAATTCGAAAACTCTCGGGAATTTTTTTAGCTCTTGGGACCCCATCGACCGCGACACGGTTAACTCGTCCGAGTTTTTAAATGATTTCCATCGATTCATCCGAAATGGAAGTAATGAAGCAACATATAGTGATAACTCGGATTCAGTTGAAGAGAGCTAATTGTTAAGTCTTTACGTTGCGATAAATGGTTTCTAATAAATCTGAATAATATGTAAAAAGCTTTTCTTATATATTTTTTTCATTGTTTTTGATTTTTATTTTAGATTTAGATTAGATTCCAATTAAATAAATTATCGTTTTACTTTCTTTTTAATTTTTTTTCTTTTCAATCTTTTATACATGATTCGTTTTTGAAATCAAAATTATGGTGTTCAAGCAAGCTAAAGTGATTGCTCATGTAAGTTTTAATGTGATCTCGGATTTCTTCTCCTTCTACTTGAATAAGCGGATCCACTTCGGGTTGATCCGACCCTGTATCGGATAGTGCAAGGCTTTCATTTGATGATGACATGTAGTCAACATTTCGCCTCTCAATAATGTTATGTAGTATGCAGCAGGTTGTTATTAGGCGTGGCACAAAGTTCAAATCAAATTTGATTTGTTTTTGCAAAATTTTCCATCTTGATTTTAGTTTGCCAAAGGCGGTTTCAGTTACTGCAATCGCTTTATTTAAATAAACATTCAATGATTCTTCTTCTGGCGATTGTATAACAGAATATGGAGTTATTAGCCATGCCAGTAAAGGGTAAGCTGGATCGCCGACTATATAGGCACCAATCGATTTCCCATCTATCATTCGTTGTGGCTGAAATAAAATAGAAATGCAATAATAATGTAATTAAACACAGGAATTACTCTTGATCTTGATTCTAAATATGTGTAGACTAAAAGATTTCTATTCAGAATATGTGCACTCAAGTTAGTTGTGCAGACTTGGGCTGATCTAAAGAATTAATCGTTCACAACGAGCATAAAAGATTGGTACAGATGGAACAGCATCGTGTTCAATAATGACAGAGGTAGTAAACAAACAAGGTGGAGGAGAATAATATGGAAAATAAAAACATAGGGGCCACTCAAGATAAAAACAATCTTTTTTTTACCCGTTTCTTATAATAAGACGCCTAAAAACACAGTTGTCTACCCTCTGATCAAAACACAAGCATCAAACAAGCACCACATTGTGATCCAAGCAGGGCACTTGTCTTGTATATCAGAGCACTTGACCGAGGCCGATTCGATTAACTTGTGGATACTTCCAATACCAGAAAATTCACACAAAAATACTGTCAAGTTTCATAGATTGTCTTCTGCGGTCTCTAACCACAAAAGAAAGAAACACAGCCGCGATTTCCTCGACCTATCATTTGGGATCATAGGTATAAAAGCTAATAAAAATTTGCTTCTCGTTTGCAACGTAAAAATAATAAATGCTGCGTACAAAAAGACAGTTCATGACACCTGCTTGTATGTAAGGGTTGTTTTGCTTTTTTTTTTTATAGGAAAAACCACCCTGCAAACCTGACAGCGCTTTTATTTCCGGCTATTTAATGTCAGTATAGTAGAACAATGTTTTAATTACAACTAAAAGTTCATATGAGCATCAACGTATGGAGGAATTTTCTCTTTTTATTTACATAGATACATCTATATAATTGCACACACTCATTTTTCGTGATAAGAAAATTTTTCGAGTGACTGAAAAGTCACTGAACATTTCAAATTTATATTGAACTAGTATGTTCATCATAGCGGTTAATCCCAGGAAAGATTTTGTGTAAACCTTTGTGCATGCAGGTTCAAACTGCACCAGAGTGACAAAGTGCGTCTATATGTTAAACCTCAAATGAATCTCTACTGCTATGACATTAAATGCTTTTACAACTCGATGGTCGACATTGTGATAAAGAAGTCAATTACAAGTAGTAATAAACCATGTAAGGGAAAGACGTGAGCAAAGGAATCCAAAAGTTCGACTATATTTACGAGAAATATGACTTGCTTTACTGTCTGGTTAGATTAAGTTTTCTGTTCACTGGCTTCATGTAGCTTGAGCAAACATTACATTTACTTGTAATATGACATAAATTTTGTTTTTTGGAAATCGTACTTACGAGTTTTGCTTCAACTTTTTCAACCAAGATGTTGAATATGTCACATGAGACAATTCAACAAGCTTAACAGGAATGGCTAAAATAGACTTTGCTCAGTATAGCTCTTATCTATAGACACTGTCATATGCGGCCTTACCTTAAAATCGATGATTAGGTGGTGTTTATCGATCGAAATAAAATCTTGTAGTCAATGTTAAGAAGGAGAAGAGGCTCTGCAGTTGCTGCGGTTCAGAGGTTCCCCTTTCCTGAGGATCGGGCAAAACCATAATTCGTCTAGTATACTTTTGCCTGACTGTATTTTGCATATCAATTGGTTTATGTTCTTTACCAAATAATTGCCTGTCGACAGTCAAGCCGTCCGCTTCAGGAGCTTTGTTGGACAGAAGCTTACAGTACGTTTACACTTCAAATTGTATGGAGCATTTCAGCTGAAATGTTCAATTTGTCCGAAATGCTGAATTTCGGGTCAGTGTAAACGTACTATTAGATATGGCCCGGTTCGGGTTCTAATATTTCTATAGTTGTCACAACTTAGAGGGTTTCATTTCTTGAGGCTGCTGGGGATGCTGAGCATTTACTTCATTTTCATTAATCATTTTTTCTAACAAACTGATATTTGTCCCTCCTACATGTGATTGACACCATTCTCTATCAAACCAGGGTGGTCAGTAGTAGTTCTATTATTTCCGATAAATTCTTCACACCAATGCCACTGATTTTCAGCGCTGGATGTATGTATGTTGTTAGAAGAAAGGTTAAAGGATACGCAATCAGCAAAGGTTTTAGCGATTTGTTGCGATTGCAGCTATTTTACGTTTAGTCTTCTGTGTCTTCTGTATCTTGGCTACCGCCTACAAATATATAGTGGCTCAAGTCCATAATATCCAGCCATATATAATACTAGAAAAGTACCTTGCGGCGTTCTTAACATGATTTTGGTTGGGGTTTTTTGGTCAGATGATCGTTACGTTTTTCTATGAATATTGAAGTGACGAAAGCTGTACTGATATTTCGCCTAACTGAGAAGACAATTAGTCGAAATTCCTTTCGACACATGGTGTTGCGTAGTTTATTAGCCTCTACTACGAAAGATGTCCTCTTTCGTTCAGTATTTTCTATAAACATACTGTATATCATATTAAGCTAATTGGGCGTTCGTTCCGACAGTTATAACACATTCGCATAGCTCCCAAAAGTTCAAGACTCTGCCGACGTTTATACCAAACGGGTAGGTAGTCTGGAAACTTGAGAACGAGACTCTTAAGATTTTCTTGTCCGGCAGACATACTGAATATTTCGCAGCAAGGAACTCGCTTCTGGGATCTGATAACTGCCCTTAACATATGAAAGCTTAATTTGACAACATCTCTTTCCCAATCCTGAAAGAATTTCTTATAGGATTTAACTTTTAATACAATGAAGTAGCTTAGATTAAGAGTCTGTCATGCTGACTGTTGACGCCACAGTTGGTTCAGTCTCCCGAATTCATCTGCCCTATATCCTTCTTCTGAGGTTTGTTATTGAAATGCACATGAATGTGAAAGTTCTTGTGTTACTGAGGCTTTTTTGAACGCCAGGGCGCAGGCGGAAAGATAGAAGGAGGAGAAAGGAAAGTTGTTGTGATGTAGTGGTTTGAAACTCAGGTGTGTTTGGTTTCGATATTGACCCTCCAGGGGTGGGAGTCCGAATAGGACGGAGAGTTTTTCTTCACTCGGTATGATTCAGTTTGTGAATTTTAACGGTTGTGAAAAATGTTGAATTTAATTAGACTTTCCAGGATCTCGGGATATAAGATTGGGCAGATCTCAGAACCAAACGTTTGGGTTTCTTGTGGGTAAGTGTCATGTTTTATCTAGATTACGGGAATCCAATCGAGTGCTTTCGATATGATTATGGTTAATGAAATTTCTGCTCTTTCTCAGTAGAGAAGATTGTAAACTGCTTGTAAACAATTGGAAATGCAGATACAAAAGTTCAATTAATCTTACCAAACACAAATCATGCTGATGTCTGTATAGGTGCGAATCCTTAAATATATGCAATTCATTCATGGCACCGGGATGTTTACATGATATATCTCTAAATCTGAAAAAAAAGAGCATCGGTCTAACTATACCCGCAAACTATAATAACAACAACTTACAAATAATTGCTATCAACAACAGCCTGCAGAACAATAGACGGAGAACCCTTCGGGTTCATGTATTCGTTGAGTTTATTTAAAGTTGGAAAAACATTTATATGCGTTATATCTATTGCCCCCATCACTTGAGGCAAACCAGTGTTGTTTTCAAAAAGACTTATTACATTCGACAGCTCATCGCCATCAGGCATTCTGATTTCGTCTTTCAAGAAAACCTTAATACAAGCATCACAAAATTGATACAAACAATTCTTCACTGTACTCTTGTGTACGCCAAACTTCCTTCCAACAACTCTATATTCTGCTGAGGAACTGAGTGTAAACATTGCAATTGTTATCTTCATTTTGGCAGCTAAAGACATCCGCACAATATTTGGTTCCGGTTTCAGTTCTAATTCCAGCTTTTCACAAATGTACGAAAATATTTCCTCTTCCATTTGAAAGCATTCCAACAATTCGTAAAAGGATTTGTTTTCAAATACTGCATGCCATGTATTAACATTACTTGTGCATTGTGCCCTACTTGGCATGAGCGCTGCAACTTCTACAAACGATGCAAGACACCTCTTCATGCTTTCTATATGTAGGGATATGTTTCTTTCGATTTTCTGTTTCATTTTCCTTCGAAAGCGCTTTCGTATTATTTCCATGGTGCGATTGTGTTCTTTATATAACATGTTCATGTTTTGGAAAAAGCCTTTACATACTACACTTAGAACTTCATTTGTTTCCATCTTGCACTCACAAATTTATCTACCTTCTAATGTTTTCGATAATTCTGACAATTGACACACTGCAAATATAAAAATAAACAAATCGCGCGTAACCGAATGAAAACAAACGGAAGGAACACATGTGACAACTGATAATTGAGAAATGTACTAGTTTTCTATCTGTACAGAGTTGGCAATTCGAAAGAATACAGAAGAGACGTGCACCGGATAAATTATTGTGGCCTACTGGCCATGCTTTGATTTTGAACAAAATACATGAAACTTCATTAAGTAGTCAATTATTTGTTTTCAATTGAGAGAATAGATTCTGCAACTTAGGGCATATGTCTACATTGCCTGGATTTCATGAATGTTATTTGAGAAACAAAGTTTCGATTACTCTTTCAAGCATTTGTAGCCAAATTTCCTCAATAACCCGAGTAATAATAGCTTTCAATACCTTGATTCTTGAAGGTTTGTCAGCGTACATTATCTCCAAAGAAATAATCAACACACGTCAAACGTTGCATTACGCGAAATTATGCGTCCATCGAAAGTTTCCTTCATTTAGTTGTTTGCTTCGTTTGCTTAATGGCACGCAGAGTCATCCTTCCATCCAACGAAAAATTTATCGCTCTGAATGCGACAATTGACATACTTATTAACATTCTTGTTAAGCCAAAACTTAGACTAAATTTTTTAATAAAACAGCAGATCCAATCCCAGTTGGGATTAACATAACATACGAGGGCGGGTCAATAAGTCCGTGACTTTTTGAATTTCTGACCTCTTTACTGAAACAGCAACACTGCTCCTGTCAACAGGCATCTGTCAGTTGACTCCTGTCAAAATTTAAACTTGCTGCGTCAGTTAGTTTGTGTTTGACAGCTATTTTTATCAGACTACTCACTAATTTGAGGAGAAAATGGAAAAAAGTGTGCTTATTAAGCATTACTTCTTGCGAAAAAAACCATTACCGAGACCAAGGCTAAGCTTGATAAATACTATGGGGACTCTGCACCATCGATTTCAATGGTAAAAAAGTGGTTTACTGAATTTCGTTGTGGCCGTACAAGCACTGAAGATGCCGAACGTCCTGGACGCCCAGTTGAGGTCTCTACACCCGAAACAATCGAAAAAATTCACGATATGGTGTTGGCCGATCGAAGATTGAAAGTGCGAGAGATTGTGGAAGCCATAGGGATCTCACATGGCTCAGTGGTTTCAATTTTGAATGATCACTTGGGCATGAGAAAGCTTTCCGCAAGATGGGTGCCGCGTTTGCTCACAGTCGACCACAAACACATGTGCAGTTGCCATGGCAAAAATCCATGAATTGGGCTATGAATTGCTCCCTCATCCACCCTATTCTCCAGATTTGGCTCCGAGCGACTACTTCTTATTCCCAAACCTGAAGAAATGGCTTGGTGGAAAAAGATTTGACTCCAATGATGAAGTCATCTCGCAAACAAAGGCCTATTTTGAGGACCTCGACAAATCTTTTTTTTTGGAAGGGATAAAAAAATTGGAGAAGCGTTGGACAAAGTGTATAGAGCTCAAGGGAGACTACGTTGAAATTATTTTTTTATCAAAAAATCTGTGTTTTAATCCAAAAGTCACGGACTTATTGACCCGCCCTCGTATTAACATAAAAACTACGATAGACAAAGTTATTTAAAAATTAGCTTACACTATTATGAGGTAGAGACTGCAAGGGAGAGGGGGGCTGAGGCTTAGAGTTAGTTTGTTGAGGAAGGGAAGTGAAGGAGGACTGTACTTTTAAAGTTTGCACGGTTAAATATTAGCTTAATTCACTGTGGGAGTGAGTTCCATAAATTAACGTGAGGAATTAAAATATTGGCGACGATGAGGAACGATACATAGATTTCTTGCGGAACGATTAAAGACAAGTTTGTTAAATAAATAGGACGGAGATTTATTGTTAATAATTTTATGCAAAAATATACAATTTCTTGCATTGATATATTGTTGCAGTATGCAACCTAGTAGCTTTTTAGAGTGTCCGGAAATATGGTCGTATCTTCTAAGGCCATATACAAAGCGGACCGCTTTATTGAATGACTTGGAATAAAGAGCTCTATAGACAACCGCAGCATATGTTATGAGAGGCACTATTAATGTCAATACCAACTTGGATATTGGTATTACTTGGGATTTTGTTGGGCTTAGGAAGAACCCATTAGCGACGGACCGAGCAGAGATTTGGGTAAAATCCTCATTAACAAAAAGAGCTAGTTTATTAAGCTTGGTAAAGGGTTTGCCTAGATGGAGTTTTACGTCATCTGCCTCAACACGCACATAAGTGTGGGTAAAGATTGATGGGAGATTGTTGATAAACATGCAGAACAGTATTGGACCAAGAAATAACCCTTGTGGATCACCTGAAATGAGGCCTTCAGTGAAGAGGATTTGTCGCCAGAAGCGACTCTCTGGAACCTACTTGATAATAAGCTGCCGATAAGTTCTACATCCCTATCACTAAGACCAAACAAGTTTTCAAGCTTCCGTATTTCATTAAGTTGGTTTATCATAGAGAAAATATGATTTGCTCTAAAGCCTGATTGTTTCGGGTAAAGCAAGTTGTTAGAGATCACATGGCTTAGAATTTGTTTCTCTTAGACTTTTTCAAAGATTTTCGTCCGACAAGGTAGGATGCTTATTGGTTTGAAGTCAATTGGTGTGTATTCTTTTTCCGATTGGAAGGACCCTTAGAATTTTCCGATACTGGGGAAAAGTTGATGTAGTAATTCAGAAGTTAATAATGTGAGTGAGATGGGCTATAATCTGGTATAAAATGAATTAAATAAATCGTGTAGCTATTGTGCATTTGTAAACTTCATCTTCACTTACAAATTCAAAATCTCCAGGCTAGGGACAGAGCTCGCCAAATTCGTCGATATTCGATTAATATCACTCCCAAAGAGTTGTTGGCCTACGAAATACTCATTCAGATTATCTGGGTCGAGAACTCCCTGTGGATGAAGGCCTTTGGAAACATTGATCTTTGTTAAACTGCTGAAAGGTTTTTTGGCGAAAAGGGGTACTAAGCTTTGATGCAAAGTAATTTCTTGTTGATGCACGTATTATCAGAGCTGCGTGATTGCGCGGTAGTTGATATGCACTTCCATCGACTTCTTACCAAAATATTTGCGTGATATATTTCATAAAGTGGATAAACAAAGCTCAAGCTGTTGTAACAGATGTCGAATCGATAATTTATGATCTTTCCCAACACCCTCCTGAACGGGTGCAATATTCATTGGCTCTTCTTATGCGCCTTAGTGGCATTGCATCTTCCAAAGAAAATGTTTTGAGAAAACTGTCAACAATACGGCGAATAGCGGTCATAGATGGCGCTTATGTCGGGTGTAATGTCTAACACGTACACAAAACTATAATTTTGGAACCGCATTTCTAAAATTTGACAAAGTTGTTGAGGCGTATATGTCATCATGATTAAATTGCATACATAAATACAGGGTCATCCATTTTGTTGTTTCATTGATGCATTTCGAATTTTTTTGTACAGTTTTGCCTACAGTACGCCTGTATGTTGACCATAATCTGCTCGTTATGTTCTACGTTTTAAAATCAAATTATAAACCGTGATTTACGAAGCGAGATTAACAAAGTGTTCCCACCGAAGAAAAACAATTAACTTGACGTATAGCTGTCACATTCAAAGAAAAACCAATGTTGACAAGGATTGAAAACACAAATCCAATTATTTAAGCTTGTTCCCTGCCATATAGTTATGTTAGTGAGGTGAGGTCGTTTAATGAGGTATTAAGCCCAACGGCTCTTAGAGACTGGAACGGCTTTGACCTCTGTGCCGTAACTGAAAATATCATAGAGGCTACGTCGATGTGCCATGCAATTGGCCATTCCATGCATGTCTCTGCCCTGCATTTCGATGAAGGGCTTTCAGATGTTTCCTTACAAAGTGTAAACAGTCCATCAGCTAATAGATGTTAATTGTGGATCTAACTTACGATCACGCCCTTTTGAATCTTAACCATGAAATAGACCATTTTGAGTCAAAACTAATCACGACTCAAGAGCCCCATTTCCACCTATGTGGTTTGCGGTTCTGGGGAACTGAAAATTCGGAAATAATGCTATTACATCCACTCGAACTCACTGCATGGTGTGCTGTTTGCACTGGAGGAGTTTTTGGACCATTTTTTTTTAGAAAGGCGCAGACCAAACGATCTATGTGGATGGTGCGCGCTACAGTACCATGTTGAATTAGTTTGTAAAGACTTACTTTACTTACTTTAGGTGGCGCTACAGTCCGGGGTGGACCTGGGCCGCAGTCAGCAAGCTTCTCTAGCCAGCTGTATCCCTGGCTAGCTGCCTCCAGTTTTGCACGCTAAGTTGGCTGAGGTCCTCTTCCACTTGCGTGCGCCACCTGAGTCTTGGCCTTCCTCTACTGTGCTGTCCCTCGGGAGCGGATTCGAAGACTTTTCGGACCGGAGTATTGGTGTCCATGCATGCGCTCTACATGACCCAATTATCTCAGTCTTTGGATCTTCACTCTTCTGGCTAGGTCCATGTCGCTGTAAAGTCCATACAGTTCGTCGTTGTATCTCCTCCTCCACTCACCGTCAATGCAGACGGGACCGAAGATCGTCCGAAGAATTTTTCTCTCGAAGCAACCAAGAACACCCTCATCCATTTTTGATAATGTCCATGCCTCTGCGCCATAGAGCAGTACCGGGATTATTAAGGTCTTATAAAGGGTGACTTTTGTTTTCCGAGAGAGGACTTTGCTAGTCAATTGCCTTCTTAACCCAAAGAAACAGCGGTTGGCAAGAGTTTTTCTTCGCTTGATCTCAGCGCTGGTGTCGTTGTCTGTATTTATAGCAGAGCCTAGGTAGACAAAGTCCTTAACTACCTCAAAGTCATATCTGTCGAGGGTGACGTTCTGTCCGAGACGTCGGTGTTGGTTGTCCTTTTTGCTTGACAGCATATACTTGGTCTTGCCCTCATTGATCGCTAAACCCATTTTCGCCGCTTCCGTCTCAATACTCGCGAAAGCGCCACTGACATCACGCTGCTTTCTCCCGATTATGTCAATATCGTCGGCGTATGCGAGTAGTTGGATGGACTTTTAAAAGATAATGCCTCTTGTGTTTGCTCGTGAGTTTTGCACTATTCTTTCAAGTAAGATGTTGAAAAAATCGCATGACAGCACATAGTCTTGTCTAAATCCTTTCTGGACATCAAAGGCCTCGGTGAGATCTTTACCGACCTTGATGGAGTAGCGTGCATCCTCGTCCACAGACGGACGATTTTGGCAGGGATGCAAAAACTAGACATTGCTCTGTATATCTCGTCTCTATAGATGCTGTCATACGCGGCCTTAAAATCGATGAATAGGTGGTGTGTATCGATCTGAAGCCCATGGGTTTGTAAAGACTAGTAGAGGAAAATTGGCTTTTGTATACCACACTAAACCAATATCTAAATATAAGTGTAGGCTCGAAAAAAGTTACGTGCTGTAAAAGAGAATTATCCGTCGTCTGCGTACGCTATAACAAAGTAATGTTCTTTTATAATTTCTACAACCGGCTCTCTGGACATCACCAATCTGTTTGCGGTATAGTTCGCGGCCAATTTAACACTTCCAAATTGTGCTTTGTCTCCAAATACACTTGAGTGCGCCGAATACGAATAGGACGAATCTACTTTCGCGTTCGTGTAGTAGCCTCTCGCCGAAAAGCAGAACTAAAGCGTACATCGAACTGACGAATGCAACTACTTGATATTTCTGAGGCATTTGGCAGAACTTGGCATTAAGCTCTTTTTCGGAAGTGCCTGCATTTGGGATTAACGAAATTCTTATTAATGGATTAGAAATTAGCTTGCAGAAAGTTCAAAATTAAATTTAATTTGAATGTTTTCAAATCTAATACTCACAAAATGTTAGTATGCCCCACGGCTCAGTTCTGACTCCTACATTATTTTCAATCTTCAATTATGATCTCTTTTCTGTTATTTGTAATCCAATACATTCCTTTGCTAATGACAGTACTTCCTGATTTTATATTCGTTTCCGGAGTTGTGTTTGGCTACCACAAACAGAATGGAATTTAATGATGCTTCCAAAACACAACCATAATAAACATAAACAAAAATACCATATTAAACATTTGATATATCCCTCTAACGACTGACACATTCCCCCAACAACTTTGCAAAATAAATTAAATTTCTTCACAGATGAACTGCCACTTAAGGTCTGTGCTAGCAAGTTTTAACCCTTAACCGCATAATGCGATTAATATTTTAACTTGATGACGCTATTTCGGTACAAATGCATACTCGTAAAGTGCCATAAAGATGCACATTCCACGGATACATTGTATGCGCAGTAGTTTATTTTCTCTTCAAAATATTGTTAGAGCTGACATATAAGTAACGGTTGTACAGATATCTCTTTTACTAAAAATGAGTTGCGTGAACATCGTCTTACGTGGTTATTTTATATAGCTAATAATATTTTAAAAAAATATATTTTTAGTAAATTTGTAGTGTACTAAATCAGTGAATAAACTTATAGTAAATCACGGTAAGTTTTTTATCAGTTTTTTCGGCGATTGTTTGTTTGTGCCACATATGGCACATTATGCATTCACGCATTTGCTATACTTCTAAATGGTAGATGGTCAAAAGGCTCATTGCAGTAAGAAACTTGTGGATGAAGAAGTATCAAATCTGTTATCTACTATTCCTAGCGACAGTGGGGATGATCTGGAAAATGATGAAGTTGAATTGGATGAAGGAGTGGTAGGTATAGTTACTGCTTTAAAGATGAATTGTTGGAGAATCTTCTTCGACGACAATATATTGGAAATTGAATGCCCCGTGATGAAACAGCCTTCCGATACTGCTGCATCAAATGATTTAGAGCCCAACGAAAGTGAAGGCTATGAGGCTATCAAAAGATCTCTTCGTTGGAAAAAGAAATTCATTTACGTTTCTACTGACCATACACAATTTCGGTTTGCCATCAAGTGTAACACAGCTTGAAACACCGTACGACTTTTTCCGGTATTTTTTCGTTGAAGCAATCGTAACAAATATCGTAGAAAAGACAAATTTCTGTGCACGAACCAAAGCTATTGAGGGCTGGTTTTATGTTGCAAGATATGATATTTTAAAATATCAAGGAATTTAAATTTTTTCATCAGTTGCAAAGTACCCAATTATTAGACTTTATTGGGATAGAGACATTGGCCTTAATTTGGTGAGGAATTCCATGACACTAAATTGCTTCGAAAAAATTCGTTCTGTGATACACTTCAACAATAACTCCAAAATGGTGACTGAAAAGAAAGTGTCTATCAATTCCTATGGACGAACACCTTTCCGTCAATGTACAAATTTGTGCATCAAAAGCCAAACATAATTTGAAGTAATACCTTCCACTGAAGCCTAATAAATTGGGATACAAAATTTTTGTTTTATGTGGTGTCTCTGGCTTTGCATACAATTTTTAAGTTTACACGGGACTGGAAAATGTGCTGCTGAATGTGTATAGGTACTACACAAAGAGCCAGACTTAGGGAAGGCGGAATAGGATACCAAATTGTAAGTTGTCAGGCGATGATGCAATGAAGGACGTAGCTAGGGGTCCTCGGTAGAATATGTTTCAGTTGTTGAAGGAATATTTATTTCCAATTTGATATGGAAAGATAATACGAGTAAGTACGTCAACATGCTATCAACCATTGTTGGAACTGAACCTGACGGAGTTATGTAAAGGTTCGTTAGAAAAGCGAAATCCAATATAACAATAAAATGTCCGGCTGTAATAAAAGAATATAACCGCCATATGTGAGGAGTAGATTTGATGGACAGCTTTATCGGAAGATCTAAAATTTCAAAATATGGTGCAACACCACCATATTGGTTCCAGCTCATCGGACCTTCAGGAAGTCCATATGTTTCTTCACTTCAGACTGAAAAAAAAGGGGACCAGATGGGAGACGAGCTGGGATCAACCATATGCTGGTTTGGGGAACTGACCGCCAAAGGTGTAACATTCTGTCATGCAAATTGAAATCTTTCTTCACATGCCACAAATGTGGTGTTGCGCTTTGTTTAAACAAAGACAATAATTTTTTTCAAAAATTTCATGAAAGATAGATGTTTCTTTGAATATACATACAAATATTATTATAATGAACAAATGAAATAAAATTTTAGTTATTAATAACATTAAAACTCTTGTAAACCAACTGTGTTTTTGTTCTAATTTTTTGGTGGCTTAATGCATGATGTGCCATATTTGGCACAAACTATATTTTAGCAGATAATTAACATATAAATTGACAAAATCAAAAATTATTGATGAGGAATTGTTTTTGAAGCCAACATTTAGTCAGGATAAATTTTTATTCCAAGTATGGAAAAATCATGCTTCTAAGGGTTAATAATGAACTCTTAAGCGGCAATCGCTTATAAGCGTGCAAAAAAATAGCAGCTGTCAATTTTATCCGTATGAACTGCGGATTCGGAAAAGTCTGAAAATTGATAATCTATCCGCTTCTTTGAGACTGAGTCGAAACACAACACTGTGCTAGCTACACCAATTGATAATATGATGGGATCAAGATCTATTTCGATTATACAATGGTTATTTTTCAATTCCAGTTATAGTAATCGATAGTGGTTAAATGTCAGTTGTATCCATGTGTAAACGGTAGATCTAGAGAAGTCTGAAAATTGACGATCTATCCGTTGCTTTAAAACCAAATCAATACTTTGTTTACCTCACCAATTGATAAGTAGGATGGGATCAAGATCTTCTCCGATTAAAAAATGGTTATTTTTCAATTCCAGTCATAGCAATCGATCGTGGACTAGTCTTAAAATATAAAAGATGTGGATTGAGTAAGCCTCAAGTAGTTATAAAGCTATGGTCTAAATTTTACAGAAACTGAAAAAAAGGTAACGAAAATCACTGCCAACATGTACGAGTACATAGATATACTTTTGTAGTATTTAAATAAAACCATCCTCAAATTATGATTATCTTATGTATTTTATTTACAAAAATGTTATTTGGGTGCATTCAAATTCAAAATAAGTTTTTATTAACATTTACAAAATTTAAATTACTTTTAAGAATAATTCTTTCTTCAAACATTTCATCGGAAGGTTCACAACTATCAGAGAAGTTAGTCATTGCAGATTTTGAAAACAATCTTTCAACTGGAGCAATAGATGGCAGGCAAGTATTATATCTAATAAAGACCTTTTTTATTTCTGGGTATCTGTTTAGAATATTCAGTTCCTGGCTTTCCTCGGCGAAGAATTGTAACATAAGCAATTCGGCTTTCGAAAGTGACGTAATAGTGGTTTTGTTTGATTGCGTTACTGGGTTTTCAGAATCCGAGTCAGAATCAAAATTAAAAAATTGATTTTCCCTCTTTCGAGTTCTTATTGTTTGGCTATTGTTTATTTCGGGTTTTTCGTTTATTTGTTTCGAAATTATTGTTTTGAAAATATTTTGAACTTCATTGCGTTTTGCTGGCTCAACACAAGATAACCATTTATTTTTGAAGCGTGGATAAGACAGCGCAGCAATTGAAGCATTTTCCGATTCTGGGGTACAAAGGTCGTAAAATTGTCCGAATCTTTTTTCAACGTTTTCTATATAGTTTTCAATGAGCGGTTTGCAATAAGTGAAATTATTGCTTCTCTCAATTTTTTTTAATTTTTTCCTTAAAGCAAACAAGCAAGGTTGAACAATACCATAATACGTGTTAGTTTCGTCTTGAATAATATCTAGAGCTTCTGAAATTGGTGCAGTGCAGGTTAAGAACTCTTGAATGTATTTAAATTCCGAATCCTTAATGGGGTTTTTAAGTTTAAGTGCGCGATGTAATTGCGAATTATTTTCTTTAATCAAAAAAATTTGTTGCAGAGAATTAAATAAACTATTCCACTTTGTTGGTTCAGGTCGGTTCAAGGTATGTTGAAGTATCTCTTGAATTAGCTCAGCTAATTCGGGTTGTTTACTGGCTCTCCATAAAGCATTGCATTTTTTCATTACTGAAGTATGAATATTTGATAAAAGTGCATTTGGAGTTTTAAGTATCTTAGTCGCGTATGTTGCGCACAAGCTTAACGTATGTACGCAACATCCCAAAGATACAGGAAACGAAAAGGATTCCGTTACATTTGTTTCAAAGCAATTTGAATCGTTAAGGGTTTCTTCAACTTCTAAGCCATCTGATTGAGGCGCTTTCTCATTTAATATGTGTCGATCAAATTCAGGATCAATTGAGATGATATTTTCATCATCGACCCCAAATACCCTGAAGGCATTGATGAAATTATTATCATTATTAAATAAAGAAGCGACTATCTTATTCACAGGAAGATTGAAGTCAGAATAAATCCCGTGCACCAATTCGGATATCCGATCAAAAGTCCGAGTACCTTTAAATCCGCGGCAAGCTAAAGCCACTGCTCCTTTCTGAAGATCTTCTTGAATCCAATAAGCTGTAACCCCAACAAAATTTCTATTTTTACCAGACCATTGGTCAATTACAGTGCAGACATGATCAATTTCTCTTAGTTGTGATTTAATATGTTCCACATCTTCTGAGTAATAATCTTGTAGGTGACGTCTCAACGATTGTGGACTCATTACTTTCAAATCCATTTCAGATATATTAAAGTCGTAGAAGATTTTTAAGAAGTATGGGTCCTCCACAGACCTTAGAGAAATCATGGAACTTATAAAATACATAATCAGATTTTCATCAAACTTATGTTGAGACAAAGTGGTTGCCATTTTCTTTGGGTGTTCAGTTGCTCTTGGTATCCTAGCAGAACTTGTTCGACCGCCAACCTCAACTTTCTTCATTTTTGCATAATTCTTATATTCTTTAACGCAAGCATCGCCATGTTTTCTTTTTAAATGACTTAAGAAATTTGATGTGCAGTTATTGTAGCCCTTTACCTCGATTCTTCGTGGGGAACATTTCATACACAACGCAACAGTTCTTCTTGGAGTCGAATTTTCATGTAGATACTTGAAAAATTTCCCATCAAGTAGAGTTAGTCGCGGTTCGGATGCTGACATGGATTCTACGGGAGTAGAAATTTCCGGTAATTGTTCATGTATCTCCATAGAGGTGACAAAACTTTTACTGTCTTCTTCTTCTTCGTTGTTCATTATCTCCAAAGTGTTAATGAAACTTTTACTATCTTCTTCTTCGTCGGACATGTTAAAATGCTATGATTAAAAAAAAAAACACAAATAATATAAGGATGGTCACACTTAAGAAAAAAAAAAAACTAAAATAAGCAGACACGTCAACTTTAATTACCTATGAACTAGTACGGATAAGATGAAAATGAAACGAATTAAAATTGAAACACAACTACCACCGAACGACTACACAATTCATACAATTTGATTCTGCAATTATAATGAACTCAATTTAATTATTATTAATTAGTCGTTTTTCACTTTTTTTATTATTAATTAAAACCTAAAAAACGACCCGTAGCTTTTGAAACTAGTTACACAACTAATTTCAATTGCCAACTCACAATCGATAACAGCCGCAGTGAAAAAAACTGACAATTAAATTCTCAATCAATTAATTTAATTGATTAATGACTCACTCTCACACTAATGTATAAAAAGTTAAGGTATACAATTACGCATGCATACATAGAGCGATTTTATCAGCTGTTTGGTCATACATATATTCAACTATAAATATTTCTCTCTTGTCAGTCAGAAGAGTGGATTTCCTTGGGTAGAGGGGAGATTAGTGTATTCATACGAGTAGTGAGAAGTAAATTGCATCCATAAAAAAATTAAACAAAATGGAAAACTTTCCAGTATCTCTCTTGTCCATCAACAACAAGCTTTATGATGCTACGTACACTTTCAAACAACTCACGAAACCATCGAAAAGCTTGGGACATTAATGAAGTTGGTAGGGGAATGCTCTCATGATATAGATTTTACGTAGTGTTCACCATGTAGAAACAAATAAAATTGTTTTAATATACGAGTAATTTGATAAAATAATAAAATACTTGAAATGTTTATTTTTAACATGATAACCTTGAGAAGATTACTAAAATAATAATAATAAAAAATAGCCCAAAATAGGAATTGTATTCGAATAAAAGTTTTGAATTGACAAAAAGAACCAAACAGAACAAAATGATCGGAGTGTAAGAAAGTAGATAGGCAATGACAGTGGATCTTTTTTCCATGCTATTTAGCAGTCTGCATTGGAAAATAAAAGTAGGCCGGCTCACACCTAAGCCCTGTTTTCGGTCAAAACATTTACTTCCGAACATTAGCAATTTTCCCGGACAATCAGCTTGTATTTAGGGTTAGGCATGCTAATATTTCAATGATTCAAAATTGATTTCCGATATACAATAAAAAGAAAATCAGAAACCGATGTACGAGTGTTTTTTCAATCACATTGAAAGACGACGACTGGAAATTTACAATTAATTTTTAAAAATCGGAAACAATTAATTGAGAAGGGCTTTTAGGAATTATAGAAATAACATTGAAGAATTGGTCATTATTTGAAAGGATAAGCGAGATAAGCCAACGAAAGCATCTAGCTTATTCGGTATTTGTATTTTGATAAACTTTATAAGTGTTTATCTTTCTTAGGCCAATAATCCTTTAAACCTGATAATTAATACGCGGCTCTAATTAGGTCAATTATCATTTATGGTAGCTCCGTGTGGTTGATTGTAACGCCGCACTATATAGGAAAATGTTTCGCGAGTTTTCGAAACAGTTTCTCAAGGATGTCACAAGCACCAAAATCTGAATACACAAAAAACTATCTCAATAAAGCTCTTCACGAAGGACTTTTAGCTCCTTCATTATAAGGTACATTACAAAAGTGATTATCACAGATAAAAGTCTGATGTAAGGTCCCATTACCATTTTTTTTTTGTACAAATACTTTTATTTTCCGGAAGCAATTCTCCATATCTCAACTCCATAGACGTTGTTGATTTTGTATAATTATGAACACCACCTCGGTGCTACGTTACCAACTCATCTGAAGCGGACCAGGCAATACTTCAGACCTTTTTCGGTTGCTGATAAGAAATGGGATCGGATCCATACCGAAAAGCAGTATATTCGGCACGTTCACCGGTGTCGGTACGTTGGGTATTGCTTTCCTCTTAAAAACGAGCTAGACTTAAGTTAGCTATGGTGCTTTCGCCTGCTTTCGAGAAATTATCGGAGCTTAACTGCACCGGTTAAAGTGAGAACCATAATCAACATACGGCCGCATATTCCCGCATATGGAAACGTGCGATTACACCGAAAATTATGAGACAAACCACAAAAAGATCAGAGTCGATTCTTTTAATTTTCGTTCATTTTTGCAAATATAAGCAAAACATAAGAGAGAGCGAACTCAGTCGCTCATTGCATATGTAAATTTGACAGATGGGAATTTTTTTTTTTTGAATTTGATAAGCAATTTTCTGAATACCCACTTTGTTCTGTTCAAATTAATCATCTTACCAAGTACCTACAATGAAAAATCCATTATTTGTAAATAAATTTGAAAGATACGAGGGCGGGTCAATAAGTCCGTGACTTTTTGAATTTCTGACCTCTTCACTGAAACAGCAACACTGCTCCTGTCAACAGGCATCTGTCAGTTGACTCCTGTCAAAATTTAAACTTGCTGCGTCAGTTAGTTTGTGTTTGACAGCTATTTTTATCAGACTACTCACTAATTTGAGGAGAAAATGGAAAAAAGTGAATTTCGTGTGCTTATTAAGCATTATTTCTTGCGAAAAAAAACCATTACCGAGACCAAGGCTAAGCTTGATAAATACTATGGGGACTCTGCACCATCGATTTCAATGGTAAAAAAGTGGTTTACTGAATTTCGTTGTGGCCGTACAAGCACTGAAGATGCCGAACGTCCTGGACGCCCAGTTGAGGTCTCTACACCCGAAACAATCGAAAAAATTCACGATATGGTGTTGGCCGACCGAAGATTGAAAGTGCGAGAGATTGTGGAAGCCGTAGGGATCTCGCATGGCTCAGTGGTGTCAATTTTGAATGATCACTTGGGCATGAGAAAGCTTTCCGCAAGATGGGTACCGCGTTTGCTCACAGTCGACCACAAACACATGTGCAGTTGAATTTATGACCACTTGTAGTCTTTATATTAGGTGTCACGTTTTCTCACTGAATGCGCAATTCTATTAAGGCCTTGATGAAGCCCACTGCAGCTAACGAAATTTGACGAAACCGAGCATAACCTCATTATGGTCATGCAATATTATTTAAGGGCTGACCAGAATGTGAATCTGAAACTTTGGCTCAGTGAATTGAGCCATAATTTCATGAAATCAGTGAATTGAAGTTTTCTAACATAACTAAGTGTTTTCCTTGCATCCTGTTGCAAAGCTATTGCTTACTCTCATACACTGCCGTTGCCGTATAATATTGTCATACGATAAAATTATAAAACAAATAATAATGTGCGTTTGTTAATAAGAATTTAGTAGCTGAACAGTTTCTCATTAACATCATACTTAGTATTTTACTAATATGTCATACTCCGGGGCTCGTTGAAGCTTTCTTTAGTTGCACTGTCCCTGTCTTGCGTGGGGGCGTGTCGCGTATAAGGCTAATGTTGGCCAGTTAAGGCCTAACGCGAATTATCATAAGACGGTCTCTTATATGCGAAAACCTCAAAAATTATTGCCTTAAGCTGCTGCGCATGACAAATCCGCTTATAGACAAGCGCTGTTTATATTTCCTGTAACAAACGCCATAGCTGTTATCACAGATTGTCATCCTCCTTTTGTTCGGCCTTCCATTGCACTATTTAGTTCTGCTTCACATGCCCCGTTAAAGCCTCAACATCCCACCTGCAGGTCTGGAGTTCGTTAGCTTTCAATCGCTTGCAAGGGTCGTCAAAATGGATACGTCACTATCCGCGGTTATTTACTGATTCCACTTTCTTTTTTGCTCTTCTGTATATGCTTGTAAGCGTTATGAATAGGTAGGGCATTAAGCTAATTGGTGCTGTCAACCCAAGTCAAGTTATTGAGCAGTCAGCAGTTCTACGACCAATCACCGTCATGGTTTGCTTTACCCTGTCGAAATTTTACGTTAGTTAACAAATTAAATCATATTGTAAAATTATTTGTATCTATTTATAGATATATAACAGCATATTACATTTTTCGGAACGTGCCCGTTTGGATAAAAACATTTCCACCCCAGGAGAAGTATCTCACTTATGCCTCCAGCTTAACACTTAATTGGTGGTATCCATCGCGAAGTTGACAATTCACACGTGTTCACGAACAGGTGATTAGATTACAAATTTTTGTGGTAAGCCCGGTTTAGTATTTATATTTATTTATGATAGCGGCTGTAGATTAAAAAGTACTTGTTGAATATACAGATAAAAGTTATCATTTTATCTCTATTTATATTGTACATAACTAATGTTCAATTATGTACTTTTAATGACCTCTGTGATGCAAATCATGTGAGTATTGGTAATGAAACTTAACTGGCTCTACTATTTCTAGTAAAAATCTAGATCTAAATATAACAAGTATGAGAATGAATTGTGAAAACTTTTATGCTCACATAGAGAACTGTTTTGCTACTTTCCCTCAAGTTATTATTCTAACAGGAATCTGGGTTTATGATCATGGAGCGCACAATTTCTCTATTTCGGGCTATCTTGTTAATCCAATTTGTAACGAATCCTTTCCAATGGGAGGTTTGGTTGTGTTTGTTAAAAAGGAACTTGAAGAAGAGGATGCTTTTACTCCAGACTTTGAAACTGCAGGTCGTGAAATCGTTTAGTTAAAACGGGGTAACAATTTTCCTGTGAATCTTGTTAGCGTCTATCTGCTGGAGTTTGTGAATAGCAACTATTTTCTAAAGTTTGTGTGCTCTATTAGTCGTAAGAATGTTTGCCAAGTTGGGGACATTAATATATAGTAGACATTTATAATTTACCAAGGGAGTGTGAAGACTATATGCCTCTGTTATCTTCATTAGGTTTCCGTTCGTGTATAAATTAGCCAAAGAGAATAAGGTGATAACGCAAAACCATGCAACTCACTGACATATACCCTTATGTACTAAATTAGGTATTACTGACCACTAGAGTTGAGTCGTTCCGGATCTACACAGTTCCTGGAACTATGTCCGCTGTCGGAACTAATTCCAATCGTTCCACATACTCCCCTTAAACACCGATAGTTCCGACATGTCCGATAATCCGATAGTTTACACACAATAAGTTCACAAGGGTAGTTTTTGCTTTCGAGTATGGATGCTTGCGAGTTTGAGTAAATTGAGTACGATGATTTGCAAACAGCGGGGAAAAAGTTGATCGTTTGCAAATATATGACTCGTTTGCGAGTATCCTACAAGTTGTTTTCGCATGGAATGGCAGAGGAATCCTGATAACTATAAAAAGTTAGTAGTAAATGATCCTGAGTATTGAATAAATGCTTACAAACTGTTGGCTTGTTTGCGAGTATTCAAACAAATCACTACCTGCTTGTAAGCTCACGAGTCAGTTTTAAAACGGATATAGGGGATCGATCTGGTTTACGAGTTTGATCAAGTTAGATAGCCATATTCGTAGGTTGTTGTAGATCACAACATACACCATAGCATAAATCCACGCTTTCCTGCAAAGCGAATATACATGTAAATCGGCTTCTTTTTCACACATGTATGTATGTATTTGTCATTCAATATTCAATCTGTTCAACTTCAACTACGTAGTTCTGTGGACATGCATCACTCCATCTGTCCGGACATGTCTGTGGAACTACTTAAATCCGCGGACATGAATCTCTTTTAATTCGGATACATCGTTGGAAATAAATAGTTCCACGGAACTAGTTCCAGGAACTGTCCCTAGAAACGTTGAATTTGGTGCATAGTTCCTTCTGTCCGTCTACCACCTTCTCAGATTTTTTATAAATAGTTAAAGGTTACATATTTGTACGAGTAAGTTACTGTAAAACAAAGAGCAGAGAAGTAAGGTTACTAAAATTAAACCGTGGATAACTTTTGATATTTTAATAGTAAGTCGAAAAACTGAATGCTACAGCAGGAAATGATGAACAAAGCTACAGAGAACAATGGCGTATTGTTAATTCTATAACAACTCCGAATAATAATATATTAGCAAAAAAATAAAACTGATCTTAACTGACTAGGCAATGCTTTCGCCACCAGCAATGAGGATTTGGGAGATGAGATGAACTTTTTTTTAAATGTTGCCAAACATGTATATTTCTTGACTCCACAAAAGCTTTTTCATTAACCATGATTGCATACAACGTCTCTGAAAAAAAATCGTGTATGTACATCCTTAAATAAGATGTATTCGTATCATTTGCGTAAATTAAATCCATGTTACCAGCGCTCTCAGCAATTTACTATACGTTGGTTCAATCACGACTTTAATATGGCTCGCATGCTGGGCCTGTCTCTAGGTAAGCAACCTCACTCGCAAAGAGTCCTAGTGTATCCCAAGTTGAACAACACGCCAAATAAGAATTTACCAACCTTATCCACAACTCCGATATCAAAGGCCCGAACATCTATATATTCACGGACAGCTAAATAGCTATAGATGCCCTTAGCTCGCATATCCTTGACTCCAAATCACTCATGTACTGCTTCAAAGCCCTAAAAAAAATTTAGCTAAAGGAATCACACTGAACTATGGTGGAATCCTAGGCATGATGAAATTTTATTTATTATTATTTATTGATGAAATAAATAAAAAAAAAGCTGTACCCTTTTTCTGCACTCATTTTGGAGCACTCGAAATGCATTTGCATTGGTAAGGTACTCCAGGTCTAAGACAGGCCAAACGAGCCATCCTACCCTTTAACAAAAATTCCAACAAATGTCTAAATCTAAATCTAAGTTGACACGATATCAGAAACCTAATAGGTTACCTTACAGGACTTCACGGTTTAGGATATCACCTCAAAAAAATAGGACAAGTCGATTCTACGGAATGCTGATTATGCTTTGAAGAAGACAAAACAACAAATTTTATGTAAGAGACTGTCCAGCCCTCATTCGGAAACTAGAAAACCTACTAGTCTAACCAAAGTTTTGACTTTTGTACCAGACGAAAGACCTTTTAGCTCAAAGTGCCTAATTTCAGAATTTGCAAGTCAGAATATTTTATTTTAAATAAAAAAAAATATACTAGCACCAAAAATAGTCCGATTAATGATTTTTTAAGAATAGATATAAGCCCTCATAACACCCTGTTTCTCTGACTTCAAAGCGCTTAAAATATGTATTTTTTCTCAGAAATGGTAGTATACACTTAAGAAGAAACTAACTAAATTAATTGAAAAATGGATATGTAGTAGACATTCCTAGGGTTGATGAAGAACACGGTCGACGTTTTTTTGACTTCTATAGGACCCTACATTTTTCACAAACAGCTGTTCGATATATCGAAACTAGTAACACATGAAGTTTGATTTTCAAAAGAATTTAAGGTGTGCCTTCTTTCACGATCTGAGGTTGATCCAACTCTGCTTCATGTTATGGTATATATTAATCTCTAACTTTTAATTTACATGTTTTGGTTTTCTGATCACTAGCTTACGAGGGGCGTTCAAAATATTCTTGGTATCGATATGAAGGAAAATGCGAATTCGATTAAAATTATTTATTTTTTTTTCAATATAATTTCCTCTTACATCAATGCGTTTATTACATCTTCAGATTAGCTTTTTAATACCCTCAAAAAAATAGTTTATTTTTCTCTGCAAAATATCCATTTATTGCCTCTTTGAGCTCTTCATCATCAGAAAATCGCTTTCCACGAAAATATTTTCGTGGCACCCATTTTGCACGACTTTTGAAAGGTTAATGTGGTCATGAAGAATGGTGTGCATGGTACCAGTCGAAAGCTTAGTGATCTCTGCCATCATTTTCACCTTCATTCGGGCATCCTCAAGTACAAGTTTCTCGACTTCTTTAATGTTTTCATCCGTACCAGCAGTTAGCAGGGCAGCCTGAGCGGCGGTCGTCTTCAATGCTCTCTCTGCCTGTTTTAAACTCACTTGGCCACTTTTGCACAATTGATAATGAAGGTGCAGAACCTTGGTAAACAGCCACCATCTCTTCATGAATAATTTTTTGACTTTTTCCTTGTTTTGTAAGAAATTTAATCACAGAGTGGTGCTCAATTTTCACCATCATCGTCTCACTCGCCATTTTGATTGTGTTTACCTAGAGATTAAAAGCGAATTAATAATCACATGTATATGAAATTTTACAAGAACCCACTAAAATAATAGTTTTTACTTTATTAATAAGTCAATTTATATATATCACCTGAACTTCACCCCGATACCGAGAATATATTGAACTTCCCTCGTATACTTCCTGATTTGCATTTACTCCACGTTCTTCTTTCGATTTTAATAGCATCTGTTTTTAAATATTAGTAATAATATTTATGCTACTGGCTAGTTAATTCCACAAATTATATTATATATATAAATTATAAAACCCATAAATTTACTTAGATAATTAGTCAATTTGTTTATATTTTGTATAACAGTATATGATTTTTTATTTTTTTAGAAAATTAAATCTTCAGACTTGGAAAATGCAAAATACGGGAACAAGGCATAGGAAGGTGACAGGGTTTTCTGCTTCGTCGAAAACTACTTTAATCAGTGCCACTCTGGTCTTGCTGGGTGACTACTAACAAGCACAACAGCCCATGCAAATGGAAAAAGAAAATCTTTGTGTGTTTAGTTTTCTGCGAAATTAATAGTGGAAGTAATGTTACAAGTTCTCAGATTATAAATAGGAAAAAACACAATCAAAAGAAGAGATATGGTGCTGGTATGGGATATTGAACCCCATGTCGAGCATATTGTATACTGCTGAGAGTTTAAATTCGTAAAAGTTAAGCCATTCGTCACAGTCAGAGCAAAAAGATGGGATATAAATAACCGCCCTTCTCCAACCGACTGAAAACTGGATTGTCCATATTCATTGGAGTAGATATATATGAAAAGGAGCGATAGCATTTTACATTGTGTTCGCTAAAGGATGTCGCCTCGAAATGCAATCTAAGTAAATATAACGCGACAAAGAAAAGCACAACTTTACTTTGCTTTATATACATATGAACTTAAAACAAACTTAAATTTATACGTGTTACTCAAGTTGTAAAAAAAATTAGAGCACATATTTAGTTACGTAAGTTAGATTAAAATAGTTAATTAAGGTTAAGAGTTTCCATTATTTTAGACGTTAAATTTTATATAATAAAAAACAATATTCAAACTGAACTTATTTTCTCCCAATTGTACTTTAATGAATGAGTTAAATAAATACACTTAGACATATTAACCTCAAAAGAGATAGATTAGGTATAGATGTAAGGCTCAGCTTAGAGAGCCTGCATGGGTCCAGCAAGTAGAAATCAAATTTGTTATCTAGCTTTAAGCATCAAGTAATTGAATTGAGTAAAAAAGCATTTAAAATTAAATATAGCCTGGTCTTGTTTGTTCATATTGGTGAAAAGTTGGTTGCCTAAGCCGATCGAGGTGTCTCCACCATCGATGATTGTTGTGTATCTTTTTTCGTCTTGTCGATGTTAATTATACGAGGGCGGGTCAATAAGTCCGTGACTTTTGGATTAAAACACAGATTTTTTGATAAAAAATAATTTTATTTTTCAACGTAGTCTCCCTTGAGCTCTATACACTTTGTCCAACGCTTCTCCAATTTTTTTTATCCCTTCCAAAAAAAATGATTTGTCGAGGTCCTCAAAATAGGCCTTTGTTTGCGAGATGACTTCATCATTGGAGTCAAATCTTTTTCCACCAAGCCATTTCTTCAGGTTTGGGAACAAGAAGTAGTCGCTCGGAGCCAAATCTGGAGAATAGGGTGGATGAGGGAGCAATTCATAGCCCAATTCATGGATTTTTGCCATGGCAACTGCACATGTGTTTGTGGTCGACTGTGAGCAAACGCGGCACCCATCTTGCGGAAAGCTTTCTCATGCCCAAGTGATCATTCAAAATTGAAACCACTGAGCCATGCGAGATCCCTACGGCTTCCACAATCTCTCGCACTTTCAATCTTCGGTCGGCCAACACCATATCGTGAATTTTTTCGATTGTTTCGGGTGTAGAGACCTCAACTGGGCGTCCAGGACGTTCGGCATCTTCAGTGCTTGTACGGCCACAACGAAATTCAGTAAATCACTTTTTTACCATTGAAATCGATGGTGCAGAGTCCCCATAGTATTTATTAAGCTTAGCCTTGGTCTCGGTAATGGTTTTTTTTCGCAAGAAATAATGCTTAATAAGCACACGAAATTCACTTTTTTCCATTTTCTCCTCAAATTAGTGAGTAGTCTGATAAAAATAGCTGTCAAACACAAACTAACTGACGCAGAAAGTTTAAATTTTGACAGTAGTCAACTGACAGATGCCTGTTGACAGGAGCAGTGTTGCTGTTTCAGTAAAGAGGTCAGAAATTCAAAAAGTCACGGACTTATTGACCCGCCCTCGTAAATAGCGCCGTTTGTATTGTATCATTGCAAATGTCCGCCTGATCTTCATACGTGTTGGAAAATTTGTTGTATGATGCAAACATTGATTGTTTTATGGACTTGTTGTATACCAGAAGTCATTTTATAGTTGGACCCCGTTGAGTAATGTAAAATTGCGTGTGAAAAAAAAAAATCTAAAATGGAGAACGAAAAGTTACACCTTCGGAGTGGGAGTTGGAATTGTGATAAAAAAAAACATTTAAAGCGAGTATTCGGATCGTGCTCCTGCTCTAAAGACCGTTAAAAAGTTCTTTGGTTGACTTCCGAACGGTGATACGTCCTTGGACGATCAACCCAAGTCAGGACGGGCTACCAATATTGATAAGGACTTTGTTTGAATCGTTAAAAAAAAAAAATCGAAAATGGTAACTGATGAGATTTCTGAGAGGATTTATATTGACCATTCGTCCGCATTTCGCTATTTAGAAAAACTTTGATTAATTTTCAAGTTCAATACGTGGTAGAGATGGGTCGTTTCGGACCAGTATAGTTCCTGGAACTATTTACTGTTGTTCCACATACTTCGACTAAATATGTCCATTTTATCTTAAAAGTTCCGAGTTCGCAGAGATGTGTATGAATGAAAAGAAACATTATATGTATGGACATGTCAGTTTGGAATAGCGTTGGGTCGTTCCGGACATGTATAGTTCAAGGAACTATGTCCTCAATCGGAACGAAAACATGTCCATAGTTCTACCATTCAACCTTGCAACGCATCACAGACAAAACGAAAAAAAAAATTAATGCAACCGAATATGTCTCATACCCCGTAGTTTTCAAAGAAAACCAAAAACAAAATGTGAATCAATACATTCATCTACATAGATGTGGCGATAAGCTCGAACAGTTTGTGCACACTGGGACTGGAATGGAAGAAAAGTGATGAAAGAATAATGTCCGCACCGCATACAGGCAATTCGTGTCGTGCTTCGTGAACGAAATATTTATGCAGGATTGGATATGGGTCTCTGTCTTATCATGTTAATAGTTCCAGGAACAAGTTCCGATAGGGAAAAGACTCGTTCCATGTTCGTTCCGCGGTCGGAACTATTTTGCGTAACTCTAATACGTGGGTGCCGCATTGTTGAACGGAGAAAATTAGCTGGACAGTTGGCCACGGGGCTAATATCTCTGCCTAGACGCCATGAAAACGAATCATTTTTGGATCGAGTTGTAACAGGCTATGAGATGAGGATTCTGTACAACTATGTGCAATAAACAAGCAGGTGAATATGCAGAACCCGTGGCAAGAGCTGGCTTGTATCTAATGAAAGTACTGTTTGGTGGGATTTAAGGGGCATAATTTTTTCCGAGCCAGACTGCATGTTGCCCGACTAACGCAATTCCTCGACACCCATCCCATTCCCCAGTTCTTGCTCCTTCAGATGTTACTCTGCTTCGGTCTTTTCAGAACGGTTTGAATGGAAAGAAAATTCAAATAACAGGTTTGGTGTGTACCATTTGACAAAATTTTCTTGTGTCTGATTTATTTATATAGTACAAAATAAGATCTACATTAAATATATAATACAAAGGGGAAACTATTTCTTAATCACCATAACTAAAGCCGGATCGTTAGAATTATTACATATACCGTATAAAGTTCCTGTAAAATTTGAAAAAAATGTGTTAATAAGATATATCCATAACATCTTTTAAAAGTGGATAAGCTTACCTATAAAAACGGTAATTAAATCACCATTTTTACAATCAAATGTATTGCCATTGACAGTTATGTTAACTGAGCCGCACAGGACTAAAAAATTCTGAAAAATAATTTTAGAAGATTAGAATTTTTATTGTTTGCTATATGTTGTTTGTTTTTACTAACAAGTTCATATTTTTTTGCTGCGCATCTTTTTTTTTCTGTTTTAGGATTAAAACGCATATACCCAAAACTAAACCGCTGTTTTGTATTGTAAAATGCATAGTCTACACCATCGACCTCCTGGAATACTAAATCATCAACCCTGGCTAAAACGAAAAACGATTGAAATGTTAGCATGTAATTAAGAAGGAAATATTTCACCACTCTTACCAGCATGAAAACCATCGGATTGGAGAAATCTTGCGACACCTTTTTGCGAATCAATGGGACTTTTGCTTATGATTTGCTTTAACCAGTTTAAAAGAATATCACCACGCTGTTGTTTGTGCTCAGAGGACTGTTGGAAAATGAAGTAAATTTATTTTTTACCCGTTAGAGTGCGCATATTGTAATTTGATAATACATATAAATAATTAACTAATGCAATAAAATAAAAAATTGTAGGAATATGGCAATACCTAAAGCTCTCTAAGTCACCGATTCTATATGTCTTTTTAATTGATAAATAATTGTGATATGTTATTTAAAGATATGTTAGATTGTTAGAAAGGTATTGTAATACGAGGGCGGGTCAATAAGTCCGTGACTTTTTGAATTTCTGACCTCTTTACTGAAACAGCAACACTGCTCCTGTCAACAGGCATCTGTCAGTTGACTACTGTCAAAATTTAAACTTGCTGCGTCAGTTAGTTTGTGTTTGACAGCTATTTTTATCAGACTACTCACTAATTTGAGGAGAAAATGGAAAAAAGTGAATTTCGTGTGCTTATTAAGCATTATTTCTTGCGAAAAAAAACCATTACCGAGACCAAGGCTAAGCTTAATAAATACTATGGGGACTCTGCACCATCGATTTCAATGGTAAAAAAGTGGTTTACTGAATTTCGTTGTGGCCGTACAAGCACTGAAGATGCCGAACGTCCTGGACGCCCAGTTGAGGTCTCTACACCCGAAACAATCGAAAAAATTCACGATATGGTGTTGGCCGACCGAAGATTGAAATTGCGAGAGATTGTGGAAGCCGTAGGGATCTCGCATGGCTCAGTGGTTTCAATTTTGAACGATCACTTGGGCATGAGAAAGCTTTCCGCAAGATGGGTGCCGCGTTTGCTCACAGTCGACCACAAACACATGTGCAGTTGCCATGGCAAAAATCCATGAATTGGGCTATGAATTGCCTCCTCATCCACCCTATTCTCCAGATTTGGCTCCGAGCGACTACTTCTTGTTCCCAAACCTGAAGAAATGGCTTGGTGGAAAAAGATTTGACTCCAATGATGAAGTCATCTCGCAAACAAAGGCCTATTTTGAGGACCTCGACAAATCATTTTTTTTGGAAGGGATAAAAAAATTGGAGAAGCGTTGGACAAAGTGTATAGAGCTCAAGGGAGACTACGTTGAAAAATAAAATTATTTTTTTATCAAAAAATCTGTGTTTTAATCCAAAAGTCACGGACTTATTGACCCGCCCTCGTATATGTTTCCCATTCATGTGAAGTTAGCTTCAACTACCAACAAAGACAATGTAGTTTTAAATACCACGAATTATTTCTTACGCTGAGGTAAATTGATTGGATTTTGTGTTGATAGCTATGATTGTAAAAGCGGGGCAAAAATCACTGACACAATTAAGTAATGGAATGTGTGATTTCCACTAGGATGCCAGAATGATTTCAGTTAAAGAAAAATCTGTCTGGTAAGATTGCGATTGTCTATCGCATTCAAGTTTATCCTGAAATTACTTGTAATCCAGCATTCCTACATCTTGGGGATTAAATTGATGTCTATGGTTGCGTCTTTATTGACAAGTTTCTCAAATAACCGGAATGTCCCGATGCCCAGGTACCCACCAAAGGTATATTTTGAGGTGTTGTTTGGCCATCTTTCTGAGATATAGGCTACAATTTACATTTGACGTTTTAACAAACGAAGTTAAAGTTGCTTTTTTGGATATTAGAGCAAATGCAGATATCACACTCCTTTTTAAGTGATGGCTTCGGCTATTGCTAAAATTTTCGCCTGATATAGAAGGCGAAAAGAGCTACTCAGTGAGGAGTAATGTATTGTTAATATTTTGGTCGATATTCTTTTTTGATTTAAGTGTGGGGTGTTCCGGGGAACACTGCTAGAAAAGAATATCTAGTAGAGCAGTGAGTGTATCTAGATCAAAGAGTACAGGCACGCTATCTTTTCAAGCGTTAAGCAGTTGGTCTGTTATCCAAGACTGACCACCATTCTGGAGACTGAAATGTAAAGCCAACAGGTAATTTGAGGTTGTATTCTTCATTTCTTCCCAATGGCTTTTCTGGGTGAATGTAGTGCCATCCAATTCCTATTTTCGGCCGTAATTCTCGCCCTAGTAGACAGGCAATAACACGTTTAGTGCAACAATTTGAGTCTACATATTCGTTGTGTGATGTTGCCGTGTCATTGAGACAACGAAGCGTCGAAAATATCGCTGCCATTCAGGCGTCCGTAGCAAAGGATCCAAATCAGTCAATTTCACTGCGTTCTCAAGAATTGGGCATCGCTCAGACCACATTATGGCGTATTTTGCGTAAAAATTTTGGTTTACACCCATACAAGATCAAGTTGACTCAAGAACTGAAGCCGATGGACCATTTGAAGCGACGTACGTTCTCCGATCGGGTTCTGGAGAAGATGCGCCAAGATGGTGAATTTCATCGCAAAATCGATTGGCCGCCTCGTTCGTGCGATTTAACGCCGCTTGACTATTTTCTGTGGGGTTACGCAAAGTCATTGGTTTATGCCAACAAGCCGAGGACGTAGGAAGAGCTCAGAGCCAACATTGAATGCGAAATAGCGGCCGAAATGTGTGGCCGAGTCGTTGAAAATTGGGTCCACGGTGGCCGTATGAACGAAGTCGAGTTCATTCATAAAGGTTTTGATTGTACTTCAAGCCGATAATAAAGTTTTTGAAATATCTCAAATGGTTTGCGTCCTTATTGGAAAACCCTTTATTTGTGCGGCAAGAGTGTGAAGGAGAAGTAATAACGAAAATCTATCCTGGTTTGTCAAAGGTTTATAAGATGGCTGTTCTTATAGAGACAAAGATGAAAGCTCCAGGCCGAAGGGCTTTTGAATTCTATCGGTGGAAAAATGCAAGAAAGCGGCATTTTACAAAAATGATGTGTCATTTAGAAGAAGACATCTACTAACTCAGCGTACAAGACTGAAGTCATCCAATCGTATCGACGATTGAATATGCATGTGCGTCACATTGTGAATGTTTTGCTGTTTTATGATACACTATGCTGATCTCAATACAATATTTCATAGCATTTATCATATATACTTGGTAACAGATTGTCGAAACCGTTTGTCTTATACCGGCAGCATGTTTGATATTCACATATCGAACACAAGTATAACAATAATGGTATAATGATAAGGTCCTCAAAACCTGTACCGCCTTGTTTGAACGAAAGCTTATTTTTAAACTTAAAGTGCGGCCAATGTATGACATGAACATGAAAAAGAGCTAGATTCCTCAATTCGTCTAGAGCAACTTTAACAACTACCGCATGCGCTTCTGGTGAGAGTATTCTCAACGGATAAAAAAACAAATGATCGTCAAGCTTCCTAAGAAAGAAAGAATCTATTATAATTCAGTTAAAGGGAAAAAATATTTGCGTGCTGCCTACTAAGATAGAAGCAAAAGTCAATTAAATGAAACATAATCGATGCCGAAAAAGCCGCATCTCGTTCTGGACTTTATTTGGTTAATAGCTTCAACCTCATTGACGATCGCTACCTCAGATGTAGTTCATCGGCTTTAAAAAACAAAGATTACACGCTGAAAACTTAAATTATCAGCATCGGTATGACCATATCGACCAAAATATGCATTGCTAAATAACTGGTAGAGGAATTTGATACAAGTTGGTACCATTAAAGCATTGTTCGTACCGGTAGCGATACCAAACAGTAGCAAACTGAGTCGATAATAAATTAAGTTATGACTCTGTCGCTATAAAGTCGAGCTCATGCTGTTATAAGGGAATTGATCAACAAGATAAAAAGAAAGCTAAAAATATTCATTAAAAAGACCATAACCTAGATTAAGCATATTGCCAAACAACATACATAAGGGGATAAGGAATTTAATGGATTTATTACTCCCAGTAATGTTGTCAACAACAATTCAGACTCTAACTAAAGCGGAGTGAATTATTCTCAGATGTTTTGAGAGATTTCATTCCAAAATCATAAGCAAGTTTTGTACTAATAGGTTTTGCAAGCGGACGACGTCTGAGATAGCTAAAACACTAACGATCTAGCCCAGTTGGTTTTTAATTTCAATTTAAAATATATATTTAGATAATGCGGTTAAGCGCACAAGTTGGACGAAACTTGAAGTAGCTTATAGTGCGCAATTATTGGATTCCAATTAATTTTCTTTATTTTCAAAGTTTAATCATATCATAAAAATGATTTGGCATGAGTAAAATACTATATGGGCGGCAATTAATGAAGTGTGAAGAAAGGCTATACGCTTGTTAATGAATTATAAAAATTAGTCGTCAAAATGTAGGATGATAAATTTGTTAAACGAAAGAACAAATAAAAGAGCAGACAAATCTTTCCCCTTAAAACTGAACCAAAAATGTAACCCTTGAAGTAATTATTTTGCCTAACCTAACCCTCACCGATTCTCAAAGCCACATAAAAAAAAACAGACAAAATAGAAACCTCAATACGATGTTAGCAATACATACCAGTCATTTGATGATAGAATCTGTCTATACTAGATGAATGATTTGAATTTGATTTAATTATGAACGTTTTATTACTCCGTACAATTACTAACGATTGGTAAATTGTATCACGACTTGTAGCAGTTATGGTGACCGTTAACATTAATTTGTTAATAACTAAAAACAATTTTAGATCCGCCATCTTTTGACAGAAGAACAACAACAATCCCTTGTGGAACTCGTGTTATTGTTAATTAATCTTTGACTTTGACGGCACCGTTTACTTATCTAAAAAGAACATGAGATATCGATTTAAACGGATCATTAAAAGAATCATGAAATAGTTGTGATATGTGTTTTATAATTCGCAGATCAACAGGGATTTGCTAACATGTGTTTTTTTTTTAAAGTAAGTTCCTCGAATGCAGCTAATTAAACAACTACTAATGCCGGAAACACACGTGCAGAATTTTTTTTGAAGTTAAAAAAAAAAATGATGAATTGGCAACAGGACATGTAAACGCCGTATGAGCACAGTCCTCTAACATGTGCGTATTTCTTAATGCTATGTGTCCACAATACAAACAATTAAAAAGTCTCATTCCTTAACTACGTACGTGTTTGATTTTATTGAACTTGTAAACAATTTAATATAAATTTGATAGACATATCAGCAAATTTTTAATAAACATATTATTCATCCAATTATTGTAACCGATGCAAGTAAAAAGACCTAGAAACAAGGAGAATCCTTTGCTGGTGAGTTCGAAAAAACGCAAGTCGCCGCGAATACAAACGAAAAGAGCGAGTTACGATGGGAAAGACAATTTTGCCAAACGAACTCATAAGTCTTCAATACTCTATGCATAAAATGAATGCCAATGTAAGTATCATTGACAAGATTAAGACACTATAGAAATGCGCTAAAAACAGATCTAACAAAGTAATAAGGAAAAAAATTCATAACCAACGCTGCCAATAGCTGATAAATCGAGTTCGAAGCCCAAAGTGCTCTACACAATCCCGCATACAAATTGCTTAAAAAACTGAGGAAGTGGAAAATGCTCAGTCCAGTAATCTGGAAATAAGGATAAAGAAGAAGTCAAAAGTTGTCAGAGATTCAAAAAAAAAAAAAAAAACTAAAGCAAGAAACAAATAGGGCAAGGGTATTTAAACCAAAGTCTACCAAAGAACTTGTGAAAAAAACCCAGATCTTATGGAGCTCTATGATAAAATGAACAATTTAAGGAAGACAGCCAAGGGTAAGCTGTTCATCCATGATAGATAGGCAAGTATAAGCGACATGGCCAACATTCTTCAAGCGGTAGCTAGCTTAACGGCGGCCCCCAACAAGCATCAATCAAGGTATTTAACCTGGAGCAAGCAAAAATCCTAAGAAAACCAGTTCGAGAGCCCTTATGCAAAATGCCTAGCAAGGGAATATTCCCACACGAACAAAACAGAAAGGCTAGTTCTCATCCCAAAATAGCTGCATATACTAGGTGGGGTGAAAAGTAACCTCCTTGGGAATGAAAAAAATGTTTTTTAAAGGTTTTTTAAATTATTCAACATAGTCCCCCCCCTTTTAGCTTGCTTATTTCAGCGATTTTCCAACTTCTTGATCCCGTCCGAAAAGTAATTTGCAAAACACTCCTCCGTGGCGTCGATGTTTTCTTCGCGTGAGCTGAATTTTTTATTGATGAACCATCTTTTGAGGTTTGGGAAAAGATAATAGTCCGAGGAAGCCAAATCGGGCGAATACGGTGGATGCGACAGCATTTGGAGCCGTAAGTCATTGATTTTAGCCGTGGTTGCGATGCTCTTATGCGCCGGCGCATTGTCTTGCAAAAACAAAATTTTTTTTCGCTTCATGTGAGGCCGTTTTGCAGCGATTTCGGCCTTCAATCGCTCCAATAATGCACAGTAATACTCGCTGTTGATAGTTTTTCCTTTTTCGAGGTAGTCCACGAAGAGTATGCCATGACAATCCCAGAAAACCGACCCATTGACCCTCCCTCGGCCGCCTCGGAGCACTCGTGCCGGCTTCAGTCCATTGCCGGGCACTCATTCTATTCTCTGGTGTGTAATAGTGGATCCAGGTTTCATCAACAGTTTCCAGTCGACGCCAAAAGTCCGCCCGATTCCGCATCAGCAAGTCCAAACACTCTTTCGAAGTGCTATCGCGTTCGTGTTTTTGGTCAGGAGTGAGCATGCGCGGCACCCAGCGGCAGGATAACTTTTTCATATGCAGAATATTGCCTAAAATATGGCGTGTGCGCTCAGTACTAATCTTTGTGGTATCTGCTAGCTCGCGCACCTTCACTTTTCGGTCAGCCAACACCATTTCATGTATTTTTTTGACATTGTCCTCTGTAACCGCATCGGACTTGCCGCTGCGGACTTGATCGGTAGTGGAGTTGCGGCCACCACGAAACTCTCGAAACCAATATTTGCCGGTGTAATCTGACGGAGCATTAGCCCCATAATATTTATCCAACTTTTCTTTTGTTTCCTTCGCCGTTTTGCCTCTCAAAAAATAATGTTTTATGAGAGAACGAAAATCGATTTTGTCCATACTCAGCATGATGCCAAACACGTCAACAATAATCAGCTGTGAAAACAAAACTAAAGACAGGATCGCACTGAAATTTGGCATGTCTGCCTAAATATGAACGGACTTCAAGGCACTTTTTTGCAGTAGCAGCGGATTCTGGCGGCCAAGGAGGAGAAAAAAAAACGATTATTGCACGATTTTGACGGTCTGTACGAAACAGGCGAAAAGAAATACAAAACAACCGAAGGAGTTTCACAAGCCCAAATCTTATGATTTGTATAACGTACGATAAAGTACTGAAAATGTGTAAACCAAGAAGAGTGAATGATTATCATCTGCATGACATTGCTGTAGTACTTGTGGTGAAAGCCATAAACGGAGTGACACAACTCATCAGATCTGGAAACGGCAGGTCACAAAACGGAGGTCAATCTTATAACTAGCTGTAAGAAAATTGGCCAAAGCCCAACATTACGTATCTAGGGGTACCCTTAGACAATGAGATAAATTTAAGATACCTCTTGGCACAAGCAGTTGCCGTAATATCCAGGCTAATGTCAAAATGGGAGGACCCAGGAAGTCTAAAAGGCTGTTACGCAGCTCTTGAGTGGGAGTCAGCATTAAGTATATAAGAAAGAAAAGAAGAACTGTGTTAGTATAGTATATTGATCTATTGATCTGGAGAACCAAATGTTGGCGTCAGAATTAACCTACGAAATCGGATGTCCATCAGAAAAACTGAAAAAAATAAAGCAGAAATCGAAAGAACACTGAACATTGGACATGAGGGCGATCAATACTACTAGCATTGTGGAGGTATACTACAGAACCATATGCTGATAGATTGCAAAAACTACGTAGCAGTTGAATCGAAACGGGGAAGGGGAATTGGATGTGCAATGCCAACATGAAGAATAATCACGTTTATAGTTGCGGGAGGTAAAGCTCGAAAGACTGCAAATGATATCAATAATCCCGTTAAGCAGCTTTGCGAACAGAAGACTATGCGGTCAAAACCGAATTAGGTGTCGAGTTAGTCGAAAAGGGAAAAAATGACAGCGTTGGGAGCTATAAGCCAACTCTACCAAGAGATGACTGTAACTTCCATCTTACACAATTCTTGTCTAAAGGAATATGTACATACAGTTTTTCATGCTTTCGAAATGGTGTTTTAGTACGTAGGCGCGGACGAGTACGCAGGTTCAGGAGTTTCATAGATGTCTATGAAGATTCCACACCTACTAGGGCATACAAAAAAATTATACATAGTCATAAACAAACTGACACACCTCCAGAGGACAGACCTGGGTTTAGCGTAATTTGTACTTGCTAAACAATTCCCATGAATTCTAGCTTTTTTGCTCCATGAAGACAAGCCTATGGAAGGTTCCATAGCTTAGAGACAGGGACGATAATTTTATGAGAAGCAATCGCACACTGGCACCTGCACGGTGTCATCTATGAACACAAGAACAAAATTAATTAAAAAACTTAAATAAAAGTCTAAAAATGTAGAAAATCTGTACATGTGTTCCAAGCATTATGAATCAGAATGGTTTTAACAAACTAAAAATTGAACAAATCTGTAGATTTAGAGAAGGATTAAGTAGAAATATGAAGTCCAGTGTAATGACCTGATTATTACTGAGTTTATTCTTAAATGTTGGGCCTCAACTTAAGCTTACTTACTAAATTAAAGACTTAACCAAGCTCTTTGCTTGAAGGAAAATAAGTTTACTTACCACATCTTCGGATGAAAAACCGGAATCACAAACTTTATCGTTACCTTCTGGAGATTTCATCACTTGCCTACTTCGCAATACTCGTACTGTGAAGTTCTTACACTTGGGTTGTGCTAAGCTTTGATCATTTAGCACCCGATTATCCTGGGCAACCTGGCCGCTATAATTTACCCGCTTAACTGTGACTTCTCCATTAGTGCACATACTTGAGCTTTTTAATTGGTCAAATAATTTATTGACATGTTCTGATGAGACATCGGCAATGGATCGATCGTGCTCCGTTCGAAATGTGTCTTTTTTTAGATTATCTCTTATTGAAGTTATCGATTTGGTACCCAAACGATGGTGAGTGTTTTGTTCTTCCTCCAACTCACTAACGCTTATTGTAATTTGTTGTTCGAATTCGGGCACTGAATCTTTTGCAACTGTTGTTGAATGTCGTATTTGTTGTATACTAGATGGATTATTTTCAGATACACAATCATCATAAGAGGCTGAAGGTTGTTGCTGATGGTTGTTAGTAGTGGATTTTTTTGTTGTATTATCAATCGATGCAGAATCAGTATCTGATGAAAGGTACCTGATTTTCGATGTTGATCCTTTTAAATTAGATTTCTTCCCAATGCTTTTTAATTCATGGTCACTAGAAGACGACATATCTTTATCATTTAAGTGCTTCCTATTTCGTCGTTTGCTTTTTTGATTTGCTTCCTTTAACTTAGAGGTCTTTGCTTTGTTTTGTGGTTGAGAGGTTTCAGTCGGTGACGACTCGCTTGCATGTGAAGAAAAGTTACTGCCCTTTTTTGATTTAGGTGCTGGCATCTGTTTCATATCACTTGCCTTCGCTTCAACTTGAAGTTGAAGATCATTAACTGAAGAAGATCCATCTTCATCTGAAGAAAACGGTCTTCTTTCTGTTTTCTTTGATTTCTTAGATGTTTTCGTGGCATCATGAAGTTGTTGATCAGTTGTTGTTGTTGTTGTTGATGTTGATAGCGTGAACTCTGGTTCAATTGTTATTCGCCCTCTGCTTTTCGACTTAGATCTTGAAGTTTCTTTTAAATCAGAAATCCTACTTGAATGAGACTTTTCGGAATGACTACTCTCCATGATAGTTGTGAGCGCCGCCGAGTGTGCTTTACCTAAAGAACTTACACTTTCTGAATCTGTTGATGAGCCTTTTCTTGATTTTGGTCCCCTCAACTTTGATTTTCCCTGTTTCTCTTTATTACCAATAGCATCTTGTGCGGCATTTGGTATCTCTTGAGATTCACTCTTATCAGTTTTGGTTTTCCTTGTTTTTTTTGCCTTAGAGGCTTTTTTCGCTATAGTTGTAGCATCAGATGATGGATTTCTCTGATCTTCAGCAGATGCTTCTGAAAAGTTGGTAGTGGGAAAATTGAACTGATAATCACTCGAACTTCTTGATCCACAATACGGTGGACATATGCTGTTTGAGTCGGTACTGTCAGCCTGTTTATTAGATTTTCCTATCCTTCGATTTGATTCATTTTCTGTTTGCTTATTTGCTACCGAGTTGGATTGTTTTGTTTTAGTATTTACTACTAATTTCTTTCTTTTACTCGATACATTCTTGACCTTTTTAGACTCAATGGAAGTTGCATAAGCACGGTAAATATCAAACATGGGACGCAGTTCATATTTTGAACAAGACCAGTAAGCTGTTGGAGCTTTTTTTGCTCTTGTGGAGCGCCGTACTGCGGAACCTTAAATCATACAAATTAATTAAGAGACAAAACAAATTTGAATAGATTTACAAGCATACTTTCGCTTAAATTCGAGGTTGTACTGCTCGCATAATCCGGCTCAACCGGAGGGGATACAGCAGAACGATTCTCTGTTAAAGGTTTTGGTTTTCGTGGTGATGTTCTTTTTCTCGGAGGTTTTCCAATGGGTTTTTTGAAAATTTCATTTTCTATTTGAGCCTTTGATTGGTCTGCAAAGTCAGCAGGCGGATTGATAGGAGTTGTGGAGAAGAGTGCTAAAGGAGATTTATCAATAGCAGATGTGTTAATAGGGCGTGGCTGAGTCTTCGTAGGTGTTTTGTCGATGACTGATTTATGTTGATAAGACTTCCGAGGAGATTTCAACATTCTCGCTGATGTTTCCGATTTACGAAATGAAGCAGTTCTATCAGGGCTGTTATCGTCTGACGAAGTCACATCTGAATTTCCCTTGTTGTATAGTTTTCGTTTAGATAGATTCAAATACTTCGATGAAGAGATTCGTTGACTTGCTTCTAAGTAATTTGCCAGCTGTTCGGACTAAAAAAAAAATTAGAAAACGATGAATATTGAGTTATTCCATTGAGTTATATACTCGTATACTGCATGTGAACTTAAGTAACTAAAGTTCGTTTAGGTTTGACTGACCCTTATCACTATTGGAGCAATATATTGAAAGTACAATCCAAATTATTAAAAATGTAAACAGACAACAAAAGATTTGTAAAAATAGGAGGGCATTGATCGTTTCCAACATGGCAATGACCAGTCTCTGACTAGGGCAACTCATCGATATTATCCGAAAGTGGATAATTTCTTAGAGCTTAAACTGTTTGCATAGAAATGGGCTGTTTCTTCTTCTTTTATATGACATCTATATATGTATCAATGGATTTGTTTTTATGAAAACGTTCCGCCGGACATAGAGAAATTTAGTGTTTGGAGGAATATTATGAACTGAAGATTGTCATAAATTTGGGAAGAAGGAACGTAAGTGCAATGAATCTGCCGGAATATGGACGAGAGAATTCGCCGTTTTAGTGGCTAAATGATGTTATTCATCCTGTGGGATGCTGTATCCCCTTGCCCCCTTCAGAAGAAGGGAGATATACATATCATCTGGAACAGCGGATTTTGTACTGTATTATTTTTGCCATTCATATTTTCGTTCTTGGTCGTATTAAAACTTCACATGTTGCGATCTATGTGGTTCGTTTTTTTATTTTTTTGATTTCCTTCTGGGAAATGGGTCTTGTAATATTGAAGACCTTTGTTTTTGCTCGAGTCGTACCACTTCTTATTTTTTAACTTTTTTAACTTGATACTCTTCAGTGGCGCTTTCGCGAGTATTGAGACGGAAGCGGCGAAAATGGGTTTAGCGCTCAATGAGGGCAAGACCAAGTATATGCTGTCAAGCAAAAAGGACAACCAACACCGACGTCTCGGGCAGAACGTCACCCTCGACAGATATAACTTTGAGGTAGTTAAGGATTTTGCCTACCTAGGCTCTGCTTAAAATACAGACAACGACACCAGCGCTGAGATCAAGCGAAGAATAACTCTTGCCAACCGCTGTTTCTTTGGGTTAAGAAGGCAATTGAGTAGCAAAGCCCTCTCTCTGACAACGAAAGTCACCCTTTATAAGACCTTAATAATCCCGGTCCTGCTCTAGGCGCAGAGGCATGGACATTATCAAAAATGGAAGAGGGTGTTCTTGGTTGCTTCGAGAGAAAAATTCTTCGGGTGATCTTCGGTCCCGTCTGCATTGACGGTGAGTGGAGGAGGAGATACAACGACGAACTGTACGGACTGTACAGCGACATGGACCTAGCCAGAAGAGTGATAATCCAAAGACTGAGATGGCTGGGTCATGTAGAGCGCATGGTTGCCAATGCTCCGCTCCGAAAAGTATTCGAATCCGCTCCCGAGGGACAGCGCAGTAGAGGAAGGCCAAGACTCAAGACTCAGGTGGAAGAAGCTTTTTGACTGAAGCCCAGGTCCATCCTGGACTGTAGCGCCAATTAAAGCAAGTAAGTAACTTGATACTTTTCCTAAGGGTTAAAAAGTCTCATTTTGTAATTATCTCAGTAGCGGCTTCTACGTCATTATCGAAGAAACTGTACGATCAGTTAAAATTCCTTTAGAACATGTTAAATCCACTTCAAATAGTTTTCGTGCACTGCTCTACAGTAGTCTTGGAAATATTTTTTTCTTGCTGTGTGGTAAGAATACGAAAAATTAGCTATTACGATTAACGGTGGGTGGCCGTGGTTCAAGTGATATGAACTGGCTTCCAAATCGTAAGATTCGGCGTTCGAAATACAGCTGTGAACGAAAAACAACAAGATGTGAGTTGACTAGAAAGCAACAACAACAACTTGGCTTTTACTAAAGGTCTACATAGTCTCCGCATCAAATGTTGGATGCCACCCATGGAGCAAAACAACCAATGTTCAATTTTCCAAATGAGTGGCAGGAAGCTAGGCCATGGCATTATAAGTGTATTCATACCCATCGTAGAGAGCAATTGGACCAGAGATTGTTATGAAGTTCGGTAAGTTATCATCACTACAAACGTAAATATTGTGTGAAAAAGTGGTCTGGATTCTACCTAATTTACAGAGACGGTTGTACACAGAGATTGTGATTGTTTCTTAGAAAGCAAATATCAGACAGATTCACTATTAATTTCCGGTTAGGCAAATCCAATTTATACGCTCGACATAAATATCTATCTGAGGCCGCTATTCGCCGTATTGTAGACCGTTTTCACACAATTTCTTTGAAAGATGCGGTGCACGTAAACGCATTAGAATAGTGCCTTCTGAAGAGGATATTGCATATGTTCAGAAGAGTGTTGAAGAAAATCCATTCGCCATTGTCCACAACAGCTTGGTCTTAGTCTGTCCAATTTATGAAAAATTTTACACAAAGATCTTGGTGAAGGCTTTCAAGACCTAGCTTGTGCAAGAATTGAAGCCGAATGACCACCGTTTGTGTCGAAATTTTGGGGAATAGACCTGAAATCAACTAGTATTGGATTCTGCTGTAATACAGAGAAATTGTGTTCAGCAATGAGGCTCAATGGATATGTCAACAAGCATAATTTGCGCATTAAGAAGAAAAACCACATGTGATTAAGGAAACGGCGTTACATCTAAAAAATGCATAGATTGGTGCGGTCTGTAAGCTGGTGGAGTCATCTGACCATATTTTTTAAAAAATGAAGTTAATCCATGGATTAATGAAAGAGATGCGGATGGCCCTACCTGTCTTAAGGCAAATTAACAATCAATTTTAGGTAATGCAAGAATCTGAACATGCACAATAAGCTCTCTTGTTCTGATTCGCATTAAAGAGTAATTCTATTACATCACTTATTTATCTGAAGTTGCCCCCGCCGAGTAGACAAAATCGTATTATCACTTCCTCTGGTTACCCTCTATATAGCTTTGTGCCAAATTTGACATCTGAGTGTTCTTCAGCCCTAAAACAGGAAAGGCTTTAGAAGACTAGCAAGAGTTTTAAAAAAGAGAACGATTTCCGCCGTCTAAACTCTAAACCACCCTTAATTGGTATTATTGGTATTGGTTTAACCGATTTTCCAATGTTTGGTGACAGGTTTAACAACCTCAACAAGGAACCATGAATAAATATAAGCTAAGAACGAAAACATGCCACGTTTTCTACATTTTAGAATGTGCATACAACTTGCTCGATCCACGAAGCTAAAGGCCACAGAAGGGCCAATTTTTTCGACTTCTGGGAGTAAGCCAGTTCGATTACATGCGTCAAAATCGTGCTCGTAGATTGAAATGCTAAAACCAGTTTGGTTTAATGCTTACTCGTGGGGCCAACAGTTGTTAAAAATGCAAGAGATATAGCCATAGGCAGGCAAAGGTTTTCCGCAAGAAAAACCTATCGGTCTAACTTTAGATAGGCGCCCCATTCTAAAGCGTGCTGGTGAGTGGAAGCTATTCCGTACATTGATATACGACACCTCAACATAAAAAGTTTAATGTTGGACGCTTTTAAACGCTTCGAAATTTGAAGGGAGTGATCATTGATGATCCAGCATACTTTGCAGTCAAAAATAGGTGCCACACAATCATCAAGACAGTAGCGGACTGGAATTTGGATTAAAAAATCTCTTGATGCAACGAGGAAAGGAAATGGTTGGCAAAAGAGAAGGCCACTGTTAAAGTCTAGAATTGCGAGGTAAATGTAAATATTCCGAAAATGTGACTAAGAAAGTTTCCGACTTTGAGAACCGTAATTTGATATCTTATTCATGATAGAGTGCCATTTACATACGATAGCTACTAAGCTCACGTACAAATAGATTTTGGGGTAGAAATTAGCAAAAGCCGATCAATACAAAAATGTTACTACATATTTTCACAAATTTTAGGCATTTCTTGTGACATTTAACTATTGTTTTAGTCAAGATGTCAAAACTTCGAACGTCAGGGTTTACATTTTAATCATGGTGAGGTGAAGTTCACGACCGAGGAACGTTTTAAATAAACATCGAAATTTTCAGTCGGTGGTCGGAACTTTAAGAGTGCTTACTCCAATTGTCGGTCGTAATAATCGTTGTGACGAATATTGGGTAAAGATCTTGGCCTACATCCTTACAAGATCAAATTAACTCAAGAACTGAAGTCGTTTGAGCATTTGAAGCACCGAAACTTCTCTGATCGGGCTCTGCAACACTTTGAAGTTAATCCCGAATTTCATCGGAAAATCATCTTTAGCTACGAAGCTCATTTCTGGGCATTTTGCATCCCCAAAAAGTAACCGTCAGGTGTTGATTTCTTACAGGAAGTGTGATTGGACCGAATTTTTTCATCGATCAAAATCATCGTCATGTAAAGGTCGATAGAGTTTGCTATTGTGCCATTGGAAGACTATTTTTTGCAGAAATTGATATTCTTGACATCAGTTAAGAGCAACATTTTTTCTACATCTAACTCAGGAATGCGATTAATGTAGTTTGCGAGTGGTAAACTCCAGTCATTGAAACTTAAACAAAATAAGATACTTGCGCAACTTATACTCTTGCAGACATACGAGTTATATTTAATTTATTTACCATTTCTTTCTTCTTCCCACGTGGCTTCCGTTTAGTGGTCGCTTGAGAAAGTTTCTCCTTTGGTTCAGGAACCTATAAAGAAATAGGTAAATTAATAAAGTAAAAATCGTAATGAAATGAAGGCGATTTTATAACTTACCAGAGAAATCCTATCTGAACTACGCTCATCGACAAAGTCATCCTTTTTCGCTGCTGGTTTATCTATTTGCAGCGTTCGTCTTGAACTTCTTCGCCTATCACTAAACTCTTCAGGTGGTGCGGGTAACACTTCCATTTGCAAAACTTCATCTTCGTAATTTTTCTCTTGTATACTACGTCTAAGCAGTTCTAATTCGATTTGCTTATCGAAAATATAACTTTCACGCTTCGATAGGAGTTTTCGTAGATCACCGTTACTGTTGCGTTTGCGTAAATCTAAAACTTCATCCATATCCATTTTCATTAACTGCTGTGGTGAAACTACTTCTCTTATGTGATGACTTGAATTTCTTGATGGTGGCAGAGACATGCTGATTTTTTTTTTATTTCGCAATGATCTGTTGGCATTTTGTATGGAAGCATTCGCCGACTTTCTTGTGTACAAACGTGTCCGAGCGCTTTCATCTGTACTGCTTGATTCATCTTCCGTGATGATATCTTCCAATCTCAAATTGTTTAATAGCAAATTATTTTTTCGCACCGACGAACAGTCAGGAGGTTTAGGTTGCGGCGCAGTAGTTGTTGTAGTAGATGTGATTTCATTCGAATTTGGACTATTGACGTACGTGGATGATTTTGTTGGTGATTTAGAGTTTGATGCTTGGTTAAATGTCTGATTAACTGGAATTACAATAACGGGAACATTTGATGGTCCACTCTTTTGAATTTGTTCAATAATTTGAGCTGAATTTTGATGCTCTGGAGGCTGAACTGTAACGTTAGCTGCTTCCTTATGATGCGATTCTCTAGAAAACACACTGACGTGTGTACTTTCAGAGGTAATCGACTTGCATTTGGAGGAAGTATTCTGATCTATTGCGGCTTTTTGTGAGTTTTTGGCAGTTTTAGTTGAGTTTCGTCCGAATCGGCTTAACAGTAGTTTTTTCTGTTCAGGAGTTACTACTAAATTTCTTAAATCTATTGTATTTTTAACTGGTGTTTTGGGGGAAAATGGCTGTCTCACAGAGTTTTCAATTGATTTGTCTAGTGATAGAATTAATTTTCCCGATGTATTGTCTCGTTGAATGGTGTAGGTTCGACGTTGCTCTTTAGAGGGAATTGATGTTCTATTTTGACAAATTGGCGATTGAACTGGGCTTTTGGGGTTTTCTTTATTTTGTTCAGTATGTTCCAGATCGGGAGAGCTTTCACGTAAGAGCAAATTTTTATTTGATTGTGCCAATTCAAGAAGAAAGTCATTTTGTCGTTGTAATTGGCGCATAACTATTTCAGTGTTGTCACTTTCTGTTGGCGTAAGGGTTTTCTCTGGGCGAGCGTTAGCAATTTCCTGTGATGGTGAGTCATTATCAGTTAACGTTATAGGCGAGCAGACCAATCTAAAATTTGATTGCTTATCGGATGTTATGTTGCTAGTTTTGGGCAAAGCTGACTCATTTTGTGTATTATTGTTAACATTGATGGCAGGAGGATTTGGCAGATCGGACGACATCGGTGTGCTAAAAGTTGGCGGAAGCTGTAAGAAAAACAATTTTTGATTATTTAGGTAAGAAGTCCGTAACATACTGGGCTGAAAATAAATACGACAATACTCTCTCTCTCATATTCGTTTCGTACCCGTCAGTCAGTAATATGGTTTCATTTTCAATCTGACAGCAGAAATTTGTATGTGAGCAAGGCTTTATGGTGATCGTATATCCAACGAATCTTTGGTCTTAGCGTCAGGTCTGATTTGGTACGAAAAATACTTGAGTAAGTAGAGTCACTTATGAATCTTAATCTGTATTCGAAGCAGCAGAAAGCTTTACGAGTAATCAATATAATTTTCAAAGATGATAGTTAATGAAAGATATCACTAGTGCGGTATCAAGCAACAACTTGATAAAAAAAAAAACTGCTTTAAAGGGGATCCAAACTCTAATCAAATGCGATGAAATGGATCTAGTGTAAGAGGGATGGATAATTTTTGGCAGATTGAAAAACTGTTTTTTCCAACCGAGGAGAACTGAGATGTTTACAGCAGTAAAGTATGACTTGGTGAATAGCATGTGCAACCATATTACCTGTAAAGGGTTTTCCGACGAAAGTGTCCCTGATATATGAAGTCCCACCAGTGTTTGTTAGATCGTTAAGAAGAAAACCATTAAATTTGTGGCAACTATAGATGTATATCCTCCTTAACATGGCCTACTAGATCCAATATACTGTATCCTGAAAGCCTATTAAATCTGCGAATAGTTAATTCTTTTGTATCAGTGAGGTTTAGGCTAGAAAAGAGAATAATGTTCTACCATCCCTACACTGCAGGTTTTTATTGTAGGGTATAGCTTTCCTTCAGCCTTGCTACTTTGCGTTACTTTGACAACCTAAAACTAATTTTTCAAAGTGATAATATTGCCCGATGTTTGTTGGAATTGAATCAAACATATATGCGCATGTGGAGGAATAGTTTCATGCTGAAAATCTTCTAACAATTAGCTGCTTTGTTAAGCTCCTTCCTTTCTCTCCTTCCTTTGAGAATCACATCATATCTGAGTCTCAAATATTCAGTTTACTCAGTTATTCTACTGAGCGCAAGGTTCTTTCATAGTTGCTGTGTGATTTATATTATCTTTTGCTTTTATATCACCTTGATTACCAGTGTGTCGTAGACACATGTAATTTTTTTTTGTGTTTGTTAAATGACATTAGGACAGCGCACTGTACATCAAGTGGACCTTATAAAGCAACCTATTCACCCTGGGACCGCTTTTGCATTACCGCCGTCTGTCATAGATCTCCCTTCCTCGTTTGAGCTTAGGGGTTCTGATACATGTTTTTATCCTCTTTGTAAATCTCTCATCTCACGAGAGTGATATTAAGATCTTTTTTGGCGAAATTAAAAACTCAGCTCATGAGTTTTCACATGAAATAGAGTTTTCCGATTTCACCAAATTTTTTTAATTTCAAAAAGTCCCACGGACACTGTCTCTTTAATTAATATAAGGGCTACTGCCGCGATCAGTAAATAATTTTCAATTCACGTGGATAACATACTTCCAACAGATGTATGGTGTGTATAGTATCAAATCTTTGCGCAATAAGAACATGGGTATAATACACAATCCGAAGAAGAATTCCATTAACTAAGGTTTAACTATATTACTCTGGAGCAATGAAAATAGAGGAACAAATCCAGAGAATGATCTTTACTCTGCAAATATAGTGAGTTACAGGAATAGAGAGAATCAAACTCAACGACAGAATGTTATAACACCTATTAGTGAATATTTTCTATATTCCAATTGATTGATCCTATGGCTAAAGTACAGTCAAAACTCTGTAAGTCGAACATCCTTAAGTCGAATTTTCTATAAGTCGAACGAATGTTTCAGAACTTAGACCCAAGACCTTAATTTTCCCATATCTTTCACTCCATAAGTCGACTCTCTGTAAGTCGAATACCGCCTTTAAATCGAACATGTTACTTTCCGTAGAAAATTCCGTACATATCTCTTACCCCAACACCAATGGGTGTTGCAATACAAAAACAAAAGAGAAACGATAAGCGTAAGTTGGTTGCAATACAACTTTGTGTTTATAGTTTAATACAAAACATTTGTAAATGTATTGAGGAGTCGCATCTGCATATTACATTTGAATTCTTTCGCGTCGTAGAATGATTCATTTTATATGTCTGTAATTTTTGGACACCTCGTTTAGTAAAATGTCGCCGCGAAAATTTAAAAAAAATTAAATTTGAATAAAAAAATGCAGATTCTTCGATTATCAGGCTCAAAAAAGTCTGAAGTTGCCACGAAATTTGGTATTCCTCGAAGTACATCTACCATTTTGAAAAATCGGTTAAAGATATGACAAGCTGTAGAAAAAGGTGTGAATTTAAATTCGTTTCGATCAAAGCCTTTAAGATGTGCGGAGCTTGATTCGGCTTTACGAAAATGGATACAATTATGCCAGTAACGGGCCCTTGATTAAAGAAAAGGCTCTATTTTTGGCAAAATCAAAAGGAGTACAAGACGACCCGCCAGCAAAGGCTGGCTGCAAAAATTTAAAAAAACAGGTAAAGTATGCATTTTTGAATTTGAATTCACTATTGGAAATGGACAGTTTTGCCATCGATATTGAAGCGTTATGCAGAAAAGGATGTTTTTAATACAGATGAGACAGGATTTTTTTTATAAATGTTTACCAAATAAGACCCTCGCTTTCAAAAACGAGAAATGTCATGGCGGAAAACATAGTAAACAACGGGTTATTGCTAATATGAGCGGAACTGAAAAGTTGCCGCTTTTTGTTATTGGAAGAAGTGCGAACCCGAGGTGCTTCAAAGGGATAAAATCTATTCTCATAAAAAAATCCAGTAAAAAAGACTCCTGGATGACTTCTTCTATTTTTGAGGAGTGGATATTGAAATTCGACAAAGAAGTCACGAAACAATGTCGGAAAATTGTTTTATTTCTTAATAATTGCCCTGCACATCCTAAAAACATCTGGACGAAATTTATTGAGCTTCTTTCCGCCAAATATCACGTCGGTTTTTTTTCGGATGCTCCATAACTCGATCACAATATTTGTTCCCGCGACTATTCGACTTATGGAGGTTCGACTGTATTTGGGCTGCAGTTTTAAATTTATTTTTAAAAAAATGTATTTTTGATAGATGGGCCCTATATATATATATATACACTTTTAAATACTTACAAATGCACTCTCCTGAATCGTCTTCTCAAATTCCTTAAGCAGCGTCCGCCGGCCTATGCTATTCGTTAATCTTTTTAGTTTTACTTTTGAATTGAAGGCTGCGGATAAAAATATATATAAAAAAAACCTCAAATATTTAACAAAAATTGGTTTATAGAAAACTTACCTGCTGATGTTCTCGATGGTGACCTATGAGAGAATCGGGATTCATCGGGTGTGGGACTTGTAGGTGGTACTACATTTTCAACCGCATTAAATAAGTTTGGTTCCTCCGGTTCCAATGTTTTCTCATGATCATCCAATCGTTTGATTTCAATTTGTAAACTTTGCCTTTCAGTGCGGACATCATCGAAAATTTTCAACGGTTGAGTACGTAATCCTTTTTTCTTGCGAATAAAATCTACCAATTGGTGTCCATCGGAGGCATCGAAGATTGAGGATTGAAACTCACCCAGACTATCTCTGTCTCTGGCATCATCCCTAAAATAAAAAAAAATAACCAAATATTATTTTTTTACAAGTACAATTTTAAGTTGATCCTTTAAGTTCGTTTAAATGGAACTCGGGCCAGGGGTGTGGTTATGGAAAAAAGTAGCTGCGGTATTGTTCTCCCAGTTTGTTGAAATGTTTACAATTTTCGGGGCAGAGATGCACCTCCTTTGTTTTTTCTCTGATGAGAGGGAAGAAAAACAAAAACAGATCACTATTATCAGAATGACTGCTATTTCTGTTGGCTAGTTACTAATGTGGCAGTGCTTGGAACATCGAAAGTTATCCCGGACGGCAAGCACGTCCTTCTCACAGCGTTGACTAGTTCTAGTTCTAGTTTGATCTTCGCTTTTCATTGAGGCAAAGAAAATTAGTTTGCCGATTATACTAGTATCAAAGGAATCGAAACAAAAACAGTCGTTCATTGGCCTTCCGTGTAAGCGGTTTTGTTTTGCCCACAGTAAAAGTACAATTACTGCAATTAGTAAAACTAAAGCCAAGTTGGTCTAATTGTAGTATCGCTTACAGAGTAAACGTTGTGTTGCGGGTTTAATTCCAGCTGACAGATCGTGATTTTTATTATTTCTTTATCGCGTTTTTGATGAAGAAATAAAAAAATATAAGCAAAGAAACGTTCATTAGGCGATGAGTGATGACGATCAGTCCATTTTTCCCCTAGCGTGAAAAGTGGATAGGCTTTTTAAACTACAAGACCAACCAAACCAACCAAACCAACAACATTGCAACAAATATCTATACGACTACGATTGTGGGAAAGTTAGTTATACGGGAGATACATATCCTACGAGTTTGAAGGCGAAGACGAAGAAATAGAAGCTCCTGAGCTACAAAAAAGAGTGCTCGCTATCAAAAACAACAGTTTATGTAAGCTCGGCGACACAACCACCTCGGAAACAAAAACAACAACCGTCTCAAATGCAAAAGCACTAAAAAAAACCAAAACAAGAATGTCAACAAAAACAGCAGCAGAAACAAACACAATTGATAATGTTTGGGCATTCATGAAGCTAAAGCTCCAAGGAAAGAAGATCTCGACGGTCAAACAATTATCACGAAAAATACGAGTTTTATGGAGATCTTTGTCTCAAGATTATGCTATAAGATTAGTAGAAAGCATGCCTCGAAGACTCCAAGCAATTATTGATAATGGAGGAGAGTGGACAACATATTAATTGAAAAGCATTCAAGTAAATAAACAAAATAAACCAGTACAATTGATTTTTTTATTATTATTATAAGTTCTTTAATTTTTGTCGATTTTATCAAACAGACTGTATATGAGAGACATTTTCCAGGAAGAAATTATTCAGTTTATCTGGATCTTAATTACAAGAAAGTTCAAATTTCAAATTCAACGAATTAATATTTAAACAATTTTTTTTTGTTTTTATTGGATCATTCAATGGCTACAAATCTTAGGACAACTTATTCGAAATGACTTCCATTTGCCTTCCAGCACGACTTAAGACGATGTGGCCACTCATCGATTGCGAGACGCACTTTATGCATGGGAGAGTTTGAAGGCGAAGACGAAGAAATAGAAGCTCCTGAGCTACAAAAAACAAAAGATGTTTTTTTTTTTTTTTAAAGATACGAAGACGGCGTTGTTTTACTTCACCTCTAAGGATGATTACCTGCAATACTATTGAGGGGACTAAAACGATCGATCAGAGGAACTTTTTCAAATTCAAATTCAACAAAATTAAACAATTCGTCACGGAAATTACTCTTGTTCAGCTCACTCCCGATAGCAAACTGGATGATCTAAGGACAGTGGGAAACGGTAAAGAGGAGTGACAGCATTTGCAATGCGTTTGTTGTAAAAGGATTGTGCACGCCACGTCGAATTTTGAGATGCAGCTTGGATGCCTAAGATCAAATGTACATCCGTAAACACTTAAATCCCGGTCATCACTTCCCAATTTCCCTACGCCCAAATGGCAACAGGTAGGGGTAGTTTGGTGCAACAAAGGAAGGAAGGTTCCCAGGCGTCTAGAGCACCGGAAGCTGCACCGGATATCTTTATCCGGGGGGAGATGGCTCAGCTTTAACGTCAGATAATGGAACAGGCTACCCACGTAGACCACATTGACGTGTTGCTGCTGGGTCTTATTTCCATTCCTAATGAGTAGAATACGGCGGAGGGAATAAGTAAGTTCCTCTCTTTGAATGTAAATTCACTTTTAAGTTACAGAGACCAAGTCCCTGATGTGCTCTTGGTTTACGAAACTAAGTTAACTAAAAAAAAACAAAAAATGAGGCACAAAAGATGTAAAATACTAAAAAGAAATCGACCCAACTCAATACAAGCGTTGGTGTTGAGATTTTTGAATAGTTTTCTAGATTTCCGGCAGAGAATTGTGTGGGAGGAAGGTTATGTTAGTTCTATAAGAATTTTGTCTTATTTCTTTTGGTAAATTTATCATACTCGTGGAAAAGCTATAGCTAAATTGTCGAGAATTCAGAAGATTATTAAGTAATGTCATAATTTTTTGAAGATCTTAGATAGACAAGGAATGATACTAATAAGTCCAGGATTACCATATTTTTTTCTTGCAATTGGGAAAGTTGATGTTCTGATGCACGAGTTGATTAAATGGGTGAACTAGGTGATAATATGTGGCAGAATAAATTTAACAAAGCTCTGCTATCGAGTTCAACTTTATAGCACTTGCATGGTCAACCTCGTTCTTAGAGATTGCAATAAAATCTTCTAAATTTGTGCACTGCATTGAAGGCACGCTTGCCGTCAGTTTCGCTTACAGTCCGTTTGATAAGATCGTATACGGCAAAACTTGTTTATGAAAACCGGTTTGGAAGTGGTGTTTGCATTAGCAGATAAAAAAAAACTTCTGCTAAGATGCTTCGAATAAAAATATTTAAAGAGTGTTCAATTTTTGTCAGAGACGGAAGTATTTTAAAATGAGTGTCGCGTTTGCATCACGTTATGAAGCAGTATTCCTGTGCACGCATCCGAAAGGACCGAAAATGTCATACGGAGCAGCTGCTAAATACATGAAAAAGTCAAAAGCAAATACATGAAAAAGGCAATGGTGCACGTTTGGGGATGCTTCTTAAAACAAGGATTTGGCAATTTGTTCATGTTTACAAATAACTTAAACGCACCCAACATGGTCAAAATTTATAAGAGGGCTTTATTTCCATCTGCCCAAAGGTGGTTTAAAAGAAGGAATGGGAATTGGTTACTGCAAGAAGATAATGACCCGTGCAGTGCGTGGAAACAAGAAAATGACGTCGATGTTTTAGATTGGCCATCACAGTCGCCGGATGCAAATCCCATTGAAAATGTTTGGGCATTCATGAAGCTAAAGCTCCAAGGAAAGAAGATCTCGACGGTCAAACAATTATCACGAAAAATACGAGTTTTATGGAGATCTTTGTCTCAAGATAATGCTATAAGATTAGTAGAAAGCATGCCTCGAAGACTCCAAGCAATTATTGATAATGGAGGAGAGTGGACAACATATTAATTGAAAAGCATTCAAGTAAATAAACAAAATAAACCAGTACAATTGATTTTTTTTTATTATTAGAAGTTCTTTAATTTTTGTCGATTTTATCAAACAGACTGTATATGAGAGACATTTTCCAGGAAGAAATTATTCAGTTCATCTGGATCTTAATTACAAGAAAGTTCAAATTTGTTCCTCGAGGCACCAATCTAACTAATAGTTGTTTAGCATTGAGGCTAAAGTGAAATTGAACAATTTCGAGCAACCTTGTATGCAAATTATACCTAGTCAAGTCGTCAATACTGTTACACAGAAAAATCAGCGCCAAACGAAAACGAATTAATATTTAAACAATTTTTTTTTGTTTTTATTGGATCATTCAATGGCTACAAATCTTAGGACAACTTATTCGAAATGACTTCCATTTGCCTTCCAGCACGACTTAAGACGATGTGGCCACTCATCGATTGCGAGACGCACTTCATGCATGGGGAAATTATCCACTGCACGGACAAGGGCTCGCTTCAACGACTCAAGCCATGCCCTCTAATACGGACCAAAACTTGTGATCCAACGGGTTGAGGTCTGGACTACCATCTGGCTAATCATCCGTTGATATGAAGTCCCGAACGTTGTTTTTGGGCCACAGTTGAGTCGTTTTTGCTTTGTGAACTGGAGCAGAGTCTTGCTGGAAAGTCCATGGCTTGTTGTTGAATATTGATTGGTTGAGAGACTGCATAATGGGTTTCAAGAAGGTCGATTGATATACTTTGGCCGATGGCACACTCCCCACCATACCATTACAGACGCGGGATGATGGCCTCTTTGAACCCTCGGTATGAGTTGGGATGCTTTTCTGGATGACCGAGCATACATACGATCGTTCTGCTTTTTGAACGATTCTTCTACGGTGAAGATTTTCTCGTCAGTAAACAAAATTTGTCTGTGAGCGTTCTTCGCGTACCGGCTGAGTAACGCTTTCGGTCTTCGCTTGCGTTTTAAGGAGGCCAACTATAACAATACGATTTTCGATCTCGTCCCATTCCATGATTGTAAGCAATTAATGTCGAAAACTTTTCACGTCACAATGAAGCATAAATATCAGCTGTCAAATCGCAATCAAATCGAAATGGATGCGCCCAGTGTTACATTCGTTATGAGTGAGTTCAGTTGTGTACCAGTATTTATGACTTGACTAGGTATAATCGGTTGGTCGGTGCTTTCATCTACTATACAATCTGCTACGTTTTTAATAGAATTAATAGCAACAAAATGAACCATGCACAAGCCTTGTTCTGTATTGGTCGGTACAACTTAATCTTAAAACGCTGTAATAATTGATTGGAAGAAATTCATCTTTGCATTTGGGTCAGCAATTAGCCGACATTATTACCTAGAAGTTTATGTTATGGCAATTTGAAGCGCGCTTAAATTCGATTGATTTCAAATTTTAAAAGTATAGTAGTCAGTCCTTATGCACCTTTACAGAACTGCGTTGTACGTTAAAAAAAAAAATTCATGGTCAGAAACATAGTAATGCGATATTTGGTAGGACTAACAGATCTATTATGTATATAATCAAGTAGACTGAGTGGTTGATTTTGAGCGAATAGTTTTGGGTATTTGCTGTTAAGTCTTACTGATGACTTGAATTTTCATATGAAAAGAACGAAAATCATATCTTAGCAAAGTTTCCACAGATTATCAGACGTTTCAAAAGTGGAGATTTTGGTATCGGGAAGAATGACTGAGAACGACCAGAGAAAAATTGCAATCAGAATTGCAAGCATTATAAGATGAAGACTTGACTCAAACACAAGGACAGCTCACAGAAGCCTCGGCAGTTTAAAGGCCCTGGGAAGGATCTAAAAAATAAAATAAAATGGAAAATAGGTTGCATATCAACTGAAAGGAAAATACATCGAAAGGCGAAAAACCATTTCAGAAATTCATCTTGATCTGCACAAAAGAAACGTCTATTCACATCGAATTTTTACTGGCGATGGAAAGTGGATATATTTTGACAATCCCAAGCGCAAAAAATCGTGGGTTGACTCAGGACCACGTTCCAGGTCCCAAACCAATATCGACAAAAAGAAGGTTATGCTCTGTATGTAGGGAGACCAGAGGGAATCGTGTACTAAGAACTGTTAATATCTGGTGAAACGATTACTAAGGATCGCTACCATTAACAATTAATAAACGATCATTTGGGGAGCATTAATTGGGCAGTTCTGCCTCACCCGCCGTAATCACTAGACTTGGCCCCTTCTGATTACTACAATTTTGAGATAACATTTACCATATCGTAATTTGATTGTTCAATAACACTGTAACACACCGAAAATCTTGCAACACCCATTATATGATACAGGCAAAAAATCCAAAACTCCTAGACAGGATCAAAAATAAGAAAAATTACCAAGTTATAATTAAAATAAGCTTACAACTCCGAGTAAATATATAAGAAGAATTAAGCTGAGTCCAAGCAGCAAGAAGCAGACCTTCAGAGCTTTGGATCAGAGAGTTTTTTCCACCTGTCGTCTTATAAACATAAACAAACCTATGCTTTGTGTACACCAACAGGTGTTCTGCCCGTCTAAGAAATCAAAATCCAAACACTGTATCAACACCTAGTAGAAGTCCAAGCAATGACGACAGCTTACCAAAAATTCCAACTGGACATTACTAGAAACACTAACTAAAACCAGCTTTCGGAAGAATGTGCCCAATGGGCTAAATCGAACAAAATTTAGGAAACAATAGAGCGGCGTCCCTTGTGCGGATACTGACAATTCCGAAATTGATATGATGGTGATGATGAATGATTTTTAAAAAAGACAGAACAACAATCCTTTTTACTTGGGGATGCGGCACTGAAATCAAAGAATAAGGTTGATGATGAAGGTGTATGTATCACGTTACATACACGTTAGCCTTCTAGAAAACTCAAATGCTTGCAGTTTTACGGTAAGATTGAGTGTGGAAATCGCTCATAAAGAAGGATATTACAAACAGATAACAAAATAACCCTCATAGACATTTTGGAGCGCAACAAATAAAACAAACGCCAACAAAACACTGAATAAATGACACAAAAACACTATCGACAATAATGAGCGTTTAGAAGCTATTTTAAAACGACATAACATAACAAAACACAAATTAGGAATTCCTATAGATCAACAACGTCACTTACTTCATGTTACTATCTGGTCTGAGTCTCTTCTTGGGCGGGGATTTTTGTAATTGAATGCTCACTGGACAGATGCTTGCTTCATTCGTTGTGGCCCTGTATAATGCAAATTTCACTTTTCATTTTAATTTTTTTTTATCAATTTCCGTATTTCACTATTCAATTAGTATAAAGTGTATATAATGGGTTGTGTGTTTAGTTGAAAACAGTGTAATAAATGTTTTTTTTTTTTTAAGTAAATTGGAATTTATTTGTATGCAGTGTATTTTCATTTCGGGTAAATTGTCAGTTTTGTTTATGATTTTTTAGAATAAATCACTTCTTAACTTACATTTTTATTTAGCACATTTCACTTTCACATTCGTTGAGTAACAATTGTGTATGATTTTAATATTTTGGAATTTTTATTTTGGGCAAAATAAGACGATTACTTTAGCAAATAAAAACAATCGCAAATTAACGATAGCTTGCTTAGAGAACGCTTCCGTTAGTAGTCTGCGACGCATCAAGATTTGAAAGTCAGTTCTATGCGACGACAAGCGATATTGACTGACAAATGTGACATGGATTGGGGTGACATCTATTGTTTCGGTGCGGAAATAAAGAGTATTGAAACTGGAATAGGCAAAACTGATTTTATTTGAAATGATTTTGAATACTTATGTTTTTTCGAAAAGATTTTCTACACTTGCAGTCATGTACTTTATAATTTTACTCCTCAAAAGATTTCTTTCCAGCAATAAGTATGTATGTTTAAGAACGACGACGAAAAAGGCCTGTACCGCTGGTACACCACTAAGTTGATCCTGATGGATATTTCCGAGTCTGAAGGGAAAGCAATAAGGTAAAGTATATAAGTAAGTTTTTTTTAGCAAAATGGTAAAATGTAAATGGCTTCATCCGTTGGAGCTGTACAGGGTCCTGCGCACACCAAAATGTTGTTTCCAGAAAAACTTATGGTAAACATTATGAAAAATTGTATTTAATGTTTGTTTTTGAAAAATAAAATTACATTGAATGGGCTATTCAATCCCCTTGTTCTTCTTACTTCTTCAGCTGAATCTTAATGTCTTTCTTTACTGCCTCCGTTACCGCCGCATCCAGTTACTCAGCTACAGGAAGTTGCCTAGGGTACTCATAGTATTGAATAGTATTCATTGAAGATGAACGAGGTTAGTATTTCAATCGGCTACACACCGCAATGAAATGAAGGCGTTTTAGAAGCAGATTTCATAACCACGCGTTGAAGCACTCGTTGTCATTCTACTTATTTTCTTCTGTGTATCTAACTTAAAAAAGCCACGTACACTGGCCAAACGGCTTATTGGAATGTTTTATGAAGGCCAGGTTCTTGGTGAAAGTCTGCGAGTTGACTCGTAGCGTCTGCGATGCGGCACTTGGACCAATTATTTTTTTTCTGGCGCGTAGTTTCATGTCGAGGTTGTTCGTCACTGAACAATTAACAGTGATAATTTGCTTAGGCAGCCTTTTTCATTCCGTCTACCAAGTCAGGGTGCTTTTTTATATGTAGTTCGTAATATAGTGTGAGGTCTTTAATCACTTTGTTGGTTAGCTAGTCTTTGCCTTGCCCTCCGCCCTATGTACTATTTTTTTGTTTGTGACATCGCGAAGTCGAGTTATACGCATTTTCCCAACAGTAAGATCACTTAATAGACCCCAATCAAGCAGAGCACGAAAAGTTTTAGTGTATTTGTTTCCGACGTATGTAGCTGATTTTAAGTTGAGAAACACTTCGGAGGGCGAAATCATATCATCATTCCATTAACTTTCATCTTAACAGCACTTTCAGAATGATTCATACAGACAATTTCGTGCTAGTTCTAAGTGTTGTATTCCGTGATGCCTTTTGTAGTAGACCAATTGCCTAAACGGATTAAAGGCTTGAGCATGAAATCACCAATTTTGTGTAAATATATATTTCCAATCATCGCTTCGATGTCGATAAAGAAAAAAACACTTTCCTTTCCCCTCAATACTTGCGCCACTGACATCACGCTGCTTTCTTCTGATTATATCAATATCGTCGGCGTATGCAGGCGTATGGACGGAGTTTTGATAGATTGTGCCTTTTGTGTTAGCGCCTGAGCTGGGCACTATTCTTTCAAGTATGATGTTGCTCGTCTCTATAGATGCTGTATGACAGCGGCCTTAAAATCGATAAATCGGTGGTGCTTATCGATCTGATGCTCATGGGTTTTCTCCAAGAGCTGCCGAAGTGTGAATATTTGGTCGATGGTGGACTTTCCTGGCCTGAAGCCACACTGATATGGATCCATTAGGTTGTTGACAAATGGCTCCAGGCGTTCACACAATACTGCAGATAAGATCGTGTATGCGATGTTAAGGAGACTGATGCCTCTGTAGTTGCGCAGTTCAGAGCGTCTCCTTTCTTGAGAATCCTCGGAACGTACGGACATCCATAATACTGGAGGAGTGTCTTGCGTCGATCGCAATGTGATCAATCTGGTTGACTGTTGATTGATCAGGAGTTCTTCAAGTCCCCTTGTGTATGTCGAGATGTGGGAACCGCGTGCTAGCTACAACAATGTTCCGCCTCGCCGCAAAGTCGATTAACCTGAACCCGTCATCGGAGGTGGTGTTCGGCAGACAATATTTTCTGATCCTGCTACCAAAGATACCCTCTGCTCCTAGCTTTGCATTAAAATCACCGAGGACAATTTTAATGTCATAGCTAGGGCATTGCTCGTAGGTCTTGTTAAGGAGATCATGGAAGGCATTCTTGGTGTCGTCATCTTTCTCCGTTGCGCATATAAGGCTAATGTTGCCGATACTGCTTCACGCACAAACTGCAGTTCCGTGGAAAAGCAGTATCCAAGAAAAACCCGAAATGACAAAGGGGAAGAGAATGTTGCTATTTAAGTAGAGAGCTACGATGAGAAGACGGGACCCTTCCAGTAAAGTGGTTCACGCAGCAAATTTTTGAAATGTTGAACAAGTCTGTGTCGAGAAACTCACCATTGGAACTTAAGACATTTGAGGTTCTTAGTCCCCTCCATTTTCTAGGTTTCGGGGCAAATCCTGGACACAAGAGTTGTGCTGATGCGTCTTCATACCCAGAACTCTGCACTCGATACTGAAAAGTGCATAATCTGAATACTTTTTGGAGAAGTAGCAACCGCAACGTGAGAGGCAATCATATCCTCGATTTCATGCTATCGTCAAACCTGGTGGTTAACAATGTTGGCTCTCAGCTAAGTTTTGTTACGAGAGTAAGATTGCAAGTATGCAAGGTATGCTAAGGAGATTATAGGCTGGAAAGAACTATCGAAGATCTCCATGTCAGAACATAGATACATCGAATTCGGAATCGGACGTGAAGTCTTGACTCTGTTAAAGTGGACACAATTTAAGAAAGAACTCCAAAAGTGATTCTCCTAAGCTCAGGACAAAACAAAAGCTAGAGGAAGCTGTTAAGAACCTAAAAGATATTCCTACCAAGTGCACAACTAAAAAAGCGCCGAGATGAAAGGCAGTGTTGTGTATCCACTGGTATGGTGCGTGCCATAACTGCCCAAATGCGTCCAAACATACGTGGATGATATCTGTTGGGTAATTTCTAGCGACTGACTGTTTTAAAGTATAGGCAACCAAAGACGTGACCGAAGACGTACTAGAGATGAACTTCCAGTCAATTCTCTCTTCTTTGTATGAGAAGGACAAAGCTATCCAGTCTGAATCACCTAGTGCTAAAAGGCATCACAATGAAATTTTTTGAAGAAGCTTACTAAATAATTGAGTGTCATCTTGGATAACAAATTTCTTGCTACTGAAAATGTAACCTCAAAAAAAATAAAACGAAATTGATTCTCCAAGTGCACAAGACTTATTTCGGACTGCCCCAAACCGATATAGAATGCGGCGCTGGTGTTTTTCTGGAGGATGACAACTTAAGACTTCACCCCTCCTTAGGAAAATTTGCGACTCCCTTTAATGAGGAGATTTACGCAATCCTGATTGATCAATTAAGAATGGGTGGAGGGGGGAAGAATTGGCATATGTAGCGATAGCCAAGCTGCGCTTAGAGCATTGCTGAATCCTCTTACCACCTTCAAGCTACCATTGATGGTTAGTTTTAAAAGTGCATAATTGCAGATGGTATGGCTCCTCAGGTTACAGGCAGACCAAACAGACCAAACGGCATTGACGCCGTTGGTGCTGGTACTGTACACACTTTATCAGTGAAGAGCTTACTCATCTTTCTTGCAAGGTTGAAGGATTCTATTAAAAGAAACGAGTATAAAGGACTTCCAATTGTTCTTATAAAAGAAAAACACAAAAACAATATTCACGGGTTCCTAAGGACATCAGGTTAGCTGTACAGTATTGAATGTTCCAATAAAGGAATGACCCGAGGACCCTATTATGTACTCAATCTCACTAAATGGTAATACAGTGGGCTAGATGGACCTTCGTTTGATGAAGAAGAGACTACTCCAACTCACTCATACTCGTATAGTGCATCATAAATGAGTTCATGAACATCCAAGATAAACTCGTTATTCGAGTTTTCCACGCGCATGCAAATTTTATTTTTTTGCTCACTTTGACGTCAATTCTGTTAAATTTGTAACTTCAAAGTTTATGCCTACAAGCGCCAGCAAATAACAAGATAATTACCAAGAAAAGTATTTAATGCAATTTCAAGCGCAATCGTGCCAGTTGAACTTCAGCTTTGTTCGTGTGACTACGTTGAAATGGTTGTCGCGGTTGTGCTCTTAATATTAGCTATTGTCTGTTGGATTTACTTCCTTTGGTCTAGAAGGAAATTCTATAAGATTGCGCTCAAAATACCAGGCCCAATTGGATTGCCATTCTTTGGAATAGCACATAAAGTTCTAAATATGTCAGGTAGGGTTGTCATTCTTTGTTTAATTTGCCTTTTGAGCTTGTGATGATTTTAACTAATAAAAAATAAATAATCATTTTATATTACTAATAACGATGTGAATTATTATGAAAATTTAATATTCATGTGTGTAAAGTTTTGTAGTGGAACCAACAAATAGTGAAAGTTAAAGTGCAATTTTAAATTCCTAAAATATGATGTCTTAGTTGGTTGGATGTTCAAATTTATTCTTCAGCTTAAATTCATTTTGGTTAAAATTTAATACAATTTTGTGGTTCCACGAGAATATTGTAATTTTATATGTGGATTAACATGTCTGTCAATTATTAACTTAAACAAAAGTTTCTTATTCTTTGGACTGAGCTAAAAATTACTACAGCAGGTACTCGATATTCGATGTTGTTAAAATTTTTGTTTTACCTTTAAATTTATTTTTAATATAATTATAATTTCGTTTATTTCTCTAGTTTACTGGCTCTTACCGAAAGCTCTTAACTTAACAATATCATTGAACTTTTTCCTTTCAGCCTTAAAATTTTCTTACAAACAATTATCTATCAATTTATGTACACTTTCTAAGAAAATAGGAAAAAACTTAGAAGCTATATCATTTTCTTTTAATTTAAGTGGGAGGCTACGGTGGCAACTCGTCAAAATTATGCACAAGCACCACTGAGACTTAACTTATGCCATGATGCATTCTTCACTTCTCAGATGCAAAGCTCTATGTCAACGAGCCCGGGTTTGTTTTAAGAAATCCGCCCTAACTATCCTTCATCTAACTTTAAACTAGAAAAAGGATGTTACCTCCGTAACCTACGGACCTAGGAGAGCGTGTAAACCCGTAGATGAACCCCTTGACCTTTGCGGTTGTATATTACAGGGATAGCATGCCCATTTTCTACTAAGCCTTTAGCACCAATATGAACATAAAACTCCGGCAGGATAAAACACAACGGAAGTGAGCTTTGGTGGTACATTTCATTGGGGTAATAAGTCCCAAAGATCAAGCTGTTGTCGTTGGTCATTGCCTTGCAACGTGTCTTCGAATTCCCTTAATCAGGAAATTGTTAATCATATTCAGTCGAGCCCCATCGTAAGCGACTTTATTGGGATAGTATTTTTTGTACCCTGATTCTCTTCCTTTTGAGCCTGCTTTCAAACACCCAAATCCTTTCTATCTGGTACGGCACTACATTAAACACGTTATGACTGGCGAGATAAGAGCCACATCGTATATGACCTTTACCCAGGAGACATGTTGACTGCTATGAAACAATTTTCTTGTCAGGGCCAAAGCCTTCTTGGTCCCAGCGAAACATGTATCCACACTTTTATCAAAATACAAATACTTATCGAGCCAGATGTTAGTATCTTATTACGAGTATGCTTCTTACCGCAGACGGCAGCCCGTGTTGTTCAATGAAGGTCAAATTTTATCGGTTATTTCTACAATAGTATTCCTAGAAGGCCATCTGACTGAAGTTCTAAACAAGGTTGTTTCCGAACTTCGAAAATCTATTTACAACTTTCATTCTTAGATTGGATGACTTATAGTAGATATACTAAATCAAATTGGGAAATGTTTAAGAGTATGGGAGAAATTACGGCCTACTGATGTAAGCGGTTTTTAATGTTAAGGACTTTCCTCGAAATGAGCGTTGCCACATTTGTAAGCGTTGTAAATCGTATACCATGCTGGTAAACTTTTAGCAAACCCCCTCTAAACCTACTGTGTCGAGACATCTCTGCGCTAATTCTTGCATTTATTCTATTGTAGATGGTCATCTAATTCGTGGTTGGAATTTGACATCCCTGTCTCAAACACATATGTTAAAGCGAACTGTAATTCGAGACTTAGGTATATGTTTAGTTTAAGGTTTACCATTTTAAACAGATCGTTTAATAATCGCTAAACATGTTGAAATCGTGAGATCCAACTACAAAAATAGTGATTTTGTATTAGTTACGTTTCGCGTAATCGCGACATAATAGTCAAACTAAGCCTACTATAGGTCAATCTATAAAAAAAACAATCGAGGGGACTGGCTCTGTTTCAGATGTCTTAAATACATCGAAATACAGGCTCTATAGAAGATATGGTTGCCGTTAGTGAAAGTGTTGATGTAGATCCAAATCAATTGATTTCAAGGCTAGCACAGCATTTGGGTTTGTTTTACGGCACATTATGGCGTTATCGCTCATTCCCTTGAAGCGAGCTGACCACAGAATGCGTAGAACATACTCCGATTAAGTACTTGAACATCAGCGTTTGGATGACCAATTTTCACGCAACATTTTCTTTAGCGATGAGGCTCATTTTTCACTTGGTAAATACGTTAACAAACAAAATTGTCACTTATGGGGAGTTGAAAATCCACATGTATGTATTAAGAGACCATTGCATCCACAAAAAGTCAATTTATGGTGTGGAATTTGGTTTGGTGGTGTCATTGGTAAATAGTTCTTCGAAAATAAAACTGGTGTTACCATCATCGTCAATTCTCATCGAGATAGCCAAGTGGTAATCGAATTTTTTTGGCTTTAAATGAAAGATACGGATGTGGAAGACATGTTTCACAAGACGACGGTGCCGCATCTCACATAAAATGATCCATGTTGACTTTATTGCAAGGAAATTCCTGGACGAGCTACGTCGCGTTTCGGTGATGAGAACTTCGATTTGTCGATATTGGATTTCATTTTGTGGGGTTATGAACAAAATCCGAGCCGAATTATTGCCCGATATATGTCGAAAGGTCTTTGAAGTAGTTGTGGGCTTTGTCATCAATTTCGACAATGATACTATAACACTTGCCAATTCCTTTTTCTTTTAGCTAAAAAGGCAATTATGTAGCGAAGCCCTCTCTCGAACAACAGAATTTATCCTTTATAAGACTATAATAAACCTAGTTCTGCTCCAAGATCCAACGGCTGAGATGGCTGGGTTATGTAGTGCAGATGGACACCAATGCTCCGGTCGGAAAAGTCTTTGAATTAGTTGCCGCAGTAGAGGAAGTCGCAAGTTGAAAGCGACTTCCGCCAAATTAGCCCGCAAAACTGGGTGAAGACGCTTGTTGACTGAGGCCCAGGTACATCTCGGGCTGTAGCGGCACCTAAAACAGGGTCAAGTCCTGCAAGAACTTCCGTGGAAGAAATTTGAATGATGTAATATCGCATTCATACTGGGCAAATCCAAACAATATATTAAAATAAAAAATTGATCGAAATTTTAATCATAAATGTGTTTTATTTAAATTTACTTTCGAAAGAACGCAGGACGAATAGTGTCATTATTATAGGTACAATGCTTTAAACTCATGCACAATACAACCACATCGAATTGTTTCGGAGGATCTAGTGAAGTGAAGTTAATTAAGTTTCCATTTGCAGGGGAATATCAATTAGCTTAAGCACTGTTGCACTTATACACATAAAAAAATTCTACACTTGCTTGAATATCAGGTTTACGAGCATTTACTAAAGTACGTTGTCTTTTAAGGTGGGAATCTTGGTGAAATAACTTTCTTCATAGATGAGCAGTAGCACTAGCAAATGCGAGCAAAGTCATATGTATCCCTTTAGAGAAGCTAAAACTGCACTGTTATGCTACTCGTAATTATCGGGCAGATACTTCCTTGTATAAAGAAGAGGTGGTCTTTAGTTGGGGTATAATTTGATAAATATATATCTACTACCTAGATCTACTATAATACATCACATTATTCAGAACTTAAAGAATGCACTCTTTCCGATCACATTTATTCCCTCATTCATATGTGCAATAATACGAATAAACATTCGTGTACGAGTAGTATGTGTGGCGTGAGAAGTGGTTGTTCACCATTCTGGTTTCATTGCAGCGTGAATTCGTATGTTGTCTAAAGGAAAACCTTGAGCATACGAGTATCTATCTTTAAAGAGTGTTGATAACTTGTTCAACATTCTACTAACAACAATTTATTCATGTAATATCCATGAATATGTCTGTTTAAAATCAAACTCTTAACCTGAAACTATTAAATGGATTTTCCTTGAGGTATTTTTGCTCATATATGTTTGCATATTTCAAGGTTCATTTACTTCTTAACTAGTTCGCTGTCAGGCAAGCAATTAAAATAACTACTTTTCAATAATTTACACGTCCAGTCAGTTAGACCTAGTAAGATATTTTAATAACCCATTTCTACGTCCTTTGATTGGTTTACTAGCATACGAAACACTTAAGTGATTACGCGGATTGATAATAATTGCAAAGCGAAGTAAGTGAGTTGAATGATCGAATAAGTACATAACTATCGGCGATGTGCTGGCCTTCTTAACCAAACCACAAGTCACCTATAGCTTAGAAAATGTGTGAAAAACGCACGAGGCCTGAGTAATAGTTTTTTCCCTTAACTGCAGAGGTAATTTGTGCTCACGATATTATACAATCAGTTGAAAGGCGCTCAACTGACGACTTCAAATTGCTTTAAAAGTAACTCGTCTTAAACACTCTCTGATTCAATATACGGCTTGTTACAATATTATCGTGGATTTAGTGTCTTTACACAAGTAACATATAACAAGCTTATTAAGAAGATACTTATTAAGTAAGGACTATATTCCTCATCTATTGATTTAAGTATGATATAATTGACCCATGTAATTAGTTTCCCGTAGACTCCGCGACATCCAAATATTGGTATTCTTAAGGGCAGAATTTTCTTGTCGTAACACCGGTTTGATTCAGGCCTAATATTGCGTAAGCCACTGCTGGGGTTATTTCTCCGAGTTGAATTAATCGCTTCATTAGCCGACTTTCCCTGACTGCCCCATAACTTGGTTTAGGCCAGCAGGAAATTAGTGAAGTTCAGGCTAAAATTTTGGGTGCGTGCTTGCCTAGTCGTATAACACTGGCCTATGCCATCATAGAGCTATAGGTCAGGAGAGATAACAAAAATTCTGACGAACCGGCCAATAGCGACATAATGATGGACTTACTGCTTGCAAACTATTATTGGAGTTTAACTATAGGCGTTACACTGTTTCACAGCTTTATATCTATAGAGTGACCTGTCATGTGATCAGCAGACTGTAATTAAATTGATCGTGTTGCGATGGAAGCAAAGCACACCCCCAGTGCTTTGGATGTCCATATATTCCAAGCAGCTAAAATTGACACGAACCATTATTTTATCAAGGAATGAATATAGATATCCGTAACCAAGGCTAGCGAACCAATAAGAGGAAGTAAAAGTTGAATTGTTGATCGTGAGCTCTACGAGCAGCAAAGAAGGAATGAACATAGGCTCCTCAGAATAATAATACAATAGAAACAGATTGAGGGCTCGGAGGGATGCGATTAGAAGAATGAAGTTTGATAGTTTAACTACAAAATAAAACCACCATGCCAGAGTTGTAAGAGCCAACCAGAATTCTGCAACGATGAACAAGGATAAAATTTATGCATTGGAAAAAGTGTTTAGAATCAAAGATATTTTCAGATTGCATTCGGCTTAAGTAATCATGGCAGAGTGATTAACTTTTACTTTATGTGGCGCTACAGTCTGCGGTGGACCTGGACCTTAGTTAACAAGCGTCTTCAGCTAGCTCGATCTTCAGCTACCTGTTTCAAGTTTCGCACGCTTAGTTAGCTGAGTTCCCCTTCTATTCGCGTGCGTCACCTGAGTCTTGGTCTTCCTCTACTGCGTTGTCCCTCGGGGGCGGATTCGAAGACTCCTCGGACCGGAGCGTTGGTATACAGCCGCTCTACATGACCCAGCCATCTCAGTCGTTGGATCCATATAGTTCGCCATTGTGTTTCCTCCTCCACTCACCGTCAATTCAGACGGGATCGAAAATCACTAGAAGAATTTTCCTTCCAAAGCAGCTGAGAGCACACTTACCCATTTTTGACAAAGTCCATGCCTCTGCGCCATAGAGCAGAACTGGGATTATTAAGGTCTTATATAGGTTATCTTTTGCTGTTCAAGAGAGCGCTTTGTTAGTCAATTTCCTTCTTAGCCCAAAGCACTAGCGATTGGCAAGTGTTATTCTTCGTTGAACTCACTCTGCGCTGGTGTCTTTGCCTGAATTTATAGCAAAGTCTAGGTAGACAGGATCATTACCTCAAAGTTGAAGTTCTGTCCGAGACGTCGATGTTGTTGTCCTTTTTGCTTGACAGCAGATTCTTGGTCTTGCCCTCGTTGACCCCAAAATCTATTTTTGCCGCTTTCGTCTCTATACTGCATAATACTGCAGAAAAGATCTTTTATGCGATGTTATGAAGACTGATGCCTCTGTAGTTGGGGCAGTTCAGAGCGTCTTCTATCTTTAGAATCGGACAAATCATGCTGAGGTTCCATTAATCAGGCATATTTTCGTGCGACCATATTTACAGATGAGTTGGCGTATGCTCCTTACCAAGTCATCGCCTGCTGCTTTGAAGAGCTCGGCAGTCAAGCCATCGAGCAGATGGGGCACATCAGCTTAGATATAGCTATCTTCAATCCTCCAGGTCGAGTGGACGGAATTGTTGGTCTACATCATTCAGGTTAAAAGACTCATTCACATTCTGGAGTAGCAGCTCTCAATTTCCTCGACCGCGCCCTTCTCATGCTCTTTTTTTTTCCTTCTGAGAAGCCGGTGTTCATTTCTCCTCTGCAGCTCTAGTGTTTTTTTGCAGCGCCGCATTGCGTGGATCTTGCACAGCTGCATTTGCTTGTCGGCATTCGTCATCAATTCTAAGGGTTTCGTTGTGGTGGTCGAGCGAAACCCAGCATATCAGAAGCGGCATCTTTTATGGTTTTTTGGTAGTGTTGCTAGTGGTCTTGTCTTCGGGTTGTTTGGGATATTCGTAACCATACCTTGGCTACAATAAGGTAATGGTCCGAGTTGATGGTTGGCTCCTCGGAACGTTTTGATATCCATAATACTAGAGGAGTGTCTTGCATCGATCGCAATATGGTCAATCTCGTTGACGGGTAATTGATCAGGGGTTCTCCAAGTCTCCTTATGAATATCGAGATGGGGAAACCAAAGTCGATCAGCTTGAATCCGTTTTCGGTGGTGGTGTCGTGCAGGCTATATATTCTGATAGTGCTGCCAAAAATGCCCTCTCTTCCCAGCTTTGCATTAAAATCGCCAAGGACAATTTGGCTATGGCATTGCTCGTAGGTCCTGTTCAAGAGCCCATAGAAGGTATTTTTGTTGTCATCATCTTTCTCCTCTGTGGGGGCGTGCGCGCATACCAGGCTAATTTTGGCAAATTTAGCTTGGATGCAAAGTGCTACGAGGTGCTCTTTCACATGCTAGAAATTTAAGACTTCTTGTCTAAGTCTGTCTCTGACAACAAATCCGCATGCAAATAAGCGCTGATTTTGCCAGTTTTTTTGTCTGCTGGTTAGCACTCGCGCTTTTAAGTTTAAAAATTCCAGTGCGGATGGACATTGATCAGTACCCGACAGTTACCACGTGGAGGCACTATAAACACAACTGATGTGTAGAAGATAGTTGCTAAGTAATGAAATCTCGATTTGACTAAATGATGACTTAACTACTACTTAGGGTTTGTGTCAATGATAACAAATGTGATATTGTGGAGGGTAAAAATCTGTCATATTCTGTGACTGTACAACTTTCTTTTGTTGTCGCCTTGAAAATGTCAATCGCTTTTGGAAGTCATTGATTATTAATGGAAGTTTATTGTGAATATGCTTCAACACAAAGGGATTGTGAACGTTGGATTATTCGTTTCAAAAGTGTTGGTTTTGAAATTGATAACAAAGACCGTGGATGACTAGAGAAAAAAAATCGAAGTTGCAGAATTCCAAGTACTCAAACCCAAGAAAGGCTCACAGAAGCATTGAAAGTTAATCTTACAACTATTTACATACGCTCTAAAGCCCTAGGAAAGATCCAAAAAGTAGGAAAAAACCCTGTGTAGACCTAGCCCAACCATCATTATGCAATCAGTACGCAAACCGCGGAAAGAAGGTTTGAGTATTTGGTGGAACCAGAATGGAATGGTGAACTAGAACTATTTAAACCTGGTGAAACGATTACTGAGAAAAGTGTTGTCAGGTGACTGGCTCAGTGAATGTCTCGGGTATCTTCCGGCTTAGGTGGAAGTTGGGATATCTAAATGTAGGCCACCAGACATAGAAAAATGATTTGGTCGGAAATACGAGTGTTTACGCAGAACGAAAATCTATTAGGTAAATTAAAAAATTCTGTTCTGATTCTTGTGAAATAATTTTTAAACGGAACCCACAACAAACCCCTTTTATCTGCCTACAACTTGTAGGTATTACATATTGTCTTCCTCTAAACCAAATTTGCAAGGTTGTATTTTATCATTTGCTAATCTTTTGTTTTCTTTTTCAGATGTCCTTTACGAACTACCAAAGCTTGTTTCCTCATATAAATCCGATACTTTGTACTCATGGCTTGGACCGATTCCCGTGTTGTATACTGTGGAACCAGAGGTCGTTGAAGTTGTTTTGAATCACCCTGCTTGCATAAATAAATCAATTATCTATGATATAATCAATGAAGCCATCGGATCGGGACTTCTTACATCGAAAAGTATTTACTTTCGGCGCTAAATACAAGTGTACTACATCTTTTTACTGATTTAATATTTCTAATATTTTCCAGCTCCAACCTGGAATAATCATCGAAAACTCATGAATCCTGCTTTCAGTCACAGAAATAGTATGAGTTTTATTCCAAGCTTCAATCAATTAGCACATGAACTTTGTGACAAACTTGAAGATACTATTAACAAGGGTGAAGTAGATGTGAAAATGTACATTTACAATATGGGATTTAAGTCATCAATAAGTGAGTTACATTTTATAATTCCTGGGATGGTTTAAGATATCAAAAGAAAAGCGAAATATGACATTAGGTAATAGATTGTTTTTTTTTTGATTGGTTTTGAATGTTTTCGGGTATTATGGTCTTTTATCTAGGTGTTGTAATAAACAGCTTGACTTACTAACTTTAGGTGGCACTACAGTCCGGGGTGGACCTGGGCCTGAGCAACAAGCGTCTCTAATCAGCTCGATCTTTTGCTAGCTGCCTCCAGTTTCGCACGCTTAGTTGGCAGAGGTCCCCTTCCATTTGCGCGTCACAGTTCGCCGTTGTATCTTCTCCTCCACTCACCGTCAATGCAGACGGGGTCAAAAATCACTCGAAAATTTTCCAGTCAAAGCACCCTTATCCAGTTTTGATAATGTCCATGCCTCTGCGCCATAGAGCAGGATTGGGAATATTAAGGTCTTATGTAAAGTAACTTTTGTTGTTCGAGAAAGGGCTAGTCAATTGCCTTCTTAGCACAAAGAAGCAGCGATTGGCAAGAGCTATTCTTCGTTGAATTCACTCAACTCTGCTGTCGTTGTCTGAATTAAAAGCGGAGCCTAGGTAGACAAACTCCTTAACTACCTCAAAATTATATCTGCCGAAGGTGACGTTCTGCCCGAGACGTCGGTGTTGATTGTCCTTTTTGCTTGACAGCATATACTTGGTTTTGCCCCCATTGACCGGTAAACCCATTTTCGCCGCTTCCGTCTCGCGAAAGCGCCACTGACATCAGATGCTTTCTCCCGATTATGTCAATATCGTCGGTATATGCGAGTAATTGGAAGAACTCTCTTGTGTTTGCTCGTGAGTTTTGCACTATTCTTTCAATTATGATGTTGAAGAAATCGCATGACAGCGCATCACCTTCTCTTAATCCTTTTTGACATCAAAGGTCTTGGTGAGATCTTTAGCCATCTTGATGGAGCAGCGTTCATTCTCCATCGTCATCCTGGACAGACGAATGAGTTTGTCAAATATGCCAAAACTTGACATTGCTCTGTATAGCTCGTCCCTATAACCTTTTTCGAGCTTAAAATCGATAGGTAGGTGGTGTGTACTATATCTATCCGAAGCTCATGGTTTTTCTCCAAGGTCTGCCGTAGTGCGAATATTTGGTTGATGGCCTGAAGCTACACTGATATGGATCTATCAGGTTCACACAATACGGCAGATATGATCTTGTATGCGATATTAAAAAGACTCATGCCTCTGTAGTTGGCGCAGTTCCAAGGGTCTCTTTCTTGAGAATCGGACAAACTATGCTGAGTTTCCATTCATTGGGCATGCCTTCGTTAGAACAAATTCTAGAGATGAATTGGTGTACTATATATTGTACACTTCTTATCAAGTCATCGCCTGCAACTTTGAAGAGCTCGAAAGTCAGGCCGTCCACTCCAGCAGCTTTCTTGGACTTCAGCTTAGATATTACTATCTTCACTTCATCCAGGTCGGGTAGATGGAATCGTTGGTCTACATCGTTAAACTTGAAAGGCTCATTCTTCCAGACCGCGATATTTGGTTCGTCATCATGGTCATACAGTCTACAGAAATGACCTTTTTAAATGCTCGGCATCGACTGCGACTCTACTACGATGTTCCCTTGTTCATCTCTACAGGCTTCGGTTTGTGGTTTGTGTCCGTGGCATGTTATTTTTACCTTTTGGTAAAACTTCCGAACCTCATTTCTGGAGTAGCATCTCTCAATTTCCTCGACCGCGCGCTTCTCATGCTCTTTCTTCTTTCTCCTCCTCTCCGCCTCCTCCTCCTCTTCCGCTCATAGAGCTCATGAGCAGCTCTGGTCCTTCTATACAGTGCCGCTTTATATGCATTTTACTTAGCTGCATGTGCTTGCCCGCATTCATCATCGGTATTGGACCTCTTAAGAGATTAAGAGACACTCGATCGGAAAAGGACTTGGCGATCTCTTGCGATTGTAGCCGTCTGACATCGAATTTCCTCACAGCATTAGCTTGTCTTGGCGTAGTTTGGGATATCCGCAACCACACCTTGGCTACAACAAGGTAATGGTCCGAGTCGATGTTGGCTCCTCAGAACGTTTGGACATCCATAATACTGGAGGAGTGTCTTGCGTCGATCGCAATGTAGTCAATGTGGTAGACGGTTGTTTCATCAGGAGTTGTCCCCTTGCGTATAGGACAACGTTTTGTCCCATCAAAGAGCTTGTCAGGGTGTTTCATTTCAAGGAATTACGCAAAGTTGGGTTAAGGTTGAGTTGGAGCAGAATGTTGTAAAATATTTTTTGGAAAGACTGGTGGTAAAGTATCGATGAAATAAGGTTTGACAAAAGACATTACGTCAGTGTTGCGGGTTGACTTACTTGACCAGATTTAGGAATTTATTGTATCATTAAAACTTGGGCGTATAAATGCTTCATACATTGTGAGCGTTCCGGATAATTCGTGTAATATTTTAAGAGGAGAATTTGATGAAATACAGAGATTAAAACCAAATCTTCATGTTGTTCTGTTTTGTTTTCTATTGTAAATAACGTTTAATGCATTTTTATAAGGTTTTATGAGGACCGTGTTGTTATTGTTCCATGTTTAAATTTCAAAATCAAATGAAAAGGTGTTATGAGAGCATAATTCTTATAATTGTTAAATGTCAACCAAATGTCCTGAAATTTTTACAGATAGTAGGAAAAGATTCAGGCTTTAAAACGCTCCAATGATCGGACAAATAGATGGCGCTCTTGGTTGCCACAATGTGTATAGCATTTAAATTCAAGCTGTCGACGGCTTTTTCGAATCTGATAAAAAAACAAATGCAAATACAATCTTTACTCGAAGCTTTGTTCAATTATGATCAGTTTTTTAACATGACCAATGCAGAAAAATCGGTTCAAACGTCTATCTGTTTGACGTTAAGCTTCAAATCAAGATGTTCTTTCATCCAATCCGAAATCATTATACGAGGGCGGGTCAATAAGTCCGTGACTTTTGGATTAAAACACAGATTTTTTGATAAAAAAATAATTTTATTTTTCAACGTAGTCTCCCTTGAGCTCTATACACTTTGTCCAACGCTTCTCCAATTTTTTTATCCCTTCAAAAAAAATGATTTGTCGAGGTCCTCAAAATAGGCCTTTGTTTGCGAGATGACTTCATCATTGGAGTCAAATCTTTTCCCACCAAGCCATTTCTTCAGGTTTGGGAACAAGAAGTAGTCGCTCGGAGCCAAATCTGGAGAATAGGGTGGATGAGGGAGCAATTCATAGCCCAATTCATGGATTTTTGCCATGGCAACTGCACATGTGTTTGTGGTCGACTGTGAGCAAACGCGGCACCCATCTTGCGGAAAGCTTTCTCATGCCCAAGTGATCATTCAAAATTGAAACCACTGAGCCATGCGAGATCCCTACGGCTTCCACAATCTCTCGCACTTTCAATCTTCGGTCGGCCAACACCATATCGTGAATTTTTTCGATTGTTTCGGGTGTAGAGACCTCAACTGGGCGTCCACGACGTTCGGCATCTTCAGTGCTTGTACGGCCACAACGAAATTCAGTAAACCACTTTTTTACCATTGAAATCGATGGTCCAGAGTCCCCATAGTGTTTATCAAGCTTAGCCTTAGTCTCGGTAATGGTTTTTTTTCGCAAGAAATAATGCTTAATAAGCACACGAAATTCACTTTTTTCCATTTTCTCCTCAAATTAGTGAGTAGTCTGATAAAAATAGCTGTCAAACACAAACTAACTGACGCAGCAAGTTTAAATTTTGACAGGAGTCAACTGACAGATGCCTGTTGACAGGAGCAGTGTCGCTGTTTCAGTAAAGAGGTCAGAAATTCAAAAAGTCACGGACTTATTGACCCGCCCTCGTAGCTATTAATTAATTAATTTGGTACACCTTTCTAGTTGCAACATTCCGTCAGGATTCCTCTTCTTGGGCATGTTAGCAAATAATCCCTTTCTTCTATTCTTTTGGAATGGATTTGGTTGTCCATGCCCAATTAATCAGGCGCTGACGGATTGTTTTTGTCCTTACAAAGTCAATCTTACTACTATTATTTCTTCAATTGTTGAACGACCTCTCAAATTTTATTGAGTTTGTGTAAAGAAATCATATTCTCGCTAACTTTTTCAATTTAAAATTTTTGTTTATAACCACATAAATATGTACAAATTCATGTTATTAACAATAGTTTTACTTTTAATGTCTACTTTCAGGGAATATTTTCGGAGTAGATATTGAGGACGAAACAAACGCAAAAATGATTGGATATTGGGATATGTAAGCATAGAGGCTTAAAAAGTATTAATGTGCACATTTATGTTAAGTGTTGGTGCAGGCCATTTGATCTCCAACTTATTCCATACCACCAGGCACACCATATACCACTGCCTTCATTTTTATTACCTTTTATTCAACTGAGGCTATAACACTAAGGCTTTGTAAAGTTTGTTTAGTGCGGTCTATTTTGTAGTGAAAGCAGTAGTAACGTATTCAGGTGACAATTTTTTGACCAAATAACTGAAACTCTGGATAAAACAAGTCTTAGCCGTAAAAGTCCACAGGTTCCCCCCATTGGTGGCAAATGCGTTGGCCGACTTAGACCCATACTTTGTTTATTATGTTGTTTTATTGCAAAGAATTCGATTTTAAGTTTTTTTATTTTATTCAATATAGTCCCGTTTTAGCTTGATACGCTTGTTCCAGCGATTTTCCAACTTCTTGATCCCGTCCGAAAAGTAATTTTCCGGAAGGTCTGCAAAATACTCCTCCGTAGCGCCGATGATTTCTTCGCATGAGCTGAATTTTTTATTGATGAATCATCTTTTGAGGTTTGGGAAGAGATAACAGTCTGAGGGAGCCAAATCGGGCGAACACGGTGGATGCAACAGCAATTGGAGCCGAAGGTCATTGATTTTAGCCGTGGTTGCGATGCTCTTATGCGCCGGCATCATGTGAGGCCGTTTTGCAGCGATTTCGGCCTTCAATCGCTCCAATAATGCACAGTAATACTCGCCGTTGATGGTTTTTCCATTTTCGAGGTATTCGACGAAGAGTATGCCATGACAATCCCAGAAAACCGACGCCATAACCTTTCCGACCCATTGGGCCTCTCTCGGCTGCTTCGGAGCACTCGTGCCGGCTTCAGTCCATGGCCGGGCACTCATTCTGTTCTCTGATGTGTAATAGTGGATCCAGGTTTCATCAACAGTTACCAGTCGACGCCAAAAGTCCGCCCGATTCTGCATCAGCAAGTCCAAACACTCTTTCGAAGTGTTCTCGCGTTGGTGTTTTTGGTCTGAAGGGAGCATGCGCGGCACCCAGCCGCAGGATAACTTTTCATATGCAGAATATTGCCCAAAATATGGCGTGGGCGCTCAGTATTAATCTTTGTGGTATCTGTTAGCTCGCGCACCTTTCCGGTCAGCAAATACCATTTCATGTATTTTTTAGACATTGTCCTCTGTAGGAGTTGCGGCTACCACGAAACACTCGAAACCAATATTTGACGGTGTAATCTGACGTAGCATTAGTCCCATAATATTTATCCAACTTTTATCTTGTTTCCTTCGCCGTTTTGCCTCTCAAAAAATAATGTTTTATGAGAGAACGAAAATCGTTTTTGTCCATACTCAACATGATGCCAAACACGTCAATAACAATCAGCTGTCAAAACAAAACTAAAGACAGTTTTGCACTGAAATTTGGTATGTCTGCCTAAATATGAACGGACTTCAAGGCACCATAACCTTTTTTGCAGTAGCAGCGCATTCTGGCGGTCAAGGAGGTTACTTTTCACCCCACCTAGTATAGTTCTTCGCGTTCTTCACAACATAGCTTTTTTATTACTGTAGGGGCAGGCTTTCGACTAGACCCATGTCGCTCCAATTCTTTCTTGTATCGCCTTTTAGCCCATGCCGACGTTGTCAAGGATCACAGAAAAAGCTGGCAAGAGAACGAGTTTAAAGGGCCAAACAAGATAAAGTTATATTTTTGTTCAATATTTCCTAAAGACGATATCATAATCTAACCTAAATTCGTTTGATAGATCCTAAATATGAGTACCGATATGAAATTATTGGAGATTTTCTTAAATTTGCCCCAGGGTTATTATTTGGTACAAGTATATGATGGAGTTAAATCATGTCCAAAACTGCATAAGTGTAGACCTTTCAAGTTTGCTGGCGATCAAACACTCCTGTAATCTATTGTAGTAGCAAGGCATCAGTAAGTGCTTGTACTTTTCATTACCATTAGGTGGCTCTATTGTCTTATAGTTTAATATGGTGTCCAATACGGGGCCGTCCGGAAGCTTTTAAGCTAGGCACACCAAGATGACTGAGAACTGTTTTTGCTTGAGAGCACGGTCTTAATATACCGCGTTTTTTATACGGCATGGACAAATGCCAATACGCTTTTCGCTAGCTATTGAAACCCATGAATTCTAGCCCATGTTCCAAGTTCAGTGGCACTGTATAGCCTACACATTTTGTTTTAATATTATCTTCAGCATATTCTGTTTCTGAACTTTTTCCTAAAAGCATTAAAGTACATTTGTTGTCTGCTTTGGTTGAAATTCGTACAAAACAATAGAGTTGACAGCTGCCTTTACTGCAACACTCCAAGTTGGTTAAATCTGTATTCTACTTGCGTGCGCCATCTCAGATGCGATCTTCATCTGTTGCATCATCCCATGGGCGGCTTGGCATCTGTTCATATATCATTTTCGACAACGCGCCATAGCAGGAGCAGGAGCAGGACTCTGATGATAAGGATCTTGTCTTATGAGAGGGAGAGAGCTTAGTTAATCAATTGGCTCCTGAGCTCAAGAAAACAGCGGTTGACCAGGGCAATTATGATTCCAGCGCCGATATCGGTGCTGCTTGAAACTGTGGAGACAATGTTATTACCACGAAGTCATAACCCCTACTAGCGACGTGCTGGCCAATCTGTCGGTGATGTGCGTCCTCTTCTGATGGCAGCAAGTCCTCTGTTTTGCTCCTGGTTTTTCGTCATCTTCAGATTTATAGATGACTTTAGATGGGTCTTTCTTTTCTTGACATTGAGGGACTCGGTTAATCCATAATATATCTTGATAAAGTAGCGAAAGTTTTCCATAGCCATTCTGCACAACCTGGTCAGTTAAGGAGGGATGTTATAACTCTGGTTACAAGAAGGTGATCCGAGTCGTTGTTGGCTCATCGGAAAGGTAGAGCATCCAGAATTCTGGAGGAGTAAAGTGGTCAATCTGGTTGACGGTTGATTAATCGGGCGATAGTCAAGTCTCATTATGGATTTTGAGATGTGTGAGCCAAGTTGGAACAACTCAAGTTACAAATGATCAAATTCTAAACTTATTGTTGTGCTATGCAAATTGTGTTTTCGATGACCGGCTCAAACGTTGCTCCCTTACCCAGCCTTGCGCTAAGATCTACTAGCAGAATTTCGGTGACATACCTGATGCAATGCGATTTTGTCAAGTCTGGAATGTCATAGAATATGCCTCTGATACTGGAATCCTTATCATCTGTAGGCTAACAAATGGAAATCAGGCTTATATTTTCTGATTTGACCTTGATACGGATGTTATAAGGCGTTCGCTTACTTAAAACTTCTCGTCTGAGTCTCTCTCGAATCGTAAATCCATATCCAAATAACTGTCGTCTTCTTTTTAAGTAGTTATCGCTGCAGTATATAGATGCCGCATTTTTTCATTAGTTTTTGTTTAGGTTTTGTTACCACGTCAAAGTCAAAGTTTGCAGTTTTTGCCGGTGGTTGTTAAAACTCATAACAATGTGCCCTGGCAATATCCTTATCGAATTCCTCGGTGATGTCAATACGGTCTTTCATTGAGTATCATCCTTCAGTATCATTCGACACAAACGGACCAGATTGGTAGGTATGCCTCCATAAATGCTGTCATACCACCTTGATCAAAAAAGTTCCCGGGATTTATTCAGAAAATTAAAAATACAAGTTTATTCATCTAAATCTATTTTGTCCCCTTAAAAGTTATCCCCATCGATTGCAACACACTTATGCCAGCGCTTGATCCCATTCCCGGAACATTTTTTATATTCGGTTTTCGGTATGTCCATCAGCGCTTCCTGCGATTTTTCCATTACTTCTTCTCGGCTGCTGAAACGCGTTCACCGTAGTGGTTTTTTTTAACTCGACTGAACATAAAGGAGTCACAGGGAGCCAAATCAGGTAAGTTCGGTGGCTGTTGGATGATATTTGTTGCATTTTTCGTCAAAAAATTACGAATAACGATGGCACTGTGCGACGGTGCGTTATCATGGTGCAAAATCCACGAGTTTTCTGCCCACAATTCTGGTCACTTTCGGCGAATTGCTTCACGCAAACGTCCCAATAATACTCTTTGTTTACTGTCTGGCCTTCTGACAAAAATTCATGATGCACTACACCGTTGTAATCCATGAAAACCGTGAGCATTGCCTTCTTTTTTGATTGAAAACGACGTGGTTTTTTGGTCTCGGCTCATTTGGTGAACACCATTCACTTGCCTGGTGTCTGGATTGTATGTCGTACTCATAAACCCACGTCTCGTCTTCAGTAATGATTCTTTTGATGAATTTGCGGATTCAGCCTCGCAAATCATCTCTTTTGCGACGTCAATACGGTCTCTTTTTTGCATGAAATCGAGGTCTTTTGGCACCAACTTTGCTGCTACACGACGGAAACCCAAATCATTAACCAAAATGACTTGGACGGATCTATAGGCAATGTTCAAGTCCTCCGCTATCTTTCTGATGGTTAATTTGTGGTTATTGACCAACATTTCTTTTACTTCATTAATGTTTTCGTCGGTTTTCGATGCCGATGGTCTGCTACTGTGTTCATCATCTTCAATTGACTTACAACCACTTTTGAACCGCTCGTGCTACTGGTAAACGACCGTTTTCTTTAGAGAATCGTTGCCGAAACACTTTTTAAATTTCCAACGTTCGCGCACCATTAAATCCGTTTTAAATTTAATATTGGGTATATAACTTATTTCGTGCGGTTTTTTTTTTTTTTTAAATTTGAACGTTTATTTAAGAAAAGCATGTACAATAGTATTATTCAAAGTGTTGCCCATCTGAAGCTATGACTATTTCCCATCTTTCTAGCAATTTGTGGATCCCATCCTGAAAGAACTGCGCCTGCTTGCCAGCCAAGAATGAATCAAGCCAATTTTTGATCTTCTGCTCTGATGTGAACCGTATTTCAGTGAGGGCGTTCTGCATAGACCAGAACAAATGGTAGTCAGAAGGGGTAAGGTCTGGGCTATAAGGCGGGTGGGGTAAGACTTCCCATCCACTGTTTTCCAAATAGTTCTTAACCGGAATAGCAACGTGGGCCGAACGTTGTCATGATGGAAAATTATTGCCTCGTGTCTGGTCGCATATTCCGGGCGTTTTTCGGCTACTGCTCTCTTCAAACGGATTAATTGTGTTCGGTAGCGTTTTCCATTGATGGTTTCACCCGGTTTTAGCAGTTCATAATACAGCACACCCATCTGATCCCACTAAATACAGAGCATTACCTTCGCGCCATGGATATTCGGCTTTGGCGTTGATTTGGCTGGTTGGCCGGGTTTCACACATGATTTTTTGCGCTTGGGGTTGTCGTAATGGATCCATTTTTCATCACCAGTAACAATCCGATGCAAAAATGACTTCCTTTTGTGGCGTTCCAGCATCATTTCGGACATGCAAAACCGCCTTTCGACGTCTCTTGGCTTGAGTTCATGTGGAACCCAATTTCCTTGCTTTTGAATATATCCAGCTGCTTTTAAACGTTTTGAAATGGCTGCTTGAGCGACACCCAAAGATTTTGGGACCTCTTCTTGTGTTTGGCAACAATCTTCATAGAGTAATCCTTCCAGTTCTTCATCTTCAAACTTTTTTGGCTGTTCAGGACGTTCATCGTCTTCCAAGCCAAAATCACCACTTTTAAATCGTGCAAACCACTTTTGGCACGTTTGCTCAGCTAGCGCAGGTTCACCATAAGCTTCCACCAAAATACGATGACTTTCGGCAGTAATGAAGAAGAACTCCCCGCAAAAACACTTTTTCAGGCTCAAAGTTCGACATATTTGAGTGAAAAAAAATTATTGTTGTTTACGCTTCAAATGAATGACATATACTGAAATGACGTACAATGACAGTAACTTTACAACGCATGTTCCAATGGAATAATACAAGTGATGCCATCTCTTAGCAAGCCGCACGAATTAAGTTATAGACCCAATACAAGTTCGTTGTTTCAAATTTAAATTCATTTCTTAAAATGTAAAAAATCGCCAACACACACAGAGATAGATGTAATCTTGGCTACGTAACTTTTGCAAGTGTCAAACTATGACGCTAAGAAACAGATGCACCAACTTAACAAACAAAAAAAACAGAACTCAAATCGGAACAATGGGAACGCAAAGCGGTGGTTATTCCGGGAACCAAGGTGGTATGCATTCTTCAAGTCAGTATTGAGTTTAAAATCCTGTGTTCTCAGCAGCTCTAGTGCTTTTATTCAGTGTCGCCTTTTATACTTTATGTTTCGTTCTATGGATTGTTGACAATATCGTCATTGATATGACAGCAACATAGGACTGCTTAAAAGGGGAGACTCGATAGTGTTTTGTAGGCCACTTGTATATTTTCTAATTGTGCTGCCAAATATGTTTTACTATCTCGACCTAGGTCATTAAAGAGCAATAATTTGTTTATAACTATCATCACACTTTTAAGATTATTAGATACTGGATCAAATCGAGCAGTGAAACCTTGGCTTCGACCGCATGCGATTTTTTCTCTGTCGAACATGTATAAACCCTTCTTCGATTCAGTAGGCGTGCTCAAGAAATTTGTTTACACCGTAAGTACACAAATTGAATATTGAAAGTATTTTAAAACTTATTATTTCAGAGTGTATCCAAAAGATTCACTTTCGAGGAGAACAGTTTAAATGAAACTAACGACGAAGTAGATACGGACAAAGCTGATGAAAAGAGAAACAACGTGTTCATCGATCAAGCAATCAAGGCTTTTAAAATTGATGAATTTACATTTGACGATATCGCCGATGAGGGGCATATTTTAACATTTGCTGTATGTACTCGTAACAGTGATGGTCTTAATTAATTATAAGTACTGCGACTTATTTTCTTTTAGTCATTTGAGACATCATCCAGCACTATATACACAACTCTGATGAGCCTTGCGATGCATCCTGAGTATCAGGAAAGAGTTTTTCAAGAGATAATTTCAACGTTTCCTGACGAAGATTTCGATGTGAAATATGAAGATTTCGATAGCCTTGTGTATTTAGAAATGTGTATAAATGAGGCATTGAGAACTGCACCGGCTATTCCTTTGATTGCACGTGACACATTGAGTGACATTCAAATACGAAAAAACGTTATCATTCCAAAGGGCACACAAATAATTGTGGACTTGTTTAATTTGCAACGGAATAAGTCGATTTGGGGACCGAATGCTAACCGTTTCGATCCGGATCATTTCCTTCCACAAAATATCAGAGATCGTCATAAGTGTGCCTTTGCACCGTTTTCAAAAGGAAGACGAAATTGTGCTGGTAAGTTGTGGCATCTTCAAGTATAGCTGAAGTCTTCACAATTATTTTCTTGATTTCATAGGTTGGCAATATGCAGGAATGTTTCTAAAAGTATCTTTGGCACAAATTTTACGAAAATACCAGTTTTCAACAACATTTAAATATGAAGATCTGAAGTATGTTTTCAATATAAACTTGAGATATGGGGTATGGCCAAGTTTAGAAGTTCATAGAAGATAAGTTCGTTTTCAAGGTGGAAGTCTGGGAGTATTGACAAAGGAATACAAAAATTCGTTCTTTATAAATTTGTATTTGATGGCTTTGATAGTTTTTTTTTTATTTGAATAAGTAAGTTTGAAGGTACAAAAGATTGGTCCGATAGTGATTCCAATTCCCATGCTATAATGAAAGGTAGGGTAAAAGTGCCGCAGCAAAGAAGTAAGGAGCTGCTCGCAAACTCTTTGAGCAGATAAGAGCGAATATAGAAACATAAGCTTCTCTAAAACAAAAATTCAATTCAATCCAATTAAGCCACTTTTCCATTGGATAGTAGGTACCAGTTAAGACGTAACAATCCATAAAACCAGATTGGTTATGTATATTTTCGTCCTCAAACAACTTAGCTAGGGATCTATTGATTATCGTTTCGAATTAATAAAACTCTGATTTTCGAAAAGAATATCGAAAGGAGGTACGTTAGATTGAGCGTGTCCTAATCGCATTTAGGAATATTGTACACCACCGCTGTCTTTTCATGAAATGCCAAATCCAACAGGTGTACTTAAGAGGTAATCGACTGGAAAGTACTGTTGGAGATTTCCACGTCAGACTACAGAAAAAAGAGATCCGCAGAAAACTAACTGGACGCGTACTAATGGAGGAGCTCGGCATTTCAACATTAGCTCAGGAGAAAACAAAAGCTGGAGGGAGCTGTTAAGAACCTAAATGGTATTTTCATCAAATACTTTGAAATAGCATTTCTAGCTTGAAAGCAATCCTGTGGATCACCCCGTCCTTGGTGGAACGCAGATCTTCAGCGTCTCTATAAAGAAATTAAAAAACTCTTAAACAGTTCATTAAAAAGTAATTTGGTGGTAAAATCAAAAAGCAGAAGCGAAATGTGCCCTTTTATACAGAGTTTTGCAAAAAGATCGGAACTTTTGGTGAAACTAGTTAGCTGGTTAAAGAGGCTGGAAACACTTTCTGATGACACCCACACCGACTAAAACGCAAAGACTCTCCATCTCATATGCGAGGCTCGCTTCCCAAGTAACCATATCAGGAACAGTTCAAAACCAGCTGCTATTAATGAAGTTGCTAGTGAGTTGAATAACACAACACACTGTATCGGTTGTGGTGACGGATGAGGCCATTAAATACGTTGTTATTGTCTATGTTATAATAAAGTATAGTTCAGCCGCTGGAAATTTTGAAGACAATCCTCACTGTCATACCATTCAAAACTCTGCCGAACAGTGAGAGTAACCGTTAAAGCGAAAATTGGAAAAGACGACCATACGGTCGACAAGATGTTCAAACTTATAAGACTGAAGAGCACAAGCATTGAAGCGCACTTCAGAGCTTCCCCTTTCTAAGATGCAACATGCTCACAAACGCGGAATTTCTTGCGAGACTCTGCTTGAAAATCTGGAAGGCAAAATTTAAGCAGTAATACGCGCTTAGCATTTTCATCATATTGAGGGTGCTTTCGGTAACGAACATTTGATGGTACGAGTATGTGTTTTGTAGATAAAGGAAATGGTGGTGAATAAGCCACTGATTGTATTGTAGTGTGAAATTTGAAATTTTTTTCAAAACAAAAAACAGGTACAGAACTAATAAAGTGTGGGCCATCTGTTAGTTTGTTTTTGAATCATACAATGTTATTCTGACACTAACAGGTCGTATGCGCTCAAACAATTTTCAGAAACGCAGTATTATATTTGCGCGGTATGAAATGGATCGATTTATGTTTGAACAATAGGCAAATATTTCCGCTGTTGCCAAAAGTGTACGTCTAAAGCCGAGAACCTCAACGCGCAACAGAACACCAGTCGCACTAGCCTGACTAGAATAAAAATTTCGGATTATTCGCAGGTCTAATTAACTCAGGAAGTGAAGCAAAATGACCACCCGTTTCGGATTAATTATATCTTTGTTTAGTGTTTTGGAGCGCAACCAAGACGAGATAACAGACTTTTTATGACCTGAAATTGAAGATTTGGACCTGGGCGAGCCATGTTCCAACAAGATGGGGCTACGTGCAACACAAGCTATCCAAGTTCGATTAATTGCGAACTGAGTTTAAAAATCGTTATTCACTCGTCTTGGTGATGTTACTTGACCGGTAAGGAGCTATAATTAGATGCCGTCGGACCTTTTTTCTGGGATGCCATTAAAGATCGATGTTATGCGAACTATCCAGATGTGATCCAAGTATTGGGGAACAACACCGCTGAACCCAATTAGGGAGCTTGCATTTCAATACTAGCGAACAAACTGTTCGCTTGTGGGTTCCGCACAATTTTTTCTATCATGATGTAATGGAAGTCACACGGCAGCGTATCACCTTATCTAGTTAGTGACTAACTTTGACAAAGCACCGAGCACTCTCAAATGTCATTTTGCACAGAGACGTGCTTCACAGGGATGGTAATACTACACATGGCTCTATAAATCTGTCATATGCGGCCTTAACATCCATTACACGATGGTATAACAATTGTTAATATTTAACTCATTCTTTATTCAAATCTCTCTTAATAAGCTTAATATTTAGCATACTTTATTGAGAGTCGTCTTACTTCATTAGCTTTGTTCAGTGAGAAAAAACTAGAACAGAACAGCACAAATCTAATTTTGACACTTTTTACAATTGTGTTCTACCTCGAGAGTATGTGCTGTTCCGAACAGATTGGAACAACCTCACTGAACACAAAGTGGAACAGATTCAGACAGAAATTTTTCTCACTGAACAGAAAATCTTGTTCCTTACTGTTCCGAACGATTTGGAACAACCTCACTGAACAAAGTTATTATCTCATGTACGGTTGGTTGTCAAAACTAATACAGTGAATGTCAAACTGTGGGCTACGTTCCCTATGCATTATATTTATATTACAGGTGTTAGGTATTGATTTGGACTTCTTGAGTATTTTCCAGAATCCGCCAAAGTGTGAAGATTTGGTCGAGTGTGGAGTTTCCTGGTCTGAAACTGCACTGATAAGGGCCAGCGCACGCTGGACTTATTACCACGGGGTAAAACTGGTTTTATAGAAGAAGGAGATGAAGTGAGAAGAGAAGACGGGGTAAAATTTTCATTCAGAGATGAAGCGGTTGAACATCGGGGTAAAACCAATACACATATAAGTTGTCAATTAAAAGTGTAAGAAAATTATCAGATATCCTACTACAAGCAAAATCGGTTGATATGTATACATAAACCCCGAAATATTCATCCCGAGTGTGATTAAAGTAAACCAGATACACTGGCTTAACCCCGGGGTAAAGTAAGTGCAGTGTGCGCTGGCCCATATGGTCCAATCAAGTTATTGCCAAAGGGTTTCAGGCCTTCAGATGATGTTGAGGAGCCTACTAGCTTTATTGTAGGCGCATTTGAATCCCAGATTTATGGACCTGGCAAACCATACTGAGATTCCATACACTAGGCTTCTGACTAGATTAAAGAAATGAGTTGGTGTATGCTCTCGAGCTCGACAAAGAATTTTTTTTGCTATATTCTCAGTAGGTATTCGTATATAGAGATGGGAAATAGGACTTTAGATGCGTATTAAGGGGTAACCATTTCAACCTACCTATACAATTGTTGTTGTTGACAGATTTTGGGATACGCGTTCGGCGAATATTCTGGCAATCTCTTGCAATTGTAGCTTTTTCACATTATACCTTCTCGTTGTAGTTTCTCTTTATTGTAGCGCTTGGAAATCTGCATTATTACCTTGCTTGCAACAAGCTGGGGATTCGAGCCAATTTTAGGATACTGAACGTGTATCGCAAAGTGGTCATTTTGATTAAGCGCTTTATGATCGGGGCACCCCTTGTGTATATTAAGATAAGGAAACCGTGTGCTTGGTATAGTGAAATTTCGTCAATAAGTCCAAGTTTATTGCCAGAAGTGTAATCTATGCTTACTGCGCTTCCAAAGAAGTCCTCCTTTCCTATACTGTGGTTATACTCCGGACATTTCTTCTTTATCTTGTCAAGGAGCTCATTGAAACATTCTTTGGTGGCATCGACCTAGTTTTTTGTAGGGTCTTGGGCCAATATTGAGTTTATTTTTGCTAATTTAATCTTGATGCAGATTGTTGTAAGAGGCTCGCTCGTGTGGCTTAATAATTTATATAACTGATTTTTATCCTTATTATGTTTGGCCTATCCATCGCAATTCCTGGATGGGATTGATATCTGGTTGAAAGCCGTCATGTGCCTGTTCGTCATCCTTAAAACAATTGCAAGGCTCATCAACAATAAATTAATTTTTATCGGCGGCTTTCGCTTAGTTGGCTTATACCATTTTTTTTTAAGTTTTTCTATATAAAGTTGTGACCCCTATGACGGCGGGGACCGGTATAATGCTAGTGGCTAAACATGCTACTGAGATTTTAGCCTAAATGTGAAAGAGCTTACTCATGCAGTTACCAGCGATAACCACTGTTTTTAGGTGTGTATTTCCGAGCCAAAAGGTTTAGCCAAACCCTCACCAATGATCGGATAACCACCCATAGTCCCTGTGAAAGAAGTTGCATTATATTCTTTACGCATAAAGAAAATCTGAAAACTGGTAACTCTCCAGACACATCAGTACTAGTTTTCATTAGAGTAAATACAGATTTATTGTGATATCAGCGTACAAATTTTGTTGATTTAAAAGGCCGTAGCACCATCATTATCATCACTGGACACCTTCCAGGCCAAATTCATTCAATTTTGGAAAAAATAGCCGTTCAACATCTTGTGGTAATGTTCTCCATTCACTGTAACTGTCTCTCCAGCCTCATCCTCGAAAATTATGGGCCAATGATGCCACCAACCTATTATCACCCATAATAATCAACCCATGCAGTGACTTTTTTGAGATGCATTGGCATGATGATTTCATGAATCGCGTATGGGTTCTCCCGTACACAGAAACGCTAATTTTGTTTATTTACGTACCCATCCATCCAAGAATGGGATTCATCGGAAAGATCAAATTCGATGAGAAATTATCCTGGCGACCCAACATCCAATTAACAATTCAGCGACGTCTAGGTGGTCCAAAGACTTCAATTGTTGTGTAATTCGGAATTTATAGGCGTGCAAGTGAAGATCAACTTTTAAAATTCGCCGTAAAGTGAGGCCCAGTTGTTGACTTTGGCGACAAATTGAGCTGCCTGGCTGGTTTTGAACACATTCACTCGCAGTTGTGATGTTTTTGCGTGTACGTGGTGGCTGAGCATGCTGATTGAATCGACGATTGTCGATTTCGTCGATTGATTTTGTATTTGGTATTGTGTAACTCAATTGACAAAAATAATTAATTATTGTGAATTGACGTTATTTTGACTTGACATATTATTTGTTTACGAATTTATTTGTGAATTTGTTGTTTATTCGGTTTTCTGTTGGTTAAATTTCATAAATGACATCAACGGAGTTGTATTTTATTGACTCTGATTCTGAAACCAATCAGAATCAAGTCTTAGAATGGGCCAGAAAAAGAAGAATTATCAGATACTTCTAATCCTTTGGAAATGGAAGAAAAAATATAAGTATTGCTTACTTTACAATTTTTTGAAACACTTCCGTTTATCCAAAGATGCATTTAAAGATCTACTGACAGAAATACAACCTAAGTTTAGGGAGAAAGTGAGGAATAGTTCTATTCGAGATGTTGTACAGCTTGCTGCCGTTCTACGATTCTGTGCCCATGTTTCCTACCAAACAAGTGTGGGCAATGAAAACTGTGTTGGAGTAGCACAGTCCACCGTTTCTTTGGTTTTCAAAGAAGTGCTAGAAATGTATTGTACATATGTCCAAAATGGATTAGGTTTCGTTATTCGGAAAATGAAGAACGAAGGGCCAAGTTACATTTCTTCGAAAAAAGCGGAATACCAGGCTAATAGGGTGCGTTGATGGAACCCATATTAAAATTAAGAGAACTGCAATATATTTATTATAATCGGAAAGGTTTTTTATAGCATTAATGTTATGATAGCAGGTAAATAAACAAAATTATTTCCTTCCTAATTCATTTCCATTTCATTTGCATAAATGCGAGATATCCTCGATCGGCACACGACTCTCATGTTTTTAATATGTTAACGTTAAAAACAAATTTGGAAGAAATGTACCATACTGGAGAAAGACATTGTACTTGGTTATTAGGTAATACGAAATTTCTCTTTTTTTTTTTCCTGATAACCAATTTTTCTTGATTACAGGAGATTCTAGATATGATCTGAAACCGTATCTTATAACATCATTCAGAGATCCGGAAGAAACATCGCTGGAAAGCATATTCAACAAGAAACACTCAAATGAAAGGAACATTGTTGAGCGGAAAATCGGTGTGTTAAAAAAAAGGTTTAGGTGCCTATTAAGAGGAAGAGGACTGCAGTCCCAGAAAAGGTACGCAGATTACAAATGGTTGTGCAGCTTTACACAATATTTATGTTAAACATAAAATCCCCAAAGTCGAAGAAGAGGCACAACTTGATGTAGAGAGTGGAGCACACTACAACTTTTATCAATATAGCTACTATTTAATAAAAAAAAACAAAAGGTTTCTCACAACTAATAGAAGTCTTTCAATTCATAAATCACATTCTTGTTTCAAATAATAATAATACTAGGTGGGGTGAAAAGTAACCTCTTTGGGAATGAAAAAGAAATTTTTTTTAAATGTTTTTTTATTTTATTCAATATAGTCACCTTTAGCTTGATACACTTATTCCAGCGATTTTCCAACTTCTTGATCCCGTCCGAAAGTAATTTTCCGGAAGGTCTGCAAAATACTCCTCCGTGGCGTCTATGATTTCCTCACGTGAGCTGAATTTTTTTATTGATGAACCATCTTTTGAGGTTTGGGAAGAGATAATAGTCCGACGGAGCCAAATCGGGCGAATACGGAAAATTTTTTTTCGCTTCATTTTTTTCCTTTTTCGAGGTAGTCCACGAAGAGTATGCCATGACAATTCCAGAAATCCGACGCCATAACCTTTCCGACCCATTGAGCCTCCCTCGGTCGCTTCGGAGCACTCGTGCCGGCTTCAGTCCATTTCCGGGCACTCATTCTGTTCTCTGGTGTGTAATAGTGGATCCAGATTCATCAGCAGTTACCAATCGACGCCAAAAGTCCGCCCGATTTCGTATCAGCAAGTCCAAACATTCTTTCGAAGTGCTATCGCGTTCGTGTTTTTGGTCAGGCGTGAGCATGCGCGGCACCCAGCGGCAGGATAACTTTTTCATATGCAGAATATTGCCCAAAATATGGCGTGTGCGCTCAGTACTAATCTTTGTGGTATCTGTTAGCTCGCGCACCTTCACTTTCCGGTCAGCCAACACCATTTCATGTATTTTTTTGACATTGTCCTCTGTAACCTTGATCGGTCGTGGAGTTGCGGCCACTACGAAACTCTCGAAACCAATATTTGACGGTGTAATCTGACGTAGCATTAGTCCCATAATGTTTATCCAACTTTTCTTTTGTTTCCTTCGCCGTTTTGCCTCTCAAAAAATATTTTTTTATGAGAGAACGAAAATCGATTTTGTCCATACTCAACATGATGCCAAACACGTCAACAACAATCAGCTGTGAAAACAAAACTAAAGACAGTATCGCACTGAAATTTGACATGTCTGCCTAAATATGAACGGACTTCAAGGCACCATAACCTTTTATGCAGTAGCAGCGAATTCTGGCGGTCAGGGAGGCTACTTTTCACCCCACTCTAATGATCAAAAAGCTTCTTATTTATCACTATAATTTAATTGGTATTTCTGAAACTCCAAGATTTGTTGCTTTAATTTAAGTTTAATTGCCCTATCACGTTGGCTACACTTTATTTCGTCTTTATGAACTTTTAATTTTTCTTTTTTTTAAGCTGAAAATTATAACACATCTAGTACTTCTTTTGGTGTACTCTTCTACGTTCTTGCAGCTTTCTTTAAACAACAAAACGTCTGTTACCTTACCGTGAAAGTTTTCCTAGCTTTGGGTCTGCTTTCTTAATAAACTAAGCCCATCCTCCTGTACTATTTTACGCTTCGTTGGTGCTGGGGGCCGTGACGTTTCAATGGTAATACCCATCTCGTTGTTGTTATTATCCTCTGAAAATGACATACTTTTTTCTTTGTAAGACTCATTTCCAGATGGGTCCGCTTGTTTCTCTGGAAACAATTAACTCTGTTCTTGGCCAAATTCAATTTCAGGTGGATCCACGTAGGTATTCATTTCTAAAAGAGCTCTGACGCTTTCCTCTGTTTGGCTAAGCGAGTGAAATTTGTTTGGCCCACCACACGTTGATTTGATCTCCAACTTGTTCTCTGCTTTCTTTAACCCTAGGGTGCCAGCACGTAGCTTGATACAATCGAGGGTTGTTGATCGTCGTACAACTCGAAACAAATCATTATTGGCAGCACGTAACTTGAAACGAGTTTGATTGTGAATTGTACTTAAAAATGTCATTATGATCTAAAATGTGAAGTGTCAAATTGAATATTTATTCATTCCAAATTTTAATATCGTTATTGAAGTTGCATTGAAAATGATATTTTTTGATTCAGATAGTGAAAATGAAGAACAGTCTAGTGCTAAAATCAAAAAAAGGTATTTAAGAGATAATAGCAACCCACTACAATTGACTGAATATGAGTAAGTACTAAGAAAGAAGATAATAACACCAACGTCATTATACTATTATATTTTGTTTAGGTTTGTGCAGCAGTTTAGGGTTAACAAGGAATGTTTCTGAATGATCCTCAACTCATTGAACTTTCCAAGGAACAGTGAGAGTACTTCAGTCGCACCAGTGTTACAGCTTTGTGCAACATTGAGTCTCCTAGCCAGTGGGAGTTATGAAAATAATGTCGGTACGAACGTGTTACTAAGCATGGCACAGACATCCATTTCTAAGTTCTTTCGGTGTACATTGGTGCTTTTAGAAAATGAATTTTGCTCTAAATGAATAAAATTTGACTTTTCTAAATTCCAAGCAAGCAAAGAGTATTTGTTGCCGCAAGGGTTGGCGGCAACTACCGAAAAGCCGCGTGGTTGGTGGCGCGAGACAGTTTGAAGAATATCACCGAATTTGGGTGAAATTTCAAATTTCCTTTATTAAATTAATTCATATTATTACAGCGTTTTCTTTTTTTGTTACTATAATTGCTTACTATCTCTCCTCTGTTTCTTCTACCGATTTACAATTTTACAATTTTTAGTTTAAAATACTAATTTAGGACGTCGAGCTGGCGCAAAAGATGTCAAGACAAAGAACACGATTAGCAAAAAATATGTCCGATTGCATCCAAAATATTGCAATAAATATGGCTGACTCAATTGGGATAAATAAAGATGGTGGCTTCAAATAATACAATGGTTAAGCTTCGTAGTGCTGGGATGCAGGGGGCGCATCTACATTTAAAAGCTAAGGGCACGTTTGCATAGCTACGCGCAACACTCCCCCTCCGTAGATCGACCCTTGCTGGTGACGTCCAGGATGGCTAACTTGATTACAGGCCTATGGTAGATTCCGGTTGGAGTCTGTACCCAAGCACTTCGAACTTGTCCGTCCTTGGAACTCCTCACTTGAGTTACTCGCCCCTTTGGCCAGCGATTTCTAGGGTTGTTCGGGTCGACTATCAAGGCGATGTCCCCTACCTTGATGGGTTACGCGGGACTGACCCACTTTGTGCGTCGGGTGGGAGTAGGTAGGTACTCCGCCACCCAGCGCTTCCAGAAGAGGTCCGCAAATCGCTGCGCAGCCAACCAATTTCGTTTCAGTGTTATAGCCCGATCGTCGAGTACTGCCGCCGGTTTCAATCCGCTAGATGAGCCCAACAAAAAATGGTTTGGTGTAATTGCATCTTGATTTTCCGCGGCTAAGGGTACGTAAGTTAATGGTCTCGAGTTCACAATACCTTCCGCCTTAATCAACATGCTTCGTAGAAGCTCATCCGAAGGATTGCGAGTTGGTGTTATAGTGTATAGCGTGGATTTCATTGAACGTACCAATCTTTCCCAGCACCCTCCCATATGGGGCGCGCCCGGGGGAATAAACTTCCAATTTGTAGTGGTGGCGAAGACTTTTCGCAAATTTTTGCGCTCGATCGCTTGTAAAGCTTGTTTAAGCTCTGTTTCTGCTCCGTGGAAGTTCGTCCCATTGTCGCTGTTGAACTCAATCGGCACTCCACGCCTGGCTATGAAATTTCGGATACATAATATACAGGAGTCGGTCGTTAAAGAGTGTGCAATTTCGATGTGGATTGCCCACGTGGTGAGGCAGGTAAACAGGACGCCCCATCTTTTTTCCGTTCTCCTACCGACGGTTACACTAATTGGACCGAAAAAGTCGATTCCAGTGAAGGAAAAAGGACGACAGAAAGATGCGAGTCTGGCAGCGGGTAACTGTGCCATGATAGGTGGTTATGGACGAGCGCGGTTGTTCTTGCACAATTGGCAAAGTCGCCTGATGGAATTCAGCTGGACTCTTAACCGGCAGATGTGATATCTTTGTCGCAGTTCATTGATCACCGTCTCGTGATTCTGATGTTTATATTTGCAGTGAGCGTCCATGATTATTAGGTATGAGATCGGGTGGGATTTGGGGAGGATGATCGGTTGCTTGGCGTCGTCACTTACTCCTATGGCGTAGCGAAGCCGTCCGCTTGCTCGAAGGATCCCTTTGCCATCCAGAAATGGACATACATTGAAAATGGGGCTGCTTTTCTCCACTTGGCGATTAGCTTTTAAATCGGCAATTTCTTCCTTATATCCGCTGCCCTGTGCTTCTCGGTACAGAGCATCTTCTGCCAGCTGGAGATCCTTCTGAGTCAGTGGTCCTTTTTCCCTATATGATTCGTCACAGGCCCGAGTGTTGTGGATGAATCGAAACGCGTATGCGGAACTTCTGAGGAGTCTCTTCCATCAGAGCGAAAAACAGTTTGGTTGCCTAGCGTGTGTACGTTTACCTACAGCGTTTTCAGCTCTTCGTTCGTAGATTCCTCGGCTCCCGCTTCTTTAGGCCACTCATCTGGAGAAGTTTGGAGAAATTTTGGCCCAATAACCGACCAGAAGAATTGCCTGGTGAACCGGATAGAGTGCGACTCGGTAATACATTTCGCAAGTCTTGCACCTAGGGCTGCTGCCTGTAACTCGAGGCGGGGAATCGATAACGATTGCCACTCTTGTTTTCGCGCCGGCCAAACTGGTTTCGATAGTGCCATTGATGGAAGTTCGCACGTAGGCAACTGCTGCAAAGCCGTTTTCGCTGGCATCGACGAATGTATGGAGTTGAACTTCATCTCCCCATGCTGTAGCATGGATCCCCCTCGGGATCCTAACGTCCTCCACTTCCGGTAAATGCTGAACCCACTTCTGCCATTTGGCGTATTCTGCATCCTTAAGCTTCGCGTCCCAGCCGATGTCAGATCGTCAAAACTTCTTGCAATAGGATTTTCACGTACATTAAGAAATGCGCTAATAGTCCCAATGGATCGAATATGGTCATAAGGACTCTGAGAACCTCCCGTTTGCCTGTGAGAATGTCTCTCTGCTCTGAGTTTGTGTTTATTTTGTAGGTAAAACAATCTGACGAAGTACACCACCACATCCCAAGAACTTTTGTGGTCCCCAGCTCACTATCCATGTTTAGGTTGACTTGATCCGTTGGCTCCGCCTTGAGTGCTTTAAGGACCGTTGAGGAATTGGAAACCCAATTGGGTATGTGAAATCCACCGTGCTGGTGTATGTAACGAATCTCTTGGGCTAGCCGGATCGCCTCACTCTCCGTGGGAACACTATCCGTTAAGTCGTCCACGTAATGGTTTTCTTTTATTGAGCCAATCGGCCTTGGAAATTCCTCGCTAAACTGGTCAGCATTTTTGTTTTTAACAAATTGAGGGGTACACGGGGAACAAGTGGCACTAAAGGTCATGACTATCATGGCATAAGTACGCGGCCAGTTCTCACTATCACAGCCCCACAAAAAACGTTGGTAATTTTGGTCTGACTCGCGTATACGGACCTGATGATACATCTCCATGATGTCGCGCAAATAGCGATTCAATCTTGGCGAAATTGGTAGATCACGGACGTGGGAGGTGCCTTTTAGGAGCACTGAGTTAAGGGACACTCCTTGGACAGCGGCTGCAGCATCCCAAACGATCCTCATCTTACCGGGTTTATTTTGGTTTTCCACAGAAAAGATAGGGAGGTACCAGGAGCGTCCCCTTTCACTTGATATTTCGTCGGGTGGGATTTCCCGAGCATAGCCTTTAAGAACGTACGCCTCGATCTTCTTATGCAACGTCTCCGCAAGGTCTGGTTCCCGCATCATCCGTTTTTGGAGGCATTCCAGCCGCCTTTTGGCCATCGTGTAGCTGGCCGGAAGCGAGATCAGGTCGAATTTCCAAAGAAGCGTCGTTTCGAATCTGCCATCTTTTCGGATCGTATGGGAGTTCAAGAGACTTAAGGCTCGCTGGCCACCGCTAGACAACAACTCCTTTCCATTATTTTGCGTTCCAAAGTTATCGCCACACATATATTCTTTAATCATACGCTGCAGTTCGAGGTTGTTGCACTCGCAGACATGAAAGTTGTGTCCGTTGGCAGCTCTGATTCCCTTACCTGAATCCCCCGAACTTAGTCCATGAATTACCCAACCAAGACGTGTCTTCGTAGCGACTGGGTCCCTTGAATCTCCTTCTCGATATTTTAGTGGAAGTCTCAATTTGGCGTTGTTAAGCCCAATAAGCAGACGTGGCGCAACTTTGCTGTACATTCGATTTGGAGCCCCTTTAGGTGTTCGTGTTTTCTTTGCAGCTCGCCAGGATCCAAAGACTGAGACGGTAGACACAGGTTGTCAACGGTGTGGACATCGTAAAGTGCGTACATCACGGCGTTGCTTGTAATTTCCAGATGCACAACTTCGGAATGCTTCTCGTACCGTGAGGTGTTTCCTGTCCATTTTAAACACAGCGGAAGAACCATCGTCAAGCAAGGCATACGTGCGAATCCGAACGCCTCGACCGTACAGGAACACTGGGACCACTCGGAACAGAACGGAGTCAACTTCAGTCCGTGGAATATTTATTTTCATTTGCGAGTGTACTGTAAAAATTCCGGCTTTGGAAGGAATTCCACTGTTATCCCGTCGGGGGTTATGCAGAAGTCGGTGGTGGCCAAGGTTGCAGCTGCTGACGCCGCAAACTTCCGTCGAGGTGCAAGGCTTACTTACATGTTGCCGTAAACATCGCCGACAGAGCTGGTGTCTCCTGACTTCCTTCCATCTATTCGAGCGACTCAACTACAGAAACTGGTGGCACGCAGCATGCATGCAGATGCAGCATTTGCGTTCCATTTGAGGAGTCTCCACGGTTGATGCTTGGTGATGAGTGTGAAGATAGCCTTGACTTCTTACACCTTTGGACCGGTTCCGCTTCTCCTCGGATGATGTGGTATTCGGCATAACCCCGTTGGCGGCCGCAGCCACTTGATATGCCCACCTACTAAAGTGCGAAAGTGAACACGTCGGTAACATCTGCTTATGAAAAGCCCAGTCAAGACATAAAGCTGGGGGCAATCTGGCTACCAGCTCTTACGGGTTCCCATACAGCATCCTGAGCGTTTCGATCACCTGATGAACGCAACCTGGCTGAATAAGGAGGTTTCTTACTGCGTTACGTGCTTCCCCTTTGAGGGCCCTCTGTAGACGAAAAAGATTCTCCTCATCGGTAAAGCCGCACAATTCGGTGCTCCGGGTAAAGCTGGAGATGAAGAGGGGTCAATCCGCTGGCTTTCCATCGAAAATGTGAAGTTCCCGTGCAACTAATTGTCGCGCCGCTAATTGCTCGCTAGTTAGCCTGGACTGTCGACCGCCCTCGGTACTTGTCTCGAGTGTAGGCGGAGGGTGAGTGTCCATTCGAAAATAGCAGGGGTGTGTCGTAGCCGGTGGGAGTCGCTCGGCTCTTGGGTTGGCTGATGCTGGCGCGTAGTGGGGCGCGGATGGCATGGGGGGCTTCGTTGGCAGCTCTTGGCGTCGTGGCTCACGGACATTGGGTTTACGAGTGGATTCCCAGCAGTTCCATGTTGATGTCTTCCCGGACCAACCATCGACCCTTACTGTTGAGGCAGCAACTTCTTCCGCTACGTCCTCATCACTTTCGGAATCCGCAATCTGACTTAAGAGTTGATACTTCTTATTTAAATATTCTTTATCCCGTTGTTCTTGTAACGCCCTCTCCTCTTCCAGCCGTTGCAGCTCCAGGCGAGCCAAGCTTTTCGACGCCTTCGACGACTCGGAACTAGCGATGCTTCCTGCTTCTTGTTGTTGATGGTTGACTAGAGCAGGATCCAATGATTTGTCCGGCTTCTGCGTTACGTTGGCAATCGGGTTACGTGTCCCTTTCGCTCCTGTGTTCGTGGAGCCTACTATGGCTGAAGCGCGAGCGGCATACAGGGCAGCAGACATGTCGACAGCTGGTTTGTCGGGCACAAAGAAAACCAGGAATCGAAGTTACGGTGTTTGTAGCAGCAACGGAGAGAGTATTTGCCGAAATGGCTACACGGGCAGTTCTTGATTCTATGGTTGATACTACGTTGAAAATGTTTTGTTCGAGTTGGGCTGAATTGGCTAAATTGGCTACGTCTACAACGTTTGCAAAACCCCCCCCTGAAACACTAGGAAACGAACTACCACTACTCTTACCTGTACACATGTCACACATGTATGTCGTTTCTCGAATACGGCTGGCACTGTATTGTACTGGTGGCGCAGGAGATCGGCTCACTCTGGAAGATTTGGCTACTGTGTCACGGATGATGGTCTTCTTTGAAGGCATAGCCGGCTTGTAAATGTCCAAATGTTGAAAGCTCCAATTTAAATTTAAAATCGCCAATAGAAATTTGAAAAATATTGCCGCAAGGGTTGGCGGCAACTACCGAAAAGCCGCGTGGTTGGTGGCGCGAGACAGTTTGAAGAATATCACCGAATTTGGGTGAAATTTCAAATTTCCTTTATTAAATTAATTCATATTATTACAGCGTTTTCTTTTTTTATTACTATGATTACTTACTATCTCTCCTCTGTTTCTTCTACCGATTTACAATTTAAAACACTAATTTAGGACGTCGAGCTGGCGCATCTACATTTAAAAGCTAGGGGCACGTTTGCATAGCTACGCGCAACAGTATTATTATAGGAAGTTCAAGCTGCCGGGAATAGTTGGCTGTGTTGATGGTACACATATCTCCATCTTAAGACCCAAAGATAATGAGCACATCTATTTCAATCGGAAATGGTTTCACAGCTTGAATGCAATGGTGGTAATATAATGTATAAATTAACTTTATACGAGTACCACACTAACATTTAATTTGATTGTACTTAGATTTGCAATCATCTAAAAGAAATTATAGTAGTCAACTGTTCACATGTTGGAGCTGCACATGATTCAGTTATTTGGAATAGCAGCAGTGAACTCGAGTTTTTGAAAGCACAGTATCATGCAGGTGAAGTCAGCACTCGAATTCTAGGTTAGTTGGTTTTTCCTTTTTTTTTGTTTGTGTATCTTTAATATGTAAATTGATATTCATTAGCAAATTGTAGGTGATAGCGGATACCCCTTACAGCCATGGCTTTTAACACCGTACAGGAATGCAGCAGAGGGAAGTGCAGAAATACGGTTCAACAAAGTCTATTCTATAGCCGGAAGCCAAATCGAAAGAATTTTTGGCATTTTAAAAGGGCGCTGGAGGTGTCACTTATAACTTTTGAGTTTCGAGCTCTTAAATTCGTATTTAATTTTCTTCTATTTTAGTATTCAACATTGCTTCTTGTAATCGCAATCTTTGTATTTCGATTTTTTCGTAAAATTCAAACTTCTTCTTTTTTAGTCTATACTGTTTTTCTTCCACTTCAAGTTTGCGTTTTTGGGTCCGCTGGCTGCTGTAAAGCATTTCATAAATCGCATCCAATTTAGTGTTGATTGCCTCTGTGGCAACTACTTATTGCTTCATTTGATTTTCTTTTTCGTTTTTATTGGAGCGCATGTTTCTTCTTTGATTTGAGCAACCTTAAATATACTCTGCATTAAGATTTTAACAATAATTAGAATTCAAAACAATTACCTTCATATTCGACTGAGTCTTTTTCAGGAACGTTTTCATTATTTTTAAAGTTTTCAACTGAATCTTCCCGAAATTCTGGGCTTTTCTGTAATATGTTTCTGTTAGAATTGTTTTGTTGTTCATTGTTTTTGCTGTTATTTTTATTATTGTTTCCGCGAAATTATTGTTACGGGCTCCAAATAATTTTGCTTCGAGCCCGGCACACTCAATAATTTTGTTTTCCAATTCATCGATGTGTTTTTGTATGTAAAGATCTCCGCCCGTGCCTTTTAAGTAAATCTTATTGGTTCTTAGCTTATTTTTTACTTTATATTTTAGTTCATTCACTCCAAAAGTTGATTGAGAAAAAATATAAATAAATTGGCATATTAATAATTACCATTTTCAAATCTCTTTTTGTGGAGGACCCTCTATGTTTAGAGAGCCACCAAGATTTTCCCAGAGTAAATTGCTACTTTTTCTTTCTTGGGCAGTTATAAGTACTCCTCTTGCTAAGTCTTGATGTTCGCTCATTAAATTGGTCAAAATCTCTGTTTGTTTTTTGTTAACGTACGAGGGCGGGTCAATAAGTCCGTGACTTTTGGATTAAAACCCAGATTTTTTGATAAAAAAATAATTTTATTTTTCAACGTAGTCTCCCTTAAGCTCTATACACTTTGTCCAACGCTTCTCCAATTTTTTTATCCCTTCCAAAAAAAATGATTTGTAGAGGTCCTCAAAATAGGCCTTTGTTTGCGAGATGACTTCATCATTGGAGTCAAATCTTTTTCCAGTAGTCTTTTTCGAAGTAGTCGCTCGGAGCCAAATCTGGAGAATAGGGTGGATGAGGGAGCAATTCATAGCCCAATTCATGGATTTTTGCCATGGCAACTGCACATGTGTTTGTGGTCGACTGTGAGCAAACGCGGCACCCATCTTGCGGAAAGCTTTCTCATGCCCAAGTGATCATTCAAAATTGAAACCACTGAGCCATGCGAGATCCCTACGGCTTCCACAATCTCTCGCACTTTCAATCTTCGGTCGGCCAACACCATATCGTGAACTTTTTCGATTGTTTCGGGTGTAGAGACCTCAACTGGGCGTCCAGGACGTTCGGTATCTTCAGTGCTTGTACGGCCACAACGAAATTCAGTAAACCACTTTTTTACCATTGAAATTGATGGTGCAAAATCCCCATAGTATTTATCAAGCTTAGCCTTGGTCTCGGTAATGGTTTTTTTTCGCAAGAAATAATGCTTAATAAGCACACGAAATTCACTTTTTTCCATTTTCTCCTCAAATTAGTGAGTAGTCTGATAAAAATAGCTGTCAAACACAAACTAACTGACGCAGCAAGTTTAAATTTTGACAGGAGTCAACTGACAGATGCCTGTTGACAGGAGCAGTGTTGCTGTTTCAGTAAAGAGGTCAGAAATTCAAAAAGTCACGGACTTATTGACCCACCCTCGTACATATTTTGTTAAACTTTCGTACTTTTTCCGAATAAAAATACCGATGACCATAAGTATTTTCTGTCGAGTAAATGTTTTTGTTTCAATCGTCAAATTCAAGGTTGTGTGCTGCCAAATATGACGATACAATCGAGAACGCTCGACTGAAACAATTTAGGTACTGCCACTCGATTGTTTCGAATTAAATCGATTGTAGCTGCGTTTTTTGCACACATGTTAGCTAAGTTCGCAAAAAAACGACCCATCCCCGCTTAAGAGTTCATCATAAAAACTTGGTAGCACAGACATCTATATGGTATTTAGTGGTGGCTCATTTGTCGCTTGGTGAACATACTTAAATTGTTTTGAAAAAAATTTGTAGGCGAATGGTTGACATTTTTGCTAATTTATCGGAAAAAATTCATCCGAAACGAAGACAATATGATTTGGGAGCACTGTTCTATATCCGCTTAATAGATAGCTGGGAAAAATTGACTTAACGTTGATCGCTATGTTATTGTTGTAATTAACATGCAAATTGCTTTTCAAGCGGATAGCGGATTCGCAAAAAAACACGACTTGTATCACGTTGCGTGCTGGCACCCCAGTTCAAACCTAAATTAGCGCTTAAATACATATATTAGGTATACAGTTTTGTTTCTTACTTTTATCCACTTCTCCCAACTTCGTATTGAAGGTCAATGACTATTTAAGTCTACCGACAATTTTTCCCAGCGCTTTTCTGCCTTTGTTTTGATGCAAATTTCTTTAGCGATATCTGGATTTCCTTTTATATACGCCACTAAAAGCTCCATTTGTTTTTTATTTATTACTTACTTTGCCCTAAAATTGCATTATTTTATTTTTCGTTTGTACTATATTATATTTTTATTAAAAAACTTACATTTTCTGATGAAAAATCCGTTTTAATTTTTTTGAACAAAACGAACAACTGTCAAATCGACAATTGTCGATCACAATCACGAAAACAATACCAAAATTCACAATCGACTGTCAACACTCACAATAAGGGCCATGGAGTTTGACCCAAATAACGAACCAGTTCCTTCAAAACGCTTCACCATTGCATGAATTCAAAATTCACTAGGGTGATTATGTTGACTAAAAAATTCATAAATTTTACAAAATCTTATTTTTGCAGATCGCCTATTTTCGTAATAAGATTGAATAACAAAAATGCTTTGTTGCATGGTAAACGACTCCATGACTAAAATTGCCAAAGATTGTATGACAACCACATTGGATTCAGTAAATGACAGTAGTTGACAGCCAACATCCACACCATCTGTTGGCTCATCCTTTATTATTATATTTCAAAAATGAAAAGGTTTTTAATCCAAATACAGTAATTTTAATAGTGTTTCCCAAGTCCTTAAAATTAATAACACAGGTATAACCTTAACTAAAATTTTTAGCACGTCTATCTTTTATGTACTTGTAGAAGTGGAAGTTCTTCATATCTAAGTGTCAAATGTTCCACAAATCGAAGATTTTCATATTTAAACTTTGTCGTAAATCGATATTTCCTTAAGACTTTCACCAAAACTACCTTTAACATCATTCCGGCATACTGCCAACCTATGAAATAGAGACAGGATATAGGACTTAAGATGCATATTAAGGGATAACCATGCCAACCTACCTATACAATTCCTTTGTCCTTTTGAGAAAGGTATAAATGATGATCTGTGATGTCCAACTAAATTTTCTGGTAGAAAATTATCCGGATTAAAAGCATGTGCGTTTGGTCCCCAAATAGATTCATCTCGGTGCATATTAAAGATATCGATAATAATCTGCGTCCCCTTGGGAATAACTATGTCCTTTGTTAGTGGAATGTCTTTTGTGGTGTCTCTCGCAATTAGTGGTATCGATGCAGCAATTCGTAGCGTCTCATTAATGCACATATCTAGATAGACGAAGTTTTTTAAATCCTCATATTTGACTTCGAATTCTTCTTCGGGAAAGAAGGTTAAGATTTCCTCGTACACCTTGTCCTGATATTGTGGATGCATTGCCATGCACATCAACATCGAGAACAAAGTTGTGGCTGTTGTTTCGAAAGCCTATTCAAAAATAGCATTCTCTGTAGATCATTGTAGAAATGGTAGATCAACCTACTTACTGCAAAAACCATTAAATTAGCTTCAGCTACTATGTCATTAAAAGTTAATTCATTCATTTGATGAACCTGAATGGCTTGATCGATGAATATACGTTTGGGCTTTCCAATATTTGTTGTTTCGTTTTTATTGTCATATTGGTTTAGTTGACCTTTTTCAAAAAGTTTAATTCTGTCCAAAACAAGCTGAAAAACTCGATATTTGAAGTAAGTGATTTCAGTTTTTGCATGTGGGGAAGCTTACCTTGAAAACAAATTCCATGACGATGGTTCGAGCCTCCATAAAGGGCTTGTACATGCTGGTGTTTCGAAAGAGAAAAGAATTACTTAGCCATGGTTTGATCACACGATGACTTGTCAATGCAACGATTCTGAAATAATTGAATTATCAAGTGATTTTCATTCAAGAGCAAGCTTTAACCAGATTTAGGTCCTTACTTTTCCCAATATCCCAGAAATTCTGAATTTGTCTCTTCTTCGAAATCCATTCCAAGAGTTGTAGCTGACAATGCGGAAAAGAACATTTTTGTAAGAAATCTTTCTCAAAATTTATAACAATTATTGTGATTTGCAGAGCTATAAACAGATCACAGTAACCAGGCTAACGTTGTAGCCTGTTGCCTGTAACATATTTCAGAAATGGATGATTGAATCTCAATGGACTACCGTTAACTTGGCAAACATTGACCGATTTCAAATTTTAAACAAATGCAGCAGTTTACCACATTATATTTTTGGAACTTATCTTCTTCATACTCGTATTAGGGGTTGTATTAATTTTTTTTAATTTTCGTGTGGACAATTAAAACAAATAGTATAATTAAGGCTATTTTTTGGCAAAAAACTGGGTGGTCAATGTTTTCCTGCCTTAGGTCTAACTTTGACTACATAATTTCTTTTATAAAGAATATTTGGAATAACATTACTTTACAGTTTTATTTTATTAAGATGTATAAAAATCTTAAACTGAAAAAGGATCACATTCACATTCTTTATAATTAACAAAAAAAAAAACAAAACTTCAGTCGTTATTTCTGTGCGCATGAAATGGCATATATTTGATCCACTGATAGATCATTATAGAGGTTGCGAAGTGAAGGGGGCAAATGGCGAGTTTCCTGCGCCATTAACCAGGATTAGTGTCGGAAAAACAAAACAAGATCTTATCCGGGCTACTCCGACGTATTTGGAGCTCAGGCCGGAAAGGATTTCCAGGACTTAGTCAGGGTCTTGGAAAAGAGATGGTGGCGGACGAGCCCTATAAGGGACAACGGCAGCGCTCACATCCCGGAACGGGTTACTGGCTTCGGTGTAACCGACCCCTCGTCCTAGGGGCACTCAAAGTGGAACTGGTCCTCCAGGTTGGGGGTTGTGCCGCCGGGGTAACTGCCCGGCCATTTAAAAATAACTTAAGTTACGAAGCATCAACAAGCCTCGGATATGGACGGATCTACTGTTGACAACCCACGCAAACGATTTAAGGACAATGAGCTTCGGATATGCACGTGGAATGTTAGATCCCTTAATAGACCACGTGCAGCCGAGCAACTAGCGGAGGCCCTAGACTGCTGCAAAGCAGACATAACCGCCATCCAAGAAATGCGATGGGATGGGCAGGACAAAAAGAAGATGAGAAACTGCGACATCTACTACGGCAATTGCTATCGACGGCAAAAGCAGCGCTTATTTGGATGCGGATTTGTTGTCGGAGGCAGACTTAGACGAGAAGTCCTCAGCTTCCGGCATGTAAGCGAGCGCCTCGTAGCAATCCGCATCAAGGCTAAATTCGCCAACATAAGCCTCATATGCGCGCATGCCCCCACAGAGGAGAAAGATGATGACACCAAGGATGCCTTCGACGAGCTCCTCAACAAGACCTACGAGCAATGCCCTAGCTATGACATTAAAATTGTCCTCGGTGATTTTAATGCAAAGCTAGGAAGAGAGGGTATCTTTGGTGGAACAATCGGAAAATATAGCCTGCACAACACCACCTCCGATAACGGATTTAGGCTAATCGACTTTGCGGCGGGGCGAAATATTATCGTGGCCAGCACGCGGTTCCCACATCTCGACATACACAAGGGGACTTGGAGAACTCCTGATCAATCAACAGTCAACCAGATTGATCACATTGCGATCGACGCAAGACACTCCTCCAGCATTATGGATGTCCGTACGTTCCGAGGAGCCAACATCGACTCGGACCATTACCTTGTTGTAGCCAAGGTAAGGTTGCCGATATCCCAAACTACGCCAAGACAAACTAATGCTGTGAGAAAATTCGACGTCAGACGGCTACAATCGCAAGAGATCGCCAAGTCCTTCTCCGATCGAGTGTCTCTTAATCTCTTAAGAGGTCCAATGCCGCCAGCATCAAGCATCGAAGACCATTGGAAACACTGCCAAAACGCCATCAGAGATGCCGCTTCTGATGTGCTGGGTTTCACTCGTCCACCACAACGAAATCCCTGGTTCGATGATGAATGCCGGTGGGCACATGCAGCTAAGCAAGATGCATATAACGCGGCGCTGCTTAGAAAGACCAGAGCTGCTCATGAGCTCTATGAGCGGAAGAGGAGAGACGAGCACCGGCTTCTCAGGAGGAAGAAGAAAGAGCATGAGAAGCGCGCGATCGAGGAAATTGAGAGATGCTACTCCAGGAATGAGGTTCGGAAGTTTTACCAAAAGGTAAAAACAACATGCCACGGAAACAAACCCCGAATCGAAGCCTGTAGATATGAACAAGGGAACATCGTAGTAGAATCGCAGTCGATGCTGAGGATTTGGAAAGATCATTTCTGCAGACTGTATAACGGCGATGACGGACCAAATACCGCTGTCAGGCAGAATCAACCTTTCAGCCTGGACAATGATGACCAACAATTCCGTCCACCCGACCTGGATGAAGTGAAGATAGCCATATCGAAGCTTAAGTCCAACAAAGCTGCTGGAGCGGATGGCCTGACTGCCGAGCTCTTCAAAGCGGCAGGCGATGACTTGGTAAGGAGCATACACCAACTCATCTGTAAAATATGGTCGGACGAAAGTATGCCGTATGAATGGAACCTTAGCATTGTTTGTCCAATTCTCAAGAAAGGAGACCCTCTGAACTGCGCCAACTACAGAGGCATCAGTCTCCTTAACATCGCATATAAGATCTTATCCGCCGTATTGTGTGAACGCCTGAAGCCGTTTGTCAACAACCTGATAGGTCCATATCAGTGTGGCTTCAGGCCAGGAAAGTCCACCATCGACCAGATATTCACACTATGGCAGATCTTGGAGAAGACCCATGAGCTTCAGATCGATACCCACCACCTATTCATCGATTTTAAGGCCGCGTATGACAGCATCTATAGAGACGAGCTATATAGAGCAATGTCTAGTTTTGGCATCCCTTCCAAACTCGTCCGTCTGTGCAGGATGACGATGGAGAATGCACGCTGCTCCATCAAGGTCGGTAAAGATCTCACCGAGACCTTTGATGTCCAGAAAGGATTTAGACAAGGCGATGCGCTGTCATGCGATTTTTTCAACATCGTACTTGAAAGAATAGTGCAAAACTCACGAGCAAACACAAGAGGCACTATCTTTCAAAAGTCCGTCTAACTACTCGCATACGCCGACGATATTGACATAATCGGGAGAAAGCAGCGTGATGTCAGTGGCGCTTTCGCGAGTATTGAGACGGAAGCGGCGAAAATGGGTTTAGCGGTCAATGAGGGCAAGACCAAGTATATGCTGTCAAGCAAAAAGGACAACCAACACCGACGTCTCGGACAGAACGTCACCCTCGACGGATATAACTTTGAGGTAGTTAAGGACTTTGTCTACCTAGGCTCCGCTATAAATACAGACAACGACACCAGCGCTGAGATCAAGCGAAGAATAACTCTTGCCAACCGCTGTTTCTTTGGGTTAAGAAGGCAATTGAGTATCAAAGCCCTCTCTCGGACAACAAAAGTCACCCTTTATAAGACTTTAATAATCCCGGTCCTGCTCTATGGCGCAGAGGCATGGACATTATCAAAAATGGATGAGGGTGTTCTTGGTTGCTTCGAGAGAAAAATTCTTCGGGCGATCTTCGGTCCCGTCTGCATTGACGGTGAGTGGAGGAGGAGATACAACGACGAACTGTATGGACTTTACAGCGACATGGACCTGGCCAGAAGAGTGAAGATCCAAAGACTGAGATGGTTGGGTCATGTAGAGCGCATGGACACCAATGCTCCGGTCCGAAAAGTCTTAGAATCCGCTCCCGAGGGACAGCGCAGTAGAGGAAGGCCAAGACTCAGGTGGCGCACGCAAGTGGAAGAGGACCTCAGCCAACTTAGCGTGCGAAACTGGAGACAGCTAGCCAGGGATCGAGCTGGCTGGAGAAGCTTGTTGACTGAGGCCCAGGTCCACCCCGGACTGTAGCGCCACCTAAAGTAAGTAGGATAGATCATTCTCGTCCGCATTTGGACCATTGACATCTTCTTCCTTCTCTTCAGGATCGTCTAAATACTCTTCCTTTTTAAAACTTCTGCTTCGTCGTGTATTGAATGGAAGCAGCTTCATCGGCAATGGTTCAACTATTAGTTTTGACCTCTTTTTACGAGTACGTTGACGAACCGCGTTACTATCACTGTGACGCATTGTTTTTAGTACCGATAATACTTGAGATGAAAATGCTTCCCAACATTGGCTTCACTAACATCATCATTCGATGGCAACCTGTTAAGGACTTCCAAAGGGTTGAACGGGAAAATGCCGCATTTTTTGAAGCCTCATTGGCAAATGAATTAATTAATTTCCTCAAAAAATATGGAAAAACCTCTTTCTATAAATTTTGTGCGTTTTTCCTTTGAGAGTTTTTCCAGCTTTCCAAAATGAATCTCCATTTTCGTTTTAAAGGCGCCAAAAATGCCACACCTAAAGGCTGACAAATATGTTTTGAGTTTTTCGGTAAACACACAAACCTTATGTTATTAGATATTGCTGCTTCCACTACCTCAACAGAAAAATGGCTTGCCAAATTATCGCCTATTATGACAAGCTCTTGCCCTAAGTGTCTTGTCTCGGGAATAAAAGAATTAAGGAACCAGTCCTTAAATATAAGAGCATCAGACAGACTTACTGCGGTTGAAGCGAGTTCCGGGAGGTCCACCTTGAACCCACGATTCCCATAAGCGTGTAGCTTTGTACACAACATATGGTGGCAACAGTTTTCCACTTGCTGATCCATAAAATATAACGGATATGCTCGTTTTAGCGCTATCCATCACACGTTCTGGGTATTTTGTACCCTTTTCAAAAACATATTTCCGTGTCCAAGGGTCATCGCATAAATTTGTTTCATCAAAGTTAAAAATTCTATACTTAAAGCGATATAAAGAATAGGTTATTATAAGTTACTTTCCATCATTATTAAACTTAAATCAATTTACCTCTCTGCAGAAAGATATTCCCTACTTGACGATTTCAAAGTAACTTCTAAGTTACTAAAGTACTTTTTAATGGCTTCTGATTTGATTTGGGCCTTGGCGGTCTTGATATTTTGGCATTGTCTCATTGTCAGAATTGCTGCATTTCGTATCAGAAATGATCTGACCAAATCAACACCTGGCATATTGTTATCACCAAATCGATCAACTTTTCGATTTCCGAAATCAAGGTAGTTTTTTGGTAGCAAATGTATCGTTCGGAAATCGAAAGGATACCCCCATTTGCTAATCGTTAAAAGGCCGTTAGCTATTGCCTTTTCTTCTTCATAAGTGAAGATCGTTGGCCTACCCACGCTCTTTGCGTACTCTTTCTTAAGGCGGTTAATGAGAGTCCCTTTCGCGATTTTAAAATCTTGTGAACATTGATTAAAAGACCTCTCTTTTGTTCTTATAAGATCTAGAGCCATTTGCATGTCTTCTTCCGTGGAGCTTTTGTAACGCCTTTCTGGCTTAACATTATTTTTTGGCGGCATGGCGAAAGCAGTATGAAATTCTATTTAAAAAACGCAGGAGAAGAAGTGGTCAATGTTTGGCATATTTCATGTCTAACTTTGACCACCCGGTCAATGTTTAACTGATGTCGGTCAAAGTTAGCCATTTCACTTTAAATATTGGTAAAAATTTTTATTTCGATCCAAAAATATTAAAAATTTAAGAAAAAGTGCTCTAAGCTAAACTTTTCCAAAAGATAACTGATTTAATTACATACTAGTTTAAAAATTTGATGGAAATCAGATCACTAACAATCACAAAATATTTAAAGTTTGGAGCACTCACAAAGAACCGCAAACAAGTACCTCTGACAAATTCGATTTAAGCGCACTTAAACGAACTTTTATCCCTCTAACTTTTTTTCTGCCATATATTAATGAGTAGCACGGACTGAGTATACATTAAACATTTCTTTCTAATTTTCGGTCAAAATTATACCATCGGTCAAAGCTACCCCAGTTGACGGTACGTACTTACTGAAACACATACTTCTGGTGTTGCCCAAAAACTGAGTGTGTTGCTGTGAGATATTACTGTGACATGGAACAATACACGGCTGAAGAAATCATTTCATATGATAAAGCAAAACACCAGCACAATTTTTAGACCTTCCAATGTCACTTTTTAAAGATCTTTCAGTGACGTTCTCAAGTACAAGATTATCATCGCGGGGATCAAAAGAAGCCAAATCGATCCGAAAATGGTGACAGATGGTCAATTTGAAGGGAGAGGGTAGTTTTCTAAAATTCATCGTGGTAATTAGAGATTATGCAATCTCTCTAGCTTGGTGGTAGTTAGGCCGCCTAAAAAAGAATCTTTTGAGATAATGTGTTGTATATCAAAATCCAAGGCCTAAAGTTTATAAAAATTTTCTCAAGCAATTTAATTATGCCTAAAAATAAGATGGATATTGGACGATTTTTACCAAGGAGTCACTTAATGTCCTTCTAGAAAGTGATTTGCTATGTAGACCCCTTAAGTGATTAATAAGACGAGTACACCTAAACAGTTCAAATGAACAATTTTTCATCCTCTCAGGTCAGAAAACAGAGATAATCTGCTTTGGGCGCTAGCAAGTTCGAAGTCATATAAATCAGTCGGCTCAGGCTGCAAATTATTTAAAATATCCGTCATTCCTAGTTATAATCTTGAAAATTGGAAAGAATGGAATTCGATTTTTAAACCCAAAGTTGATGTTACTCGTATTATAGAAGTCCCAAAGAATTTCAGAATTGCTAGTGTACGATCATGCATTTCAAAAAGTCACGTTCCTTTCACGCATAAACATTGATACTCCACTTCCAAACAATATGCTTATTGTGAACGTAAATCTGGGGAAAAGTTAGCTCAAACCATCGATTATACCTTCCTACCAGCAATAAAGACTGAAACCTCACTTTGTGCACTGACTAATCTGCTGCCTACAAGATGGATAATCAGCTCAAAAGCCTGATGGAAAATCTGTTAGTGTAGCCCCCAAATTTGGAATGAAGTGATAAAGGAATGTAAATAATGCTTGGGAACAGAGGATTGCTAGATAACTGCTTTTATAATGAATTTTTTAGGGAGGCACCCAAATATCAACTCTATGTGGATGAGGCATAAACACCACATGCAATCGAGCAATAGATAAAGACCCTTGACTGCTTGAAAGAACTTGTCACCTCTGTCAAGAAAATGCGGTGAAACAGGCCGGGCAAACATGGGATTAAATTGTTTGTCACATTGTATACAAGTACTAGAGTAAAGGTAGCGGAGAACGAAACTGTATGAGCCGAGGCTGACCTAAAATCCCTTGCTGATGACGGTACTCGGTGCGTTTTGGAACTACATCGGGTTAAAACCAATTGAAAAAAAACCAACCACAGCCGCTATGAGCCCCTTAATGGGGGTCCTATTAAGTTCTGGTGTCTCACAAATCGTAGCAACCTTCGGTGGTTTCATACTGAAGATGTTTGCGATAAGACCAGTATTGGCCTACCCTGGGCGTTATATAGAGATATAGAACAAGTGCGACTAAAAGAGGAAGAAAAACATGGCCTTGTCTTTCAGCTTATGTATGGAACCTCAGTACTGGTTGATCCAAGATCTTCCCTGTGGCATTAAGGGAATACCTGAAACTATTACGTTGCCTGGCTTTGGAGCTTATATAACTGACATTTACAGCGACATCGTTCTCGCCAAAAAAGCGATTCTACGACTCAAAAAATAGTTTATTCCTACCCGACAATGCAACGCGGTAGAGGCAAGACCACCCTAGCCAAATAACGCTTTGGATTCAAAGGTTTACTGTTTAAGACCCAGGTCCATTCTGGACTGTAACGCGACATAAGCAGTTATTAAGTAAATTGTTGGCGTAAATGAATTTGAAACTGCAGTGCTTTCTCCAAAGAGGTTATTGGTAGCTATGATGGTTCTAATGTCGGTTATGTTGATATAAGTGCTAAGTGGCATTCATTCATGTTTTATGAATCATGATACCTAAGTTATTGATAGCCCCAGCTTTCTGAAATATTCTTTTAAGATATTCGTGGATACGTTTCTAGAAACGTAACTCAATGGCTACAAAGTCTTAAAGCCTTCACATGCTTTTCCTTGGGAGTATCTTCTAAATATCGAATTGTCAAGTTTAATATTTTCATGGTAGGTGTTCAGATGACATATGCAAAGGCGGTTCCCAAGGGTGTTGTTATGCAAATTCTGTTAGGTGTGTAACTAAATTCTTGCTGGCTTTTCGATTAAAATGCATCTTTATTGTGAAAAAATGGTTACAAATGATTCAAAGTATTGATCATGGATAGCTACAATTTTTTCCCATCTTTCTGGCAGTGCTCAAAAACCGTTAAGGTAGAAGCGTTCATCTTTTGAGGCTATCCACGAATCAAGCCATTTTTTGATGTCTTTATATAAGTGGAACTTCTGATCAGCCAGACCATGTGCCATATAATGGAGCAAGTAATAATCGGACGGCGCAATATCTGGTGAATATGGCGCTGGAGCAGTTGTTCACAGGCGACGCTCAACGTCCATTGGCCTCAAATCATGAGGAACCCAAGTTCCTTGTTGTTTTTGAGTTATTCTCAACACATGCAATCGCTTGGAAATGGCTTGGCAGGTAACTCCTAATGCTGAAGCAAGTTTTTTTTGCATTTGGCAGGGATCCTCATCAAACAATGCCTCCAATTCAGCGACTTTGAGGGATTTTGGCCTTCCTTCACGCGGACGGTCGTCAACATCGAAATCACCGTCTTTGAATCGATGGAACAAATCACAGCACGTTGTTTCATTTAGAGCAGCATCTGGGTGAACTTTTTGGAGCTCCCGATGCGCTTTAGCAGCCGTTTTCTTCGAATGAAAGAAGTAAACCACCAACACTTTCCGCAAATGACGATTATTTGGCACAAAATCAAAGATTTTCACTCAATAAAAAGTATATAACAAATAAAAGTATATAACCGTGTCAAAACGGTTTGTTTACCAAATGTCCAAGCTTGGTTCATGATGTTTTGGATATGTCAAAATCGACCAGCTGTTACTGCTGGAGCGAGCCATCTATTGACAAACAGCGCGAACTTAGTTGCGCATTGTACTTTGGTTTTTTACTTATCTTTTCGGACATTGGTATTGATGTTCTTAATCACAATTTTAAAACCAGTTGAACCTCTCTTTTATCGCGTTATCTTTTATCTCTGTGAAAGCAAGGGCACATATTCAGAATTTTGTCTGAGTTGTTTTATAAACCGTACAAATATTGTTTATGCAGATTCATTCAGAATGCCAAAGATTTCATCCGAAGAAAGCATTTTTTTTTTCAGAAATGAGTGTTCTATCTGAGTTTAGGCTCCTATAAAATGAATGCCATCTTTCCTTGTTCTATAGTTGGACTGTATACATTAACTTTAATCAGTTCTGTGTACAAATTGTAGTTGTTCATTTCTTGCTTTGAATACTTCTAAGCTATTCTGGTCATGAAAATTGTTCAGATCCCCAAGGTTGTAGTTTAAAACTTTATGAATGTTTCTTACTTGGCTATCTTCGCCTTTGTAATAATGCCCGCTGTGATCGCTCAATCTTAATTACAAGTTCCGGCAATTCGGCATTTCGATTTTTGAGGTGCATAGCAATTTTATAGGGAACACAATGACTTGGTATGATAACATTTTCAAGACATACTCATAAGAAGTCTAGCGTAAACACATTGATAAGTGGAAACTCAGTTTACAGGCACAACATGTAGTTTGATGTATTTATTTTCTGGCAGTTGGAATATTTTCTTTAGTACGAGTAAGTATCTCAAGAGGTCACCGTTTTCTTTAACCCAGTCACGTGGAAACATACAAATTCATTGTAAGTGTGCCACTATTGAAATCGGAGTAATGGCCCTTTACCATTAAACACATGGCGTAAGCAAGATGGGCATTACGAATGCAATAATTTGACACAATGGTGTCACATTTGAGGGCACAATAGCATTGCTGCCATATAGCAGTAGTGTTTCGGCGATTTTCTTTACATTTGTGACGAAGACGAATGAAAACAAACACCAGAAAATGCCCGCTCAGTAGATATAAATCGATGGTTTACTTTCAAGAATGGTTCTTGAAAACCGTTGACGTAGAAATCGGAATGGATTTGGTATGTTGCCAGAAGTTCAGTTTAATGCCTCACTGTTCATGACATAATTATTAGCTATATCGGCATATAATATATATAATATTTAAGCTGTGTTACTGATTGTGATCATGATTCTATATCCAGAGAAAACAGGTGAGTTATATCCATATAATATATTATATGTACTAAGTTTTCTTTTCGGAAAATCGATAGCGAAATGACTGGGTATCATACGGTTAGGTACAAGTGGCGTGCGATGCCTAATGCTGTAACTTTAAACCTTCTCGTGGCAACCATCGAATGTTGGGGAGGAGAACTAAGTAATTTAATTAGCATAATACCGGAAATAACTCGATCTCTGAAGTAGGATATACATACTCGTATATCATATGAAATCATGTGTCTAACTCAACGATGGCATCAACAGTCACTCAGTTAGTTAATTCTTCAGATTGGGAGCTGAGATCATCAAGAATTTCTTGGGACTGCTCCGGGTGATAAAATAGACATGATGTTGGATGATCTTACCCAAATGATGTTACGGGCTCTGGAATATTCCACTCGTTTTATTAAGGATTCTCAGAAGCGGCTTGAAATTCCCAAGCCTTATTAACAACAACCTTCAATAAGGAACTACTGTTTAAGCTTCAGCTAAAATGAACATAGAATATTAGGAGGTAGAAGAGACCAGTTGCAGCAGAGCAACTAGCGGATACCGTAGACAGTTTAAAGGAAGACGTCACCTATATTCAGGAAGAACGATAGTATGTGCTGGAAAAAGTAGGACGAACAACTCCACATGTCCTATTAAGAGCTTAAGTAGCTTCGTATGCAACAGACTAAGGGAAGGGCTTATGAGTGTTCGCCGTTCGTGAGCGAATGAATTGTAACAATCGTAAATTAAAAAAAAAAAAACAATGCTACCGGAGTATATATTTACGAATGATGATCTGAGTAATGCAATAAAATCATTTAAGGCGGCTTTAACGCGAAAGAAGAATCCAAAGGATATATTTCACTGACTTTGTTGTAACAGGAAATATAATTGCTTATAAAACAGCTAACGTAATTTATAATATTTCGATCGACCCGCTAGGAACTCAAAGTATTGTTTTGGGTGTTCGAAAATTTAATGCAGAACGTTTCGTGCAGTACATTGACTCGGACCTAGGAATATGAAAAGGTTGCAGCAAAGATATTCTTCGGATATTCTAGACGCTACTGAGAGGAGATCTAACGTAGAACAACAATTGTTACATGTCGACTAAATATTTACCGATCGTCATGGTCTTATCAATGTCTCCACAACATAACTCAAGTGCTGACTATCATTGGCAATGCTAGCAAAAATAATAAAAATATACTGCAGCTGATATGTAAGCCGTATAGACTCGAGTACGCCAATAAAATATCGCGTTTGGTGAAGAGTGCAGCCAAGTTCATGGACCGAAAAAGCTGGCCTAAAAGGCAGTACTACATGAGACGACGAGAAAAGTCTCTTGCGCTTTCAGAGCAAAAGAGGAGGTGAACATATTCTTTTTTTCAAAGAAAGCAAGAAATAATTCAAAAAGGTAAAGAAATAACATGAAGGAATTGGAAAAATGCTACTCAAAGTAGCACGTAAATGTAAATGTGTCAAGCCAATCAGACCAGACATATAGAAGGAAGTTAAGCAGAAGAGTCATGCTCACAGTCACTCTAGGATATGAAAGAACCACTTCTACGGGCTTCTGCCTTCATTTAAGGGAGAAGCTAATCGCTCATCTTGTGCGGAGAAAGTTACAAAGTTACTAACCGACTTAATTGAAAGACGCATAGCAATATCTGATCTTAAGCATAAAAGAGTTGCTGGAGTTAAAGGCCTATCTGCTTTTAAATGCTGCAGGATATCCCTAGGTATAGAGTTAGGTTTTATGGCAAAAGAAAATGCTCTCTGCTCTATTTACTTCACAAGCAATCTTCCCACTTTGATTTAGAAAACAAAGATTGTGAACAAGTTGCTAGGCTGTCATATGACTTCTTTAACATCATACTAGATAAAATTTTGATGGTTAGACGCTGAAGGAAAAGGGTGGACACTGAGATGTGTTATCTTAACGATGCCCGGTGTTATCTTTAAGCATTCATTTTGTTTATTTAATCTCCACATAATAACCATTGGGAAGTGGTCGATATCCATCCGCACTCGACTTTCCAAACTTATAAGCGCGAGTGCTGACCAGCAGTAAAAAATACAGGCACTATTTATAAGACATCGGATGAACTCCCCAGATGAAGTCAACGGTAAAGTAAAATTCTGGACATACCAAATAAGACCTCATCTACTCCGACAATATTTTAGCTCAGGCCAGTAAGAGACTAATTCAGTTTAAGAGATTGTTGGGGATGGGCCCATAATAGAACAACTGCGGTAATCAAATTCTCGAACGGGTTACTGGCTTCGGTCTAGCCGACCTCTCGTTTTAGGAATTTCTAAAGCAGAAATAGCCCTCCAGCTTGAGGGTTATTCTGCCGTTGTATTATCTGCCCGGTTATTTTCGATTTTCGAGGTCAATGCAAGAACTTCCCTATCAGGAAGTTAATAAGGACAACAAGCTTCAGATCTCTACTTCAAATGTCGCTTAAAAGGCCAAAAAAATAGCGGAAATTTTAGCGCAAGGTTAGGGAGAAAGGGCATTTTTGGAAGTATTGTCGGAAGGTATGTAGGTATAATAGAATTAGGCTAATCGACTTTGCGCCGGGGCAGCAGAACATTGTCGTAGCTAGCACGCAGCTCCCACATTTTGATATTCACAAGCGTACTTGGGTACCGTCAACCAGATTGAGCACATTGCTAACGTTCCGGGGAGTCAACATCTTAACGGACCATTGAGTTATTGTAGTTTAGGTACGGCTGCGGCTATCTCGAACATCATTTTTTCCGTCGCCAGCATCAGGTATTGAAGATTAGAGACAACATTTTTAAAAACCTATCAGAGATGCCGTCTCTTGCTGGGCTTCACTCCTCCATCACAATGAAATGTCCGGTTCGATGAGGAGTGCCTGCAAGCACATGCATTTATGTAGCAGGGATATGAAGTACGAGTAGCGTTGCATAGAAAGGCTAGAGCTAGCTACTCACGAGCTCTAGGAATTAAAGAGGAGAGATGAAATCGACTTTTCAGGAGGAGAAAAAAAGGGATGAGAAACGAACGGCCCAGGAAATTGAGAAGAGCTATTCAAGAAATGAGAATCGGAAGTTCTGCCAAAAGGTAAAAGAAACATTCCCCAAACCGAAGATTGTAGAGAAGTCAAACAAAGCTGCTGGAGTGGACGGCCTGACCCCTGACCTCTTCGTAGCAGCAGGCGATTACTTGTTACGACGTGTCCACCAACTCATCTGTAAAATATGTTCGGAAGAAAGTATGACCGATGAATGGAACCTCGGAATTGTTTGTTCGATCACCAAGAAATGAGACACTGTAAACTGCACCAAATGGAGTTCTTTACATTGCTTTGATTATATACTATATAATTCGATTTTAATGAAGTCATATGGCTCTATAGACTTACCAATAGATGATTTAAGCCCCATTTCGAAAACAAGCTGCTGGACATTGATTTCACCGCAACCAACGTTTTGCTCAAGCTTACGGCAAAGGTCATCTGACAAAGTGTTGAAAACCGGAATGAATCCAAGCAAGACTTTGTGATTAAAGGCCGGATTAAGATGTTTGCGATGATGATTCCAGGTTGGAGCTGAAAATACGAAAAAAAGTTTAAAAAAGTTTTTAAAGATGAGAGACTAATAGTTGGCATACATTTGCTTGTCAGAATTCCTTCTCCAATCACTTCATTCATTACATCATAGATAAATGATTTATTTAAACAATCCGGGTTGTTAAGGATTTTCTCAGCGGTTTGTGGATCCATTGTATACAAAATTGGAAACGGTCCAAGCCAGGAGAACAACGTCTTCTGTTTATATTTGGCAGCATAATTTGGAAATAAATAAAGAACGTCTGAAAGTAAGATTTATCGAAATTAAAGGTATTTTAATGTTTTCCATTTTCAAACAATTGTTTTATGGCCTAAGGGCCTGTAGACTTTCCATATTAAAATGTATTATGCCGGTGGTAGGAAGATTATAATGAAAACATCAAACTAAATGCCAAGGATGGTTTTGCTGTCAGCAAATTTGGAAGGAGCATTTCTGTAGACAGTATAACGGCGATGACGAAACTATTACAGCTGTCAGGCAGAATAAGTCTTTCAACCTGGACGATAATGACCAACAATTCCGTCCACCCAACCTAGAGGAAGTAAAGACAGCAATATCTAAGCTTAAGCCCAACAAAGCTGCTGTAGCAAACGGCCGAGCTCTTTAACGGCAGGCGATGTCTTTGTAAGCAACATGCAACAACTCATCTAAAATATGGTCAGACGAAATTATGACTGATGAATGGAACCTCAGCATTGCTTGTCGAACCCTTGATGGCAAAAAGGATTTAGACGAGGCGATGTGCTATCATACGATTTCTTTTATATCATTCTTGAAAGAATAGTGCAAAACACACGGTCTAGCACAAGAGGGACTAAATGTCACATAGAGCTGCCAAGCATTATTAATTTTCAATACACTTTGTTTTTTAATCATCGAAATCGAGGCTCATCGAAGACATCATCAGCAATCTGAACGTGCTTTTGGCGGCTGTGGAAACGAGTGTTGTCATCTTCAATTTATCGATTTGCAACGTCTGTAACCCATCGTGAACAGCCTGATTGTCCCTTATCAGTGCTATTTTTAACCAGTTTCTGTTCTCCCCTCTATAACTTCCTAAATCTTGTGCTATGTGTAGGTAAATTGTCACAATTTGAACTTCAGTATTCATCGAAGAAGGAGTTGTTGCCGGCAGATAACAGCATGTTTGAAAACGAAAAGAAAATTCGGATGCAGGATATTCCAATATTTTTGTTTTTTTTTTGATAAAAGCGACATGACAAATCTACTCATTTGAAATTCTGTGTCCTGAGTCACACACAATTTATCTTCACTTTGAAGTCCTCGAAATTGTGTCTTCAAATTGCCCCGTGTGTATCTTTCTTGAATGAAAGAATTGTGCGGAACCAATAGGTGAACAGCGGAGGCACAATCGAAACCGACGATATCGACATAATTGGAAGAATACAGCGGGCTGTCACCGTGTGTAGCGATTGCATGATGTAGGATGCCAGGAAATTCAGCTTTGGAAAAGCTACTTTTCTGGCAGAAGTGCATGTGCAACGAATGCAGGTGGTAGTGAAGGAGTGCGTGTGACTATGGAGCGTGGATGTCCTCAGGGTTCAGATATCCGAGACCTGCAAGTGCTGCGTATATGGGGATGACCTGTAACTCATTCTTGAGCGGCACTCCAGGAGAGCGTTGAAAGAATTGGGAACCAGGGTAGTCCAAATCGTATCGGCCTGGAGCGACAGTGTGGGCGTCGCCGTATCAGAGGAAAAGTCTGAAATGATGGTTCTCAAGGGAGACTAATTAAAATGACGACCTCCCACAATCCGTTTAAATGGTAAGACCTTTAGTTATGTGACGAAAGTCAAGTATCTGGGTATTACCATGAGTGAGAAATTGACCTTCTTACTACATTTGGAAAGAATCAAGGACAAACTCACAAACGTTGCGGGTCAAGTGAGGCTCATTATGCGGTCTGACTGGGGGCTTAGTAGGCTGTTTACCAGTTTGCTGCACTGTCTCTATGGAGGCGCTACAGGTTTTGTTGGGAGTACTATTAAGAAAACGTGACTGGGTGTCTGATGATGGAGTCAACCAGATGTTAGACGAATGCGTCATATCTAGAAGGCAACCTAGATGGGACGATAGCGAAAATGGCAGGGTTACTTACCGCTTCCTGAACGGATGTCTTATTCATGCGAGAGCGGCATGAGCTGAGATTTTATCTCAACTTGGGCTTTCTTCTTACCGGACATGGTTCCTTTTATGCATTTTTGCATAAGAGGGGTCTAAGCCAGGTGAAAGGCTGCTCGTGTGGAGCTCCTTTTGAGGACTGGTAGCACGTTTTGTGTGAATGGTCTTTGTATGATGATGCTAGGGATCTTGAAGCTATGGGCGTAGGTAGCGAACACAGTGTTCACTAGGCGTCGAACTAGGTAGCTTTACCTTGAAGCTCAGTGAGCAGGGTAAAAGGCGGCCAGTCCTGGGTAATAAGGGGCCCCACTGGAAATAACCGTAAGGTTGCGAAGCTCGACCGGAGGCTATATTCTGGTACCACGGGAGGTCAGGAGCCCCCGGAACTAAGTTTCGGCCTGACCTAGGAGTTGTGGGAGTATCGTGGTGGCTGTGGTTTATACCCAAATTCGCTGGGAGAGTAGGCCAAGTGGGGCTTGGACATCACATGGCTGAGTATATGTTGTAGCATGCTACAACCTGTGCTCAGCAGTTTGATGGCCGCGGCGCTAATTGGTCTGCTCGATGTGGAGTTGCATTGCAACCGGGTGCCATGACCCACAGAATGGCAGAGGTTTTAGATAGGCCTCAACCCTATACCAAGGGAGAAGATCGTGCCTTACATACGACTTCTAGTAGGTACCAGAGATAGTATTTATCCTATCCGAAGGGCGTTGATTGACGTATTATTTTAATCCTGTTATGAGCGTAAGCGCTCCGAGAGATAAAGCCTTCATGGCAGGTTTCCACGTAAAATACAAGAGACGTTCTGTCACCGTGTGTATAAAAAAAAACCTACCAAAATAGGTTAAGCTGTAAATGAAGGCAACACAAAGTAAAGGATGTTGTTTTAGGGCTGTACTAACTTTGATTAGAAACAAAACGCATGAAATTTCATTACCTCTTAATGCGCAATCGAGAGAGTGAATTGTGCAATAAACACCACTTCGAGCATATGCCCGCCACGGCTAAATCTGATGAAGAGAGACAAGTTTTTTTTTTAATTCCTTTGTTCAAGCATTTTTGGTTTTATGTCCTCAATAATTCGAATAATTTTGGCTTCCAATGTTGTTGGTTTTTTAGCGTAGACTTGTAACTTCATGTAACCTCAAAGAAAGTAATCAAGAGGCGTCAGAGCATAAGATTGTTATGCGAAACTATGCAGTCATCGAATGCTTATTTTCAATATTCGTAATTTGATTGTTTCGTTTGCTGTATGGCACGTAGCGTAATCCTTTTGGCATTACATCTCTTCCACATGCATACCATTCATTCTGGGAATGTATGTTCCTGTTTCATTTTTGAAAAGAATATGCATGTTTTAGAATGTAACGGCCTTTCGATTATCGTCGCCTAAAATTCTACAAATTTTCTTATAGATGCATCCATTGAGCCAAAAATTAGCCTCATCACTAAATACAATTTTTTGATAAAACAGTTGCTAGTTGATATTAGTCCCATTCGCCGAAATTACGACGCTTCGGCTTCAATACTTGCACAAGCGGGGTCTTAAAGGCCTGCAAACTAAGACCTTTGGACGAACAAAGACCAAGCTGCTGTGATGAAAAGGGTGTAATATTCTCTTCAGAACGCACTCTTCTTATGCATCTTAGGTTGGTTAGGTTAGGAAAAATAGGGTGTGCCATAAGACACAGTCACTAGGCACCAAAACGGGCCCATCGCGATCCCCTGTGGGTTCAGTTTAAACCAACTCCAATTTGCAGAAAACCTAAACTGTTTTCCTATTAAAGCACCTAATTTCTATACAAAAGCCAAGAAGGCCTTTGAAATCCGTATCGTCTATTTCCTCTAAGTTTTCAAAGAAGTATTTTCCTAAGATTTTCCTTCGGCTACGCGATATTGCCTCACATTCACACAGTATGTGTGTTATGTCCTCAACCGCTTGTAGATCCCCGCAGAATCTACATGTGTCTGTATTTGTCAATTTTAGTCTCTTTGCGTGTTTCAGTAGACAGTGTCCTGTCAGTATTCCTATAAGCGTCCTAAGTTTATACCTATTCAGCTTAATAAGCTTCCTAGATCTGTTACCGTCGAGAAGTGGCCATAGAGCCTTTGTCCTTCCAGATTCGACCACCTTATGCTGCGGCCTTTATGGTCTTTTCTTCAATAGTGCCCCTTACTGTGCAGAGGGGTTGTTTGAAATCAGCAACCTCACTATTGTCGAGAAGCCCTCCTATTATGCATCTTGGTGCCACTGCATCTTGAAATGAAAATGTTGTGCGAAGACTGTCAATAATAGCAGCTTAAGATGGTCGACAATGTCGGGTGTGATATGATGCAAGTGCTCTATAAGTTTGGAGGACAGAAACACAACTTTGGAACCAAAGTTCTTATTTACGTTGTTGAAGCATGCATGTCATCAAGATATTGAAATTGCAAAGGAAAACGAGAGTGACAGTTTGCCATCTGACAATTGGTTTGACAGATATAAATGTCTGAAGTTAGTACTAGAGGCATACAACATTGATTCAAAATTGACAGGTAATAAAGCACTTTGTCTACTTGGCTCTTAAATTCTGCCAACAGCACCGCCGCAAATAGAGCCTAAGCATGTACTCTGTCAAAAGTGGATCATGATACCAACAGTCGTTTTAAGAAATAATCCTTTGAAATATATTCCGCATCGTTTGCGTAAGGACTTTTGAGGAAAAGATTCAACGACGACGGAATTTAACCGACGTGGAGCGCGTTGCTGGGGGTAGTTAATCAAAGACCAGGTTAACTGGAGAGGCTTGTAACTTGAAACCAAGGTTAACTCCGAACTGCAGCTCAGCCTTAGAAAATAAGTAAGTAAAGATCTTCGTTTTGAGACTTATGAGGTCTAAAATGAACTGTTAATCTGTACGCCTGGTTCTTATTTCTTTAAGAATGAGGCCGGAGCATAAGCTTCTGTCAATAGACACCGGGACTACGCAATTATCATAGATTTCTCGTTCGTAAAATTTGCGTTAAATTAATGTGGAAGAACTGCGGTTCGAACAGGATGTTGCTCCACCCCATACTACCAACAAAACATCGCCGCTTTAGGAAAACACAATTTGGTAATAGAGTCATTTCAAAGAATTGACCGATAAATTGGCCACGAAGACCATGCAATTATTTATGCCGATAAATCTGCAACAATTGACGCTTTGGAGTGAAACATCGTTCGCGTAATAGGTAATTGCTTTAAGTGCAGTGGTAAAAATATTTGCATGTGCGAATTATTCTGTTTGAATGGAATAATCTTACGAATCAATATAATAAAACGTCTTCCGGTAAATTTCTTTGTGCTTTATTTAATAAAAAAAAAAAAGTCTAAAGCTCTTTATGTCGTAACCAATTCTCGGAACTATAAAGAAATATCCGCCCTCAAGTGAGTTAAGAAAATTGCATTGATCGCATTTCAATATTAGAAAATATTTGCGTTCTTAACAGAGGTAAGAAACATTTTGTAAAAATAGTCTTAAATTGAGAAGAATAAAGTGCGGTTCCTCGAAAAAATTATTTTGTCGCATGTCAAACGAAGTCATTCACTTTTTGTATACAGAATTAAGTTCCAGTCGAATGGGCATTTTGAAATTCATCAAAAAACTGGTATTTACTGCAGAAAGGTAGTCCGTTCGCTGTCGTGAAGTAGGAATTGAATGACTTTTTGTGATATGTAATCCCCTTTGCCATTGAAACGAGATTTCCAATGTTTTGATTAGTTCCGTTTTTTTTTTTTATTGTAAGATCACGTTGACATTGACATTGACATTGACATTGACATTGACATTGACATCGACAATAATTATATTTTCATATTCGTAGATCAATACAGCAACATTTGCTTTTTTCAATTGAGGACTTTAGTAGGTTCTTTGCATAAATGTGACTTTTAACATGCATTTATCTGCGCGAATGCTTCTCCTTAGTTCCACTCGAATGTACCAATATAGTTTCTAGGAGTAAACTTAATCCTATATGAAGTGGAAGGAGGCAAATTTCGTGTTTGCAAGTACATTGAGGCAAGTGGCAAAAGATCTGTCTAGCTGGGGAGCCATGTTGATTGATGTTGACTGTTGCGATTAATTGCTTATTGCTAATTGTTAATTGCCTTAATTCATCATCACGAAGAATATTTGCTGATTTATAATCATAAGCATTATGGGTTGTATAGTGTCTTGTCAAATTGACACAGGTGCTCTGGTAAACATCATATCCAAACAACTCCTTCAATAGATGTGCGGAGATGAGGTCAAACTTTTTCCTACTTCAACAAGGATTATGTCATTTAGTAAGGAAATTTTCCATTGGTTGAGTGCTGTAGAAATAGGGTAGGTACTGAGAGATGTCAACCTGGCGATATCTAGTGTTGCAACTATCTTCTTCACATCAATTGTGCTTATAATACCTCCACGTGGTAACCCGCGGGGTGCTGGTCAATGTCCATCCGGACTGGACCTGATAAATTTATAAGTGTGAGTGCTGAAAAGCAGACAAAAAAAGCAGCACTATAAACGGGATAGCGGATGAATTCCCCAGATGGAATCAACGGTGGAAATAATCCCGAAACAAATGAGACCTTATCCGGGCGAACCCGACGTATTTGGAACTCAGGTCGGTAAGGATTTCTGAGACTAAGTCAGGGTCTTGGAAAAGAGATGGTGGCGGAAAAGCCAATAATGGACCAACGGCAGCAATCACATCCCAGAACGGATTACGGGCTCTCGGTCCAACCGACCCCTCGTCCTAGGGGTATCAAAAAATGGAACTGGCCCTCCAGGTTTGGAGTTGTGCCGCCGGGGTAACTGCCCGGCCATTAAAAAAATATAAAATATATATATATGCCAACCCATGCAAACTAACTGAGGACAACGAACTTCGGATATCCACGTGGAATGTTAGGTCCCTTAACAGGCCACGAGCACCCGAACCACTAGCGGAGGCTCTAGACTGCTGTAAACAGGCATAACCGCCATACAGAAATTCGATGGAATGGGTCGGGCAAAAAGAGTAAGAAAAACTGCGACATCTACTACGGTGATTGTTATCGACGGCAGAAGCAGTGTTTATTTGGATGCGGATTTACTGTTGGACGCAGAATAAGGCAAGATGTCTTGAGTTTCCGGAATGTGATCGAGCGCCTCGTAGCAATCTGCATCAAGGATAAATTTACCAACATTAGCTGGATATGCGCCTGCACGACACCACTTCCAATAACGGATTCAGGCTTATCGACTTTGCGGCATACGAAACATTGTCGTAGCTAGCACGCGCTTCCCCCATCGCGATATTCACAAGGGGACTTGGAGAACTCCTGATCAATTAACTGTCAATCAGATTGACCACATTGTGATCGACGCAAGACACTCCTCCAGTATTATGGATGTCAGAACGTTCCGAGAAGCCAACATCGCCCCGGACCATTACTTTATTGAAGCTAAGGTATAGTTACGGATATCTCGAACAACCCCAAGACAAGCTAATATTGTGAGGAATTTCCACGCCAGACGGCTACAATCGCAAGAGATCGCCAAATCCTTTTCCGATCGAGTCTCTCTTAATCTCTTACGAGGTAACTTGCCGCAGGTATCAAGCATCAAAGACCGGTGGCAACACTGCGAAAAAGCCATCAGAGACGCCGCTACTGATGAACTGGTTTCACTTGACCATTATAATGAAATCCCTGGTTTGATGACGAATGCCGGCTAGCACATGCAGCTAAGTAAAAAGCACGTAATGCGGCACTGCACAAAAAGACTCGAGCTGCTCATAGAGCTCATAGAGCTCATGGAGCTCATGGAGCTCATGGAGAGGAGAGACGAACACAGCTATATGAGCAGAAGAGGAGAGACGAACACCGGCTTCTCAGGAGGAAAAAGAAAGAGCATGAGAAGCGCGGGGTCGAGGAAATTGATAGATGCTACTCCAGGAATGAAATTCGGAAGTTCAACCAAAAGGCAAAAAAACATGCCACGGACACAAGCCCCGAACCGAAGCCTGTAGAGACGAAGAAGGGAACATCCTGGTAGAGTCGCGGTCAAGTTGAGGACTTAGAAAAAGCATTTCCGTTCAAAGAACCTTTCAACCTAGATGATCGATGTAGATCAACAATTCCGTCCACCCGACCCGGATGAAGTGAAGATAGCAATATCTAAGCTGTCGAACTGCCGAACTCTTCAAAGCGGCAGGCGACGACTTGGTAAGGAGCATACACCAACTCATCTCCAAAATATGGTTGAACGAAAGTATGCCCGATGAATGGAACTTTAGCATTATTTGTCCGGTCCTCAAGAAAGAAGACCTTTTAAACTGCGTCAACTACAGATTCATCGGTCTTCTTAATATCGCGTACAAGATCTTATCTGCCGTATTGAGTGAACGCCTGAAGCAGTTCGTAAACAACCTGATAGGTCCATATCAATGTGGCTTTAGTCCAGGAAAGTCCACCTTCGACCAAATATTTACACTGCGGCAGATTTTGGAGAAAACCTATGAGCTTCAGATCGACACACACCACCAATTTACCGATTTCAAGGACGTGTATGACAGCATCTATAGAGACGAGCTATAGGTACAGAGCACTGTCTATTCTTGGCATCTCTGCTAAACCCGTCCGCCTGTGAAGGAAGACGATGGAGAATGCACGCTGCTTCATCAAGTACTGTAAAGATTTCACCGAGATCTGTGATGTCAAAATAGGCTTTAGACAAGGCGATGTGCCGTCATGCGATTTCTTTAACATCATACTTAAAAAGATAGTGCAAAACTTACGCGCAAACACAAGAGTCACAATCTTTCAAAAGTCCGTCCAATTACTCGCATAAGTCGACGATATTGACATAATCGGAAGAAAGCAGCGTGATGTCAGTGGCGCCTTTACAAGTATTGAGCGGCGAAGATGGGTTTAGCGGTCAACGAGGGCAATACCAAGTATATGCTGTCAAGCTAAAAGGATACTCAAAACCGACGTCTCCGACAGAACGTGACGTTCGACAGATATAACTTTGACGTAGCTAAGGACTTTGTCTTTGTCTTTTATATATCGAAATTTCCGACAAAAATATAAAAACGGACTTATTCCCAAAATAATTTAAATTCACAAGAACATTATCAAAATTTGTACGCTTACTTGGTATAATTTAACGAATAATCAGCATATTGTGTAAGTAATCTCTGGTTGAAAATGAGATCATGAGAATCAATTTCTACGCAATCGACAGAGGGAATATTTAAGAAATGTAATACAATAGAAGATCCGCATGTGACATGAGTTGACCTTCTTCCGTGTCTAAACTACGACGGTTTCTATATTGGAACTTTCGTCAAAAATCGTTCCTCAAATAACGTCAACTTTCGTTACCTTCTTAAGAAAGACATTCAGTGGCATTAGAATGACATGCATGAAAAAGAACATCGCACGACTCTAAAAAGTGACTTGCTCTCTCAGTCGATTCCTCAAATACCGCTGTCGGAGCCGTCATTCCAATAGCCGTCATTTGCAATAGCTTTTACGTCTGCAATTTTGACCGACCGTCAGAAAAATTACGCGCAATTTGAAAAATAACTTCTCGCTATTTTATATTTCATCAGTATGTGTAAAAGCATAAGACTTAGGTGTTACATACAAGCAGGGAAAGTATGTGTATACTGTGGACACTCCTTCAAGAACAGCACACTAGAAACCTCCTTAAAAGAGTTTGACAAAGGCCAAACATTGCATTGCAACTTAATAATATTCTAATTTGGCAGTGTAACCTTCAAAACTGCAAGAGATCAAAGCTGTATCTGAGAATGACCCTTGTCATTGTAAGATCAAGGAATAAATAAAGTCAGGTTGGCCTACTTAAAAAAAAATACTTTAACAAATCCCAATGGTGTACTTTAAAATAAATTGCATGTGATTGATGGGTTAGTGCTTAAAAGCAATTGAATTGTTATACCCTCTCTTCGTCAGGAAGTCACATAACTCATTTATGAAGGCCACTTGGGAATCCAACGTTGCAAGAGATGTATTATATTGATGTATCTTAATCTCAAGTAAGTAACATAAGAGAAAATTGGTGGCATTCGATATTTTTCACAAATATAATTCAATAGAGTTGAATATCACTTCACTGGATCAATACAAAAAAGTGGGGTGGGTACTAAACAAAAAAGGAAAGCTATTTTTAGCAAACTGTTTTTAATTTAAATTAATTTCAATTGGTTAGGACTTCTTTAGTTACAGATGCAGAAATTATTCATATTATATTCATAGAGGAACAACCAATTTTTAAGAGCTTTAAAAATGTTTTGGACTTATGAACTTTTCTGATTTCTTCTGGGAGTAAATTAAATAAACATTTACATATAATGGAATAAAAATTACGAGTACTATAAGCAGTGGTACGAAAACTAGGTATATGTAACATATTTAGGGAGTTTTTACGCATGTTATAGTTGGAAATTATTCGAAAATTTCAGTCGCCAGACTTCATAAAAACGCCTTTAGAACCTTAAAACAGTATAAGTGACGAAAAGGAAGAATTCTTAATTCACAAAAATTCTACCAGGCTTACGATAAATTTTCCGGACAACATTCTTTTGCAAGACTAACAATGGTTGGACTTTATTCTCACAACCACCTCACCAGCAGTTTATATCATATTGAAGCTTGGAATGAGAGAATCCATAATAAATTGTTGTTAGAAGCTTAATAGAAATTTACAGTGATATACGAGTAGTTTAAATTTGGTGTGTGAAAATATAAATTTGATTTTGGGTTAATAGGACAAGATAAATTAAAAAGCATTAGTTTAGTCTTAGAACTTATTATTAGTTTGTGTTCAACGAACCATTGTCTTAGCGTATGTACATCACAATTTATATCAGAAGTAAGATCTAAGGGATTATCTAGGCCATACGTTAACCCATCATCATCGGCAAAAGCAGTAGGTAAGCCTTTGAGATTAAGGTGGAAAAGTTAATTGATCTAGACTAAAAAAAGAATGGGACCGAAGATTGAACCCTGGGTTACCCCAAGCCTGATTAATTGGACATCACTTCTCGTCTTATCCAACTTTACTCTCTGTGATCTATTTTTCAGATATGATTCAAACCATTTAAGAATGAAACCAAGTACACCTGCATTTTCCATAAAACACAAGTTTTATGGTCAACAATATCGAAGGCTTTGGTGATATCAATGAATAGCACAGCTGTACATTTTCTTTTGTCAAGGTTGCACATTATCTGAGGCTAAAACTCTAAAAGTGCATCCTCGGTTGATTTGCCCTTTTGAAATCCAAATTGCGTGTGATGATGAAGGAACATTACCTTTTCTAAAAAAATTCACTAACTCATTTTAATAAGTTCTTCAAAAACTTTACTTATACTTGACAGAAGAGATATAATAATAACATCTGCACATCTTAGGCTGTCTGGAAAGATTCCAGAAAACACGCTACGATTAAATACTTCATCCACAGTGAAACATGCAATATTTTTAAGGACAACATTAGAAATACCATCGACACCATATCAATTTGAGTTATTTAAACTGCCAATCGTTCTTAAAATCTCTAAAGGAATTATAGGGTCAAAAATAAAACTATAGGTACTATTGTGGACAGAATTTACGTTACCACCAACAGATAAACATTGAGAACACAGATTTTGAGTTTGTTTAATATGTGCGATGATCGAGAAATGTCTTAAAAGCGTCATCAGTTTCATGTTTATTTGTTGCTTCCTTATTATTTGTACGTAGAACAATAATTTTTTGAGTATTCGATTTTTTTTTAAGAATGGAATTAACAACTTTCCACTCCGCGCGGTAATAAGCATCACAGCAAATTGGTATTTCGTTTTTAAACTCAGTACATACTCGTATCTATTTGTATTTTACTTTAAGAAATACATTGCTAGGGTACCTTTTGCACTTCACTCTAAGCTTATTTTTTGTTGTCACTTTATAACATAAATAATTAGATAACCAAGGCTTAAGTTTTTTTTTGGAGATTTTCTTGTAGCATAGGCATTTGATGTTATAAACACTTTTCCAGGACTCAAAACACAACTTACATATTTCGAAGCCTAGAAAAGTTTATTTTTGGCTTTCCTTGGATACAATTCTGAACTGGGCTGTTATTTTTACGTTTTTGTTAAATAAAACGCCTGTCATAGATTGATCAATTGATCAGTAATCATAAAATCAAAAACACAATATCCGCACTCTATAGATGCAATATTACGAAAACGCCCATATACGAGTACATGGTCTAAGCAAGTACCTGATACAGACCTAGTAGGCACCATGAAGACGTTTGTCAGACCATTTGAAGCTAACACAGAAAGTTAATTTGATACCGTTGGATTTATCCTTTTCTAACACAACAGAATCGTTAATAAACATCGTCACATTAAACATTTGCAATGTATAGACACATAAAAACACAACAATTTTCTCATTTATTTCAATGGACACCTTTAAAACGTCAGCACTAAGACAATCAATCTCTAAGACTCAAAAATGATATTTTTTTATGTCGTTTTAAACTGTGAAAGTCAGATGCGTCATAGAAATTCAAAGGAAAGAAGGAACCATTGCTTACAAATGAAATTATTAATATACCCTGGTATAAAGTAGGAAACGATATTTTCGAATACAAAAAAAAAAAACTACTTCTTGAAATTTATAGAAATTGAAATTTTAAATTATGTTTATGTAAGTGGGTTCGTTATTTCAAAACTCAAATCTATATTTTCAAGTCATGGTATACCAGCAATGATGGTTTCCGATAATGAACTTCCTTATAACTCAGAGAAGTTTCGACAATTTTGTGTTAACTGGAATATTGAGCATGTCCCTACTTACAACGTTCTAACCGATTTGCCGAACGATCAAATGGTGGAGAAGTTAATAATGAAATGTGAAGAAACCAAATCTAACCCATACATTGTTCTTCTTCATTCTTCAGAGCTATTGAAACGGGTAATTTTTCCTCTTTGTCTGAGCTTCTAATGTCTAGGAAACTAAGGACTAGATTAGTGCCTGTGCTGTCACTATAGGTCTTTTATAGTAAACAACAGGTATAGAACGTCATACCGTAGAAACCGACAACATACTATATTTTAGATACTGAACCTATTGATCATTTCAATAGTCCCGATAGAAACACGTCAGGAACGGAAACCACAATGACCTTCAATCTAAATCCGTAAACAACTTAGAACCTGAAGCCGAAAGAAATCAAATTCATTCTGCTGAAAGTGCTACACAAAATGAAAAGATAATAGTACCTCCAGATATTTTTGCATACAATCAAGTTGTTAATTAAGAACAAGTAAGTCATTAAATAAAGAACCAGTCAGGCGTAGTATGACTGTCAATAAAATGTTGTCTAATTGAAAATATAATAACTGTGTTCTTGTATTAGCAAAGGAAAAGGATGTGTATTTAAAGTACAATTCTATGGTATAACCACTGAATACTTTTACACATAGTTCATATGAGTTGTTTTATATTCTTCCTAAAATTCCATACACCACTATCCGACTAAATTGTCATAGTTTCGATACTTTTTGAATGGATAGTTCACTTAAAAAAACACTTGTATTTTTTTTTTAAATCAAAAACCACTTGCAATTTTCTTCAACCAAACAGTCAAAAAAATTGAACGTTACCTCTCATTTTCATAACCTTATGACCGAGTCCGATTAATGGAAAACCCATTGGGCCTGTCACTTTGAATGCACATTTGTAATATTTTCTTCTTGACCAAAGAAGGTAAGCCCAAAGTAATAAAGTAAACGCAAAAAACACTGCCGCGACATCCATCTTAAATGACCGATTAAGTGAAACTCACAACAAAGCCAAAAGTCTGTGAATGTAGTTTACTCTTTTCCGGCTGTTTGGTTCAAGTTTACTCATTTCAGTAAAACAAAAACTCAGCATTTTGATTTTTTATTTATTTTCTGGTTTTGTGATAAATATAAAAAGCAACTACTTTCTTGATATAGCGCATTAAATGCACAATTCCGCTTGTTTAGCATATCTGTTAACCGGTTTACCAAAAGATTGATAATTAATTAAATAAGTGACACAATCTTTCATTTTCTTAAAAATTTTGTTCTATGATTTGGTTACCATGACTTAGAACTTGCGGAGCGTTCACCATTAAAGAATATAAAGACTTTGAATTACAACTTTGTTGCAAGGCCGATCCCAGGAAATGTGGTTACAGGTCTTTATTTAGATATGCGTAAGTTTGACCTTATAGAAATCAAACCAAAAAAAGTGGCTGACTTCCACTTTGGGTATATTCGTAATTAGTGCTTCTCCAAAGAATAATGAATACGCACGTTAAGGAAGAATGAAAGAGAGCTATCGACATACGTTGGTTTTAAATGTTGGGAAGTTATAATCACTGGGAAATGCAGAGCTTTATTCCTTTGACGAATTGTAAGGATTTCGTTTAAATCACTATATTTCTATTAAGTGCAAATCAATCATCATACCGAGCCAGATGTTAAACATCGGTATAGCATTCTTGGTTGCAACAGCTTTAAAGACAGTATTGGCGTCACCTGTTTAATGGAGCGCCCTTACCAAGAGTACCCTAAATATGAAATGAAAATCACCCTTGTCAATTTTAATGTTAAGCTAGGTATGTAAGTAGAGAATTTTTAGTAACACGTCGACATTGATTATTATCTAGTTGTAGCCAAGATATGGATGCGCACATCCGCAACAACTGTCCGAAGGCTGCGAACCGTGATGAAGTAGTTTAACGTCGAACAGTTAGAATCGTAAGAGGATCTGATGAACTTATTTTGTGTCTCATCCTGCCCCAATTTAAAAACTTCTGGTTTGAAGACAAACGTAAACTGGCAAATGTAAAAAAAAAAAAAATAGTAGAGCTCAACCTTCAGGGAAGCAGGAGATATCATTGACTCCTCATATGAAAAAAGAAAGAGCACAAGAGGCGCTCGAATCAGGTTTCAGCGAGATGCTATCACAATAATAAACACTTTTGAATGGCGATAACGACCCATATTCCAACGTCAGACAGAATGGACGAAGTCAGACAATATTTCCGCCCACTCGACCAAGATGAAATCAGGTCAGTAACTTCGAAGATTAAGTCTAACAAATGCTTGATTAGCGAACAGTTTAAAACAGTTGTTTATTGGATAGGGTGCATAAATCATAAATCACCTTCAAATTGTGGGTCGACGAATATACCTTTGTCCGATCCTAAAAAAGAGGGATCCCCTGAATTTAGCAAACTACGACGTATAAGCAAAGTTTCTCAGTCATTTCTGACTCATTTGAACAGATTAAGGTACTGACTGCACTCATTTAATTTTTTAATGCGTTACATTCTATTTTTCAAAAAAAAAACAAAAAAAAAAACACTGTGGCGCTGGCAGCCCGGTATGGGCTATGGGCCTAGCTTCTTGACACTCATTTGTGTTTCTCATGTCATCATTTTTGTCACATCTGAGCGGGGCCTACGGTTTATCGCCTAGTCCGAACGGCACTCCTTAGAAGCGTTTTTGAAGGCAATTTTACTTTCGGGACTTTGCCATTGCCCGCCGAAAGGGTAATGGCGATTTGAAAAATTCTTGGTGACACAGCCTAGAATCGAACCCAGACTCTCTGCGTGATAGTCCAATGAGCTTACTATCATGCCAACGCCATCGCCATCGCCAATTAAATAATTATAAAAGCAGGGTGGTTGCGTATGCAGATGACGTTGCTATATTCGTCTCAGGAAAACCTCTACATGCGAGGTACTCTTACAGTACTATATAGTCTTAACATATTAACAATCTGGGCGAATAGTTGTGGACTGGGAATAAGCCTCCATAGAACCGATCTTGTCCTCTTCTCTAGGACATACAAAATTCCGACTATAGACCCTCCCTCAATCAACGGTACCAGGTTGCTCTTCTCTGAAACAGCGAAATATCTGGGTCCATTTTTCGACTGGATATCTATCTAATCTATCTAATATTCAAGAAAGAATAAAGAAGGCATCAGTAGTTTTATTCTCGTATTACCCATTGGCTATATATCTCTGTCATAAGACCGATATTTACCTACGTCGTGGTTTTTTGGTGAACGGCCTTAGCTATTCGTCTTAAAGCGACTTCACAGTGAACAAATAAACATTTTGGCCACGCAAATATTCTTAACACATTAAGAATGCTACCAAAAAACATCGACTACACCATACCCAAACAATGGTATGACAAGGGCTTCCACGTAAGCATTCCCTGCAGATGCTTATGGGAGGAAAATGGATGACAACTCAATCCACTTCTACATAGACGGTTCAAAGATCGTTAGTGGGGTTGGTGTTGGATTTTTTTGCCGATAAGCTCAACATAAGCTTCCCCAACCACTGTAGCGTGTTCTAGGCGGAAATTCTGGCGGTTTAGGAAGCCCTTTCCTGGCTATTAAATCCATAGACTCATGTTCTGTATTCAAAAATAGTCATGGACTGCAGATCATCTCTAATGGAGATGGCGGAGCAGTTTAACATTCACCTTTGTTTGGTGCCGGGAAATAGTGACATTCCAAGGAATTGTAGGGACGACGAACTTGCCAAAATTGGAACCGCTATACCTATCGCTACGTGTAAACTAGAACCAAAGCTGGATACTATTAGAAGAACGAACCATAGGTGGACGGCTGGATCGACATGTTTAGCGACCAAACAAATCTGGCAAAAACTTGATCTGAATCGCTCAATGAGTTTTATCTTTCTTAATAGAAAAAATCTTAGCGCCATGTTATCCCTAGACACTGCCTCATAGGTAAACATGCAAGAAGGCTTGGCATGTTCACTAATGACTTTTGCGGAAGCTACATGAACGAGGAGGAGGAGGAGACGATGCCTCACCTCCTCTGTACATGTCCAGCTCTCTCCCCAAGAATAAATCTCTACCCAGAAGCCTATTTCCACAATGAATTAAGTGACTTAAGCAACACAGACATCAAAAGCCTCCTACCCTTTCTTAAAACCTCCAAATGGTTTCTGGAGTAGTAGGATCACAGATCCATGTGGCATCACAATGGGCCAATAGGCCTAAGTGGGCTGGTGTTATTTTCCAACAGCCAGTTTGATTTAAACTAACCTAATAGGAACGAGTCCAACATTCTTTCTAGTACGATGGCACTGAAGAATTCTAAAAGAATATAAAATAATCTTTGATTACTGCACGTATGTAAACTACTTAGGACTTTCGTGTTTGAAAGTTCTTAGGTGAAGACATTTATACATTCTACAAGTATGTATATATATCAGAGATAAAAGTAAGACCAATTTGATTTTAGTTACACATCACTTTTGAGAACGCGAAAATACTTCAAAAACTTTACCTCTCATATTTAACAATTTGTAACCGATTCCAAGGATCGGTACTCCAGCTGGGCCTCCGAGTTTCAGTGCACAGGCGTAGAATTTCCTTCTTGACCAGAGGAAATAAATCCAAAGGATTGTCAGAAATATAAAAAGTACTAAAACAACAGCTGCCATCACAAAATTACACAAATCACAATTATCGACTGAAACTACTGGCCGCAATGTCGCCCCTTAATATATACTAATTACAATAAATCTATTTTTCGTTTCGATTAAATCATCGGTCGGTTACATGACTACAACTTTTGGGTTGAAAAAACAAAAATTTGCCATTGACCTTTCTATTGTCTCTATATCAATCTATACCTAGCTTAAAGGTGTAGTATACTTTGGCGCATAATTTTGACCTCTAACCCGCTAAATGAATTTCGGAACTATAATCATGATGGTGTAATTGCTTAATTGCGTGTAAAATGCGTTTCGTGCGTTCCACGATTGTTTGCTTTGAAGAATTTGATGTAAACATTAGTTCTAATAGCTTAATACTTTGGTTAGACAATAACAACTAACATTTGACACTAACAAATAACCTACGAAAATATTGACAACATTGAAAAGAAGACCCCTGTTATAGGGCAAGTATGAAAATAGAAGTTTCTGAAATGCGTTTCAGTCGATTCAGTACACCATTTGCAATCCGAGTACAACGAACAATAGAGTTGGAACACTAATTTAATACATTTAATGCAGCAAAAAAAGAGAAAAGTTTTAAGTGAAGTTCTTGATTTAAAGATATGGTATCATTGTATGACTTGCCTCGAAATAGAGTTTGGAAATGAGAGACAATCTAAGAAATATATTCCTTTTCCTGTAAACTAAATAATAGATTATTTCTGTTTGGTGAATGCCTCAAAGTTTGAGTGTTGGGAGAAGGTATTTTGGATGATAATCCATCATTATCTTATGATAAATTTTTAAAAACATTAAAAAGATACATAGATACTCGAATTTCGACTAGAATGCAACCACAGACCAACACTAAACTTAAATCTAAACAACTAAAACCATGGATTGGAAAAAATTTGTTGAAAATCATAAACGAGAAAAATTTGCTTCGCAAAAAAATTAAAAACAACCCGTAAAACAGAAATTTAACAAAGCGGTACAGAAAGCTTTGCCATGAAGTGAAGCTGAAAGTAGCTTTAAGTAAAAACAACTTTTATTCAGCAAAGTTTGAAGACTGTAGTGGAAATGTGAAAAAGGAATGGAGAGTTGTCAACAGTATCTTAGGTAATGGCAGCAGTAGGGATAGCTCCTGTGAAATTGAGGTAGACAATGTTTTAATTCGTGATCCCACAAAAATTGCAAATACCTTTAACAAGTTTTTTGGTACTGTTGCAACGAAATTACAACCTAAGCCCTCACCATCTGGTTGCAATTGTAACTCATAAACGGATATTACCGGATATTTCAAACAAATAGCTTTGTTTTACAGTTTTTTTCAGCATTGGAAATCAATAAAGAGATAATCTTCTTCTTCTTCTTATCCTCTTATTAACCCTTTCCTCGTTATACGAACTTATACGTAACGAGTTTCCCATTTTTACTGCATCGCTGCTGCTCCGCTTATGGGGTTGGCTAATGTCGCAGACCGCAGAACGCGTCTACATAATGCTCGGTCCTGGATCGCTTCAGTGGTTAGCCCCAGGCGTTGTTGCGCAATTGCCATCTGAGAAATCCAGGAATTCTTTTTCCGACCTCGTTTTCTTACAGTTGGAGTGATCGTAGTTGCTTGTGCCTTTTTAACCGGATTTTCCACAGATCTTCTTTGAACGTGGCAATACCAGCTTATTCTATTCGCCTCAAGCTGTTCGGTTACCGAATTCTTTATATGTAGACTTCCTCTACGCGTAGATCTAATGCAATCGCGTTTAGTGACTCCACTAGACATAACATTTTCATTTCCGCTGTCGTCATTTTGTTTTTAAACGCTTCGTACATTGTCCAGCACTGTGGACCGTATATAAGAGCTGGTCTAACAACCGTGGTGTAGAGTTTCCCCTTTAATTTAAGTGGACATTTTCGGTTGCAAAAGATTCCCGAATTTTCCCGCCATTTCATCCACCCCACACTCACTCTGTGATTTACGTCGTCGTCACATTTCGCTTCCATGCTAACGATTGATCCTAAGTACTTAAAGATAGTGCTTTTCGGAAGAACTATTCCGTCTAACATTATATCCGGAACAGGTCGCAACGGGTGCGCAAATGGGCACGTCAAATGCTCCGTCTTTGAACGACTTATTTTAAACCCGTTTCTCTCTAGCGCATTTCTCCATTAATCTAAGGCGTTCTGAACTGCGTCGTCAGCAAAGAGATTTGGCGTTACATTTGCTCGCGCATGCAGTCTTTTAAAAGATAGTCGAATACTACGTTAAAGAGGAAAGGGCTAAGTACGCTTCCTTGATGCACTCCGACATTAACTGGAAATTCTCTCGTTAGTCAGTTTTCACGTCTCCGTGCATGTCTTGTATTATTCTAACATACGTTTCCGGTACGTTTTGAGACCTCAGCGCGGCCCATATGAGATCCCTTGACACTCGATCGAATGCTTTCTCGAGGTCGATAAATACCATGTGTAAATCCTTAGATGAATCTCGGTGCTTTTCCATTATTATTCGTGGGCTTTGGATAGCGTCCACCATCGATCTTCCTTCCACAAATCCACACTGGCTATTGGAGCTTTATGATTTGCCGCAGACGTTCGTTTAATACTCTTTCGACGATTTTCATTCATCAGCTTGATTGAACGGTAGTTGTTGCATTCTCAAGTGTCGCCTTTTCCTTTGTATAATGGAACCAAGAAGCTACTTCTCCATTGATTCGGCATAGGTTGTCCACATTTTAATTTATTTAAAAGTTTCGATAGCCAAACGCTGCCGATCCCCTCCATCTTCGACCAAAACTCTGATGGAATGCTGTCTGGTCCCGCCGCTTTCCCCCGCTTCGTGTTTCCGATTGCTATACTTATTTCTTCGATTAAAAAGTCCGAATATTCCTCCTCGAATAGACCAGCTGTCGGCACGATATCACGTGGAAACTGTTTGTTAAGTAACTCCTTGCAGTATTCAAGCTACTGGTCACAAATTTCCTTTTCGTTTGTTAGTAAGCGACCGTCTGCATTTTTCATGTATTTCGGCCTGGTTATTTCCATTGAATTTTTTCTCCTCTGTGCAGCGAGCCTTAAAATATTTGGCATTTTAGTACTGTACGACGTTTGAACTTCTTGGATAGCTTGCCTTCCATCCGCCGATCGTGAGATAATAAGTTTAAATAATAAAAAATCTTGTACCAGCTGTCTCGTAAAACGCATTGCTTTTTTTATTGTTGACTTGTTGTGTCATATATTCAATATGAGTGTCAAGTATGGTATTTTTCCGTCAGGACTAAAAACGGCTGAAGTAGTTGCTCTTTACAAAAAAGGTTGTAGAAAATCGGTAAGTCAATATAGGTCAATATCCTTGCTTCCAACCTTTTCCAAACTTTTTGGGAGAATTATAAAAAAAACGAATAATGTCCTTTCTAAACAAAAACTATTTCTTTTGCCACCAACAATATGGTTTTCAAGAAGGCAGATCGACGGAAGATGCCATTTTGAAATTTTGTAGTGAGCTATGCGATGGTTTTAACACATAAAAAAATCCCATGACTTTATTTATAGATAAGACCAAGACTTTTGACATGGTGAACCATAAAATTCTCTTGGACAATCTCTACAAAGCTGGATTTAGAAATTCTGTATTGAGTTGGTTTAAATCCTATTTATCAACTAGATTTCAAAGAGTGAAAATAAACGAAGTCTTTAGCGAAAGGTTAGAATTACAAGTTGGAGTTCCGCAAGGCTCTGTTTTGGGTTCGATTCTTTTTTTAATATGTGTCAACTCAGTTTTTATTTGGATCGGTGGCTAGAATCCAAAGTGATTTACAGCGATTGAGACAGTGGTTTGCCAAACATGATCTGATTGTTAGCGAAAAAACTAAGCTTATGCTTTTCAGCTTAAAAAATTCACCTTTGCTTGAGACTAATGTTATGTTCCATTCAGCTGGTTGCCCGAGGCTCTCAATGTTCTCTCATAATTGTGGCAAAGTTAACTTTTGTGCAGATACAACATGTTGTTCAAACTGTTTCAAAATAGATTCTGTTGAATCTTTCAAGTACCTTGGAGTTTCAATAGATAGAAATTTAAGTTGGAAAACACACGCGACAAAATGCTTTTGTTGCAACCTCACTGTTCCGAGAAACTTTTAACTGTTATTTATTATGAAATCATAAATTCGAATCTTCAATTCGGTTTGACAAGTTAGGGTGGAGCTTACAATAATGTGATGGAACCATTACTTATAGCTCAAAAACACATTGTCAGAATTATTTGTAGAAAATTAGAATAATAAGTAGCTGGCCACTATTTATCGATCTAAAAATTCTGCCTTTGAAACACCTATATGTCTATAAGGTCTTAAAAGTTTTTTTCATTCGCAGTGGCTACAACACAATGTTTAGAAATTCAAATGCATATGGATTAGGAGTTAATTCGCAGCAACTTTTGAAAGTTCCAGTTTCCCAAAGAACACATTTTTCTAACTTTTACTCTGCCTCGGCACCTAAGCTATTTAATAGATTACCGTATGAAATAAGATCGCTTAAAATGCGGTATTCTTTTCTTAGTAAAATAAAAATCTAGCTTTTTTCATTGGATATTTCCCAAGTCAAAAATTTATTAATGAACACAGTTTAAGTTCTATTGTTTTCTATTATTTGTTAATCTTGTTTGAAATTGAATTTATTATATACACGTAAGTTTATTTTAATTTTTGTTTTCTTAGTAACTCAGAAAAAAACCCACATCATTGTTTTTTGTATATATGCGGGTCATTCGCTACTAATCTTTAATAGAATAAAGAATGAACCTTTTCTTTCTTTATTCCTCAATTGCTTATATTGTAAGGCATCATCCTCAAAGATGATGAATGAATTACTAATAAAAAAAATAAATAAAAACTATCAGAAGGTGTTTATGCACGGATGCCGTGCTTAATAATTTTGTGCTGACCATTCGTCATTTATATCAAACGATGTAGGTGCCAACCGGTAGTAACTGCCACATTTATCTCCAAGACGTTTGAGTGCACTAAGGTATCAGTATTCTATATTAAGGGGTGCACTGGAATGCAACGTCGAACGTTAGGCCAACAATGTACAAGCTCTTTCAGATGCTCAGAAACAGTATGCCCTGTCCTGACTTAATGGCTCTGTTAGCATGGACTTGCTTTACGTCTTGCTCGTGGGAACAAAATCTAAAACAAAGTGAGAAAAATAAAAAATACAAACTTAAAAACAATCAAAGCAAATTCACACTTCGACAGAGCAGGAGCTAGTTGCCTAAACTTAAGCGGCAATAGCTCCTTCAGGCAGCGCGGAAAGTACCGTCAAAAATACTTCCACTTTGTCTTTACATCCTACATTCTTCACAATTGCCGAACGCTTGGGATAAATTTCCTCCAAGCAATTATATGATCAAAAAGATACGAGTAGCTTGCATGATCGCGCAGACAAGGTGAAGTTCTAGACTATTCTTGAAGACTACTCCAGTATACATAACAATGCTGAGAGTTGTGCTTGGAAACAATTAATCCACTCGGCAAAACGTATTCAAGCCAAGGATTAGCAACTTACGCACGAGCTTTCCAAGAGTGGAAACACTAAAGCCAGCATATTGGGGGAGAAGGAACCCAAACTATCTCAAATGGTCATAGACCACATTCTGGAATATCGAGGTAGACTGATACTTTGTTTTGATCTAGTTGAAGTTTTTAGGTGATGCAAAGTCATCAAACGTGAGGACGGCTTTTCGAAAGACTTTTATTGCAAATGCGTTGACACTTGAGATGTATGTCAGATAACCAGCATGTTTTCCTCGAATAAGAGAACTTCGACGCCTGTATAATTCAGCAGCCATGGGTGAACGGCAAAGATATCAAGGGACTCCCATACCTCCTTTACTTACCAACTTTACGTGGCTCTACAGTCCGGGGTGGACCTGGGCCTCAATCAACAAGCGTCTCCAGCTAGCACGATCTTTGGCAAGCTGCCTCCAGTCTTGCACGCTAAGTTGGCTGAGGTCCCTTTCCACTTGCGTGCGCCACCTAAGTCTCGGTTCTCCTCTACAGCGCTGTTCCTCCCGCCCCCGAGGAAGACTCTTCGGACCAGAGCATTGGTATTCATCCGCTCTATATGACCCAGCCATCTCAGTCGTTGGATCTTCACTCTTCTGGCTAGGTCGATGTCGCTGTACAGTCCATACAGTTCGTCGTTGTATCTTCTCCCCCACTCACCGTCAATGCACACGGGTCCGAAGATTGTCCGAAGAATTTTTCTCTCGAAGCAACCAAGAACACCCTCTTCCATTTTTGATAATGTCCATGCCTCTGCGCGATAGAGCAGAACTGGGATTATAAAGGTCTTATTTAGTGTAACTTTAGATGTTCGAGAGAGGGCTTTACTAGTCAATCGCCTTCTTAGTCCAAAGAAACTATTCTTCGTTTGATCTCAGCGCTTGTGTCGTTGTCTGAGTTCATAGCGGAACTAGGTAGTTCTCAACTACCTCAAAGTTATACCTTTCATTTTTCATTTTATGTGCATATTACGCACTGCCGTGTGCGACGTGGAAGATTAACGCCTACCGCTAATCTATCCTGGATCAAACCTTTCATGTCGAGGTAGAGGAACGCTTCTGAAGGAATAAAGCCGTCAAAGCGAACTCTCTCGTGATACATATAATTGGGTTAGTAAGCCCCAGAGATCAGGTTATTCGACGAGGTCATTGCTCTTGCAATGTGCCTTGGAGTCAACTTAATAACAAAATTGTCCACACTTATTAGGTAAGCCCTATTGTACAAGAACTCATTGTGATAGAATTTTATGTACTCAGACTCTGGTGTTCTGTATAGGCGAAGACAAGCCCTAAGGCAATGCCTCTCAAACATCCGAATCTTTTCCAAAAGACTTGCTCTCACATTGAACCACTTGGGACAACCAAATACAAGCATAGGCCGGATAAGGGCAATGTAGCAGATCACCTTTACCCTCGCATCGAGTTGCCTGTTATAAAAAAGTCTCTTTGTAAGAGCAAAATCACCTTCGGCTCTGGCCAGAGCAACATCTATATGTTTGTTAAAATATAGATATTGATCAAGCCAGATTCTAAGCTATCTGACTACATTTCGACAAGCAAGTGGTTGTCCGTGTTGTCCCACTACCTGAAACTTTCCCCAATTCTTTCTGGTATCCGTAGAGGCCCCAGACAAAGGCGTCCTAAACAGGATGGTTTCCGACTTCTGAAAGTTGATCTTCAACTTCCAGCCTTCGCAATATTGTTTGCAAAAGAATGTTTATAACCTCAATCTTTGGACCTGATCTGTACGCTATTAAGCCGTCTGTGTACACTATGGCATGGTGAAGTGAACTTATCAGATCACTTGTGTAAATGTTGAAAAGGATTGGCGAATTGACCGCACCTTATTGCAGACCGTTTTTAATGTTGAATGTACCAGTACAAGTCACATCGCCATATTTCACGATGACCTGTCTATCTGTGAGCATATTGAAAATAATATACAGCAGTGGTTTACCAATATCTAGCCTGTTTAGCTTGTAGAAGAGTCCTTCTAACCATACGGTATCGAAGGCTTTGTCCAAGTCAATCAGGCAGGCACCCGTGCACTGTTTCTTGGCTTTGTTCCATTGGATATCAGAAACCAGCTTAGACGCGGCATGAATGACATCATGCCCCGCCTTGAAACCGAATTGATTATCCGGAATTATATTTCTGACTCGGAAGCCGCCAGAGATGCGAAGGTATTATCATTACCCATGTATTGGCCTTCCCCACCGTCAGATATGTATGGGTATTCGTCATATTCCGACTCCTGACCCATAAGGTTAATTGCTGTCTTTGTCGAAGTTGTTGGCGCCTCCTCCCTCAATCCAGTAGGCAGCTTTTCGGTGGACTTTGAAAGAGAGGGCCGCTTGACCAATTTAGGAGTCGACCTGGGCTTCCTCCTTCTCTTGGCATTGCCGTCAGATGCTACAATTGCTAGGTGGCCTGACATCTCGTCCTCCTTGCATTTGTTGCCACTAGCGTTTCCTGCTGGTAGGAGAGCGGATCACGTGATTTTGTGTTTATTGTTTTTTTTGCACTAAAAAAATGCACACGCGAAAAAAAAAGATGTTTCTTTTTTGGATTGCGACACCAGTTTCGTTTTCACTACTCGATAGGGGGACATACCACTAACACAGTTGGGCCATTTCCAATGATCTTTGGATCTAACCCGGCAGTAGCTTTCTGCTTCTAACCTTCAGTGGGGTTAGTCTTATTTTACAAGAGGCTCTCATCCCTCTTATCTATGATCACCCGCCACAAAACAAAAATCCCCATGACCTTATCAATTTGTTAGAATTTGATATTGTTGCATAAGTAAGTTTTTGAATATCCAGGAAGTAGTTGCTCTGAATGGTTTTATTCGAAAAATGAATTAGACTCTGGCAACTGCATGGGAAAATTAAGAGTGCCTCTTACAAGTAGGACCAACTGACCACCCATTGCCGTTGGATAAGGAGGATAATAAGGTCATATGATTGACGTAATCTTGTCTAGGCCCATGGAATTTTTCTATTCTGCAGTTTAAAATATTTGGTCACATTTCTGCAATGTTAATGAAAATTCCAATCATTAACTGATGTGTTCAGCTACCGATGAAGGCTACAAGATGCAATTGTTGTTGCTTTAGAGCTGATTTGATTATGAGCGGATTCCGACCAGGTTACCTTCGAAATGGGTCTCAGACGATATTGGTGCCAAAACATCTACTGTATGTTTGGAGTCTACCTGATTTAACTCTTTTGAGGTCTTTGAGCAGTCAGATGGTTTCAACAGGTCTTTCAATCTTCCCCCAAAAGACATTACAAGACGAAGTCTTCAAAATGCGGATAAGCTTATTATATTCATTTTGCTGAAATAATTGTTTTCGAGTACCCACTCATTGTCACTCCAAAAAACGTTCCACTATGGTCATTCGACTTGCATAAGTTTTTTAAAACTGAACACATCAGTTCAAGGTTCTGTTCGGGCTTCCCACTGCTTCCTCTACTTTTAGTTGTATTCTTAGTAAAGGCAGAGCATTGATGAACTTGTCGGGTTCCTGCTGAAGGTATTTTCGTTTGGTTTTTCGTGGATTCCGCCTCTTCAACAAGGGCGAGACTTTGTGTTCGATTTTGAATTCGATGTACCTGTGGTTTGTATTACATTATAATTATTATTTTTCAGTATCTAATTTTCTTGTTGGATAGGATGAAGTCGATTGATTGCAGATTGTTTATAGTTTAAATAAAAGTGTTTGTTTTTCTTCCGTACAAGAGAAAATATAATGATATGGTATTCTAGTCGCCATTCATGCGACAGTCTTGAGATCTTTCAAACCACCCTACCAACAGATTTTCATAATGCTGAGAACCGATCCGAAATTCATGGGTCTTTTCCAAAATCTGCTGTACGTAAATATTAAACCGGTGGTGAACTTTTTTGCCCTTAAACCGCACTAATAATACGAGTACGTTGGCAAATATTATTGTCGATTATTAAGAGATTCATGCCTGTTCACAATGCCGCCAGAGCGATGCGAGAAACGCTGTCATCTGTTCCCGCTATAAAATCGTGCAATCGATTCACAATTGAACAATATTCGTTGGCGATTTTTTTGACAGCGAGTGTCAGTTGTATTTGAAATGTTGCGAGTTAAAGTGTATGTAATTACTAAAAATGAGGAAGAACATATTGAAGAAAACAATATTATTAACAGTCGTGGGTATTATAGCTTATAAAAAGTTAAAAGAAAACAAAAAAGTCAACAGAAAAAGGTGGTGAATTAGACCAAGTTACCAATTGAGTGGTGAGTTTTTATTAACTCAAATAAAAGTTTTTTTTTCACAAAACTCCAACAACCGCTCGCTCCAACTGTTAAACTCCAAATTCACGTTGTTACGCCGCGAGAGTTTTTCAATTTTTCGAAATCACAGCGTTTCGTGGCGATGAGTCTCGCGTTATTGTGTATTACTTCATATATTTCCTTTGTTTGGAAATCATTTGACAGCTCGCGCTACACTCGTTATCGCTCTCGCCTCGCTCTCTCGCGGCATTGTGAATCAGGCATTATTCCTGAAGTTGTTGTGCGAAGATTGCTGTAACGTATGTCCTCTAGGCCACCTAGATTCCGAATCTAAGATAGTAATCGGAAATCGTGATCTTGCGCAAAGAATGTCTGCGAGTTTGCCGCATCTCCTTTCTGCACTGGGGTAACGGTTGAGTAACATGGGGCGTAGCTGCGGATAAACCACATATGGAATTGGATTCAATGCGTTCTTACAAGTACGTGCCAAACTGTTCAATTAGTTCTGATAACTCCACTTTTCCTTCTTTATCGTCATTACGTCCGGTGTGTATGCTGGAAAACGCCAGGAAAGTCTTGAAGAAGATGCTCCGAGAGCGGAAGAAACAGTAGTGTAATCTCTTCGAGACGAGACGTAACGACGTCATGGTTACGTTCGGTGTTTAGTACGCAATTAACTAAGTTAAATGGATTACTATCCGACATGTCTTGAAGCGGAAAAGTTTAACGGAGATGGTTATCTTCGTCAGGCAACGATGGATATGGAGGATACGGTGGTCAACTCGTTCTAGGTGTTTCGCTTCTTCGAAATATGGGTCGAGCAACAACTAAACTTTGTGAAGCACATTTTGAGGGTTGGTCCTAAAGCAACCAAGGTCGCAGCTGCACTGTCTAGGCTGATGTTGGGAAACGCTCTCGATACGGGGTGGCCAAAACTGTCGGCAGAAGGCATCGGGTCCCTGAAATGGGATGAAGCGGCTGTTGGTAAATGGAAACACCATATTATACCTGTACAGCGCCCGTGACTGGAGCGAAATCACTCAAATGTAAATAACTTCTTTACTGAGCTTCTCTGCGGACCCAAGAAGACCTCCACCGCATGGAGATAAGAGCATCGCCCTAATGCGACTTTTACCGTTCGATGGATAGTGACAATAGCACCGTTAGCTGTTAGGGAAGCGGTCAAGCCTGGTACTCACGCCCGACAATATTATTAAAGGAAACGAAAAGGGAGGAGCCGTCGATATGCGGGACTGTGTAACTCCTCTTTTCAGTCCTCGAGTATACCTATACATTATTGGGGAGCCAAAATACGCCAATTCCTCTGATTTTTCTCCAGATTAAAACACCAACGAGCAATCGCTATAGGAGGTGTACATAGAAGCCCATAACATACCATTATGCTTTTCGAGGTACTCGCTTTTGTTATCTTTTTGTGTAGTTGAGACATGAGCTCGCTGGAGTCGTCAATATTTTATTCGTTCGACAAGATAATCCTTAGAGCAAACTTATTTCTTTTATTATTCCGTTGTTTTTGTTCCTTCCGTGTTTTATTACGGCAGTCACTTGTCTTCCTTTTAGGCAGTTCTTATGTACCAAATTGAGTACATTAAACTTCGTTTTCTTCGATTTGCTCCTCGTAAACGATCCTTTTGCCTTACTCCTCTTTATATTGTAAGCTGCATCAATTGTATTCATTTGAGTCCCTCGAAAGCCTCAAGACATTGCGCATCTATTTGCTACCTTACTTTATTTTCTTAAAGACTGAAGTTATTTTTTATTTACCGACCCAGTACGCCCTTCATAGCTTAAATAAAACGATCCCCTGAATCAACCCATATCTTACCATTTCCAAAATTAACCGCAACATCTCCCTCCCTTACCTACATTCCCATTCTCGTTTACATCAATAAATATAGTTCCTGTCCTAAGGCTTAAGTTCCATTAATACAGAACAATAAAGGCTTCCGCCGACATCCAAATGAACTCTTTTCTTAAAATTATATTTGATTGGAAAGTTTCCAAATTACGAGTAATTCCACAGTAGCTGCACTTATCTTCTATGAACTTCTAAAAGTGGGAATTTCTTATATCTGAGAGTTACACTGAATAAATGTCTAAGATCTTCAACACGAAATTTTGTAGTGAAACGATACTTCCGTAAGATGTGCACCAACGCAACTTTTAAAAAGAAAGTTGCGTACTGCCAACCAATGCAAATGCGTTTTCCTCTTGAAAATGGTAGAAAGGAATACTTATGTCGGGTAGAGACGTTTTTTGGCAAAAAGTGATCTGGATCAAAGACGTTTGCATTTGGACCCCAAAAAGTTTTATCTCTATGCATGTTAAATATATCGATGATGACTGACATATTTTTGGGAATAACATTTCCGTTTGGCATAGCACAATCAGCAAGAGTTTCACGTGCAATTAATGGTAAAGGTGGTGAAGTACGAAGAGTCTCATTGATACACATATCAAGATAAACAAGATTGGCCAAATCTTCATATCGGATATCAGTCTCTTCCTTAGGAATAATTGACATAATTTCCTCATAAACTCTTTCCTGATATTCAGGATACATAGCTAGATACATTAAGGTACTGTATAATGTGATGGATGAGGTTTCAAAGGACTGTAACAAAGATCATGGTCAGTGGGTTAATTTCAAAAGATAATTAATTAGCTTACTGCGGTTATTATAATATTTGATTCATTTACAAGGTCATCACTTGTGAATTCATTCATCTGAAAGGCCTTGATGGCTTGATCCAGGAAAGCCTGAGAGGTTCCTTTAGCGTTCTGAGTCTTCTCCCCATTATTGTTTCCCGAATCACTGTCTTTTTCCAAGAACTTTACCCTCGTTGTGATGCTCTGAAAGGAAAGATATTTATTACTTCACTCTTTTGTATCTAATTTTGTAAATTGTATTCACATTTTCAATCAACTTTACGATCTTAGGATAGCTCTCCATGAAGGGCTTATACATGCTGGTTAGCCGGAAAAGTAAAGGAGAATTAAGCCAGGGTCTTACAACACGAACTCCCGCAACCTCCAGTGTCCTTAAATTAAGACAAAATTCTGATTTTATATGTAAACATTAAAAGAATGGTACAGCAATTGAAATAACACCGCACCACGATTAAAATGCTCATAAGATAGTGATAAAACATTTAATCTTACGTCTTCCAGTATCCTACAAATGTTGCACTTCTGTTTTTTTCGAGATCCAGTCCAAAAGTTGAAGCTGCGAATACAGAAAACAACGAAAATAAGAGGAGAAAATGAACAGAAAATATGAAATAATGTTTCTCTGTGAGCTGTTTGAAATGGTTATTCTAAAATTTGGAAAGCTGACAATGTAGCTAAGATAGTTAATCTAAGGAAAGGATAGGTCACAGCCCTAGTTCACCTCAAAGAAACTACAGTCGAGACCCGATCTGCACTCATCACTCTTCTTAAGGCAAAGGCAAACCACAGTTGACGATGTCAAAGTACGTTATTCATCGAACCAATGAATAATATGCAGAAATCAGAAATCTTGAGGATAAATAACGGCAAGGGAGGCCTAGAGCTGCAACTTATCATGAGCATCGACTAAGAACCACAACAATTAACGAAGTAGACGAATAACAGCAGCCAAAATATGATTTGATACACCTATCAACCTCACTCATCTGATCTGACGTAGTCTTATAATAGACAGCGGTAGGGCAGTGCTGATCTCATCACCAAGGTTGCCTAACTGAAGCCATCGATTTAATCTGAAACCTAATGTTTGGATGATAATAGGGTCCTATTGAGTGGCATGGACTATCAGTAGTTCCTACGAGGATTTGAAACTTGTTAGCATGGAAGTCGGGGCCCCTCGGACTTCGATCCGGGCCTGACGTAAAAGAGGTAGACTTTAGTAATGGTTGACACGATGTAGAGTTACAAAAAGTACTAGATGCCGTGACCCTGAGATCGTCAAGAGGTTTTAGATCGGCCTCGTGCCTTGTAACCTGTGTCCTCAATACAGGTTCCAAATTAATATCAAAAGAATGACGGATTCCGCTAGCCAAACGAACTCTCATCCTCCATGGATGTATGGGCACCATCCTGCGGCACACCGCGGAGCAGTTTGTAAATATTCAGCTTACGCTCGCCATCCGATTGCAGGTACTCGGCGTTTACATGACATGTGTAACTCAGCTTTAGATCAGCTCTAAATTGACTACAATTTTGATAAAAAAAAATTATCTCCCTAATAAGGTGCATTTCAATCTCGGCGACAAGCAAAATTGTCAGAGAATCTTCATTTAGTCACGGATATCTACAATGCATTCTGAACTGTTTGGCTTGTTTTTGAAGTGGCCCCATTATTGGGCCATTTTACTTCAACGACGGCAACGGAAGAAACATTATGGTCAATTGAGACCGCTAGCAAGGCGGATTTGGGCAAGCAATGTTTCCAACAAGATTGGACAACAATCGATTTATTGCACACTAAGTTCAATAATCGTGTAATTAGCCGCCACGGAGCTGCTATGTGACGACGGTGGACCTATTTTTATAGGGTGTCATTTAAGTTCGAGTAATCCAGAGACGACTCTGACGTTCAACGTAAATACAGGTCAAACTACTCGTGAAATAGGGGCCGAAACCATCAAAAATGTATTGAAAAATTGGGTTGACAGGATTGCCTAGCCCCAAGGCAGCCGAGGCTGTCCTTTGAATGAAGTAATATTCCATTATTAGTCGGAAGGCTTAAAACCCCTTTTAAAAAAAAAAACAGATGACCCACTCTTCAGTATACTTACCAAAAGCTGCATTCAGCACACAACGATAAATTAGTGCTTTCACATCTACTTCGCCCTTGTCAACAATCTCCTCCAGATCAGAGCAAAGTGCTTTTGCTTTTTCATTAAACAAAGGAAAATACTTCATCGAGGCCTTATGATTGAAAGCCGGATTTAAGAGTTTTCGATGATGATTCCAACGCGGAGCTGAAATCCAACATCAATAAGAGATCATTGAAATAACAAAATCAAATAAACTTACTTTTTAATGTAAGCAAACAATATCCTAATAGCTTTTGTAAACCGTTATAGAAAAAGGGTTTATTTAAGCAGTCTGGGTTGTTCATTATTATTTCGACCACCTGTGGATCCGTAGTATAGACAATTGGAATGGGTCCAATCCAAGTTTGTGCTGTTCTGTCATTATAATTCTTGTGTTGTTCCTTACAAAATCGTATTACATCTGAAATATATACAAATAAGTTTACAGAAAACATAATCTTCTATATATATATGTAAAATACAAAAAATATTTCTACTTGTGTTCTTTATAGACTTTAAAACCATCCAACCGATGTGTCCCAAACCGGTTTCATTTGAAAGGCAGTAATGCGAAGATGGTTTTAGACCACTAAAACAATGCATTAGGAACATTCGGTCCATTCATGAAGTCGATTTACGGCTTTCCTCATACAAAAACCTTCAATCTCATCGAAAACGGTACCCTTTCTCCCAAAAAAATTGAAAACATTAGTGTAAAGTTGGCGCAACACAAAAACACTGATCCGTCATTCTCATCAGAAAGTTTTATCATTTGTGGTTATTACAGCTGCAACAAAAGACTGCATGTATTAGGATGTGGATTCGTCGTGGAAAATCGGCTTAGGACAAAAGTCATTGACTTCAAGCCGATAAATGATCGCCCTTCTGTGATCCGCATCAAAGCTACTTCCCAAAACATAAGCCTAATATGTGCTCACAGAGGAGTTCTATGACCTCCTGGACGGAAACTACGGAGCCTGTCCGGAGTACGATGTGAAAGTTATACTCGGAGACTTCAATGCTAAAGTCGGAAAGGAAAACATCTTTGGCGGGTTAGTTGGTAAGCTAAGAATCCACGAAACGACAACAGACAACGGCTACCGACTAATCGATTTTGCAGCAGCTCGTAATACGGTGATAAGTAGCACTAGGTTTCCCAGGCTAAGGATCCACACTGCAACCTGGCGCTCTCCAGACGGTCGAACCGCCAACCAAATCGACAATGTGCTAATCGATGCGAGGCACGCATCCAACATCCTCGACGTGCACACATTCCGAGGGGCAAACGTCGACTCTGACATTTTCTTGTCGCGGCTGAAATCAGAGCTCGACCGTCCAACGAGAAGAAGCTGCGAACCGCCCAGAAGAAGAAATTCGACGTTGGACGCCTTAGCACACCTGGAGTAGCCAGAGTCTACAGGGAACGCCTGACTATGAGACTCTCCTCTGTGCAGTCACCTACCACAAACGCCAACAATCAGTGGTGCCAGTATCGCGACATCATCAAGGATGCAGCCGAAACCACTGTAGGGTACCATCCACCACAGAGAAAGAGCCCGTGGTATGATGATGATGCGTGTACAGGAAAAGGGTGACAGAAAATGCACACAAGAAAGCGCTGCAGCGCAAAACAAGGGCAGTGAGAGAAGAATATCGAGCCAGGAGAATGGAGGAAAAGAAGATCCTATGTAGAAAGAAGAGGGCTTACTCAGCTTCCCAGCTCAAGGAGATCGAAGAGTCGTGTTATCGCAATAGCATCCGGAGGTTTTATAAAAAAGCCAAGCAACTGGCTGCTGGCTACAAAACCGGAAGAAAATCTAGTCACCGAAGTGCAGGGAATAGTAGATGTGTTTAAGCAGACTTTTCAGCAGCTGCTTAATGGGCATCATGTAGAGAGAGTGATAGGGCAAGAAGAGAACCCTCATCCAGACAATGCAGAACCAGTTCAACCACCTAGTATAGAAGAAGTTGGCTTAGCTATAAAAAATCTTAAGAACAACAAGGCCACAGGCTCTGATGGTTTACAAGCGAAACTCTTTAAATACGGTGTTGATGTTTAGGTAGCATGCACCGAATCATCAACCAAGTATGGGTGGAAGAAAACATGCCCGACGACTGGACTATCAGCTCCATATGCCCCATCTACAAAAAAGGTGATCCTATGTCTTGCAAGAACTATCGAGGCATATCCCTGCTTAATGTCGCATATAAGATCCTATCCAACGTACTGCGTGAACGTCTTAAGCCCTTCTGCAACATACTAATCGGCAAGTACCAGTGTGGCTTCCGGCAAATGAGGCAGATCCTGGAAAGACCAACGAATTTGAAGTCGAAACACACCAGCTATTCATCGACTTCAAAGCCGCGTATGATAGCATACATCGTCAGGAGCTTTATATGGAGATGGCCGAATTCGGAATACCGGCAAAACTGATTCAGCTGTGTCGCGTGACCCTGGAAAACACGCGCTGCAACGTGCAGTTTGGAAGCATTTCCTCAGAACTATTTCAAACATGCACCGGATTTCGGCAAGGAGATGCGCTATCATGTGACTTCTTCAATCGTGCACTGGAGCAGATAGTGCGCAGGGCAGGTTTCAACACGGGAGGCACTATCTTCAACAGGTCTGTTCAGCTGCTGGGGTATGCGGAAGATATTGACATCATCGGTGGCTTCCAGTGTGCCGTGATAGAAGCGTTCATGGCGATTGAAGAACAGGCGAAATCCGTTGGCCTTGAAGTAAATGAGGACTGCCAGTTCTGCTGGACGATAAGCAAGAAGGGAGAGCTGGAGGATAAGATACAACAGCGAACTATATGAGCTGTACCAAGATGTGGATGTAGTCCAAAAAGCCAAAACACGTCGACTACATTGGCTCGGCCATATCGAGCGAATGGATAATAATGCTCCAGCTAAGAGGATCTTCGAATCCCAGCCCCCAGGTTAGAGAACACAAGGAAGACTGAACCTCCGTTTCAAAGACCAAGCCTGGACAACTGGAAGCAGCGTGCCCGGGATCGTAGAGGATGGAAGGCTGCAGTGTCTCAGGCAGACACGGGTCGGGAGCCTGTTAAGTAAGTAAGGTTATCGCGTCGATCACGTCAATTAATCGAATGAGAAAATATTAAAAACCTTATAAATAGTATTTGTTTTCGTGAAATTTGGTGGTGTTTTTAAGTATTGTTTGCAATTCCAGTTTTTCTGATTTTTTAAAGGAAATATTCACTAACGATCAAATATAAATGCAAAAATTGGAAATATTATTTCGCTTTACATAGTACAAAACAATTATCTATCCACATAAACAAAATGAAAAATGTAAGTTATCAAAAATGCCATCAAAAAGAGCTGTAATTGGAAGAAATACAGCAGATGCGAAACGAAAAAGAGCCGAAATGCCCGAACAACATGAAGTGCGTTTGGAGTAAAATCGGCTGAGAGGTCAACAGTCAAGAGCAGCCGAAACACCCATCTACATCTACATGTACATCTTTATTTCGTTTTACATTTTACATGATTTCCTCTTAAATATTATTTAGTGTATTTTCTAAGTATAATAAATAATAATCCTAGAGGAAAACACGAAAGCAAAAACCTCCAATTACTATCATCTTCATAGAGAAAATAATTATATTATACAGATTGACTAGAGTATAATACAAATTAATTATAATTGAATAGAGAAATACATAAATTATTAATTCACAAGAATAAATAAATAATAAATAAATAAATAATTAGTAAATGAATAAATATTGGGTTTCGTGCGGTTTGCTAAGAGATGGCGTAACTTGTATTATTCCATTGGAACATGCGTTGGAAAGCTACTGTCATTGTACGTCATTTCAGTATACGTCATTCATTTGAAGCGTAAACAACAATAATTTATTTCACTCGAATATGTCGAACTTTGTGCCTGAAAAAGTGTTTTTACGAGGAGTTCTTCTTCATTACTTTAATATGAAGAAAACTGCTGCCGAAAGTCATCGTATTTTGGTGGAAGTTTATGGTGAACATGCGCTAGCTGAGCGAACGTGCCAAAAGTGGTTTGCACGATTTAAAAGTGGTGATTTTGGCTTGGAAGACGATGAACATCTGAACTGGAAGCATTACTCTATGAAGATTGTTGCCAAACACAAGAAGAGCTCGCAGAATCATTGGGTGTCACTCAAGCAGCCATTTCAAAACGTTTAAAAGCAGCTGGATATATTCAAAAGCAAGGAAATTGGGTTCCACATGAACCCAAGCCGAGAGACGTCGAAAGCATGTCCGAAATGCTGCTGGAACGCCACAAAAGGAAGTGATTTTTGCATCGGATTGTTACTGGTGATGAAAAATGGATCCAGCCAAATCAACGGCAAAGCCGAACATCCATGGCGCGAGGGTAATGCTCTGTATTTGGTGGGATCAGATGGGTGTGCTGTATTATGAGCTGCTAAAACCGGGTGAAACCATAAATGGACAACGCTACCGAACACAATTAATCCGTTTGAAGAGAGCAGTAGCCGAAAAACGCCAGGAATATGCGACCAGACACGAGGCAATAATTTTCCATCATAACAACGCTCGGCCGCACGTTGCTATTCCTGTTAAGAACTATTTGGAAAACAGTGGATGGGAAGTCTTACCTCACCCGCCTTATAGCCCAGACCTTGCCCCTTCTGACTACCATTTGTTCTGGTCGATGCAGAACGCCCTCACTGAAATACGGTTCACATCAGAGCAGAATATCAAAAATTTGCTTGATTCATTCTTAGCTGCCAAGCAGGCGCAGTTCTTTTGGGTTGGGATCCACAAATTGCCAGAAAGATGGGAAAAAGTCATAGCTTCAGATGGGCAATACTTTGAATAATACTATTGCACATGTTTTTCTTATATAAACGTTCAAATTTTGAAAAAAAAACCGCACGAATTAAGTTATATACATAGATAAATAAATAAATTTACAAACAAATAAGTAAAATTAAATATTTTTATTCTTTTTTTTATTGTTTTAACTAAATAAATAAATAAATAAACAATTCATTAATGTGAATTTAATTCGAGTTCAATTGGCGTACTAAAAAATTGTCAGCAAAATTACAGCGGCTAAAGAAGTTTTCGCTAAGTTTTTTGATTCTAGTTTTGATTCCTGTCGATATCTGTAGTGGAATGATGCCAAGGTAAGTTGAGCATCATTTATATTTTGTTTTGACATATTTGTAATTTCTTAAGGTGACATTTAGCGCAATTACCCCATGACACCCATATAATAGGATTGCTTGAAAGATGATCTTGTGAACTATCATTTTGATATGAGAAGAGAGTAGTGATTTCCTGTTTATAAATGGGTAAAGCATTTTAACTGCAATTCCTACCTTTTTTATTGTTTGTTTTATGTGTTCGTTAAAAGTAAGTTTGATATCGAGATAAACGCCCAAATATTTCACCGTGAGTTCCCATGGAATGTGTACTCCATTAAGTTGCAGTTGGGAATTAAGCAAAAAGCAAGTCTTTCTTTTACTTATGAAAAAAATAGCTTGCATTTTAGTTCCGTTAATTTTTATTTTCCACTTTGAATAATATTTTTGTAAAATTTCCATCGCATTTTTCAAATTACTCTCAATGTCTAGAGCAAATTCATGTGATGAAAATATGGCGGCGTCGTCAGCAAAAATAGCAGCACCACAGTTAGGTAGGTCTGGAGACTCAGAAGTATATAGATTAAACAATATTGGGCCAAGAACAGATCCCTGCGGCACACCTGAATTAAATGATTTCAGACAAGATTGGCTGCTATTCACGACCACCTAGGGAAATTAAGTTGAATCATTTTAAATCTGATACCATTGTGCCAGACTGTGTCGGAAGCTTTTTCAACATCGAGTAAGACCATTCCAGTAGACTTATCAATTAAACGGTTTTGCTTAACATGGTTACAGACTCTGAGTACTTGGTGCGCAGTATTATGATATTGTCTGAACCCGAATTTCTCATTTGGATATATATGAATGTCCGTAATGTGTGTAACTATTCTTTCTTTGAGTACTTTTTCAAAAATCTTGCTAAGATTACTAAGCAAACTTATAGGCCTGTAGCTTTCTATGATTTCAATGGGCTATCCAGCTCTTAGTATAGAAACGATTTTAGCTCCCTTCCAGGCTTGAGGGAAGTATTCCATTTTTATGCGCGTTAACAAGAAATGTAATAAGTTTTATATCATATTTAGGCAAATTCTTCAAATAAATAATTCTTATAGTGTGTTTTTCTAATATTTAAGCTATTGACAAAAAACAATATGTCTTCGTCCGTTGCAACATTAGAACTGCTCTCAAGATGGGTCTTAACTGTGCTGTCTACATACGTATTAGTTTCTAAGTTCCCAAGGTTTCTAGAAATGAAGTGATTCTTTAAATAGTATAATGCGAGAGCATAAGCCTTTTCAGTATCAGAAAAATGTGTCTTATCGGAATCCTTTAAAAACTGTATTTGTCTCTTTTTATTCTTTACAATCTTTACTATATTCCAGAAAGGCCTACTACTTTTGTCAAGTGTACCTACCTATAGTTTTTTGTTCCATTCTTTATTACGATGTTTCGAAATATTAAAGGCAATAATTATATTCAAATAAGAGACTTGAAATCTAGAAAAGTTCTGACGGTATCTCTGCCATTCTCGTCTACGCTTGCTTCTCAACTTGATCAGTTCTATAGGTATTATGTGGGAGGTAAGCTTGATGCTATAATCACTTGTTATTGTTTTAGGTATAGCATTTTCAGCAGCATCTAATATTTTGGATATGAATTCACTTGTAATAAAGTCAACATCTTCAGTGCTTAAAATACGTTCCAAATCTACTGAAAATCTACTGCGACCAATTAGCATTTTTAAAGTTTTGAACATATTGCACTGTTTTTTCCCCGAAACACCCGAGGAACGTGAAATGCGATTAGAGTGAAATAGGTTGAGGGGGCGGTAGTCAAGAGCAGTAGAAACACCCGATAAACATGAAGCACGTCTAGAATAAGTTCGAATCAGAGCTATTGCTGTAGGAGCTGCTGAAATTGTGCAAGGAAATATGACTTGCTGTTAAAAAACTATCGCCGAATTTAATCGAAGCCACAATCATCAGCAACAAATGTAAAGGCTAAGATGTGCTGATTAGAGATGCCACGAATAGTGATTTAGCCGAATACCGAATATTCGGTCAAATGTAACGAGTATGTATGTACGTACTACGTTACAAGTTGCAACCTGTCTCATTGCTGTGTATGCGGGCTGCTGTGCTGTGTATGACATTCGGTATTCAAATATTGATATAAGTGGCCGAAGAGGCCGAATACCGAATAGCAGCCAAATATTCGTGGCATCTCTAGTGCTGATACCACGAACTTCAATGATTCCAACCGATTTGCCCTTTGATTCCAAGCGATTACATTTTCCAGTGCGTCTTTTGTCATAACCATCAACAAGACTTAAGGACAATCGCATAGTGTTATTGGTTAGAACTTAGAAAATTCTTGTTTTTCGCACGCTTGCTTGCTCAAGAGTTGGAACGCCGAAAAATCTTTATGTTTACACATCTACTGAAAAAACTCAAAATATTGTTTATCCACTAGCATTAAGATAAAAAAGTTAAAAATAACCAAAATTTCCTTTTTTTCGAACAAATGAACAAAATGTTCATGTTTTATATGTTTTATCGTAGTATGTAGCACACATCGGGTATCCGCTAATATAACAAAACAATTGAATAGAATTTAAAGAGTCAACAGTCAAAATGAATATGTCCAGTCATAACTTGGGGGAATATAACTCCTATATCACATTGAAAATAAAAGAGAAAAGCATAGACGCTCAGGGTGATGCATTGCTCGAAAGACTAGCTTTGTAAGGCCCTCTAACAAGCAATAAAAGGCTTTGGTGTGACGGGTATCTCCAGAAGATATCGATTGCAGAACTTTTAGTGTGTTGTCCCTCTTCTAACTGGGATTAACTGCAGACTCTTTCGCAACTACATATTTGGGATTATATGGGGCCTAGGTCCTCGTAGAAGTAGCATTTTCCGACAGGTGCTGGTTCCTTAAATGACGAGAATGAGCCTCTGCAGCCGAACATCTTGCAGCTCTGCTAATAAGTCCTACTTCACGCCTCCCCGTGGCGCCATCTGGGAATCTCACTAGAGGTTGCGAAGTGAAGAGGGCAAATGGCGAGTTTCCTGCGCCATTAACCAGGATTAGTGTCGGAAAAAACAAAATAAGACCTTATCCGGGCTACTCCGACATATTTGGAGCTTAGGCCGGAAAGGATTTCCAGGACTTAGTCAGGGTCTTGGAAAAGAGATGGTGGCGGACGAGCCCTATATGGGCCAACGGCAGCGCTCACATCCCGGAACGGGTTACTGGCTTCGGTATAACCGACCCCTCGTCCCAAGGGCACTCAAAATGGAACTGGTCCTCCAGGTTGGGGGTTGTGCCGCCGGGGTAACTGCCCGGCCATTTAAAAAAAAAAAATTAAGTTACGAAGCATCAACAAGCCTCGGCTATGGACGGATCTACTGTTGACAACCCACGCAAACGATTTAAGGACAATGAGCTTCGGATATGCACGTGGAATGTTAGATCCCTTAATAGACCACGTGCAGCCGAGCAACTAGCGGAGGCCCTAGACTGCTGCAAAGCAGACATAACCGCCATCCAAGAAATGCGATGGGATGGGCCGGACAAAAAGAAGATGAAAAACTGCGACATCTACTACGGCAATTGCTATCGACGGCAAAAGCAGCGCTTATTTGGATATTTGGATGCGGATTTGTTGTCGGAGGCAAACTAAGACAAAAAGTCCTCAGCGTCCGGCATGTGAGCGAGCGCCTCGTAGCTATCCGCATCAAGGCTAAATTCGCCAACATTAGCCTCATATGCGCGCATGCCCCCACAGAGGAGAAAGATGACGACACCAAGGATGCCTTCTTCGAGCTCCTTAACAAGACCTACGAGCAATGCCTTAGTTATGACACTAAACTTGTCTTCGGTGATTTTAATGCAAAGCTAGGAAGAGAGGGTATCTTTGGTGGAACAATCGGAAAATATAGCCTGCACAACACCACCTCCGATAACGGATTCAGGCTAATCGACTTTGCGGCGGGGCGAAACATTGTCGTGGCTAGCACGCGATTCCCACATCTCGACATACACAAGCGGACTTGGAGAACTCCTGATCAATCAACAGTCAACCAGATTGATCACATTGCGATCGACGCAAGACACTCCTCCAGTATTATGGATGTCCGTACGTTCCGAGAAGCCAACATCGACTCGGACCATTACCTTGTTGTAGCCAAGGTACGGTTGCGGATATCCCAAACTACGCCAAGACAAACTAATGCTGTGAGAAAATTCGACGTCAGACGGCTACAATCGCAAGAGATCGCCAAGTCCTTTTCCGATCGAGTGTCTCTTAATCTCTTAAGAGGTGCAATGCCGCCAGCATCAAGCAACGAAGACCATTGGAAACACTGCCAAAACGCCATCAGAGATGCCGCTTCTGATGTGCTGGGTTTCACTCGTCCACCACAACGAAACCCCTGGTTCGATGATGAATGCCGGCAAGCACATGCAGCTAAGCAAGATGCATATAACGCGGCGCTGCTTAGAAAGACCAGAGCTGCTCATGAGCTCTATGAGCGGAAGAGGAGAGATGAACACCGGCTTCTCAGGAGGAAGAAGAAAGAGCATGAGAAGCGCGCGATCGAGAAAATTGAGAGATGCTACTCCAGGAATGATGTTCGGAAGTTTTACCAAAAGGTAAAAATAACATGCCACGGAAACAAACCCCGAACCGAAGCCTGTAGAGATGAATAAGGGAACATCGTAGTAGAATCGCAGTCGATGCTGAAGATTTGGAAAGATCATTTCTGCAGACTGTATAACAGCGATGACGGACAAAATACCGCTGTCAGGCAGAATCAACCTTTCAACCTGGACGGTGATGACCAACAATTTCGTCCACCCGACCTGGGTGAAGTGAAGATAGCTATATCGAAGCTTAAGTCCAACCAAGCTACTGGAGCGGATGGCCTGACTGCCGAGCTCTTCAAAGTGGCAGGCGATGACTTGGTAAGGAGCATACACCAACTCATCTGTAAAATATAGTCGGACAAAAGTATGCCCGATGAATGGAGCCTCAGCATTGTTTGTCCGATTCTCAAGAAAGGAAATCCTCTGAACTGCGCCAACTACAGAGGCATCAGTCTCCTTATCATCGCATATAAGATCTTATCTGCCGTATTGTGTGAACGCCTGAAGCCGTTCGTCAACAACCTGATAGGTCCATATCAGTGTGGCTTCAGGCCAGGAAAGTCCACCATCGACCAGATATTCACACTACGGCAGATCTTGGAGAAGACCCATGAGCTTCAGATCGATACCCACCACCAATTCATCGATTTTAAGGCCGCGTATGACAGCATCTATAGAGACGAGCTATACAGAGCAATGTCTAGTTTCGGCATCCCTGCCAAACTCGTCCGTCTGTGCAGGATGACGATGGAGCATGCACGCTGCTCCATCAAGGTCGGTTAAGATCTCACCGAGACCTTTGATGTCCAGAAAGGATTTAGACAAGGCGATGCGCTGTCATGCGAGTTTTTCAACATCGTACTTGAAAGAACAGTGCAAAACTCACTAGCAAACACAAGAGGCACTATCTTTCAAAGTCCGTCCAACTAATCGCATACGCCGACGATATTGACATAATCGGGAGAAAGCAGCGTGATGTCAGTGGCGCTTTCGCGAGTATTGAGACGGAAGCGGCGAAAATGAGTTTACGGGTAAATGAGGGCAAGACCAAGTATATGCTGTCAAGCAAAAAGGACAACCAACACTGACGTCTCGGACAGAACGTCACCCTCGACAGATATAACTTTGAGGTAGTTAAGGATTTTGCCTACCTAGGCTCTGCTAAAAATACAGACAACGACACCAGCGCTGAGATCAAGCGAAGAATAACTCTTGCCAACCGCTGTTTCTTTGGGTTAAGAAGGCAATTGAGTAGCAAAGCCCTCTCTCTTGGACAACAAAAGTCACCCTTTATAAGACTTTAATAATCCCGGTCCTGCCCTATGGCGCAGAGGCATGGACATTATCAAAAATGGATGAGGGTGTTCTTGGTTGCTTCGAGGGAAAACCGGTGAGTGGAGGAGGAGATACAACGACGAACTGTATGGACTGTACAGCGACATGGACCTAGCCAGAAGAGTGAGGACCCAAAGACTGAGATGGCTGGGTCATGTAGAGCGCATGGACACCAATGCTCCGGTCCGAAAAGTCTTCGAAGTGGAAGAGGACCTCAGCCAACTTAGCGTGCGAAACTGGAGGCAGCTAGGCAGGAATCGAGCTGGCTGGAGAAGCTTGATGACTGAGGCCTAGGTCCACCCCGGACTGTAGCGCCACCTAAAAAAAAGGGGCCTAGTTAACTGCATTTTAATAAGTTGGGAAGCGAACGGCTTCGAAATTGATAGGTTCCGTAGGCAACGAATGATTTTGCTAATTGTAAGACGCATGTGATAGTTCGAGTTTAGTGTAAAATCAAAGTCTTAGCTTTGTCGGGGTATTCAAGAAGTATTGTGCGATGCTTAATATTTATTTTAGGAAAATAGCTAAGGTCAATTTTATTTTTGTAAATCACGAAAAATTTAGATTTTTTTGGATTAAACCATTTTGGATTGAATATGTGTATATCAGGTTTTCCAATAGGGACTTGATAACTTTGAATTTAATTTGTGAACGCACTCTTTCACTTATCATCAAACTGTCACTGTCAATTTATTCAGTAAACTCAACATTTTCACCATGGTAAAGTACACGAACGAGCAACGTCTACAAATTATAAAAATTTTCTTCCAAAATTCGGAGTCGGTGACTACAACTTTAAGAGCGTAAATTCCAATTTTCGGTCGTAATTCTCGCCCTATTAGACAGGCAATGACAAGTTAAGTGCAAAAATTTGAGTCTACATAATCGTTGTGTGATGTTGACGTGTCAGTGAGACAACGGGTTGGTCGAAGTGTCGAAAATATCGCTGCCGTTCAGGCGTCCGTAGCAAACGATCCAAATCAGTCAATTCCACGGCGCTCTCAAGAATCGCGCCATGATCACCGATTATTTTTGGCCCGAATTGGAAGATATGGACTTGGACGATATGTGGTTTCAACAGGATGGTGCCACAAGCCACACAGCACACGGTACAATCGATTAATTGAAGAGTAAGTATGGTGAGTGTGTTATCTCAAGAAATGGGCCCGCCGATTGGCCGCCTCGTTCGTGCGATTTAAGGCCGCTTGACTGTTTTCTGTGGGGCTACGTTAAGTCATTGGTTTATGCCGACAAGCCGACGACGTTGGAAGAGCTCAGAGCCATTGAACGTGAAATAACGGCCGAAATGTGGGTCCAATGAATCGACCGCTGCAAATGTGCCGCGGTGGCCATATGAATGAAGTCGGGTTCCATTCATAAATGTTTTGATTGTACTTCAAGCCGATAATAACGTTTTTGAAATATCTCAAATGGTTTGCGTTTTATTTTAAAAAAAAGTTGTCAAGTCCTTATTGGAAAACCCTTTACATTTGCATTCTTGAAGGTAAATTCACTTTTACACTGGGATCAGTCTACGTGGTGAGTGGAGTAGCCTTTTTAAATGGGCTGGAGATTGTTCCATGCGTAACACTTTTAATAAGAACTACACTGCCTATTTAACCAAAAAGAAGTAATGAACAATACATGCGGTGCGTTCATTGTTCGGGTTTGTTTAGAATAAAACTCATTTGAGAGGTACTTCAGACCGCTGTATACTTTTCATTGTACTACGGAGAGACCATCATGGGACGATGTACTTTCTATTCCTACTGATTTCCTGGAAGATCGATGATTATAGAACAGAGATCGTCTAAATCTCGAAAGTGGTATTTTTCCAGAAGTTGCATTCTTGAAGACCAGTTGGACCTCTTATTGGACCACTTAGCTCTTGCAGAAATCGTTATGTGCTGTGATATTTATATTTGTGAGTTCTGATCAATTTTCTACATCGGTTGGGAACGAGCAAAGACAATATAAGTCCAGTTATCTCACAGTCCTTGGATAGGTCAATCTATGACTGGTCCTAAAAATTGTTGAATTTATTTGGCATAGAATATAGTATTGTACCTGAATGTTTCCAAAAGTTTGGTCAGTTTATAAGCGTCACGGTTTCTCCGATTGTCCAGTAAACCAACAAAATCTGTTTCTGTGCTGTTTGGCTATCTTGTTTGCAGATGGTGGTAGTATGTTGTCTTTTACACGGTACGAGACGATGCGGTCCGATTCTGAAATGTCATGAAATGGGGGTGAAGAAGTAGAGGGCGTAGCCCGACTCAGATTTGTAAGCAGATTCGGACCGATTTCTGCGTGTTCTCTTTTAACTCGTTTCGTTATTGCATTCATTTCTTTTATTCTTGTGCTCTCGCCGTTGAGTTGGTGTCGCACGGAAGAATTATTGAAGTGAGCGTGTTCAGTGTGTGTTATCAGTTTTTAATCATTGAAAATTTTAAATGAACTCGGGATTTGATTGAACATTTATTTATGCATTTTCAAATGCATGAAAATTTGTATAATGTCAGTGATCCCGATTATGTAAATAGAATAAAACGGGAAGGGTCCATGCAGGAATATTCGAAGACAACGATTTATAATATTAAGCTTTTCCTTACTATGTAGTTTAAATATTTTATGAATAAAACAATGTCATTACTTAATTTTAAATATTTTGCTTTTAATTTCGTATATACGGCTCCACACACTTCCGGCACTGGTTTATCAGAAAAGTTGTGGATAGACGAAAATCGGACCGAGTCGTGTCGTACCGTGTAGAAGACGACTATTCTACAACCACACATTAGAGAAGACTCTTGCGAAAATGTCCTTGGATATTTTACAGCCGTCTTACATAAAGACAATGTTAATTGGCCAGGGGATTTGCATAAAATTAAATTGGTATAACATTGAAAGGCACCGACTTGGGGTGTAGTCAAGCATAGAACCATCTGACAACTTTTTCTAGGTCTGTTTGTTATCCAGGCTGGAGCTTTGATATTCGTCGAAATACTCAGCGTGGTTTGCGATGATGGATGGTATTTCGACTAGTGTAAGCCCACAGATGTATCCAAAAGTAGAGGATATCTAAGAGAAAGAGAACGTCAAGACAGCTTCTAGTGCGATCTCAACAAGTTTTCCGATTTGTTCACGCGTTACTTACTACGAACTCACGACTTTTCGTTTACACAAATTAATTTAAAATCACGCTTACTTTGATATAAAAAGATAGTTTTGTAGTGATTACTTACCTGCAGGATTTAATAATTTATGAGCAATTCCAATAAACGGTAGTCCCCATGGGCCCTTTATCTTAAGTGCGGAAATAAGAAATCTCCTTCTTGACCAGATGTAATAGACCCATAAAAGAGTTAATGCTATTAAAATTAAGAAACTACTAGCCATTCGTAGATTGATAGTTACTTAATGCAAACACAATTTAAACTGTGACAATGAGCTATGATCGCTGCTTAAATAGATTTTTGGATAGCGTTGGAAACACGTGTATATTCTCTCTGATATGATTAGGTGTACAGATACAATACGAAAGCCTTTGCCACTCTGAAAATTAGAAATATAAAAAAACAATAATAATTCATTTGTAAAAAAAACGCTCGTAAAAAATCATCTAGTGAAAAAATTTAATAATGTCAACAATCAAAAAGAGCTTGCCCAAATAATAAAACTGAAAACCTTATGAGGTTTTAGGCAATTTAGCTGAATAAAAAAAGAAATAAAATAAAACTTTAGCAAGTTTGACGTTAACGTGACGTGGTTCTGGGGCGACTAATAATAATATTATAAATAATACGACCGTAATTTTTTTTCGAATTTCGCGCGTTGTAACTCGAAATGTAACACTGCTGACATCAACTGTCATCAGTCAATCGACAATTTCTTGGACAAGCTGCATCATAAATTTGTATGTGCAACCACTTGAATTTTTGCAAAGATGGTGAAAGCCTACTCAGAGTTGTTTAACCCCAAGTTAGTCGGGATTTATCCACCGTTTCATAACCGTGGAAGAAACATGAATCCACAACAGTATGTGAAGAAACAGTACATTTCTTCTGGTGAATCGGGGCGGAAGAATACCAAGGTGATTCTTGGGCCAACAAGGTCTTGGCAACATGGCAACAGTTTTCTAGGATGTATGCGGCATAAGAGATCACGAACTTTTTGGCTTACTTTAATAAAATTTTCAAAAAAAAAAACGGCCAAGAAGAATGTGTTATTTCCTCAAGACAATGCAGGAATTTAACTTTTAGTAACTATTTCCTGTTGCCAAATCTTAAGAATAGTTTGGCGGGAAGAGAATGAGCTCCAATGATAATTTCATCATTTAAGCCTCGATAAATCTAAATGTTTTCTTGTATTGAGTTCAAAGAATACTATGATAAGAAAGGCTTTTGTGGAATTATATACTCGTAAATATTTCTGGCTTCACTTGAGTCAAGTACGTTTAAGCCTGACGTTTTATGTGTCGCTTCATTTCTATAGCAAATAAACTTTACTTTAGGTATACTTCCAAATGTAGAAGTGACAGACATTTTGCCATCGGCTGCGGCGGTTGCTGTAGAGTTTCGCACAATGTTCTCAGAGTTAAAGAAGTCATAGTACAGCACATCACCTTGTCTTAACCCGTTTTTGACAAAGCCTGTGTAAGTTTATGACAGAGAGATTTCAAAACTGGAAAACGCTCTAGCACATATACCTTTAGATTGTCTCTGTGTCAAATTTGTGTTAAATGCGACATTGATTGGTTAACGATTGGTAAGCGTCGATTTGAACCTTGTGGGTTTCCTTAAGAGTGTGCCCTAGTGAAAATACTTCGTTAGCTGTGTACCTAACGTTGACAAATGGATTCAGAATTGGGCAGTTGGGCATAGTTCTCTTATACAAAATCTTGACTGAGCAATCTCCCTCTTCTCGAAACATAGTTGTATTTTAGTTCATATTCTTCTGAGAAGCCGAAGTCATTTAAAGAATGTCTTCAAATTGTAGAAAACAAGACCCGCTCTCCTCCTTTTATGCAGCGACGGTTTATTAGGCATTTGTTTGGTTACATGTGTTCAACGTCATACCATTTAGTTGTTACTATACATATGCTGTCCCGTATATACTTTGAGTACTTTCAAGAATTCAGCCTGCTGCGCTGCAGCCGCAGCCCTGCTGCAAATCTTTTTTTACGTTTTCTGAAAATATTCTCTCGTCTGCAGCTTACTATTTGAACAGTCGGCTGCGCTGAACTGAAAGACACACCTTACTTCTGTCAAAATAAACGAAAGATGTCATTAAAATTAATATTATTAAATTCTGCTTTAGAGCTTTTGTCTCTATCTCGAAACAAAGGCCAACAGTACAATGACTACCATCTTTGTTTAAGTTGTTTATGTTGTGCAGCCAAAAAAAATTGCTACAGGAAATACGCAGCGCTGCCGTTACTATCCGAATATTTGAAAGCAAGGATGCACGTAGCCGCCTTTAAGTCTAAATATTTGAACAGTCAGCTGCCCTATCTGCGCAGCCGGCTGAATTCTTGAAAGCACCCTTTATATCATAACTAGTGTAGTTAGAACTAGCTAAAGCTTCGTAGAAATAGAATTGTCTCTGAGATTTATTTGGGTTGATTGTGTTATTGATATGTTAACTTTTGTTGGATTTGATTGTTATTTGTTGCAATTGGTATTGTTTTAATTGAATAATGGGAGCAATACTCACACAATACTTGTGTGCGAAGATTTTTCACTCTTTTACACACCCAAAAATGATGATAAAATTATTTTAGGTTTTCATTGTCAGGAAAATCTTGTTCTGCCAAAAAATCCTGATCAGGCGGATTATAACAAAAAAAAACTTTTATTTGTTTAACTTTACAATAGCATATGTAAGGGTCATTCAAAATCAAGCCAAACTGAGGATAATACGAGTACTTCTTCCTATCTTTGGACGGAAAATTTACGGAAGAAAGGTTATAATCAAATCACGACCGCAGTTTACCACTGTCAAACTATTCTCAGACGGATGTGGTGGCCAAAATAGAATCAAGATAATGATATCAATGTTGTCAAATTCGCTCTATTGTGCAGCTCCTAAACATGTTACAAAAATAACAATACATATACTTCCCAATAGTAGGACATTCATTCATTCCTCCAGATACGTTGTTCGGAAGACTGAAAGCAACGTTTTATTGTGATTGAAGATCAGGATCACTATACAGAAATTATAAACAAATCCTGAACTTTTATTCATTTGAGGGAAGGATGCCGTCTTCAAAATTGGAAATCATTTGGAGATGAAGGCATTTCCAATTCCGAAAATCAAAAAGAATTATTATAACGAGAAGGAAAACAACCAAAAACTCAATCTCAAGGAGAATCATTCTATGGTAAACTTAAAAACGTTGAATATTTTACTAGAACTACATTATGGGGCTGGATGGGAAAATATCAACAGTTAAAGGTACGAGGGCGGGTCAATAGGTCCGTGACTTTTGGATTAAAACACAGATTTTTTGATAAAAAAATAATTTTATTTTTCAACGTAGTCTCCCTTGAGCTCTATTCACTTTGTCCAACGCTTCTCCAATTTTTTTATCCCTTCCAAAAAAAATGATTTGTCGAGGTCCTCAAAATAGGCCTTTGTTTGCGAGATTACTTCATCATTGGAGTCAAATCTTTTTCCACCAAGCCATTTCTTCAGGATTGGGAACAAGAAGTAGTCGCTCGGAGCCAAATCTGGAGAATAGGGTGGATGAGGGAGCAATTCATAGCCCAATTCATGGATTTTTGCCATAGCAACTGCACATGTGTGCACCCTTGCATTGTCTTGGTGGAAAAGAACTTTTTTCTTGGCCAAATGAGGTCGTTTTTTTTTCAAATCGTCATAGCATCGGTCCAATAAGTTGGCATAATATTCCCCATTGATTGTTCTTCCCTTTTGAAGGTAGTCAATGTGGATTATCCCGCGTGCATCCCAAAAAACAGTCGCCATAACTTTATTGGCTGACAAACCCACCTTGGCCTTCTTTGGCACCGATTCACCCTTAGAAACCCACTGTTTTGACTGTTGTTTGTTCTCTGGTGTGTTGTGATGGATCCATGTTTCGTCCACGGTTACAAAACGGCGCAAAAACTCCTCCATATTGCGATTAAACAACGCCAAACCTCCCTGTGAAGTTGTTATACGATTGCGTTTGTGGTCGACTGTGAGCAAACGCGGCACCCATCTTGCGGAAAGCTTTCTCATGCCCAAGTGATCATTCAAAATTGAAACCACTGAGCCATGCGAGATCCCTACGGCTTCCACAATCTCTCGCACTTTCAATCTTCGGTCGGCCAACACCATATCGTGAATTTTTTCGATTGTTTCGGGTGTAGAGACCTCAACTGGGCGTCCAGGACGTTCGGCATCTTCAGTGCTTGTACGGCCACAACGAAATTCAGTAAACCACTTTTTTACCATTGAAATACCTTGGTCTCGGTAATGGTTTTTTTCCGCAAGAAATAATGCTTAATAAGCACACGAAATTCACTTTTTTCCATTTTCTCCTCAAATTAGTGAGTAGTCTGATAAAAATAGCTGTCAAACACAAAGTAACTGACGCAGCAAGTTTAAATTTTGACAGGAGTCAACTGACAGATGCCTGTTGACAGGAGCAGTGTTGCTGTTTCAGTAAAGAGGTCAGAAATTCAAAAAGTCACGGACTTATTGACCCGCCCTCGTATTATGCCGACATTGTTCATCAAGAAACTCTCACTCTTGCAGTGTTTTATTTTTTCTTTCTCTGTTCTTTTTATTTTTGAATTACTTGCCCAATTTTTTTAACGGATTTACATAATATGTTTTGCTTCTGTAAATTCATTAATATTTCTTTGGATTTCCATTAATAAATTACAGGACAGTTGCAAAAGTAGTACATTTACAAAACAGTTTTAATTTTGCCAAAAAAAATATTTCAAAAGGACTAATATCATTCAGATCTTACAACGAAGATCAGTAAAGATTTCTCTTTAATTAACAGAAGAAATTGGGCATTCTTCGCCAGCGAATTTGAATCATACAACTGAGGAAAGTTGTTAGATCGGTGACTACAAAATGTTTGCGCTGTTTTTGATACCGTTGATGCCTTTAGCAGCAGATCATGGGAGATCTACCGAAACAAAGAGTCAACATAGCAAAACCATTTAAAACTACCGGCGTAGACTTTTGTGGACCAGTATTGACGACATACAAGCAAAGAGGAATGCGCAGTATAAAAGCTACATAGTAGTCTATATGTTTTGCCACGAAGACATTACATAGACAAGTGGCGGCAAAATTTGCAAAATACCACCTGACTCGCATCTTGGGGGAGTCATTTTTAACATTTGAACAACTCACCACCATGGTTGCAGAAATAAAATTGCCGTGATTTGACAGCATTGTCGAATGATATGTGCGACGAATGACTCCCTTAAGATAATTCTTAAGAATAAATGAAAGACATTAATCTGCGTTTTATACGGCGGCGGGCAGATACATCAACTTACTTTAATTCAGAAATGGGATCGGAGCCACCTTACGTTTAGCACGTCGAATGAACCCATTTTTTGTTTTTATATCGATTTTGCGAACTTAACCTTCGCTTTCAGGTATTGTCTTTGTTACTCTTCCCAAAATCCATTGTTTAGGTGATGCATTATCTTCAGACACTAGAACTTAATCGCTCTCTTCCAGTCCACTTCGCTTTTCGTTGCAGTTCTGAAGACTATCGACGCCAGAAATGCAGATGAATGTCCGGTATTAGTCTCCAACTGTTTTGAGGTGGAATCTTTTCGTTCTCTACATTGGGCTCCAAAATGCCCGCCAAAAGCTATATATATGTACATAGTTAGGACTACGAATGTAATGTTATCTATGGGGTTGGCCACATCCGTCTTATTGTGGCAAATTATATATGTGAAAAGGCGCAGGTAAAAGTTGGGCTGGCAAAATTATTTGCCCAATCGACAGCAAATCCAAAAATTATTCTGCCCCTAGTCAATTTTATATTTTTGGGTAATTCCCATTCAGCAATGTTTATGAGTTGATCAGGCTTACTGCCTGTTATGTTAAGCAAAACAAACAATTTTACCATCGACTTTTAATCGATGAACGTAAATTTTATTGTTGTTGTTACCTTTCTTGTTATTTTCGTGCTGGTGCCGCTAATGCTATTAACATCTAGCGTGCATGTACTTCTTGGAAGCTTACTTTTGTGCCAAGTAATTACACGTAATATCTATTTATTTGTGATTGTGAATCTTCGTAATAACCTCCTGTTATATCCTTAACTAAGATAACCGCAATCTCTCAAAAGACCTCTTGCAACCTAGATGTATTCGTACGAAGAGCACCCTTTTTAGGCACGGAAGTTCCAAAATTGTTTGCAGACCCACTTATGTCACTAGACGTCACTTCTGAATCTCCTTGTCGACGCAACAATGCATGGTGCACACTTCTCCGCATTACATTGCTTAAACCAATTATTTATTCATACAGTCGACTCTCGTTAATTCGGAACTCAAAGCACTTTTAAAATGTTATGAATTATAGAGAGTCGACTGTATGAATAAATAATTGGTTAAAGCAATGTAATGCGGAGGAGTGTGCACCATGCATTGATGCATGGTTCAAAATTTGTGAGCAACACAAACTTTTGATCTGTAACCAACGAAAACTGAAGCTAAACGGAAGTGTGTGTCAAACTTCGTAATCATTTCAATAACAATTGCTCGTGCAACAATGATACAAGTTTAAGCTTGTCTCAAAACGTACCTCTATGCAATCAATCTCCCTGCACTCTTCTACCACTCTCCCCGCGGAACTACCGTTGAGTACTACTTCGCGGGGCTGGTAAGCACTTTTTACCCTTCTTTCTCCGTTTGCTGGTTCGACATTGTGTACAGTATTTACTGTTGTTTGTATTAGAGATGCCGTCTGGGTTTGATTTTCATTAATGCTCCCTCTGACTCTTTCCAACCGTCGAAGTTCCTTCATTATTTTTGCCGCAGCCTGTTTCACCGCATCCTATATTATACTTCATGTTAGCATATGGTTTAAGATGTTTTTAGGAGTTGGTATCTCTCCAACTGGCGATGGCGATGGCGCGATAGTTAGCTCATTGGGCTATCACGCAGAGAGGCTGGGTTCGATTCCTGGCTGGGTCCCCAACATTTTTTTCAAATCGCCATCGAAAATAAAAATTGGACTCGGACTCGGCGATAAACCGTAGGCCCCGCTCAGATGTGACAAAAATGAAAACATGAGCAACACAAATGAGTGTCAAGAAGCTAGGCCATGGCCCATACCGGGCTGCCAGCGCCACAGTGTTTCAGGGTTTTTTTTTCTTTATCTCTCCAATTTACTCCTCTAGTTCTCTGCGTTCTGTTCTGAAGTGTGGGCACTGGAAAAATACATGCTGTGCATCTTCCCTAGCCGCTCCGCAGTTTAAGCGGAAGGGAGATTCCTTCAGACCAAACCTGTATAGATATAATTGAGAGCAGCCATATCGAATATCGAATATCGGGTATAAGTCGGTAGGTCCATCTCCCCTTTGTAGATTGGTTCCATCTCTCTTGCCAAGCACTTGTGCTGCGCTGCTTTTCCCCCAGCTTGATATCTTTCACTGAAACTCCGGGTTCCCGAATTTTGGCATCGTAGGTCCTTTGTAGCTCAGTAGCCAATATATCTGCTAGTAGCATTCCCACAATGACATATATAGCATCACTTGACACTTTCCGATATGCACAGCAAACTCTCAGAGCACGTAGTCTGTTGACAGAACTAGTCTTTCTTGCGTATGACCTGATTTTCAATGCTTTCGCCCATATTGGTGTCGCATACATTTTGATTGACAGCACCACCCTTGACAGAACTAGTCTTTGGGTCCTCCTATGTTTGTCATTATTCTGGATAAGGCAGCGCTCGCCTTTGCACTGACAACTTTGAATTGTTGAGTGTTTGACGCCTATGAGTTCGAATTAACGCGTCGTTTTGTTACGTAGCGATGATTTTTTCGTTCGAATCACCAAGTGCTTAAAAATGTATAGATTTTCTTCAAAATATAAAGAGATTTTCTAAGGAATAAAACGCAAAAAATCCGTTAAGTAGTGATGTTAAGCTTGCTGCAAGTCTTGGGATCCAAGTTACCCCACAAACTGTACGGAATTATGTGCGAAAACTTGGTTTTAGGAGCAGAGTCTCTATAAGGAAACCCTTTAGAAGCACAGTTAATTGGCGAAAACCTATAACTATCGCGAAAAATTACTTAAAAATTGGAAATGTAGCTCTGTAGAAAGGTAATTTTTTCCGATGAATGCAATATGTTTGCGAATACGGATTTTGTTTGTGCTAAATAATAAAATGTGTAGATTTCCTATGGAGTTGAGATCAGGCGATTATGCTTGTTGTTGTCATCTTGAAATATTTTAAAAAAATACCCGGTACATGAAACGATCCATTATTCCATTAATCTTGTGTTTTGACCCGACTCCTTAACTGGGAAAACATTCCTCGACAATAATATTGTATCCACCTTGCTTTATTGTGCTCTTTGTGATGTCTAGTGGAGTCACTAAACGAGATTGCATGGGATCTACGCGTATAAGAGGAAGTCTACATATAAAGAATTCGGTAACCGAACAGCTTGAGGCGAATAGAATAAGCTGGTATTGCCACGTTCAAAGAAGATCTGCGGAAAATCCGGTTAAAAAGGCACAAGCAACTACGATCACTCCAACTGAAAGAAAACGAGGTCGGAAAAAGAATTCCTGGATTTATCAGATGGCAAATGCGCAAAAACGCCTGGGGCTAACCACTGAAGCGATCCAGGATCCAGCACTTTGTAGACACGTTTTGCGGTCTGCGACATTAGCCAACCCCATAAACGGAGCAGCAGCGATGCATTAAAAATGGGAAACTCGTTACGCATAAGTTCGTATAACGAGGAAAGGGTTAATAAAAGGCTAAGAAGAAGAAGGACATATCGGAGAAAATCACCGTTCTTCATTTTGCCACAGTCCATTTCAAATGTGCCTTTGAAAACTGCAGTCTCGTCTTTTTTACCCCGTATGATGAAATGCCACTGCCAACTGCTCTCCGCCGGGTCGTCCTGATCGAAATTTTTAATACTTTTCGACGATATAAAGAGGTCCTTTTTCATTAGCCTGACGATGTTTTTAACTTCGCGATTGGTGGTTTTCCGTCGTCTACCGCCACTAGGAAACGTTTGAACATTTCGCCGAACGCCGAACCGAGTTATTGTTCGAGAAATCACCGTATTGCTTATAATAAATGTTATTGATTCGCCATTTCAATATTATCTTGAGATCCGTGGAATAATTATTGCGCACCATATTATCACATTTTTTCTGCTTTAATTATCACGTTTGATCTCAAATGCCGATTGCACACAAGTAATTGTCTTTCTCAATACCATGATCTTGGTTGAGAAAAAACAAAATGGTGAAATGATTGTATATTGAAAGGAAACGGTAAAATTGACTAAACACGGGCGAGTGACTAAACATATCGTGTATGTACTTTAGTTTTGTCCACCTATTTTTTAGTCAGTTCTGCTTTATTTTATTATTTCTTAAATAATTAAATAGTACTAAGATGATGTTAGTTGTGAACCGAAGACAATATATTTTAATTAGAAAAATATAAAAAATTAGAAAATCATCATAGGTGCGGTTTTTAATTTTCTTTAGCTTTTCTCAAAGCGAAATCATTTTGTGTTTTAGTTTTGGCCAACACTGTATGTATTTGCATTGCACAAAAAAAAGTAACAACTAAAAGTAGGCAATCAAAATTCAACCAAAAGAAAATATTTTTGTGTTATTTGTTTTTGAAGCCTGCCCTGAAGGTGCTTTAACGCCTTGTTAAGGAATTTCCAGGGGAAAAGTCAGCGCTGATTGATAAATATGCGGATAAATGCAGCAGTAGTAACAGTCGCTGCCCACAAGTTCTTTCTCAATTCAGCTTTGATCAACATGTACCTCATCATCTCTAAGAGGTTTTGATGTAAACTCTCAGCAACTCCATTTTTATGAAAACTTTGCTGAATTCCGCTACATTATCGCTTCGAATGCGTTTAATTTTTTTTCCCTGTTTGATATTCTGCTCGCAACTTGAAATTTTTACAACGGATGAAACTTTCCTCCGAATTTTTAACACCACCACCTCTATAAAATGCGACTTCTCATCTATGAACGTTGGAAAATATCAAGCACCTCCCAGTGATTTGACGTTTATGGGACCACAGATGTCAGTATGCACAGTTCCCAAAATCTCTTCATGAAGCTGAATTGAAGAGTTAAATGGTTTCTGAAAAATTGTATTTCTTTCGCACACTGGACATCAGAAAACTTTTCCCTTATTTCACTGACTAAATTATCGCCTTTCAATTGTAAGCTTTGACGTTTTCTTTCTACGGCATGCACTTGCTATATAACCCTAAAATAGCACAAGTATAGCATTTTGTGTTTGGCTTTTGTCGCTGCCTCAGGAAATTCGTTATCCTCTGGCAAGGTATTGAGCAGCATTAAAGACAGGAATTGTAATTCTTGCGTTCTCCAACTAATTTGCTCTGACGCATACTATGCCGACGTTGCTTCTTCATTTCAAATAATTGCCAGTACAGCATAATCTGCTTTGTACCCCTTTTGATTAATGCACTTTTTCGAGGCCAGCCCATGCCTCATTTGATATCGTCGATTTCTTGATATATCCCATTTGACTCCTCTTAATGCCAAGAGAAATTATTACTTAAGCTTTGGCTTCTTTATTGCTTTATTGCGCTGGCTGCTGCATTGTTGGTCGTATGAGAGATTGATCCATTGGGGCAGTCCCAAAAATCATTGCAAATTAATATGCATCTATCTGAAGCTTCCAGGAAAGGTATCGAAGTACATGCATTGCTGTATTCCAATGCTGCTGCCGTGGATCGCCATTGAATTGCGATAACGCGTTAACTGCGTAAGCTATGTCCGGTCTACTAGAGGTGTAGGAGACTTCCTATCAAACGACGATACTTGGTTCTTTCGACCTCCTTGCTCTCTCCTGCGATAGTTGGTTCTTGCTCCAATTTCAAATTAACCGGGATTGGTAACCGGCCTGGTTTACTATCCGTGAGCCCATATTTATCCAGCAGGTTGTTAATAAATCCACCTTGGCTAATACGAAGACTGTCGGTAAAACGTTTGACCTCTAGTCCAACACACAGCACTGGGTATCCTAGGTCCTTTATCTTGTAAACATCAGACAGGCATTGATTTAGCACTTCAAACTCCTTCTGATTATTTGTCGCCACAGGAAAGTCATTCACATAAACGGCAATCAGCATTATTTTGTCACCTGCTGACTTGTGATAAATTCACCTGTCATATTTTGAGGGGGTAAATCCAAGGGTCTTAAGTGTCGCATCCAGTTTTAGGTTCCACTGTCGCCCACTCTGCTTCAGTCCATATATGGTTTTTTGCAGCTTGCACTCACCATTTTCGTCCACAAAACCCTCCGGTTGCTCCATAAAAACGACTTCGATAATTTCTCCATTTTGGTAGGCTGAAGAAAAGTCCAGATGATGCAAGTTCAAGTTCTTTTCAACGCCTTGAATTTGGTCAAAACCCCTAGCCACGAGGCGCGCCTTCCTCTTTTCCACGGTTCCATCCGGTCGGTATTTGGTCTGGAATACCCACTTGGATATAATCACCTTCCTATTCATCGGTCTGTCTACCAATGTCCACGTATTGTTCTTCATTAGGGAGTTGTACTCCGTCTTCATCGCCTCTTGCCATTCGCTTGCGTCTTCTAAATTATCAATTTTCTTGACCGTTACTGTATCGTCGTGTGCCTTGTTCAATTCGTCTTTGGAAACTATTGTCGCATCAAATTCATCCGTCTCTGAGTCCTAGTCTAAAAGGTCCAGTTCTGAATTGCTCAAATCGTTGACATGCTCAGGAGGTGCATCAGCAACTTCAGCACTATCCTGAAACGAAAAAAGATAATAGTTATTGTTCTTGCATCCAGTACCTTCTACTTCGATCTTGTTGCCATTGCTAACAAATCTGACGTCTCTACTTTTGATCACACTGAGCCTGCTTGGAACCCAAATCCTATAAGCTTTCCTTTCTTCTGCGTAACCGCAAAGGATGCCTTCCTCCGACTTACACTTAAATTTTACCAAGTTGGAGCCCTTATCCAGGCTATAAACTCTTGATCCGATCTCCCTGAGAAAAGAAACACTCGATTTGCTTCCACTCCAAAGTTCCTCCGGAGTAATATCACCACTGAATTTAGTTGGACATCGGTTTCGTAAAAATGCCGGAGTGTTGACTAGCTCTCCGCACATCATCTCAGGTAGATTACTTTCATTCATCAGACACCTGCCCATTACAGTTTAGGTACGGTTGGCCCTTTCGGCGCCACCATTCTGCTGGGGGGTATATGGCACGGATTTCTGATGAAGAATTCAATTTTTCTCCACAAAATTTTGAAAGTCCCTGTTGCAGAGTTCCGTCCTATTATTCGTTCTCAGTAATTAGATTTTGCAGCCAGTTTGATTATCAGCAAATGCTTTGAATCCCGTAAAGGCATCGAGAGCATCGTTTTTACGTTTCAAAAAGTAGACGAAAATGTTCCGGGAGAGGTCATCGATGAAGGTTATAAAGTATTTTGCCTTTCCTAAAGATTCTGTCCGCATATATCAGAATGGACAAGCTGCAATCTCTTCGTTGTTTTCTTTTCGCCGTTTTTCGGGAAAGGTCATTGAGTTTGTTTCGATCGTAAACATATGAACATGTACTGAAGTCCTCCTTAAATCTATCCGGCAGCTTTCGGACCATTTCTTTTGAAAACAACTGCCTCAACGAACTTATATTAACGTATCCCAGTCTTTTAAGCCATGTTATAAGGGATCCGCATTTCAGCTTAGGAATTTCTGCTGTACTGCTGCCTATTTGTGCCTTTTAATCAACCACTATGTAATGCAAACCGTTTCTCTTTTCAGCTCTCATTACCAAGCGGTTTGCCTTGTCGAGATGTACACCAAAACCCTGTTGAGATTCGCTTCCGCCTTAAGTTTGCTTCACTTTATCGTTTTTGCTCCAGCAATCCTTGGCCATTTGGCCCCGCTTTTCGCGCTTTCTGCAATTATATGGAAAGTATCAGTTTTTACCTTATTTTGACTTTGTTTCTTATGAAATTTTTGAAACTTAATGTGTTTGGCACTTGTGCATACGGTTGCAACTTCGGGGTATATGCTCTGGCATCAAAAACAGATCGAATGTGTTTGTGTTCTTCTGATAGTCCATCTAAAAGTACTACAACGAGCAAATCCTCATCCAAGGTAGCTGATAACTCCGGTGGTCTATTGGTTATTGTTTAAAATTCTCGGACATATTCAGCGATCGATTGGCCTGGGGACATTTCAAGGTTAGTTGATTTTCGGTACTCCTCTGTCTTCTGACTTCTTTCGTAGTTTTATAACTTGCAGTTAAGGCTATGATACCTGCTTCCATTGCGATTAGCAACTCCGCGCGGGCGTCCAAATCCTTGTCATCCCACTGCGTCCACTCCATTCCGACATGTTCTGATGAGTTGCGCTCAAATAAAAGACGATTCCAGTCGATTTATAACAAGACATTATTGGAAGAAGTTATTCAGTAAAGTAAAAAAGGAAAAGTCAAAATGACAGACGCACAAAAATTACAGACATCTTGTTGTGGACTGTAGACATGGATTGTGGAACTGGATGTGCTCAGTGAAACTTTGCTTCACATTACTCACCCAACATAGCTCAACAGCGGTTTATTCGAGAATGCAACGACTTGGCAATGGCAAGGCCGTTAGGTGCCATATACACAGTTGTGCCATTTCAGATGATCTTTGAATCTTACTTAGCAGTAGCTTTACACTTCTGTGCGGTTGGTCTTATTTAACAAGAGGCTCTTATCCCTATTATCTATGATAACCCGCCACAAAACAAAAATCACCAAACTCTGTTAGAGTTTGATATTGTTACATCAGTAAGTTCTTGAATATCCAGTAAGTATTTAGAAGCTCTAAATGGTTTTGTTCGTTAAATGAATCAGACTCTGGCAACTCCATGGAAGTAAGGGCTTATTTTCAATTGCCTTATATGTTTTAGACATTTTAGCCGATTTATGCGCACATTCCTGTACAGTTCTGTGTCTCCTTACAGATCGTAAAAGAAATTAGACTAAAACTACCCAATGCATGCAAAATGACCTAGGTTATCATCATCTGCCTACACCAACCTTCATACCTGTGCACAATTAAATCAAATATTTGATACGAGGGTCAAACGTTTTCTCAGGGCAAAAGAAGTCACATGATTGACATAATCTTGTCTAGGCCCATGTAGATTTTCTATTCTGCTGTCTGAAATTTCTACAATGATAATGAAAATTCCAATCATTAACTGATGTATTCAGCTACCGATGAAGGTTACAAGTTGCGATTGTTGTTGCTTTAGAGCTAATTTGATTATGAGCGGATTCTGACCAGGTAACCTTCGAAATGGGTCTCAGACATCTTCTGTATGTTTGGAGTCAACTTGATTTGCGATTTTGAGGACTTTGAGCAGTCAGATGGCTTCATCGGATTTTAAGAAGATTGCCTTTAACTAAAAGGCATTTCTCACAGTTTTTGCGAGGCTATTCGACCCCGCGGTATGGATAGGTCCAGTCATCGTCATTTCAAAAATACTAATGCAGCAAATCTAGTGAGATTAGACGTCCTGGGACACCCCGATTTTGCCTCTAAAGTGTCATCGCTGTAAATCGTTTCTATCTATACTTCCCGAAATACAACAGATCCGTGTTCCTCGATGGGTGAATTAAAGTCCGAGTGTGTCTGTTCAGATACATTGATTTTGGATGTGTTAAAGCCGGCCTATACCGCAGCTTTTTATCTGCGGGTTGAACACAATGATAGCATGTGGTCTTCTCACTTGTTAAGTGCAAAAACTTATGTAACCCTGTGTTGTGAACTCGTTTGCGAAGGCACACAAAATCAAAACTCCCTTTTGGGGTATCAGTGAGTTTTATTTTCTGGTAGAAGGGATGAAATATATATGTTACAAAATACAAATTACAAAGGCTTACGTTTTTTTTGTGCGCCTTCCTGCAGCAAGTTCTTTAATTCAAGGAAGTATTCTTTTAAATTAAAAATGGCTGCTGAAATTGAGTATCGAAACGCTAGATGATGGGTTGTTAAGTAAAAATAATTTATAATACCCCCTCCTCCGTGGAGCTAGCTAGCTCTATTTTCACCATCGTCCAGTTTCGTCAATATACCTATACAGGCTGTGGGCTTTATCAATGTTTGTATTTCTGCAACTTTGACTTGCTGATCCTTTCGCGGAAACACTCTCGGCCGCTCTACACAGTACGCCATTGTTTTCTGGTGGCAACTAACTTTTCTTCGTGTGCGTGAGGCGTCTATTCTGGGTTCTTTGTTCCTAAAAGAAAATGATTAGGAGTTAATGGTTCGTCCGCCGATCAATGGTCGTGAGCTTAATATCAGCTTCGCACATAAAACTAAACTAAACAAACTGTGAGCCATTGCTCTTTTCGCGCTTCTCACCAGGCGTTCTCAGCATCCACGAGCGTGCGGATTGAAGGGGCAGTTGAATATCCATTTTATCCTTCTGTTTGCTAGAGCGTTAAATATTCTTCCTTGGTCGAACTCTCTCAGCTGTCGTTGCAACTCCCTATCAGTACCTATGAAATTGGTTCCGTTATCCAAACTTTTGCGTACTGGATTTCCCCGTCGACTTATAAAATTGCGTATGCACATCAAGCACGTATCAGATGAAAGGTTTCTCTCAATTTCCAAATGTATCGCACTAGTGGTTAATGACGCACAGCAACTCTTACATGGGGTATTCAGTACACTCATCGGATTTCGGCTACAATAGTGTTTTCACTCTGGTGTTTTCAATATTGGTGGTGATAGCGGCTGACTGTTACTACAGACTTGGGACCGTCATTAATTAAAGGGGAGCAGACTTTGTCGTCCCAGTCAAGAAAGCCATGTAACTCAACCGGAACTTCTAAAAACAAAATGCTGTGACATCGGGGTATATGTTTCCTTTCCAATTCTTTTAAGTTATTCAGCCTTCTCACCCAGAGCTCATACGCTATATTAGGAATGCTTTGGTCCCACTCAACCTTTTTACGCCAAATCGTCTGTAATATGACCTTTGCAGTCAGTGAATACTCGGCTGGAAATCCAAAATGGTCGAAAACGGACATTGTTATGCTTAGTGCTTTCCACTTTATAGGCCTTCTATTAATTAATTAACAGCTGGGGATCTACCCTTCCAAACGCCATGACGAACTGAAGAACACCAAACTAAGTATCTCTATGCATATCTAGCACCATTTGAAATGGCATTGCTTCACCTCTGTCAAGATTTAAAATCGATGTTTTAGTTTTGCCCTCATTCAACGCCTCGCTGACCAATTTTAAGTTCGACATGAACCTGTTTAAGCTCGATTTCACCTTGATTGTGCATTCACTTTCATCTTTTACTCATATTGCGTCTACCGCTGCTGCATACTGAGCTTTGAAATCAGATCCATTTAATTGAAAAACGTGGTTTGTCGTTAGAAATCATACATCCCAAATTTACCATAGTTCTTGCAGTCAGTCGCTAAAATGCCGAATGTTCACTTCTGTTTTAATGAGTACTGCATGTTTGCCCCAATTCATACTTCTCTGCACTGGCAGTTTTGAAACTAGTTCGTCTATGATTATTGGGTTGCATAAATGATGTACGTATCTAGCAGCTTCTAAAAGTGATGACAAATTTTGATCCTTGCTTGCGAATGGCACAAGTTGGTCGATACTAACCTCCGGTATAGCTGGAAATCTTCGCACAATTTCAATTTGACTTCAGACTAACTGTTCTGGCCCGAAACGATCCTGTAAGGTGCTGATAATACGTCGGACGTTTCGACTTTGAATGAGGAGGCATTCAACGATGTCTTTTGCATTTTCTTTCAAGGCCTTCTGCCATCACATCATATTTTGTCGTTCATTGTATTGGTGTTCGTCCGTTGTCATTGAAAATGTTTCTTGGAATTTTGGCCAGTCTTCCGACCCTCCACCGAATTCCTGTAGGTCGTGGAGTCTACAGCCCTGGTCACTACGAGATGACAGTATTCAGCTCAACTTAGCTGTTACTGGCCTCTCATTTCCCAGTAGCATTTCTGGATTTTGTTCGCTTTCTCCAGAGCCCTGCATATTGCTAGACAGTGTAGCGATTCCTTGCGTTTTATCAAAACTAAATTTTCTATTTAATTTTCTATCTTCGAAAATCTCTCCACAACAAACTTTAAATGCAACGACAACGTCACATCCTTTATGAGCCGCTGTAAAACCTGGTGTGCGATATTTCGCTCAAAATTCGCGCTCAGTTGCTAAGCAGTACCCATGCTTCCTTTCCGCCTTTCTACCAATTAGGCAGAATGCCATTTCGGTGATAGCTCTCTTCCAGGTACGTGGTGCGCGGAGTATTCCTAGTATATCTTTAATGGTGGAAAATAAAATCCCCAAGTTTCATTGCAATAGTGTTCATTAATATCGATAAAAAAAACAAAAAGATAAGTTCATCAAAATAAACCCAAATTAAAAATAAATCTACCTTGCTTGAAGGTAAGAACAAACATATTTAATACAACTGAGAGTGTATAAAAACTTCTTCTTTTCTTTTTTCCAGACACGTGTTGCTAGTAATCGTGAGTTATCTCTAAAATTAGGCGTAAATCCTAATTAAATGAGTCATATTTCGATCGCTCAGGATTATAACTAACAACGTGTGATATTATTTTAAATGCTAACCATGGGAGATATCACGATTGCAACACGTGTCATACATCGCACCTGAATGATCATATTGGACGAATTCTACGCTACTATCATCCGTATTAAAACCACCTCCATCAAAAAGCTGATTAACTCACTGTAACCAAGCTGTCATCAATCAAAAATCACATTCAGCACCAGAATTCGCAACGTTCCAATTTCAACAACGAAAAGTTACATAGCTACCGACGAGAAAACTAAATTGAACTAAAAATTGAATATGTCTAAAATTTGATATGATAAACTTTAACTTAACTAAAAACTCTTAACCTAACTAAAGCATAAAATTTCGTAGCAAAATGTGTATTTAGCTCAAAATGAGATCTTTATTCTTAATCTAATTTTCCTTTTGATTGAATGTACGAGGGCGGGTCAATAAGTCCGTGACTTTTGGATTAAAACACAGATTTTTTGATAAAAAAAATAATTTTATTTTTCAACGTAGTCTCCCTTGAGCTCTATACACTTTGTCCAACGCTTCTCCAATTTTTTTATCCCTTCCAAAAAAAATGATTTGTCGAGGTCCTCAAAATAGGCCTTTGTTTGCGAGATCATTGGAGTCAAATCTTTTTCCACCAAGCCATTTCTTCAGGTTTGGGAACAAGAAGTAGTCGCTCGGAGCCAAATCTGGAGAATAGGGTGGATGAGGGAGCAATTCATAGCCCAATTCATGGATTTTTGCCATGGCAACTGCACATGTGTGCACCCTTGCATTGTCTTGGTGGAAAAGAACTTTTTTCTTGGCCAAATGAGGTCATTTTTTTTTTCAAATCGTCATTGAATCGGTCCAATAAGTTGGCATAATATTCCCCATTGATTGTTCTTCCCTTATGAAGGTAGTCAATGTGGATTATCCCGCGTGCATCCCAAAAAACAGTCGCCATAACTTTATTGTCTGCATTTTTCATGTATTTCGGCCAGGTTATTTCCATCGACCATCCACCCCTGTGCAGCGAGCTTAAAAATATTTGGCACTTTAGTATTGTACGACGTTTGAACTTCTTGTAGTCTTCTATCTGCCGATCGTGAAGATATTTTTTCCAACTCCTGGTACAGGTTTTTCGTTGCTGCCGCTCGAGTTTGAGCCTGGACTTTCTTTGCGATCTTTTTAAGACGCTCGTATTCAAGAGCCAGTCGAGCTTTTTCGACATCGTCGCTCCGATCGCATTTTGTCCACGCTTGAAATGCATTCTTCTTGTCGGCCACAGCTCGTTTCGTTTCGTCATTCCACCACTATGTTTCTTTGCCGACGTGATGGTATTTCGATATAGTCCCCAGATGGGATTTTGCGAGTGTTGTGCATTCCTCGTGCATGCTGTTCCACATTTCTTGCGGCCTAAGTGAGTCTGCTATACCATTTATATTTTGAAGTACTTCTTTAGCCAGTGCGATAAATCTTGCGCTTCGTTCCTTCGATAGATTAAACCACTGGATTTTTGGCTTTCCAAACGATGTCCGTGTTTTCGGTGGTTCTGCCGTGAAAAATTCTGTAATGAGCAGACGGTGTTGGCTTACTAGCGATTCTCCAAGTATTACTTTACAGTCCTTAACACGGTTTCTTATCGACATTTTGCAGAGGTGATAATCTATTTGCGGTTCGTGGCCTCCGCTGCTATAGGTGATAAGATGTCGTTGATGTTTAATAAACATTGTATTTAAGACAGTTAAGCCGTAAGCCCTACACGCTACAAGGATGTCTTCGCTAGCTGAATTTCTGGTTCCAAAGCCTTTACCGCCGTGGCAGTCCTCATAATCAACATTTGTTTCTCCGACGTGGCTATTTAAATCTCCGCCTATGAAGAGCATCTCATCGATAGGTATATTTCTAAGCAAATTACCGAACTCTGACCAAAATTTATATTTTTCCGATTGATCGCACCCATTTTGTGGGGCGTACGCGCTAACAATGTTCCACGTTTCATTGTGTATGACGAGTTTAACACTCATTAAGCGGTCGCTTATTTTTAAAATACCAACGGTATTGCTTAGAAGATCCGCTGCAACAACGATTCCAACACCGTTTCGTACATTGACCGTTCCATGGTAGAACATCTTAAATGCCTTAGTTTTTAAATCTAGAAAACGCGCTTTACGAGTATTTCCTGTATTACACCACTTCGTTTCCTGTACGCACAGGATTTGTAGAGTTCTGCGACGCATAATCGCTTCCAGTTCTAAACTTTTTGAGGTCATCGATCCGAGGTTCCAACTTGCAAACCGAAGTTTAGGAAAATATTTTGGAAACTTCATTTTGCCCGCCCCCGGAATCCGTCGGGCTCTGACACAAGCACTTCTGCTTGCTCTGGGATCACCCGAATGCCTTGCATTTTGCGATCATTTCCATGAAGTGTATCTTAAGTTTGAGTGGTTTGACACTTGTATGCTCATTTCAAATTGATTGACTTTTCTTTACCCAACCGGTAGTCTCCAGACGCGGCTGGCAATGTTAAAGCCAGAATATAGTATATAAAGTTAAAAAGTAAAAGTGAAATGCAAGCATTTCCTGAAATTGTCAACAGTTGTTAGAGGGCGCTTCCGATGAATAAGGGTGGGAACATCTCTGCTCGTCATCTTGACAGCATAGCTTTTCCTACTTCGTCTTCTCATTCATCTTTCTTTTTGCGTGAACAACCAAAAAGTGAGGACGACTCCAAAAGAATTATAGCGATCTATATACATGTATATATATTTAGTGTTTTTGTAAAAAAAATATCATAGAAATAAAATAAAACAAACTACTCGTAATTACAAGTGAAAAAGAAAAAAATAGAACAACGGCCATTTTTTTTTACTCTCCCTCGAACAATTGCTTAAATACTCGTATATGTACCTATCCATTGGATACAGATTAACCAATATTTAATGCAAAATTCATTCCACACCAGCTGACATTATCTTCTATGAACTTCTAAAAGCGGGAATGTTTCGTATTTTAGAGTTACATTGAATAAATATCTAAGATCTTCAAAACGAAATTTTGAAGTAAAGCGATACTTCCGTAAGATCTGCACCAACGCAACTTTTATAAAGAAAGTTGTGTATTGCCATCCAATGCAAATGCGTTTTCCTCTTGAAAACGGTAAGAACGAATACTTATGTCGGGTAGAGACGTTTTTGGGCAAAAAGTGATCTGGATCAAAGACGTTTGCATTTGGACCCCAGATAGTTTCATCTCTATGCATGTTAAATATATCGATGATAACTGACATATTTTTTGGAATAACATTTCCATTTGGCATCGCACAATCAGCAAGGGCCTCACGTGCAATAAATGGTAAAGGCGGTGAAGTACGAAGAGTCTCATTGATACACATATCAAGATAAACAAGATTGGCCAAATCTTCATATCGGATATCAGTCTCTTCTTTTGGAATAATTGACATAATTTCTTCATAAACTCTTTCCTGATATTCAGGATACATAGCTAGATACATTAAGGCACTGTATAATGCGATGGATGATGTTTCAAAGGACTGCAACAAAGATCATTGTCAGTAAGTTATTTTCAAAAGATAGCAAACCCTTCAACTTACTGCGGATATTATAATATTTGATTCATTTACAAGGTCGTCACTTGTGAATTCATTCATCTGAAAAGCCTTGATGGCTTGATCTAGGAAAACCTGAGAGGTTCCTTTAGCGTTCTGAGTCTTCTCCCCATTATTGTTTACCAAATCACAATTTTGTTCCAATAACTTCATTCTCGTTGTGATGCTCTGAAAAGCAAGTTATTTATTACTTTACTCTTTTGTGTCTAATTTTTCCAATAGTATTCACATTTTCAATCAACTTTATGATCTTGGGATAGCTCTCCATGAAGGGCTTGTACATGCTGGTTAGCCGGAAAAGTAGAGGAGAATTAAGCCAGGGTTTTATAATACGAGCTCCCACAACTTCCAGTGTCCTTAAATTAAGACAAAATTCTAATTTTATATGTAAACTTTAAAAGAATGGTACAGCAAATGAAATAACACCGCACCAAGGTTAAAATGCTCATAAGATAGTGATAAAACATTTAATCTTACGTCTTCCAGTATCCTACAAATGCTGCACTTCTGTTTTTTTCGAGATCCAGCCCAAAAGTTGAAGCTGCGAATACAGAAAAGAACGAAAGAAAGAGGAGTAAATAAACAGAAATTATAGAACAAGGTGTCTCTGTAAGCTGTTTACAAGGGTTACTCTAAAATTTGGAAAGCGGGCAAAGTAGCTAAGCTTGTAAATTTTAGGTAATAATAGGTCGCAGCCTCAGTTCACCATAAAGTGCATTAAAATGCTCTAAAATAGTAAGGATTCTGAATCGTTAACAAATTTTCGAACCAAATTTAATTTTTTTAACAGCAATTAGTTCCCACACAAGCTTTCTGGAATTCACCTCGAAAAAAAGGCACAAATCCAAAGTAAAAGCATTTTGGATGATTTTGATAATTAAATATATGTGTTTCCTTCTAATGTAAAGGTTTTTGAAAGAAATTACACCTTTTTCGCAAAAAAGAAAAAGTATTTTGAATTATTAAATTCAACAGATGCTTAGCTGTCAAATTTTCGTACGAAATGCGATCTTGATCGCAATTTACGTAAGAAAGCAAATGTGAACGAAAAATCGACGAAACTGAACGATTCGCTATTAAGGGTGCAAGATATAAATCGATTGCAATCGCACATTTACGTACGTAGACGTACGAATCCATTTCGCCTATTATGAGTCTGTCTTTAGTTGTTGATTCAGAATTTGGATCCTTATATGAACAGGGTTATCAAATTCCAAGGCGTTTTTTTAAGTCTTACGTAAGACAAACGGCTTATTAGTGGAGTGCAATAAAGTGTGAGCTTAATTAGTACTGGCGTAAGTCGAAAAACTTTCGGTACCAAAATTGAAGGACCCTGGTTCAAATCTCAGTGAAATTCGGTGTATTTTTATTTCATTTAATAAAAATTAAAACAAAATAATTAAGTAAATGCCGGCCCGTTGGTGAAGTGCATTACGAGTGCACATGAAATCCAGCAACAACCAACAATAAGAGAATTAGCTGATAAAGTGTCATCCGACATAGTCAGTGTCGTAAAGAGGCTTCGCAAATCAAAAACCACTAACCTTGCAGTAAAAAGGTTGATAAAAGATAAAGAAGGAAGCTGAGTCCTCCTGCCTCAGAGTCAGAAGCAGGAGTATGCCGATGTATCAGAGAGGGGAATCCCTTTAAATATTTGTCCTTGAATGATGATGATAACTCCTCATCCGAGGGTGACCCCAGGGTTACACAACACTTCTTAAAAATCAGGATTTAGAAAATCATTTTGCGTTTTATCGACAACCAGACGGTTTATTCTGTAATTGAACGTCATCAGCGACGGAGGTAAAGGGGAAAAAATCATAAAAAGATGCTGAGAAAGCAAACAGACAAAACAAAATGAGATATTGGTACATATGTGGACAAATCCATTTTTATTAACCTCATCGAGATTTGAAGCGTAAGAAATTTTTTTGAGCAATCTGCTATAAGGTGATAGGTATTGGGTATCTTCACTCTCAAAATTTAATGAATAAAGATTTGTTGCAGGAAGAACTACATCTTTGAAAATGAAAAGAAAATTTGAATGCATGTAATTCACTACATGACTTCATGACCTAGTCGTACGAAATCCTAGATTGGACTGGTAAATTAGCCTGTGTGTATGCGCTTTTAATTGAACAAAAAATCCCTAAAAGTGAAAGGAAATCGTTTAAAAAGAGAGAATCCTAAAATGAGACAGAAGAAAATCTGAAGAAGAAAGCAACACACAAAATTTCTCAAATTTTAGAATCTTCGAATCACGAGCAAAATTTCGGCTGCCAGTAGATCGACAATAGACTTCAAATTTCCTCTCTCGTGTGCATGTACTCAACACATGTACTCGTAAATATTTCTAGTTTCAATTGCGTGTGTGAACGTTAGGTAACTCGGTCTCTCGTGTACAGATACACATCCTGATTGTTAAGAAGTCCTGTGTAACCCTGGGGTAAGTAACGATTTTTATGTCAAAAAGCTGAAGGCCAATAAAGATATTATAATGCTTAAAGATATGGAGGATTATAAAAAAAAGTATGCACCGCTCTAGGAAAAGCGGAAACTGAGTGTTTTACATACCAAGTCAAGTCAACACAACTGAACTCACTCATTACGAATGCAACACTGGGCGCATCCATTTCGGATTGATTGCGATTTGACAGTTGATATTTATGCTTCATTGTGACGTACAAAGTTTTTGACATTAATTGCTTACAATCATGGAATGGGGCGACATCGAAAATCGTATTGTTGTAGTTGGCCTACTTAAATGCAACACAACTTGGAAAAAGGCCATATCTTTAGGACGTTGCGACCACTTGAAATCACTCGCAATTTTGTGTATTATGCTGTGAAGTTGTTTGAGGATACTTGTGGAGTACGAGACCGTCAAAGATCCGACCGTCCGCGCACTGTAAGAACTCCGAAAGCCATCACGGCCGTATTGAAGGAAAAACGCAAGCGAAGAGCGAAAGCGTTACTCAGCCGGTACGCGAAGAACGCTCACAGACAAATTCTGTTTACTGACGAGAAAATCTTCACCGTAGAAGAATCGTTCAATAAGCAGAACGATCGGGTGTATGCTCGGTCATCCAATCCCAACTTATCCCGAGGGTTCAAAGAGGCCACCATCACGCGTCTGTAATGGTATGGTGGGGAGTGTGTTACGATAGCGTTACCAAGCTCCATTTTTGCGAGAAAGGAGTGAAAACATGGGCAAAAAAAATATCTATCGACCGTCTTGGAACCCAGACGAAGTCTCTCAACCAATCAATATTCAACAACAAGCCATGGACTTGCCAGCAAGACTCTGCTCCAGCTCACAAAGCAAAAACGACTCAATTGTGGCTTAAAAACAACGTTCCGGACTTTATACCAACGGATGATTGGCCAGCTGGTAATCCAGACCTCAACCCTTTAGATTACATGTTTTGGTCCGTATTAGAGGGCATGGCTTGCTCTACTCGACACTCAAATATTGAGTCGTTGAAGCGAGCCCTTGTCCGTGCCGTAGACAATTTACCCATGCATGAAGTGCATCGATGAGTGGCCACATCGTCTTAAGTCGTGCTGGAAGGCAAATGAAAGTCATTTCGAATAAGTTGTTCTAAGATTTGTAGCCATTGAATAACCCAATAAAAACAAAAAAAATTGTTTAAATATTAATTCGTTATCATTTTGCGCTGATTTTTCTGTGTACCAGTATTTATGACTTGACTAGGTATAGTATAATCGCAAAAATGAAAAATTCCAAACAATGCTGCTAAAAGGCATTGATCCATTAATAAAAACCGAAGAGCTTGAAATGGAGCTAAAGAGTTTTGAAAGCTATGACCTTAAGTTCGTGCTTTTCAAGCCGTTTACCAAGGCCGCGGCAAGAGGTGATAACCGAAAATGACCATTTTTTCTAGTGCAGCTAACACCCAACAGCAACATTGATAGACTGAGAAGTATAAAATTCCTGTATTATCATGCTGTAAGTTGGAAAATATTAAAGATGGAAGATCGCTGCAAATGGGGCATGCCGGAGCTAACTGTAACATGCAGTTTAGGTGCGTTTAGTGCAATAAGGACAACAAAAATTGAGAGTTTCCTCTGGGCAATGATAGGGCTGAGAATAGGAGTCAACTCATTTGTGTACTCTGCAGGAACTCTCCAGAAACAACTGAATGAACATGCGGCTGGAATAGACGTAATCTACTCGACCTTGTATGATAAATCTGGCGCGCCATAATTATGTCTGATACGCTGGATGAGGCAAATCTAAAGATCCTTGCAGTGAATGTAAGCTCGCTGATCAGAATCCAGAGAAGAATCAATCTGTCTAAACTGTTGCTAAGTGAACGTCCAAATGTGCTTTTGCTAAGCGAAACTAAGCTTAACCAGAATCACAAAATTGGCTACAGTGGCTACAATGTATATAGAAGGGACCGACCTCACTCCTCATGAGTGGGTGGAGTTGGTATCTTATTACGAAAGGGCATACGCCATACGCCGGTCATATACAGCGGGGATTTACTGAGGTTCCGGGTGTTGGAAGCCTGCATCATATGCATTCCTCTCCATAGTCGAAGGCGACTGTATGTGGTGTCACTTTACGCACCTGAAGTACCAAATCCCATTCAATTTATAACCGGGCTCGAAATACTTTTTCGTTCCCTTCAGCTTCAATCAGAAGAAAATTATTACTGTCTAGGCGGAGATCTGAACGCTAGACATGGGGCATGTGGTAATAATCCGCGGAACACTAGGGGTAACCAGTTACACTACTGGTGGAGTCAATATATGATTGAGTACAAACTTGAGCTGTACGCGACGAATATTCCATCCTTTCCATCAGCTGGTTCCTTTTTGGACTTGGCTCTTATAGACAATAGACTAGAACTGACAGACGTGGATCTAAACACACGGAACTGTTTGCGAGCGTTCGAGTACGATAGTGATCACTACGGACTCGCAGCCACAATATAGATCACAAATAAACAAACGCTGCTGGAGCAGTACGATCAAGTGTACTCGTACGACTATCGTAGGGTACGGTGGTCGCGCTTCTCCAGAATGTTAAAGCGGAATTTACATTTGAATGGAATTGATCCTCCGACTAACAGAAACTTGACCAACGATGAAATCGATTGTGATTAAGTGACGCTACAAGATGCTATCAAAAAACAATGGAGCAGACTATTCCTCGGGTAGAATGCTCCGACGGAGAGCAGATCAAAAAGTATGGAACTCCAACAATAAACGCACTGTACGCATACAAAATTAGACTACTCACGAGACTTAAGGAACTGTACAGACAGTTTACAGACAGAGAGGATCCGGAAATAAGATTATTGAAGTCAGTGATCAAAAACCTTAAACAATTAATAAAACAAAGTTACAGTAAAGCTGTAAGTCTGTAGTGGGGCAATAAGATTCGGGCGTATACGGTGAAGAATCCGGTTCACCGTAGTCACGACGTTGATAACAGGGCCTACGTAAGTCGCAACAAACTTCAAAATTAGCGATTCGAGAATCACGGTTTTAGAGTATTCAGTGAAGAAAACACTGCAAATGTCATCGTCGCCAATTAGCGAGCTTCCTCGAATTTGTTCGGGTGAAAAGATCAACTCATGTGCATCTTCGAGTCTCTGGAAAACAAAAAGTCGTCGGGAGTAGACGGTATTCCAAACGTCGTATTAAGACACCTAGCATTGGGAACAGTGGGTATTTTTGATACGCCATTTAACAATGCGCTGAATAATGCATATTATCCGACACATTGGAAAATAGCAGTGGTACATCCTGTCCCGAAAAGGGATAAATTTAGAACCAACCCTGTATTCGGCCAATCAGTTTACTTCCGAATATAAGCAAGGTATTCGAGAAAGTGGTTAATAGAGCGCTTTTAAGGTGGGTTGAGGAAAATAATATAATTCCGGAAAATCAATTTGGTTTTTAGGCGAAGCATAACACCATTCATGCTGCGTCAGAGCTGATCTCCGACATAAAAAAAAAAAACACTGTGGCGCTGGCAGCCCGGTCTGGGCCATGGCCTAGCCTCCTGACACTTATTTGTGCTGCTTATGTTGTCATATTTGTCACATTTGAGCGTTGCCTACGGTTTATCGCCGAGTCTGGGCGGCACTCTTTAGAAGCTTTTTCGTAGGCAATTTTTACTTTCGGGAGTTTGCCATTGCCCGCCAAAAGTTCGATGGCGATTTGAAAAACTGTTGGTGGCCCAGCCAGGAATCGAAAACAGACTCCCTGCGTGATAGTCCAATGAGTTAACTATCGCGCCATCGCCATGATCTCCGACATACAATGGAATAAATAAATAAAGAACCAGTGTACAGGTGCCTGCTTGGTTGACTTTAAGAAGGCTTTCGACACCGTATGGGTAGAGAGAGGGCTTTTCTATAAATTGACTGCTATATATGATTTATAATATGCTTATGGAAAAGAAGTTCGTTGTCAAATGTCACTTCGAGCGAAGTCTTTGTTATTAAAAACGGCTTACAACAGGGAGCGGTGATATCTCCGATCCTGTTTAACATTTACACAAGTGATCTAGTAGGTTCCCGCAATCACTCAGGCGATTTAGTGCAGTGCAGATCAAGTCCAAAAATCGAAGTCATCAATGCTCTACTGCAGCGTGATTGCGTATTGCGACGATTGGAAAATCAATTTCCAAAAGTCAGAAACAATCTTGTTTAGGACTCCATTGAGAGGGGCTACTAAGGGTACCAGACATAACTGGCGAAATTTGGCCATCATTGGAAAATACGAAATGCCATTAGCGGTGAGAAGCGTGGTGAGATACCTTGGTATCTGATTCGATAAATATCTGTATTTTGAGAAACATATAGATATTTGTCTCGCTGGGGCCAAGAAGGGCTTAGCCTTGACAAGAAGGCTGTTTCACAGCAGTCAACTTGTTTCCAGGGTGAAGGTCATATGCTATGTGGCCCTAATCAGGCCTGTCATCGCGTACGGTTGTCCTGTGTGGTTTGATGTAGCGCTGAATCAGATGGAAAAGATTGGGGTGTTTGAAAGGCAGTGTCTTACGCCCTGTCTGGGTTTGTATATAACAGAGAATCAGAGTACAAGAAATAGTATTCCAACAAAGCCCTTTACGATGGGGCTCATCAGAACAGCATTGACAACTCCTGGTTAAGGTGATTCGAAGGCACTTTGCAAGGGCAATGACCGGTGACAACAGCCTGATCTTTGGGGCTTATTACCCCAATGAAGTGTACAACGAGAGCTCACTTCTATCGGGCTTTATCTCACCGGAGGCTTTTCTTCATATAGATGCTAAAGGTTTAGTGCAAAGTAGGGATACCCGGCAATATACCACCGCCATCGCGGTGCGAAGGACAAGCGGCTCATCTACGACGGGTATGTTGCTAATGCTCAGGAGCTCCTCCGTTTCAGTACCGCAATTGCGGAAAGAGATCGATCGGAAAGGGTCGATGCCAAAAAACAGTTCGCCGAATTCTAGTGGCTTAAGGAAGTAGGGAGGGTAGTCATGCTTTCCTAGGTCGGTACGTTACTAAGGTAACACACTTCTCCTTGTTTTAAGTTAGATTAAGCAAAGTTAGGGGGATCTCGTGGAGAGGCTGGGCTCGTTAGGTCTGGGCGATGCTTGTGCACGATGTTGGGGACTGCCAGGCGCCCAAAGTCTACGAGTGCTCACCACCCTGATTATATTTGAGTTAGAATAAGTAGCTTACGTACTATAGGTTAAGTAGAATAGGGCATAGTTTTAAGTTTTATATAAAAATTTTAAAAAAATGATATGGTATCTAAGTTTCCCCTAAAACCATTTTCTTAGAAATATTTCCCACTTATTGATAAATAAGACTATTAGTCGTAAGAAAGGCAAAGTTTAATATTGTGAAATTAAGAGAGTTCGGTTAGATCCAGTAAGCTAGAATCATTGAAATAAAATTTAAGCATTTTTGTCTAGAATGTAAGCTAATAATGGAAAAAGAAATAAAAATGAATTTAAGAGTAAAAGTAACTGTTTGGCGTGTTTTTGAAGTGGCTAAATTATTGGGCCATTTTTCTTCAACGACGGCAATGGAAGAAACATTATAGTCAATGGAGACCGCAAGTAAGGCGGACTTGTTTCTTGTTTCCAACAAGATGGGACTACGTGTACACAAACCTTCTAACAATCGTTTCATTGCACACTAGGTTCAATAATCGTGTAATTAGCCATTTTGATGATGTTGCTTGACCACCACGGAGTTGATAAGTGACAAAGGTGGACTTTTTTTTCTAAAGATCGTTGGTATGCGAATAATCCAGAGACGATTCAGGCGCTAAAGAATAACACAGGTCAAGCTACTATATTTGTGAAATAGGGGCTGAAACCATCAAAAATGTATTGAAGAAATAAAATAAAAAAAAACAACTCATGGCTTACCATTTATCATATACTTACTAAAAGCTACATTAAGCACACAACGATAAATAAGTGCTTTCACATCTACTTCGCCCTTGTCAACATTCCCATCCAGATCAGAGCAAAGTTCTTTTGCTCCTTCATTAAACAATGGAAAATACTTCATCGAGGCCTTATGATTGAAAGCCGGGTTTAAGAGTTTTCGATGATGATTCCAACGTGGAGCTGAAATCCAGTATCAACAAAAGATTATTGAAATAACAAAAGCAAAAAGACTTACATTTTAATGTAAGCAAATTATATCCTAATAACTTTTCTAAGACGTTATAAAAAAACGGTTTATTTAAGCAGTCTGGGTGGTTAATTATTATTTCGGCCACTTGTGGATCCGAGGTACAGAGAATTGGAATGGGTCCAATCCAGGATTGTAACGTCTTCCTGTTAAAATACACGTTTTGTTCCTTGCAAAAATATATCACCTCTGAAAAATTCAAAAATAAGTTTATAGAAAACAAAATATTGCAATATAATTGAATAAAATTTAAGGAGTTCGCAGTCAAAATGAATATGTCCAGTCGTAACAAGGGGGGATATAACTCCTATATCACGTTGAGAATAAAGGAGAAAAGCATAAGACGTTCAGGGTGATGCATTGCTCTAAGGACTAGCTCTCTAAGGCCGTCTAACAAGCAATAAAAGGCTTGATATTGTGGCGGAGTATCTCCATATTTCATGTCTTTTTCCGCACCTCTCCAAACATAAGATGGACAACTTAAAGGGAAACCACGTCTAACTGCCGTTCACAGAGAAAAGAGACTGGACTTTGGTCAAAAACATATCCAAATGGGAAAAAATTTAATCTGGATGGACCGGGATGTTACAGCTGCTACTGGGCACTGGCATGATTTAAGAAAGCACAGTGTTGTCAGATCGACACACAACTTCGGCAGCGGAAGTGTTATGGTATGGGGTACATTTATACTACATTGAAAGCTTTCTATCTGCTTTAAAATAACACGAATTAACTCACAGAAGTACATCGATCTTTTTGATAGCTGGGGTGTCCAGGCCATAAAGAGACTTGTATGCGAGCAAAAATATGCGCTTATTTGTCCGGCCTGCTTGCAGTCCCAATTGGACCTCATAGCAAATCGTTGGGGCATTCTTGCTGAGAAAGCATATGCAAATGGACGACAATTTGCTAACGTAGACGACTTAAAAACAACCATCCGTGTGTCGTGGTCAGAAATTGGTTTTGACTGTCTTAACAACCTGACGAACTCACTACACAACATTTTTTCAATTTGCTTGGAACCAGATTTCTGATCTACATTTGATATCAACACATCTCAACACAAGTGTTTTCAAGAGTTTTTTTTTAAAATTTATCTATTTTTGGATATAAACTTGGCGCATTTTATTTGATGGAAAATAATTGATGCGTGTGTTTGGGTATATTCCGTTGGTTATTGTGAGGTTGATGGTTGGTCTGGGTATTCTGTACATAAAATTGCCGGAAAAGCTCCACTTTTCATCGCTAGTAAGAATTCGATGCGAAAAACCTCTTCTTTTTAGCCGAACAACCGACATTTTTGAAACGGTTTTTCTCCTATCGATGTCTCTTTATTAAAATTGAAACCCATTTTCCTTCTTTTTGGATCTTTCCCAGGGCTTTTAAAGGTTTGAAAACAATTGTAAGACTAGCTTTCAATGCTTCTGCGAGCTGTTCTTGTGTTTGAGACGAGGGTTCATCTAATACTGCTTGCAATTCTGGATCTTCGATGGAAAAAAAAAAACAGCAGTTGTGTCTTGTGTTTAGTGGGAATGCCTGTTGTGGAAATTTAAGTTCACGGGATGCCCATACATCTATGGGGGCAAGAATACGCTTGCCAACGCTTACCTACATTAAGATAATATCAATGTGGAACTGTGTTAAGGGCACAGCTCCACCCATGGTATAAGTCAAGGCCTACCTAAAACCTCTTACTGATCTTAGGGTCTCAGTACTCAGCACTTATAGCCAGTCCACTCTGGGTATAAGCCCTAGCAGAGTCACCCTCTCTGCGTTTTAGGTTTGAACCACAGCCACCTCAACAAGTTAGGCCCGGACCGAAGTCCCTAACTCCCACGGTACTGAGTTTAAAGTCCTGGTATGGACTACCTGTGTTCTTGCCACTCAACAAGACCTATGACCGCCAGCTTGTAACTTAACAAATCATAGCAACAATCAGTGGAGTAAAGGCCTGATGGTGGTTGTGATAAGTCCAGTCTTGCTCTACCCCCGCTTATTATTAGACAAAGTCATTGATCGATAATTGGGCGAGGGCCCAAACAAAGAGCAATCCGTTCGTCCAAAACCGGGACAAACAGATGGAGGTGAAAAATCAGCCTAAGAGGCTGGCAAATCAGGCCACCAAACTACTGTGCAAAAAGAAGGAAAATCGAGTAGGACAGGAAAACTAAGGTCAACTCCTAACTAAAAGCTGCCGGTGGAAGTAAGGGAAGAAGCACCAACCAGATCAGCAGTGCAAGGAAAACCTCGCGGTCAATCAGACCGTGATGATAACCCAAATGTCTCAAATGGTGGCAAGGGACATTAGACGGGAGACAGCAACAGCTTCTCCTCAATGGTAGCATCAGAGTTAGATGACGAAGAAGAGGAGGTAGAAGCCGTAGATAATAGCATTAAACAGCTTCAAAGTGCCAGCTATTAAGGCTAAACAAATAGCAAGAAGAGAAAATGAACAGCTAATCCTCTCCGACTCTCAACAAAACACAAACCGTAAAAGAAATGCAACAGCAAAAACCAAAAGAGCAGTCCAAACCTACACAGGTACAAAAACCAGATCGTCAATAACTTAAAGAACAACAACATGCGTAGAAAAGCCACCAACAACCAAAGCAGCAACAACAACAACAGCAGCAATAACCGAAGCAACAACATTTGTTGTTCAACAGAAATCTTTCAAACGAGGAGATTGACAGACAATTAAAACTAATGGACGAGACAATTAAATGGGCAATGGACAAAACCATACCTCGGTATCAATATTCTGATAACGAAGACTTATTTCGCAATTCAACTATAGACACACTGCATAAGACACAGGCATAGATCTAAATGAGGCTGTTGATTATGACAACTTCTTTGAGATCGAAGATCCGCAGGAGAAGGTCGAGGAAGTGAACAAGGCTAATGATATCATTGGCCCGTACCACGTCATAGAAAATAGTGTCCTTGTGCACAACTTCTACCTTTGAAATGAACTTAGGTTTCAAACAGTTCAATGACGAGAATATGGCAAATAATGTCATCGTCGAAGGAAGAGCTTCAAACGATCTTCGACACAATTAGAAGCAAGAAATTAGTGGGAACCGATGGCATACCGAGCATTGTGCTTCGACATACCCTACTAGAAGCGGAGGACATTTATACCACACTGTTGTGGTGCATTGGAAAACAGCGGTGGTACATCCCATCCCCAAAAGGAATAATGACACTTCCAATTCAGCAAATCTTCGGTCGATCAGTTACTTTCCAAATATCAGTAAGTTTTTTTGAAAAAGTAATCAATACAGTCCGGAATAAGTGGGTTGAGGACAGAAATATAATTCCGGATAATCAATTCGGTTTCAAGGCGGGGCATGATGTCATTCATGCCGCGTCTAAGCCGGTTTCTGATATCCAATGGAACAAAGCCAAGAAAGAGTGCACTGGTTGACTTGGAGAAGGCCTTCGATACCGTATGGTTAGAGAGAATCTTCTACAAGCTGAACAGGCTGGGTATTAGTAAACCACTTCTGTTTATTCTTTTTAATATGCTTACAGATACATCGTTAAGGATGGTCATGTGACTCCTACTGAAACATTTCACATTAAAAATGATCTGCAACAAGGTGCGGTTAATTCGCCTATCCTATTCAACATTTATACAAGTGATCTGATAGGTTCAGTTCACAATGCCATAGCGTACGTAGTCGACATATCGCTTACAGATCAGGTCCAAAGATTGAGGTTATAAACATACTTTTGTAACGTGGCTTCGCTAAAATTAAACAATTTTAGGCCGACTGGAAGTTGAAGATCAACATTCAGAAGTCGGAAACCATTCTTTTTAGGACACCTTTGTCTGGGGCTCCTGGGATACCAAAAAGAATTGGCGAAAGTTTTTGATCGTGGTACAATAAGCGCAAGCGTTGCTCTGACCAGAGCCAAAGGTGCTTTTACCATTACAAAGAGACTGTTTTATAACAGGCAACTCGGTGAGAGTGTGAAGGTGATGTGCTACATGGCCCTTATCCGGCCTATGCTAGTATTTGTCTGTTGAAAAAGATTCGGGTGATTGAGAGGGCATGTTTTCTCCTATACAGAACACCAGAATCTGAGTACATAAAATACTATCCTTATGAGGTCTTGTAGAATAGGGAGAACCTGATAAGAGTGGACAATTTTGTTAATAAATTGATTTGAAGGCACATTGCAAGAGCAATGACCTCGTCGAACAACCTGATCTTCGGGGCTTACTCCCCCAATACCTAATATGTGAGAAAGTTCGCTTTGAAGGCCTAATTCCTCCAGAAGCGTTCCTCTACCTAGATAAAAAAAGGTCTGATCTCTGAACAGATTAACGGTGCTGTTAATCTTCCACGTTGCTTCAACAGCTGCAGACAGGCGACTCAACTACGACAGAGACGTCGCACACGGCGGTGCTTAGCGTCCCCGGTTTAGTAGGGTGGTAGGGAATAGTGATATGAGGGGTGTTGCTCGGCAGCACCAACGATTTTGGTTGCTAGCAGTAGAAGATGAAGCATCGTCGGTGAATTCCTCGAAATCAGGGTAGAACCATTAGGAAACAGAGTCGGCAGCCTATTTTTTTAATTGCTTTAGCATTGGCCAGCTTATTTGGGTTAAGGTAGGTTTAGAGTAATTTTAAGAAAACATAACAAAAATTATAAAAAAAAAAATTATCAAAAACAACTAAGAAATGGATAATTTTCTGTTAACTTCTCAAAAAAAAACTAATACCTGTACAATATGTTTATTTAAGAAGGCTAAGTAGGCTTAGATTAGTTTTTTATGTAGTTTTAAGTTTTAGTTTTAAGTTTTATTTTATAGAAACAAAAACAGCAGTCCATATACTAAGTTCTTACAATAAAATTCATTTTCTTAGTTTTAATTTAATTATTGTTATAAATAAACAAAAATGGACAACTGTAATGAACGTTGAAAGACATAAAGATTAAGAATTTTGTGTAACCTAGGGGCCAGTTAATTACAATAAGAGAATTTTAAGTTATTTAAGCTAATGTTTAAGCATTTCTTTGTATAGCATGTAAGAATTAATGAATTTAAATTGAATAAAAATGAAAACAGAATGATGCATTGTTGTGCGTGCCAAACCAGATCAGTTGGAGCTCTTCCTATCCTTTACGCAGCTCCTGCAGAAATCATTATGTGATATTAGAACATGATATTTTTAAGCTCTGATATACCTTTTCTTCTGAGATTGACCAGAATTTAAATTTGAATTTATTTGGCATTTGAACATTGTGCTTTTATGTTTCCAAAAGTTTGGTCAGTTCATCAGCGCTACCATTTTTCCGCATTTTTGATTGTCCAGTAACCCAACAAATTCTGCTTCTCTGCTGTTTGGCAATCTTATTGGGGATTGGTGGCAGTATTTAACTCCGCACGTCGGAGAAGACCATGGCGAAAATGTCCTTATGTTTTCCAGTCGTCCTTAAAAAAGGAGATGATAATTGACTTTTATGTCAAATTCAGTTTCAATATGGGTCCAAATGTAGCGTGAGTGGACTAAAATGCCTCTCATTTACCTTCCTTTATTAAGGTAGGTATATCCATCAGGAGATTTTCTATAAATGAAAATTGGTATAACATTGGAAGGCAATATACTGATTTGGGACGTGGTCGAGCGTATAACCTTCTGGCAATTTTTTTCTAGCTCTGTTTGTTATCCACCATGACACTTTGATATTATACTTGGCATTCGTCAAAAAACTCAGCGTTGTTTGGGATGATGGATATATTTTAATTAGTCGTGTTAGCCCACAGATTATCCAGGAGTAAGTGATTATATAGATATATTTTAGATATAGGTATGAGAGAGAGAGAGAGAAGGTCAAGATAGCTTCGAGTGCGATCTCAACAAGTTTTCTGATCAGTTCATGCGGTACTTACTACGAACTCGCCATTTTTCTTTTACACAGATTAGTTTAAAATCACCCTGGTCTTGATATAACAAAAAAATTTGGTAATAATTACTTACCTTCAGGGTTTAACAATTTATGAGCAATTCCAATAAACGGTAGTCCCCACAAGCCCTTTATCTTAAGTGCGGAAATGAAGAATCTCCTTCTTGACCAAAGGTAATAGATCCATAGCAGCGTTAATGCTATTAAAATCAAGAAACTACTAGCCATTCTAAGATTGATAGCTACTAAATGCAAATACAATTTAAACTGTGACAACGAGCTAAGGCCGCTGCTTAAATAGATTTTTGGATAGCATTAAAAACACATGCATATTCCCGTAGTTATGATTAGGTATACCGGTGCAAAACGAAAGCCTTTGCACTCTGAAAATTAGTTATATAATAAAACAATAATAATTCATCTGTAGATATTCGTAAAAAATCATCTAGTGAAAAAATTTAATAATGTCAACAATCATAAAAAAGTGTGCCCAAACAATAAAAACGAAGGCCTTAGGACATCAAAGGCAATTTAGTTGCAAAAAGAAGAAGAAAAAAATACAATTTTAGCAAATTAAACGTAAAATATTTATGTATTAACTGTACATTAAATATTGAATAGGTTTTGAGTACTATCAAATATTTGACTTTGCTCACACTGCTCTCATCTGCTGTCAATCGACAATAAGTTGGGCAAGCTGCACAATTATCTTTGTGTGTGGCAGCGAACCGCTTGAATTTTTGCGAAGATGGATAAAGCCCACTCATCAAAAGTTGCAGTGTTTAGTATTGCTCAACTCCAAGTTCGTCTGGATTTCATAACCGTGGAAGAAACACAGCAACAAACTTGAAACTCATTATTAGCGGTGTTCGAACCGTGGCATCCGTTGAAATATGCCACCGTGCAAAATATACCAGATGGGCTAAATGTATAGGAAAGCATTTTACTTTTTGTGTGATCCGAAAAAGAAGACAGTGCTTTAAAGCGCGGCAATCTGTTTTTTTTAAAGACAGGCCGAGGATGTATCTCAGCTCCGATCAATTCAAGACAACTCCTCATTCCTGCTACTGGACAAGTAAATTTGTCACTTATGCCTTCTTAATCAAACTCCATCGAGGCTTTTTACCAAAAAAAGAATTGTCAGTATGACAATCAGCAAATGGACACAGAAGCATTAGTGGTCCCAAATATTTGTATCACTGTTCTGCCTCCACCTGGGCTGCCATGCACTTCGATATCAAGTTTGCTTATGACTGATGTTCATCATTCAAAGTGGAGGACGGATTTAGCCTACTGATCGTAAACAGCTCTGCATTTCAGCTAACCTAAGACTCGTAGAGACTATTTTTGGGTGGACGTTACAAGAAAAGCCATCATTCGGTAAGAATACTTTTTCGAACAAAAACTAAAGTACCTATTCATTCCTGCAGCTCCGCGTATCGGCGGAAGTTGATTGCAATGCGTTCTGGTCGCTTGAAAATATGGTCTTCCGGCAAGAATAAGTGTTAAACCAAATGCTGACATTGTCTTATGTATAACACGAATTCTAAATGCTATTCTCCGCAGTAGTAAACAAAACAGTATGTTGGAGATTCATATCATCCCTGGTTATTTGAGTTGGCGGCCCTGGCTGTCAATGTTTTTACACTTTTGACAAGGCGCTCCCAGAAACCACCCCAGCCCCACCAAGCAGCTCGCTCTGGTACATACTTCCAACAAATGTTTTGATAAGCCGCTAGTTGCTTCATCTCGCTCCTTTTCATGAGTTCTTCTAGTTTCCGCAACTTCAAATCCGTTCGCTTGAATGTTTTCGCGTTATCAGATATAATAGTAGCTGGCACTCCTCTTCTGGCTATAAATCTTCGCAGTGCATCGATGGAACTGTGGCGAATTCAGCACCACTAGTAACCTCCTGTGGCGAATTCAGCACCATTAGTAACCTCCTTTTATATCCAGATGTCGCACTAGACGACAAATAGAGAGAAGACCAGAATCTTCTTCTCAACTTTACTTCGTTTTCTGAGTTTCAGTTGATTAACACGCATTTTTCCTTTTCTCTTAATTAAAACGTAATATCAAAAGTTTCATTTATATTTGCCAATAAACATTAATTTAAACAAGTGGACTCGACTTTTAATGGACATCAAGTGCCCAAAGTGGTGACCCCGACGTGATCAATAAATTTAATTTGAAAATATCCCTCCGAAGTGTTAATTGCGTTTTAATTTTTTGTCATGGCGAACCCCGCGAGCTCGGTGTCTCAAAACAGTGCTCCTCCATCAGCTACAGCTCATCAATCAGCCAGGGACACACCAGAAGAACTTTTAGAGGTTGCTGCACTTAGGAATTTAAGAATTCCCCCGTTCTGGAAAATCAACCCAGCTCTTTGGTTTGTGCAAATCGAAGCACAATTCCACAACAACAGGATTACCTCAGACAGCAGTCGCTTTAATGCAATCATTGCTTCGCTGGACCCGGAGGTTTTGAACGAGGTGTCAGACCTTGTACAAAAACCTCCAGACAAAGATAAGTACATTTCTTTTGAAAATTAGTTGATTTCGAGATTTACAGAGTCCAAGGAAAGGCAGCTCAATCGGCTCATGACTTCACTGGAGCTCGGTGATAAATGCCCGTCAAGTCTTCTGAGGGAGATGAGAAGGCTAGCTGGAGAGAACGTGCCAGACGAGATGCTGTCCACGATTTGGATGACGAGGTTGCCGAACCACTTGCGTGGTATCCTCTCTGCCAGTCAGCATATCGACCTCACGGCGCTGGCAGAGATCGCAGATAAAATAATTGATAATATGCCAACCAACACGATATATTCGACCGAGGTACGCGAAGATGGGCAGCACGACCACGGCCTCGACAGGCGCCTCACGGCCATCGAATCTACACTGTCTAATCTGACAGCTCTCGTACAAAAACAAAAACTCAAAGCCGACAACTCCCAAAGCAGATCCCGTACGCAGTCCAGAGACAGATCGAAAACCAGGTCCAGGGAACCAAGTGCATCAGTCTGTTTCTTCCACAAAAAGTTTGGAGAGAACGCTCGTAAGTGTAGAACACCTTGCACCTACCCAAAAAAAAACGAATAAGTCTGTTGTTACCTAAGGCGGTTGACAACAGGCAGAAGTTCAACAGGGAATGCCGCCTTTATGTATTCGATAAGGTATCACGCCAAAAGTTTCTTATCGATTCGGGTTCAACAATAAGCGTCTTGCCTCGTCCAAGAGATTGCAAAAACAACAGAGGAGAAACAAACCCTATTGGCAGCAAACAACTCTCCCATCCATACCTACGGGACGCAGATCCTTACCCTCAATCTTGGTCTTCGAAGAGCATTTACTTTGCCTTTCACTTTGGCAGATGTTAAGACACCAATAATTGGCGCAGACCTGCTCGCACACTTCGGACTGGTCATCGATTTGAGAGCCAAATGCGTTATCGACAAAACAACATCACTTTCTGTTGCTGGGGAAGTTCACTCCATAGACGTCACTAGACTGCTGTCCATCAACGGACCTGAACCATATGTCAGTCTAGTGAACAACTTCATCCTGGTCAACGGTGACCAACGCAGTTCCAGTACGAACGCCAACAGTGTGCAGCACCGTATAGTAACCACAGGTCAGCCAATAGCCGAACGACCCCGAAGACTTTCCGGCGAAAAACTGAAGCAGGCCAAAGCGGATTTTGAGGACTTCCTTAAAAAGGGCTACTGCCAAACATCAAGTAGTCCTTGGGCGAGCCCAATTCACCTAGTGGAAAAAAAGACTGGTGGATGGAGATGTTGTGGTGACTATCGTCGACTAAATGCCCAAACTCAGCCTGATAGCTACCCGATTCCGCACATTATGGACTTCACCGAAAGACTTAACAACAAATCCTGTTTTTCGATTTTGGACCTGAACAAAGCTTACTACCAGATTCCAATGGCACCTGAAGATATCCACAAGACTGCAGTGACAACACCATTCGGCCTTTTTTAGTTTTTGGTCATGCCTTTTGGGCTAAAGAACGCGACACAAACTTTTTAAAGACACATGGACATGGTTCTGCGCGGACTTGACTTTGCCTTCTGCTACATAGACGACATCCTCATCGCTTCCGATTCAGAAGAGCAACATCGCCAACACGTTCGTCAAGTTTTGCAACGCCTCCAAGAACATGGTCTTATAATAAACTTAAAAAAGTGCGTCTTCGGGAAGCCCGAAGTCACTTATCTCGGACACAGGATCAACCAAGCGGGCTGCAGACCACTTGAAGCGAGAGTTGAGGCCATTTCAAACTACCCGAAGCCATCTACAGTCATAGAACTCCGTCGATTTCTTGGTGTCGTAAACTATTACCGTCGGTTCATCCCAAATTGTGCCCGTCTGCAAGCACCATTGAACGGACTTATTAAAGACTCCAAGAAAAACGACAAACGACCCGTCCCCTGGACTCCTCAAGCGAAAGAAGCGTTCGAGAATTGCAAGAAGAGCATCAAGCAGGCAACGTTGTTCACACATGTAGCCCCCAAAGCTCCACTAGTTTTGACTACAGATGCCTCGGACATCGCAGTTGGTGCCAAGCTGGAACAGATCCGAAACAACCAACATCAACCAATCGGTCTGTTTTCGTGCAAACTGTCTGGTGCACAAAGCCGTTATAGCTCTTACGATCGGGAATTGCTGGCGATCTACCTTGCTATACGATTTTTTAAGCACATCCTGGATGGTCGAAATTTCATCGTGCAAACAGACCACAAGCCTCTTGTATATGCGTTCCAACAGCACTCGGACAAGGCACCACAGCGTCGTTTAAGACAACTGGACTACATCTCCCAGTACACGACCGACATTGGAAGGATGCATTGGAGTGGTCACGCACTTGTATCCAATGCCAACGTTCAAAGGTACATAAACACACAAAACTAATTCCTGATTCGATTGCAGTTACAGAGCACCGATTCCAACACATACACATCGATCTGATCGTCCTCCCACTCTGCCAAGGCAAAAGGTACTGCCTAACGATGATCGACCGTTTTAGCAGGTGGCCCGAAGCTGTACCTCTACCGGACATGTTTGCAGACACAGTGGCCACAGCTTTCTACACACATTGGGTTGCTCGATTTGGTTCTCCGGCATCGCTTACTACTGACCAAGGAACACAATTTGAGTCAGGACTATTCAATGCCCTAACCAACATCATAGGGACGTCAAGAATCCGCACGTCGCCCTACCATCCAGCGTCAAATGGACTTGTCGAACGTTGGCATCGTTCATTGAAGGCCGCTCTGATGTGTCATGAAGACAGCAACTGGGTTGATGCCCTTCCAACCGTTTGGACTACGCACAGCGTACAAAGAAGACATCAAGGCCTCCGCAGCAGAGATGATATATGGAACAAACCTCAGAGTTCCTGGTGAGTTTTTTACCAACGATAGCTTCGTGTCCGATCCACGGATCTTCGTCGAGAAGCACCGAGCGAACATGCGCAAATGCCATGCTACAGCAACTTCAAACCACGCAAAGCACAAACCTTTTGTTCCACCAGACCTTTATAAGTGTTCTCATGTTTTCCTGCACTGCGCTGCTGTAAAAAAAACCTCTACAACAACCATACACTGGCCCACATCCAATAATACAACGTATCAACACCCGACTCTTCAAAATAAGTGCTAATGGGAAGTTTCTAAACATTTCTGTGGATCGACTCAAACCAGCACATTTGGATACGTTTCCAGATGACACCGAACAATTAAAAATTCAAAAACATAAAAAAACAAAAACAGATTCCCAACGCAAAGTGACATTTGACATCGACACAAACAAATCGTAACTTCGTCACTGGAGGGGGAGTCATGTGGCGAATTCAGCACCACTAGTAACCTCCTGTGGCGAATTCAGCACCACTAGTAACCTCCTGTGGCGAATTCAGCACCATTAGTAACCTCCTTTTATATCCAGATGTCGCACTAGACGACAAATAGAGAGAAGACCAGAATCTTCTTCTCAACTTTACTTCGTTTTCTGAGTTTCAGTTGATTAACACGCATTTTTCCTTATATGCTTACATATAACGCATCGCTGGATAATGTTTTTGATTAACTGCCTACCTTGTATTATCCAGTATTTACCTCGTACCTCGCTGTTCGTTAGTTCCTCTATTTCCTTTGATGATTGTTGTGTTTCCTTCTTATCCCCTACATTTTGGTGCCTCCTGTGAGGACATTGCCATAAGATATTTGCATTAGAGTGTTTTTCCATCGTGGTATTCTAAACACATCTTTTGTAATAAAAAAAAAAACAAAAAAATAATAACTTCTTTGCATTTCGGCTATTGTGGGTGTATTTATGGCGGCGCTGAACTACGAGTGGCTGCAACAAATGGCCTTCGGCGTGCGCATGACCGCGTGGCTGGATCTGGCCTCGATGGCGCTGATATTGCTCAGTTGGAGCAGGAGATAAGGTTCATAACGGCGCATTACAAACGGTTCGTCACTCAACACGAGATGCTAGTTGGGGCGGCAAAGGAGGAAGGATTGAATGAAGATGCAATTCTCTGGAAACGCGTGGACAGTCATTACAATGCAGCTTGTGTAATACTCAACCGTAGGCTGGCACAGCTTCAGAAAGCACTCACGGCTTCCGGCTCAATGCATCTGCATGCCGTTAGATCCTGTTACCAATCCGACTTTGACGGTGCACTTCACAATTGGCTGGCGTTTGGAGACACATTCGAGATTCTGGTGCACTGTATGGATTTCCCAGAAGCATACAAATAAGGTAAGCTGCGACAGGCAATAGATCTGAAAGTCTCCCTGGTGGATGCGGTGTATTCTCGTGGTTATCACGAAATGTGGCAAGCTCTTAAAACTCGCTTCGACAATCGAATGCTTCTTAAGGAAATTCATGTGTCTCACCTTTTGCATTTGAAGCGCTGTAGACGAGACGTCAGATGAGCTCTTAAGAATGATAGACACAGTGCAGAATTCAATGCACATCCATAATGGAAAGGTTGTGCCGATTATTGTTGTGAAGCTCCAGCCAATTTAATGCGGAATATTTCTTTTAAATGTGGAAGAAGTTTCTAAATCGCTTGCCAAGAAAGTCCTGCGATCAAAATATAGTGCAGTCGGAGTTCCTTAAAACTTTAGAAGGTAGAGGCTACTAATGTTAATATTCCAGCTGGGAAAAGTGTCTCTGCCCAGGAAACAATGGCTGGTGAAGAGAATTCAGCGAACGACATCACTTCCATTGGTTACAGACAGGAGGATAATCAGCCAAGTACAAAACTTCTCGCCAAAGGGCAGAATATGTTGAAATTGTGCCCACTATTTCTCGCCTTAGTCAGGAGACAGATCTGATTTTTGATGACAACTCTTGAGATGATGTTAGTTTCAAGGAAAACGATGGAATCAGAGAAAACCAATTCGTTAATTATTTGAAAGGTAACACATGGCTACGCCATATTTGTTTTGAAGAAGTCGTCCGAGAAGTGGGAAATATGTCGTATTTTCCTATAAAAGACAAATTTATACAGGACATTCTGTATCATTTGATGATAATAGCGTCAAAATAAACTCCATGCACAAGTCATTGAAGTTATGGAAATGGCCAACAGTAAGAGATGAGCTAAACTTTTCATGGTTAGGCTCTATAATGCCACCAAAATCAGTTTCTAAAAGATGTATATTCTCTATTCCAGAACTAAAGTCTACAAAAGCTTCAGTAGATAGTATCCTCTGACCTCAATACAAAGTTTTTAAAATGCCCTGATTACTTGAAAGCTATTAGATTTATCGAGGTATAAATAATGACATTATCATTGGAGCCCATTCTCTCCCCGCCAAACTATTCTTCAGATTTGGCAACAGAAAATAGTTAATGGGAGGTAAATTCCTGCATCGTCTTGATAGAATAGGACATTCTTTTTCGCCAAATTTTATTAAACTGGGCCAAAAAGTTCTTGATCTCTTTTACATAGATTATACAGCATATATCCCAGAAAACTGTTGCCAAGACCTTGGTCTTTTTCCGCACCGATTCACTTGAAAAAACGTACTGTTTCGATTATTGCTTAGTATCCAGTGTAACATATTGTGGTGGATCCATGTTTCTTCCACGGTTATAAAACGTTGGATAAATCCGGTCGAAATTAGGATTGAACAACAAAAAACACTGAATTTTTTGATGAGTAGGCTTCCTCCATTTTCGCTAAAATTCAAGCGGTTGGCTGCCACATACAAACTTTATGGTGCAGCTTGCTCAAAAAAATTGTCGATTGAAAGATGATAAATGATGGGAGCAGTGTGAGCAGAGTCAATTATTTGAAAGTACTCAAAAGCCTATCCAATATTTAATGTACATTTAATACATAAATATTTTACGTCTAATTTGTTAAAATTTATTTAACTTTTTCTTCTTTTTGCAACTAAATTGCCTTTGAGGTCCTAAGGTCTCCGTTTTTATTGTTTGGGCAAACTTTTTTATGATTGTTGGCATTATTAAATTTTTGTAGCTCATAATTTTTTACGAGTATCTACAGATGAATTATTATTGTTTTATTATATAACTAATTTTCAGAGTGGCAAAGGCTTTCGTCTTGCATCCGTATACCTAATCATAACTACGGCAATATGCATATGTTTTCAATGCTATCCAAACATCTATTTAAGCAGCGACCACAGCTGGTTATCATAGTTTAAATTGTGTTTGCCTTAAGTAACTATCAATCTTAGAATGGCTAGTAGTTTCTTAATTTTAATAGCATTAACGCTGCTATGGATCTATTACCTATGGTCAAGAAGGAGATTCTTTATTTCCGCACTTAAGATCAAGGGCCCATGGGGACTACCATTTATTGGAATTGCTCATAAATTGTTCAACTCTGCAGGCAAGTTATTGTATCATTACCATTTTATCTGTTTTTATCAAGGTCATGGTGATTTTAAGTGAATCTGTGTAAACAAAAAATCGTGAGTTCGTATTAAGTAACGGGTGAAGTATCCAGAGAACTTGTTGAGATCGCATTAACTGCCTTGACCCACTTTCTCTCTCTTGTATTCATCTGTGTCTTACTGCAAAATTGTTGAAATTGGCTTGGCACGTCTTCTTCAACGTGCGGAGGTAAAATATTGCCAGCAATTCCCAACAAGATAACCAAATGGAATCTGATTTTGTTGGGTTGCTGTACAATCGGAAGTCCGAAATAGTGGCGCTGATGAACTGACTAAACACAATATTCTATGCCAAATAAATTTAACGATTTTAAAGACCAGTTGCAGGTTGACCCATTCAAGGACATGTGAGACACCTGGACTTGTATTGTCATTGCTCGTTTCCGACCGATACAGGGAACTGATCAATCTCAGAAGAAAAGGTATATGAGAACTTAGTACATAATGATTTCTGCAGGAGCTGCGTAAAGGATATGAAGAGCTCCAACCGATATGGTTTAGCACGCACAAGAAAGCACCTCCTGAAATGATACCACTTTGGATAATTAGATGATCTCTGTTCTATAATCATCGAGTTTTAAAAAAAATCGCAAAGATATCACTAGAAATAGCCAGTATATCGTTCTCTCATGGTCTCTCAGTGGTAGATCTCAAAGTATACAGCTGTCTGAAGTACCTCTCAAATGAGTTTCATACTAAACATACCCAAACTATTAAAGAACCGCTTGCATTGTTCATTACTTTTTTTTTTTTGGTAGAATAGTAGTGTAGTTCCATGTACGGCTAGTTAAAAATGTTACGCATAGAACAAGCTACAGTTTTCATAGGTTATGTAGAAAAAACTTTTTGAAAATGTCGAATTTTGTGCCATATAAGAACCATTTATATTTTACCTCTTCTGAAAGTCATTGATGGTTAATGGCAGTTTATGTGTACATCTACATACTCCAACTCAAAGGCCTTGTGTGCGTTGATTTGTTCGCTTCTAAAGCGGTGATTTTGCCATCGACAACAAAGACTGTGGAAGATCAGAGAGAAAAAAACGAAGGTCCAGAATTGCAACCGTTATTAGATGAAGACTCGTTCCAAACACAAGAATCGTTCGCAGAAGCATTGAATCATTGAATTGTTTCAGAACCTTTAAAAGCTCAAGGAAATATCCAATGGAAGGAAAATGGGATTCATATTAATTTAAATAAAGAGATATCGAATGAAACATCAAAAATGTCGATTAATTGACTGAAATTCGTTTTTTGCATCGAATATTTATTGGCGATGAAAAGTGGATCTTTTCCGACAATCTTATGTGCAGAATACCATGGGTTGAACCATTAAACTCGCAATCCACGGAAAAAAGATTATGTTGAGTATTTGGGTGGACTAAAATGGAATGGTGGAGGTACTATGAACTGGTAAAATCTGATGATACGATTACTGGGGATCGCTACCCCCAAAAGCTGATAAAATTGAATCTAGCATTGAAGAAAACCGACCAGAATATGATAGCTCTGTAAATGGCTTTGAATCAGGTTTTTAGGAAAATCACAACAGTGTCTGGGTTTCCAACGCATCTGCCACTCTAATGCGTTCTTACCTCACAGTAGATCGGACATTATTAGGACAATTGTTGTTATCATTTTCTGCTTCTTGTAGTTATGAGTTGCTCTACACATATGAACGCTGATGATGTTGATAATTAAAAACCAGACAGAAAAGCTTTACAATCATTTGTAGAAAATAGTTACATGGCCAGAAAAGACAATTTTTTTTTGTTTTTTTTTTTTTAGGTGGCGCTACAGTATGGGATGGACCTGGGCCTCAATCAACAAGCTTCTCCAGCCAGCTCGATCCCTGGCTAGCTGCCTCCAGTTTCGCATGCTAAGTTGGCTAAGGTCCTCTTCAACTTGCGACCGCCACCTAAGTCTTGGCCTTCCTGTACTGCGCTTTCCCTCGGGAGCGGATTCGAAGACTTTTCGGACCGGAGCATTGGTGTTCATACGCTCTACATAACCCAGCCACCTCAGTCTTTGGATCTTCACTCTTCTGGCTAGGTCCATGTCGCTGTACAGTCCATACAATTCGTCGTTGTATCTCCTCCTCCACTCACCATCAATGCAGATGGGACCGAAGATCGCGCGAAGAGATTTTCTCTCGAAGCAACCAAAAACACCCTAATCCATTTTTGATGGCGTCCCTGCCTCTGCGCCATAGAGCAGGACCGGGATTATTAAGGTCTTATAAAAGGTGACTTTTGTTGTCCTAGAGAGGGCTTTGCTACTCAATTGACTTTTTAGCCCAAAGAAACAGCGATTGGCAAGAGTTATTCTTCGCTTGATCTCAGCGCTGGTGTCGATATTTGAATTCATAGCGGAGCCTAGGTAGACAAAGTCCTTAACTACCTCAATGTTATACCTGTCAAGGGTGACGTTCTGTCCGAGACGTCGGTGTATGGTGTCCTTTTTGCTTGACAGCATATACTTGGTATTGTCCTCGTTGACCGCTAAACCTATTTCCGCCGCTTCCGTCTCAATACTCGCGAAAGCGCCACTGCCAAGCTGCTTTCTTCCAATTATACGTATACGAGTAATCGAATGAACTTTTGGAAAATCGTGTCTCTTGTGTTTGCGTTTGTTGGGGCAGTTCAGAGGGTCTTCTTTCTTGAGGATCGGGCAAACCATGCTGAGGTTCCACTCATCGAGGATACTTTCGTCCGACCTTATTTTACGGATGAGTTGGTGTATGACCCTTACCAAGTCATCGGCTGCCGCTTTGAAGAGCTCGGCGGCCGGCCGTCCGCTACAGCAGCTTTGTTGGACTTCAGCTTAGATATTGCTATCCTCACTTCATCCAGGTTGGGTAGACGGAATTGTTGGTCATCATCGTCCAGGTTGAAAGGTTCATTCTGTATGACGGCGGCATTTGTTTCGTCGTCGCCGTTATGCAGTCTACAGAAATAATCTTTCCAGATTCCCAGCATCGACTGCGTGGCATGTTTTTTTTAACATTTGGTAAAACTTCCGAATCTCATTCCTGGAGTAGCATCTCTCAATTTTTTCGACCGCGCGCTTCTTATGCTCCTTCTTCTTCCTCCTGAGAAGCCGGTGTTTGTCTCTCCTCTTCTGCTCATAGAGCTCGTGAGCAGCTCTGGTCTTTTTTTGCAGTGCCGCATGGCGTGCTTTTTGTTTAGCTGCATGTGCTAGCCGGCATTTTTCATCAAACCAGGGGATTCATTGTGGTGGTTGAGTGAAACCCAGAACATTAGAAGCGGCATTTCTGATGGCCTTCTGGCAGTGTTGCCACTGGTCTTCGATGCTTGATGCTGGCGGCAAGGAACTTCTTCAGAGATTAAGAGAGTCTATCGGAAAAGGACTTGGCGGTCTCTTGCGATTTTAGCCGTCTGACGTCGAAATTCCTCACTGTATTAGCTTGTCTTGGCATTGTTCGGAATATCCGCATTCGTACCTTGGCTACAACAAGATAATGGAAAAGTGTCTCGCGACGATCGCAATGTGGTCAATCTGATTGAGGGTTGATTGAACAGGAGTTCTCCAAGTCCCGTTGTGAATATCGAGATGGGGGAACCGCGTACCGGTCAGAAAAGAACAACCTTATGCATAATGTTTTGTTTTGTGATTTACAATATAAACTTAACCTTAACTTTTCTTCTAAAACATATATGAATTGGCGAAACAACTTTTGATTACAGTGACAAAGCTAAAGACTTTGATTCTACACTAAGCTGGGACTATCACGTGCAACTGACAATTGTCAAAGTCTATAGTTATCTATGAAACCCATCACTTTAGAATCAGTTCGCTCCCCGGCATAATAAAATGCAGTTAGCTTAGTCCCTTAAAATGTCACATGTTTGTGCAATAGTCTGTAGCCATAGTTCTGAAATCAAAGGTAGTTGATTGTACAATAGCATTTAAGAATATAATACGTTAGGTGTTTCATCTTAGAAGAGAGGCAAAGGATTTTTTCTGTCAGATCTGCAAGGGCTATATTCTAGAAATACTCCGTCGCACTGTCAAAGCCTTTTATTGCTTGTAAGAGGGCCTTAGAGAGCTAGTCTTTCGAGAAATGCATCTCTCTGAACGTTATATCCTTTTCTCCTTTATTTTCAATGTGATATAGGAGTTAAATTCCCACCAGTTATGACTGGACATATTCACTTTGGCTGTGAACTCCTTAAATTCTATTCAATTGTATTGTAATATTTTCTTTTCTGTAAACTTATTCTTTAATTTTTCAGAGGTAATATATTTTTGTAAGGAATTAAGCAAGAATTATAACAAGAAAACGGTACAAGTCTGGTTTGGACCCTTTCCACTTCTCTACACTGCGGATCCACAAGTGGCCGAAATAATAATTAATCATCCAGACTGCTTAAATAAACCGTTTTTTTATGACGTCTTAGAAAAGTTATTAGGACCTAGTTTGCTAACATTAAAAAGTAAGTTTATTTGATTTGGTTATTTCAATAATACATATAATATTTGATCCTGAATTTTAGCTCCGCGTTGGAATCATCATCGAAAACTCTTAAACCCGGCTTTCAGTTATAAGGCCTTGATGAAATATTTTCCATTGTTTAATGAAGGAGCAAAAGCGCTTTGCTCTCATCTGGACGAGAATGTTGACAAGGGTGAAACAGATGTGAAAGCAATTATTAACAGTTGTGTGCTGAATGTAGCGCTTGGTAAGTATAACAAAGGGTGGCACATCTGTTCTGTTTTTGTGTTGAGGGTTTAAAACCTTCCGGCTATATATGGGATATTACCTCATTCAAATCACTGCCTTGACTGACTTGGCACTAGTTCATCATGTTAATGGAATTTTTTATAACATTTTTCATGTTTTTATCTATTATCACGCCTTGGTTGCGCTCTCCAATGACTTTAACGTTTCTTCCATTGTCGTTCTTCTTCTTCTACTTATCCTTTTATTAACCCTTTCCTCGTTATACGAACTTATGCGTAACGAGTTTACCATTTTTACTGCATCGCTGCTGCTCCGCTCATGGGGTTGGCTAATGTCGCAGACCGCAGAACGCGTCTACATACTGTTCGGTCCTGGATCTCTTCAGTGGTTAGCCCCAGGCGTTGTTGCGCATTTGCCATCTGAGAAATCCAGGAATTCTTTTTCCGACCTCGTTTTCTTACAGTTGTAGTGACCGTAGTTGATAGTGCCTTTTTAACCGGATTTTCGGCAGATCTTCTTTGAACGTGGCAACACCAACTTATTCTATTCGCCTCAAGCTGTTCGGTTACCGAATTCTTTATATGTAGACTTCCTCTTATACGCGTAGACCTAATACAATCACGTTTAGTGACTCCACTAGACACCCTTAACATTTTCATTTCCGCTGTCGTCATTTTGTTTTTAAACGCTTCGTAAATTGTCCAGCACGGAGAACCGTATATAAAAGCTGGTCTAACAACCGTGGTGTAGAGTTTCCCCTTTAATTTAAGTGGAAATTTTCGGTCGCAAAAGATTCCCGAATTTTCCCGCCATTTCATCCATCCCACACTCACTCTGTGGTTTACGTCGTCGTCACATTTCGCTTCCATGTTAACGATTGATCCTAAGTACTTAAAGATAGTGCTTTTCGGAAGAACTATTCCGTCTAACATTATATCCGGAACAGGTCGCAACGGATGCGCAAATGGGCACGTCAAATGCTCCGTGTTTGAACGACTTCTTTTAAACCCGTTTCTCTCTAGCGCATTTCTCCATGAATCTAAGGCGTTCTGTAAATCTTCGACGTTATCGCTAAGTATAACTGCGTCGTCAGCGAAGAGAATTGGCGTTACATTTGCTCGCGCATGCAGTCTTTTAAAAGATAGTCGAATATTACGTTAAAGAGGAAAGGGCTAAGTACGCTTCCTTGATGCACTCCGACATTAACTGGAAATTCTCTCGTTAGTCCAGCAGAGCTTTTAACCACAGTTTTTACGTTTCCGTACATGTCTTGTATTATTCTAACATACGTTTCCGGTACGTTTTGAGACCTCAGCGCGGCCCATATGAGATCCCTAGACACTCGATCGAATGCTTTCTCGAGGTCGATAAATACCATGTGTAAATCCTTAGACGAATCTCGGTGCTTTTCCATTATTATTCGTAGGCTTTGGATAGCGTCCACCTTCGATCGTCCTTCAAAAAATCCACACTGGCTATTATCGAGCTTGATTGTTTGCCGCAGACGTTCGTTTAATACTTTTTCGACGATTGTCATTGTGTGTGACATCAGCTTGATTGAACGGTAGTTGTTGCATTCTCGGGTGTCGCCTTTTCCTTTGTTTAATGGAACAAAGAAGCTACTTCTCCATGATTCGGCATAAGTTGTCCACATTTTAATTTATTTAAAAGTTTCGATAGCCATTCGCTGCCTATTCCCTTCATCTTCGATCAAAAACTCTGATGGAATTCTGTCTGGTCCCGCCGCTTTCCCCCGCTTCGTGTTTCCGATTGCTATACTTATTTCTTCGATTAAAAAGTCCGAAACTTCCTCCTCGAATAGACCAGCTATCGGCACGATATCATGTGGAAACTGTTTGTTAAGCAACTCCTTGCAGTATTCAAGCCACCGGTTACAAGTTTCCTTTTCATTTGTTAATAAGCGACCGTCTGCATTTTTTATGTATTTCGGCGAGGTTATTTCCATCGAATTTTTTCGCCTCTGTGCAGCGAGCTTAAAAATATTTGGCACTTTAGTATTGTACGACGTTTGAACTTCTTGTATAGCTTGTCTTCTATCTGCCGATCGTGAATATATTTGTTCCAACTCCTGGTACAGGTTTTCCACTGCTGCTGCTTGAGTTCGAGCCTGGACTTTCTTTGCGATCTTTTTAAAACCTTTTTAATATGGGACCTTGCGAGTGTTATGCATTCCTCGTGCATGCTGTTCCACATTTCTTGCAAGCTAAGTGAGTCGCTGTTGAAGAAAAATGAGCCAATAATGCCGCCACTTCAAAAACCCCACCAAACAGTCACGCGTTTAGGATGCATTGGCTTCTCCATGACTATAGGAGGATTTATCGGCAATTTTGCTTATTTATGTAAAAGCCGAGATAGAAATGCGCCTCATCAGAAAAGATAATTCAAATTGTCGTCAATTTGAAGCTGCTCTTAAGTCAAAACAGCTTGTAAGCGAATAATCCGAGAGCTTTATTCAAAATTCTATTCAGGCTAGTGCGCATACCTTCGGCAATAGCTGAATCATTTTCCGTTTAGTGCATAGGAAGAACATGGGTATAGTTTTGGTCAATAATCAGCAAACCAATCTGCACAAACTTGCGTACACTAGCTGCAGTTAGTATCTACATTATTGCGGCCGAGTTATTTTTTCAAAATTTGCATTGTTTTGGCAGCACAGCACCAACTTTCGAAGTAACTTTGCAACATTTGCCAATGTTGTTCGGACGTCAATCGATCCATTGCCCGCCGTAAAATACTGTATAATATTGAGTTCCTGACAATTTTTTGTGCGTAGGTACTGTTAACACACTCGTCGGTGTCAAAACAATATGTAATTCAAAAATAAACCAACAGATAGCCAACACTTTATAAGTTCTGTACCTGTTCATACCACTCAAACAACTGATTGACTAATTTTTTATTTAAGTCCTCATTTAAGCACTAGTTTATTGTATTCCGAAAAAAGATCAGTAAACTGTGGTTTAGTTCCGTGGTGTCTTCTTCACTTGCACAACAAGTGCCGCAGAATGTTTTATCACTTATCCGGAGCGCGTTTAAGCGCTGTGCAAAAGTGCAGTGCCCCGTCACGATTCCAGTAAGCAACCAAAACACCAGAAAGGCTCAATTTTCCCACTGGGTTTGGTTATATCTATCATTCTCGAACTAGCTCGAAAGTCGTAATAAGGCTCAGTAAAGCTTTAAGCGCAGCTTGGCTGTCGCGACAGATGCAAACGCCTCGGCCACTCCACCAGATCTTGACAATATGACTCGTTCCATCAGGATTGTGTTTATCTCCGCTTGGGAATCCAACGTTGCCATTATCTAGAAAGAAACCAGGGCCGCTTCTCATATCGATTTTCGGCCCGTCCGAAAAGTTTTTGGAGCCGATTGAAATCCTTTCCTGGTTTAGGTTTTGGCCGAAACCAGTACTGGGCGAAGGGGAAGTCGATTTTGTGTTTTTTGTCCTGGAGTTATTGCTTCAAATGGCAAGGTTATCAAAGCTCCAGTGCATGTTTTACCATAGACCGCTTCATTTTAAAATGAAAGATGACTGTGAGAGTGTAGCCCATGATAAGAATATTTAGAGGGGGGAGAAGTATCAATACATCTAGAGAGGAGCCAGGCGTTCTAGGGAAAACTGCCAATGCAACCGAGACAGACCACTCTCTGCAGTCTTGTAAAAGCAGCAATGATGTGTACTTGTATATGTGAGAGCTTACTATATTTCACGATAAGACAACCGACGATTTAGAAAAAATAATTGGCCTATTCATAGGCGTGCAGATCCACAGGACCCTACTTGGTGACAGGCTCCATGTCTTGCTATCAGCACCCTTGCTCTGCCAGATGGCCTACAGCGCCTTAGGGATTTTCGATGTAGGATATTTAGTCCATAGAAGTTTATTATCCAGGATAACATCGAAATACTTATCTTCTTTGGAGAATTCGATTCCTTGTTCTTATTAAGAAAACAAACACACTTTTGAGAGGATTGACTGAAAGCCAATTTAAAATTAGTTGCACTTTCCATATTCTTTTTGCTTCCATTTGTAAAAATAGGGAAAATAAGTAGGCGCAACGACAAATTTGAGTCATTGTCCCTTTGTCTGCGGCAACTAAATCTTGATCGTAAAATGGCCCAAGTTTTGATGGTAAGAGTGAGTTTAGCACATACAGACAAGTTCTTGGTCCTTTCGATCAATAGCCATGTAGTGGCGTGAGGCCCCTTATATATTTGAAACAACAAATACGTATATTTCATACGCATGGTTCCTATATGGATATAATGTGATACACGGAAAGCCTCTCATACATAGGGAAACGGTAGCAAACTTAGAACGATGAAGGTTAATCTGAATACAAAAAATATGAGTGATCGCCTGTTATCCATTTGGAAACAAAGTGGTAATTAACTCTTTGAAGGAGTTAATAGCATACATAGAAGCTTTGTCTAAGCCCGCAACAAGGAATCAGCCGTCCTTGTTTTCCTCCTTCTTGTAGTAGATATTGCACTTTTAGTATCGAGTACAGGATTAAAGGCATGAAGACAACCCGTTTCCCTAAGGTTTTCTGAAAACCTCCAAGATCTTAGTTTCCAGGGATGGAATTTTCAGTACAGGCTTGTTTAACCACTAAATGTTCCGTTTCGGTTTTTTTTATTGTAGCACTCTGTTTGACTGAAAATATTTACTACTTTGACAAGGAACTACCGATAGTGCATGCCACTCAATGGGACCCTATTACTAGTCACCCATAAAGTTTCAGATAAAATCAGAAAACCTTTGAGATAAGACCAGTACAGTACTACGTCAGATCAGATGGGAGATGTTGGTCGGTGTATGGACGCATATTTTAGCTGCTGTTTTTCGTCTACTTCATTTACTTGTTGTGGCACTGAGCCGATGCTTTTGTTTAGTTGTAGCTCTCTGCCATTTGCCGTTCAATGAATGCAGTACCTTGATATCTTTAACTGCGATTTGCCTTTTTGAGAAGAATGGTGAGTGCAGATCGTTTCTCGATTGTAGTTTCTTTGCGATGAACTAGGGCTGTGACCCATTATTTTCGAAGACATATTAGCTTAGCTACATTGTTCGTTTTTCAAATGTTAGAGTTAGCCTCTTAAACAACTCATAGATACACTTTATGTCAAATTTCTGTTAATTTTCTCTCTTGCTCTTTTCTGTAACGCAGCTTCAAGTTTTGGAATAGATATCGAACAAGAAAACAAAGCAACAATTCTAGGATACTGGGAGACGTAAGAATAAATGTTTTGCCACCTTGGAGCAGTTTTATTTCAATTGCTGTTCCATTCGTTTCATGTTTATAAGCTCAGTATTTTATTTTTCATTTAAGGATAATGGGAATTGCGGGAAATCGTATTATGAAACCCTGGCTAAATTTACCTATACTTTTCCGGCTAACTAGCATGTATAAGCCTTTCATGGAAATCTATCCCAAGATCACAAAGATAGTTGAAGATGTGAGTACAATTAAAAAAGCAATATACGAGTATGTACTCGTACATTGGTGTTAAGTAATAAATATCTTCCGTTTCAGAGCATCACAAAGAGAATAGAGTTATTGCAACAAAACGGAGATTTGCGAAACAATAATGGGGAGAAGATTCAGAACGCTAAAGGAAACTCTCAAGTTTTCCTAGATCAAGCTATCAAGGCTTTTCAGATGAATGAATTCACAAGTGATGACGTTGTAAATGAATCAAATGTTATTATATCCGCAGTAAGTTGAGCGGTTTTTTATCGTTTGAAATTGACTCACTAACCATGATCTTTGTTACAGTCCTTTGAAACATCATCCATCACAATATACAGTACCTTAATGTATCTAGCCATGTATCCTGAATATCAGGAAAGAATTTATGAAGAAATTATGTCAATTATTCCAAAAGAAGAAACTGATATCCGATATGAAGATTTGGCCAATCTTGTTTATCTTGATATGTGTATCAATGAGACTCTTCGTACTTCACCGCCTTTACCATTTATTGCACGTGAGACCCTTGCTGATTGTACGATGCCAAATGGAAATGTTATTCCAAAAAATATGTCAGTCTTCATCGATATATTTAACATGCATAGAGATGAAACTATTTGGGGTCCAAATGCAAACGTCTTTGATCCAGATCACTTTTTGCCAGAAAACATCTCTAATCGACCTAATTACTGTTTCCTACCGTTTTCAAAGGGAAAACGCATTTGCATTGGTTGGCAATACGCAAATTTCTTTATGAAAATTACATTGATGCACATCTTACGGAAGTATCGCTTTACTACAAAATCGCGTTTTGAAGATATTAGATATTTATTCAATGTAACTCTCAAATACGAAACAATCCCGCTTTTAGAAGTTCATAGAAGATAAGGGCAGTTGCTGTGAAACGCATTAGCCATTAAATATTCGTACATCTGTATTCAATGGATAGGTGATTAAAATAATAAGATATTACTATAAGAAAAATGTTCATTTGGATGTCGTACGTTGAATATGTTACCATATTTTTCTTTTTGTTAAATCTAATCCAAATTTGTCTTTGGTAACTAATTGAAAAAAAACATGTGTTTTCCCATACAGTGAAACGGCTAGTGTTAATTTGTTCACACAATCTGTAAAGATTTACCACGTTATTTTCAGGCTATGCACTTCTTGAAGGATTTCTGTAATCTCTAAGTAGAGGACTAGTTTCCGTTTTCTTTTTTTTTTTCAAAATTTTAGGTTAAGTAGTTTCGTTGATAAGGGGGGTGAATGGTCAATTTTCATCTATTTTGTTAAAAAAAACTTTAAAGACATTTATTTTAAAATTAAAAAAAAACATATATTTGGGACTCTTACAACAAGGCGATATGTCACACGGTACAGTTGGCCAAATTTTTTGTAATTTCCTTATTTTGCCCCAAAAAAATTACCCCCATGTTCAGAATTAATTTATTTACGTTATGCGCCCGTGTATGGGTCACAGAAATACATACCTATGTTTACTTAATTTCATCTCAATCGGTTCAGGAGATTCGAAGCAAATTGGGTGTGACAGATGAACAGACAGACATATGAGTGATCCTTTAAGGGTTCCGTTTTTCATTCGGACGTACGGAACCTTAAGAACTACCTAGATTAAGGCAAACAGTAAAAGGAATCTTGGAAAAGGGGGAAGGTGTTGCTGCTTAAATCGAAAGCAATAAGATTTGAGTAAATCGTTTTATTGAAGCCATAGAAGACGCAAAAAGTCGCACCACGACGAGCAAATCGAAAAAAAAATTCAATACACATAATTCGCCGAAAGAACGCTTGATTGCCGTAATAAAGAACGAAAACAACGTATAGAGATTTGATCATTTGGTCGATTAATGCAGTCAACAGATAAGTTTGCTTTAAGGTTCATCTTGAAAAATATGGGAACTGAAATTTAAAATATGACGACTCCAACGAACCCATGTCCCAGTTACTCTAAAAGACAACCACCCCGAGCACCCCCAAGAGCATCATGATAAATGAACTAACATAGATGGCAGACTCTACTTTTGTATTTTAAATCCCTGGGCTTCTTCACAAATACACTGTAATTGAATCAACAACACTTATGCAAGTAAGGGTGGTGCTTTTTGGTGTTTATTTACTTAAATATTTCCCGGAATTGCCAACGCGTGCCGCTGTTGCTTGGCTAATAGCATTTCTTGACCATTAGTTTTTACTTACAACTTATTATTACAATCGAACGTTTGCTAGCTGCCTCCAGTTTCGCACGCTAAGTTGGCTGAGGTCCCTTTCCACTTGCGTGCGCCACCTGAGTCTTGGCCTTCCTCTACTGCGCTTTCCCTCGGGAGCGGATTCGAAAGCTTTTCGGACCGGAGCATTGGGGTCCATACGCTCTAAATGACCCAACCATCTCAGTCCTTGGATCTTCACTCTTCTGGTTAGGTCGATGTCGCTGTACAGTCCGTAGAGTTCGTTGTTGTATCTTTTCCTCTATTCTCCTTCAATGCAGACAGGACCGAAGATCGCCGGGATTATTAAGGTCTTATAAAGGGTGACTTTTGTTGTCCTAGAGAGGGCTTTGCTACTCAATTGACTTCTTAGCCCAAAGAAACAGCGGTTGGCAAGAGTTATTCTTCGCTTGATCTCAGCGCTGGTGTCGTTGTCTGTATTTATACCAGCGCCTAGCGAGACAAAGTCCTGAACTATCTCAAAGTTAAATCTTTCGAGGGTGAGGTTCTGCCCGAGATGTCGGTGTTGGTTGTCCTTTTTGCTTGACAGCATATACTTGGTGTTGCCCTCATTGACGGCTAAACCCATTTTCGCCGCTTCCGTCTCAATTGTCGCGAAAGCGCCACTGACATCACGCTGTTTTCTCCCGATTATGTCAATATCGTCGGCGTATGCGAGTAGTTGGACGGATTTTTGAAAGATAGTGCCTCTTGTGTTTGCTCGTGAGTTTTGCACTATTCTTTCAAGTACGATGTTGAAAAAATCGCATGACAGCGCATCGCCTTGTCTAAATCCTTTCTAGACATCAAAGGTCTCGGTGAGGTTTTTACCTGCCTCGATGGCGCAGCGCGTATAGTCCATCGCCATCCTGCACAGACGGACGAGATTGGCAGGGATGCCGAAATTAGACATTGCTCTGTATAGCTCGTCTCTAAAGATGCTGTCATACGCAACCTTAAAATCGATGAATAGGTGATGTGTATCGATCTGTAGCTCATGGGTCTTCTCCAAGATCTGCCGTAGTGTGAATATTTGGTCGATTGTGGACTTTCTTGGCCTGAAACCACACTGATATGGACCTATCAGGTTGTTGACGAATGGTTTCAGGCATTCACGCAATACGGCAGATAAGGTATTGTATGCGATGTTAAGGAGACTGATACCTCTGTAATTGACGCAGTTCAGAGGGTCTCCTGTCTTGCATTCATCGGGCATACTTTAGCCCGACCATATTTTAGAGACGAGTTGGTGTATGCTCCTTACCAAGTCATCGCCTGCCGCTTTGAAGAGCTCGGCAGTCAGGCCGTCCGCTCCAGCAGCTTTGTTGGACTTTAGGTTAGATATAGCTTTCTTCACTTCATGCAGTTCGGGTGGGCGGAATTTTTGGTCATCATCGTCCAGGTCGAAAGGTTGATTCTGCCTGACAGCGGTATTTGGTTCGTCATCGCCGTTATACAGTCCGCAGAAATGGTCTTTCCAAACTACTACTATGTTCCCTTGTTCATCTCTACAGGCTTGGGTTCGGGGTTTGTTTCCGTGGCATTTTTTTTAACATTTGGTAAAACTTCCGAATCCCATTGTTAGAGTAGCATCTCTCAATTTCCTCAACCGCGCGCTTCTCATGCTTTTTCTTTTCCTCCCCAAGAAGCCGGTTTTCGTCTCTCCTCCTGTTCTGACAGAGTTCGTAACCAGCTCTAGACCTTCTATGCAGCCCCGCTTTATATATATGATTTTTAGCTGCATTTAATTGCGGCATTCGTCATCAAACCAGGGGTTCCATTGTAGTGGTCGAGTGAAACCCAGCTCAAGAAGCGCAAGCCGATCAGCCTGAATCCATTATTGGAGATGGTGTCATGCAGGCTTTATCTTCCGACAGTACTACCAAAGATGCCCTCTCTTCCTAGCTTTGTATTAAAGTCGACAAGAACAATTTATTTCAATGTCATAACTAGAGCATTGCTCGTAGGTCTTGGTCAAGAGCTCGTAGAAGCTATCTTTTGTATCGTCATCTTTCTCCTCTGTGGAGGTGTCCGCGTAATGTTGGGGTAATGTTGGCAAGTTTACCGTCGATGATATTGACATAATTGGAAGAAAGCAGCGTGATGTCAGTGGCGTTTTCGCGAGTATTAAGACGGAAGCAGCGAAAATGGATTTGGCGGACAACGAGAGTAAGACCAAAATATGTTTTTTAATTCGAACTTACTTTAAGTAACATTAAGACACTTGTTTTAAAATTATCGTTAAAGAATTTATTTTGAATTGAAATATACGGTTATTGATACATTTACTATCTGGCGTAGACCAGAGACTCAATTTATCTCCAAGGAGAACAGTTTAAAGGTGGTAAATTAGACGGTTAGATGATCACTGAAATTCGCCTTCAATAAGTCGATTATACGTTTCTGGCGTAACACTTCTGTATAGATTTAGTTGTTATAATTCTCTATGTTAATTTCCAGGGGTGTATGAGAGATAAAATGATATTCTAACTATCCTCAAAGTAATTGATGGATAGCTCTACGTCTCTGATGATATCGATTAGTTGCACAATCACTTTGGCGCATGCAATTTAAACGAAATTTGTTCTTGTTTTTGTTATTAAAGGTTAGCACCAACAGGAACCCATGCAACATGTGGAAAAATCGTGTGACAAGGCCCCTCTAAGCTTCCTTTTATGCAGAATGAAGATACAGTATTGCCGTTGGCGACAAAATTTAGTATTAAGTATCTGTCAGACAGATTTGAAAATTTACTCGTATCTACATTTTCCATTCCAATATATCCTATATTATAGCTAGCTAGCAATCATTTTAATAAGATAAAAAGGAGAAAGAGGATTATATTTTTTCTGTGAGTTGGGCTGCATTCTTTTGGACACTAAACACACGCCAGGGGTCCTATGCCAACAAAACAAAAACCTGCAATTTTTTTTAAAGTATTCTGGACGTCCGAATGTTTCGGGCAGCCAAGGTTCGAAGGCGTATTTTCCCAAGTAAAAAGAACAACTATTTTACGAAGCACGCAAGAGAGTGCCAAAATCTTCGCCGAATGTCGCATCAGGCACCAAAGACCAGTGGTAAAGCCGCCAACGGCCATCAGAGACACCGAAATAGATTTTTTGTATTTCGCCCAATCACTGCAAACAAATTTTTGGTTTGATAAAAACAGCTCATTAATTCTCCTCCAAAAGAAGGGGAAAAAAGGCACTAGAAGCGTGTGGTCGACGATATTAAGGGGTTTTAATATACTCGTACACCAGGAATAACATGTGGCATGATAGCATTTATACTTATAGAGACGATCTACTTACAGCAATGTCCAGTTTTGACATCACTGTCAATCAGACGGGAATGCCTTGTACTCTGTCAAAGTCGGCAGCGATTTAAATCAGACTTTCGATGTATAAGAAGAGATTATAGACATGTGAATAATCACTCTTATCAATCGCTGTTTCTAAGCTAAGACGCCAATGCCTGCTTGCTTAATGGGCTTGACTCATGGACTTTATCAAGAGCGGATGAAGATATCCTCGAAATTTTTGAGACAAAAATCCTTCGAAATGTATTTGATCTCGATTTCATATTCAGTAAATGTTGATGCTAATTGACTAGGATTTAGCTATATTTTTTAATCAAATTATTATCTGATTCCTTGAAAATAAGTTATAGTTTTCAAAGCAGTCGTGTGATATTAGACAGTAGGCTCACGTGTTGTTTGGAATTGAATTCGAATGCGGCTATAAACTGAAATATTTTTAATTAATTCAATTTGGCATCTGCGATCGATTATACAAATTTGAGCCTGTATTTTGAAATGCTCCCTTATTAAAAAGTACTGTTTTTATTTTTCAAATAACAGATTTATGTCTTCACGTGTATATGAGAAGGAATTAGAGTTTAAATAAACTACGAGGGCAGGTCAATAAGTCCGTGACTTTTGGATTAAAACACAGATTTTTTGATAAAAAAATAATTTTATTTTTCAACGTAGTCTCCCTTGAGCCCTATACACTTTGTCCAACGCTTCTCCAATTTTTTTATCCCTTCCAAAAAAAATGATTTGTCGAGGTCCTCAAAATAGGCCTTTGTTTGCGAGATGACTTCATCATTGGAGTCAAATCTTTTTCCACCAAGCCATTTCTTCAGGTTTGGGAACAAGAAGTAGTCGCTCGGAGCCAAATCTGGAGAATAGGGTGGATGAGGGAGCAATTCACAGCCCAATTCATGGATTTTTGCCATGGCAACTGCGTTTGCGTTTGTGGTCGACTGTGAGCAAACGCGGCACCCATCTTGCGGAAAGCTTTCTCATGCCCAAGTGATCATTCAAAATTGAAACCACTGAGCCATGCGAGATCCCTACGGCTTCCACAATCTCTCGCACTTTCAATCTTCGGTCGGCCAACACCATATCGTGAATTTTTTCGATTGTTTCGGGTGTAGAGACCTCAACTGGGCGTCCAGGACGTTCGGCATCTTCAGTGCTTGTACGGCCACAACGAAATTCAGTAAACCACTTTTTTACCATTGAAATCGATGGTGCAGAGTCCCCATAGCATTTATCAAGCTTAGCCTTGGTCTTGGTAACGCTTTTTTTTCGCAAGAAATAATGCTTAATAAGCACATGAAATTCACTTTTTTCCATTTTCTCCTCAAATTAGTGAGTAGTCTGATAAAAATAGCTGTCAAACACAAACTAACTGACGCAGCAAGTTTAAATTTTGACAGGAGTCAACTGACAGATGCCTGTTGACAGGAGCAGTGTTGTTGTTTCAGTAAAGAGGTCAGAAATTCAAAAAGTCACGGACTTATTGACCCGCCCTCGTATTTTTAAGTGCTGCCCCAATGCAGATTTTATTATCCTTCAATAAATGTGCAGATTTATGGTTATGTGAATTTTTTTCTTTGATGCTGTGTCCATTTCTTTCTAGCAAATAATTGTTTATCTCGTAATGGTGAATTAACTAAATATAATGCAACATAACAAAGATAAAATAAATATATATTTATATTTAAAGAAAATAGTATTTTCACTTAAGGAAATAACATTTAGTAGATGAGTTTTACTTTTCTGATATCGCACAGAATTGAATTGAATTTCAATTCCTTGTCATATTCTGTTACAAGTTCAATATCACCATTACTCAAAAGTCACTTATATAAGAACAGCAAACTTTAACTTCATCGATCTAAACGATTCACAACTTCTGATTCAATCTGCAATACTGATTGTAGTCGATTCAAAAAATGTGTGCTAACTATAACTAACTACTGCCTACTACTGATATTGACATACCATAATTGCAAAACTCAGCGGTGGATATCCCTTTTTGTTTTATAATCTGCGTAATTTCAAGTGATTTTGAGTACCCTTAAAGTGCTTGGAAACACCGCAGGCGAAGCAAAATTAGGAAGAGAAGAAAGAATGATACCGGCGTACGTCAGTTCTGAATGTTTGCAGGTTATAATGACTAGGGAACAAAGACCTCGGGAGGGAATTCTGTAAGCAAGTACAGAATATTTGACCTAAGTATCAGCAAAAGCATACTTAAAAGCAACCAATACCTATATGTCACTAACTTTAGAAGCCTAAATGCAGAGTGGTTTTAGCAACAGTAAACATTGTACTTTAATTTGGGCAGATAAGAACCTAATATATTGAGGTCTGATCAGAGAGTGTTAAAAATCTGGTAGTCAGAAACAAAACAAATCTACTACATAATTGTGATCTGTCAATTATAACATAACATAAGACATAACATTTTTAATCTGTTACAATAAAAATAATCTCAATTCGTTCCTCTGATAATTTGTTTCTAATTTATTTCTTACAGAGATGGTGGAGTATTTCTTCCATCACATGAGACAACCTAGTATTTTTGACAACATTCTAATATGAAGTCATTTCCACAAAGTTTGTCATTGACACGTACATATACCTTTCAGTTTCCATGATGCAAGTGCCATTCATGAAGAATGGCTGGATGTATAAATTTCTCCTTATCGATAGCAGTTGAAATTGATTGACCAATTAGTTACTTTGTTAAAAACGGAATTTAATAAGCTTAGCATATGATACATGAGACTAAAAGAAGCAGACAGGATATCATTTAGGAAGATTAACAAGAATGTCGGAGACAAAACGGAGCCATAGGACACACCAGCACTTATTTGTGTATATTAAACTCGAAACCGTCCAAAAAAAACTTGAATTGAACATTCCGAAAGGTAATTTCTGATCCCTTAAAGAAAAAATTCATCATTCCTATATGCACGGTGCTACATTCTGTCAAATGAATTTCGAATATCAAGGCAGTATCTTGCTTTCGAAAACCGTACTGCCGGTCATTGAGAGGTTTTCGTTTCTTTAGCTTAATCAACGTTTCCATGACCGCCGAAAGAATAGAAGTAAGCTCTATTTCTGCTCACTCAGAAATAGTCCTGAAGTGTAAGGTAGCTAAAAAAGCTAACGCAGTGCGTTTACCAGTATGGGAAAACATTGTCCAATGAGCTGAAAGCTGGAATGACAAAACAAATGATTATTAGGATTGAGGATAAGACAGAATTTCTAATGTTTTTGACGAATTTCCTACGCATAAGAAAATGCAGTCATTTCTGGCCTGTTGGAACTTTTTTTGTTGGGTTAGTCTTGTAGAACCGGAAAACCATTTCTCTAACCCTAAAAGTCTCTTTCCAGCTCAAATTGTATCGTAGCTAGTCAGCCTAGAGAGGTGAGCATAGCAACGGTGTACTTATCTGGTTGAGAAGTTTAAAATAAATCCAAGGTTTTGGCGGTATGACTTTCAACGTCTGGTATTTACAAACTGAGTTTTGCAGCGAAAATCTCGACACACCGTCCTTGGGATGTTGTCTATCCAGAATGTCGAAGCCAGTCAGAATTGTGTATTTTGAAATCTCCTGTTTCTAATAACGACCTCAAATGAGGATGCGGGGATACAATTCCTTGTAAGGCATCAGACTGCGCATCAAAATCGTCAAAGGCTAAATTGCTGTCCAGTGTTGAGCTTCTGTAAATAAAGTAGTAGAGAGAAATTTGTATACATGGTGACATTTAAACTATGTTAAATTGAATTCCGCATTGAAACACTGCGGTGGAGTTTCGTAAGCTACACCACAACTCACGCAAATGGCGAGATTGTGGTAAAAGTAGAAGGCACTAGTTCGTAGCCGTGAGGTCATCTGAGAGGTATGGGCAGGGTGCTTTACTAAGTGGCAAAACAGATGACCTGGGCTCTCATCGCGTAAGACGACGATTGTATTGCTTCGTGTATATCGTTTGGACGATTCACTAACGCTTCGAATAACTCATTGAACTGTCAAATAACGACGATTGAACGATTACTATTTTACAATCGTTTCATGCTTAGTGGTTGATTGTTGTTTAGTTTTGTTTGTTAAATTTTTAATAAAATTGCGTCAGCACTACAATGTGTTGTTTCTCGATGACGAAGAAAGTGAAAATTCTGTCGGACTATTGCGAATGCGTAGGACGCTTAGAGATGCATCGGATTCTCTTTCACTTCCAACGAAAAAGTAAAAATTTTATAAACTATTTTTAAACAATCTTCTTCTTCTTATCTTCTTATTAACCCTTTCCTTGTTATACGAGTTTATGCGTAACGAGTTTCCCATTTGTACTGCATCGCTGCTGCTCCGCTTATGGGGTTGGCTTATGTCGCAGACCGCAGAACGCGTCTACATAATGCTCGGTCCTGGATCTCTTCAGTGGTTAGCCCCAGGAGTTCTTGCGCATTTGCCATCCGAGAAATCCAGGAATTCTTTTTCCTACCTCGTTTTCTTACAGTTGGAGTGACCGTAGTTGATAGTATCTTTTTAACAGGATTTTCCGCAGATCTTCTTTGAACGTGGCAATACCAGCTTGTTCTATTCGCCTCAAGCTGTTCGGTTACCGAATTCTTTATATGTAGACTTCCTGTTATACGCGTAGACCTAATACAATCACGTTTAGTGACTCCACTAGACACCCTTAACATTTTCATTTCCGCTGTCGTCATTTTGTTTTTAAACGCTTCGTACATTGTCCAGCACTGAGAACTGTAGATAATAGCTGTTCTAACAACCGTGGTGTAGAGTTTCCTCTTCAATTTAAGTGGAAATTTTCGGCCGCAAAAATTCCCGAATTTTCCCGCCATTTCATCCATCCCACACTCACTCTGTGGTTTACGTCGTCGTCACATTTCGCTTCCATGTTAACGATTGATCCTAAGTACTTAAAGATAGTGCTTTTCGGAAGAACTATTCCGTTTAACATTATATCCGGAACAGGTCGCAATGGATGCGCAAATGGGCACGTCAAATGCTCCGTCTTTGAACGACTTATTTTAAACCCGTGTCTCTCTAGCGCATTTCTCCATGAATCTAAGGCGTTCTGTAAATCTTCGACGTTATCGCTAAGTATAACTGCGTTGTCAGCGACGAGAATTGGCGTTACATTTGCTTCGAGCATGCAGTCTCTTAGAAGATAGTCGAATACTACGTTAAAGAGGAAAGGGCTAAGTACGCTTCCTTGATGCACTCCGACATTAACTGGAAATTCTCTCGTTAGTCCAGCAGAGCTTTTAACCGCAGTTTTCACGTTTCCGTACATGTCTTGTATTATTCTAACATACGTTTCCGGTACGTTTTGAGACCCCAGCGCGGCCCATATGAGATCCCTAGGCACTCGATCGAATGCTTTCTCGAGGTCGATAAATACCATGTGTAAATCTTTAGACGAATCTCGGTGCTTTTCCATTATTATTCGTAGGCTTTGGATAGCGTCCACCGTCGATCTTCCTTCAACAAATCCACACTGGCTATTATCGAACTTTATTATTTGCCGAAGATGTTCGTTTAAGACTCTTTCGACGATTTTCATTGTGTGTGACATCAGCTGGAATGAACGATAATTGTTGCATTCTCGAGTGTCGCCTTTTCCTTTGTATAATGGAACCAAGAAGCTACTTCTCCATTGATTAGGCATAGGTTGTTCACATTTTAAGTTATTTAAAAGTTTCGATAGCCATTTGCTGCCGATTCCCTCCATCTTCGACCAAAACTCTGATGGAATGCTGCCTGGTCTTCTGTCTGTCTTCCCCGCTTCATTTTTCCGATTGCTATACTTATTTCTTCGATTGAAAAGTCCGGAACTTCTTCCTCGAATAGACCAGGTGTTGGCACGATAACCGTGGAAACTGTTTTAGTTTTATTCAACGTTTTCGCTTATCAAAAGAGGCGTTTGAACTAGTGCTGGAAACGGTCAACCCAATGAGCGGCTCGCGGTTAACATATACTCCCCCAATTTTAAGACTTGGTGCAACTTGGAGGTCCTAGCTAGTGGTGGCTACCAATGGTTGACTGGTAACGACTTTGCAATTTCTGTTGGCCAAAGTACCCTTTCAGAGATAGTTTGCGAGACCATAAAAGCGTTAGAACTAAAGGTGTATCCAATCTGGATTACATGGGATATGGGCAACGAAATAAGAAAGGAAGAGACAAAGCAGTGGTTCTATCAAAAATATTCAGTACTAGGGAGTAAGTATTTATATCCATATTTTCGATTCTTCGAATTGTACTACCGATTTAACCTCCACCTATATTTTCAAAGACCGCGAGAAAATGAGAATATTCTGCCATTTTCTACTCGTATATTACATTTAACCTGTTTAGTAGTTCTCAAATTGTTTCCCAAACTTTCTTCAGTTATTCAACGATATGACGGGACGATGCGATAGTAGTGTTACACGAAGCAAACTTTTGACGTCGTCGTTTAATACAATCGTTTGGACGATCATCGTCTTAAAAGTTACGCGATGAGAGCCCTGTATTTACAGACGTAGACGTCGCATATATTGATGATGTCCATTCTGAATTCTCGAGGCGTTATATTTTACAAGCACAAAATAAACACAAACATCGATGATACTGTAAAGTAGTGAATTAAAAATTTCAGAAGTCGTTTACCGAATCAGATCTCACGTTCTTTCAACAATCTCACGCGTTGAAGTTTATGAATTTAATTTTTACCAATTCGTCGTTAACAGAACACAATGCAACGAAGTTCGATAATATGATACTCGTATAAGCCTTTACCGCACGGCAGCAGCAAAATATTTCCTGGTACTTTTTTTAAAACAGAAAACAAAAACGTCTGCACCTACAAATCGCTCCTTTCTGAAAAATTGTTCTAAACGATACTTTTTCTAAGAATGCTAAGGCAACACTTTATTTGTTGGACGTCAATTTTCTCTCTTCTTACTCTTTTACTGGCGAATTAGCATCCATCATGGAGGGGAATAAGTGATACGGCGAAATATTATCAATGTGCATGCTTCATCCCCTTTTTAACAAGCGAATGTCTAACATATTTGTATGCTTTCTCAGTGAATTTAGGGGACGAAAATAGTTTCCCTTGTTTATCTTTTCACCGGCGCACGAATCCAAATCATGTATTAAAAAGTAAACATACATGCATGCAACATGTCTGTTGGATACAAATAACTTGTTCGGTTTGGTTGGAAGTGACGATGCACGTTTCCGTAGACCTGTCAAAATTCTCAACACTTAAAATTACAAAAAAATTTAATATCTGAGAGTAAGTGGCCATGGAAGGCTTTAAAGAGCACCCGTTTTGGGAAGACTTTATTCGAACCTATAAAAAATTACCTGTGTTGTGGGACGCGAAAAGCAAAGAATATCAAAGTTATCATTTGAAAAGAAAAGCCTACAGTAAGTTGCTTCAAAAGCTGAGGGAATTTGTACCAAACGCTACACTTGTGACTCTGAAGAAAAGAATTGCCTGCCTCCGCTATTCTTTCCGCAGAGAAGTGAAGAAGGTGAAAAGAAGTAAAGAAATGGCAACTTGTGAAAACGACATTTACACTCCGAATTTGTTTTACTATGATGACTTGTCGTTTCTCGAAAACCAAGTATCAATGCCGCCTGCCAAAGCCGATGCTGATGCTGATATTGTCAAAGAGGTAAGTACAAAATTGTATAAAAGTGAAATAATTTTAATTTATGTACTATATTCCATACTTACAGATAGGACAAGCACAGTGCAATGAACTTTTTGTCACGCCTGTGAATAAAAGAGACGAAGTCGCTACACTTTCTGCGAGTTGGGCGGCAATGTTTCGGAAACTAGACCCTCGCCAACAGCTATATGCAAACAAGACAATTGTAGAAGTGCTGTACCAGGGAGCGTTGGGTACCCTGAATGAATGTTCATACAAAACTATAGAACCTGTGAGGGTCCTTTATACTTAACAAGGAAACCACAACTATAAACAGTGGCAACTATTTAACAAACGTAGAAAATACTAAGCGAAAAAAATTATTATGTACTTTAATTGATTTCTATTTTAAGGAACTACCTTCATCTTATAAATGACAGCTGGTTTCGGAGCGATAAGGGTTCAAGAATTCTAAAAATAAGAAGAAAATAGCCGATTGTTCTCCTTGGATTGGCCAGAACAATCCTTGCCACTGCTCAAAGGAACTTTCTCTGGTTACCAACTTCAACAAAATCAGTCAAAAATGTTGCAGAATGATTAAGTTATGCACCTTCAATCTTGGAAATCTAAATACTTAGATAAGGCCTGCTGACAAATGGATGCCTGCCTCGAGAATGCAAACCTGACTAGGTTTAGTAATATAAGGCAATTCAGAAAGGAACCCCAAATTTTGTTTATATTAACAGCAAGTTGATAGATAAATCATCAATTTAGCTTTTGTGTTTTCTGCGATTTTGCCATCTGCGTCTAAACATACATAGCTTTATCAAATGTGTCGTAGACCTGCAGTTATACAAATACTAGGAGATACCCTGTGTGCATTTCTTAAAACAAAATATTTTTATTGATTTATCTTGTTTTTGTAAAACATTTTAGTAAATATATTTTTGATTCTTGCTTTCTTACCAAGATCCTATCTGTTGTAGACTTATCACTCAACCAATAGGCCTCTCCAGCTTTTCCGAATTCTAGGTTGCTCAGGTCTCCTTCAAATGCGTGCGCAAGAGCAATTCTTCGTTAATTTACTACGGAGGTGTTGGCAGAATTTATAGCAGAGTCGAGGGAGACAATATGCTTTACTACCTCAAAATGTGGCCGACTGTGACATTCTCCAAATTTTCGATGTTGTGACCCTTCTTGTTTGCTTCTAATACGAGCGTTCACCGGTGCGACAACTCACGGTGTTCTCACAATTATGTGGATTATCTTACAGTTGTCCTTCTTAGCTGTGCCGTATGAAATGATGAAATCGTGTTGTCGTGTTTGCAATATGACAAGTTGTCTCCACTTAAAGTCTTCGACAAATTATTCGGAACAAGGTGGTGATCGGAGTCAATATTGGTTGCACGGAACCTTTGGAATTCCACAATACTGGAGGCATGTCTTACGTCTATCTCATTGTATTCAATTTGATTTAGCGATTTCGGAGAGCGCCAGGAATTTGGGTATATGTATTGAGATCAGGAAACAGTGTTGTTGCTATAATGATATTTCGTCCCGCTGATATTTTCGCTTCTTCTACCAGATCTGCCGTAGATTGAAATTTTGGTTTACCAAGTTTAAAAGTGCACTGATGTAGACCTTATGGATTGTTGACGATCGGCTTAAGACGTTCACCTTAAAAAGCAGCAAAGATCTTGTACGCAACGTTTAATACACTTATGCCGCTGGAGTTGGCTTAGTTCAATGGTGTTCTTTCTTCCGAACCAGACAGACGATGTTCGGATTGCATTCAGAGAACCATGCGTCCTCTTACCAAATTGTATATATGAGTTCTTTAAAGAGCTTGATGGCTAAATTATCAAATCCTGGAGATTTGTTAGATTTAAATTTGAGTATACCTAGTTTCACTTAGTTTTGCTCAGACTTCGTCTATATTGATTGGTTTGTCCTGCTTAACAGCGGTATTTTTGTCATCTTCGCGATTTAACAGTCCGCAGAAGTGTTTTTTCCAATTCTTTTCTGCGGAAATTGTTTTTTTAATTTATTTTCTTTTTTAGTACGTATCGAGAGTAGCCCCCAATTCGTCTCTCTTCCTCAGATGCAGTATTGAATGACATGCCTTCTGTTTGCTTAAAAGTAGATGTCATTATTCATCGTCGAACCGAGGACACCTTTCTGAAACCAAGCATACATATCTTAGAAGACATTTCTAACATTTTCTTCCAGCACTACCATTGGTAATCTGGACTTGATTATATCGAAACGATTTGCGAGATGGCGCGACAGTTAGCTCATTGGACTATCACGCAGAGAGGCTGGGTTCGATTCCTGGCTGGGCGATAAACCGTAGACTCCGCTCAGATGTGACAAAAATGACAACATGAGCAACACAAATGAGTGTCAAGAAGCTAGGCCATGGCCCATACCGGGCTGCCAGCGCCAAAGGCTCTGACGATCTCTTTTTACTGTGGCCGATCGACGTTAAAGTTCTTCGCGACGACGAACTTTACAAGATGTATGGCGACATCGACCTGCTGTCAGAAAACTACGTTAAGTCGCCAGAACTGGGTAGCAGCTGTAGAGAGATTGGACACTGATGCTCCGGCCTGAAGGGTGTATGTATCTTACCCAGAAGGACAACCATAGCAGGAGAAGACCTCAACTTAGTTGGTGTGCATTTCGGTTTGGAGCGACAGTTTTGGAAAGATTGTAGTATTGTATTGTAGTCTCCTCGGTTAAAAACAGGCTGTGTCTTGCATAGATGACTATGTGACCAATCTGTGACAATCATTGATCCCAGTCTCTGTGGATGTTGAAATTAAAAAGATGTGTTCGGGTCCTGGTGTCATTCCTTCGTGCTTAAAATATTTTTCGTAACCTGTTGAGAAGCCCGAAAAAGTAAAATTTTGGAAATTATTGTTTTCCTATTTTGAAACCAACTGTTGGAGACGTTGTTGCGTTACTAAAAATATCCAACTACTGAAGCTGACACTACGCCTCGAACAATAAGTGTCACGTGATGAAGATTTTTCCGAGTAAAATTGATTTCTGGAAAATGTGAAAACTTCTCGATTTTGATTGATGTCAAGTAACGGACAAACTGACGATTTTATAGCACCGATCTAAGTAATGCTCTAAATGTAGGCATCCGACTAGGAGCAGGTATGGGGATAGTGCAAGATCGCCATCTTATGATAGCTATAGATAGTGCTGCTACAGTTCTAAAATCCCACGACAGCTCAACAATACCCACATTCAACATGGGCAGAAGAAAAGACCTACTCTAACCTTTAAATTGATAAAATGCCTTGGTAACACTTCTTATATCAGAGAGCCTTATTTAGGTCCTATTCTTACATTTAAGATCTCATTTTAGTCATTACCGACCTACTTGACGGGTCAGCATTCGTCATAATCATCATGCATAGATAAGTAAGTCTGCTTGGTATGGCGAAATTAGATATGGCTCTATGTAATAAGTTGTGTGGCTTTGAAATCGATGAAGAGGCCGTTTATTGGAACTCCTGAGTTTCTTCCAGAATTTACCGTTATGTGAAAACTTTAACCTGTGGGAGACTTTCCTGATCACTTAACAAATTGATAGGAACCGGTCAGATTGCATAGAGGTTTATTAAAGCGATATTGGAGAGATTTACTTCACTCTTTTGACGTAGTTGAAGGAATCTCACTTTTTTAGGATCGAAAAAAAAACTACGCTAAGGTTCTACCCGTCGGGCATACTTACGACCCAGGTCTTTAAGATGGGTTCAAGTATGCTCCGTAGGTGAATCATCGCCTACTGCTTTAAACAGCTCAGAAGCTAAAGGCCCAAACCCATAGAATCCGTCGCGTGGGTTGCTTTTACAATCCACTAAAATCATATTTGACGGATTGCAAAGAGGTGCCCAATGAATACGTACGTTGCGTCCGAAATCCATCTGAAACATCCATGCATATGAAACACAAAAGAGCACCCGAATGAATCTCCATGGAAACATCTGTCAGACGCACAAAAAGTTAAAAGTTGACCAATTTTATTCGAAATAATGCATTCCACTTGTGGGTCGCATGTGCTGTCTCTCTTCCTCTCATTAGGGCTTATGAGTTGTCAAGTTTTTGACGTTGCAACATACGCAACGTATTCTATGGGCTTGGGCCTCAAGCCATCGGCAAAGTAAAATCTGCGTTTGGAATGTTGTCGAAAATTTGACGGAGCATACTCGTTCGAGTTTATTTCCCCCAAAGGCCTGCAAGTGGGGCGGTTATGTAAAACAATAAAAATCGCAGAAGGTTCTTTTGCTCAAGACTTCAATCTCTTGGAATTAACTACCTATCTAGAGTTTTTTTTTTATTATTAATTCTGCTGATACCATTCAAGTTCTCATTTTTCGCCTGGAATTTTCCATTTTCTACATTCAACAAACAAATATAATTTCCTCAAAGTACATAAAGTACGCTGTGATTTAGTTGCATAGAACTAACTTGAGATGACGCCTCAAAACACTTGTTTTCTTTCTAAGGCTATGAAAAACTCAAATTCACTCCTCACAGATTTATTTCTCTCTTTCGATGCGCAAAAGATATAGATACATACAATTTATACAACTAAATAACTTCATTATCTCTTTCCCGCATCCTCAATGCAGTATTTCTATCGCTCTGTGGCAATGAAGTGCGGAAATTCTTTACGTTACACAACCACACAATTGTTACGAACACAGTTATCTGCCATGTTGCATCGTGTGCACACTCCATCTAACCACCCCTGCAACATGTAAGATGTGTTGTTTTCATTTTATTTCATTTTTTTTCTGTTCGCACAGTTCGAGTAGTCTGTCGCACTTGGTGTTGTTATTTTCATTAGTAAGAATTATTTCATAGAACGAGTAAGGTTGTCGAAGGTTGAAAACAGAAAAAAAAAATAATAATAAAAATGGCAACTCTTTCTAAAGAACAGTTCTGGACAGAGTTTTTCGAAATGTATAAAAATCTTCCCGAGTTATGGAACAAGAACAGTCCAGCATACAAAAATAAAACACTAAAATATAATGCATACAAGACGTTGGCGACAAAACTCGAAGAAATCACGCCAAATGTCACAACAGAGTGTGTGAAGGTAAAACTCGCCGCATGCCGATCATCCTACAGAAGAGAACTTAAGAGAGTTGAAAAGAGTAGAAAATGTGCTATCAATGGAGAAGAGGTTTACAAGCCAAGTTTGTATTACTATGAAAATTTGAGTTTTCTGGAGCAATTTTATAGAAATAAAGAGCGCAGTGAAACAGACAGTGCTACCGATTCGGGTGAGGTAAGTACAAAAAATACAATGTACACTTTTGTTTATTTATTAAAGAAGTGTCACTGTTATCATTATTATTCCCTTTTTTATTTCTTATATATACATACATATGTACATATATCTTTATTTAAGGATACTGAACGTAGTAAGTCAAGACGGAAAGCATCTGCGGAAAGAGTACCTAGGCAAAGAACGTCTAAAAGAAGAAAATGTGAGCAAATTAGGTCTGAAACACGGACATCTGGGTCGAGAATGACTGAACCAAGCACACATGTACTGATAAAGTCTGAACCAACATCGCCGGAACCAGCAAAGCCTGAGCCAATACTTCCTGCGTTAAGTATTTCTGAGCCAAGAACGTGTGAATCAATAGTTTTTGAGTCATGTACATCGGAAGCAGTCAACTGTAAAAACGATCTAATCAGAATCCGACTTAATACACTTCTTGATAAGGCTTTAAACCATTTGGAGCAGCATGGGGCACATACGCAAGATGAAATAGATATTCATGCGGCGAGTTGGGCTACGTTGTTCCGGAAATTAAACCCACAACAACAGCTCTACGCTAACAAAACAATAATGGAGGTATTGTACCAAGGAGCATTAGGTACGTTAAATGAACATTCGTACAAAGCATTAGAACCAGAAGCGCCTTGTTACAAAGAATATCCGAACTCGTAAGTATCGAGCACAATACCAAAAGACAAAATTAATTTTTTTCGAAAATAAAACTTAAAATGAAATCTTCTTGTTTGTTCTTATTCCGCGGATAGAGTTATATTTTTTTATATTCGTTAGAGATGAACAGGCCAAAAATAAGCCAGCGTTTCTTTTTAAGAAAGATGAAACTGAACAAACATTCTGCTTATCGAATGATACCCAAGCGCTGCTAACTCACATTTTTTGTTGTACACCATTAAAGAATATGCTTGCGTAATCAAAGTGGAGAATGCACTTGATGAACCTAGATTCAATATTTAGATTTATTAACTGCTTGGCAAGAAAGGATTTCCGCGAACATCGATCACGTTTTATCATACACTAGGCTTGGAATTTCTCTGTTCTTCAATAACATCATAGTAGATAATTTTAAAAATGCTCTCTACTCTCAGATGAGATCGCGATGGCGATGGCCATGACGCCATAGTTAGCTCATTGGACTATCACGTAGACAGTCTGGGTTCGATTCCTTGCTGAGTCACCAACAATTTTTCAAATCGCCATCACCCTTTCGACGGGCAATGGCAAACTCCCGAAAGTAAAATTGCCTACGAAAAAGCTTCTAAGGAGTGTCGTTCGGACTCGGCGATAAACCGTAGGCCCCGCTCAGATGTGACAAAAATGACAACATGAGCAACACAAATGAGTGTCAAGAAGCTAGGCCATGATCCACACCAGGCTGCCAGCGCCACAGTGTTTTTTTTTTGTTTTTTTTCTCTACTCAGATGGAGATGTAAATACACCTTCTATCGGATTATACCCAACACTGATCATCGTATGCTCTTCATACAATTCTGGTGTGATTCCGGTCCTCAAGCGTATCGCCATTACCTTAAAAAGTTAACTTTTTTGATTAACCAATATCGAGTCTTAAAATAACAAGGTTGACTTTTTTGCAGTGAAATGGGTTGCATAGATACTTTGAGGGAAGTTAATAAATACATGGCCCTTTTCGAAAACGTCAAGTGTTAAACATTTTTTTTACTCACTCCAAACACTTGGCTTCCAAATTGGAGCTTATGAAACTCAGTATTGAGTGACACAGTCGTTCACCATGGCTGACCGCGAACAAGTTTAAGGCGTGGCATGGACATAAGTTTCTTTGGGCTTTATCTGGTCTTGCAACAGACGAACGAAACATAGACCTCTCTGAGGTACTTGGCTCGAATGTTTATGCATTTAATTTAATCCTTCTTCGCCGAAATATCCGATTTTATAGTAAAAATTTAAAAGCCAATATTATTTTTCCGTACATTTTTATTCAATCAAAATAGGATCCGTTGGGCGACATCTATGACATTCTTCCAACGTGATACAAGGTCAAATATTCCTGTTTCGTAGAAAATGCTGACTTTTCGAGGCATTGAAATATTTAAAGGCTTTTTTGACCTCTGCTCGGTCCTGGAAGACTTTCTGCCAGCAAAATAAATCCAGGTTTCGGAAAAGATGGTAATCCGTTAGGTAGATATCAAGAGAGTACGGTCACTGCAACAGTTCTTGCACCGTAACTTGTGAGGTATGGGGTCTAGCATTGTCATGCAAAAGGATCGAACCGTGCCTATTGACCTACGAAGGTTGCTTTTCAGCCATTTTGGCATGCAATATGTCCATTTTCTCACAACATTTGATAGCGTTTATCTTTTTTCCTGGTTGAAGAAAGGAAAGTGGATTAGTCTTTTCGATGTCCACCAAATTGTCACCATAACCTTTTTTGGTGCAGATCGGGCTTGATGGTATATTTTGGCTACATTCAACCACTTCCCAGATCTTTTACGATTATCATACAGTATCCACTATTCATCACAGGTGACTATCTGGTGCAAAAACTGTTCAGTTTGGTTTCTTAATGTTAGCGATGCGCAGATGTCAAGGCGCCGAAGTTTTTGGGATTCGTTCAGCTTATAAGGTACCCAATTATCGAGTTTCTTTACCTTTCCTAAGAGAGAAAGTTGACGACTTATTGCCATTGGGGATACTCTCATGCTTTGTGCAATCTCTGGCACCGATTTCGTTGGGCCCGCATTCACCGTTGCTCTTAAAACATCGTAGTCAAATAACGTTTCCGGTTTCCCACGTGGTTAATTTTCGAGGCTGAAATCTCCCGAACGGAACTTACCAAACAGACGTCGTATAGTGCGTCCGTTAACCGCTACATCCTCAAATGTGTCATTAATATTTTTCATAGCCTATGACGCATTATGTCTGATTTTAAATTCATAAAGGAAAAGGGTTCGAATTTGAACTGCCGACAGTATCGTAAATAATTCCTAGAAAAAAAGTAACGGTACTTGTAACGAACCCTAAAATTCTCAAACGTCAAGCACACGTACTATTTTATTTTATAAAAAAATAAAATCGTACTTATCTCCGACTTAGCGAAAATTGGACATTTCATGTAGTACAACCTTATATAAAACCTTTTTTGACATCAAAGGTCTCGGAAAGATTACTACCGATTTGGCGAAGCAGAGAGCGTCCTCAGTCATCAATCTGCACTGACGACGAGCTTGGCAGGTAAGCCGAAAGTAGACATGGCTCTAAATAGCTCATATCCACTATTATAAATATGTACTGTCATTTTTGGTCGTAGAATCGATGTAACATGGTGGGTATACATTTGTGTTTCTTGAGTCTTTTTCAGGGCCTGCAGGAGTGTGAAGATTTGGTCAATTGTAATCTTTCCATTGTCTTAAATAGCACTGATAAGAGTCAATCAGGTTCTTGACGTAGGATTTCAGACTTTCACATGATATGGCAAATGAGATCTTGAATACGATGTTAAGGAGACTTACGCCCTGTATAGTTAACGCAGTTAAGTCACTTTTTGAGAACCGAGCAAACGATACTGAGATTCCATTCATTATGCATGCATACACTTTTCTGACTAGATTTAAGAAATATGTTGGTGTATGCTTTTTATAAAGTCATTTCCAGCAGTTTTGGTTGATTTCAGCTTGGAAGGACCTTCTTGCCCTGGCACGTTTGTCTTACCTGTTTTTCCTTTTTGTGCTATTTTTTCTTCGAAAAAAGCCGGTGCTCTTCCCGTCTCTATTGAGTTCAGGAACTGCTCTCGTCCTTAGTTGGAGCGCCTCCTCGAACAATTCTTATTTAACTGCACCTGCTTGCTGACATTCTTCATCAAACCAGCGGTTTCTTGTTGGTGGTCGGGCGAACCCCAGTGCACCAGCTGCTTCTCTGTTGGCGATCTCTTCGATTGCACCTTTTCTGTATTATATCTTCTCACAGTAGTTCTTCTTTGTTGTGGCACTTGGGAAATCTGCATTCGCACCTTGGTAGGCGGCCCAGCACGTTTAGAATACTTGAGGCATGCCTTACGTCTATCGTACTGTGATCAATTTAAAATTCAAATTCAAGATCCGGAGACCGCCATGTCGCCTTGTGTATATTGATATGAGCATACCGTGTGCTTACTATAGTGATGTTAAGTCGCGCCGTAAAATATTAAACCTAAGTCCTATGCCAGACGTGGATTCGTGTAGGCTATGCTTATTAACTGTTCTACTAAAGACGACTTCCCTTTCTATCCTACATAAAATTCGCTAAGTATGATTTCAACCTCATACTTCGAAGATTGCTCAAATGTCTTGTCGAGGATGTGGATTTTCATAAGACTTTCCCTCCAGTGTCTGAAGCTCAAGATTTCTTGCCTAAGGCTGCCTGTTCAGGGTGCGAACGTTCTACGTGCCCTATGACAGCGTAGGCCAGTATATTGCTATCGGCCGAGGATGCCCTAGTCGTTTTAGTCTGAGTAAAGGCTTACTCATGTAATTACCGGAGTAAGGGAAGCACAAAATACATCGGCAATGCCATAACACTCTGTCCTGATAAATGGAAACTGCGTGCTCGTGATCAAGAGGTATATAGATAGAATATCCCCACATGTCTAGAACCTCATTTGATACTAAAAAAAAATGTGAATGCGTTTTTTTTATATTTATTTTATGCTTTGTTTATAAATGAACATGAAAGATTATTTTAATCTCTTTTGGATGTCCAAAAATGGATCTTTCTCATATCTCAACGTTAGATTCTCAACATAATAAATATCTTCAAATCGAAATTGTGTTGTAAAACGATATTTCCGTAGGATCTGCACTAATGATATTTTCAAAAGTATCCCTGCATATTGCCAACCTAGAAAAGATATTTGTTTTATATATTTAAAAGTATTTCAAAGACATTTAAATACCTATGCAGCCTCTTTGGCCTTTTGAAAAGGCTAAGAACGAATATTTATGGCGGCTCTCTACATTAGTTGGTAAAAATTGATCTGGATCATAAGCTTTCGCATTTGGGCCCCAGATGGATTCATCTCTGTGGGTATTAAATACGTCGATAAGTATTTGCGTGCCCTTGGGGATAATGATTTCTTTTGAAATCGGAATATCACTTGTGGTGTCACGGCCAATTATTGGAATAGGTGGAGAGTGTCGCAGAGTCTCATTTATGCACATTTCTAGATAGACAAGATTTTTCAAATCTTCATAATTCACAACCATTTCCTTATCTGGAAAGAATGTAACAATTTCTTCGAACGCTCTTTCCTGATATTTTGGATGCATAGCCAGATGCATTAAAACAGAATACAATGTACTTGATGTGGTTTCAAATGCCTATTGTTAAAATAAAAAATAAAAATCTTGACCATTAAAAAAGTGATGCCAAATCGATATGAAAATAAGATGACAGCTTACGGAGAATGTCATAACGTTCGCCTCCTTGATGATATCTTCAAATGAAAACTTATTTTCCCTATACAATTTGATTGTTTGATCGATAAAAGTATGTTTTGTGTCTGTAGATTCAACTAGCTCCATATGTCTTGCTTCCGATCCTTGGGATAGGTTTATTTTATTTGTCACCAACTTAAATAAATTTCCGGCGGTTATTTTAAATGCCAGTTATTTTATTTTCAACTATGACTTACTTTAGAAACTAAATCCATTATAATTTCTCTTGATTTATAGAACATTTTTCCTATTTCCGTGAAGCGGAAGAGTGAAGCATTTAGAAGCCAGGGTTTCACAATCCGACGAGCTGTCATTTCCATAACCCTAAATACACAGAAAAAAGAAAAACAATACAAAATCTAATCAATGTTGTAATATCTTAAAGTATCTATCACTCACTTTTCCCAATTTGTCAAAAATATTTGACAATCCTTGTCGTCGCTTTCCAAACCAAGAGTCGTTCCTAAAATTTTACGATTTTGGTAACTGTGCTGAAAATCTATCAATAGAACAGTCTTACCAACTGACGACTTAAAACCCATGCTAAAAGTAAGTTCTTTTACATCAACTTCGCCGCAGTTTACATTATCTTCAAGCTTCTGACACAATTCTTTTGCAAGTTTGTTAAAAAATGGAATGTAGCCTTGTAAGACCTTATAGTTAAAAGCGGGATTCAGAAGCCTGCGATGATTGTTCCACGTCGGTGCTGAAATTTGATTTGAAAAATGAGTTGAATTGTCTGAGTTTGTCTTTAGATTTACGACTTACATTTGCTGGTCAGTATTCCATCGCCGAAAATCTGTGCCACAACATCGTAAACAAACGATTTATTTATCGAATTTGTATGGTTGAGAAAAATTTCTATATTTTGGGGCTCTTTGGTGTAAAAAACCGGAAATGGACCGACCCACATAAGAAAGTTTTTTGATTTATATTTTAAGGATAGGTCCGAAAACGTGTAGAGGGCCTCTGAAAAATGAAAATTGCCAACAAAATTTGATAAAACTTATTTTTCAATACAGACAAGACGAAGTAATGATAATGCTCGGTAACGATAAGTAATAAGTGTCTTACTGATCCCACTCTGATCAGACTGCCAGCTTGTCGGTTTTCTAGCCATGAAACAAAATCCACCGGGTTAAAGGGTATTTAAAAAAGTTCCTTCAGAGAATTAGGCACCAATAATTATTTAGTTATCACTTCTAGTGAAAACAAGCTAGAAAGGCCATTGCGTGTTGTAGCAAGAGGTCTTCACCCTTCGTGTACCAAAGAACACATTATGAATGCTCCTCAAGGCTTTAAAATTCTTAACAATATAAATATCATCAAGAAGAAAAAGCAGCAGACGGAACAACAAAAAGAAATCATGGTTAAGCGTGGACCCCCGCTATAAATATATAAAAATATCAACAATATACTTTAGTAATCGTAATCAAAATCGATCCCGCAGTTTAAGCGTTGTCAAGGTTTCAGCCATACACAGACTTATTGTCAAAAGGAACCGCGATAGCTGAAATGCGCCTGTGAACATCCTTCGGAAAAGTGCAGCATAGACAAACCTGTTCCAGCGACTTGTAAAAATTGCAAAGGGAAGCAGGCACACCCAACGAACTACTAAGGAAGCTCCAAAAGAGGCGCGAAGCAATCGAGAAAAATGTACGTCCCAACCCGAATTCACAGAAAACATGCATAGTTTCTACGGGGAAAGTAGCGACAGAAAGAAAACGTATCAAGGAGAAGACGAAGGTTGTGCCAGAAAAAGTTTGAAAAAAAGTCGTCATCTCCTGGGGGGAAAAATAATAACAAATAAATATTGCTCCAGATCCAATCTCACAAGTTTTTTCTGTAATTCTCGCGAAATTGGAGGAAGAAAGGAAAACCTGAGCTATCTCGAGCATAAAATGCGCAAAACAGGAGCTCAAGTATGAATATGTGACAGTTGCTTCAAGATGCGATTTAACTTATAAAGCCGGCATGCAATTTAATCATGACTCCTTTTCGACGAGCAAACCGACATACAGGCCTGACAACAAAGCAAAAACTCTAGACCTCGTAGACTTCTTCACTTCAAGAGGCGTAGCTAAAGACTTTACGTCGAGGAAAGTTTTGACCTCTCCTCACCTCATCGACTTCATAACAAAGCATTCCACAATTGACCAGGTTTATAGAGGAGGAAAAGGTATATTCCAGCGCTTTTCTAGATGACTCTGAAGCCTCCGACAAGGTATAGCATGAAGGCCTGACATTACAGTAACGACAGGTTCTTCTAAAATTTGTGTTAAACACAAATCGGAATACTCTGAATTTAAGGAAATCGTTGCCGGAGTATCAGTATGTTCTGGCTCCGGTTTTGTTCTTACTTTACACTCGATACATACTGCAAGCAGCAGGTGCTGTTGAAGCTACGTTTGCGGACGATATGACTATATTAACAACAGATAAAGGAGTCGAGTTGGCAACTGTAAAGCTCCAACGAGCCTTAGACAAAATTTACGAGTTGAGATTGCTCTCAATCCATGTTGACTTTACTTACAAAAAAATTCACAACTTACCGATTTTCATTAACACGGTACAAATAGCATAGGCAAACGCGGCAAAGTAACTAAGAATGGCCCTAGATGCGAAACTCAAATGGAAGTCGCACGTTAAAAAGGAACGCGACGAGCTTGAAAATAAATTCAGAAAAATGTTTTGGCGACTTGGAAGATAATAACGAACTTCGCTCGAAAACTCTGTATTCTCTCCATGGACATTGCAACAGCGCTATACCCTAGATTCTGGATCAGGCAGACCTTGTGCGCCGACTAAAAATAACGAAACCGTTCGATTTAGCGCAATAATACCAGTCGCATTTATTTGGTGGCTATAGCAGGTGATTTTTCTGGAAAGCTATCAACCCAATGTGAATATTTTTGATACTAAAACTTTTTGATAAGGAAACTCAGTCGTAATTAACCAGTAGAAGGACCCTGAACAGGCTATTTGCAACTGAGCAATTACCCTAGGTCCTTAATTGCTATTATGCAGATATCCCCGCCATTGTGGAAGTACAATGGAACGGGATGAACATGAGAATGATCAACTATGATTTATGTATACTTTGATGATTACTAGGAGTATAGGGAAAAGTAAAAGCGCTTATTCGGATGGGAATTTGAGCCATCTTCGAAGTATGACGTTAAAATCGTACTAAGCGATTTCAATGCCAGGACAGGAAAGGAAGTCACTTTTAGTAAAAGAGTTGGTAGGCACAGCCTAAACGAGCCCACGCCTTGAATCGGACTTAAGCTTATTATTTCGCAGTTTCCTCATCTCAATAAACACAAGAGAACATGGCGGTGTTCGGATCTTGAAAAGCTACCTCAAATATTCTGGACATCCGAACAGGCTGAGTGGTCAGAAGATTTTACGAGTATGCTTACTATATTGTGTGTGCGTCTGAAACCCTTTGTGAACAACCTGATTGGCCCTCGTCAGTGTGGTTTCAGACCAGGAAAGACCAGAGAAAAGACTCAAGAAATCCAATTCGATACCCAAGATCGTTTCATTGATTCAAAGGCTGCATATGACAGTATTTATGGAGACGAGCTATTAAAAGTATCCTTCCAGGCTCATCCGTCTGTGCAGAATGACGATTGGAAACGCTCGCAGCTCAGTCATTTTTGATGTCAAAAATGGTTTTAGACAAGTCACGATATTTCTTTAATAACTTGCTTAAAAGAATAGTGCCGAACTTAGAAGCGAACATTGGAGGCACAATCTTTCAAAACTTTGTGCAACTACTAGGATACACCGACATAAATGTGAGAACACAGCAGTCTGTCATCAGTGCCTCGGCCAGTATTGGGCGTCAAATGAGGCCAAACATAGTGTGATATATAATTTCGAGGTAGTAAGGAACGGAAACACAATGAAGAATCATTCTTGCCTATTCCTGTTTCTCTGGGTTATGTGGTCAACTTAATAATTAGATCCTATCCCCAAAAACTAAGGAGGCTTTTTATAAGACCTTGATCATCCCAGTACTAATTTATGGCGCTGAAGTATGGACTCCTTCAAAAGCAGATGAAGATGTCCTAATTGGTTTCGAGAGAAGAATCCTTTCGGTTCTGTTTGGTTTGACGAGCTTTGGAGGAGAAGTTTCAACGACAACCTAAAGGATCTGTATAGGGATATCAGTTTAATAAAGTAAAAAAAAATTGAACATCAGTCGCTTGGTTGGACATGTACACACAAAAACTGGAATCAAACGAGAGGGACAATGCAGTAGTAAAAGACCACACCGTAGATGACATGCACAAGTAGAAGGGGACCTAAGCCAAATTGGAGTGCGCAACTGTAGGAACTTAGCGAGAGACCGATCCAGGTTCACCGCGAACACAACAAGAGAACATTGGTTCACAGGCCAGAAGCTTCATCTGACATACTAGCTTTCTTGCTTTCTATACAGGCTCAGATGGTTCAGTTACCAAATAAGTTCCTGAAAATAAACAAAATATTCAAAAGGAAAGATCAAAGCAACATTTCGTTTCTAAAGATCGCCCTGATTGAAGGAAAACGCCCACATACTGCTAATAGCAGGGAATTGATTCCTCTTTTCCACAATTTCGGGAACTGATGTCTTACTTGCAGCATTTATATTTATCTTTGGTATGCAGCAAGAAATAATGTCTGTCTAACTTGACTTAAAGAAGGCCTTCAACACAAATGGCTTCATCTTTAAGTTGAAAGGGTGGACATACGTAAACTGCTGTTGTACAATCTTCTTTATGTACTCACCAGTTGGCAGTTCATCGTGAAAAATGGCAATTTGACTTCTGCTGGAGTATTCGATATTAAATACGGTCTGTAACAAGATGTAGTTAATCCGCCGATTCTATTTAACATCTACCCAATTATGTTGCGAGCTCACTTCATCATGACGACTTGATCGCGTACAGATCTTGCCATGTGATATATTTTAAGATTTAGTGACATTGCGAAGAGAACAAAATTTGTCTTTAGTTGTATACGTACAAAACACCAGAATTGGAGTACAGACAATTATATCCTAATGAGGTCTACAATACAGCGAACATTATAAAAATGGATGATTTCGTAGACACATTAAATAGCGATGTTCTCGACGAACAATCTGATCACCAGGGCTTAATATCTTAACTACAATAATTATATTGGGAAAACGTGTGCTTTAACAGCCTCATTTCCCATCAGGGTAGTTTCTCCCGTCAGATAATAAAAGCTGATTTAGGAAAAGCCACTCGAACAGCTGGGTAAAGGCGACTCAACGTCGCTGAGACGTCGGATACGGCAGTGCGGAGCATACCCAGTTCATTAGGTTGGTAGGCAGTCGCCCGATGGCCAATTGAAGTATAAAAAACTTAGTCGTCGATTCCTTTAATTTCGGGCACTTTCGGTCACGTCGCTTAACTTCTAAAGCTTTGGTCGGCTTACATGGTTAGGAAGTTTACGTTTCGAAGGTTATACTCGTGGGACGAATATCATCCCGGTCCTGCTCTACGAGTAAAGGGCAGAAACTTGGACCTCGTCGAAAGCGCATAAAAAGGCACTTTCCCATTTTGAGAAAAAGATACTGCGCGTGATTTTCGGTCAAATTGTATCAACGGTGAATAAAGTAGGAGACTTAATTAATAATTATCGATCTGGTCTGGTGTCTACGGATCCAACGTCTCAGATGGTTGGTTCAAGTTGGGCCAATTGACGCCTCTATTCCGGACTAAATTGTCTTTGAGTCCTGCCCCTAAATGCGCTGCAGCAGAGGACGACCGATCTTAAATATGGCGTGCAAGTTGATACGGGCTTCAAATAACTTAGAATGCGACATTGGAGGAAACCGACAAGAGATCGTGGTAGCCTAGAAGGTTTGAGGCCGAGGTTCACTTTGAATTGTAGCGCCATTTTTGTATTTCATTTAATTTCCAATAAAGATCCGCGATGATCACTCATTAAATATGTCTTTTAGGTAACTAAACTTGCACACAAATGAGCTTTTTTCATTTTATAATCGGTTTGAACTTGATAACAATCTTGAAATTGACTTGAACACTTTGGGATGATTTCTGGTTAAACACAGTCAAGAGTAAATGATGTTTTTTCGGATATTGCAACTGGTCCACCATCCACTGTGTGGATAAACACGGCACTATGTATTGACATTAACTAACACTTTCCTATTTTTATATACTCGTATACTAGAATAATTTAAGAAAACTTTGCCTTTTTAAGAACGGACATTTTTTGTAAAAAAATATTGATATTTGAACTGATCCTTAAATTCATGCATTAATTATAAAATTTTTAAAGGAAAACACAAACACAAGATGCCAACAGTAATCTTACCCTCGGGTTTAAGTCCTTTGTAACTTATTCCTAATAACGGACTGCCAAGTGGGCCGGGCATTTTTAATGCAAGTGCGTAAAATTTCCTTCTGGACCACAAAAAATATATCCATAGAATTATAACAAATGCACAAAGAACTGCAATAAGAGACATCTTGATAGAATGAACGGACTAAAGCCAAATGCAATTATCTACCTCTTAATATACTTAGAATCTAACTACGTTCACCTCGTTATAACAATTAAAAAGGGTCAATTTTTGACCTACTAGAAAATTGCAAAGTGTTAAGTACCTAGCAAGGGCAATAAAGCTGTTTGTTGTATACAATATTAATAACCATTTTATTTAATTTTTATGTAATTGTATCATTTAAAATCTAACACTGACACATACCTGAAGACCTTAGGGTAATTTTTATTGTTGACCACCTCAAAAATTGTCTAGTTTATTAAGTGTTGCATCTGGTTCACTTTTATTGAGTCTGGGAATATACTTTATTGAAGTTTTTATATATTGTACAAACACGAATTTCGGGGTGATATTAATAGCTCCCGACCTGTACGTACGAGTACTGTTTATTTCTATAATGAAATAAATGTACTTTAATTCATAATATAAAATGCATAACGCTTAATATTATTTTGGTTGCTTGTTCGAGGTGGGGTAGCTCGCGTGGCTTCGAACAAAAAGGAAAAGAAAACGGAGTCATATAACAACTACAGTGGTTTCTACTTTGACTTCTATAGGGCGCAGAAGGCGCTTGTATATTATTAAAGAATGTGTTACATTGATATTTCAATTCAATTTATAAAAATCCACTTTACTCCATTTTGCGGCCAGCTAGTCCTGTATACGTCATTCATTCATTCATTCATTTGAGTGGCGCTACAGTCCGAGGTGGACCTGGGCCTCAATCAACAAGCTTCTCCAGCCAACTCGATCCCTGGCTAGCTGCCTCCGAAGATCGCGCGAAGAGATTTTCTCTCGAAGCAACCAAAAACACCCTAATCCATTTTTGATAGCGTCCCTGCCTCTGCGCCATAGAGCAGGACCGGGATTATTAAGGTCTTATAAAGGTTGACTTTTGTTGTCCGAGGGAGGGCTTTGCTACTCAATTACCTCAAAGTTATATCTGTCGAGGGTGACGTTCTGCCCGAGACGTCGGTGTTGGTTGTCCTTTTTGCTTGACAGCATTTACTTGGTGTTGCCCTCATTGACCGCTAAACCAATTTTCGCCGCTTCCGTCTCAATACTCGCGAAAGCGCCACTGACATCACGCTGCTTTCTCCCGATTATGTCAATATCGTCGGCGTATGCGAGTAGTTGGACGGACTTTTGAAAGATAGTGCCTCTTGTGTTTGCTCGTGAGTTTTGCACTATTCTTTCAAGTACGATGTTGAAAAAATCGCATGACAGCGCATCGCCTTGTCTAAATCCTTTCTGGACATTAAAGGTCTCGGTGAGATCTTTACCGACCTTGATGGAGCAGCGTGCATTCTCCATTGTCATCCTGCACAGACGGACGAGTTTGGCAGGGATGCCAAAACTAGACATTGCTCTATATAGCTCGTCTCTATAGATGCTGTCATACGCGGCCTTAAAATCAATGAATAGGTGGTGGGTATCGATCTGAAGCTCATGGGTCTTCTCCAAGATCTACCGTAGTGTGAATATTTGGTCGATGGTGGACTTTCCTGGCCTGAAGCCACACTGATATGGACCTATCAGGTTGTTGACGAACGCTTTCAGGCGTTCACACAATACGGCAGATAAGATCTTATATGCGATGTTAAGGAGACTGATGCCTCTGTAGTTGGCGCAGTTCAGAGGTCTCCTTTCTTGAGAATCGGACAAACAATGCTGAGGTTTCATTCATCGGGCATACTTTCGTCCGACCATATTTTACAGATCAGTTGGTGTATGCTCCTTACCAAGTCATCGCCTTCCGCTTTGAAGAGCTCGGCAGTCAGGCCATCCGCTCCAGCAGCTTTGTTGGACTTAAGCTTAGATATAGCTATCTTCACTTCATCCAGGTCGGGTGGACGAAATTGTTGGTCATCATCGTCCAAGTTGAAAGATTAATTCTGCCTGACAGCGGTATTTGGTCCGTCATCGCCGTTATACAGTCTGCAGAAATGATCTTTCCAAATCCTCAGCATCGACTGCGATTCTACTACGATGTTCCCTTGTTCATCTCTACAGGCTTCGGTTCGTGTTTGTTTCCGTGGCATGTTATTTTTACCTTTTGTTAAAACTTCCGAACCTCATTACTGGAGTAGCATCTCTCAATTTTTCATGCCCTTTCTTCTTCCTCCTGAGAAGCCGCTGTTCGTCTCTCCTCTTCCGCTCATAGAGCTCATGAGCAGCTCTGGTAGTTCTAAGCAGCGCCGCTGTATATGCATCTTGCTTAGCTGCATGTGCTTGCCGGCATTCATCATCGAACCAGGGGTTTAATTGTGGTGGATTCATGAGTGAAACCCAGCACATCAGAAGCGGCATCTCTGTATACGTCAACACAGTTGAAACCGCCCTAAATCATCTGGCTTCCTTGACGGCTTCCACGAAGTTCCTTCCATTATCGCTACGGATCTTCGGGTACTCCTTATCGATAAACAAAGTTGTGCATAAATTCTATGTACGTATCCGTTGGGAAGCCGTGAACAACAATGTATAGCCCTGACTGTGAGGCAGATGAACAAGGCGAACCAACAACATTCATCTTCCTGTGAATGTAAACGGTCTAACAAACGTCGAAACTCGATCTTCCGACAGAGAACCCATTACAGGCAAAACGGGTTTGCCTCTGTTGATGGCAGTTGACGCAGATAACGAATTCAAAATCCACGGTCATCCAATATGCCACGACAGCAACAGCCTCTCCTGGCTGCCGTTGACGAATACATGAAGTTGGATATCCTTCGCAATTCCACTTCGGAAGTAGAAACGGTGGATGGTATTCACCATCTACAGCACATTTCCCAAAGTGCAAGTGTTCCATCCATCAGAGGCTCATTCCAGAGGATATTTCGTAGACAAACTTACAAACTTACACATCAATATTTTGGTGATCACCACGAGGAGGCTGAGAAATTCCAGCGGATCGAACACAGACATGACGACGCTCAATAGCTGTCTCATCGTAGGACGTCCTTTGCCTGCGATAACGTCCTTCTCCACATAATAAAATTGCTGCTTGTGTTGAAAGTCATCATTGTCTAACTACCAATACATTCTTGCAATTTTTTCAGCTTGCAGGAGACTCTCTTCGTTGGCTAGTTCAATTGGTTTATCGGCCTCTAATACATTGAGAATGACGGGCGAATTTGACCTGAAACTTCTTAACTCAAATGAAATGGCCTTGTGGATTCTTCGCACCTCGCTACTATTTCGGCAGCTTTTGCGACTGCGATAAACCTGTCTACGAAGTCACCAACGTAGTGGAACTCGGAAATATATGGCTGGGATGCTACGTAAGCTACGATTGTTGGGGTGCTCTGCAGCATTTCTTATCTTGACATAATGGGCTACGCAAGGCGAACATGCGGCCCCGAAGGTTATGACTAGTATCTCATAAATATCGTCGCCATCGCATCATAGGACAAGAACTTGGTGAAATATGTCCCTTCTGTCCCAGCAAATGGAAATGACTCCTTCCCTGAATTGAAACAACACAGAAGTTGAGTGATACTCCCTTTACTTCAGCGGTGGAATCGAAAACTAAACGGAGTTTAAGTGGCATTTTTGAGTTCACCCCACCAAAGTGCGGCAGATACTACATGCATGGTCACGTGTTGGAGAGTTCTACTATACGTAAAAACTGTAGCAAAGCTTTCGTTTTGTTTCATTTTCAGTTCCACTCCTTATCAAATTCTGAGAGTAAGAAGGCATAAAAGATGGATATAGACGATCAATTGTCAAGAAGTAAGGTGACTGACACAATGCGGAACAGCAACTGTTGTCTACGTCAGACTTGTCGAAAACGGTATTTTCTGAGTGGCTGTGACCAGTTTCGATGACAATGGCTTTAGGTGCAACTCGTCTCAGCTTAGTTTTTTCGACTGAGATATAGGACATATCTGAGAGGATTATCTTGCCCATTCCAGCTTCCGATAAGAAGGAAGTTTTGACACCAGCTCTTTGCGCAGTGGCAGATTTGCTAGGTCGTGTTTTACGTTGACTGACTACAAAATTTATCGTCTTCGTGGCAAATTGTATAAGACAAGACAGATTGCTTTCGCTGACAAGTGGAATTTACCGTACTTGACTAAGTTGACTGGCGATTAATTGTTTTAGGCGACTGAAATGGAAGCGGAGCTCCTCAATGATGCTGGGAACATTATCCGGTGGATCGCTGTACCTTCAAGGTACTACTTAAGTCTTTGGTTGTTTCCAAGATTTGAATGACCATAGGCGGCAGTTGACTACTCAAACGACGTGTAGAACATGGGCCAAACTTCAGGGTGGCCAGAAAATGTTGGCAGGTTCTGAATCTTGTGACGTACGAATGTATATGCCCTATTAGTTGAATATGCTGGATTTACCTTATCTGTGGTGCGCTTCAGAATTCAAGAATAATACTGACAAAGACATTGGCGGCTAAGTAAGTATATAGCTGTATGGTCCCCTGGGCCATCGCTCAATTATTAAGGCTTCTTTTATCAATAACGTTGTCTAATTAAAAGCGGGGGTGGAGCAAAACTGATGATTGCTATGATTTGTCAAGTTACGAGCTGCCGATTGTAAGGTCTTGTTGAGTGTCAAGACCATCGGTAGTCGATACCAGAACTTAAAACACGGTATCGTGGGAGTTAGGAGCCCCCCGGACATCGGTCCAGGCCTAACTTGTTGAGGTAGACCCACTTGTGGGATCGTCACGGTGACTGTGGTTTAAACCTAAAACGCAGGAAGGGTTCACTTACTGGTCTCACCCGATGTAGAGTTGCAACAAGTACTGGTTGCTGAGACCCTAAGATCAGTAGGAGGATTTGGGTAGGCCACGACTTATACCAAGGGTGGAACACAGTTCCAAATTGTTTTTAAAGAAATTGACGGAGAGCGATGGCAAGGCGTATCCTTGCTCCCATGGATGTACGGACATCCCGTGAACTTAAGTTTTCAAGAGGGGTGTTAGTTCGCTCTGAGAACAATCAAGTAAGCCCGTTTAAAAACTCGATGGCCGAACGGGAAAATAACTGATAGAACATTGATGTGGATACAATTTCCACTTTGGCGATAGTGGGGACTGAATGTGGTGGTGAAGGTAAAGACGAAGGTTGACTAAAGAATCATTTTCTGTGCAGTGCACTGCGTATCACTATTTTAAGCGCATGAAATTATTGAAGGATATATTATATTGATGTTTCAATTCAGGGTATAATATACATCTTCTTAAGGCGGTCTACAAATCCAATGGTATCTATTGGGTTGGCCACATCCATTTAATTGTGGAAAATTATATATGTGAAAAGGTGCAATTAAAAGATGGGCTCGCAAAGCTTGAAAATGTTGAAAAGGTGTTATTCTATTTGAATTCTACCCTGAGATGAGATGTACAAACACAAAAAACACTGTGGCGCTGGCAGCCCGGTATGGGCCATGGCCTAGCTTCTTGACACTCATTTGTGTTGCTCGTGTTGTCATTTTTGTCACATCTGAGCTGGGCCTACGGTTTATCGCCGAGTCCGAACGGCACTCCTTAGAAGCTATTTCGTAGGCAATTTTACTTTCGGAAGTTTGCCATTGCCCGCCGAAACGGTGATGGCAATTTGAAAAATTCTTGGTGACCCAGCCAGGAATCGAACCCAGACTCACTGCGTGATAGTCCAATGAGCTAACTATAGCGCCATCGCCATCGCCCGCGCCAGATGAGATGTACATCTTCTTAAATTTTCTTATTCCTGCTGGTCTATGGTAAACTACCGGTCCTAGACTCTTGTTAGAATATGCCACTGAGCTTGCCAAGAGCATGTAGCTGCTTTGAAAAATGTGCGTTTGGGTCATGATAAATTTTACTCTCAGCCTTGTATTGAACTAAGCGATTCCATCAATAGAATTGTTGCAATCTTAACAAGTTTGGAAGTTTTGATGGGATTCAGCAAGGCTTAATGCGTAGCTTGCGTGTACTACCTATAAAAAAACACAGGCCCCACTCCACCGATTCTTCAAAAAATATCTCATTGCCATCAGGGTTCCATACACAATATATTTCTCAGAAGATAGATGCAAATTCTCCTACCGACGACTGAAGTATACGGGTGTCGTCTTTTAAACAGACTAATAGATCTAATTTCTTTCTTGAATCAGATTTTAGCTGATACCATTTCTAAGAAAAAGTCGATTTCATTCTGAGAACATTGCATAAGACGTCATGTCTGTAAGATCAGGATCAAAAGACAGTCGACGCTCAAGGCTATTAAAACTCCAGTGCATGTTGTACCAAAGAGAACGCACTATGGCTTCGAGGCGCTTCGTGAGCCCATTATATGAATATTTTTCATTAATAGAAATGGACTGATTTGTGCGACTAGATTAAGGCTAGTTGTTTAGCGAAACACTTTTATGCAGACAAGACAAACCGTTTTTTGGAGTCTGTAAAAGCAGCAGTGATGTATATATTTTCGTGAAAACTTGTCTTATTAGTGAATTTACGCATATGATGTAATTGATTGTATCGTATATATACATACCATACTATATACCTATACATACTTTAGCTTTGACAGGCTTGATTAAAAGCCCCATCATTGATGACGTCCAAAGCCGCCTGGGTTTAGAAAATAGTCCGTAGTCATTATTCAACAGGCAGTTCACGTACATCATCTGCATATATCTAAGTATAGATTTTCCAGTGTATTGCGTGGGAATGGGTACAAAAAAAATCTCGGATTTATAAAATTCGGTATATGGCAATTATGAGTGAAACACAACATCGTTCATGTGACCAACACAGCTTCTATTGCAAGGGACCATCCGAAGGTCAAGATTATCAATGACTTTTTGAAGAATAAGTGGTTCAATTGCCGCAATTTCAGTTTGGATATTATGTTTAAGATCCTGAATTGTCGCTGGATTATTGGCATAGACCTTACTCTTCAAATAATCCAACAGGAAGAAGTCTGAAGGTGTCAAATCGCATGACCTAGGAGGCCAATCAACTTCTCCTCTAACCCAAATGCAATAAATTTATTGATTGATGGCCTGTGTGGACAGTAACACCATCCTGTTAAAACCAGAGATCGGCCAGACCGAATTCATTGAATTTTGGAAAAAAACAGCCAACCCATAATCCGCGCTATACAGAGACTTTTTTGGGATGCATTAGTTTTTTGTGAATCTCGCATGGGTTTTCCAGTCCTCACAAATGGCAATTTTGTTTGTTTACGTTCCCGCCTATCCAAAAACGGTCTTCATCGAAAAAGATCAAGTCCATCCAGTTAACAAATCGGTGACGTCGTAAATGGTCCAAAGGCTTCAATTGTTGTAATTTGGATTTTATAGGCGTGCGAATGAAGATCATCTTTTTAAAATTCGCCTCAAAGTGCCATAAGTGAGGCCTAATTGTTGAGTTCGTAAATGAATTGAGGTGTCTGACTGGATTTGAATACCTTTGCTCACATTGGTGATGTTTTGGTGTGTACGTGTTGGCCGAGCATGCTTATGTGGAATTTAATACCGATACCGTTTCTTCAAAACGCTTCACCATTGCACGAATTCCGGACTACTAGGTCGATTATGTTGACGGAAAAATTCACGAATTTTTCGAATCCCCATCGAGGGAGCCTGACATATAACCAGTTGCTACCCACACATTTTGAAACAGAATCTCTGATATCGTTAAAAGAAGATGCATTCGCAGAGCAGTTTTGCGGGCACAAAGTTCAATTAGCCTTTGTCTATTATGTGGTCATCTTTTTCGGTTTCGGTGTATGTGGCACTCTTACTAGGTATTTTAGGTATTCCAGTGCTAGAATATCAGTGAACATTCCCTTCGGACAAACAGAATTTGGTCCAATCCTTTTTGTATCACAACTGGTTATATGTCATGAGGGTCAGCCGACTCATCGCTAGCAATGGCACCAACAACATATTTGATGGCTTCATCGGCCACCACAACCGATGACAGATACCAGCTCCGGAGAGTTGTGTTATTCAAATTCGTTGCAGTGCATCCGATCAAATCACTTGTAAAGTGAATCTCAAGCATGGGATATCAAGTTTTTACTTTCTGCATCAGATCGTTTAGTGCTTGCAACCTGGTTGATTTGACAGTTGCTTCGAGTAGTCTACTGGTTTCATACTTATAAAAGACACTTTTCGAAATCCAATACGAGTACATGCATATAGGAAGAAGCACTATTTTATTGAACAATACTTCTTTGGCTGTTAGTCTTCTGCTATACCCGAATTTAACCAGGTAGAAGTTATTCCAGCAGAAATATTTTCGAATGCGTTGAAGACTCATCAATGTTTGGATGAGCAAAGCTGCTTATAGTTATATAGATTTATAATTGCTCCAATTATGCCTCCAATTATGCCTAATTGACTTATTTGCAAACTACCTGCGTGTCCTAACAAGTTCGTATGCCTACTTTTTATGAACGTTGTGGATAGTATGACACCTCGTAAATGATGCATATGATTTAGATACCCATAACGCAACTGTTGTTCTAGTCAACACGATTAGTTTCTATGATGGCTATCCGCTATTTATTTAACTTGTTATAGATTGATTGATTAATAAGTCAATGGCATTGTGATGAGATCAACTAACTATATTATATTGTAGACACGTAGCGCTTGGGTATAATTTAGAAGTTATCGAATAGTACAACAAAACCCGTTACATAAATTAAATGTAAATGACCTTGTTACATAATTGTAATAATGTTGGGATGGAGAAAACTTCTAAATTTTAAAATAAATTCAAATTTGGTTTTGTTATCCTCTAAAAGGGACAGAACCAGAACTCCTCTCGTCTTTAAATCGAAATTCTTCTAGCGTGAGTAGAAGGCTGTGTTCATAGATCTGATTCTGTATGACGGACTTTCGTAGTCGAGTAATCAGATCGGAATGTTGACTGAATAGGATACTTTTGCATTTTTGTAAATTGTATTTGTACTTCTACCTCTATCGTTTGTGGAGTCATTGCCAACAATATTGTGCTTCCATACATTAGATATACAGGGTTTCCCAATAAGGACTAGACAACTTTTTTTTTAATAAAACGCAAACCATTTGAGATATTTCAAAAACTTTATTATCGGCTTGAAGTACAAACAAAACATTTATGAATGGAACTCGACTTCGTTCATATGGCCACCGCGGGCACGTTTGCAGCGGTCGATTCGTTGGACCCAATTTTCAACGACTCGGCCACACATTTAGCGTTCAATGTTGGCTCTGAGCTCTTCAAACATCGTTGGCTTATTGGCATAAACCAATGACTTAACGTAGGCCACAGAAAATAGTCAAGCGGCGTTAAATCGCACGAACGAGGCGGCGAATCGACTGGCCTATTTCTTGAGATAACACGCTCAACACTTACTCTTCAATAAATCGATTGTAACGTGTGCTGTGTGGCTTGTGGCACTATCCTGTTGAAACCACATATCGTCCAAGTCCATATCCTCCGATTCGGGCCAAAAATAATCGGTGATCATGGCGCGATTCTTGAGATCGCCGTGGAATTGACTGATTTGGATCGTTTGCTACGGACGCCTGAACGGCAGCGATATTTTCGACACTTCGATCAACCCGTTGTCTCACTTACACGACAAAATCACACAACGATTATGTAGACTGAAATTTTTGCACTGAACTTGTTATTGCCTGTCTACTAGGGCGAGAATTACGACCGAAAATTGGAATTAACGCTCTTAAAGTTGCAGTCACCGACTCCAAATTTCTGTAGAAAATTTTTATAATTTCCCGACTTTGCTCATTCGTGTACTTTACGATGATGAAAATGTTGAGTTTACTGAATAAATTGACAGTGACAGTTTGATGATTAGTGAAAGAGTGCGTTCACAAATTAAATTCAAAGTTGTCAAGTCCCTATTGGAAAACCCGACACTTATACCTGAATTCAACAAGTTTTTGCAAAAAGCTGTCTCCTTCTGCTTCAAATAAATTCATTAGTTTAAGCAGTTTTTTTGTACTTAAGTCTATATAAGGTTGCCTCAACTTATTCCAGGGCGAGTGCACAAAATCGTTGATTGTCATCACCAAAATTCACTATTTTTGTCTGAATATATTACCGCAACCAAGCTTCGACTAAACAAGGAGTTTTTTTTTTATCATAAAATAACCTCGTTTGGCAGACGAATTTCCAATGAAAGTTCCTAAATATCCCGCTTTTTAACGCGATTTCATTTTATCAACTGGAGGATGCTCAGAGGAAAGGGCAAAGCTTTCATCAACTTTCCAATAAAATTGTAAGATATTCTTTTTAAAACAAAGAAATCGATGAAATCAAATATTTTTGTGGATCAGTCGATAATATGCCGATTTTCTCATTAAATTGAAATCACAATTGTGATTCATACCAGCTAAATAGAGCATTATACCATTCTATAGAATGAAAAAAAAGATCTAGGCTTCTGAAGGACCCTTTAAATCAGTGAAAACGAAAACACTCTCCTTCATAAGTAGACCGTGTCATAACATTTTCATTGTAACTATCCTTACAATAACATCATAAAAGTGGTCTTGTAAATCGGACTTTATTCTTCTACCTTTATAGAGTAAAATCGAACAGATGAGCTTATAATAAAAATACTTTAATTAGCCTCAGGATAAGAACCTAGTCATACTTCTAGAATTTGGTTTTGAATCTACTTACTAAACTCTTACATACCTATGGTTGTCTAACATTATTACTTACTTTTGTATCAAATAGATTTTGAGCCAATCATATTTACCTGTATTTAATAGTATTAAACACTGCACACAGCTGCATAAAAAGGGTTTCCATACGAGTATTTCACATTCACAGGGGGACTCGGAGAACTCCTGATCAATCAATCACCAACCAAATCCACCATATTGATATTTAGTAAACTCAAGACACTCTCCTCTAGTATTATGAAATCCGAACGTCCCGACGTCGACGTGGCAACATCGACTCGGACCATTACCCAGTTGTAGCCAAGGTACAGTTGCGGATATTCCGAACAGCACAAAAGCACGCTGATGCTGTGAGGAACTATGACGTCGTTGGACTACAATCGCAAAAGATCTCAAAATACTTTTTCGATCGAGTCTCTCGTAATCTCTTAAGAGGTCCTCTGCCACTAGCATCAAATATCGAACACCAGTTTCAACACTGTTAAGAAGTCATTAGAGATGCCGCCTCTGATGTACTCAATTTTCCTCGATCACCACGAAACCCATGGTTTGACTAAGAGTGCCGGCAAGCACATGAAGCAAAATGGGACTGCTTATAAGGCTGCTCACGAGCTCTACGAGGAAAAGAGGAGAGACGAACACTGGCCTTAGGAAGAAAAAGAAAAAGCATGAATTAGATTCGAAAGTTTTACCAAAAGATAAAAGAAACATACTACGGATGCAAACCTCGAACCAACAGTTCCACCCATCCGATCTGAATATAAATAGAAGATAGGTATACTATATGTAACTTTAAGAACAACAAAGCTGCTAGAGCGAACGACCTGACTGCCGAGCTCTTCGGAGCGGATCAAACAATGCCCGGTGAGTGGAACCTCAGCATTGTTTGACCGATCCTCAGAAAAGGAGGCCTTCTGAAAAGCGCCAACTACAGAGGCCTCAGTCTTCTTAACATCGCATCAAAGATCTTATCTGCCGTATTATGTGAACACCTGAAGCCATTCATTAATAACCGATATGTCCATATCAGCGTGGCTTCAGGCCACGAAAGTCCAATACCGATCAAATATTCACATTACGGCAGATCTTGGAGAAAACCCATGAGCTTCAGATCGATACACACCACCTATTCATCGATTTTAAGATTGAGTAGAGAAAAGTTATAGGGAGTAGCTTCTTACTTTGGCATTTTTGGCACACTCGTCCGTTTGTCAGGATGGATGAATCACACTGCTCCATCAGGGTCAACGATGCCAAGACCAAGTACCGGAAAAAACGTCAAACACCGACCTCTCCGACCAAACATCACTCTCGACAGATATCAATTTGAGTAAGTTAAGTTAACTTTGTCTATCTAGGCCCTGTTATTAATTCAGAGAACGACACCAGCACACACTGTTCTATTTCACTCCAATAAGTGGACAAAATTAAAAAAATTCATAACAAAATTGAGAGTATTTCCTAATGCAGTTTTGATAACGGATAACTGATGGGTAAGTAAAGAGCATTTTCTTTTGTTTAAATGCGTGGAAATGATTTTACAGCAAGTCAAAGTGGAATGTGCTAAATTAAACGTCAAGTGCACAATTAGTGATCTTCTTCTTTTTCTTATCCTTTTATTAACCCTTTCCTCGTTATACGAACTTATGCGTAACGAGTTTCCCATTTTTACTGCATCGCTGCTGCTCCGCTTATGGGGTTGGCTAATGTCGCAGACCGCAGAACGCGTCTACATAATGCTCGGTCCTGGATCGCTTCAGTGATAAGCCCCAGGCATTGTTGCGCATTTGCCATCTGAGAAATCCAGGAATTCTTTTTCCGACCTCGTTTTCTTACAGTTGGAGTGACCGTAGTTGATAGTGCCTTTTTAACCGGATTTTCCGCAGATCTTCTTTGAACGTGTAAATACCAGCTTATTCTATTCAACTCAAGCTGTTCGGTTACCGAATTCTTTATATGTAGACTTCCTCTTATACGCGTAGATCTAATACCATCGCGTTTAGTGACTCCACTAGACATCCTTAACATTTTCATTTCCGCTGCCGTAATTTTGTTTTTAAACGCTTTGTCCAGCACTGAGAACTGTAGATAATAGCTGTTCTAACAACCGTGGTGTAGAGTTTCCTCTTCAATTTAAGTGGAAATTTTCGGTCGCAAAAGATTCCCGAATTTTTTCGCCATTTCGTCCACTCCGAACTCACTCTGTGGTTTACGTCGTCGGCACATTTCGCTTCCATGTAAACGATTGATCCTTAGTACTTAAAGATAGTTCTTTTCGGAAGAACTATTCCGTCTATCATTATATCCTGAACAGGTCGCAACGGATGCGCAAATGGGCACGTCAAATGCTCCGTCTTTGATCGACTTATTTTAAACCCGTTTTTCTCTAGCTCATTTCTCCATGAATCTAAGGCGTTCTGTAAATCTTCGACGTTATCGCTAAGTATAACTGCGTCGTCAGCGAAGAGAATTGGCGTTACATTTGCTTCGCGCATGCAGTCTTTTAAAAGATAGTCGAATACTACGTTAAAGAGGAAAGGGCTAAGTACGCTTCCTTGATGCACTCCGACATTAACTGGAAATTCTCTCGTTAGTCCAGCAGAGCTTTTAACCGCAGTTTTCAGCAGTGATCAGCTTAGTTTAATTCATTTTTAATTCTTTTGTGTGGAAAATTAAACTAAATTGTTATGAATTTAAATAACCAGTGTAAGTAAATAATTTTAATAAGTTTTGGAAGTCAATTTACCTGTCTTTTTTAAAAAAAATTTATTTATAAAGTTGTAACGTTTTTTTGAACCGTTTGTTTTTTGCATAGACTTTTAACTAAAAGCCCCACCTTGTCCTGGGTCAATTTTTTTTTAATATAAAGCTTGACTTCTTAGTTATAAACTGTGCAAAAACCAGAGTGCGCAAACTTGCGCAAAAAAAGTAATGCTTTTTTTTATAGGGCAACCGAATTGCATAACGAAGGAGAAGTTTTTTTAAGATTTGGAAAGCCGTTTCGAAAATTAATGTCGTCGATGAAATAGTCGAAAAAATATATTCAATATTGAATATAGAATGCACTGAGTGTGAAAAAAAATAAATGCGCAGAAATGTTTCCAGGCTTTCTTCAAAGATGAAGATAAAGGGGAATAGTGCTGGTAGACGGATAAATCGCTTTTTGAAAATCAACAGCTCTTGGGTAGAGGAAAATTTCCGATTGTTCAAGGCTAAAGAATATTCTTTTGAAAATCAACGACGATGTCCCATCCACTTCACGTGTTGCTGGGAGGCCGTTATTGGCTTTTAGTGCGGCTTCTGTGAAGACAAAAAAACGCCGCATCCAAGAAATAATATCTACCCATTCAGAATTCGAAATCTTGTTTGCGCCTGAACAAACCAAGCAACTATCAGGACAAAGATCTATTGCTCGTATTATAAATGGAGTTTGCAGCGATAGAGCTACCCTTGTAAGTAATAAAAGAGAGAAAGATCCGGAACAACGCCAATTCACTGCTTTAGAAGCATTAGCATAATATGTTGACTGTAAAATGACAATTCATTCATACAAGTTGATAAGAAACAGGATGGTAATCATATTTATCCATCCTACCATGACTTAGCAAAAGCCAAAGTAGAATGCCAGTCCAATAAAAGCAGTATTGAGGTTACGGAGGTTAGTGCTGTGATAAATTTATGCGAAGTTCAGAAGGATGTTTTGAATAGAACTAGTTGTACTTCATTTAAATTAATACGAGTATGTACTGCGATGGCAGTTCGGGCCATAGTCAGTACAAGCAGAAGTTTAATCGGACTGACGTCACTGACGAGTATTTGTTTATGGTATCATTTGACCCTCTTACTTTAATTACCAACTACGGAACAGTTATTTCGAAAAATCCAAGGCCCTGCCCTACTCGCTACTGCAGACCAATCAAACTGTTATTGGCTAAAGAAACAGATGAGCTTACGCGCAATGAGTGTGCTAATGTACAAACTCAGATTGATTCCCTTATTCCACTACACATTAATCTTACAGAAAGACAAGTTGTGGTAAAATATGAATATTACTTGACTATGATTGATGGTAAGGTCTGAACCTCTTTGACAGAGACCAAATTTAGTCAACGCTGCTACATTTGTAACGCTTCACTCAAATATATGAATTTATGAAACTCTTATACTTTCGCCCTTAGTATATCTACACTTCATGCCTTGATAAGAACTTCTGAGTGCTACTTCATATAAGTTGTAGATTAAGTTTTAAAACATGGCAAGCTAAAGGAGAAAATAGGGCAGTGCTAGAGAATACAAAACGAATAGAGAACATACAAACACGTTTTAAAAATGAATTGGGTTTACTAGTAGACATCCTTAAACCTGGATTTGGGATGAGAAATGCTCGCAAATTTTTTAAGAAACCTGTTAAAAGTGCCTCTATAACTGGTATTGACCAAAAATTAATAGAATGCTTTGGTGTCATTTTACGGGATTTGTCTAGTGGGTACCGAATCAACATAACCCAGTTTGAAAAATATGCTGAAGAAACTCAAGTTGTTTATTTGGATCTGTATCCATGGTATAACATGCCCGTTACGGTTCATAAAATATTATGTCATAGCGTGGATATAATAAGACATTGCTGCCTTCCTATTGGCCAACTTTCGGAAGAAGCTCAGGAGGCCAGAACTAAGGATTGCCGGAAGTTCAGGCAAGGCATACGAGAAAAACCAGTCGCATTGCTACTAACAAAGATTTATTGGCCATGCTACTTATTACTTCGGATCCATTATTAAAAAGTTTTAGAGAAGTACAGAAGAAACCAACAGCCAATATTTCCGCGGAAGTTATGGCCTTGTTAGTTGGCCCTACTGTCCTATCGTCTCCTTCGGAATGAATTCATTCCTCAATTCAATTACAGAGTCTTATGAAATCTTCGGATCTGAAGACTCATTCCATAACAGGAGTAATGATAATAAACGAGTTATGAACAATTTACAAAAAAATATATAATTAATAAAAAAATATCAATGAAATATATATTTTGCTATTTTTTTATTTTCTTTACCTATAAATTGTCACAAAACGTAAATAAAGTATTAAAAACACAAGTTTTTTTACTACAATATACTTAACTCATAAGAATAACACGAAATAGTCGAAAAATTAATTTTGTCCACTTGATACGTACTACGTGGAACACTGTGCAGCGGTGAGATCAAACGAAGAATAACTTTTGCCCATCGGGCTAAGAAGAGAATTGCGTAGCAAAGCCCTCACTCGAACAACAAAAGTAAGCCTATATAAGACCTTAACAATCCCAGTTCTGCTGTGTTGCACAGAGGAATGGACCTTATCAAAATGAATGGAGGCACTCTTAGCTGATTTGAGAGGAATATTCTTTGAGTGAGTTGGAGAAGAAGATACAGGGACGAACTGTACGGGCTGTACAGCGACATCGACTTAGCCAAAATGGTGAAGATACAACGACTGAGATATCCGGGTAATGTAGAGTAGTTAGACACCAACGATCTGATACGAAAAGTCTTCGATTTCACCGCCGAGGTACAGCGCAATAGAGGAAGCCCGCTACTCAGGTGGCGAATGCAAATGGAACTATATCTAACCTCTTTAGCGTGTGAAACTGGAAGAAGGTAGCCAAAAATCGAGCTGGTTAGAGATCGTTGTTGGCTGAAGCTTAGGTCCACCACCGATCTTTGTTGCTCTTAAAATAATCCAGAGTTTCCATGTAACCAGCGGTATTTCAGAGACAGTTTGTAGTATTTTGAACCAAAATCTAAGCGATAGGCACCCATGTTAAAAACAAAGCCCTGTACCGAATTTAATGCTTCCAAAACATGAGGTGTCTGCTGTCATTAAAGAAAAATTTTATTTCGCCAAAAATGCTACAATATACAATATAAGGCATTTATCCGCCCAAAACTGGAGTACAATGCTCACATTTGGTCAGATTCCCCAAAGACTTATTTGCAGTTGTTAGATTGTATTCAAAACTGTGAGATACAACTTATTGGTGACGTCTTCCGGGCTTACTTTGAATTAACAAGATTCTTTCCTAAGCCCAACAACTCTCTTAAGGACTACCCTGAAGAGCTCTTTACTGCCAGATTGTTATAACCTGCAAACATTCAAAACCAACGTACGTCGGTACCTGTCTTTCTTTCCCACCTTACTTTTTATCGCCCGAGCAAACATTTTAAGGGTGCTAATAACTAGAGATGACACAAATAGTGATTAAGATGAATACCGAATATTCGGTGACGTTCTAGGCCGAAGCGCCGAACGTTCGGGAAAACATTTTTATAAGACATACGAGTATGTATGTACGTGCTACGTTACAAGTTGCAACCTGTCTCATTGCTGTGCATGTGTGCCGACAATACGGCAGCCTTTTGTTTCATTTGCGAGTGGATCCCGTCGCGACAAGCATTATTTGCTCATTATTCATTGATTGCATCACATTGTATTACCAAAGTGGCAAGCTAGCACTTCCAAGCAAGGAGTTTTTGTTTAGTTATACATTTATCAGTGTTTATATAGTGAGAGACTGTTTTCGGAAGCTGGCAATATTTATTAGGAGTAGCGCAATCGTTTGCTACCAACAAATGCTGTTTTCATTCACCAAAATTTACCGTTGATAGATTTTAAGTAATAAAATAAAATTTTTTTTATGAATATGATGGATATATTTTTGAGTTACATATGCGTCTCTTTGTTCATGAATTGATATTCGGTGTTCGGCCGAATACTTGGTACAATATATTGATATAAGTGGCCTAATACCGAATAGGAACTGAATATTCGTGGCAGCTCTACTTATAACTCCTTGTGCGCGCTAGTTCTTTAACAAAATATCATACTTTTCGGATAGCGATTAGACTTATTTTCTAGCAGTGTAGGGCAGGTGGTCTGCTATAGGACCTATCTTACCAATTTGTCAATAGAAGAGTAGTATCGTTTTCACCGAAGAGACTTTTGTGATTGGCCATCCACACTTCAAGCTAAAAGAACAAAAAAAAAGTGTGTTTTGTTTTTTTTTGTGTTATAATTTATTTGAATTATTTTTAATTATTTTTTAATTAAATATTATCAAGTATAAAGATAATTCTATATTCAGTAAATAGTATTGTATATTATTATTTTTTTCATGTAACTTAATTCCATATATATATATTAATATATATAATATATACACACAACAATCTTTTGTTTTCCACATTATCTGAGTGTATTAAATTCTCATCATATGTCATCTAAAATTTGTATTTCATTTTACTTTTTACCTTAATTTTTCGCTTTTATATTTGTTTTGTTTGTCTATATATTTCGAATTCATTTATTATTTATTATTTATTATTTTTATTTTGTTATTATTATAATAAATTGTAAAACTACAAAAAGCTAAAGTAAAATTTAATCATTCCCATTTTGTTTTTGGATTTTCTTTTTATTCGTTCGGTTTTGAATGTTTAAGTTTTATTTGTTTGTTTTTATTTTTGTAAGTGTTTTTATTTTTTTTATTTTGTTTTTTTTGTTTTTTTTGACTACCATCCTACTACAATCGTCTTCTAAACGCGAATGTTTATATCGTATTTGTTCAATTATTTTGTTTATAAAAAACCCTAAACCTAGATTCCTTAAGACCAAACACACAATCTTCCCTCAAGCAATTCTCGTACAAAAATATTTTTGGTTTTAATTTGTTTCATTTAGTATTACTTAACTTTTGTTTCTCGTTCTCTTTTCTTTTTAATTTGTTTCAATCTAAAAATCAGGAAATTTATTATTTTATTTCTAAATAAATGCATTTTTTTTGTAGTTCTTGTTTAAAACTTAAATAAAAAAACAAATTATTTCTATTGCTATTAGTTTGTTTGATTGTGTTTGAATTAGATGTGAAAATAAGATAATCTATTGGTTTTTTGTTTTGTCTTCTTGTAGAAAAATTGCATTCTTTTTTCAGTCCATTGGGAAAAATGAAAAAGAAAATGTTGCAACTCAACGAGAAAAGCAAGATTGCCACGTAAAGTTATTTGAGATGATATAAAGTAAGATAAGTGTATGATAAATGTTAGAAGTTTCTTGCGAATACACCAGTTAGACACCACTTAGGTATTTTTGAAGTTTGTAAATGCTTCACCTAACCCAACCTAACTATATATAACCTGAGCGTTCATATTTCAATCAGAATCTTTGAATGCAAATAGGTATGCTAAAAGAAGAAAAGATTTGAATCGAGTCTAAAGCCCATTTTGCGGTTGACGAGTTTCTACAGGGCTGGTACTTATGACCCACAGTGTCTCCTTACACTAAAAGGAACACATCCTTTTCGTTTATATATTTTCCACAAAATTAAGCAATAAGCATTCAATCAGCAGAAAATGTAACAGACCTTGGTTACAGCTTGTTGCTTCCGTCATTTGAATACATCTGTAATTTTTTTATTAGAAGAGATTCGAGGCATGACCTAAAATTGCCAGCCTAAACGGAAGACATAAAAGTCTCTTGAGAGTAGACTCATATATAATAGTAACATTAATCCTATCGATAAGCCTCTCAAAATAATAGAATAGCCCTGTAAATGCATATCAGAAATGGGTTTTCTCAAACGAATTTTATTCATATTACTCATGGACATAAACTGGTCCAAGCTCTTCGGAGGTACGCCTCTAGATTTTGAAAATCTTTTTTGACATACGCATTCGATATATACGAGAAGATATGTATATTCAAAATGAAGGAGTAGGCAGGATTAAATGGCCAAAAACCATACCAAAACATAAGAAATAGAAACTGCACTTGGGTATAGCCAACCCAAATCTTTGCTGCCAAAGGTGGTCTAAAAGATAAGTTCGTTTCCCACTTATTATATCTGATCGTTTTAGTGAAAACATTGCTATCTTTTTACAGATTGTTTTAATACAGATAGAGACAGATAAAGATATCAGTTCCCCCTTAGAGAGAATATTCAACAAGAACTACGAGTACCATAAAAAAGAGGCATAATTGCTCTACAAACTCCCAACTCACTATCCAAAGCAGAAACTTGATTATGCCGAAAGTGCAAAACAAATATACCTATCTTATCACACCAGTTCAAAGTAAAAAAGAAAAATTGATTTCAAGGCGAGCAAGATTTGATCCGAATGTGGGAAAAAATGCCACACACAGCCAAAATCGTAACGTCAATCTGATGTCGGTCGTTGGAGTCAACTCGAACTTTTGGGAAAATCAACCGACATTACCTTTAATTGTTAGGCACTGGTTGCCAGGCGAGAGATTAAGAAACAATTATATGGCCTCACACGACTCAATTAAACATCTATCTGGCAAAAACAATGATGTTCCCACTGGCACGAAAGATTCAATTCAAAGGGCATTTATAAGTGTCTAGGATTACAACTGGACAGCAAGCTTTTCTGGCGAAAGAATACGGAAGAGATCTAATGATATGTATGGTTGGATAGAAGCCTAATGAAGAAATCATGAATTCACAAATCACTAGCATTCAGGGACATGCACATGCACATGCACTACGGTTGTGCGAATAATGGATATGGATGGCAGCATGCAAACAAACTAACCTGGCTACAACAAGCCGGATTATCAACAAAGTTCATAGACTTTATGCGTCTGTTCATCGTCGCGACTAACGCCCAAATGCAACCAATGGAGTATTTTTGGGATTGAATCATTACAACAAATTGGCATGGATACGCCAGCCGAAACAATCCTTGATATGAGAAAAACTGGATCAGAAGGGTGAAATACATTGTTTTGAAATAATATGCTGCAAATTACTCGTATTATGAGATTAGTCCAAGAGGGAAGTCTCTTCACCCTCATTGCTTTCGAAAATGGTGGTGGAGGCAGACTTGAGAGATAATTAATGGTACGTCCGCTTGGGCACTTCTATTTTGATACATGCTTATCAACCCCTTCATATTTGGGGGATACATATCTTCGGCGGATATGGGATTTAATTTTTTTTGAAATATTGTATATTTTCGAAACAACCCAAGGACAAGATGGTTCTGATGCAGTTATCGACAGATAAGTATTAGAAAATCTACAGGATGATGCAATATTAACTTTATGGTCAAAATCTGATTATTTTTTTTGACGCCGGTTGATGTTTCTATTAATCCCTTCCACAGTCTCAACAAACAATTTAGTTGTAAAAATTGAACAGAAAAACTCAATAAAGAATCCTTTTTGTTGTTTGAAGACCTTGTATGGATCACATGAGTGTATTTGTTCAAGGTGTAGTGAAAAACGTGCAGGCTAGTTCAGAAAAATTAAGAAGAAAATGGTCAAATCAACTCGGGCAACTGAGGTCTGATTTGGAATCCAAGTAAATGGATATTTCCGTAAATTCTTTGAAGAAATAAGTGACTCTTGACACCACTACCATTAAGCAGTTGTGAAAAGCGCATGGGTATGGATAACTGATGAACATTCATAACGAAACGTGTTATCAAAACGTATTCAATTGTATTTAAGAGGTGGAACGAGCTTGGGGGCCTATACGATCAGATCTAAGCACTTTACTCCAATCTCAGGCAGATGTTTAATCTTCAATAGTGGACTACTAAAATGAGTGCCAAAACTAAAACAGGTAGCATTTATTTTAAAGGATATTTGACCTGACACTGTCCACGACAACTTGACTTCCAATCCACTGTGAACTTGATTCATCGATCCTTAATGAAAGACAAAAGAGACTGATAGCAAATTCGGTTACAGGTTTTTGAAATATCTAGCGCACCTGCCTTGTTTTCACCAGATTGAGGTGCTTAACTTGTTGCTAAGAACATTGTACTACAAGTTATTACGAAGTTTCCGTGCCTCGAGACTTATCACCGCTCAGTGGTCTAGGAGAAATTAGTGCAATCATTCTGTAGACGGAAAGAAAAGAAGATTTACCTCTTTAAAGGAAGTGCTGGACAAATGAGGTTTTCTTTATATTCTCGGAAAGACTCCTAAAGATGAAAGCTTTCACCTTGCTACTACACTAGTAGATTAGTGCACAAAGTGTTCAACGTACTCAATTGTGGTGGGGACATGGCACAATCTGGAGGTAGTTGAGAAGTGCTTAATAAGTAGATTGGCCTGTTCCAAAAAGCTGGCAGCTAGAATGTCAATATCAATGAGTTTTAGAGCAGGGGAAATAGGCCACTAAAAATGTAAACTTCCTCCCGGAGCTAATTTATATCCTTTAAGCATGAGGTTTAGACGCTCTAGCCACGTCCGATTTTTAAATGGGAAAACAATGCTATGTCAAAACAAAAACAAACCCCTTTATATGGTAGAGTTTAGTGCGGTACGGTGAGCCAGACAGCGAAACACATTTTAGACTATTTAAAGGAGCAGATTTCTACATCAAGCTATACAATTATCTATATATGATGAAAAGTGCACTCTAACGCGGTTTAAGTGTTCTTAGGTAACTTTGTGGTGTTTTCAACCATATGAACTGAATTTTGAATAGTTAAGACGAGAACGTAACACCTGTAAGGGCTCATTGGCGTAATATATATGCATATAGCGATCTTTTTTTTATTTATGAATGCTTGTTCTGTTCTGACTGATAAATCAAGTGAAAGAGAGTTGATGTTTCTCAGAAGATGTTCGCTGAAGCCAGAATTGAGCCTTGTCGTTCATTGTCGAATGGAGACTTAATGGGCTTGGCAAGTCCGAGCAGAGTGAATTTGACACAGATAAAGCCCCTTATTTGTTTGATTTGTTACACATAACTCAAGCTTAAAATGCCATTTCCAGGAAGTCCCAAAGATGAGAAAAAATAAACAAATTCTAGACTATGCAAAGGAGGAGTCTTCTAAAGATTCTAAAACATTCAAACTTTTAAAGTGAACTGAAACTTCGTCCATTTGAAGAAAGTCAGTGTATCTCTTACAAATGACTCTCAACTGAAGTTGCAATGATATGACTTTCTAAATCTTCCTTTTCACTCCCTATCGTTGGCTTCTCAAATCTATACGTTGACAACCATGAAGAAAAGTGATAGTCGATTGATTAAGAAAAATTAAAGAAGAATAATTTGTTGTCTTTCTAATAAAATTATGTTATTCTAAATGGAGTATTAGTTTCACATCATTTTTCCAGCTTTCAATTTAGCCAAATTTTTTTTTTTCCTTTATTTAAAGTCTACAATAGCAAAATTACACAGTTCCTACCTAGAGTTATAAAAACCACTTACTTATGTTCTGCTTACATCGCTTTCTACTATTACAACACGATAAAAATTTCCAAATAAAAATCGAAAATAAATAAATGAATGCAAAAAATTACTAATTGCAACGTTCAAGGTATTTTTTTGTTTTGTTTAATTATTTTTTTTTTTCTAAAAAATTGTGTCAATTTAAAATAAAATTAAAAACTATTATTATTATTTTTTCTTTTAATTTATAAAAAAAAAAGAGGAAAAAACTTAAAGTGAAAAGCATCTGTGAGGCTTAATATACAATGTATAAAAAGATTATTATCTTATTTAAAATGCTAAAAAATTACGATTGTTATACGTTTGGTTATGTAAAAAAAAATTACAAAAGGAAATCACAGATACCAAATGCTTATTTGTTTCTCTTAAAACATATCATCATCCCATCCATCCAAAAGCCCTTATGCTTACTTCTTTACATATCTACGAAATAACTATCTGATACTTGTTTTTAAGGAAAAGGAAAGTTTTTTTTGTCCGTTATTATTGTTTTGTTTTTAATTTTTCTCCTTTTAATCAAATTTGTCAAAGTGGACTTTTTGTCTTCGGTTCCTTTTTTTTTTGTTTTTTTTTTTTTTGTTATTTAATTAGTACACTAATCAGCCTTTTTCAACCAGAAAACAAATTGGAAAAAAAAGTAAAATTTGTTAAATCACTATCTTTTCATTCAATCCAACTCGTTTTGGTTTTTTATTAACAAAACGTCATCGTTCTGATAAAATTTGCTGTTTTGGGATTTCTCTTTTTTAAACTTTCTTAGCTTTTTGTTTTTGTTTTTTTGTTTTTTTGGTTTTTTTAAATTTTTTCCAATAAATTTATGCAATTGAAATAAGTGAATTAATTTACATACGAGTTGGTTCTACAGAATTTTTAAAATTTCTCTTCTTTTTAGGGTTTTTTTTTTTTTTTTTTGCTTTTCTTTAATTATTGACATTTACAATTATGTACTAAATTTTCTTATTTTTTTAATAAATTTTTTTTCTGTTTTTAATTACATATTACGTGTTTTTATTTTTTACTTTTATTGCGAAACTTTTTGGAGGCTATATCCCTGAGTTTATTCATATATTTGGTTTGATTTTTTTATTTTTTAATGAGAAAACATTTAAAATTGAACAATGATTTGACGATGAAAAAATGTTTTGCTTTTAATGATTGATTTTTTTTTATTTATTAATGAAACGTACATAATTTTAAAGATTAATACCTTTTTTGGTTTTGATTTAATTATATATTGTATGTATTTATAAAAAAGTTCTTTCCAATTGCATGTTGCTTGTTAATTTGATTAGTAATATGGGTGCTTTAAAAAAGATATTTTTCTTGTTTTACTTTAATTATAAATACTCGTATATTTTTTAAATCATTTTTATTTGTAAATAAAATGCCATGTTTCCTATTTTATCATCTTTTCTATTAGGTTAGACAAAAGAAGCTCACTAAATCAGTAAGTGGGCCTTATATTTTAAATTGCACATCTCTGTCTTTTCAGTTTACAGAAACCATCGCCTGAAATCAGATTAACGCAACGGTTACGAATTCATCCTATTTTATTAATTAAATTCAATTATACTATTTGGGTAAGAATTTGGATTTGAGGACGTGATTGTAGAGCACCCAGTTTAAATATCCGGTATTAGGCATGTACGTAATGGAATATAAATGCAATGAAGATGTCACAACTTCTCAAAATATTCGACATTGGAGAGGAAGGGAGATCCAAATTATGGCCATATAAACAAATTTTAAACTGTATGGCATTATAAAAGACAACTACATGTGGTCACATGGATCACAGAATTGACAACTTTCATATTTATTACAGACCCCCAAGAAATCCGTCATTTTTTCAAAAACCGATCTGAAAAATGTCACAATTGTCAAAAGCTGTCTAGACATTCAGGTATTTTTCAGTTTTAAAATCAAAATTTCCTCCTTATAAACTCATTTTAACCATTTAAGATGCATCCAAAATATAGCTGTAACCCCTTTTCAGTTAGTTGAAAAACATACTCCTAAATAGGCAAACACAAATTTAGCTGATAAGTATTCAACTCAGAGTCATTGCTGCGAAAAGACACTTACAATGAGGTGTTCATTTTCCCAGTTATCTTCCATCATAGTAAATGAACTACTGAAGCTCTTTTAAAGAAGGTAAAGCATACGCACACGATATGGATTCTCTAATAAGATTTTAATTAAAAAGAAAAAATAGTTCAGCTTGAATCCAGAGAATTTTCAATAACATACTTTACTCGTGAAAAAAGGTTAGACTCGACAACGCTTAAAAAGCGGACCACAGACAAAGACAGGATCACGCTATGGATAAGGATAGTCCACTATCAAGTTTATATCATGGATTTATGCAGCGATTGCTCCGATATTGCTATGCCAACAAACATTTTCACAAGCCGGACTTATAAACTACAAAGGATGGCTTATACATGCAGAAAGGGTGCCAAGGACCCACCGGCATTAGACTTAATACAGAGACTCTGTTTTCCTTTGCTTCATATTTAGAACGAAACTATGTTGTGTAGCCTTCAAGCTCGTTAAGGTTAATAAGAACAATTTCCAATAATTCAAACTAGGCAGAGATTTCGAAAGTCACAAATTACTAGGAGTCACCCTTACAAAAGCTAGCCAAGAATGGCTAAACATCTGTCATTGCCTTCATAACACTCTCTTGGGTGTTAGGAATAGACGATATGGGACGACCACAATGGAAGGATAACCAGATACCACATTTGCCTGACTTGGTTTACACAAGTTATTGAAGCAATCGGAAGCCGACCAAAATTCAAAATTATTTGACTTTTGTGGGAAATATTTCAATGATTGACACAAAAAGAATTGTAGTCGATCATATGGAAGGCATGACGCATGACTTTCTGAGGATATTTGGAGAATGCTCGACATTTTAACTACCTCTCGCATTGTAGTAGAAAAAGGCGGACTTAAGTCGTTTTTTCATTTACAGCTATAACATAGCGTGCGAAATGACAACCGCATTAAATCGCTGAGTACTGATGCACAGGGAGCAACGTGAAGCTGCTATAAGACAACACTTAGAAAAACAAACTGATAATCGAATTCTCCTTCGAATTATTAAGCATGCCTTATGCGTGAGAAGTACGAGTATTCCAAATAAATGAACGCCAATTTTTAAGGACACCTTATGACACTTTAAGTTTACACGTCTTACATAAAACAAGGTTGTCTGAGAAATTCTGTATTCATAGTGGGATATCACAAGGCTGCATAATGTGATCAATATTGTTTTTGCTCTTAATTAACATCATGTTATGTATTACTTTGACGGCAAAGGATTCGATTGACTCTAACGCTAGATAGTCAGCTTACAGAATTATAGACTCCGTGAAATAACTTGAATAATCAAAAACAATATAAACGAACGAAGACAAAAATCTCACCAGCTCGGACTTGCATTGATGGACAACCAGTGTAGGAAAACTTTAAATATCTTGAAATATTAGTACTGCCTTGACGGATCTTAACAAAATATTTTCAGTGAAAGTCTAGTTCGGAATGTTGTCCAAAATATGCTGTATTATTATTATTTTTATTATAAATTCTTTATTTCGTTTTAAGGGTTTATAAAGCAATTTAAAAGAAAATGGCATTGCACATGACTCACAACCTTAACTTTCTTAAGCATTCCATTAACAAATGTAATGAGGCAAAACTTTTTCTGAATAAGATGTGGCCTAAGTTTTTCGCAAATCAAAATTTAGATCTGGCCTCTAAATACCGAGTCTTCAAAGCGACTGTTAATGCCTGCATGTGTTGTGAAGTCCAAGTTTTCGGATTTACAGTCCTCGAAGCCTTCGAAATAGTCCACAGGCAGTTCTTCAAGCGCTTTTTACGTCTCCCAAACTTAACGCCAAATTACGATATTTACGTCGAGTCAGGTATTACGCCCATTTATATACAAAGTTCGAAAGCAAACGCAAATTATCTAACAAGGATAATGAAAAGGATATTATTCCTGTGTGTGTCCTTCACAAATCCATCTGGCTGAGACTTCTTCATACAAATGCCACGCCATTCAAAGAATGGAACCAGATAGCAGCGTCCCACGACACAGTTCTCTCGTTGCAGGAGTCTAATGTTGTTCTAAAGCAAGACATGTTTTCAGATTTGATAGCAATGGTCGACGAAAAACTTTATATTCAAAATCTCTTCAAAGCAACTTCGTCTATATGCAGAAATGTTTACAAACACTTAAATTACCAACTATTCGATGGTAGCTATTTTAGCAAAGAGTTCTCATCCAAAGTATTAGAACTGTCTTTAAAACCAGAGTCGAAATTTTTAACTTGAATTTTATACCTCACCGAGAAGATCTCCAAAAAATATGTGGGATATGCAACAGAAGGGAAAGCGAAGATATCTACCCCTTCTTTGCGGTTTGTCCTATTTTACAGGAAATTCTTGTAAATTGCTTTGTAAACCCTTAAAACGAAATAAAGAATTTTTAATAATAAAAACATAGAGTAGGAATGCAAGCTCTGACTTTGAATCTGCTTTGTTATATTTGTGCGGCACATGGAGAGTAACAAAGTTATCACTAAAAAACTACAAATTTTCATTGATAGTCTAGTGTTACCCTTAAGGAGCAGATTTACCAGGAAACAAGACAGATATCTTTAGCCAAAATCATCCCGAGATTTAAGTGTATTGGAACCTACCTGTTTTGGTGTTACAAAGGCCTAAGAACGCTGAAGAAGTAACACACAATTTTGACCACGAAATCTTTGAAAGCCTAGACGAAGTGACAACAACAATAGAACCTTAGCAAAGTCGCAGTACATATTATGTATTTCGGGCTTCTTAAAAGAAACAGCTGACCATCCTTGGAGCAATCCTATAACCAAACTAAATTATTAAAATGGATCATTGAAATGGAAATCTTTTTTGAAGCCTTCTTATTGTGTCACTTTCATAATTATTTTCCAATTTAATACGAGTATCTATTTATTTATAAACGATTTTAATTTTTAATTTAACTTTTGATGTAAATTCATTCACTTATTATTTCTTAAAAATTTAACTCTTTTGCTTTGTTGATTAGATTTTCGTTTTAAAATTGCATTTTTTTTTTTTAAACATCAAAAAAGGGATAATAACTGGATGAGTTTTAATTTAATACAATAAAATTGTCAAAAATATATGGTATATGTATTTGAAAAAAAGAACACAGAATAGAAAAACGTTGCGGCTTTTTTAGTAATTAACATTTGTTTTTTTTTTTTTTTGTAGATCTTACACAATTATTGAAATAATTTTTCTTTTGTTTAAATGTTAATTTCAATAAATTTTTTTGTTTTGTTTTTTTTGCTTTTTAAATCACTTACTTATAATTTATTACAAACTGGTTTCTTTAAAATTTAATTGTATCTTAAAAGTTGTATTTTTACTTTTATATCTTTTTGTTTTGTTTTGTTTTGTTTTGTTTTGTTTCTTACCTTTTATTTCAATTTGTATAGATTTGTACTTTTTGCAAGTATGCAATTTTTTGTTGTTCTCTTTTTTTTTGTTTTGTTTTGTTTTGTTTTGTATTATATTTAAGGAAAAATTTATATATTATTTTGTTTTTTATAAAATAAAAATACTTAATGATCACCATGCTATTGGAATCTATTTTGTTTTGTATTTGTTATGAATATTTGTTTGTTTGTTTGTTTGTTTGTTTGTTTGTATATGCATTTTATTAATTTGTCTTTGATCGCTTTTGTGGAATATAATAATATTGTTATAATTAAAATTTGTAAGAACTATTTTTTTGTTTGTTTGTAATTTCTTAATGTATGGTACTTGTAATTTTATATAAATACGAGTACTCATATGGAATAAAGTTATTTCTGTTCGTTTTTGTTTTTTTTACAAATTTGTATTTTTAGTTATTTTGTTTTTACAAAAGAAAATAAATGAGTTGCTACTTGATTTTGTATTTTGTTTAGGTTTTTGTTTTTTCTTTCTCTGTTATTTGATATATTTTTGTTTGTTTTGGAGAGATTTATAAACTTTGAACAGTCCTTTCATTTTGAACTCTGTTGCCTTTTGCTTTTGTTGCATAAAAAAATAATGATTTGCTTTTTGTTTGTTTTTTTTTTTTTTTTATTTCTTTTGTAATTTGTTTTATTATAGTTTACATAATCTTGCACTTTCGTTAGTTGTTTTTGTTTTTATTTTGTTGTATCTATTGTAGAAGTAGTCAAAAAAATGTTTTCTTTTTTTGTTTCCCTTTCAAATGAACAGATTTTTAGTGTGAGACTGAATAAATACGAGTAAATCTCTATTGTAAAAAAAACATATGAGAAAAGCAAATATATACTTTGAAAAAACTTACCAAACATAGGAAATATTTTCGTTTCTTTTTCCTCTGGGTATTTTTTTTTTTTGTAATTTTTTTAGTTTTTAAAAATTAAATTGAAAACCTTATTCAGCTAGATATTTAAGAAAATATTACTTTTTCGTTTATTTAATATTAAGCACTTAAGTTAAGTTTAAATATTAAAAAAATGGATTGTTAATAAAACTAAGGTGAATGAATGGAGTTAGAAGAATATTTGTACATTATATATTGTGGTCTGTCTTGATGGGTTCTGGATCCATAGTTTGTTTTCAACAAAAAAAGGGTTTTAATCATTAAAAAAAATTAATGTAAAATTTATTAAGTTACACCGAAATGTAATACGATTATTCTTTGATGTGAAAGATTGGTCTACAATCCTCGGAACCTTATGAATAAAGTAGGTTTAAGTGGTCTTAAACATTCATATGTTTCCTTACAACATTATAGCTCCGCTCATCAAATGGGAAAATAAAAAAAATTGTTTCCATTGCTTATAAGATCAATAAATACATCCAATACGCACTCGTATATGATTTCACTATTATTGTTGCGGTACATGTATTCCAATCGAACTCACTGGTTGACGAGTCATAAATGGTTTGCAATTAGTTTCATTATTTAACAAAAATATTTGCAAAGCAGTCAGAATTTTTGATCAAAATTTAAATCCGACTATGGACGACTTTTTGGCGATTTGCGAAATAGTGAAGGGAACATAGCCATCAATCCGGAGATTAGAAGATAGATTAAAATATCATCCTCAGCAATGGCTTAATGTTGAGTTATCCTAGAAGAACATATAATATAGAAAAGGTTGGCGCAGCTATTCACAAGCTTTACTCGTAAAACAATAAAGCCCCGGCTTCTATGGTGTTTTTAGCAGGGCTTAACATAAATGGAAGGAATTTTTTGATAATATGCCTCTACCGAATCATATAGAGTATGGGGGAATAAAAAAGTATTAACTGTCCGTAGCTCTTTAAGATGTTGGCCGAAATTCGAATCCCGACAGAACTAACTCATCTTTATTAAATAATGTTCCAAAATCTGAAGTGTAATTTGGAAATATTTTTTCTAAGCTTATTACCGCTGTTTTGTGATTTTTTAGATGGTAGTAGACCTAACCTACCTCGAAGTAAACATGATTACTGCAGTGGAGATTCAATGAAGTCTTAACCTGGGAAAATACTCTCACTTTGGTTTGGAAAAACAGATTAGTTTAAAGATACAATCAGACATTCTCTGATAACCAGGAAAGTAAAGCAGATTAAGAACACTTTTGAAGAAGATATAAGTAAGAACTCCATAAGTGGTATTAATATAGGGAATTAGCAAAAAAAACAAAACACGTCGAATCACTAGCACTATCGCATCAAGCAAATTGTCAATAACGTCCTAGCCACGAGAGTCTCTAAACTTCAGCTCCCAAATTTCAGGAAGCAAGAAAGATTTGAATTCCGTTTAAAACACCGTACCAAAATTTGGAACACCATTCTTATCCAGACTGTTTATCGGTCGATAGCCCATTAAGTAGGAAAGTAACGATCTTATATCGATTTACTATTTAGTATAAGATAAATGAAAATCTGAATAAATTCCAGTATACGAGTATCTAGGTCGTAAATGACATGTTTAGATGTAAATTAGGTCCGCAGCTGAAAGCAGCATTAGTTCATCTTTTCGCTATTGTACTCCCTTGTTCTGACGACCGATATTTTCGAGCAAAACTGTGAAATTCATATAAACATTTTAAGAAATCTAGCAGGCAAGTTGTTTGGAGCTCAGTGAATCATCGGTCAGTAGGTTTTGCAAACACAAGTATTAGCCGTCTGTTAAAACTATTACTTCTCTTTATGAGCTTAAAAAAGCCTTTCAAGAGAGTTAAACGTGAGTTCACTTGATAAAGTGCAGACAAAAGAAGCACGCCGTAAAAACCTATGTTAAAACAAATGAAGCACAGACCATTATACAGACACGATTTGCCCAATCACAAGGGCTGACTACTTAGCCTTTCCAAAACTTGTTTTGTCGTTTTATCAAAATCTGATTTTAGGTAAGTAGCTTTTCATATATTTTGATGTAAGGTTTCCCAGTAAGGTCTTTTTAGATCCGTTAGATCCTGGAATCAACGTTATTCAGTAATTTTTGTACAGCCTTTTTCTCAACATTAAAGACACTTAATTAGTACTACTATGGAACTTGTGATGGCTAGGCTTTGTAAGATCACAGTAAGCATTGAGCCGAGTCAACCTGGAGATGCGCCATGCTGTAACAATAACTACATATTAATTTAGTTTATCATCTTGCAGTAATCATCAGATACCAGCCTCGTGGACTTGGATTTGAGTTACTAAACTTGTCAGGATAAGGGTTAAGCAAAAAGAGAATAGGGACCCCTATAGTGGTGTGTGAAAAATGTCTGAATTTCAGAAGGGCGTACGCCGGCTGAAGTCATGTGATTCAATCAATAGTGACGTCAATATTCAGTATGGCAAATTCCTTTTATTATTTACTTTAAGATAGAGCTCTACGACAAAAGAACAATGTAATCTGTATAACGTTAACATCGTTCTGGTTATTTAAGCGCTAAAATCGGAAAGGAAGACACCTTTGTTAGAACCATCAAAATCATGGAAACGATATTTTTAATTGACTTTGTAACGGAATAGACTATCACCATAGCTAGTATACGGTTCTCTCAACTCAACATTCGCAAGAGATCGATCACGTGGTTATAAAACCATTAACCACTTTTGTGCCTTTACGATTGAAGCAAGACCTTCCTCCGAGCAGCCAATACTTACTAGAACAGTTACCTTATTGCAGTCAAAGGTGACACAACTTTGAACGATGAGAAAAAACATTGGCTGCTCGCTTATCTTTTAACCTATTTCCTTAGCCTTTAGAACCTGCATCAAGTGCTGCAATATCTCACCCCAGGCAGATCCTAGACTAAACCTAAAGATTCCAGATCGATACTCACCACTCATTAATCGATTTTAAAAATCTACAGAGTTGCCCCGTTTTGGCATTCCTGCCAAACTCCTCAAATCATAAGGTTAGAAACAATCACACCGAAAACTCTGCTGTTAGAAAACGATTTGGCAAGGTAATGTGACTTATTTATCATAAAAGTGTTCTTCAGGTATAAGCAGGCAATTGACTGAGGCCATATCCAATTATAACGGCGGAGATTCTTTACAAGACCCTTATCATTCCAGACCGGCTTTATATGCAAAGTCTGACCGTAGTATTGAAGGCAACATTTTTCGAGTTTGTTGATGGCATACATCGTCATCGATCTGGTCCACTTAAAGCGGCTCCGGCTATAGCCTTCATTACCACTCGAATGCACAAAATAATAGAAGGCGCGCCCGCCTTATGTGGCGGGAACATATGCATGGAGACCTCGACCATTTTGGAGTCCGCAACTGGAAGCTGTTGACCAAAGACAGAGTTGGCTAAGACCCCAGACAATTCGATATAAAGAAATCTCTTCAGTGGGTTTTGTACAATAGTATAATCCTTGCATAGAAATAAAAACAAGTTCACTGACATTCTTAGAATTTATCTGTATGGCGTTTATAAATCCAATACCAAACTTTGATCCTGGTCGAAGCCCCTCTTCTGAACATCTATTAAATTCACATTCAGTTGATTATAGCCCAAAATCGAAGAATTAATTTCTGTCTTTAACGAATAACATGATAAAGACTTATTTGATGTACAAATACCATGTGGAAAATGTCCCAAAATAGTTTGTTGCAAACTTGTAAGATACCCAAAGCCCTTTGAATTGACTTGAGAATAATCTGCTCGAAATAAAAACAATATGAGACAGATGAAAATCTTAAAAAAAAGAATTATAGAGCTATTGACCTTCCATATTCTAGACATTCGTTTCGAAACAGTAAAAATAAATTCCAATATGGTTTCGGTTTAAAGAAAGACAGTTTGCTCACGCGTTTTTCGTAATGTCTCACAAGATTTTAACAAGGTGTGGCAAAGTTAGACAATGGAAGTCACACGTGAAAAGCAAGTGTTAAAGCACGAATGACAATATTTCACAAACTATTGAATATATAGTGCTACGGAAGCCATGTGTAGTTTAACGCTCCCTGTCGAGAAAGAAGACGGTGAGAACTTTTATGTGACTTCTTTAACAGCACACCTTAAAAGAAATTGAGCTGAACTCTGTGCCAAAACTAACGAAAGCCGATGATATTGACAAAATTTGCACAACTCAGCAAAGTATTTTCTATGCATCCGATAGAATTAAAACAACAAGAGACTCATGACATCGATGAATTGGACGGAACGTCACAGTCGATAGCTATAACAACGAGGTTGTAAGAGACTTTGTCTACCTTATCTCTGCTATCAAGCTAACAATGCCTCAGTAAAAACAAAAATAGAATCAATCATGTCCATCACTGTTTGCTTTTTGAACTAAGAAGGAAATTGAGTAGTGAGACTCTACCCTGAACAACTTAGGAGACTCGATCGAAAGCAAATGGAGGAGAGGATTTAATGAAGTAAAAAACGAGATACTAAGTGAAATCGGAATAGTCAGAAAACTGCGTACCAGTCGCCAGAGATGGCTAGATCATGAAGAGTGAATAGGCAACAGTACTTTAGCCTGCAGAGTCTTCGAATCGAACCGGGAGACACAACGCAGTAGGTGGCGCGCATAAACAGAAGGAAACCTCTACCGTCTTAAAGGGCGTAACTAAAGGCAGTTGGCTAAGAATCGAACAAGCTGGAAAGCTGGTTAGTTGAGGGCCAGGATCGCCATAAAATGTAGCGGCGCATTAAGAAATAGAAACTGTCCATGCACCTTGGTACATAAAAAATGACGATTTGTATAGAGACCTCGAAATTTCAAAAAAAAAAAATTAGTGAGGAAATAAAAGGCTGCGAAATGGATACATTAGGTTGGCCAATAATTTCCATCACTTCATCCTTAGCGGTTCTGTTAAATTGAAATGACGGAGTTTTTAAATATTGTTTCAAGATTGTAGTTTCTTTTTAATTTCTATAAAATTCGAAGTAATATGTGCAAGAAAGCTCATCGCGATCAATTGTGCTTTACATAACTCTGTCAGTGCCTCAACTGCTCGTGAGTGGTCCCGGCGTTTTCGTGATGGTGATTTCATACGCTCTCACTTGCCTCGCTCTTGACGACCAGTTGGGATTCGGGCGCACCAAATTAAAAATAATGTACTCTAAACAACCATGAGTTGAAAATCACTTTCGCAATTCCTTGCAGAACCATCTTCAAAATGAATTGAATTCCAATAACAACGCGGAGGGGAAAAGATGAGCCACCTTTAACTATTTCAAAAGCTGATCGTAACCCTAAGAAGGTTATACTCTGTATTCGGTGGGATTGAAAGTAAATTGTATATTTTGAGTTTCTTCCATATAACCAAACAATTGTCTACAATACGTACAGCTCTCAACTAGATAGACTAAGGGATGAATTCAACAAAGAACGTCTGGAACTAGATAATCGGATAGACGTCGTGTTCCATCATGACAACGCTAGACCGCATGTCTCTTTGGCAGAAGTGCAGTTTGGATTAGGTGTATAACCTCTTCCGCGGTATTCACCTGATCTTATATCTTCTGATTAGCATTGATTCCGTTGGAAAATTTTGCATTATTTAATTGCCCAAAATGTGGAAGACTGTGGTAGCACTAACAAAAAAAAACAACAGAGCGAACTTATTGGCCAACCCAATAGATAAGTACATCAATAGCGGATTATGCAGAAAGTTGCATTAAAATTGACGAATTCCCAAGGAAACTTGCTTAATAAGCAGAAACAAAGTTAGAGTAACTAAACAGTTGCTTTCGAAGGGAGGTAGTTCTAGTGAGTAAAAATATCACACAACTATGGTACGTGCTTGTGATCCTCATCCTTTTTGGAATATCTATCCATTCAAGCCGAATCCTTTCCTTTTGGGGAATATAAATTTGGATATAAACAAGGATTTTTTTTCTTCCCATAATTTTCTTATCAATTGATTTAAATTTAAATTTAGCAAAAAATCCTCCTTATTTTCATAGACAATCCTTATTCTATTAATACAATTACACGCATAAATCTAACAACAAAATACAAAGTTTAAGAAAAACAAAATAAAAAACAAATACTGGTGTAGATAATATTTATAATTCTATAAAAAAAAAAAAATTAATAAAACTCAAATTGCACATGCCTGTCTGGAAGTTAAAATCGAACAAAAAACATAAATCTTACAACAAACTAAATAAAAATGAAAAAAAATATAATAAATTTGCATTAATTATTACAAAAGTAGGATCACAGTGATCATTTGTTTTTGTTTCTTATTTCTTTTTTTTTTCTTTAGTTATTATTTATAAACAAGTAGGTTTTTTGTTTTTGCTATAAAGCTACTTATGATTTTTTTTTTGTTTGTTTTTTTGTTTTTTTGTTTTATATATTTTGTACATTTCAATTGCTATTATTATTTTTATTATTAATCAATTTAATGGTGTAAATTGAAGACAATTAAGAATTCCAAGTAAAATTGTACATTTAGATTCATTCTTTAATGTATAACTTGTGCGATAATTAATTAATTTTTTTTTTTCATTTTGTTTGCTTTTACTTTCGTTAAATGTTGCAATATACAAATGTAAAAATTCTTTTCCATTTTCAATTTCAATAATTTTTATTTTTTTACTTAAAAACTCATCGAAAATAGAAAGTTAAAAATAAAAACAAAATTAACAATATGTATAGTGTATGTATATAAAATTTAAAAGTAAATAAAAAAAAAAAAACACAAAATATTGCAACTAAAAGTTTACATTTTATAAAAAATATTTTAGTAAAAAAAATAAAAAATTATAAAAAAAGGTAAATACTTCTACGTTTATCTAAACTCACACCTATGTAATTGATCAATACTCAGTTTCTTCTTTATCATCATCATCATCATATTTATATATGTATTACTAATAGAAAATGAATTGATTCTTATTAAAATATAATATATATATACTCATATATATGTATATATATATAATATAATGCATGTATAAAAGTACCATTGATACATATCAGTACATTCAAGTGAGAAAACTAAATGTTTTATAGTTCTTTTCTTAATTTCTTTGTTTTTGTTTGTTTTTTTTTTTTTTTTTGTCTTTTCTTTTCGAATTAATTGAGAACAGAAAATTTTGAGGAGAAGAAAAATTTTAAATTTTGGAGAAATTAAAAAAACGGTGGCGCTCAGCAGGACCTATGATAGATATCATAAAATTTCTTTCTGGCTTTTTTATAAATACTTTACAAAACGATTGATATTTAAACTTTGTTGTTTATCTTCTTTTTTGTCTTATTTTTGTTAGTTTAGATAGCAATCGATTTTGTTATATATTTATAAACCAGGGAACGAAATTTCAAAACATCTACCAAAAGTCCTTGTACGATCCTCAGGAACCGTGTAGCGTATTGTTCGCACTGCTATTGTTGTTGCCGTTGACATTTTGAGCAGAAACCTCGGACTTGACCCGTCGAGCAATATGCGATCGTGTGTGCTTTCTTAAATGGTCCTTTCGATAAAAACCTAATCAAGATTCAATGTAAGAAATGTACTGAAGTAAAGTATTTAGGGTTTGCCTTACCTTTTCCACATTCTATGCAGACATGTTTCTTTTCACCAGAATGTATGACGATATGCAGGGTTAGCTGCTCCTTGCGTTTAAATGATTTCATGCAAATCTACAATGAAATTAAAATTAAAAAAGAGAAACATAAAATGTGTTATTTAAATATTTGCGGAATGGGTTTCAATAACGACATAACAATTTTGTGTCTAAATAAAATTGAGATATAGGGCTGAAATTTATTCAAGGTGTAGTACACATGTACGGGCAAAAAGAGTATGAAAAACTGCGACATCTACTAGGGCGATTGTTATCAACGGTAAAACCACCGGCTATTTGAATGCGGATTTGAGGTCGGAGGCAGACTAAGGCAAGAAGTCTTGAGTTTCAACCTGATATGCGTGCACACCTCCACAGAGGAGAAAGATGACGACACCACAGATGCCTTCTAAGACCTTCGAGCAATGCACTGGCTATGACATTAAAATTGTCCTTAAATGCAAAGCTAGGAAGACAAGGAATCTTTGGTAGCACCGTCGGAAGATATAGCCTGCACGACACCACCTCCGATAACGGATCGGGCTTATCGACTTTGCAGCGGGACGAAACATTGTCGTAGCTAGCACGGGGTTGCCCCATCTCGATATTCACAAGGGGAATTGGAGAACTCCTAATCAATCATCCGTCAACCAGATTGACCACATTGCGATCGTCGCGAGACACTCCTCCAATGTTATGGGTGTTCCAACATCGACTCGGACCACTATCTTGTTGTAGCCAAGGTACGGTTGCGGATATCCCAAACAACGCCAAGACAAGCTTATATTGTGAGGAATTTCGACGTCAGACGGATCGCCAAGTCCTTTTCCGATCGAGTCACCCCTAATCTCTTAAGAGGTCCCTTGCCGGCAGCATAAAGCATCGAAGACCAGTGGCAACACTTCCAGAAGGCCACCAGAGATGCCGCTTCTGATGTGCAGGGTTTCACTCGACTAGCTCAACGAAACGATGACGAATGTCGGCTAGCACACGGAGCTAAGCAAAAAGCACGAGCTCTATGAACAGAAGAGGAGAGACGAACACCGGCTTTGCAGGAGGAAAAAGAAAGAGCATGAGAAGCGCGCGTTCGAGGAAATTGAGAAATGCTGCTCCAGGAATGAGATTCGGAAATTTTACGAAAAGGTAAACAAAACATGCCACAGACACAAACCCCGAACCGAAGCCTGTAGAGACGAACAAGAGAACATCGTAGTAGAGTCGCAGTCGATGCTGAGAATCTGGAAAGAATACTTCTGTAGACCGTATTACGGCGACGAGGAAACAAATACCGATGTCAGGCAAAATGAACCTTTCAATCTAGACCATGATGACCAATAATTCTGTTCAACCGACCTGGATGAAGTGAAGATAGCAATATCTAAGCTGAAGTTCAACAAAGCTGCTGGAGCGGACGGCTTGACCGCCGAACTTTTCAAAGCAGGCGATGACTTTGTAAGGAGCATATAGCAACTCATTTCTAAAATATGGTTAAACGAAAGTATGCTCGGTAAACGAAATTTTAGCATTGCTTGTCTGATCCTCAAGAAAGGCGACCCTCTGAACTGCGCCAACTACAGAGGCATCAGTCTTCTTTACTTAGCATACAAGATCTTATCTATCGTATTGTGTGAACGCCCAAAGCAACAACCTGATGGTTCTATCTCAGTATGTTTTCCGGCCAGGAAAGTCGACAATCGGCCAAATATTTACACTGCGGCATATTTTGGAGGAAACCTTTGATCCTCAGAGCGATACGCACCATCTATTTATCGATTTTAAGACCACATGTGACGGTATCTATAGTATAGTATATACAGACTCGTCCGTCTGTGCAGAATGACAATGGAGAATGCACGCTGCTCCGTCCACTTACTCGCATACGCCGACTATATTGACATAATTGGAAGAAAGCAGCGTGATGTCAGTGTCGCCTTTGCAAGTATTGAGACTAAGTATATGCTGTCAAGTAAAAAGGACAATCAACACCAACGTCTCGGAAAGAACATCACCCTTGACCGGTATAACTTTGAGGTAGTTAAGGGCTTTGTGTACCTAGGCTCCGCTATAAATTCAGAAAACGACAACATTGCTGTGATCAAACGAAGAATAACTCTTGCCAATCGCTGCTTCTTTTTGGCTAAGAAGGCAGTTGACTAGTAAAGCCCTCTCTCGAACAACCTCCCCTATATAAGACCTTTATAATCCCAGTCCTGCTCTATGGCGCAGAGGCATGGACATTATCAAAACTGGATGAGGGTGCTCTTGGTAATGTAGAGCGGATGAACACCAACGCTCTGGTCCGAAAAGTGTTCGGATCCGCCCCCGAGGGATGGCGCAGTAGATGAAGACCGAGACTCAGGTGGCGCACGCGAGTGGACGGGGGACCTCAGCCAATTTAGCGCGTGAAGCTGGAGGCAGCTAGCACAAGATCGAGCTGGAGACGCTTGGTGTTTCAGGCCCACCCGGACTCTAGCGCCACCTAAAGTAAGTATACATGTTATGAAGTTCGTTCATTCATATGACTAGATATCGGCCGGAACGTTGGCAATTTCGCATCCAATATTATTTGTTTACTTCTATAAAATTATTGGCTTCTCGGCATAAACCAACGACTTAAGAAAACCCAATAAAAAGAAGTCCAGCTCGCATGAGCGAAATGGCTATTCGACCGGATCCTTTTTTGAGATTACAAGATTACCAAACTTCCTCTTTAATAGATCAATTTTAAGATCAGCTGTTGGAATCACATTTCACCGTAAAATGGCGATCATTTTAATCGACAAAAAAATATGGTCCAATCACACGCCCGACATAAGTTTCTCACCACACGCCCACTTTTTGTTGGATGCAATTGAGTCTGTTGAAGCAGATGTGATTTTGTTGCTGCAGACGAAGCCATTAAGCTAAAGTTTCATTACCTAAGATTTTTGATAGAATTCAGAGTTTTTCTTTTAACTTTTACAGCGCCAAATCTGAAAGGTCTGGGTACTTCAAATGATCAAGAGGCTTCAGAACTTGAGTAAATTTATTTTTGTGCAGGCTAATACCTTTACGCAAAATTCGTCACAATGTAAACTTAGAGATTCTTAAACCTTGTGAACAACGTGGAATCGAATTGGTTTAACTCTCCTCCATCTTTTCATAAGAAAGATACCAATTCGCAACAACTATTGATCTCTCACGAATCAGTTCACCACATTTTAGTTGATGTTTTGGGCATGAGACGCTTCGCAGCATAGATTCTTCCAAAAGAGCTGAAATTTCTTCAAATGGATCATCAGAAAAGTATTGCTGCTATCATGTAAGAAAGAGTAAATTTCGACCCCACATTCGTGGAACGCATCATCACAGGTGACGAGATTTGAGTTTATGACTATGATATGCAAACAAGCCTACAGGCATCGAAGTGGTGCCACTCAAATAAACCAAAACCGAAAAACAACCTCAAAGTGCAGATCGTTTGTTGTCGATATTCGTGGTGCATAACAAACAAAACACTGTGGCGCTGGCATCCCTGGCCATGGCTTAGCTTTTTGACATTCATTTGTGTTGCTCAAGTTGTTTTTGTAACATCTGTGCGGGTCCTACGAGTTATCGCCACTCCTTAGAAGCTTTTTCATAGGCAATTTTACTTTTTGGAGTTTGCTATTGCCCACCGAAAGGGTGATGACGATTCGAAAAATTGTTGGCGATGCCGGGGATCGAACCACATACCCTCTGCGTGATAGTCCAATGATCTAACCATCGCGCATTTAGATGGTAGAATGAGGTGAATGAGGAAACAGCGCATAGCCAATATTTAAGCCTTATGAATGATTTTAGGCTGAGTATCCATCGAAAAAGACCGAGTCGATGCAAAATATATCTTCTGATCAAAAAGTACCCAGAACTTCTTATTCAAATAAGCCGCGCTTGAGATATTGTCAAAAGCTCTTTTTTTAGGTTGATAGATCTCATCAGGGAGATAGCTGCAGTTCTTGGTATCTGGTTCGGACCGGTGCACAGAATTATGCACGATATTCTGGGCATGAGACGAGTTGAAGCAGCTTGTGCCGAGAGTGATAAATTTGCTGCAGAAACAGCATCTCATTGATTTTGCTAAAGAAATGATTCTTTGCTCCAAAATGTAATCGATGGCATCATTACTGGCGACGAGACAAGGTCTATGAATATAACTTCGAAACTAACCAACAATCATCGAAATGGCGATTCTCAGACGACCTAAAACCCAAAAAACCACGCCAAAGTCAAGACTTTGTTGTTTTTTTTTTATTGACGAATTTCTTCAGCCAGGCCACACGGTAAATAAGGAGTGTTGGAAGAAAATGCTCCAAGCAAAAGGCCAGAATTGTGGAGAAACAACTAGTGGTTTTGAAGACGGACTGTATTATGTCAGCGATCATCTTAATGTCAGACAAAATTAACCATTCGATTTTAACGAAAATTATCAGCAATTCACAGGATCAAGTAAAGATAGCCATATCTTAACACCGTCCACAACCTTTAATCTGTTTTACTGTGGGAGTGTATAAAAATATTATCGGGGAGCATACTAGGTGGGATGAAAAGTAACCTCCTTGATCGCCAGAATGCCCTGCTACTGCAAAAAAGGTTATGGTGCCTTAGGCAGACATGCCAAATTTCAGTGCGATACTGTCTTTAGTTTTGTTTTGACAGCTGCTTGTTACTGACGTGTTTGGCATCATGTTGAGTATGGACAAAAACGCTTTTCGTTCTCTCATAAAACATTACTTTTTGAGAGGCAAAACGGCGAAGGAAACAAAAGAAAAGTTGGATAAATATTATGGGGCTAATGCTCCGTCAGATTACACCGTCAAATATTGGTTTCGAGAGTTTCGTGATGGCCGCAACTCCACTACCGATCAAGTCCGCAGCGGCACGCCCTCCAATGCGGTTACAGGGGACAATGTTAAAAAAAACAAGAGTGTTTGGACTTGCTGATGCAGAATCGGGCGGACTTTTGGCGTCGATTGGTAACTGTTGATGAAACCTTGATCCACTATTACACACCAGAGAACAGAATGAGTGCCCGGCAATAGACTGAAGCCGAGTGCTCCGAAGCGGCAGAGGGAGGCTCAATGGGTCGGAAAGATTATGGCGTCGGTTTTCTGGGATTGTCAAGGCATACTCTTCGTGGACTATCTCGAAAAAGGAAAAACCATCAACAGCGAGTATTACTGTGCATTATTGGACCGATTGAAGGCCGAAATCGCTGTGAAACGGCCCCACAAGAAGCGAAAAAAAGATTTGCTTTTGCAAGATAATGCGCATAAGAGCATCGCAACCACGGCTAAAATCAATGACTTACGGCTCCAATTGCTGTCGCATTCACCGTATTCGCCCGATTTGGCTCCCTCGGACCATTATCTCTTCCCAAACCTCAAAAGATGGCTCATCTATAAAAAACTCAGCTCACGAGAGGAAATAATCGACGCTACGGAGGAGTATTTTGCAGACCTTCCGGAAAATTACTTTTCGGACGGGATCAAGAAGTTGGAAAACCCCTGGAATAAGTGTATCAAGCTAAAAGGGGACTATATTCATTCCCAAGGAGGTTACTTTTCACCCCATCGAGTATACACACAAACGTGGCATTCCGGCGAATTGGCCAATATATTTGGAGTTGCGGCCCAACAAAACAAAATCGCATGAGATTTAATACCAAGATGTTATGTACATACTGAATTCGAGAAGGGACGCATGCTCACGTGGAGCAATAAGACTAGCAAAAGATGGAAAGAGTATTTTTAAGCGTTATTTGCTATCCAAATTCCAAAGTATGGCTCGTTATTATCTTCTATAAAATCAGGAAAGGCAACTATGTGTCTAATTAGTAGGGGAATAGCCTTTCAAGATCCACTCTAAAAGGCAAAGATCAATGAAACTAATATCGCATACTACGAGGAAATGATAGGCAATCGACAACTCAAAATTTGTAAACCCTATTGGAGTCGTTGCATCCTTGTAAGAGGCAGTTCGACAAATGGCACAATCCAAAGTTTATGGGTAATGATTTAGAAATCTTTATCGATTTAGAAAAAAAAACGATTCCCGTTCATACATATTTTTTTTGTAATTAGCGCACACTCAAGGGGTATAAGTACATTTAAAATACTTGCACACAGCGCGAGCGATCTGATTTTGTCATGATTAGCGAAGTTTGTCGAAAAATCTGGTCTTAAAAACAAGGTAGTAGTTAAGGTTCTTGACATGTCTAAGACCGACTGCAAAATTATATATGCGATAATGGCGCGTTGTAGCGTTAAACTTATTAAAGTTGCTCTTCAGCTGTGCTACAACAATTTCCTTACTCCATATCTTGTGTTTTCAATGAAAAGGTATTTTCGTTGTGTAAGGGCACCATTCTGTGGAACTATACTAAAGTTATTCCACATTGATGTCACCCAAAGGAAACAAATAATCGTTGATCAATGAAATGAAATGATCATTAATTTATGCGCATCGTTAATAAAAATGCGAATCATACTGCAATGTAGCTTTTAGGAAAGAACGTGAGGGAAAATTAATTGCAGATCTAAACTTGTATATAGTCTTAGTTGTTTCACTAAGGCTTAACAGTTCAATGGGGGAACATTGGAGGAACCCTCGTCCATCATGAGTTCATATTTGTCGACCAACTATCTTCCAATATACAAAGGAAGCTGGAGAACTTATAATAATTACAGTCAACGATATCAAAAGTCAAATTGCTATTCTTCAACCTACTGAATATAAAGTTAATAACTATGTAGGGATAGTTGTCAACCACGAGATCTTTTTAAATGAAATAACAGTTACAAAGCTAATGGGATCATGCTCCATATGTACGAGTACCATAAGAGAACGCAATAAAACTTTAACAATAAAGTTAAATCAAATGAAATGTAATCTCTTCATTACATGCAAAAATCTGGTGCATGGAATTTATTTTTAAACTTGCATATACACTTTGACAAGCGGAAGAGGAATACTGATAAGTCTATTGGAATCAAGGAGGCAGAGATAAGAAGAAAGCAAGAGATCCAAAAGCATTTTCGCAATGAGATTGCATTCGAAGTGGAGATAGACCAAAACAAGGATTTGAAAATACCAATCATCAACCTAATTCGAGTACATTTTTTCAAGAATCAGATGCAATAGCTTGTATAACTGGAATCAATAGAGATTTAATAACCAGCCATAAAATAACACTTATTGTTTTAAATTACAGGGAAAAATTAACACTGTTAAGTTTGAGGACTATACCAAGAAAACAGCAGAGTTTTTTTAAGCAGAAATACCTCGAAAAACTATCCACATTAAATAATCGAGTGTATAGCCTCATCGGATCTAATTATTTCTTCATGTATCATGTCAGGACCGAAAAAATATCTCAAAGCACAATACTCTTCAAAAATGACTAGTTTATCCAGATTTGGAAGAAAGTTTTTTTTTTATTTAAATTGTTTCTTCTCCACTGTTTGATTTAAAATGGATAATTGATATAGTTTAATACTTTGATTTGCCACATTATAGAAAAAAAACTCATTTGATACGCTTAAAAAAAAACATTTAAAAGAGTTTCATTTACTTTAATTCACCATTGTGTTGGTTGCTCGGTTTAGTTTTTGGACACCCTGTTATTACTTCAATCATGGATTTTTTAATATTATAAAATAAAATATATTTTATCCACTTTAGTCACAAAGTCGTCTTGGACCAGAAAATTCTTGAACACCCTGTGGAGTGCTTTCCTCAAAATTCACTAAATTCATTGACCTGACAATTTTCTTTATGCCCAAAACACATGAGCAGATTTCTGTATGCAGTGAAATTAGAATACACATGTTTTAATTCGCGAAGCTACATATAAATGCTGCAGGCAGCGCTGTTCTGCGACACATCTCTATTTCTAAATTCGCTGCAATCGACAGTGTCACACATTAGTGACAGTAGCTGTACAGCAACCGATACGATTGACTTCAAAAAATATCTGCACATCTGTTTCACGGGCAGCGCTGCCAGCAGTACTGCAAGTAGATTTTCTGCACATGTGTTTTAGCAAAACAGTTAAAATGAGTCACTGTGCTACGGCTAATCGATAAATTAATGTCCCCTTCAACACTGCGGGTAGCTTCCTCATTGGCGATTTTTTCTCCAAGCGCACAGTTCTCATTCTTGTTAGTCTGTGAGTACCCAGTAGCGTGATTTGGATGTGAACATTTTCAATACATCACGAATAGGTCTTCGATTTTAAGAACAAATTTCAACAATTTAAAATTGTTGCTGTAGCTTCTATCTTTGCACGATAAAATGCCAAAATATACTGAAAACCTATCCCTATTGTAAAGCTGAACACTTTATCATGAAGATACTAAAATATTGAGCTCCTAATTAGAGTCACTAATTAGAAGCTTTTGCAAGATTTTATATATTATGAACTGATCGTGTCCTAAAAACGGAATTCACTTATTGTTTAGAGAAGAAATTTCACTATTGCCTCTCGGGTTAAAAGACTAGTGATCGAATCGTTTAAGAAAGTCAAAGATATTTTGGCTGACAAAACAAAAGTCCAGAAATTGTAACATTGGCAAAGACAAAAAAAAACTTTGTACTTTCGATGGCAAGAAGATTGAAAAAGTATTATTTGAAAATGAAGAGTAATTATTTCCATAATTATTTAATTATAAAATTGCATAATTAATACTTACATTGCACACATGTGGCCGGTCGGGTATATGCGATAATTTATGCCGAGTCAAATGATCCTTCCGCTTCAAAGCTGCATTACAAATATCGCAAACAAATCTACGTTCCACCGCATGCGAAATGACATGCTGTTCGATTAGACTACGATCTGGATATGCCATTTGGCATTCCGGGCAACAGTACAACGTCGAGCCATCCAAGGCTTTTGTCTCACGAATTTCACCGGGTTTCGGTCTGGGTTTCTTCTCTTTTGGAGCCTTCTTTTTTTTGGTTTTTTTACCAGTTGTCGTTGTACCAGGTGTGGTGGTTGTTGTTGTACCAGCTGGTGCTGATGTTGTTGTAGTTGGAGCTCCTGCTTCTGAAAGACTTGTTAGATGTCCATCCATGCCAACTATCCCATTATGGTTATGGTTGCCATTAGCATTATTCGATGAAGGTATACCACCAAGGGCCAAACTTAAATTAGCACCATTCTTAAGTACTTCACCTTTGATGTTGAAACCGGATGCAGCATCTAAATTTCCTAAATTTAAATTCCCTGAGTTGATTTGTGATCCAACTATCCCTGAAGATTCCTTTTTTATTGTTTCGGAGTATTTTAGGAAGTGTTGTATTGAAATTGGCAGTGTTGCTGACAACAAATGAGATGAATAGTCGACAGTATTCGCTGTATTCGCCAATGTTTGCCATGATTGATTAACATTTTGTAAAATTTGTTGATTAATCACTAAAACAAAAAGTATTTATTAATAAATATTCATTTAGTTTTGAGTTCTACTTAAAAATAAATGTTTTTTTATAAATAATAAAAATGTCAAAGCTTTTCAATTACATTGTCAAAGATTAAATAAACAAAATTGTTTTCTTATTAAAAAATATCAAAATTCGTGCTCTGTGAAAAATGTTTTTCGCGCACCTCGACCTTTTTACGGCCGTCATAATCGACCAGCTGAGCAAGGAACTCAAGCTTTAGTGACCAAATTTCGCACTAATTTCACGCTATTCCACATAAAGCCATTTACCCGTATGCTCAAATTTCCAATATTCCTGCCAATGTTAACAAAAACCGTGATTTGTCCATTAGTCGCCATTGGAAACAATTGGGATTGGGTTACTTCGACTACTTACGTAGTATCTTTGTACATAACCTTAAAAAATACAGCTTGTCCAAGAACTGAGGTCGTTTGGCCTGCCACAGCGTCGAATTTTTGGTTAGTGGGCCTTAGAAGGAAGATTCGTTTTTTTATCGTAAAATTATCTTCAGCAGCGAAGCTCATTTCTGGTTGAATGGGTATGTTAATAAACAAACCTGTCAACCTGGGAGTGGCAAGAGCGCTGGATCTCGGAAAGCAGAGGAAGGTGGACAGCGAGTCTGATAAGAAATGTGGCTGAGTGGAAAGACCGGAAACACGGTGAGGTCAACTACTTCGTCACCCAGTTCCTCACCGGACACGGAAATTTCAAAGCCTTTTTACATAGGATCGACAAAACGGATAGCCCAGCCTGGCAGTAAGGCGACTCCTCAGCAGACGACGTACATCACACATTTTTTTGCCTGCAGAAGATGGGAAGCCCCACGCACAGCACTGGAAAACAGCATTGCTTCATTCAACCCAGAAAACATAGTAGATAAAATGCTGACGAGTGACCTGAACTGGGGAATAATTTGCCATTTTGTGGAAGATATTCTCAATAGAAAGAAAAGAGAAGAAGAATAATGCCGGGAAACCACGTAAACCCGAAAGGGTGTAGAATCACAGCCCCTTGAAGTAATGCGAAGTGCGGTCCCACGGGATAGTGTCAGAAGCCACAGGGTTGGGAGGAGTTTTAGTCCGTATGATCCGAAAGCATGCGGAGAGAGCCGGACACATGGGGATGGTCAACGCCGACAGACATCCTTATGGTGCGTAAGGCATTAGCAACCTCAGGCAATACAAGAGCTGCCAGTGCACCCGGAAAATGCTCTATTTATCCTCCAGCGGAATTATCGGCCCATACATTTTCAAAGATGACCATGAGAACAACGGTATCAACAATGGCGCCCGGTATCATTTAATGATTTCAGACTTTGTTTGTCCATAATGCACGAGCTGAGCGTGGTCGAAGTGTATTTCTAGCAAGACGGCGCTACATGCCACACAGTAGGGGATTCGATGAAACAATTGAGAAATGAACAAGTGAACAATTTATCTCTCGTTTTGGTCCAGGTTATTGGCCGGCTTGATCGTGCGATTTAACGCACATAAAAAATCACTTATTATTTAATAAAAGTAATCTGAACATAGATGACCATATACAGGGTGTTTTGGATACAGTATCGCTGATTTTATAGGGAGATTCCTTGGCATATAATATTTTAAGAAAAAAATTATATTGGCAAGGTACGCAAGTTTTAGGCAGTGCCTTACACTGCCTGTGTTGAATACTATTGAAAATAAGATCCTTTAAATTTAAGAGCCTCGTTTTATGAGTTTTTTTTAACTATTTAAAAGTAAATGTTGGTCTCTGAAACGTATACCTACTATCTACCAATACAAATTTCATCAAAATTCAGTAGTTTTCAAGACAAGACAACTTATTTAAGCAAGTAAAACATTTAATTAAATATTGTTAAAAACTTAAAGAACAAAAATACAAATATTGGTTGCGAAGGGTGTTTCAATAGCGACTTAACACTTTCGTATTCTATGAGTAATACAATCGCATCCTCAAACTTTGAGGATTGATCGATCAATGTCAAAACATCAGTCAATCTTAACATTTTTATCATGGTGAAGTTAACAAACAAACAACGTTTAGTAATAATTAAAAATTTACTACCGAAATTCTGAATGGCAATGATAGCAACATTAAGAGCGCTTCTCCAATTTTATGTCGTAATAATCATCTTACCAGACAGGCTTTACGTGCTATACTGGATAAATTCGTGTCAACATATTAACACATTCACTCAGCAGCTAGGCTTATCGTATGCAATATCTTATCATATTTCACACGAGGGTCTTGATTTAAAAGCATACAAAATTCAATTCAGTTAAGAACTAAAGTCGGCCGACCTTCCGAATCGTCTCCGTTTCAGTTCAGCAATGAAGCCCTAATAAGCAAAATATCAGTGTTTGGAGCAACTTGGAAAGTTTCAAGAGCAGCCTTTAAATCCAGACAAGAAAACGAATTAGTGTAGAAAGAAAGGAAGGGGTTCAATCGCCAAAATAAAATGGAAACGTCGAAAAACTGTAAGAATTATGAAATTTTCAATAGATAAAAATAGTATCGATTTACCGATGTAAATCTGAAACTGTTTGGTGTTAATGATAAAGCTCGAATAGATTGAGAAAACACGATCTTTTCATATAAGGTTTTCGGGTCTATGAATGTGGTGCCTAGATATTGGTCAACCTTTTGACTTGGGAGGGTTTATAAATAATTAGTTCAAAGATGAGCATAATGCTATAGCAGATAGGTCTGCATTTAGCTTTGGTACTGCATCTTCTATCAACCCTATTGAAGAGCTCAGATAGAGTTCAACATCGTCAGCATACATATGAAATTTATAATGAGACAAGCACATTGGTAAAGTCTTAATAATGAGCCTTAAAGGACATTACATACGGAAGACAGTTGATCACTTAGCTACGACGAAGATAGTTTGAGATTAAAGAGATTGGAGAGTTTTTACGCAGAATTATACGAGTAGGATCAACTGAGTCAAGGGTTCAGAAAAGTCAAAGAGTGTCAGACGTGTTATGTGGCTAAGATCAGGGGGGATTAAAATTTGTTGTGTTCAATAGAGTTTTTACCTGGCTATGATGATTCAAAGGGTTTTGAAAGGACGGGTAGAAAAGCTATTGGTCTGAAGTCTATGGTAATGCCTTTTTTTAGGAAATGGTATTATTCTGACTCGTTTCCAAAAATCAGGATATACTAGAGCCGTAATCAATGTATTAAAAATATGTGTTATGCGAATGAGCATTTGAAAATCTAGCCTCACAGCATCTAGAATATTAATCGCCAAAAACGGGAGATCTTCTTCAAAATTACTAACTGTTGCTTATTAAGAAGAGCATTGGACTGTCGTTGGTATTGTATCAATAAAATTCTTTTTTATCTCTTCAACTTTGGCATAAGCGCTGATGTCTATAGATGTTTTGTTAATACTAAGCTCTTGAAATTTATCCAAGAACTGCTTAGAGGAAGTAAGTCTGTTGGCAAAATACAGACCCTTCGTTATTCATTTAGCTGATATGCACTAGATTTCTGCATTTTATGAATTCTTCATGCATTTCTATAGACCGGAAGCGATTCTAGCGTTGAATCAACTTATCTCTTTTTGGCACTCCATAGTCATCTAAGGGCATTTAACGTTGTTCGTTCGGGACAAATTTTTCAAATTTTTGTGGATTCGACAATTTCTTAATTGGCTCATGGGCTCAAAGAAACAGCGTTTGTTGAAAGTAATTCTGAGTCTTATTTCAGCGTTATTGAAAACGTTGCTGCTTGGAACTGCGGAACCAAGGTGGACAAAGTCCTTCACTACCTCAGAAGTTATTACTGTCACTGGTGGCATTCTGGTCAAGTCGATGGTGGCGTGTGTCCCTTTCTGATTTGGCTTTCGTAACTTCATTAACTGCTTGTCCATTCTCATTAATATAAGCAAGTAGTTTTGAGTATTTATTAAAGGCCGTACTCGTTTTGTTGACCAGTAAGCAGCATAATACTCTGCGGAAAGTTGGAATATACTAAAACAGTTTTCAAATGATCTTTAAAAATATAATGACGATTTCGTACACAGAGTTAACGTGGGGTGCGAAAACTTCGCAACTTTGCTTTACAAGAAAGTCTTTCGTCGGGCTTTGACATACCAATAACAATGTCTTGACGATATACGGGATGTATAAATGAAAAATAAAAAATGACAGTGACCGTAATAAAATCGCTACAAACCTCAATAGCATGTCGTTTAAAGATGTATTCCCAAATATGTGCTGCAAGGTCGCACACATCCTAAAAAGATGGATGATTTTTTTCCTAGGCCAAAGACTTCACTATAGTATACTTGGGTACTGAAAGGGTATTGATGTCGGAAAGTAAGGCTATGTTTCTGTAAGATCCAAACCGCCAAACGAAGTAGTTGGCGAACTTGAAGGTGGCACAAAGAATTTTTGGGGTTTTTCAAGCCATCGAACTGTAACCAGGCTACATAAATAATTTGCGTCTGGAACTAAAATGTGCTTAATAATTCGAAAATAGAATTGTTGTCATTCTTTAAGCTATTTATTTAAGCTTTTCATCCTTGCCTGCATTAGAGGAACTTTGTAGAGTGCAAACTTACTTCAGCCATTTACATCTTTCAAAACAATTTCCGATTGCAGACTGTCAGTGTCAACGTTTCCAAATTTAACAAATTTGCTTTCTAAATTATTGTTCTGTACGCCAAACTTATAGCGAAATTGCACCATATAACAACCGACATAATCAACCATCCGAAACCGATATTCGACTTATTGTTGGCCGTTTTCGCAAAACATTTTCTTTGGAAGATGCAGTGGCAGAGCAATGTTTTAGAAGAATGCGTATTAAAGAGAATATCCAAAAGATGCGACATTTAACAATTCGACGACGCTTAAAACAGCCTGTGGCCTTTGTCCCTCGACTTTATGGGAAATTTTATGCAATGATTTTGGTTTGAAGGTTTACAAGATCGAAGTCCTTTACAAAATTGAAGCCGAACGACCATCGCTTGCGTCGTACGCTGAGTTTATCGACACGCCATTATGCCCTGAAAAATGCACAGTTTGGTGCGGTCTGTGGGGTGGTGGATTCATCGGGCCTAATTTTTTTCAAAAAATAAGCTAATCAGCGTATTAAAAAAAAAGGACACTGTGGCGCTGGCGACCGCGTATGGACGATGGCTTAGCTTCTTGACACTCATTTGTGTTGCTCATGTTGTCATTTTTGTCACATCTGAGCGGGGCCTACGGGTGATGACAATTCGAAAAAGTATTGGCGATGTCGGGGATCGAACCACGGACCATCTGCGTGAAAGTCCAATGAGCTAACCTAACCACCACCTAAAGCCACCACCATCAGCGTATTACAATTAAGAATATTCACTATAGAGCCATGAGTTCCAGGAGGATGGCGTTACGTGCCATACAGCAAACGAAACAATTAATTTACTAAAGAAAATGTTCGATGAAGGCATAATTTCGGGTAATGAACCTATAAATTGGCCTCGCTATTTGAAGCCTCCTAATTTCGCAAGTCTACGCTGGCGAATAAGCAAAAATCGACGCATTGGAAGCCAAACTTTTTTCGTGTTTTTGAGAAAATGCCGCAAAGGCTTGAGACAGTAGTCGGAAGCTTCGTCTGCAGGGTAATATTTATTAGATCCAGCCGTTGAGGGCATATGCCCGAAGTTGTATTTAAAAGTGTATTGCAGAATGTACTATCTCGACTGCACGTTAGGAGGTATTTAATGAAATGTAATGCGTTTTGTTTAAGATCAAAGCTAGTACTTGTTTAAAAAACACCCCTCACTACTCCTTCTCAACACAAATTATATTTGGTCCAAAATAAAAACAAAAACCAAATATAGCAATCGGAGGAGGTCACATCTTACAGACTTGAGCCTAGAAGTCGAAATATCAAAACACGGAAGTTTGAATTTTCTCGTTCGAGCAATGATATTACTAGAACAAACAGACCTCCACTATTTTAAGGCTACTACTACCAGTCTATCAGTAGGCTTCTCTAAATCTCATCCAATAAAAAAAAACTACGTACTTAGAATTCAAAGTGGCCCAATTTCAGAAGATATACGATATGCCACTAGTATTCATGCTTAAATAAGATGTAATAAACGAACCAATGATTCTTATTTGATAATGTGTAATGTGTGAAACAAGCCTTTCTTATAAAAATCTTTTGTTGGCCTCATGTTGGGCGCCAATGCGAGAAATTTTTATAACCAAGTATAAAAGAGATTTGTTTTTTGTAGGAAAGTCTTCAATACTTCGAAGAATAATTACGACGAGAAAAATATGACAAAGTAAAACACCTTTTAGGTCGATAGTTTAACGGGTTTATGATTCATTTGCATTATGCAGTTTTTTGGGGACTTGAAAATACAAAACGTCTAAGCATGCAAAATTCCATAGTTACTACTTTCACATGAAAGCGATTGTTCAATTTATTAATATACAATATTCATTTGGTATGTATTTGCCTCCCCACGTCCCAACACATTTTTTTACTTGTAAAACCTCTCAAGCATTTAAAAACGTTTTCCCAAAAAAGCACGTCCTGCGAGACAGTCATCTAAAGGTCACAGGAAGACTTCAGATGTGGTTAAAATCTCAAGTGCTTAAAGAAAACCTCCTTCAGATGATGCGGTAGAGAATAACTCGTTGGTGGAAATGATAGCAACTAAAACCGTCCAAGAGGTTGGACTTGAGGTTATCTATAATGGAGCCAAGAACAGTAGAAATTGTGGTACTTCACTCCCACAACAGCAACTAGCAATGGTCGCTCTTCTGGTGGAGAGAAGTCATGTGAAGCAGTGAAATCCAAGTAGTGGTATTGGCTTTTAATTATCATAAGTTCTAAATAAAAACAAATCTGCATTTAAGAAACACTATGTCCTATCTGATACTTCGAATTGAGAAGGCTGACTGAATATATTTAAACGGTGGGCTGTGATATCAAATTACTTAATTAACCAGGCTATTCTATTCCCTATTCTATCACCCAAGCAGCTCAGCAAAGTGAACAACTACCTGGTACCGTCAGCTCTTTATTCATCGAGAGTTTAGAAAAAACTTAACTTTGGAAGGGATAATGATTCGTTTTATAATTGTTAATAAGGGATGATATCCCCGGCAGTCGTACTGTTCAAAATTTGTTAAACAATGGAAGGCAATCAATTAAATCCTATCCAACAGGAATGGTTAGATACCTCAGATAAATGCGAGTAGTATTGGAGTTTTCCACGTCAGACCAATTTCAAATCGGATACAGAATGCTAATCTTTACAACACACTTTAAGAAGGAGCTTGCCAAATGTCGTGAAGGTCGACCTCATATCAAACAAAAGGTAGAGTACGCTGTTTACAACTTGAACGATGACCACCTCAGCGAGTCCTCTTCCCTCTTCGAAAATCTCATTCGAAGCAACCATCTCATTGCAGAACTCAGATTTGCAGTAACATTGGTTCGTTAGAAACCAGTCACTCAATACAAATTTGTGAGATGAATTGAATCTTTTCAGATAAAAATATAAGAAAATATAAAAAATATAAGAAAATTACAATAATTAAATACGTTATGGCTTCGCATAACACAATTGAATACGCTATTGCTTCGAGGGAGCCTTCAAGTCACCTTGTATGAATGAAATATTTTGACCTATGCAGCGGATATAACCAAGATGCTGCCAACTGTGAAGGTACCCCTTCTATCAATAACACGCACATCAAACCATTATGAAGAATTTTTATACCAAAAAAGAGCTTTAGGGCTAAAGGAAAAGGTTGCAAATTTTATGCAACACTGCTTTCTGAATGCATACCAACTCGGAAGATGTTGCGAGACTGAGCGTAAAAACCAAGTGGGTAAAATTTCTTGTACACTTGACAAGGTGGAGTACGCGTTGGACATTTATATCGAAACAAAAGTTGACTTCAATAACTCAACTTCTGCGTCACTTTACCAGACAATACGGTGAATGAATGTTACGAAATATAACATTTGTTGTGGATGCTGCTTAGGGTAATATGTTATGATGGCACCCTTTTTCCATTGCTATCCTTCATGTTGGTCGTGTCATTCCTTACTGTCTACTAGACCGTGCTTACCGAATGTCTGACCTTTCTAGACTTGACTAAATATTTGTGCACTAAAAACGGACTTCAAGCTAACTTCTTCAAAAAGTTGGTTGTTTTTTTCACGAAAAGGATATTGTTCATTTAAGTCTATCTCTAGTAGTGTCGCAAGACCTCATCATGCATTTCTTAAAATAAGCGTCATGCTAAATGACAAATTTCCTTGGCCTAGACATTACGACAAAGACTCTTTTGGCGTTATCGGTTTTTTTTAGGGAATAAAAGAGCTTTGTGAGCTGATTTTAGGGTATATTAAGGTTAATAATCTTTAACAAAATAGGCTTTCACATAAATATGTCACTAATGCTTTTACCAAACTCTAATAAAACATTTGTTTTGTTGCATGGAAGCCTTCTCCAACACGCCTAGCGCTTCTACCTTTGTGGATGATGATAACTTTTTAATAAAGGTTGGTTTTTTCAATCCAGTACTAACTTCGGACATTTACATCTGTCAAACCAATTGTCAAATTGTAAACTGCCAGTGTCATTCTTATTCAGTGGTCTCGATAATTTTAACGTGACGCTTCAACAACGTTACAATATTTATAGTTATGGCGATGGCGATGGCGCGATAGTTACATAGCTCATTGGACTATCACGCAAAGAGTCTGGGTTCGATTCTTGGCTGGGTCACCAGCAATTTTTCAAATCGCCATCACCCTTCCGGCGGGCAATGGCAAACTCCCGAAAGTAAAATTGCCTACGAAAAAGGAATGCCGTTCGGACTCGGCGACAAACCGTAGGCCACGCTCAGATATGACAAAAAGTATGACAACATGAGCAACACAAATGAGTGTCAAGAAGCTAGGCCATGGCCCATACCGGCCTGCCAGCGCTACAGTGTTTTTTTTTTTTTTTTGTGCCAAAAAAGATCTTGCACCACATTACACCCTACATAATCGACAATTTGAGAGCGCTATTTTTGGTCATTTTCTTTAGAAGATGCAATGGCACCGAGAAGCATAACATGCATACAAAATGCGTTCAGGAGAGTGTTGAAGAAGATCCAAATTTATCGATTCGTCCGTACACTTCATAGAAAATTTTACGCAAAGATCTTGGTTTGAATGCTTACAATATTCAACCCATGCAAAAATTGAAGCAGCGTGACTATCGTTGTCGTCGAAATTTCAGTGAATGGGCCCAACATCCACTTGCATTGGATCCCGTGTTTTATCAAAAAATTGTGTTCAGCGATGAGGCTCATTTTTGGCTCTATGGATATGCCAAAATTGTCACATTTGGAGCGACATACTACCTTGATCAGAAAGTTCCCGGAATAACCACCGTGTGGTTCTGTTTTTTTGTTATGTTGGTACATCTGTTGTTGATATTCCCTCTAAATCTTAGCGTCATAGTAGCTTGACATTTGCAAAAGTTACGTAGCCAAGAGTACAGTTATTCCGGGAACTTTCTGATTGTAGAGTCTGTTGGCTGGCGGAGTCATCGGACCATATTTTTTCAGAAATGGAGCTAGTCAGTGTGCTACGGTCAAAGGTATTCGCTAAAGAGCCATGATTAACGACTTTTTCGTTCTCCGAATAAATGATATATGAAAGAACAGCCTTTAGATATCAAAAATCTCTTTTTATAATGAAATGAGTCTTTAAAAGCTAAAAGCTAATGTTTGTAGAAAACAAATTTTTAAGAAATCTAACATTTATTTCCCTTGACCTACAGTACACGTAAACTGTGTTGAAAGTACGGATAAGTATAGGAAAAAACAATTATTTTCATCTCAAAACAAGAAATGCGCAAGGCAATTTAAGAAAGGAATGGAAGGTAATAAGCAGCATAGTTAATAGAATGATTTTCAACCAAACAGATGAATTTACTCTGCAAAATGATGATTTAGTTATTGTGGATCCTATTATAATAGCAAATTTATTTAACAATTCCTTTATTACGGTCAAATGACATTAAAAATAAATACAATTGTAGCACGGATTTCAGCATTTCTGACAGTTTTACTTCCAGAAACCGTTCCTTTTTTGGCCAATTTCCTGTTAAGAACTCTCAAAAGAAATTCGTTCGCTTAAAAACTCAAATTCCTGTGGCAATGATGGCATTTCGAACTTGGTTCTGAAAAAATATCTTATAATCTTATTGATACCTTAGCCCATTTTTTTAATTTAAATTTAAGTCTTGGTATATTTCCGGATGAATTGAAATGTGCAAATGTCCTACAACTGTTAAAAAAAGGTAACATTGTGGTCTGGGATTCCTAAGGTATTTGAAAAGTATATAAAACGCAGGGTATTGAGGTACTTAACAAAAATAATTTTTTGAAGTCCATTGCAGTTTGGGTTTAGGACAGGTTTCTCTACGGAAGGTGCGCTTTTAGACTTTTGTTCTTATATTCAAAAGGACTAAGATAATCAAAAATGTTGCGCTGTACATTTTGTAGACATAACCAAAGCGTTTGACACGGTTGTCCACAATATTCTTCTAACTCAGTTACATAATACTGGTTTACGCGATTTTGCTCTAAAAAGGTTTGCGTCTTATTTAAAAAACACAACTCAAAAAGTCAAAATAGGCAACAACTGTAGTGATTTGAAAACGGTTGATTTAGAAGTACCACAAGGTTCAGTTCGCGGTCCGATATTGTTCTTTATGTATACAATATCAATTTAATCTTTCAACAACAATGTGTTGGAAAACTAATAGCTTTCGCAGATGATATAGCCATTGCTTACGATTCATCTAATCCCTTAAATGTAGTCACAGATATAAATCATGGCGTTCATTTGTTAAGAACATGTTTTTAAATTAATGCTGTTTAGTCTTGCTTTTAAAGAACTTGCGTGTATTGATATTAAATTTCATGCTCCTGCTTGAACTGCCTACTTTGGCATATTTCATTCTAAGTTAGATTACGAAATATGCTGCTGGGCTTGAGCTAACCTTAATAAATTGCCATCCCTAACTGTTTTGCAAAAATATGCGTCAAGGAAAGTTTGCAAGAAAACTAGATTATCACACTCTATGAATATCTTTCGTGAAAGTGTAATCCAAAACCAAACGAATGATCAAACTGACAAACATATTAGCCAAAGAAAAGTTAATGGGCTAATAGAGCAAACGAACTGGCAAAATATACTAGAAGAGAGGGATGTTGAAAAACTCTTTAATAACTTCGTAAAAGTAATGAATAATATATACACTGAAGCAAGTAGAACAAAAACAAACAAATGTCCTCGAAAGCAAAAACCATGGTTTACGAAAGAAATAATTTCAATGTGCAAAAAGAGAGATGAATTCTATAGGAGATGGAAAAACAGCCCAAGAAGTCAAAGCTATGAAATCCAGTACAAGAACTTTCGAAATATTGTTAATAAAAATATACAAAAGCTACTTTTTATAAGCAATAATTCGTAAACGCTAAAAATGACCAAAGAAAAACATGGAATATCGCTAATGAACTTTTAGGAAGATTTTTTCTATAGATGATACTATTAAAAACAATTTTAGGGGTAACGACGAAGACTTGAACAAAACGGCCAAGAAATTTGCGGAGCAATTCTCAAACCAGGCTACAAAGAGTATGCATGTGTGTAATGTAAGAACATCTAACCATGAAAACTGGGAACTACAGCAAAGCATTTACGTAGAAGAAGCAACCGAATCGGAAATTCAGTTTTTGAAAAGTGTATAGAGGAGGTAGTTGTTAATCGACTTAACAACTTTATTACCAAGCACCAAAACTACATCCAAACCAATACGGTTTTCAGAAAAATAAAAGTACTGGAATGTTACTGACGAGTTTACCAATACTTTTAATGCCGGCCTGAACAGAAATCACCATGTTCTCGTGCTATTTATCGATTTCAGTAAAGCGTTCGATACACTAATGCATGAAAAGCTAATCGAAAGTCTCAGTAAAATAGGTTTGAGAGGAATAATGGCAAACTGGCGTAAGGGCTATTTGAAAGATAGAACCATAGAAGTTAAGGCCTCAGACAAAATGAGCGAGGAAAAACGAAAAAAAAAAAAAGAATTAAAAAAATTATTTATTTCGATGTACTTTGTAAAGTAGAATAGTCACAAACAATGAATTTAGTTAATTGTATATCTACATGAAGTAATAATGCTATTCTTTTATATAATGAAACTGAGATATTATCCTAAATCACCTCAAAACCAACTTATGATACCAATGCTAACAACCACCTGCACTTTGATTTGCGGGTAAATTTAAAATGTAAATAAAATAATAGTTATAAAAAATAATAAATATCCTTCCACTCCAGGAAAACACTTATTTTTTTTAAGTACTATTCTTAAATCTTACAGTTTACGCAGCAGTACCTCTGCGCTGTTATCTTGCCTTCTTTTCAGACCACATTCATTTGACTTCGATTTAAATGAATTAGAAATATTGCTGCAGTATATCGCTTAAAATCCATGTTTACTGATTGCTTAAATTTTTTTTATTGAATTTCCTTTTCGTTTTATAGCGAAAAATTAAATTATTCACCCTACAATAAATTTATTTTAATTATAATTATAATGTGGCATTATCACTATTATAATAAATATAAAATGCCACAAACTATTCTTCAACCATTTTATAACTTACATAGTTTAAGCCAATAAAAAATTGTTTCGGAGAATACGAAAAAATTTAATTGAATTGAATTGAAAAAAAAATAATAGAATGTTTAAACCGAAGCGAACTACTCGCTGTGAATAAAAGAACAACTTAAACGTTAAGGAATCCCGAATCCCTATTTGTGGTGATATTAAAATGTTGGCTCTTTTGAAATGTGTGAAACAAATATGGATAGATCAACTCACTGCCCAAAAACAAGGGGGCAACAATTTTGGTCCTCTACAAGGAAGGGAAAATCTTCAACACTCAAACTATTGAACACTCGCCAAAACAGTCGAATGCTTTAAAAAAAAACATTTTCTTCTTTAAAGCAGGAGTTGGAAAATAGAGACCGTAAACCACAACGGCAAACAAAGGCTCGTCCCAAGATCAAGCCTAACACTAAATCAGATTTTGTTTGGCAAGAAGTGGGCCCTATTATTTTATAGATAGTATAAGTGAACCAAAGTACTCTACTAAATTCACAAAGCAGTGGCTTTTGACTACAAATGTTGATATTTTGGAATGTCTAGCTCAATATCCATTTATAAATCTAAAAGAAAATTTCTGAACTAAATAAAAAACCGATGCCAAAACTAAGTACGACCTTTGTAGAATTGTTCAAGATATGTGGGCCTCTATTTCATTAAAAAACAAAAATTCCAACAATTTCTTAACTCAATGCCAAATAGGGTCAACCAAATCATAAAAACAGGAGAATTTTCTATTAAATATTAATAAAGTAATGAATTTCTATTTAGGTATATTTTGTGTAATTTACTTTTCAAATAATAAATATTTAATCCTTACTTCTATTACATCCGTTGTTTCTATTTTTTTGATCGGCCTAAATAATACCTTTGGGCACAAAGTGTTCTTAAGGTGCTTTGTGGTAAGAGTGTCTTATACAAGTAGGTTTTACATTGGTTTGATATCACATAATACGATATAATTCGTGCTATGAACAGTTAAGTAAAGTAGGACTTGTTTCTATATTCTTTCATCACAACTGTATATTTTATTAAATAAAGCAGGCTATGTATTGTACAAATTTGTATAATACATAACCTGCATAGGTAGGTAGATCAGAAGGTACATGCATATACAATACACATTTATGATGACTTTTGAATACTACCAAGAGCAAAAACTTTAAATAAAAATGTACTTTCTCTAAATATTAGAATAGAGCAATAGTACCCACCCAACTTGTTTTAGTTTGAATCTTCAAACCGCAGTCTACAATTCCTATCAATTGAGGAAATAAAAAAAAAACACAAAAAAACTAAATCAACTCAAAGCTATTTCATGAAAATTTAATAATCTATTCGACCTTGGCTATAATATTGCCCAAATACTCTTCCATTCTTGATGAAACATAAATCTCCGATGGAATTATTTTCCTCTCCATCTTCCAAGTGTCTCTCCTACTTCTTCCCTTAACAACAGACAAATTTAAGTAGGAAGAACAGTCGTACATAAAAGTAAATAACCTAGAAATGTCTATTCCTGAAAATGAAGGAAAAAGCAAAGAAAAAAAAAAAACCAAGAAATACCAAACACTGACCCCACCTAATACACACAATATGTATTCGTACATATCCCTATATCCCTTAGCTAGTCTCTGATTTCTCAAAGACTCTCAATATTCAAGTTTAACCTGTACAATATAGATACATTTACTATATATCTACATACATACATATATCTATAATAAGCCGACACGAGCCATCAGTGAATACAAAAAGTACAAGCAGCCCAAGAATATCCTTGAAACTTTCACTTTTCCCAGTCTCATACCATCTAGCCGGTCTTTCATTTGCCATGTTTGCCCTCATGACTTTTTTTTATTTTTTTTGGAAAGAAGAAGAATTTATTTAAATTTAATTTTTTCCACGAATAACCAGGAGCTTTAGACTCTTCTCATCGTCCTTGTCCTTAGAGGGAGTATCAAGTTCAGAGTTCTACTTGATTTCGTTTCGTAATTTAGCCATTCCATCGAACCGGCTATAGTCACGTATGGACGGTTTTAGCTACGGCTGACGGCTAGCAACCCTTGGATTGCATAATTATTGGGTAATTTTCGGTAATTATCTTATTGATTATTTGTCGCTTAAAATTTGGGTTATATACCGACTGACGTAGATACATGCCCACCGGATAAACTCCTATGTCTCTTTGCCATGCCAAAAAGGAAGAAGTCGATCAAATTTCACATTCACTATGTACTGAGTACATTTGCCGGCTTACATATGTGCCACCCAGAGAAACACAGTTATAGCGAGAGAAAGAGAAGGATATAAAAAGAGAGAGTTAAAGCTAAAATATTATATAATTGTTGGTAGGCTCATCATCGTCGTCGTTTAACAAAAAAAAACAAAAAATACCCAAAAACACGTCAAATAAGATATTCCTGACATCTCAAAAAAAAATTTATTATCTATTACATATGTACGTCCTCGAATATATGTACCATGAATATACATAGTCCAACTTGACACACACGCACATACACATAAGCTAGCTTATAATTGGGCCAAGTTAACAGCTAACACATCTAGGCACTCTCAACTAACTATACTCATGTAGAATTTTGATTTCCGAAAAATTCAAAAAAAAACAAAAAACTCTATTACACGAGTACAAAATATTAAAAATAGAAATATTATTTGTTAATTTGTTTTTTTGTTTCAGATAGAGTTTCAAAGTGAGGAGAACTTAAGATGAACACACGCGAACAAGGATATCCTCAAACCCAACTCGAGACTAGATACATTTTTGCTGCCCCCCAATAGAAATAACACCGTTCTTGTATACTTATAACCTTGCCTACAACAAATTTATGTATCTGAACACATCTGACGAGTATATAATAAATCAGGTGTCCTTGAGAGGATATATAATAATAAAAGGAATATACTGAAACCGAAAAAATTTGTATATAACGTACCTTCTTCACGGTCCCTTTCTATTTTCGGATGGATTTTTCCCTTATGATCGGCTGAATTGAGAAAATTCAAATCACCTTGCGGTTGCGAATATGGTATCGAGATATTTTGTCCGTATTGCATATTATTAGCTAAAACAAAAACATTTATTAATTAAACACTGGTTTCTTTAAAAATGCACTTTGTTTTAAATTTAAGAAAATCGAAAAAAAAATAAAAATAAAAATAAAACGAAAAATAACAGAATAATGACAGAAAATCACACAAAATTCACACATAAATAAATCCACACACTTTAGGACTATCCGTAGCACCCGCTTTCGTTGTAGAAAGTAAAAACTCTCCGAAGAGCAGGAAAAAATTGCAGAAAATTCACCAAACACACCGAGCACACACCGGTTTAGCGAGAACTCAAAAACCTCCAAGCTCTACAGAACTGTCGTCACCAGGATATCAGGATATCAGGATATATGCTCCTTTCCTATGAGGCTCTTTGCCTATCCTGATTGCTCTCAAAAAAAAAACAGCCAACTGCTTCAAAACCACTTTATGGCTAAATTCCTCTCTTATGCTCTCTTTTGGTGTTGTGCTATCCTTCTCTTGGGGTGGCTCTGCTTTTCACTTTCGAAGGATAAACGAATACTGAAAAATGCCGACCGATAGAAACCCGACATAAACACACTCTCACTCTTTGCCACCATGATCATTCCATCCAGACCAATATTCATCAGAAGGAAAACTTCAAAAAATATCTATGTACATACACATATACAGATCTATAGATACATTTAGTACATATGTATATAAAAAATAATGAAAATAAAAATCACTTTGCCGAGCGCGCGCCGGCCTTTCTATCCCCAGCTATCGTTATGGTCGTCTCGTCTTTTTGTACATGGTATACAGGGTAGTTGTTTTTGCCGTCAACGTCAACGTCGTCGTTGTATACGCCTGCTGTTGCTGTCGGCTTTTTTTGTTGTTTCTTTTTTTTTTTTTTTTTTTTAATTATAACTGTGTTTGTAGCACATATCATCATTCCGGTGTGCTCGCACACCCACATAAAACAAAGTCGAACTGAGCCGAGTTTTATGCCGGTCTGGGCTGATGGGTGGTGGGTGTTGGTTCCTGATTGGGGTTGGAAATAAACCACCATCAAGCATATACGGACCCCAACCGTCTAACAGACCAAACGACGTTGAAAACGACTGAATTCCTTTATTATCGCATTCACCAAAGGGCTTAAAGAAGAGGGTGAAATGCTTGACAACAACAACAATAGCAACAACAAAACAGCAGAAACAGCAGTTTTCCTCCTTTATTTCTTTTTTTTTTTTGATTTTGGGGGAGAAAAAATTGCAGAACGATAAGGGTGGCGATGAGTTAAAGTGTTGCCGTTTACTACGTTTCACATTTGATATTTGAACAATCAATGATTTTCTTTAAGATACACTGCAACCTCCATAATGTGAACTAACTAAAATATATCTGGCCATAACAAAATTAGTCGAGGAAAAGAAAGAAAAAAGTTGTTTGGTGACTATGTTACCAATTAAACTACACAATAGGCTTCAGGGTGTTGCACGAACTAAGCTTTTACCTTCAAAACCGCACGATAAGGATCGAGGGCAGTCCTCTAACCCACGAGCGATGCTTAAAATGTTGCCTTAACAAGTACTATAAGGGCATTTGCACGCTGATTAATAGGAAAACTGCTGACTGATCGGGCCAGCAGAGCAAAAATCACGTTTATGGTGGGATATTTTCCCTATCTACCAGTAAACCTTCACTCATGTCGGATGAAATCGACCTACTATGCCGAATAATTATTCGGATGCGAATTCGAAGCAGAACGAAGACTAAGGAAACAAGTCTTAAGCTTCAGTCTGCAAGCCAATTCGCAATTCGCCAGCATTTGTATGTAAGTGTTCATAAACGCCCAAGAGGAGAAAGACGACCTTAGCAACTGTCTGTTTCACGAGCTCCTCGACAAAACCTACGAGCAATCCTCTAAGCAACACACAGCATTATTGATGCGGGACGTAATGTTTCTTTATGTAGCGCTTAGTTTCCATACTCTGATATCCGTTAGAGAGCCTGGTTGACTTCAGATCAAGGACCAGTCAGTCAAATCAATTACATTATGCTCGACCAAAGGCGACCTAAGTTTTTGGAATTTGGGATACCTTATATCAACTCAGACCAATATCTTAGCCAAGGTACAGGTTCGGAAATCCGTAGTGGTCCAAACCAACGAGACATTGTGAGGAATTTCATTTCAATCCCAAAGCAGGAAACTATAAGTTCTGTGTAATCACTATCAAAGAGCAATTACAGGCCCCACCTCTGATGTATAAGGTTGCACCCGCCATAACAACGAAACCGCGATGACGAATGCAGACAGTCAAATCTGAAGAAAAAAAAAACAGATGTAGAACAGAGCGGTCCTATGTAATAGGATTGGGGGAGCTTGTAAGCCTTACGAACAGAAAAGCAGTGAAGAAAATTACCTCCTCAGCAGATATAAGAAAGATAACGAGAAGCTTTCAATCGAGCCCCAAAACAAATATGCACAAATGGAGAAGAAAACATCATAGAACATAAGTCAGTGCTGACAATCTGAAAATGATATGATTCAATGATTGGATTTGAATCATACATTAACTTATCTCTAAAATCTGGGCCAAAGGTGTGGGCCACGAAGCATGTTCGTAAAAACTAGAAATACGCCAACTAATACTAAAAAATACAAGCGGCAAAGGAGCAGCACACAACATCGACACCTAGAACAAAAAGTTGCAGCCACAGCTTTAAGGTAGTAAACGATTTTATCAACCCCCTTATCCCTCTATCAACTCCGATAGTGACAGCAACTCGAAAATAATCACTTGCTAATCGTTACTTTTTTGGGCTTAGAGTGCAGTTGAGTCGTAAAGCACTCTTTCGAGCAACCAAAAATGTTTAACATAGTAAATATAAGACAATGATCACCACACTCCTGTTTCATGTCTCGGAAGAGTGAACACTGGCGAAAGTGGATAAAAATGAGATAATTTTCGTAACCATCTGCATCAATGAAGATTAGAAGAGACGTTTCAACAGAAAACTGTACGAGCATCAGAAAAGTTCAGAAAACCCGGCTTAGACGGCATGAACAGCAGCCACCCAGTCCGGAAAGGTTTCGATTCCAACACACAGAGTAGAGCAGTAGAGGATGTCTTGAAGGCAGCTGGTAAAAAACTGCGCTAACTGAATATTAGTGAAAAAAACACTTATGAAATAGACAGAGTGCAACTGGTGGCATCTGGCAAAAGACAGCGCTAACTCGAGAGGCATGTAAACTGAATCCTTGGACCACCCTCGGCAGTAACGTCTTTTAAGCAAGTAAGTAAGTATCTGAAGATTAGTGAAAGGATCCAGAAATTACAGGATCGACGGGTTCCTCATTCACGATAATGCTCATGTGCATTCGTCGTTATGGGTTACCAATTTGGTAAAAGAAATCCGTTTCTCTAAAAAATAATCCCGGCTGACTTTTTTCTATTCCTTAACCCCAGTTTTGTCATGGAAGGAGAGCGTTTTGATGTCGTTATCTGACAAAGGTGCTGCGAAATATTCGCGAAGAAGATTTCTTGGCGGCTTTTCACAGTCTCTACGACCGGTCAAAAATTTGTACAGGCAACTCACGATACTGTGTTGAAATTTTAAATAAACTGTGTGTACTGATATTTTCGAGCACCAGGGCAGGAATACTGGAATATTCGAGTACTATTTTTATTATTCTCATTTTTTTAATACATACGTTTGGTTAATAAGGAGATAAGTTAAAATTCATTAGATTCATGGGTTAAACATGGTGATGTCATAAGACACATCACTAGGTACCAAAACGGGCTCATTGCGATCCCTGTGGGACCAGTTGAATTTACCTTCAAGTGGCAAAAACCTAAACAATCTCCCTGGTAAAGCACCCAATTTCTCTACCAACGCCAAGAAGGCCTATTTCCTCTAAGTTTTCGAAAAAGTATTTTCCTAAGAATTTCTTTCGGCAACGCGATGTTGCCTCACAGTCACACAGTATGTTTGTTATGTCCTCAAACGCTTGTAGATCACCCCAGAATCTACAAATATCTGTCAATTTAAGCCTCTTTGCGTGTTTCAGCAGAAGACAGTGTCCTCTCAGTAATGCTTTGAGCATTGTGCGACAGCCCCTGACTGTATCAGAGTTGATATTGGTTGATTTTTTTGCCGATATCTCTATCGGATCCCGATCTCGCATGGGCTCAGCCGCCCTGAGGACAGCCTAAACCTCTGATTGGAAGACACTACTAGTGTCCGGTAGCCTTACAGACCCTCTTAGTTCTGGGTCTTCCGAGAAGATATCAGAACCCCTTCCTCTGTCTTCGAGCCATCTGTGAAAACTGCAAATTCGTTTTGCCTGATTACTGCATTTTCTCGCCAATCTTTCCCTTCCGGATATATTATATCATACGAAGTGTCGAAATCGATTAAGGAAGAGATTTCATCCGTTAAAATATAATTGCCCGGCAGTAGCTCCGCTAGGATCATGGCGTGTCCGAAGCTTTTGAAATTACCCAGATTAGTGAGTCGAATCGCACTGTTGCCAGCAAGTTTTTTTTTACCTGTAAGTCAAGCGGTATTAGGGGTGGTACGGAGCGCACCTGTAATGGCTATGGAAGCCATTTGAACCGCCGTTTATTGTCCGTAGGTCGTTTTCTTATTTGCTGCTTTTCACCATGCTAGTGCGCCACATGTCGGTATGGGTCTCACCACCACCGTATATAGCCAATACGCCACAGCAGGTTTTAGACCCCAAGTTTTTCCTACAGTTCTTTTACATAAAAAAGAGCATTATATGCCTTTTTGATTATTTCCGCTACGTTGAGATTCCAATTCAGTTTCTTATCCAGAATAACGCCAAAATACTCCGCACTATCCGAGAGGGACAAATCCACTCCGCTGAGTTTTGGATGTGTACTTTGTACCTTCTTGTAAAAAGTACCTGTTCCGTTTTTGAGGGGTTGGCATTGAGACCACAGCTGCTTGCCCAAATGCTGATCATCTTCAAGGCAAGCCCCATAATCTCACTTAAAATAGTTAAGTATTTTCCCCGGACTATTATGACCACGTCATCATCGGAGATACATTTTCATATTTTAGTTTCAAAAAATTAGATTTATACAATATGAATGAACTGATATCTTTAAACTTGCAGGAAGATGATAATATGGAGGAAGATGTTTGTGACTTTTCCTTTTGGATAATAATATTTCAGAGATTGAATAAAAAAATCCACAAGGCCCACGCCAACAGCAATTACATTTGACTTCATTCTCCTGGGCTTCAAGGTAAAGCTCGTCAATTGACAACAGAGAATGAATCTATTTTTACTAATAAAATATTTCATAACAATCGAAAATATTGAATACATGTATATTGAAATAGTAACACAGATAGAGAAATATAAATAAGAAAGGAGTATTGACTTTGTTAGTTACGATGAAAATAGAATTCATCGAGCTCCAACAGTGTACATTGTTCTTTTGCTTACGACACAAATCATGTCGCTGATAAGGAACTGTTCAACAAGAATTCTGTTTTTCTTCTGTCACACCATTATGCTTATCCCAGATAAATATATGTAAGTTGTTGCATTTCATGTTAGACCGATAAATACAGCATACGAGTACAAATTTTGATGTAATGCATACAAAACAGCATATACGAGTATTTAAAATAAATGCTCTCGCATATTTGGCAAGGATTCGACTGAACTTTTTCAAATTTCATTTGGTATCAAATCAGTGCCAGGAGCAAAGAAATTGTTACAAAAGAAAGTGACAATTTTAGGTACGCTCATCCGAAAACAAGGCAGATTCTACCTTCTTCCATTGAGGTAAAAATTGGTACAATCATATTCTCCGATGAACATTTTGCATGCCTTTATTATCTGGAAAAATGAATTCACAAAGTTTCCATAAATCTCAATTGTACTCGAGAAATATTTACATGTACATACTCGTATTTATAAGTGTGGTTTAGTGTTGTACCTAGTCAAGTCATAAATACTGGTACACAGAAAAATCAGCGCCAAATGAAAACGAATTAATATTTAAACAATTTTTGTTTTGTTTTTATTGGGTTATTCAATGGCTACAAATATTAGAATAACTTATTCGAAATGACTTTCATTTGCCTTCCAGCACGACTTAAGACGATGTGGCCACTCATCGATTGAGAGACGCACTTCATGCATGGGTAAATTGTCTACGGCACGGACAAGGGCTCGCTTCAACGACTCAATATTTGAGTGTCGAGTAGAGCAAGCCATGCCCTCTAATACGGACCAAAACATGTAATCCAAAGGGTTGAGGTCTGGATTACCAGCTGGCCAATCATCCGTTGGTATGAAGTCCCGAACGTTGTTTTTGGGCCACAGTTGAGTCGTTTTTGCTTTGTGAACTGGAGCAGAGTCTTGCTGAAAAGTCCATGGCTTGTTGTTGAATATTGCTTGGTTGAGAGACTTCACAATGGGTTCCAAGACGGTCGATTGATATACTTTGGCCGATGTTTTCACTCCTTTCTCGCAAAAATGGAGCTTGGTAACACCATCGTAGCACACTCCCCACAATACCATTACAGACGCGGGATGACAGCCTCTTTGAACCCTTGGGATGAGTTGGGATGCTTCTCTGGATGACCGATCATACCCACGATTGATTCTTCTAAGGTGAAGATTTTTTTGTCAGTAAACGGAATTTGTCTGTGAGCGTTCTTCACGTACCGGCTGAGTAACGATTTCGATCTTGGCTTGCGATTTTCCTTAAATGCGCCCGTGAGCAGGTGTCCAGTGTGTCGCTTGTACGGACTGAGTCCTAAATCTTCTTTGCTAATGCGAGACATGGATTTTTGCGAAATTTGCATTTCCCGCGACAAGATTTTCTGTTTACGCAGCGGTTTTCGGTCAATTCGTTTCTTCACGGGTTTGATCGCTTTCGGAGCGGTCGGATCTTTGACGGTCTCGTACTCCACAAGTATCCTCAAACAACTTCACAGCATAATACACAAAATTGCGAGTGATTCCAAGTGGTCGCAACGTCCTAAAAATATCGCCTTTGTCCAAGTTGTGTTGCATTTAAGTAGGCCAACTACAACAATACGATTTTCGATGTCGCCCCATTCCATGATTGTAAGCAATTAATGTCATAAACTTTGTACGTCACAATGAAGCATTAATATCAACTGTCAAATCGCAACCAATACGAAATGGATGCGCCCAGTGTTGCATTCGTAATGAGTGAGTTCAGTTGTGTACCAGTATTTATGACTTGTCTAGGTAGAAAAATAATAGGAGCTGAGAGCTGTCAACTTGCTGATACTTTACATTGCAACTGTTTCTACACATCAATTTTGCTTATTCTACTTCTGCAAGGCAACCAATAACTAACTTATAAACGCGAATACTGCCAGTGGACAAGCTGCACTACTAACGAAACAGCGAATTAGTTCCTTAAATGATATCAACGGTGAAGTTAAATCTCGGAGCTCAGGAATACAATCTACAGAAGACCATTATCAATACTACCAAAACCCAGAGAAACGGAGAGTTATAATTCTCCAGATTAATGCTGTTGATTAGTATTTGCCAGTTGATTTAGACTCAATTCCAAACAATCATAACTTTAACGATTGTGTATTTCTTTAAATAAGATTAGAAAGAAGAAATACCTTCGGTAAATTGCATAAATTGCAACAGTCCAGATACATAGGATTGGGGCTTTAGGCCAAGAACATATACAGAACAATGTGTAGCTGTTTTAAAATCGTTGGATTGTCTTGTATACGTGCTGCCCCATAAAGGTCGGCAAAGATCTCACAGAGGCCTTTGAATAACGATTCAATCAAGATGACGCAGTGTCCTTATCATCATACTTGAAAAAAATTCTGCAAAACACATTCCAAAACCATTTAAAAGTCAATTTAATTATTCCCGTACATCATATATGGAAGATAGGTCCAGTGATCACCGAAAAGATACCAAGTCTATTCTGTTTCAAGACACAACATTCAATAAAAAAAAGTGTCGGATAGAATGTCACTTCAGATCGATACAACTTGATGAAGTAGTTAGGGACTTTATTTATCAAGGTTTGGCTATTAACTCTGACGATGACACCAGCGCTGACAAAGCTAAAAAGTCATATTAGGCAAGCCCTCTCACGTAAAACTAAATTATTCGGTCTCATTTGCATAGCCAATGAATGGAATCACAATGAAGGACTATATAAGCCGTATATGTACGCAGCTACATCGACCTAGTCAAAAGAGTTTGAATTATGTGGAGAACGATGTTTGAAACATGTAGAATGGATAAACATAATCACTCCAAAGCTTCCTACCTGCAATCTTAACGCAGTTATTTGTTTTACTGTATGTTGTCATCATAGCTCCTACAGGAAACGCCGCAAGCATCAAACTTTTAACTGACTTTTTATAAATATCAGAAAACAAGTGTTTTTTTCTGCGAAGCACGCCGGATGTTGGTCTGGCTTATCAAAGCGAAGGAGGAATCCCGATCACATAGTCACATAAAACCCAAACAAAAATTTGTGAGTTCAGTTTTCTAACTATATTAAGAGAAGCCTTGGATTCTGGAGCTAGCTTGAAAGTGGTATAACATTTTTTTTTTAATTTAGGAATTTAACACTCAAGTGAATATGAATACGGACCTTCCGATTTGGAAGCTAGTTTACTTCCATCTGAGCCACGACCACTCACCGTATCTTATTTGTTGCATAGACACAGATACTTCGGATTGCATATGTCTCGAAGCTTGCAAAATCATTGGAACACCAGTGCAAGAATATAGATAATTTCTTCTTCTTTTACAAGGGAAATAGCATACCTATATATTCGGAGCAGGGAGATATATACTCTTACATCAGTCAAGAGCGGAGTCAGTTAAACTAGAGAAAGGAAAACAGCAGCGGCATACTCATGTGAACTTTATTCCTCCAAACAATTCGCTTTGTTGCTTTTGTTATCGCCTAAATATGTCAAAACGTCCAGAATGTCAGCATTGAAAGTTCTCAACAGATTTTCGATATCCATATATTCTGTTGAAGAAACGTATGGTGATAACTTTAAGCACAAGTTAAGTCAGGTTAGTCAGCTCGGTCTTACATATTCAGGTACCAATCTTAAAATACCTTATTCTTCATTCGATTGATGTAGAGCAGATGCGTATTATGAAATATTTTTTATAAATGCCAACTGTCCTCCACCGAGAACGTTCTCGCCACAGGATGGATGTCAAAAGTCGAAATATACTTCGATACTGCAACAAAACTTATTATGTCGAGCAATAGTCTCTTAGACACTAAACCTTTTCTTCAATTTTCTCATGATAAAGGGGAGAATCGGAGAACTTTAAATTAAAATGAAACGCGGAAAGACATTTCTAATATTCAGAAAATTAGCTTCTTTGACACATAATTTAATGGCATTAATGTTTAAATATGATTTCGGGCATGTTCTGCTGCGTTTGAATCATACATGGCATAATTTTCAAGCTCTATTTCAACACATTCTTCGCAATAAATCAGGCTGTATTTCGGCAATAGCGCGTCGAATGTTGGCTTCCAAGTGCTCAATTATTTCTAGCTTATCGGTGTAGACATGCGACTTTACATATCCCCAGAGAAAATAATCTAATGGCGTAAAATCGCATGAACGAAGTGGTCAGTTAACAGTTTCATTTCGTGAAATTAATCGTTCGTCAAATGTTTCTTTCAGTAAGTCAAATGTATCGCGTGCTGTGTGGCATGTGGTGTCGTCCTGCTGAAACCATATGTCTGCACTACTAATGTCTTCCAATCGAGGCTTGTCTCTGTAACGTTCTGACCACACTCATGACCACAATCATTGAAGACATATGAACTAATGATTTCACCGGCCCATAAAGCGCACTAAACAGTGACTTTTTCTGAATGTATTGGTGTTTCGACAATGGCTCGTGGATTATCATCGCTCCGAATGCGGCAATTCTGTTTTTTGACAAGGCCATTTAACCTACAGCTTAAGCAACAACTTTAAACAACATATTCAAATAAAATAATGAATCAATATCAATTCATCAACGGTGTACAAATTGAATCTTGGAGGCACGTAAACCTAGATATTTACGCAAAGTGGATTGACACAAGTTAAATTGTTGACCACAATGACGAATTGACACATTTGAATCATCATCAACACTACGTGGCACACCATTAATCGCTTGTTGTGTGCGCACTGTACGACCGCGACGTTAAGGGTAAACAAATTGCGAAAACGATCCATAGTTTCTCTAAATAATCGCTCTGATGGACGTTAATGCGCACTATACAATGCACGTAATGACCAATGAGTTTCTAGAATTGAACCATGTTTTAAAAAAAAAAAAAATTAAACAATTTGCAAACTTTGCAAACTTTGTAAACTTTGCTCCGGCGGCGGCATCTATTCGTGATGCATTGCCAAACTTAATTAACCTCAAAATAACTGAGAAGTGCCAAATCGGCTGTCAGAGAAAACAGTGCTGCCAATTTAAAGTTATTTGCGTAGATCTAACCATCTAAACTTACTAGATAGATTAAATGTAGAATTGACCAACTGTTGCATCTAAGTCCATCACATAAGCAAACGCTTTATGTGAATTACACCGAATTAAGAGGATACAAAGCCACACTGGAAACACCATTATCCTTACAATCATTTTTATAACTTTACTTCTCGATGAAGATTCATAAAAATAAAAAAAGACTGTTGACATTGATTTTAAGACTTCTCTAAAACCTTTTCCCATAGAACTTCAATGGGATTATTATGGTTAGTTTATTTTACTTTTTCCACAATATTTAAGAAGACTGCTGCAGTTAATTTCTTCCCTATAAATTCTCTACATCATGTTAATGTTTACTTCGGGTCATTGTGTGACTTTTTTGGGAATCCATTCTTAGCAATTCTTTTTATAAGTAATTCGAGATCCTGCACACTTATATTCATAAACATTTCTGAAATCACCAATTTACATATTAAGGTTTCAAGAGTTAGAACATCATTATTTTGTTTTTTATCAACTACCGCCCTATCATTAGCAGGGCACCCAGTATAGGGTAGTAGGGCTTGCATATTCAATGAAGATACGATGTAAAAAAAATTGACGGAAGTTTTGAGGTTGATACGGGTGTATTTAAAAGCAAAGATACATTCAGATTTTCTAGGATCTACAAGTACCGATGTTTTATTAACTAATTTAATTGTTAATTGTACATCTAATTTTGTATTGGGGGTCATCGTGATATATGCATATGCATACATACTGTACAATAAAAACTTGAATAAACATTATAAGAGATAAGAAAAATTTTTCCCTGTGATAATAGCTACAAAGACTCTATCGTAATACATTTTTCTTTAATGAGGACAAAAACCACATTCAAATATTTTAGGGGCGAGGCAAAAAGCATCGATGCAAGATGCATAACCGCAACCCAAATGAGGATTCAAATACATTTCATCATATCAACAAAAATGAGATAAAAGTAATCTGGGAGCATAACACTTATTTTTGAAAGAGGCAAAGTGATTCCAAACTGGATGCATCGCATTATCTTCAACAAGATTTGGCAGACATACAGCAAAACCAGAAACAAAACGTCATATTTTCTGACGTCGCTAAACATTTTGTGGCCATAACAGCTCTTTACTGTTCAGTAGGCACACATGCAGGTTTCATTCACTTTTTCCAGATGTCGATCATGGACAAGGTTAGTTCGTTACCTAGCTAGATAAACCAGTTCTTTATTGATATTTAGCACATCGCGGGCATACAATGATATTACATTATCGACCTCAACTTTTTAGGATGGTTTTGAGCTTCATATTCGCCCTTAAGAAATTATGTAAGCCAGGTTAATAGTTGTTTAAAAACGTCACTCAAACGTTAGAAGGTCTTTTCTACAAGCTAGCTAGTCTGGGGATCAGTAAACCTCTCTTGTACATTCTTTATAATATGCTAACCAACAGACAGTTCATCGTGAAAAATGGTGATGTGACTTCTGTTGGAATATTTCAAATTAAAAATGGTCTTCAGCAAGGCGCGGTCAATTCGCCGATCCTATTCAACATTTATACAAGCGACTTGATAGGTTCACTTCCCCATATTATTGCGTACGCAGACGACTTGATAGCGTACAGAACAGGTCCAAAAATCGAGGTCATTAATAGTCTCTTACAGCGTGACTTCGATAAGACAAGACGATTTTGCGATGACTGGAAGTTGAAAATCAACTTTCAGAAGTCGGAAACCATTCTTTTTAGGACGCCGTTGTCTGGAGCCTCTAGGGATACCAGAAAAAATTGGCGAAAGTTCTCGATCATTGGACAACACGGACAGCCTCTTGCCTGTTGAACTGTAGTCAGATACCTCGGGATTTGGCTAGATCAGTTTCTGTATTTTAACAAAAATGTAGATGTTGCTCTGGCCAGAGCTAAAGGCGCTTTTGCCCTCACAAAGAGACTGTTTTATAGCAGCCAACTCGATGCGAGGGTAAAGATAATCTGCTACATGGCCCTTATCAGGCCCATGCTGGTATTTGGGTGTCCCGTGTGGTTCAATGTACGAGCAAGCTTAATGGAAAAGATTCGGGTGTTTGAGAGGGCTTGCCTTAGGGCTTGTCTTCGTTTGTACAGAACACCAGAGTCGGAGTACAAAAATTTTTATCCTAACGAGGTCCTTTACAACAGGGCGAAGCTAATACGAGTGGTCAACTTCGTAATTAAGCTGACTCGAAGGCACATTGCAAGAGCAATGGCCTCGACGAATAACCTGATATCCGGGGCTTACTACCCCAATTACCTTTATCACGAGAGTGTGCGCTCCAACGGCTTCGTTCCACCGGAAGCATTCCTCTACTTTGATCAGATAGGGTTGATCCAGGATAGATCAGCGATCCCGTTAATCTTCCATGTCGCTCGGACAGCTGGGGACAGGCGACTCAACTACAACAGAGACGTCGCACACGGCAGTGTGGATCGTCTCAGGTTCAGTAGGGCGGTGGGGAATCGCGATAAGAGGGATGTCGTTCGGCAGCACCAGCATTTCTGGTGGTTGAATGATGGAGAAGATGTTTCGTCATCGTTTCCGTCAATTACGGACCAGCCTCACTAATGAGGCAGAGCTGACCAATCTATTTGCTCTGTAAATAGCGATGGCCAGCTTACATAGGTTTAGGCTAGCATTTAAGTAATATATATATATATTAGTATATACAAAGGTATATACTAATGTATGTATATAATTGTATATAATGTCTATTTGTGTGTATGTACGTATTGTATGTAGGTTAGGTAGATTAAGGTTTATTTTAAGTTAGATATTAAGTTTTGATAAAAAGTAAAAAATAATGTCCATATGCTAAGTTTTTTGATAGCAATTTTTTCTTAGCCTTAAGTATAGAAAATAAGTTATCATAAATACAATGTGAATTAAGTCGAAAGACATAGAAATACGAATTTAGAGTAGCTTAGAGTGCCTGTGTAGGGCCAGTAAGTTAGTATAAGATTGTTTAGTAATTTTAAGCTAGCATTTAAGCATTTTCTGTTAGAATGTAAGACGTAATGATAAGTGAAATAAAATGCATTTAAAACTAAAACTAAAACTAACGTCACTCAAAAGCGGCGTATTGTCTTCCCGCAAGGCCAGAAAACCAGACACTTTGTTTAATGCATATAACGTTCGCTGGGTTTGTAAGTTCATAAGAACCTGTGTAATCACTTAAATAGTAAAAATCAATTTTATTGACACATTAGAAAAGATTCTGTCATTGAATATATATAAAATACAATGCCATACCCTAATAATACAAATCAGATAACGACAAAACGAAAATGCAAAAAGAAAGCTGGACATGTTTTGACCATAGAATCTTTTGACTTCTATTTCAAACCATCCTCCCTGCTAGTTCAATTAATGAATTTCCATCTATAGTATCTTGGACGAGACAAAAATTTACGGAAAAACAAAGGAAAACAAAATTTCTTGATTATGAGGTCGTACACTAAGGAATGGTAGAGCGGAAATATTACATGTAGCGTCGCACTGCAAGACGAAGACTAGGTTTGTGAAGTGTGAAAAGAAAAAAATAAATCAAAGATATCTGATCTCCCAATTATGACTAAAACAGCTTTTAAGTGATTTATGCAGGAACTTAAGGTACGCCTAGAGCACCTGAAGGTGCACCTGACGTGCTGACTATCCTGTGTTACTACATTAGATGCAAGAGCATGCTACGCGTGCCACCCACAAGCATTTGCCGGGGCTAACGTACTTTGGTCTTAATGCGAACGCACAAGGCGGAAGGAACTTTAAATATTGCTGCTTTTTATGTACGAGTAAGTTCACAGGTTAGCATCGAACGAAGTGCCTCACTGTCTAAGTTAGCCAAAGACCAATCGTATAGTGTACTTTTGATAAGCTATTGGAATACAGTATATACAACACAAAATGAGGCACAAACTATATAACACTGTAAGAAGTTATCGACTCAAGTCTATACAAGGGGGTAGGCCCATCGCCCCCCATACACTGTCCCTACCAGGATCTACAATCATTTGACACACATATATAACTTGTACGAGTATAGCATTGATAAATGCAATCTCAGTACCGAGAAAACCATTCCAAACGAAATATTGAAATTGGAGAATTTTTTTCAAAAGTATTCCTGAGTATTCTTTCTGACCTCGCTCTATAAATCGTTTAACAAAAGGATAAGTTCATTAAACCAATGATAGACAGAACTATACTTTGGTATCAACGCAGTGACACACATTTTCAAGGCATATATTGACGCAGGTCGTCAACTCAAAAAAAGACTTCTATTGAGAAAAAAAAAACTTTTCTACAGTCAGTTCATTTACAAACATAACTTGCAGGTCATGACACTGAACACGTTGATCAAAAAACCTTCTGGTAAAAACAATCACATAGCTTTTATACGTTTGTATTGGAATAAAGAAATTCGTACTGTAAACACCAGGAACCCAGATATCGTTGCTTTTGAGCAGAGAGTCGCTGTGCAGATTGTAAAAGGTGGGCCATCTGTTGGCATCTTTTTAAAGATATAAAAAAGCATTGGTTCATATTTTTTAACGATTGTTGCTTTATTAAAAAGGTAAAACTTCTTTAATTGTGGAATATTATTTCAGTTCCAATTTTTCAAAACATTTTTGATGATTTCCGCCGCCATTTCACGAAAGGCCTGATCAGTATTGTTCTTGAATACGTTAATCGTTGGTGGATTGTTTGCAGAGCATCGGTTTTTAATGGCACCTCACAAAAAAAAGTTAAACGCCGTTGAATCGCAGTTCGCTGGTTACCAAGTAACATGCCCAAAACGACTAATTACATGATTATTGAACTTTGGGTGCAATAAATCGATTGTTGGACGGCTTGTTCGGAACGTAGCTGGAACGATAGCTCGACCATGTCCAAATCCCCATTTTCTGGCCATAAAAAATTGGGTCTTATGCTTCTTTTGACTGAAACGTTTTTTCAATTATCATCTTGGAAGAAAATAGGTCAATAATGCTGCCAATCCAGAAACCAAACATAACAGTCACACGTTCAGGATGCATTGGCCCAAATATGGCAATTTTGCTTGTTTACGTAGCCGCCGAGATAGAAATGCACCTCAACTGAAAAGATGATTGTTTTAGTTAAATTGTCGTCAATTTCGAGTTGCTCTAAAGTCCAAACAGAGAAGGGATAACGAAGCACGAGGTAATTTTTGTTCATTTCTTAAGTCAATTCTACCTTGCAAGCGGATAATCTAAAATCTCTTGGTGTACACTTTCAGTATCAGCTGGAACATTCTCCGTAAAGCGGACAGGACGACAAGGGAATATGTTCCGTTATCAATCAGCAAACCAATCTCACGAACCTTCTTCACAAATTTGCAAACTGTTGCGTTATTTTGACCGAAATTTCTTTTAAAAATGTGCATTGTTCAGGGAACAAGTAATTTTGCATTGCTTCTCAAAGTTGTTCAAGCGTACATAAATTCATTTTACACCGCGAAAATATAATATTGAGTTTCTGTGAGCTTGACCATAAACAAGCTGTCATTTTCAAAATAACAAATAATTCAAAAAGATACCAACAAATGGCTCACTGTTTATATACCGTATCAGACACACAAGAAATACCATCTCCTGATTTTTGAAAATACTTCATTATAGCTATGATTTAAAATTATAAGTGGGCTAAAATGCTTGAAACTGCGTTCATTAATTATTAATGAATAAACCTCATTTCAATCAGACAATGATTCGTTAGCGAAGTACAATCATGTGTTAATGTAATGAAAAAAGTGAAGTAAAAGATACAACTTTTGCTTAAGTTTTTTTATCTGAGGTATATAAGGGAAGAATAAGAAAGTGATTAACATTTCGTATATGCAACGTGAGCCTTGATTACCTCTTGCATTTCGCATCGCATAGATTTGTTTAAACTTTGACATATACGTACTCGTATAGGTACTTGTTTTGTCATTTTTCCAGGTTTCCTTCATTTCTGTCTCAAATTGTTCTTTCCTTTTTGTGTTACTTTTCACAAAATCACAGCTAATGTGATCACACCCTTAAAGTTTTTAATGAACTGTAGCTTCTATTTTACTTGTCAATGAGCACGTTCCACATTATAGGCAAGAGTTAGTTAAACGTTTGATTGGTTGGGATCCCAGAAATTGACTGCAAATCTGGGTGACATTTCATGAGGTAGTGGACTGAATTTTATGGCAAAATGTAGTCAGATGATGGAACATCAAAAATCAGCTGACTTCCGTTGTGCTTCATGATTCGTTGTTTTTTTCATGAAAATAAAAATTTTGGGAGAGTGAATTATGAATTGAATGAACCCGAGGAAATCATGCCAACAAATGCCTCCGTTTATTTATTAACTTTTTGTTTTTGGTAAATTAAATAGGTTGTATGTGTTTCGTTACAAAAAAATTAAATACAAGGCCAATTTCTTTCAAATTAAAATAAGGATGCCGCGTTGTCCATCTCGGCTTGCACTTCCACTATCAGGCTCACTTTCAGTGTTATTTTTATCGTCTGGATTGGAACCTTCTCAAATAAACTCTTCACTGTTTTCGTCTTCGAATACGAATATGTGAATGTAGTTGTATAATACTTAACAAGCCATACTGCGTCGATATATTTATGGATAGGAAATCTTTTTTCCAGCAATGCAAGTTTTGTAAAATAGAAGAATTGTTTGCAACAAAAAATCATAATTTTTGTGGCCACAATGACACTTTAAGCATCCGGTAGTGTAAAACACTCAATTTCGATACAAGTACTTTCGTAGTGTGTTCACTTGTCGGTGTCGGTACGGAATCGGTGGCCTCAAAGAATTTTACGTCTTTATAATTGCTAAATCGCAATTACTAATATGGTGCAAAAATGTGTGTGTACATTTTTGCTGCTTAATACTTTGATGCCAGTAAGAGAACGAATTGCAAGGAGTACTGAAAATATGAAAATATGATGCATCCGTGACACTGACCGAAATCAATCCAGCATCTCTCAAACAACAATGTCGCAAATTTTGCGAAAGGATTTTGGCCATCAGTGACTCAAGAACTGAAACCAGATGACCATTTGAAGTTTCGAATATTCTGAAATTTTATATTTTGCGATTTTCTTCGATAAGCGCACAATTTTTATTTTAAATTCCGGTAATCCCTGCTAAAATATAACCGGGGTTAAGTCATTCAAATGGCACAACTGTCATCTATGTCGACGCTGAGTTTAGGTGTCATCTGTCAGTTTGTAGCCAAAGATTAGATTAGTTTGTGTGCTATCGGCGAATCTTGCTACATAAAAAAACACTGTGGTGCTGGCAGCCCTGTGTAGGTCATGGCCTAGCTTCTTGACACTCATTTGTGTTGCTCATGTTGTCATTTTTGCCACATCTGAGCGGGGCCTACGGTTAATCGCCGAATCCGAACGGTAACTACTCCTTAGAAGCTTTCTCATATCCAATTTTACTTTCGGGAGTTTGCCATTGCCCGCCGAAAGGGTGATGACGAAAAATTGTTGGCGATGCCGGCGATCGAACCACGGACCCTCTCCGTGATAGTCCAACCATCGCGCCATCGCCACCACCTGCATTCCTTTTAAAATTTTATGTTCCAAACCAAAATTCTGTACAGACGCGTTGAAAATGTCGAAGAATTCGGCAATATCGATAAGAATAGCATTGGAGTGAAACGGAGTGTTGAAAGAGGACCTCGAAGTCGTCGAAAACTTGGCTCATCTGAGATGGCTTGCAACAGTTTTTTTCGATATTTGTGTTGTTCTTCACTCGGAACTTCGCTCTGTGGTTCGAACAGTGAATAAGTAATATAATTTAAGCGTTATTCATAACGTTTGGGAGAGATTGTTCGCCGAAAAAGGACAGAATTGTGGCGAAGCAACTCTTGGATTTTGCACAACGATAATGCACCATCTCGTGAATCCATCCTTGTAGGCGACTGTTTGACCAAATCGTTACAGGCAAGCACCGTATTCTACAGATATGGCACCCTCTGTCTTTTTCTTGTACTCGAATTATCACTTCATGGGACCCGTTTTGAGTCGTTTTAAAACATAAAAGACAATCCGCTGAGCGAACTGAAAGCGATCCCGAAACATAAAAAACTTTTTTATGACTAGATTGTTCGTTGGAAAAAGTTTACAGCTTCAAATAGAGCCTATTTTGAAGGAGACAAAATAAGTTTTGATGATGAGTGGATTTGCATTGTATTTTTTTGTTGACTCAGTCCCGATTATATTTGGCAGAATGTAAGTTAAACCTTTGCCGATATTTATGGCTGAAGTTTTATACATGGATACTAAAATTAAAACTAAACTGAACTGGATAGAAAAATTAAAATTTAACTCTTTTTAATTCGTTACAAATATTTCAATGGGCATTTGTGCAGATAATGACCATTGAAATGACAACCATATCCGCTACTTCAAGGTTTTCTGAAATGTCAGGGTGGAAACTTGTTGTGTCTAATACGGTATGTGTAACATAAGGCTTAGGTACTTTCGTTAACAAAAGACGAAGAAAATGATACATGTATGTATGTCGAAAAAATAACAATAACAGTTTTAAGCAAAAATATGCCAAAAAGAGCTTACATCAGTATGCCCGTCATATTTCAAATTAGATTAGTGCAAATATGGTACAATATCGACTTCCTTTGATCTTTGAATGAAAGATAATGCTGACCTTTTTTCAGAGTGTTAGAATTTCAATAAACTATGTAAATCTGAAACTATAATGATTGGTCGTGCAAAAGAAACCCACTACTGCTAAGTGATAAACGCTTTGTGGTTATGACGAAAGACGAGAAATCAATCAAATTTCATAAAGATCTTTAGAAATTTCAGGATATTCGAAAGATACAGCTATTAAAAATTACGTGTTTTTATCACACACATTCACAGAATTTTTTTGGAAATATACCCATAATATACACTCAGCGAAATTCAATTAAACGTAACTTCGTGTATGCTGAAAATTTGGCAAAATAACGCCACCTTTCGAACTAGATTGAAAACAAAAACGCAACTGTAATCGATTTTCAATTAACAATTTCTACAAGCCGAAAACAATAACACAAATTTTGCCCGGAAGTAATCGACTGTTTTGGGAAAATTAAAGTCAAAGACAACGTTAAAGAATTAGTATAAAGACGATAGGATGCTCTTTGTAAAGGATCCCCTGTCATGAACCGAAGAATGAAAAAATGCGATCATTTCAGATCAAAAAAATTCAATCTAGTTAGGATTTTTTTGTTTTTAATTTCCGACTCGACAATTGCGAGATACAACGCTTCGACCGGAAAGATCTTTTGTACCAATTTGCCAGAACTGTTATTAGGTTAGTAGATTTTGTACCTTCCGAATGAAGTTAGTAACTCTACCAGCAGCGGAATCCCTAAGTTCAGCGGTGTGAAGTTGTTCCCTGAAAAAGGTATCACACAGAATGTATTCAGCTGTTTCGTTTTCCTCAAGACAAAGTCGGCACTCCAGAGTGTCGACTATTCTTATTTTGTAGAGGTGATATCTTGAATCGTGATGTAATGTAAGGTACCCTAATAGGTTTCTGATATCGTGCCGACTTAAATTTAGACATCCATTGGCATTTTTATTGAAGGGGTGGACGACTCGTTTGGCCTGTATTAGACCTGGAGTATCCTCCCAATATGAAATGGACTTCGTGTGCTCCCAAATGTTTATAGCTGCACTTTTGGGGATGCAGCAAAAGGGCTCATGTCCGTTAAAGTTCGTTGGCCTTTTCATTACCATCAATTCCCTCATGCCCAGGAACCCACCATAGTTTGGTCTTATTCCTCGAGCTCAGTTTTTGGATGGTTTTAAGGCAGTGCATGACTGATTTGGAGTCAAAAATGTGCGAGCTAGGCGCATTTATAGCTGTTTGACTATCCGTGAATATATGGATGTTTGCGCCTTTGATACCAGAGTTATACGAGTAAATGAGATTAGCGTGTAGCTCAGCTTGGAATACACAAGGACTCTTTTCCATACCAATTGATATGTTTGTGTTTGGTCCGTGTATACCAGCTCCCACTCCCGTTTCCATTTTAGAACTATCCGTATATCAATTTATGCCGTTTTGGCTGTTTGGTGGGTTATTCCCGACGCATGCTTCTACGCTGAGAATCTCAATGGAGAATCCTTTGTTGAAGCATAATGTTTTTTGAAAGCGGCCTGTCAACGCGCAAATCAAGTCAAGTTTTCGTATTTCCACAAACAAGATTTTTAATTCCGGGCGGTCGCAAAGATCTAGCTCTTTGTTTTGTAACATACTTGCTGAAATACGTAAAGCCTCTTTATTGATAAAAAAAAGTGTAGGGGCGTTAGTCATATCATTGCTTCTACAGCAGCTGTGGGGCAGATCCGAAAGGCTCCGAAAATGTTCGGACTTTTAAGTTTTAAGATAGCGGTTTTTTGCGTGGCTTTGGTCCACCATACTACAGAAGCATATTTAAGATAGGCCTGACCATCATTGTATCGATCCAATGAGTGAACTTTGGAGAGATCCCCCATGTCCTGAAATAGATGTGACGACAGGACCACAACTCGTTAGTAGCTTTAGTTATCTTATTGTTTAAAATAGAGTTCCAATTCAGCCTTTTTTCAAGGATTACTCCCAGTTGTTTTGCGTCATTGGAGTACTCAACGATCGTGTCGTTAAATGAAACTGAACCTTAGTTTCTTCTTATAGTGAAGGGAGCTATGATAGCCTTGTTTGGAATAATGGAGACGTTCTCCATTGTGCATCAGTCTAGGACTATCTTAAACGTATTTTGCTTGGTTTGGGTTAAATGGTTTTAATTACTCCTGATATTAAGATACCTGGTCTGGGCTGGCTTTAGATATTACAGCAGAACTCCAATATGAAAAGAATTACAAAAATAACATAACCCTTTTGGATGCAATTTTTTTAGAACATTAGCCACGAGCAGATACAATTTTCCACCACGATAACTCGGTCGTGATCGTTTTCGAAAGAAGGAAATCAAATTTTTAGAGTGACCGTCATGGTTTCCGATCTTAAATTAAATTAAGAACATATGGGGAAATCTGTTCACTTGTGTTTACAGCGTTGGGAAGGTGGAAGAGGTAGAGCTATTACTTATAAATGAACTCAGACCCCACTTTTGATGTTTTTAAAGTGATTGATTTGATACCGAATCGCATTTTTGAAACTATAAATAAGCCTGAAGGCTACACTCACTATTAATTTAGTCTGATTCACATTTTGCCATACAACCTTGTGGTTGTAAAAAACTGTCTTGAATTGAACTTCGCAGTATAAATTTGTTATTTGTTTTCATATTTATTTAATAATTTACTAGTTTGCGTAGTATTGAATAATAAAATAATTTGTACACTGAAGCAATAAAATTCATTTTCTTTTTTCACATTATTTAAAAAATGAAAAACTTTTTGCTTTGAATTGAATTTCAATGTGTGGAATTGCAACAACCAATAGATGAAGTGCGAGATCGGAAAATGGGTAAATTCCTTTAGTAGGTAGTAAGTAGGTATTTTAAAGATTTCGCGGAAAAAGGACTTTATATTTTTTATTTAGTCAAAAATTCCAGCGAAATACCACTCATTCGATAGCCACACACAAAAAGATAATGGCAAATTTTAAGGAAGGCGAAGCTAGCGAATGCGTAAAAATAAGAAATGGAACCATGCAATCAGTCTGTAATACACATCCCCAAAATGTGGGCGACAACCGGAAATTTATGGTTTAGATTACGTTCGAATTTGTTGAATTAAATTATGAGAGGCACTCGAATGTCACACCAGTGAAGCAAGGTCTTTCTTGTTTTACGAGGGCGGGTCAATAAGTCCGTGACTTTTTGAATTTCTGACCTCTTTACTGAAACAGCAACACTGCTCCTGTCAACAGGCATCTGTCAGTTGACTCCTGTCAAAATTTAAACTTGCTGCGTCAGTTAGTTTGTGTTTGACAGCTGTTTTTATCAGACTACTCACTAATTTGAGGAGAAAATGGAAAAAAGTGAATTTCGTGTGCTTATTAAGCATTATTTCTTGCGAAAAAAAACCATTACCGAGACCAAGGCTAAGCTTGATAAATACTATGGGGACTCTGCACCATCAATTTCAATGGTAAAAAAGTGGGTTAATGAATTTCGTTGTGGCCGTACAAGCACTGAAGATGCCGAACGTCCTGGACGCCCAGTTGAGGTCTCTACACCCGAAACAATCGAAAAAATTCACGATATGGTGTTGGCCGACCGAAGATTGAAAGTGCGAGAGATTGTGGAAGCCGTAGGGATCTCGCATGGCTCAGTGGTTTCAATTTTGAATGATCACTTGGGCATGAGAAAGCTTTCCGCAAGATGGGTGCCGCGTTTGCTCACAGTCGACCACAAACACATGTGCAGTTGCCATGGCAAAAATCCATGAATTGGGCTATGAATTGCTCCCTCATCCACCCTATTCTCCAGATTTGGCTCCGAGCGACTACTTCTTGTTCCCAAACCTGAAGAAATGGCTTGGTGGAAAAAGATTTGACTCCAATGATGAAGTCATCTCGCAAACAAAGGCCTATTTTGAGGACCTCGACAAATCATTTTTTTTGGAAGGGATAAAAAAATTGGAGAAGCGTTGGACAAAGTGTATAGAGCTCAAGGGAGACTACGTTGAAAAATAAAATTATTTTTTTATCAAAAAATCTTTGTTTTAATCCAAAAGTCACGGACTTATTGACCCGCCCTCGTACTACAATACATAAAGGCAAAAATGACACACAACAACTACCGATCGGTAAAACTAATGTCGCATGTTATAAAAAAAAAATATATGAGTGAGTTCTAGACAGTCGACAAAGCATTTTGTATTATTAAACCCTATGGCGCTTACACGCCTTTGTAGGAGGCAGAAGTTTACGGATATTTAACTAGTGTTTTTATAAAACAGTTTTGTTTTCTGCAGAATATCGTAATGTTTGAAACATTTTGATTTGTGCCTAAATTTAATAAAATTTTGAAATGAATATCTTTTTAATTTTAAGATGAATAATAACTCTAATTTGCACAAAATTCAAAATGTTGCACAATATTTGTTGGTTCTTTAGGTAGTTAATTTATTGGCCAGAACACTGTAATAGAAATGTAATCTCTATATTCTCTGTAATCTGATAGTTCAAAAAAGCGGTTGCAGTTCGAATACTCCAGGTTGAGCAATATCTCATAAAAGTTGATTTACACTGTGTAGATACTCTAAAATTCAGCTCATTATTTCATTATATTTGCGATATTTGGATATAGGTTGCTGCTGCTAACCCCAAGCAAGTATATCGTATTTAAGCTTACACTCATTAAAGCGTAGTACACAAGATTTAAGACGAGCACTGGGTGGCAGTACTTTAAATGGCAAGTAAAGCCATTCGCTTGTCAGTTTGTTCATCCCAAAAAAAATGGCTATCGATTAAAATCACAAGATATAGTATTTATAAGGTCAATCCTTTAAATTAGAGAATTGGGACAGGTTTCATTTTTCATGTACAGTGAATGCTGCGTAGATTTAAAACTTAAAGCTTTGTTTTCAATCTATAAACAACCGAGCCGTTATAGTGGCATCGTTTCACTATAGCGTGAGAATTCTTGCATTATACCTATAGTTGTTGCCATCTCGAGGGATCTGTGACGTACAATATATACTGTAACATTAGCAAAAAACAAGGGAAATACTTTTCGTTTAACTCGAAGCAGTTCACTGATATAGAATATAAAGAGAATTGATTCTAATTTCGATATACGGGTGCCTGCCTGTTTGTCTCGGAGAAAACATTTGGGATCATATTGTTCTTCTTCAAGCCGAACATTCTTGGAATATGTAATCCACTGTTGTAGATTCTTTTTAACATGCTGACCAATTCATCGTGAAAAATGGGAATGTGACTTTGACATCTACACAAACAATCTTGTGAGATCACTTCACTTTACCATGTCATATGCATATGCAGACGAATCGATCGCGCAGAGATCAAGTCCAAAGATGATACGAGTATACCCCTGCAAAGCAACTTTCATATGAGTGAGATTGGACGATGACATCAATTTATAAATCAACTTTCAAAAGTGGGACATGTAAGAATGCCATTTTTGGCTGAAGCCTCTATGAAAACCAGTAAAAAGTGGCGAATTTTCCTATTATGAAACAACATGGGCAACCCCTTTGCTTGTCGGAATGTAAGATATCTTCGAATCTCGATAGTGGATACCTTGTATGTAGGGTTTTTCTTTACCATTATGTACGATTAGATATAAGATTAGTTAAGTTAATTTTTAAGTATTTCTAATGTCCAGGATTAGAAATTAAGTGCTTATGTCTAAAGAAATTAAGATAAAGATGCACAACAAAAGTATGGGGTTGCTAAAATAGAACGAAAACCCTAAAACTACTTTTAAAACCTAGAAGTTTGTTGAAAATATCAGCTTGTTTCGCCGTGTTCAACAAAGATAGTTGCAAAATCTGGTTCAAAAAGCAATAGATGTTCGCGTTTCAGTAGTGTTTTCTTTTCCAGACAAGTCGATGTTACAGTCTTTTTTACTTCTCAAGCCGCTTTTATCCTTCTTCGTTGTGATGCTTTAAATTTATATGCGTGACCAGCAGTGCAATAAAATTAAAATTCTGAAAAACGAGAAGCAAGAATAAGGTCGACCTACTCTCCTATTCAAATAATAAAAATTTTCAATACAAACTATTTTTAAATAAAACGAAAGGAAATAGAGTATACCTTCCACAGAAATAATGGGATTGCCTGGTACAATGTCGCCCACAAATTGAGCTTTGAAAGTAATTACAACTCAAATTTTATGAGGGGTTTGAAAAAGTATACGAAGCTGCAGGATTTTCTAAAAAATCACTCAAATAAAAAAAAGTGTTAAAGCGACTTCTATAGTCAAAAAAATTATCAACTTGAGCCGCAAAAGTAATGAACGAGTACTCGTAAAACAGATAAAGGGACTGTATTAATTTTTCAAAAATTCTTAACGACACCATGTTTTGAACACGATTTCGACAACTTTTTGTCCAAGTGTAATTGGCAGTACAATTTTGAGGCACTTTTTCCATCATTTGATAGAGGGCGTCACTATCAATTAGCAGGCTAGAATAGCTTTCGTTCTATCAGTACACACAAACAACTTAAGATAGCCCTTCAAAAAGTAATTGAGTGGCATTAAATTGCAAAATCTCGATGACTAATTCACTTGTTCATTTCGGAATCCAGGCCTCTAAGTCAATGGAATGCTGGGGCCACAAATCCGAATTAATATCGTCGAAACGTTGCAAAAACATGATCACTGTGGGTATAATTGAGTCTAACTATTGGATTTGCCTTAACCCAGAAACGGAAATACGGTGAAAAGTTACAGAAATTTATTCATAAAATTGAAAATACAAATTTATTCTTGATAATCAATATTGTCCCCTTTAAAGAACTCTCTATTATCTAAAGCGCACTTATGCTAGCGCTTGATTGGTATAACAATCAGAGTCGTCTTCGAAATATGTTTTTTCTCCTTTCGGTTACTTGAGTAAGAATTTGGTAGCCGTTGGATGGTATTCATAGTGTCCTTGGTCAAAAACTCACTAATAACGATGGTATTGTGCGACAGTTCGTTATCGTGCTACAAAATCAATCAGTTGTTTGCTCACAAATCCATCTCATAAAGACCAATTTGAGAACCTATTTGACCGCTGTAATCCATGAAACTGTGAGCCTCCTTTTTCGGTTCAAAAATATGACGTTCGGTTATAACTCACCATGTCTTTCGCGATGTCAATGCAGTCTTTTTATGCATGAAATTCAGGCCTTTCAACACCAACTTTGCAGTGACAGGTCTGAAACCGAAATTTTTAACCAAAAAACTTGAAGGGATCCATAAGCAATGTTAAAGTGTCCTCTGACAGTTTTCTGTTGGTGAATTTGTGTTATTCGGCCAACATTTCTTTGATTTTATTTATGTTTTCGTTTTTGAGATGTCGTTGGCCTTTCACTGCGTTCGTCATTCTCAAGGGGATTACGATTGCTTTGAAAGTGATTTTGTATCGTTTCTGAAAAACTCCTCCAATATCCAAGTCTTCGCACCATTGAACCCGTTTTTAACATGCAATTTGATGCAAACTCGTCGCTGCCAAGTATATTTAATTTTTAAAATCGTAAAAAGTCACACTGAGGCAGAGGTACTCTCGACAGCGTTGCTTTTACAAATGTCAAGCTATGGCGCTAAAATTGAAGGAACGGGAAAAAAACTCAAATCAGATAATTTAAAGCGTCGAAAGGTGATCATTCCTGAAACTTTTTGATCAAGGTAGTATGCTTGTTCACAAGCTCATTTAGTCAAAAGTAAATTTTGTCACTGAACACGACTTATAGACAATTACAAGGGACGACTTTAAGCCGGCTTTAGTTATTGCATTAGCTTGATCTTATACGTATGTAGGTTAAAAAATGGTCGCTCAATTTTCCACATGATGGACAAATAAAGGCCAAACTGTTGCGATCGAATCAAAATTCACAAGTCCGATTCTCTCACCACAATGTCACTAACAGTGGCTACAATTTCGTCTGAAGACACAAAAATCACATAATCATTTGTATCTCCACGAATTTAAGTTGGTTGCGCCAGTATCAGGTTATTCATGATGATTTGCTCAAAAATGCCAAAGAACTGTCAAAAATGACAGTACGATTTGAAGGTTATCGCTATTGCAAGATCTATCAAAAAGATAAAACCTTCTCCTACGCACTCTCATGTACAGATACATACATATGTTCATATGCAAACGTAACATATTTCAACAATTTATTAAAGTCGAAGAAAAAGGACATAGATAATATGATAATTCGAACAGTACAGGACGAACAAATTGTAAAAAATAAAATAATCTTTTTGTTTCAAATTAGATTAGTGCGAATACAATATCGACTCTCATCGAGCTTTAAATGGAAGAAAGTCATCATCGCTAGAACACTCAAATACATCCCTTACAACCGTTCCAAACTTCCTTTTAGTGTTCAAATTTCAGTTAACCATAAAAATATGACACAAAATGGTTGGTTGGTTGTGCAAATGGAGCCCACTACCGATGAGTGATTCATATTTCATCAATCGCACTCAATACAGATTACAGATCTTTAAAAACTTCAGTAAAGAAGAAACGAACAATAGAAATGAAAATTTTTGAAAAATAAATTTTAATTGACGTTGTCAAAATGTGTTACTCTATTTATATGACCCTAACACAGAGTCATTGTAGCATTTAATTGAAGAAACCCAATGAGCCATGGTGTTCCAATTGGACTACACGGAAGAGGGTGATGTTGCCGAGTTAATATCAATAATCAGCTGTTTTTTTTTTGTGTTTTTTTTTTCCCATTTTCGAACCATGTCAACTAATTTGAATTGTATCGATCTTCCGCCATTTTCGTTACTAGTTTAATACGAGTATGTAAAGAGAAAAACACTTTTATAATGGTTAAAGTAGAAAATCAGGGCTCTTCCAGTCTCATATGAGACATACTATGGCAACACTGATGTCGAAGATGATTGTGCTATTGGTGTTTGGTTTAGGGTTTGAGTTTGAGTTTCATTTGGGGTGGGTTGAGGAATGAAATTGACGACAGCGGTAGATGGTAGATGGTGGATGGTGAACATTTAGTGATGGTGGTGGTAGTGGTGGTTTTTACCCCACAAAATAGAAAGAGGGTGGAAGTGAAATTGTATGGCGAGAAGAATCACATACATATGTGCAAACCATACATACATGTGTATGTATGTACTCTACACACGGAATACAAGCACTATATTAGTAGACTAGCGATATCCCGGTGAAACGACTGTAGGACTGTAGGAAAAAATCAATAAAAACGCCATTACCCGAGCTGACTAAGGGAAAAAACAGAAAATCTACCGAAAAATGTCCTCCAGTCTGGTTGAACTGCACCGAACTTGATCACTTTTTGGTTAGACAAACGAGGAAAGGGGGGAAAAAACAAAAAAAAAACGTCCGTGATCATACTCCGACTAAATACTAAATAGGATGTAGAAGCAGTGTGGAGGCCATGGGATTAACAGACATATTTGAATTTGAAAACAAAAATTCAAAATGCAAAGTGGAAAGACTTACCTGTGGGTGCATTCTGATTGAAATGATTACCGTTGGTCTGATATCGTTGGGCAGCAGCATGATTGTCGTTGGCGTTGCCATTAACTCCCGGTGTGGTAAATGCGCCCGGTGTTTGTGCATCGTGTCCAAATTTTGCCGCAAACTGATGGATGCCCGAGAATGGACCCCCGAACGCGGAAAAATTCATCATTTCCTTGTTTATTGGGATGTAAACCAAAAAAACAACAAAAAAATCAACAAACCGACAAAACCGAAAAAATAAACACCAATGTCTCCTCACTTCTTTCGTTTGGATATTATTATTTAAATGGTGTAGTAGAAGTAGAAGTAGAAGTAGAAGTAGAAGTAAAAGTACAAGTATCCCGGTTGTAGCGAACGTATAGAGTTGAGTCTATTCTTTGTGTTACGACGGTTACCACCCCTTCAATAGTACTAAACGCAAGCAGGAGCAATAGCGGAGCAGTACTCACTCTCACTCAAAAATCACCCGCACCGCGTCGCACTAGTACTCAAATCAAGACTTTGGGTCTCCGGCTTTGGCTCCGGTTCACTCACGATGTACTCACGTTACAAAAGTACTACTCCCCTCTGCAATTGTGTGATGCGTGATGTGTGATGTGAGATGTGACCAACAAGGAAGGACGGTAACAGCAAAACCACCCGGATGGCTGCTGCTGCTGCTGATGTTGATGATGTTGATGTTGATGACGACCAGGATGGTACCCAAAGCACGGCACTGAAGAAGAAGACGACGAAGAAGAAGTAGTAGAAGAACTCACAAAAACCAAGGCGAAGAGGAAGAATACAAGAACTGTGGTAATGGCCGTGTGTTTAGAGAGGTCTCTTGATTTTGTCGCCGCACTACCCGCGCGACAGCACTATACTAACGGGAAAATAGCGGATGACGTGATGAGGGTTGAAATTATAATTTTCCTCCTTTTGCTGTGCTCTCTGTTCTTTTTTCGTTATTCGGGTTTTATCGTTTTTCTTCTTGTTGGGTGTTGTTGTTGTTTTTTTTTTTTTTTCCTTCTTCCTTTTCTATTCTATTCAATAGTGTTGTATTGGCCCTAATGTACGTTTGAGATTTTTCCTCATGTTTTTCTCTCTATTTTCCCGTGGGGAAGTTTGTATGCGTTTATTTTCCGCCTCGCTATATGAGCCTATGATTGTTTTCATCTGTGTTAGTGAGTGAGTTTAGGGAGTTTTATGCCTTTAGCAGAGTGTGTACGATTATGTTGCACCGCGCACACCGCAAACATACAACACAACAAAACTATTATTTTCCTCGCGCACACACCGACACACCGTTAGAAACAAACACTGAACGAGGGAATTTTGTTAGGATTTTCATTTTGTTTTCCCTATGAGTGGAAAAGTAAAAGGTTTTTCTTTCGCTTCTATCTTTTCTCTTTTTTTCTAATCTTCTTTCACTCGTTGGGGTGTTTTGTTTTTGTTGTTTTCCACAGGAAAATTTTCACTTTTTTTTTTAATAAAAAATATAAAACATTTGTTTTTTAAAATTCAAATTGATTTAGAATTTAGTGTTTGAAACTGATTGGAAAATTGTTTTTTTTTTTTTTTTAATAGGTACATATATGAAAAAAATTCGAAAACACTGAAGGAGATGTTTTTGGTTATGTGTGCCGCGGGAGAGCTGTATATACACACTATTTTGTGAAGAACTGTGAGGATGATGCCATTACCACCAACCAGACCAAGGCACCAAGACCAGCCGCAGCTTTCTGAAAATCAAAATCAGAGGGAATAAAATGGGTGTATGGATGTTGATTGGTATGGTATGTGTTACTTATCACTTTCATTTTAGTGCGGGTGCAAGTGAAAGAGAATGTTTCCCGGTAAAGTGAATGCACTTGCCCGGCTTGTTTTGATGGTGTTGGTGGTTGCGATGGAGGAAGTGACATAAGCGAAAGCCGCATAGGTATTTCTATTCTTCCTAGTTACACTGACTGTCGGTAATGCAGGCCGGTAACAATGGGTAGTATTTTTGTTTTTCGTTTTGAAATTCGACCCAAGATTTGATGGATTCGGTTGGCATGATATCTGATTAGAGAAGAGGAAAACAAGGTTAAAAACTTGTTCTGTTATTTTGTTTTATTGTTTAAATAAGTTATAATCTTTAAACGATTTTTATGGAAAAGAAATGAATAAAATGTTTATTTTATAATTTTTTTTATATTAACAAGAAACGTAATTGACAGCACCATCTGTTGATGGTGAAAGAATACTTTTATCGAAAATTTTTAGTGCCTAGGAAAGGTTTGCATACTACAGGAATAACTCTACTTGAGACAATATCTCAACCCACATTGCCAAGTTTAGAATACCATATCCATCAGCAACTAGATATCGCTACTATAATGCCAAGTGTGGTGGCTGTTAGCTGTTCAGTTTATAATACATCTAATTTCCGCAATGCCCTTGACTGATATTACACGGAAGTGTAATGGGATGTGCAGAAGGAGACATAAGGAGGTAAAACAATTGTTTTTGATGTTTGATATTGCTTAATTGTATCCGTATTTGCCATATACGGCAGACTTAAGCAGGAATAATATGCCTATTATTATTGTAGAAGGCAGTGACGGCGCACCACACATAGAAGAAGAAGCGTACAAAACGGCGCTACAACGAGCTACAACTGGCTCGTGAATTCTACGAGCAGAAAATACTGGGATAACATCAGCTTCAGAAGAAGAGTACAAGAAGCCAGCGAGACATTAGGATGCTGCACTTCAGAAGTAAGGCAAGAAAAACCACAGATCTCACTCGGCACTTAAACTATTGAAAAACTTCGTCTTTAGATTGCATAACAGCGAAAACGCGTAACATCCCGCGATGAGGCAAATTATTCCTTTAAGCCTAGATATAGCGAAAAATTCCGTCCACTTCATAGACATAGCAGGGTAGTAGGCGAAGTAGGTAATTAGATCTGCTGGAAAATTTCAATATTGTTCGGTTAATCTCCAAAAAAATGATACCCTCTCAACTGCGCTAAATATAGAGGCATAAGTCTCTTCAACATCGCAAACAAGAACTTTGCATAACACCAGCAAAGTCCACAATCAACCAAATCTTCACACTCCTGCAGATCGTGGGAAAAATTCAAGTAGTCCAAATCGATACCACCATCTTTTCATCGATTTAAGGGCCTCATATTATAGCATTGATAGGGACGAGCTACGAGTATATAGAATCATTTCAGTTTTCGCATCCCTGCCAAGCTCATCCATCTATGCAAAATGATGATTAAAACGGTCGCTGGTCGATCCAAATTGGTAACGAGTTTACCGAGACCTTGAATGCTAGAACAGGTTTTAGACAAGGTGATGAGCGACTTCATACTTGATAAATTATACGAGGGTGGGTCAATAAGTCCGTGACTTTTGGATTAAAACACAGATTTTTTGATAAAAAAATAATTTTATTTTTCAACGTAGTCTCCCTTGAGCTCTATACACTTTGTCCAACGCTTCTCCAATTTTTTTATCCCTTCCAAAAAAAATGATTTGTCGAGGTCCTCAAAATAGGCCTTTGTTTGCGAGATGACGAGATGATTTCTTCAGGTTTGGAAACAAGAAGTAGTCGCTCGGAGCCAAATCTGGAAAATAGGGTGGATGAGGGAGCAATTCATAGCCCAATGAGGTGTGCACCCTTGCATTGTCTTGGTGGAAAAGAACTTTTTTCGTGGCCAAATGAGGTCGTTTTTTTTTTCAAATCGTCATTGAATCGGTCCAATAAGTTGGCATAATATTCCCCATTGATTGTTCTTCCCTTTTGAAGGTAGTCAATGTGGATTATCCCGCGTGCATCCCAAAAAAACAGTCGCCATAACTTTATTGGCTGACAAACCCACCTTGGCCATCTTTGGCGCCGATTCACCCTTAGAAACCCACTGCATTGACTGTTGTTTGTTCTCTGGTGTGTTGTGATGGATCCATGTTTCGTCCACGGTTACAAAACGGCGCAAAAACTCCTCCATATTGCGATTAAACAACGCCAAACCTTCCTGTGAAGTTGTTACACGATTGCGTTTGTGGTCGACTGTGAGCAAACGCGGCACCCATCTTGCGGAAAGCTTTCTCATGCCCAAGTGATCATTCAAAATTGAAACCACTGAGCCATGCGAGATCCCTACGGCTTCCACAATCTCTCGCACTTTCAATCTTCGGTCGGCCAACACCATATCGTGAATTTTTTCGATTGTTTCGGGTGTAGAGACCTCAACTGGTCGTCCAGGACGTTCGGCACCTTCAGTGCTTGTACGGCCACAACGAAATTCAGTAAACCACTTTTTTACCATTGAAATCGATGGTGCAGAGTCCCCATAGTATTTATCAAGCTTAGCCTTGGTCTCGGTAATGGTTTCTTTTTCGCAAGAAATAATGCTTAATAACCAGACGAAATTCACTTTTTTCCATTTTGAGTAGTCTGATAAAAATAGCTGTCAAACACAAACTAACTGACGCAGCAAGTTTAAATTTTGACAGGAGTCAACTGACAGATGCCTGTTGACAGGAGCAGTGTTGCTGTTTCAGTAAAGAGGTCAGAAATTCAAAAAGTCACGGACTTATTGACCCGCCCTCGTATATTTGCAGATCGAAATTATATTTTAATAATATAACGCTTTCCTTTATTAAATAAAGAAGAAGAAGTGGTATCGCATCTACTGTATATAGAAACAAAATATGTTGCTTTGAATGAGCATATTTATTGAAATCTGAAGTATGTATAATGAAATTGTGCTTTGATTTAACCCTTGTTGTTGATGGCTACGTCCTATCTTATTTACTTATTGTAGGTCGTTCGGGGTGGACCTGGGCTTCAGTTAACAAGCATCTCCAGCTAGCCCCATCTTTTGCTAGCTGCCTCCAGTTTCGCACGCTACTTTGGCTGAGGTCTTCTTCAACCTGCATGGGCCACCTGTGTTCCTACATGACCCAGTCATCTTTGTCGTTGGAACTTCACTCTTCTGGCTGTACAGTCCATATAGTTCGTCATTGCTGCGCCATATTACATGCATTATTAAAGTTTTAACAGTATATACGGTTACTTTTGTTGTTCGAAAAAGAGGTTTCCTGGTCAATTGCCTTCTTAGCCCATAGAAGCAGCGGTTACCAAGACTTATACTTCGTTCAATCTCAGCGCTAGTGTCGTTGAGTGAGTTTTGCACTATTCTTTCAAGTATAATGTAAAAGAAATAGCATGGCAGCGCAGCGCCTTGTCTAAATTCTTTTTTGACATCAAATTGTTCGGTGAGATCTTCATCAAGGTCGGTAAGCATCTCACCGAGACCTTTGTTGTCAATAAAGGATTGGGACAAGGCGATGCGCTGTCATGCGATTTTTTCAACCTCATGTTGAAAACAACTCACATGAACGTCGGCATATTAAACTTAAGAAAAACAAAACGCTAGGAATGACAAACATTTATTGATAATATTCTTTTTTTATATTATTATTTGTATTTATAATATGCTTGCTAATAATATAAACATAAATATTAACATATAATATAACAGATTCTTTTTCTCTTTAAATTAATACATAGTTCTTAGTACTGCTTTTAAAAAGATGTTATTTGTTTTTAGTTTAAGTACAAGCAGATTTCTTTAAACTCAATGTTTACATACAACAGATTGCAATAGAAATCATTAAGTCAAATTAGTCTAACATGGATTACATTAAATGTAATTCAACATAAACTAGTAAGGCATTCACAAGATTTTAAAAGTATTTATTTATAGGTAAATATTTGCTTTTGTTGATATTTATTTTTATTTGAGTATCTTTCTTTGCGAAAATGTCGTAGAACTTAAGGTAAGCTTGAACAGTATATGAATAGTGTTGAGGATACAGCTGACGAGAATAGTACGTGAACTATTTATCACAAATTGATAACACTAAGAGAATAATTTAAGGAAGCGGAAATGCTTTAGCCCTGCTCACTCATTGAGACATGAGTTCTTTTGAAAAATTGTTAAATTGTTTTTCATATTATCCAATTACAGATAAAAATGAAACTAAAAGTCAAAGGATCCTATTGTACTGAATTGGCCTGGTGAATAGATATAGACTGCTCCATGTAGTGTATAGATGGGAGTATCCAACCATTGAACTATTGCTACTCAAAGATTTGAATCTGTTCTCCTGCAATACAAAAGAGATATAACTCCGACTTTGAACATATAGTGCATAGAATAAGGTAAGCAAAAACACCAAACCAAAACTTACATACATACATTTAGTACTCATCGACTGGTAGAAGGAAACTAATCTCAATTACTGACTACTCAGATCCCAATGTTAAAATGAATAGAACATTCAATACAATAAACAACTGCTTCCACATAGAATTTATTGCATTTCAAACTACCAAATCACAAAACAACCTTATTATCTCCAGACAGCTTACACACCTACAAACTCGGTCAAAAGGTAATCGATACAAGGAACGCAACCAATATCTTCGATGTAAACAACATAAACCATGTAATTGTCAAACAAAAACAAGATCAAGAATGCACACTGTGATAGACCCTATAGACAGTGCGCCTAAAACATCAGTACTATTACTTTGGCAAGAGAAACAAGAAAGCCAAGAAATAGGAAGCTGGCATAAAATTCGGAAAGTAAGTTGAACAAATATAGTGAGCAAAAGTTAATCAGAAAACAAACAATAGTCTGGTTAGCAGTCGGCATCATCTAAAAGAGTAAAACTAAAGAATGTAATACAAGATTATGCTTAAGCCCAAAAACAACAAAACAGCTGACTCCAACTGAGCATATCAACCTTAGGCTTGGTGCTTTCCATAAACATTCATAGTATCATCAATGCCATAAATCGTCACACTTAAAAACCATTGAGAAATCCGAAGTAACTTTATATACGTCACCTCCAGAAATGAAGCCGAAGCTAAAATTCCCTAGGAAACCTATACTCTTAAACCATGTCAATTACAGCGGCTCATCCATAAAGAACGAATAGATTGTAATAATGTTCTAATCAAAGATCTCACAAAAGCAAAATAAGAGAGAGAAAGAAGGAAGTTCAAAGAATGAAACCAGGAAATTAAAATTAAAGTTCTAAACAATCAAGAAAGCTTATCAACTTTTAAACAGGCGATGCCTCAAACTCACAGAACAATGTGCCCTTGGAAGTTACGCGCAACGATAAAGTATTTCTAATAGGAGCAGTATGACGAGAAATCTGTTGCTCCCTTCCTCAAAAACTTAGCCAGACACTACTTGTGAGATTTTAACTGTTCTACGAAATCACCGACAAATTTTTCCAGAGATCGCAATAGTTCCGTTAGTAGCTAGGGCATCGCCTCCCCACGCTTTTCTTAATAATGATCACTCTAACTTAAACCCTAGTGCACAGCGACATATCACTTGATATCTCTAACAACGTCCCAAATTGAACTCTTTTAAAACAAAAAAGTACCTATACACAATCTTCCTCAATTCGTAGCCATACAGCACCCATTTAAACTTCTTACTTACTTACTTTAAGTGACACTACAGTCCGTGGTGGACCTGCGCCTCAGTCAACAAGCATTTTATTCTTCTAAATCCTCAATTTAACATCTTTATACTATACAGATATTCACAATTCCCTAAATCCTATATTTAAAGCTTGCTATTATCAGCGTCCACAACTCTATAGCAAGGAGATACATTTTTTAAAGCCCAAGTCTACAATCCATTAGACCCCATCAACATTTTAAAAGATACCAAAAAAGAGACTGGAAGTGACAAACTCAGGCCAAAATATCGACTGGCAATGTAGGCCTGATTCTTTATATCACACTTGTTATGCCCGGAGATAACTAAATTACAAAGAAACAAAAGCGAAATAAGGTGCACACCAATTACAGATGTCCATAAGGTTAGCATCATCATAACTAGAACATGTTTCCCACACCTCAGCATTCATAAAGGTACATAACAGTTATTTGGTCCATCAGCCAAATTGATGACATCTGCGTCGGCTCTTATATTTTAGAAGTACAAAGCTTGATATAGTGCTACATGAATGCGAATATCCCGGACCATTGAAAGAAATTTTAAGTCAGACGCAAGAGACGTTGTCGGTAAGCAATTAGACACACTACTTCTGATGTGACAGGTTAAAGCTGACTAGAAGTATGAAACCCGTGGTTTGATGAATAGTGGCGGCGAGCTCACGAAGTCGAATAAGAGGTGCTCTTAGCAGCGCTACGAAAAAAGGCTAAAGCAGGAAAACACGAAGAAATACGGATTCTTAGAAGACAAAGATGAGGGGCTCGAAGAGGGTCTACTACTGGAAACTACGGACGTGAAACAAGCATTGTCCTGAAAGTCTTAAGTGATAACTTTTGCAAACTGACTACCGAAAAGGACGACCAACCTAAGGCTCTAAGACAGTATAAACAATTTAAGGTGAAAACTGATCTATGGTACCACTCCTTCTACCAAGACCAACATGAAGTTTGGTCTAAACTAAAGACTAAAAGCACTGTTCCTTGCCTGATTATTTAAACCAGCTGGGGTTTTTTTTTAATAAGGAGCATAGAAGCATACAGCAATGTTAAGTCAATTATCAAGGAGGGAGATTTTTTAAACTGCAGCAACTATAGAAGAACTTTTCCTGGACAAGACCTTTTTATTCAAACTATACTACTACTACAGGTTTTAGGCCTCGTGTATCTTAAAATCGATACTCGTCACCTACTCTCTGATTTATGAAAGCGTTTATACAGACGAACTACTTGTATATAGACCCACGATTTGGCATGCTTGCCGAACTCGACCGAGTGTGCACGATGTCGCTCTATCAAGGTCGGAAATGATTCCACTGAGACATTTGACATCAAAAAAGAGACGCGCCATTCACAGGTGTGCCAAACTCACATCCAATGAAGGGTCGGAATTTTTGAAAACTTTGCACATTGGCTTACATATGTATAATGGCAACATTAAAGATGTCAGCAACAAACTAAGACAGTACGTCGTAACAGGTCATTATACCTTTAAAGTGGTAAAGGACTTCATTCAGGCTTGGTTGTAAATTTCGATAGCAACACAATTAATTAAAATTTGAACTTGCAAATCGCCGTTTTTAAGCATAAGGCTGAAAACACACGGGATACGACAAGACATCTTTTGTTCCCAAATCAGACAACAATCCATTTATTCTTATAAGCTAACACACACTAAAGCAGGCGAGACAAAAAGGCATGTTCCGGTTGGTGTGTGTGGAAATAAAAATCGTCTTTTTGTCTTTGAAAAACAAGACGTCATGTCGTATCCGGTGTGTTTTCAGCCTAACAAGTCAGCTGAAAAATAAACCTGTTCATTAAAAAAAAAAAAAAAATATTAAGAGCCTTGTTGTCGACCTATTGTATGACTAAGAAGAGCGAATTTTATTATATTATAGTTTTCCGCGAGCGCATAAATTTCTTTGTGTGATTTTTGGTTTCGGGGAAGTAACTCATCAATAAAACCAAAACTCACCGAGCGGGCTCGAGCGGAAATGACATTCTACCTACGATCGACTCACGGATGACCGAACATTTCGGTCAATGGGAAGCAATCCCATGTCCAAAACTATATAGAGTTTAACCTTAAGAAAGTAAGCCACCTAAGAGTGTTTTCAAAGAAAAAAACCGAATAAACTTACTGGAGCACCTTATAGATGTTTGTAATCTGAGAGGATTACTTAGTGAATTAGAAAGCATTAAGTTTTGTGTCTCATCAGCTGCACACTTGTACAAGAAGAAACGTAAAGTTCATTAAAATGTTGATAACAAAATACCTAACCATTAGATTTACTGAAAATAATTAAATTTATGTTTACATGATTAATACTTTTGTTATTTTTTTTTATGTTGTAAGTGAATATGTATCGTTATATGAGAAATATATTGTTCCATTCGTTATTGTTATCAAGTCCATTACATTCAAATAATAGAATTTTGCTTATGTTTTGTTTTTTTTTCTCTTCTTTTGGTTTCCTTTTGTTTTTATCAAACAAAAATTGTCCATTCAATAATCTTAAAAATCTATAAAATACTTGAACGTTTAAAATAATACTTAACTTTACCAAATGTACATCAACTTGAAATAAGAAAACAAAAAACAAATAAATACGCTTGTGCTTTTTGTACAAAAGTGATGTTATGGAGCAGATTTGTTTTTTTTTTTTGATTTTCAAGGAATGCTCGACGTAAAAAAAATAAATAAAACAAACCATCGTTATACCTACATCTGATATAAACCGAAAAAAATTCCCAATCATGTCGAAACAAAATGTAAAACATTTCACATCACATTACACACCCGGAGTAGGGAGAAACCACCCTTGGAAGAAACTTCACATTCATTCAGTATAAAAAACAAAACAAAACTTAATTTTGTATAATGTATAATATATGTATATTAATTTTTTTGATTTGATCTTGATCGATTAAAAACAAATTTAAAGATTTATATGTAAATACAAACTGCAAAAAGGCGGAATATGGTATTACTTTCAACTCGCATGTACCAGACACAGTGGAAAGTATTTCGTAAAAAGGTAAAATAAAAATATTCAAAAATAATCACAATTCGCTTAGATAAAAAGAAAGAAAGGAAAAGAAAACACATGAAAGAGTGTCAAGGGCAAATAGAGAGAATTCAAGAGCGTTCAAGAGAGAACATGAAATTATTCTACTTAAAACTAAAACGTGAAAAAAAATACAAAGAAATAAATATCACAAAATTATAATAACTTATTACTTGTAACTTGTTCTACAAATCCATTTTTATCAAAAAAAAAAAATGTTTAACAATATTTTTTTAATTTCTGAGAAAAATAAGGCTTTTCTCTTTTTTTCTTTAAATAAATTTTGTTCTTCTCATCATCCAAGTCCAATAGATAAAAGTTATATAGTATTACATATTATTAGATAATTTGTTCTGTTTTAGAAAGAGGGGTATTCCTAGTCTAATTAATAATTAATCATATATATTCGTAAGTTATTTTATAATTTATGTGTGTGCTTCTGTATATGTAGCAAAAATATTGAAATAAAAAAAAAAAAATAACCACCAATCATTACATGGTATCCACTTCTTTACAATGGATAACCGAGAGCAGCCGATAGAAGAGGTTCCCACGATCGCTGAATGTCCATATAGAGAGTGGTACACTGTTCGGATATAGTATCATCTTCATCCAACACAGTTATGGGGAATAAATCATTCTGGAAATAAATAAACAAAAAAACCAGCCTTTTAGAAATAACTTGAAAAAAATTAATAATAGTCTATAAACTACTAGAACTAAAAATAAATCTAAACAACGAAAAAATAAATTCCGTAAATGTTCAAAATTGCTCCAAAATATAATGGATTTGAAGTTGGTTATACGTCAGGATGACCCCCAACCATGGAAAAACCTAAAAATTAAACAAAGATCTACGGATATGGATGTCTTAAGTATCAAAGACTGGTTTAAACGGCAAAAGGAAAACGACCTTTAGATGTACACGTGGAATATTTGAACACTAAACAGGGTTAGTAGAGGCACATGACTGCTATCACGCAGGAAGGATAAAAACTGTGATATTTACAGTGAAATTCCTCATTATGGACAGTCCTTATAACCGGACAGCTCCAATAGGCGGGCTAATTTCGTAGACACAGCTATTTCACTAATTTTTCCATAGGAATATCATTCCAATAACCGCATGCTCTAGTAACCGGACGCGGACACTATAGTTCAAACCATTTTGATCAAAAAATCTCTCATAAACGGACAAACAAGTTTTTTAAAAATTCCATTCGTATTTGTGTTGTAAATCGAAATTGGTGATACCCCTTTTAACATGTGTGCATTCATTGTGTTGATAAAAACGAATTTGGTGATTTTTCTTAGACTTGCAACATGGGGCAATATCCCCTACCTTTCACATCTCTTTTTGACTAACATAAAATCTTCCTGTACTATTACCAATGTGAACAGGCACTAAAATATATGAATTGTGTTGATATTGAATAAACGATAACTTCTGAACACTTGGATGCAATTTAAATATAACTTTCGTGGCCCCGTTCCCATAAGCGGACATTTCTCATAACCAGACAAAAACATTGCGACGGTGAGTATCCGGTTATATGAGGAATTTCAATGTATATGGTGATACGAGGGCGGGTCAATAAGTCCGTGACTTTTGGATTAAAACACAGATTTTTTGATAAAAAAATAATTTTATTTTTCAACGTAGTCTCCCTTGAGCTCTATACACTTTGTCCAACGCTTCTCCAATTTTTTTATCCCTTCCAAAAAAAATGATTTGTCGAGGTCCTCAAAATAGGCCTTTGTTTGCGAGATGACTTCATCATTGGAGTCAAATCTTTTTCCACCAAGCCATTTCTTCAGGTTTGGGAACAAGAAGTAGTCGCTCGGAGCCAAATCTGGAGAATAGGGTGGATGAGGGAGCAATTCATAGCCCAATTCATGGATTTTTGCCATGGCAACTGCACATGTGTGCACCCTTGCATTGTCTTGGTGGAAAAGAACTTTTTTCTTGGCCAAATGAGGTCGTTTTTTTTTTCAAATCGTCATTGAATCGGTCCAATAAGTTGGCATAATATTCCCCATTGATTGTTCTTCCCTTTTGAAGGTAGTCAATGTGGATTATCCCGCGTGCATCCCAAAAAACAGTCGCCATAACTTTATTGGCTGACAAACCCACCTTGGCCTTCTTTGGCACCGATTCACCCTTAGAAACCCACTGTATTGACTGTTGTTTGTTCTCTGGTGTGTTGTGATGGATCCATGTTTCGTCCACGGTTACAAAACGGCGCAAAAACTCCTCCATATTGCGATTAAACAACGCCAAACCTTCCTGTGAAGTTGTTACACGATTGCGTTTGTGGTCGACTGTGAGCAAACGCGGCACCCATCTTGCGGAAAGCTTTCTCATGCCCAAGTGATCATTCAAAATTGAAACCACTGAGCCATGCGAGATCCCTACGGCTTCCACAATCTCTCGCACTTTCAATCTTCAGTCGGCCAACACCATATCGTGAATTTTTTCAATTGTTTCGGGTGTAGAGACCTCAACTGGTCGTCCAGGACGTTCGGCATCTTCAGTGCTTGTACGGCCACAACGAAATTCAGTAAACCACTTTTGTACCATTGAAATCGATGGTGCAGAGTCCCCATAGTATTTATCAAGCTTAGCCTTGGTCTCGGTAATGGTTTTTTTTCGCAAGAAATAATGCTTAATAAGCACACGAAATTCACTTTTTTCCATTTTCTCCTCAAATTAGTGAGTAGTCTGATAAAAATAGCTGTCAAACACAAACTAACTGACGCAGCAAGTTTAAATTTTGACAGGAGTCAACTGACAGATGCCTGTTGACAGGAGCAGTGTTGCTGTTTCAGTAAAGAGGTCAGAAATTCAAAAAGTCACGGACTTATTGACCCGCCCTCGTATCTGTAGGGAACAGAAACTCGTATGCGGATTTGTCATACATGAGCTAGCGTTTAATATCTAAGATACCCTTGCTAGAGAAATTGGTAATCAAAGCCCACATGAAATGAAAAGCTAAATCAAATAATTCATTTTGCGATTGATTTAAGTCATGCTTCTTCTTATTAAAGTTCCTCTCCGCTGCAAAGGTTGGAAATCATCATTGCTAGTGTTTGTTTGTTTGTGGCACCTCTGATTATGTCTGTGATGGAAAGATTGAGCTACTCTCGCATGTTTGACATCGATGACAGTCTTTGTCCCCCCCCCCCCCCCAACAGTTCTTCTAACTTCTATTTTTCCTTGTAGGATAAATTTGTATCTGTTATATCTGTTATTATGCAAGACGTGTCCTAGGTATTCGAGTTTTCTTTTTTTAATTATACAGTGGGTTCTCGTTAACTTGAACATGCGATAACTTGAAAATTCCAATAACTTGAACAAAATAATTAATTTCTCTTTACGCATTCTTTAACTTTTAAGACTCGATAACTTGAACTTTTCCCTTAAGTACTCTATAAGTTGAACATATAAAATTTTTGCAAACTCTGTACTTGAACAAAGTTGAATGATTGAATTTTTGCAACGCACCTAGGATGTTGGTACAAAATGCAAACAGTTTCTGTAAAGAGGGGAATCCCGGGAAATATCTTTAGTATTTCTTTAAAAGGCTTCATAATCGAAGTGAATTTCAAGTGCGTGTTTAGTAATAGTATTTTTGAAAAAGTGAAAAATGGGTTTAAAAAAAGGCCAAAAATTAAGAACGTCAACACTTAAACAAAAAGCTTCAATAATTGAAAAACTAACAAATGTCTTGTGTTCTCAGAGAACGCTGGAGAAACAACCTGAAAAATTACCAATATGAATCCTTACAATGTTTGCTGGGCTGGAGAAACAACCTGAAAAATTACCAATATGAATCCTTATAATGTTTGCTGGCAAGAGTAGACAACCAGGTTACTTTCCCTTACATTTGTTTTCGAAAAAGAATTGGTGACATACACCAATGAAAATGTTCCGGATTCAGTAGAAGACATTGAACCTGACAGTGAATCGAATTCTGGCGACGTTTTAGTCATACAAAATGTTGTAACTGACAAGGATTCAATTGAAATCTTCGATAAAGAAATCAATTGGGCTACTCAAAACCAAAAAACTTTTTCAGAACTTACAGTTCTCCAGAATCTCCGAGGAACTGCTTTTCAAAATGTGCTGCGCAAGGCTAAGCAGTGTAAAATAACGATTTTTTTTCCATGTCGTCTTAAAAACGTCTTATTTCAAATTATTCATTTATAATATTACTATTTATGTTTTGAAAGCAATAAAATTAATTATTAAAAAATAAAACACAATTTTATATCCTGACCCAGTAACTTGAACACCCTATAGCTTGAAGTTAACGAGCGTCACTGTATATACAAATCATCTTTTCTTTTTTATTTGTCGTAGTACTTCTTCGTTTGTTATTCTGTCTATCCAAGAAATCCGTAGTATTCTTCGATATGTCCACATTTCAAAAGCTTCTATTCTTCTTATCATTGTTCTCTTTAACGTACAAGTTTCCACTCCGTATAGCAGTACCGACCGAATATAGCATTTAATCATTTCAATTTTGATTTCTGTGTTAATATCTATACTACAAAACACTTTTCTTATTCTACAGAAGACTTCGCTCGCTCGTTATATTCTGTACTCTATTTCTTTTTCAGGGTTAGCGTTACTATTCCGTTCCCAGATAGTTAAAATTGCTGACTCTCTCGATGCTCTCGTTGTTTATTCTTAGTTCAAGGTTCGATTCATCATGTTACTTAATTTGACCATATCGCTTGCTATTATTATGGCATCATCCGCGTATCTTAAGTTATTAATGTGGACCCCGTTAATCTTCAAACCATCGTCACTTTCCTTTATTGTTTCTTTAAGAAATCTCTTTCGAGTACATATTAAAAATTAGTGGTGATAAAATGCATCTTTCTTCCTTATTGTTCCTTTTCCATCGTTATTCTTGTTATAAGTTTTTTTATCACTCTGCTGTCGTTTATATCTATATGTTTACTTTGAAGGATTTCCATCACTCTGTCAAAAGCTTTTTCGTAATTTACAAAACATACGATGACGTCTATGTTCAATTCCAAGCTTCTTTGGGCTATCATGTTAAAAGCAAACAGCGCCTCGCGGGTTCCTAAATCCGAACTGCAAGGGGCTTATGTCGTTTACAAGTTTATTGTATTCCTTTGAGTATTATTTTTAGAAAAAATAAAATTTTAACGTGTGGCTCATTAGGCTTATTGTTCATAAGTCACAGCATTGTGTAGCTTTATTTTTCTTCGGTAATGCTATGAAGGTAGATTATAACCAGTCCGTTGGGATTTTGCCATATTTATAAATCGCATTGAACAAATTTACTAGTACCACGATATTTTCTTCTTCAATAAGCTTCATTTGGTAATCCGTCTGAGCCGGTTGCTTTTTTATTTGTTGACTCTTTTATCACTTTAATCATTCTTTTATTTCCGGTCCCTTAGTTTCGTGATAAGGCCCTATCTGGTTTTGTTGATTTAATAACATTTCTAAACCTCTTATTTCTGATAATGTACACAGTCTATTTGATTTAAGTCCTGTATTATTAATGTTATATCCTTCTTTTTTGTTAATTTAATGTCCTCGCCTAGCTGTTTGTAAAATTCTTCTATGACCGCGTCCTCGCAGTCGGCTGTTGGGATATACACCTGTATGATATTTATCGTAGCATTCTTAGCTTTGAGTTGTATTTAAATTAAATTGTTTAGACTTCTTCTGTTGCATGATTTCGGATTATTTTGGGCAGCCAACGTTGACGAGGATCACTACCTTTTTGCAGCCGAGGTACGATAACTACTGTACTAAGTGGGGTGAAAAGCAACCTCCTTGGGAATGAAAAAAAAAATTTAATGTTTTTTTTTATTTTATTCAATAAAGTCCCCTTTAAGCTTGATACACTTATTCCAGCCATTTTCCAACTTCTTGATCCCGTCCGAAAAGTAATTTTCCTCGCGTGAGCTGAATTTTTTATTGATGAGATGAGGTTTGGGAAGAGATAATAGTCCGAGGGAGCCAAATCGGACGAATACAGTGGATGCGATTTTAGCCGTGGTGATGCTCTTATGCGCCGACGCATTGCCTTGCAAAAACAAAATTTTGTTTCGCTTCATGTGAGGCCGTTTTGCAGCGATTTCGGCCTTCAATCGCTCCAATAATGCACCGTAATACTCACTGTTGATGGTTTTTCTTTTTTAAAGGTTGGCAACGAAGAGTATGCCATGACAATCCCAGAAAACCGACGCCATAACCTTTCCGACCCATTGAGCCTGCCTCGGCCGCTTCGGAGCACTCGTGCCGGCTTCAGTCCGTTGCCGGGCACTCATTCTGTTCTCTGGTGTGTAATAGTGGATCCAGGTTTCATCAACAGTTACCAACCGACACCAAGTCCGCCCGATTCCACATCAGCAAGTACAAACACTCTTTCGAAGTGCTCTCTCGTTCGTGTTTTTGGTCAGGAGTGAGCATGCGCGGCACCCAGCGGCAGGATAACTTTTTCATATGCAGAATATTGCCCAAAATATGGCGTGTGCGCTCAGAACTCATCTTTGTGGTATCTGTTAGCTCGCGCACCTTCACTTTCCGGTCAGCCAACACCATTTCATGTATTTTTTTGACATTGTCCCCTGTAACCGCATTGGAGGGCGTGCCGCTACGGACTTGATCGGTAGTGGAGTTGCGGCCACCGCAAAACTCTCGAAACAAGTATTTGACGGTGTAATCTGACGGAGCATTAGCCCCATAATATTTATCCAACTTTTCTTTTGTTTCCTTCGCCGTTTTGGCTCTCAAAAAATAATCGTTTTTGTCCATACTCAACATGACGCAAAACACGTCAAAAACAATCAGCTGTCAAAACAAAACTAAAGACAGTATCGCACTGAAATTTGGCATGTCTGCCTAAATATGGACTTCAAGGCACCATAACCTTTTTTGCAGTAGCAGCGCATTCTGGCGGTCAAGGAGGTTACTTTTCACCCCACCTAGTATTACTATAAAAAGCTGCAACTGCAAAATATCTCAACAACTCCTATGCCGCCAATATCAAGTACCGAACGCCAGTGGCATTAACGTTAAAAAGCCATCAGAAACACTGCAACGGATGTGCTGAGTATCGTCCAACCATCTCCACGAAACCCTATTTTATGGTGAATCCGTGAAGGACATAGTAGAACCAGGGCGGCCAAAGAGCCCTACTAACAAAAGAAAATAAAAGAACATTGACTTGCTAGGAAGAAAATGAAAGAGCATGAAAAGCGCGGAAGTTTCACTAGATAGTGAAAGCCAACACGACCCGAACAGAGGTCTCTGGAGATGAACCAGAAAACATAGTAGTATAAACACAGTCAGTACTGAGGACACGAAGAAACACTTTTGCAAACTCTTGAACAAAGACGGGAACACAAATTTCAATATGAAGCAGAATCATTTTTTTAACCTTGGAGGTACAAGTCAAGACATCTTTTGGCCTGACCAAAATAAAGTGAAGATAGCAATATCTAGTCTTATGTATAACAAGCCTTCTGAACCAGGCGACCTACTTGCCGAGCTATTTAAGCCTGCGGGTGATAACTTGGTAAAAGGCATGCATCAACTCATTGCAAAGATTTGGCCGGCACAAAGTACTATATGACTGTAAAATGGAACCTTAAAAACGCTTTGTCCGGCACACAAGAAAGAAGGGCCTTTAACTGCGCGGATTATAGAGGCAGAGTCTCCTTATCAACTCATATAAAATCTTTTTCATTGGCCGCTAACAACGCAGATTTAGACTCGATAAGACCAATTAACTAAATTTTCAACTATTGCAAATCCTGAGAAAAACGGAAAAAGTCCAAATCGCAATACCTCTTTATCGAATTTAGGTCAATCATGACGGCATTAATAAAAAAAAGTTCTGTTTAACCATGTCTAATCTTGACATCAACGTGAGATTGTGCAGAATCACGATTGAGAACGCTAAGTGCTTCGTAAAGCATCAAAATCTGTAAAAAAAAAAAAAACGGATTTGAAACACAACATCGATATGACGTCGAACATCATAATAGACGACTACACCTATGAGGTAGTCACTGACTTTTTATACTTTGCCTGTGATATTAAATATAAAACCCACATCTCATCGACAACCAAACGGAGAATTACTGTTGCTGATCGCTGTTTCTTCGGCTAAAGAAGGCTAACGAAGTTTTGTCTGTGAGAAACAACATTCCAGGTATCGGCATCGACAAATGTCTTTCTGTAATGTCCTGTCGTTTTGTTTTGTCGTATACGATGTGTGCTGCGCCATAAGCAAGTGTGCAATAATCGACAACGACACTGGTTCCCAACATGTATGTTGCATTCGCTGTGGGTTGGTCGTATGTATTTTCGACAAACAGTCATGAAACTCATCGACAGAAAAATTTGTCGTTTGTCTCGTCCGCTTTGGTGTGTGTTGACTCATAAGAATCAATAGATTGTTGTTCGATATGACAATTAAAGACGGTTTGTCCGCTCCGGTGTGTTTTCAGCCTAAATGGTGCGCACAAGTGGAAGTGGACCAAACCAATTACGGGCAGTTAGCCAGAAACCGCGCTTATTTATTTGAGGCCCAGGTCCACCCTGGACTTACTAATTTAGACCTACTCGCGTACAGAATTATGAACGTTTATCAAGTGAAGGCAAAATTAAAAAAGAAAGCGATATCCATAAGGTTAAAGGTATCCATTTGAATGTCAATTTTAAAATGTTTCATTTTTGGTCAGATCTAACGATGATTGTTCTTTGCACTTGTGTGTTCCTTAGTGATTTTCCTGACAATCGTACGGTAATCACTCGAGCCTTTACCCAATTGTAGTTAAAAAAAAAAAAAAAGAAGTCAACATTTTCAGTCGAAATAAACTAACTTTTCATTAAATGCGTTGAAATTCTTTGTTAAACAAGCACTTTCAATAAAACAAAAAAGGAATGAATGCCTGTAGTTGGATATATACAATATATGAAATGAAAATTATTAACAATCCCTATCGTTTTCTTTTGTTGCCTTCTTATATTGGCTTTGCGAACTCAAAACACTTACGCCCGTTCCATATAACTCCTTCAAATAATCAACTCAAGACATAAAGTTATGTCTGCATGAGTTATGTTTTTGCCGTTTGTTCTTTGCCAGTTTGATTTATAGCAACGATTTGCAGTGTGATTATGTTTAAACTGAGACAGGTAATTTATTTCTCTTCATGGGATATTGGAAAGCTGCTTAAAAACACGTAGTAATCATTTACAATAAAAAAATGTAAGCTTAACAGTTAGAAGCATGTTCACTTTTTATGTGATCAACCAATAAGCCGGTATAAGAATAGCTTGAAGTCTACTTCTTAGATTAAAACGATGATCTTCGCGATTGCTCTTTCTCGAAGCTGCCATTAAAACCCACAATGAAGTTAAAGAATTAATTCTAGAATTGCTGGCACCTCCTCGTAAAATTATTGCCACGAACATTTTTTTAGAATCCATATTTGTTTTGATCTATGTTTCCCATATGCCGTCAGTCAAATGACTGAATTTTATACGAGGTATAAAAGGGTAGTTCTTCTGAATTTCGTTAAACTGCTTTTACTGTATCATACTTTCAGTAACCATTCAGTCTAGGTCAAAGTCTCGTGAGTTTATAGGAAGTATATACATTTTTTAACAACAAAATACAAACTTACATTCTTAGCTTGCCACAACTGCTCCAGCATACGTAAAAATCTTTGCATCTCTGAGCTGCTTGCGAAGAATATTACCAAATCATCAGAACATTCTCGAACCTCTTGACACGAAAACTCCAGCACACACCACCATGTATCATTATGGGATGGAATCTTGATTCCAGTCATTTCTTTAATATCAGCACATGTAAGTATTTCAACGCCTGAATTTTTTCCGTAAACACTGCTCATGTTTGTTGAACTACGACCATCAATACAGGGTTGAGGGAGTTGTTTTGAATTTGTTGTTGTTGTGAGTGTTGATCGTGAAGCTTGTGACAATCGAGTTGGTGTTGAATTTATTGATGAATTTGAGCGACCAGTATTTCTAGTAGGTGTACTCATATTAGAGCTTATCTGAAAGGTAAAAAGTAACAGAATCATGTTGTTGAGATGAATAGATATAACTTACGACACTGCTTGTATCGGTGACATTCGGTTCAAATAACTCTTTCAGGGGTGAGACCTTACTGTCATGGGATGTACTACTCTTGCTTGGGCTCTTATTTATTTGCCTAAGTGGTGCGGTAAAGTCCTCCCGCAGGGTAATTAAGTGATTTTGGGTCACAACTAATGTGCAACCCAGTGTTTTGTGCTTTTCTTGCATTTCAAAAAGCTGAAACGAAACACAAGTTGTAATGCCGTACTGTAGTTTAATTGATGTTTAATACTAACACCCACCCCACTGGCTGATTGCAGTAAAGCTTGAAGCCATTCTGAAGCTACATACTCATCTGGAGCAGCCAATTGCAAGAGTTGATTTCTGAGTAAAATTTCAAAACAATGTGGGCGACCGGCTTTGAGAGAACGACGAGCCCCTTGACATTCAGCCAATGCCATTGCCCATGTTGGTAGTTTTTGATTTGAGTCATGGAACATGTACAAGACCCCAGCTCTAATGAAAAGAAAATAAGAATTTACAAATGTCAAGTTGGGTAAGTAGATTTACTCTTACTTTAGCAAAAAGTATCCAGGACGCCACGATTCCCTAGAATTTACAGCGTGCTCCTTAATACGCCTGTGCATCAGGAAACCCTTTACATTCGGACCAAGTGGTTCTTGTTCAATACCTAAGGTGCCAGCCGGAACATTGATTACTGCATAATACATCCAGATATCGTCTACAGTAACTGATGAATTTTCCCGCACAAACGCTTGTAGAGGTGACAGATGCTGTAAAGTCAACTGGCCAACAGCTGGGAGAATAGATCCACCTCGACGAGCGCACAACTCTAGATTTGCCACCAAACCATCTGCAGGATATGGACCTCCGGCCAGTAGTACTTGTTGCATATCACGGTCGCTATTGCTTAGTAGGACAGTGTTGCCATATGGCCCCATCTACAAATAAAATAAAGAATTCCCAATAAATATAGCATTTAATGCAGCAAATATAAAAAGAAAAATGTTTACCAAAATGACATCCAACTGTGAATAGGGTAGCACAAATTTACTGCATAACTTATTCCGCACCAAATCAGCAACGTATAGAGTTTTATCAGTCAGAAATACTAAAACCGGAGTCATAAATCCTTCACGACTGTAGCCAGTGTACAATTTGAATACCTAAAACAAAATTAAAATCATCAAAACTGAAAGAAAACAAAAATGATTGTATGTAGATCCCACCTTCATGAGAGTTTCACTCCCATTTCGAAGAATATGCAAATAGTTGCCGTTGAAGATGTCAATGGAAATTTCCCCAATGCCAAGTTCAAAACGAGAAATGTCTCCTGGGAGGCCAGCTTCCATACCAACTAATTCACGTCGCGGTGAATTTGCGGCAGACATTTCAATCTCCATAGCAATTTCTGCATTCAAATCCTCAATCAAATCGATATTCTTGGGCTTGACTCCCTTCACATACAAGTTTCCAGTGAAAAGTTTCTGTTCATTCTTGATTTTGCCAGCAAAAAAATTATTCTTTTTAATGGTTGTCTCAATAATTTTTTTCTGTGTGACATTTCGGAGGAATCGATTGATGAGACTTGTTTTGGTTTGCGGCTTCAATAGATTGTTACTTTGGATGTTGGATGCTGTGTATTCACTGCGTTCACTGGATGTTGTTTCGGGGTAATCCACTATCACAATATCACTCTCATTCTTGTCCGTGTCAGTGGTTATGGTTAGAATATCATCAAATTCTTCACTTAGTATTGTGCTTTTGGAATCTCGACCACAGCCACCGCGTCCTCCACCGTATACATTGAAAAGATCCGGACTCATTCGATTGGGGTGTTCGTACCGGGCGGGTGCTGTTGTTAGAAGACATGATCCACTAGATCGTTTCTTAAGTGGTGAGGGTAGATGCCGATTTTGTTTGTCTAAATTGCTGCGAATATCTTGTTTAGTACTACTGCTTGTGAGTGGTGAAGAGCAAACTGGTTTTTGCCAACTTGAACTCGTAGATGATGTCATGTCAGAGATCATGGACTTTGAATCGGATGGATCACTTGGTGTTGTTGTTGTTTTGTTGGTTACAATTAACTTCGGTTGATCTTTAAATGATTCTGGAGTGACACCACTCAACATTGTATTGGTGTAGTCTTCTTTTTTTGCTGTCGGCGATGTAGCTGTCTCCTTCAAAGTGCGAAAGATATTTGCAAATGTTTGCTTCACGTTCGGCACAGAAAAAGCGCCTTTAATCTGATCCAGTTCTGACTGAGGGATTGGAGTAATATTCTCAACCGAAGGATCTATTTGATTGCCATCGATATCTAGCCCATAATTCTCAAAACTATATGAGACTCCAGTATGTTCAAAAACTGTACTCTCACAGTTGATGATAAATTTGTTGCGAAATTGACTCATTCCGGCCATCATTTGCACATTTTCCGGTGTTTCGAGTTTTTGTTGCTCTGGTTCCTGTGTCTCCTCTCGAACAACCGGAGGCTTGTCATCAGCACTGTTTTGACGAGTTGGGGCAAACATATCTTCTTCATTCTTTCGACGTAATTGATCGTCTACATTGTGTACAAATTTTGTTTTATTCTTATCCTTTGAACCATCTAAACTCTTGCTAAGGAACGGCTTTGCTCGTATAGGAGAGAAATTCTTCACTGGACCGTCTGCTTCCGGAACACACTCATAAACTGATTGTAAGTCTTCCGACCCTTCGGGAACACCTCGCTCTGGGAGGGGAATAGTAAAGATGCTCTTCAACGAGCCAAATATCATTTTACTATTATCAATGAGGTTATTCACGTCATGCACGTTGAACTTTTTAACTTTAGTGTTAAGATCCTGCTCGTGAATGATGTTTGTGTGACGTTTTGTCTTTTTCAAGCAACTAGTCTTTGGCCTCTTTTCCTTATTCCACACTGATTTCCTCTCATTCAGATTGTCCATGTTCGGTTCGGAGAAATAACAATTATCATTGATAAAATTATTGTTGGCGTTGTTATTGATACCAATGCAGTCACATGAATTTGACTTTGCCTGGGCGTAATTGGATCGACTGTTGGAATTTTTGTCCATTTCATCGGAATCCAAACTGGAGTTCGAACTTGAACATGAACATTTGTAAAGCACCGGCTTTCCTTCTCCCTTTCCAGCAGTCAACTCGTGGTGTTTCTGTGAATGCTGTGGATGATACTCGAAAATTCCAGAATTATCGTACTTTAAGTTGTTATCAGTATTCTCGTAGAAATCTGAGTTTCCATAATCGAGAACATCCGAACAGGCATTTCTATAAACCACACGTCTTTCTGGATCATCAGGCTCTTGGCTGCACAATTCAGAACCACCGGCATCACCTTCGGAACACCATGAGTATCGTCCAGCTACTGAAGTAGCTGCAGCTTTCCTACCATTTTTATAGGTGACAAAACCATGTTCAATATGAATATTATCAGTGCGAGTATTTTTCAGAATATCCTCGTGAAAGGAAACCCTTTTTTTTGGCTGCTTAGCCGTTGGGTGCGCCTTTCTCATTCTTCGCCGATAAACAATGTTCTCCGCATCGAACGTGGAACAATTACTTGTTGTCATAATATCATCAACATTCCCTGTGGAAACATTCGAATTGTCCAAGTCACTTCGGACGATTTGAGTAGGTTTTACAGATAAATGATTCGGCACGAGATCTGGTAGTTGATTGGAATGCAAATCTGCTTCGACTGTTGCTTTTAGATCCTCAAAATCAAAACCTGTTTGCGAGGTTATTGAGTCAACCATCAATTCACTGGACTCGGAGTCTAACATCTGAACACCGGAATCACTGGGTGTTGTGTCCTCCAAATTGCTACCCAAACTGGATGACATTTTCACATCAGCGGTAGTTAATGCCCCAGATGCGCCAATCATACCGCTGTTGTCTAATTTGTTCTTTTTTCGTTCGAATAGTGACTCCATGACTACATCATATGTCATAGGCCGCTCAACAAGTGTTTCTAAGTGATTTAGATATAAGTGAGTAAATAATTTTGTTTGTTTTGTTTTTTTTGGTTTTTTTTTAGGTGAATGTGGATATGTTTCTCTAATTAGATGGGAACCAGATGCAATAAAACTTGGGAAGATAAAATGAGGAGAAGAGCATGATTACTAGTTGAATTCGGAAGATCAAAATTATAACTAAGTAAGCAACCAAATATAAAATAAATAAAATAAGGAAAGAACAAACTTTTAAAAAATATTTTAAATAGAAATAAGTAAATGCAAACACTGAGGCCGAAACCATAGGATCACACATCCATTATTTGTAGATTTTCCTTTTCTCAAAAACCAATTGACCTACATGTCTCCACCAACATACACTTATTTTGACAGCTACTGAGGAATTCCGCAGTTTATATCGACCTTTATTCCCAGGATTTAAATAAGGACTTAATACTCCGGTTTCGGAATTGCGCGTTTATGTATTTTTTTTATTTCACGAAAAGTACAACAATTTTAGGAAACAAAAACATGGTTCGGAAAACAGAGAACAATTTCGGAGAGCTTTTGTGCAAACCTTTGAGTCGCCGAGGATAACAATTTTGCAGTATACTTTGATATTTTCAAAAGCAATAAAAAAAAAAACGAGTCCGTACGTACATAAAACACGGTGCTAAAAGGAATCTGCTCCATCCAGAGCACCCATTTGTCGCTGCTTTGCTGAATTAAAACACAAATGAGGCTGTAATGCCGTAAAATGTCATTAAAATCCACAAAATCGTTTTGAATAACCGCAAACTGAAAAGGCATGAGATAGCTGACACCATAAAGATATTAAAAAACCGTGTTCATCATATGCACTTGTCCACAGTTGACAAAAAACAGTAACGTGTTGATTATTCAGAGCGCTGTATAGAGTTGCTTCAGGGAGATAAAAATAATTGTTTATGCTGTATGTGACAATGAATGAAACATTGATTCACTACTAGACTCCAGAATCAATTCGGCAGTCAGTTGAGTGGACAGATGAAAGTCAAATAAAACGACCAAAAATCCAAAAGTCGGCTAGCAAGGTTATGGTGTCCACATTTTGGATTTCAAATGATTTAATATTCATTGACTAACTTTAAAAGGGAAAAACTTACTGTTAAAGACACCAGCAAACGAAAAATTGGCAAAAACTATTGGATATGCACGCTTAACAGTCCACATAAAACAAAAGAATAACCAGAGGCCTTAAACCACTTCGAAGCGATTATCACTGCCATCAATGAAGTCCGATAGGATGCACTTGGTAACAGAACGATACAGTATCTACGAGTATTTGGATGTTGATTGTGATCAGAGAAAATGGTAGGCAAGATGTCCGAAGTTATCTTAGCAACCGCCTAATTAAAACCCGCATTAAGTGTAATGTGTGCAACATCAGCCTAAATAAAGTTTATATTTCTTAGAAGATAGAATAACATATCCAAAGATTGCTTTAACGAGCGTATCAACCAAGTCTATTAGCAAGATCCTAAGCACGAAGTAACACTTGGAAAACATAACCTACGCAACACATGATCAAAAGTCATCACGCATATTGATCGCATTATGATTCAAGAAGCTCAATATCGGATTGCAACACTACCTTATTGTAGCCAAGGTGCGATTGCTAGGTTTCACTCGAACACCACAACGAAACTACCGGACCGCTCACAAGCGCATACAGTAAAATAAGATCTGTGAGAGAAGAAAACTGTTTGAGAACTGTAATCGAAGTCAGAAGTTCAAACTTTAATGGATTACTTCTGCAGACCGCTTAACGACGAAGACGAAAAACATTTCGTTGTAAGGAAGAGTGAACCATTCGAAATGGTTATAAGATGACAATGCACCTAGAACGAGTTCCTTTTTTGCGATTTATGGAAAATAATACCGGGAAATCATAAGAGTCATTGAAACACGCTACCGAGATATGATATACAATTTATTGTGGCCAGAGCTCGTGAATATAAATACAGACGATCACTACTTTCAACAAGATTATGACAAGTACCCGCCATACAAGTCGCGATAGAGTGTATGTAGTTACTGTGGGTGAAGTTTCCTGACCGCTTAATATCGCGTCTCGGATGCACCAACTGGCCCCCGTTATACCTTTTTCTTTAGACCTATGCTAAACCTAAGCTCTACACCAACCATCCACAACCAAATCTTACTCTGAAAACGAATATTGAAGATGCTATCGTTGAGATAGTGCGCTAATTACTTTAGAGTGATGATATTGGAAGATATTGCATTCCATAAATTTGTTTACCTTATAGAGAGTTTCAAAGATATATCAACAATTGTTCGTTTTATTAAAAAAAAAAAAAATCCTACACCACTTGTCGGCACACACTATACACATACATATACAAGTTGATAGCATACAGTTGTACATGCATATTATAGAATCTACTATTATTTTTTATTAAAAATGTATACAAATGAAAGATCACTTCCATATAGACTGTAATAACAGCGCTTGATCTCATCGTTTCTTGATTTGTTAATTAATGTTACAGCAGTCACGTGGCTTCGGTCACTGTCAATGCCACTTGAGTTGTTGTCTTATCGCAAAGACATTGATGTTGTACTCGCATATGTAACATCTTGTGAAAGAGCTCTCATGTAAAATTCTTTTAATAGCCTAAGTAATTGATATAAATGTGCACCTCTCAACTTTGTTTATGAAAATGTCGAATATAGTACACGCAATACATTATGAGGACCCAAAACAAATCGTGCCTCCTCTGTTGGCGCTTTGAAACCAATCACAGCACAAGGGTCGTTGACAACGTTACTATTGGTGTTCTATGGCTTGTGTATATATGGCCAAGGTTTATGGAGAGCAAATGCTTTCGGCAAAGATTCTAACGGTATCTTGCTTTTCGACGTCGAACCTTAGTAGTCTTACTTGACCCCGTGGTGCCTATGACATTCGCATTTGAACGCCAACTGCAACAAGGTAATAATCAGCAACAAGGTAATGTCAGCGTCGACTGCAATGTGACAAAACTAGTTGATGATTGAATGATCCGAAGATAACCAAATGGATGCTAGTACAGCCTATTACAAATTCTAGGGACCTAAGTCGATTGTTTGACGTGCGGCTTTGAACGGAACTCGACTTATATTACGAAATTTGGGCTTGATGCGGATCTTTATGAGACGTTTGCTTGCAAATTTTTGAGTAATTCTGTCTCGCAAAGTAAATGAACATCTAAAAACGAATCGTCTTTCTTCTTTGCAGCAGTCGCTGTAGAAGATGTCGTAGTTTTCATCCGCATTATAACAGTCTACACCCTACGGACTACGCGAGTTGTTTAGCCGCTCGTGGTTTTAAAATACAAGGCCAAAATTCATCGTTCTTTAAAACTTTTGCTAGTTTCTCAACATTATATACTTTATGTCCGTATCCGAGGGTGTTCGTTGTCTATAACTCTTCAACAGTAGGAAAAGTTTTCCCACAAGCAACCCGAAACCTGGAAAGCCAAGTCTTTAATAAAGCGACTGGACGAAGAATCGGGATAAACGATCCGGTGCCCTTACGCTGAGGTTAGTACAGCCGTCGTCTTCCTATTCAATCCCGTATATGATAGCTGTGCGATAAGTCAGTGAATATGATGGTTTGTGAGATTTGGCCAGAGCCCGACGGTTTCAAATGCTTATTATATGGTAAGCAGCTGATTTGTTTCAATTTACATATGATGGAGACCATAATTGCATTAAGGTCAGAGTGCTGAGATGCGCTTTAAGATTTTTATATCGACGTAAAAGTAATATGAGAGTTAAATCATTGTATGTCAAGATGAAAATCAGGGAACAAGGGTGGCTTCTTTAAGGTGCTCCAAATTTTACGGTAATGAGACTTGAAAAAGAAGATTCCAATAGGGCATATTATTGGCGTCGAGTTTGACATTATTTCATCTGCGATATAGTCCCATATTGAAAGCCAAAAGTTTTAAGTTAAAAAACCTTAAATTGATCTTTTTGAACGTTTAACTGAAATCGGTACCAATAACATCAATTCCTTTCTATTTTCTAAACAAAGTACGTAAAAGATGTGCCCTTAAAGAAGCCGTGGTGATTACGATACTTTATTCTCGAAGAGTCACGACGCCTCAAACAGACTGCAGTCTTTGCTACTGAAGGACAACAGGAAAGACGCGTACATCTCATCTTCATTTGATCTTGCACTAATTACGCTGAAACAATATCAAGAATGATGCGTACACAAATAACTACGCTGAAGCCTTTGACCCAAAAGCAGCAAATACATTATCAAAAACCCGCTAATCAAGATGACATTCCGTAAACATTTTACTCGATCCTCTCCATTTTTCTTCGCCAAACTCCTTTTCGGTCGGAAACAACTTTCCGGAACGTTTGATATCAAAAGAGGATTAAGGCAAGGTTATGCGCTGTCATGTTACATTTTGAACGTTATAATTGAGAAAATTCTGCAGAACTTGCGAACCAATACCAGAGGCACAATTTTGCACGTCTATTCTGGCATACGTTGATGACAATGGCAGAACTTAGCTGTCACTAGCGCATTCGCAAGTATTAAAATAGAACTTGTCAGTGACTTTGTTTACCTCAGCTCCGCTATTTGTCTAATAATAGCATCTCATCCGAGATGATAAATAGTGTTTATTCGGTCTTAAAAGACAAATGAGTTATAAGGCCTTGTCAAAAAAGACTAAGAAGACGGAAAACTTTACGATCTATACAGTGGATAGGGCATGTACAGAGAATAATCACGAATGCCCTACCTGGTACTGTTTTCAATTCCAACCCCAAAAGCCTATGAAGAGAGGGAAATCGGCCAAATGTAAGTACGCAACTGAAGTCAGTTAGCTAAAGACTGCACAAGGATCCTACCGGAATCTAACACCATCTAAGTAAGTATGGAGCAGTTCATCCCAAAGAGACACTGAACTTTGGCGCTCAATTCTTTGTTTACCACAAACTTCACATAAAGTCGGATGAATTTCTGTAGAATTATGCCATTTAAGGTTCATTTTTACGAAAGATATGCATAACACTTGCAGGCGCGATTTTCATCTATCACCCAAAAAGAATTCAGGCAAAGCGGCTCATTCTTCAAGTGCTGCCATTAAGTGCACAATTTTTTAAATGACCAAGGCTTATTTGAGAAAGAAACAAGCGTTAGCCTAAGCTTCAAAACTGTTGCTATAGCAAAGTAAAAGTCAGCGAAGTTTAGCTTTGTATAAATTTGCATGAACAATTGTTATCAATTTATCATGTAAACAGAACAGTTAAATTCTTTAGAACTTCAATTCTCATAAAGGGTAACAGGAAGGAAATAAGCACTTAACACTACGCTAAAGCCCATCGTCGATCAAATTTTAGGCACTCTTGAACATATTCACTTCCACAGAATTCATGCGAGTCATCAATTAAAAATAAACGATTTGTTAATTTATGTACATGAGTACATCGCTTCAAACACACACACAAATCCATCGTGTCGCTTGTAACAATGTTAAATTTCAAAATATATAGCTGAAATCACGCCTTATTCGGTTTTTTGATAAACCTGTAGTTCCCACAGCGATAGAATTTGGCCCGCCGATGATAAACAATAAAAATAAACAGACAATATATCGTTTAAATGTTCCAAATGTAAACGACGCAAATCAAAAACCGTGCCAACACCAGAAAAACTAACAAATTCGACACAATCGCAACCATAAAGTAACAAAAACCAATTTGGGAATCGTCCACAGTATTTATTAGCAAAAGAGCAACAACGCATTTTACCAATAAAACTACGCAAGACCGATTTAAGAAAAAAAAAAAATAGTAAAACAGCAACACAAAAGGATCTTCAGACAGAGTCGATTTTCATTCATTCCTCTGCCAAATTATCCGAAAATAGATTTGGCCAAGAACTTGACAAGCACCAAAGTAGAGAATTAGCAAATCAATAAAAACAAAAGTAACTAATTTCTTTAGTGGAAAATGAGTCCAATTTGAAAGTTTGTTCGAAAAAACAGCAACGACACCTGCAGTAGCAGTGGCAGGTCTAAAAAAAAAAAAAAAGACACACAGGACGGATCACTGGAGCTTACCTTCAATTTGTTGTGGGAATTCCATGTTGAGGGTTTTTTAATTAGTTTGTATGCACTTTTCTTGTGATAGAATTTGTTTTATTAATTTTTGACATTATTTTGTCTTTGCAAAGGAATAGAGTTTTCTTTTGCCGATAGCTTCCGCAATTGCCTCTATTCCTTTGTGAAAATCGATTTTTATTATGACAGCAAAAGAGAAAAGTGCTGTAGATGGCGCGACATATGGTAAATGGTATTATTGAATTTCAACAACTTGATGGTTTTTGTATTGGGTTCAGTTGAATGTATTCAGAGAGATTATAGTTTTATAATACAGTTAGTGAGTTGTTGTGTGATTTTTCATAGAGCAAGAAATAAAACAAAGGTTCCATAATTTCTTTAGTTTGCAATAGTAAATATTTCATTCTTCTTTATGCTCCGTTATCTTCTACTATATGAATATTTACTCATCGGCACTTCAACCGGCGAAGATTTCGAAAATGTGATTCAGCAGTCTTTGAAATTCTTCGACCTTTGGGGCATTGTTTCTAGCGAGTTTCCTTACAGGCCATAGAACCATTCTAAAGAAACTCAATGTCGAACGGCTACATTCGCAAGAGCCCGCTGAAGACCTTCCGATCAAGTTTATCTTACCTCCTAGAGGGGCCCGCCAGTATAAAACATAGAAAACCAGCATTCGAGTCAAATGACAGTCAGAGTGGTCGCTTTTGGATATATTGGGTTTCAAACCACCCTAAAAAAGAAACCAGTGATTTAATGACGAATGTAATCAAGTAAACTTAGAAAAGGAGCGGACTTGCAGAAACGAAGGGAATTATTAAAATTTTCCAAAAGATTAAGGAGCACGTGAATTGCATAATCGAGCCCTTAGAGAGATGCCACCAGAAGCACTGGATTGATTAAAGTTTATAAACTCGATTTGTATTTTTTTTGTTGCGATTAAGGTCTGGAGCCCATTAAGAATAAGCCAATATGCTTCAGTGGGTTGGTTTTCTCCAGCAGCCATTCTGGAGGTCGTCTTATAACTGAAGGTCAGAAGCTCGATTTTAAGACAGCATCTATAGAGACGAGCTATACAGAGCAAGGTGTAGTTTTGGCATCCCTGGCAAACTCGTCCGCCTGTGCAGGACGACGAGTCAAAAACGGATTTTGACAAAGCGATGTTCTGTCATTCTTGAAAGAATAGTGCAAAACACACGCGCAAACACTAGAGGCACAATCTTTTAAAAGTCCGTCTAATTACTAGCATACGCCGACGATATTGACATAATCGGAAGAAAACAGCGGGATGTCAATGGCACTTTTGCGAGAAATGAGACGGAGGCGGGAAAGAAGGATTTAAGTGCAGCGAAGATTAAATCGAGGATATTCTGTCAAACAGAAGGGAAACTCAACACCGACATCTTGGTCAGAACGTCATTCTCGATAGGTACAACTTTGAAGTAGTTAAGGAATTCGTCTATCTAGACTCTGCTATTAACTCACAGACCGACACCAGTGCTGAGATCAAACGAATAGTGAATCTTGCCATTCACAGGACTAGCAAAGCCCTTTTTCGAACAACAAGAGCAACATTATGTCTATGAGACCTTAACGATCCCTCTGCTCACAGAGGCATGGACTTTATCCAAAATGAAAGAGTGCTGTTTTATGAGGAATATTTAGGTGATTTCCAATTTCCTCTGCATAGACGCTGATTGAAGGAGGGAATACCACGACGAAATGTATGGGCTGTAAGGCGACATCGAATTAGTTAGGTAATTTCCAATTTCCTCGGCATAGACGCTGAAGAGTGAAGATCCAACGAATGAGATGGACGAGGAACAGCGTAGCAAGCTACAAACTCACTCGTTGAGCGGGTGGAATAATCCAATTTAAAGCATCAGTTGTCAACTATAAAAAAATGTTCTTGAAAAAAATTGCCGACCAATCAAGCTCTATGATATTATTATCTTGTGATATGTTTAAACAGAATATTTTTGCAAAATAAGAGAGATTAATAAAATATATTTTGAAACAATATACTGACCCACAAAAATGTCATATCAAAGAAAGCAAACATTATTTTACACCTTTGAATGCTTCCATTTCTAGTTACTCTTCTTACCTGAACGAATGTATGCCCTTTCGTTTTATCTGAATGCATCTTGGCCAGTTGTCAATGAGCAAAAATGTCATCGCGTTGATCGTAAATTCGGCAGTTATTCGCGCATTGTAGTTTTTTTTCGATTACCGTTTTCGCATTTCTTTTAGTATAAACAATACTATTTCTTTATTTCTGTTCTTTGTGCATGCAATAAACATTAGCAATTGAGCAAATTAAAAGTAACAAAATGCCCCCAACAATAAACAATGGCAATGCCGCCGCAACGGATAAACGACCGCCGCGTCCAACCGAGCGAAAGTATTTTCCCTCCTACAAAAGCAAAACATTGAAAGTGTGTGTAATTTTTGTTATTTATTTTGCAGGTCCGAGTTGATATGTCGCGTGAAATATGGAAACAACCTCCCAGATATCCCTTTCGACTTGAAATTTCTTATGTATCCGTTCGATAGTCATCGCTTCGTGCAATACAATCCGACTTCGTTGGAGCGGAATTACAAATACGAGGTGCTGACGGAACACGACCTTGGTGTTACCATTGATTTAATCAATCGTGATTTGTATCAAACGGATGCATACCCTCAGCTGGATCCAGCTGACGAAAAGCTACTCGAGGAAGACGTTCATACGCCACAAGATTCAATACGTTCGCGACAGCATTCGCGAAGTGTATCATGGTTGCGTAAGTCCGAATACATTTCCACCGAACAAACTCGCTTCCAACCTCAGAATATCGAGAAAATCGAAGCGAAGGTCGGTTACAACGTTAAGAAGAGTTTGCGTGAGGAAACGCTCTACTTGGATCGAGATGCGCAGATCAAAGCAATCGAGAAGACCTTTGAGGATTCGAAAACAGAAATTAGTAAACATTACAGCAAACCGAATGTTACACCAGTTGAGGTGTTGCCGGTGTTTGCCGATTTTAAAAATTGGAAGTACCCTTGCGCCCAGGTCATCTTCGACAGTGATCCAGCGCCAGTTGGTAAGAATGTTCCTGCACAGTTGGAGGAAATGTCTCAGGCTATGATTCGTGGTGTGATGGACGAAAGTGGCGAACAATTCGTCGCCTATTTCTTACCGACTGAAAGCACTTTGGAGAAACGTCGCGAAGATTTCGCTAACAATATCATCTACAAGGATGAGGAGGAGTATGAGTATAAGATTGCAAGAGAATATAATTGGAATGTCAAGAGTAAGGCATCCAAGGGATACGAGGAGAACTACTTCTTTGTCATACGCAATGATGGTGTGTACTATAACGAACTTGAGACAAGAGTACGTCTAAGCAAACGCCGTGTTAAGGCAGGCCAGCAACCTAACAACACAAAGTTAGTGGTAAAACATCGTCCACTTGATGCGAACGAGCATAGGATTCAAAGATACCGTGAGAAGCAACTTGAACCGGCTGGCGATGATGATGAGGAGGAAGAGGAAGATGACGAAGAGATGGAAGAGGATGAGGAGGTTGAGGCCACGCAATCAAGTGAAAAACAAGCGTCCGAAGGAAAACCAACAGATGAAGAAGCTCAAGCTGAAAAAGATCGTGTTTCCCGATCCAGATCAAAGTCACATGGAAAATCTCGTTCTAGATCTAAGTCAGTGGCTAAATCGCACTCTAGATCGCCGTCTGGATCCGGATCAAGGTCGCGGTCTCGATCGCGTAGCCATTCTAAATCGGTTTCTAAATCACGATCGCGCTCCAAGTCACCATCAAAATCGAAGTCCCGATCTCGCAGCAAATCTGGCTCACGTTCACGTAGTCGTTCTGGATCACGGTCCAGCCGTTCGGCATCGCGGTCCCAGTCGAGGTCTGTAAGCCGATCTCGCTCACGAAGTGGCTCCAAATCTGTATCACGGTCCAGATCACGATCTCGATCAAAGTCAGGCTCACGGTCCCCATCGGGTTCGAGATCTGGCTCTGGATCACGCTCTCCCAGCCGCTCCAGAAGTGGATCACCAAGTGGATCTGGTTCTGGAACTGGCTCTGACGAAGAATAAACATTTTAGATTAAGATTGCTCCCTCATTCATAGTGTGAGATTTTGTTTAATAAAAAAAATAAAGAAAACCCTTTTTAGTGCAAGTAATTGAATTTTTGTTTAAGTGCTGCTCTCTCATTTTTTCTTCAGGAATGAATCCGCTGGAAAGTCAATGGAAACTATACTTGGTCGAGTTGATGTGGTCATCTTTGCGTAGGAATTGATGGAATTCACCGATCCACTTGATCGAGATGACAGCATTTCTTTAAAGGAAGAAGAAATTATAAATTGACTCTTCTGATTGAAGCGCACACCTACCCTTTGACGAAGTAAATGAGAGATCTGAGAACTCTCCACGCCAAGAAGATAAAGCACGACATTTTCGCGCCTTGGGACATTCAATACCTTTGCCGTATAACATCTTTGCTACGTGTGGTGAAAGATCGACATCGGTTTCAATTAGATCTGCAAACAGTTGCAACGCTTTTCTATTGCGCTGTTCAAGTTCGTGGTAGTCCAATTCTTTGTTATAAATTGACAAAAAGACGGAATCAAACGAACGCTGGCGAGCTATTTTCCAGGCGGTTTTGACTTCTCGTTTGGCTCTTTCGATTTTCACAGCCTGATCGAGGAGTTCTTTGTGGACTTTTGTAAGTACTTCGTTGTTATCGAGTCTGCAAAGAAAAAAAAGAAGCAAATAGTGTGAGTGTTAAGACAGTTTGATATTCCTCTTTGTTCATGTTCTTTTTCTTTGACGGGAAAATTACAAGGAGGCTTATACATCTTCTTGAATGAACCCAACCCTAGATATATACGATTGAACTACAAATTTACGAAGCCACGCTTTCGTATGGGAGGTGTCGAAGTAGTGCAGTAACGAAAAGCAACCAGAGTGCCACTTTACGAGAATCCAAGTACGTTCATGATGGGCTACTCGAAGAAAACTATTCTCAGACGCATTAAATTTATTAAAACAACATATTCTTTTATATTTCCCCAAACCTGGTTATAGCATATAGCTGTTTGCTACATTATTTGCCTATGTATTTACATTACTGATTACTTGTAAGGTAGGCTATATTTCAGGACGCTCTTTGTTAAATCATTTCTTAAGTGAGGCCCGGGTTTTACTGATGCTCTAAGATTTGGGTTATCCAATGACTCGTTCTGCCCATCCTTTGAGCGCCCACTGAAACCCCATTGACTTTTGAATAGGTTTTTCCGTTAGCCTTCATCATGTCAAAACCAGCTGGTTTGCTTAGCCAGAGGTTCCTGAGCTCTATGTTTTTAAATATGGAGACTTTCGCAATGAAATCAACCAGGCTGGAGTCACTCAAAAAATGGGATGACTTCGACTCACTTCCCAGATTACCAAAACAGGAGCAACACAACACGCCATAACTGGTGACTATAATCGGCTGTGGTAAGGGATGAAACCAGAAAGCAGACTATTGCTTCAAGTTGCCTGGCATCGATTGCATATATGCAGTTATGTTACACAAGGATAGAGACCAGCTGCTGGTAACTCCGTAGTAAATTTTCTAGCACTTGCATTTGGTACATACCGAAACTCTGGCAAACAATAAGAGTAGCATTTATACAGAAAATAGGAAAAAATGACTACAGACTCGACTACAGCTTAAGACCCCTCATGTTGGAGAGAATGCAGATTGTGGTTGAGCTCCGCGTACGCAAAACCGCTTTATGAATCCATCCTCTGTCTAACAAGTAATATGCTTAGCAACGGAATACCCTACAAGATGGGCTTCAATATCTGGTAGGCAGAACTGAAGGCAAACTCGACGAATATACAATGAGCGTTTTCATCGTAAATGGGGATCTTAAAGCAATGCTGGTAAATTATATGTTGACTGCAGCCAATGTGCGATAGTAAGGGTTAACAGGGGTAACACGGCGGTGGCGATCTTTCTTCATTGCTATGGTGCATGTTGGTCGACTTATTGCTCAACTCGGTTAATAGTCCTGACGTCTATGTACACTCTTAACTCTAGTCAGTTTTAACATTGATTTTGAATAAAACATATAAAATTTCAACAAACATCCATTTATTTGTGTTCAATCGGGAGAATACATTCGGCAATTAATTAAAAGTTTAAACACAACTTCGGGTATATGCCCATATGCGGCTGGATCTGATGAATGTCAACCATGAGACAAAGATATCGACTTGCTTTTCAAGCATTTGTGACCGTATATCTTTAAATACACGAAATATAATCAAGTGGCGTCAAATCACAGAATCTTGAAGGCCAATTGTTTCCTTCAATAAGTTAATTGTTTCGTTTAGTGTATAACACGTAACGTAATCCTGCTAGAAACATGCCAATCGAAGTAAAATTGATTAGCACGCTGATTAGCTTCAGTTCTAAAAAAATATATCCCGATTACTCCACCATCCAACAGACTTCACCAACACATGCATTTTTTGGGATGCTTCGGCGTTTCGATAATCTCATATGGATTATCTTCGCTCCAATGCGACAATTTTGCTAAATGATATTTTTCGATAACACAGCGGATCCAATACCAGTTGATTTTGTGCCCGATCACCGAAATTTCGATGCAAACGGTGGTCATGTAGCTTCAATTCTTGCATAATTTGCATCTTGTAAGCCTTTAAAGTTTACGAGTAAGCCATGATCCTTACATAACGTAATATTTTTTTTTAATATTGGGATTCCCTATGTGCATGGGTTTTGTTTCATTTGCATTAATAACCAAGCCGTTGTCCTGGTACCATTTGACGGCAGCATCGAACCCCTCTTGCATTGTATGATAGAATTCGCAGTATTCAGGGACCTGTGTTGCACAGCAATCGGTGTATCGTCAGCAAAAGCAAAGGGGATACTCTTCTTAAAGATGCGAAGAAGCTTATTGGTGTAATGGATGGAAATAATAAGACCCAGTTTCGATCCCTGAGGAACTCCATATCCGACCTTTTTCATCTCACTGTAAACGTGTCGAAAGCTTTACTAAAATCCATGAACAGTACTAGTACATGATGGCTTCTGTTTAAGTTTTTATTTGCGAATTCCGCTAGAAGTTTTGCGGAACTTTTGTTCTTTTGGAACCCACACTGACTGTTTGTTGTAAATAAGAGAGTGCTTGCATATGAAACTTTGGAATCTTTTCATTATTACGTGTGCCATACATTTTTCAACAACTGGATTGATATTGTTCTATAGTTATTAAGCTGATTTCTTGTTGATCTATGGTCCAAGTGCTCTACAAATTTGGAATCAAATTTCTAAAATTTGGTAACGTTGTTTAATTCTGTTATTAAGATAAAATTGTAGGCTACTGAACAGAAATCTGCATGGATACATTCACGAAATGAATGCACAACTTAATTGATGGATACTTTTCATTACTCATTGTACAATGAGACCTGTGAATGAGTCTGATTAAGTGCGGGTATTTAAGTTGTGTTGTGCGTGGTTGTGACCGTCGAAATTCATACTCATTCGCCGTTGTTTTCCTGTATAGCATTCACATATACCCAAAATAAAGAATACTATGAATAGTGAGTTATGATGAGTGTGAATAGTGGGTTGTATGAATGCTGTGAGTTAAGCGAAATCGTTGCATTCACATTCATACGTATTCATAATTCTCCTCACTCATTGATTAATTCCTCATTGTGTGTGAATTGAATGAGTAGGGTTCGGTTATTTCCATGCATTCATGCAGATCTCTACTATTGAATAAAAATGACACTGACAGTTTGCAAACGCTGGCAGCAGTAGACGTGTTTGATGATTGTTGAACAATAAATGAACTTTCAGTAAATGATCTCAACCTAAGATTTTTCTCTTGACGAGAAAGAGGAAGCTGGCTAGTCTGACTCATTCTCAAAAGTAGCTATGTATTAAGGTGCCATCTTGGTTACCAAACTCCTATGGACTTAACATATTACGTCGAAAGCTCCAGGATCTGACGCCAAGAAGTAGGGCGTACCACCGAGAAGGTCCTGAAGATCTTCTTAGGCTACAATATAATATAGAAATGCCATATGCGTCGGTTGTATTGTATACGGGGCCCCCGCCCAATTATCAAGGCTTCTTCCATCAATGAAGTTGTCTAATAAAAAGTGTGGGTAGAGCAAAACTGGACTTATCATAAATATCATCAGACCTTTACGCCACTGATGGTTAATATGAGTTGTCTAGGTCTTGTTGAGTGGCAAGACCACCGGTTGTCCATACCAGGACTTAAAACGAGAACTTGTTGAGGTAGGCCCCCTTTTGGGAGCGTCACGGTGGCTGTTAGTTTAAACCTAAAACGTACCCTCTCTGCCCTGCTGGTCTCACCCGGAGTGGAGTGGCTTTAAGTGCCGGGTGCTGAGACACTAAGATCAGTAAGAGGTTTTAGATGGGCCTCGATTAATACCAAGGGTGGAACTGTGATGCCCTCAACACAGTTTCGAATTGGTATTGGTATTGGCAAGACGTATCCTTGCTCCCATTAACGTGTGGGCATTTCGTGAGCTTAAGTCCTGAAGACATGCGTTCACTAAAACACGAGACATATCTATATTATAAACGTTATTGGTGGCAAAATAACAAAATAGATTTTCCCTGTGCCCAAGGAATGTAGCAGGGTGTCCACGAATCGAATAGGATACGGCATTGATGTCTACCTGGAGAACGGAAACGTAATATTTCACTCCTTTTTAGCAAAAGTTGCATCTAATAGCATCTTGACGAGGCACTATGCTTTTGCTAAACATCTTAGTTTAGTGGGCATAAGTGTCACAACACTTTGCGAGGCTTGCTGTTATTGTGATGGAGACATCGCTAAAGACTATCCTTGTAATTGTCTAGCCTACGGTCACATCAGATGGTGGTCACGCTGATGTGGTGGTATTATAGGCGCTTTATCTTTGAAAAGTTTACTCTTTCACTATTAAAGACTGAAAAAATGTCTGTAAAAAGAATATACTTAGAGTAGAAACTCCTCGTTGCACCAAAGAAAAAAAAATAAAAATTCATTCTCGGACTCTGACGAAGGCTACTTGCTAAGTTGATTTCAATTGATTCGTTGTTTATTCTGTTACGGTTTAATAGTCTACGTCAACTGAGTTAGATTTTTCTATAAAAGCTTCATTACAACTTACCTCTTTCGGATGAGCTCTTGAATACTTTCCTCCAGGTCTTCTTTTTCGTGTAACAAATTTTCTATCTGACGCTCCTGCTGAACAATTCTATTCCTCAAAGTTTTGAGTTGCGTTAATAGTTGGCAGTAATTGGATTGAAGATTCTTTAAATGTTGCAAGTCAGCAGCTGCAATTTTTTCATTTAATTAAGGACAATTTACAAAAAAAGTAAATCAAAAGTAATTTCAAGATCTGACATACCATCTTCATCAAGCTCTTCAAAATTTCGACGATAGATCTCATTTGAGCAATTCATTAAAGCTAAGGTATGTTCCATGGCCTTTATTTCCTGCTCAGCTTTTAGTACATTTGAATTTAAAGCATTACCCTCATCCAGAAGCATTTGCTTCTCTTGGGCATTTTCAATTTTCATTTGAGTAGCTGTTACTAACGAACCGTCTTCGTTGGTACCCAGTAATTTAGATGAAAGTTCATATCTTGCTTTAGCTGCATGTATCTTCATATTTCTATCCCCAATGTCACATTTCATTGTGCTTAGTTCTTCCAGCAAATGCTTTTTCTTAAGATAAATCAAATCGTACTGTGCATTGGATTCCACCATTCGCTCTTTGATGGTTTTGATTAGCTGGAGCCTGTGTTTATCCAGGTTAAAGGACTTATCTTCGCATTGAGCGATTTGATTTTCCATTTGATTGACACGCATCTTTAGAATGCTCAGTTCGACGATTTTCTCTTGATTAAATCTAGTTGTTGCACGGATTTTTTTTTGACCACCTTCGCAGTACAGTTGCGCTTCTTGTATCTTAAAATTCTATGAGAAAGCAGAATAAATAAAAAAAAACTTTTTTTAAAAATATAAAAACTGCTTTTACGAGGGGGAGAAAATGATTAGAGTCTGGGGTGTAGGAACTAGATTGAGAATTTAAAAATGCGAAGGATAGTCACTACGTAAAACTGCAAATATCACAAAATATTATAGACTCGAGGACATTACACGATCTGAAGAAAATATATCGTGGATATGATTGGATAAAAGTGGATAATAGCCAATTTCAAACTAGCATCTCAAAGCATACCACCTTGATCAAAAGAGTTTATTCAGAAAATTAAAAATACAAGTTAATTCATCTAAATCTATATTGTCCTCTTCAAAGTAATCCCCATCGACTGCAACACACTTATGCCAGCGCTTGATCCAATCCTCGAAACATTTTTTATATTCGGTTTTTGATATGTCCATCAGTGCTTCCTGCGATTTATCCATTACTTCCTCTCGGCTGCTGAAACGTGTTCCTCGTAGTGGTTTTTTAACTCGATTGAACAGAAAGAAGTCACAGGGAGCCAAATCAGTATTTCAAAATCCACGAGTTTCTGCCCACAATTCTGGTCTCTTTCGGTGAATTGCCTCACGCAAACGTCTCAGAACGCCCATATAATACTCTTTGTTTACTGTCTGGCCTTCTGGCAAAAATTCATGATGCACTGCACCGTTGCAATCCATGAAAACTTTTGCAAAAGCAAAATTGCTTTTTTTTGACTGAAAACGACGTGTTTTTTTTGGTCCCGGCTCATTTGGTGAACGCCATTCACTTGCCTGATGTCTGGATTGCGTGTCGTACTCATAAATCCACGTCCCGTCTCCAGGAATGGACCTTTTGATGAACGTGGCATCGGATTCAGCTTCGCAAATCATCTCTTTTGCGACGTCAACACGGTCTCTTTTTCGCATGAAATTGAGTTCTTTTGGCACCAACTTTGCTGCTACAAATTTAAATTCATTTCTAAAATTGTTAAAAATCACCAACACCCACAGAGATAGATGTACTCTTGGCTACGTAACTTTTGTAAATGTCAAGCTATGACGCTAAGAAGGAATATCAACAACAGATGTACCAACTTAACAAAAAAAAACAGAACTCAAATCGGAACAATGGGAGCAGCACACGGTGGTTATTTTTGATCAAGGTGGTATATCAAAGGATTTTTAAGAGGTACTTTTTTCAGTGAAGACTTCATGGGAGATTATACTTGCGTAGTGTCATATTGATTTGGTATATTTGTTCATTATAGTTTGACATTTCATATGGAAGAACCAAGCCCGACACAGCGACTACAAATTATTCTGTATTACGAAAATCAGCGTTCTACGAGGAAAATCTTGTTCAACGATGAGTCTCATTTCTGGTTTAATGGTTACGTCAATAAGCAAAACAGCTGTATTTGGAGAGCGAATCAAGAAGTTCACGACCTGTCATTAGATCTGAACAAAACAATGGTTTGATGATGGGTTTGTCATCAGTCCATATTTCTTCAAAACTGAGCCCAATTGTTATCATGCCCCGATAATGAACTATTTGCTGCCTAAACAATTGATCTTAGGCTTTGGATAGGTAAATTGGCTACCTAGATCATGTGACATTACACCTCTAGACTTTTTCTTTTAAGTCTTCATAAAGTCCAAATCCTACATATGAAAATATGCTACGATTAAGGTATTGCAGGGCAACATTACTCAAGTCTTTGGTAAAACACCACTCGTTATGTTCGAATGTGTCATCGAAAATTGGAACTTGAAAATGACCCTTGTTAGCCGTAATTATGGGCAACATTTGAAGAAATAATCTTCAAAAAATAAATGAAGGAAATACTCCTTTTGACAAAAGTATACGAGAGCAGAGAAGGAGCAAAGTGTGTCGACTGATAGAAAACTGTTGTCAACAGCAACCTGTGAGTTATAAACACGTGAACCTTCCATATATGGTTTGTATGGCTTTGTATGGATCATCCGAATGGCCTTATACGAGTATGTATATCACCGTTTCGAAGCTATACATGCATCAGATATGCAATACGTATAATTTTAGAGGATGATTTAGGTTTTAGATAACGATAACTTCTAGTTTGTGTTATACTTCTTTTGGCAGTTGGTGATTTGCATGTCTTCAATGTTAATACCCATTCAGGGTTTCACTATCAGGAACCGATGTTCCACAACAATCGATGTAAAGAGCTGGCGTAGCATCTTTATTCATTCCTTAACAGAAAATATTTCACATGCTTCACTGACTTTATTTGTAGGTGTTCAGATGAAAAAATTCCTCTCAATAGGAAAATGAAAAACTAAGAGGCTAGATAATCATCATACCTATATAGTATATAAAAGTCCCGTGTCACTGTGTTTGTGGTTGCACCCCCCTAAAACGGCTCGACCCATTTTTATGAAATTTTGTGTGTATATTGTATTTGGTAGGTATGAGAATAGTAATTAGGATGTCCCTACCGAGAAATTATTTTTTTTCCATAAAATACATTTGCAAGTATGTGAATAGAAGCAGCGAGATGGCTATGTTTCAAATTCAGAATACCGCTGTGAATGGTCCCCGATGAAATGACGACCACGAAATAATGCGCTACCATATTGACTGAAATGAAGCTGTTTGATGTATCTTTGGTTTCCCAATCTATGAACGGGACTCAGTAGTTATGCATTTAGGCGTCCATCTTGAAAACGGCCAGCGCGTATTTTTCACCAACGAGACAACAATTGAGCGTGCCATGAATCTACCAAAAACTACACTTACCGAATTTTTCAAATTGTGTAATCGTGCGGATGCTTTTGGAACCTTTCCACGAACACTACAAACTCTATTCCGAAGTGCCACGCTATTTCACATGGAATCAAACATAAAAATCGATGCGCCCCAAGCAAGGGATACCAGTTGATACGTGTCCCGGTCTATGCAAATCAAACACTTTGGGCCGAGTATATACACTCAATCCAAGGCAGACTGAGTGATCCTATCTGCGACTGTTGTAAGTTAATGTCAATTCAAGATATACACAAATGTATAAAGAAGCATGCCTTGCACTCGGCTTGCTCGAAAACGACAATCTTGGGTCTATATGCTTGCTGAAGTAGAATTTGGCTGTACAGCAACACAAATTCGTCTACTATTCGCTTAAGTGTTGACTATATGTTTCCCGGGATGACCAGACACGTTGTTAATAAACACAAAAATTCAACGACGTACGATATTGCATCGAAGTCGTACACAGTGCAATGATCTAACGATTGTCAATATCAACCTTCTTTGAAATGACCATATATTCCATGTACCCAAATATGCGGCGAAAAATTTAGGTTTCTTTAAACGATTTAAGAAATATTTGATTTCCCCTGATCTGGCCTCAGTGTATAAGGCATTCGTCCGCTCAAAATTGGAGTACAATGCTCACATGTGGTAAGTTGATCTTAAGACCTCTTTGCACTTGCTAGATAGGATTCAACAATTCTCAATATGTCAGATGTCAATATTAGACGATTAATTTACATAGTGTCTCCTGTCTTAACTTGTTTTATCGCTTTTTTTAACCACCTGTGCTCCACCGAAATCTTTCCATAGCCGTATAACACGCCTATGGAAAGCCCTATCTAGTCCTTAATTTCTTAGTAATTATAGCCTACAAACATTCAAGACCAACGTACATTGGCACCTCTCGTTCTTTGCTCCCAACTCTTCTTCGCTCGCGATGTGTGCGAGCATTTTAAGGGCACGGTAGCATGGAGTACGACCTAACTCTCAAACTGGACTGGCGAATTTTTTAGTGGGTAAGAAGACAACTGTTATTTTTAATTAGACAGTGCTGAACTCGGCAACTGTGAGGTTAAGATAACATAATACTAAGCTTTGACTCTATTTAAAAAGTTGGTAACGATGCACTCGCATAAGTTTACAGCCACGTTGACATGTTAAGAATAGTAAAGATTTAATGATTAGGATGACTACGAATTGTATGGCTATGTTGGTGGAAGCCTACGTCTACCCCATCTGCAGTCTCACTCAAGTATTTATAAGTAATGGTGTCAAAGGTTATGCGAGGTTTTGTCACAAAAAAGGTCGGAACCGCATAGCTTACTGTTGGATGAGAACAGGGTGCAGCGAACTGATAGATGTATAAGGCAAAGTGTTCAACCATGTCAAAATAGAATTACTGAAACGATAATATTCTCTTTTCTTCTTACCATTGCGTCCACTTCCTTCATGTCGTTGTTGTACGCCAGAGTCATATTACGTATGTCAAGATCTACTTTTGCTGTTTCCGACTGTAATAATGTAAGAGTTTTTGATGCTTCATCAAAGTTTGCTTCCAGCTTAGACAATTCCAATTGCTTTTGCCTTTCTTCCTGTGGATCCACGGCACTTCCCTTAATTTTTCCGATACGCCTTTCTAAGAGAACAGCTTTCAGAGACTAAAATAATAATACGAATAACTTACAAGACTAGATAAAAGTTCAAGTTTAACTTTATACCATTTCATAATGATCCTCTGTTTGTTTAGTTAAATACTTCTGTGTATCTTTTATGGAAGTTTCCATAGCAGCGATGCTTAGTCGTAAACCCCTGTTTTCTACCTAAAAATTATGAACTTATTAGAATTCTGAGTTTTTTTTGATCAGCTGGGACACCTCTAAAATCTTCTCATCGTGTTTAAACTTTCCCAAATGCTGTTGCGTCCGATACAAAAGATCATTCAACCGATTTGTTTCTTGAGTAAGTCTGTGCTTAGTCCGCTCTTCGGAGTCAATCATTTCTTCTAGAATCCTTAGACGTTCCTGTGCATTCATGTTCTTATTCTTCATATTTTCATGGCTCTTTTCAAGTTTGTTGTTGCTTTCCAGACAATGCTTTAATTCGTGTTCCTTGTCGGATTTCCTTTGTACATCCTGACGGTTTTGCTGACGCTGCATTTGAACTCGATGAGCTAAGCCCTGCAATTCTTTTCGAAGGATATCGACCTAAAGGAGAGAAATATTGTTGATGTAAGTACATACCTGTGCATTTTGTTTATTAACAAAGAAACAAACATCACTCTTACCTCATTATCTCGAAGAGCCACCAATTCGACTACATTCTGAAGCTGCTCCCTCAAAGTTGAGATTTCATCATTCAACAGCTGGATGTTTTCTTCAACTTCACGGTTTTTATTGATCATTTCGTCTAACTTATTTTCTTCAGCTTTTAATTCATCTTCTTTAGTTTTACAATGCTTTTGGACTTTCTCTAGTTCAACTTCCATATTAAGAATTTCTTGTTCTCGTCGATTCATGTTGTTTATAGCTGCCTTCCAAGTGTCTACCATATCTCGACGTTCCATGTGAGCAGTTCGATATAGATTTGCTGTGCGGTCAAGGTTTTGCTCTAGAGATTTCTGCTCCTCAACTAAATCAATTAAAGTTTTGCGATCTTTATTGATGGTATTCTGGAGAAGTCGTCGTTTGGTATCGATTTCTAAGTACTTCTTGTGATCGTCCTTGCAATATTTTTCAATTAACTGATTAGCTTCATTTCCTTCTTCCATGCATTGATGCCATTCGACAAGGGCAGCCTTGATCCAATTTATGCGATTGCTGAGTTCACTAATGGTTTTGTTTCTCTTTTTGATGTCATCTGTCAGTAAAGGAAAACGTAATTGGTATGAAATAAAAGCATTTACCTTTTGAAGTCTAAAATATGATATATGATTACAACATAAACTCTGTCGCTGGTCTTGGGTATTGGTAGCAAGAGTTCATTATAACCCACTCGTCGAACAAAGACTACTATAAAAATATTCATCTGCTTATCCAAAGGTCAAGCTAGTGTTCATAGTAACAACTGTATTTCCAATCAAAAAAGAGTTAATACTAATAAATAACCATCTCACCTAGATAAGTGTTTATAATAACCAATCCTAGTAAACATTAGACGGATTTCATGTCTCTCGGGCTTACAAAACAACGGCAGTAAAAGAACACAGCCGCTTTTCGAATTTGTTAAAGAAAATTGACTTAAACCAGGTGTATTGACAAATACCCTAAAACAATCTATTTTGTAAAAACGAAGATAGTGACACTAAACAAAAATTTATGCGTGGAAAAACGCAACGACCCAATATCGATCTGACGGTAATGTTTTGTTTTTCGATGCTGATTAAACTAATAAGCTAGAGCGGTTCTTTCATGATTAGCGCCTGCACAATTTGTTTGAGTTTTCAAACTACTTTTCTTAAAATCAAGCTCTTTTGTTTTCTGAACAGCTGGTGTTGCTTTCTTCAATCTTTTTCATAATTAGATCGTTAGCCTAAACAATGAGTTTTTCTACCCAGCTCGATCTCCAGGTGTCTATCACATGCTACGTACCGCAAGGTAGTTGTTGTAGTAATAGTGGTGGGCTGCGAGTGCAGCCTTGTTTTGGTTCATCGTATGGCACATTATTGCACCAATTTTAATAGCCTGATAGTAGTTCTTGAGAAAGAATGAGGAAAGCAAGGTAGTGCCACTACTTTTTGGGATGCATCTCTTATTCAAATCGCAAATCGATGAATCTGGGTTGTTCTTTTCGACTATCGATAGTAACTGAATGATAACCGAATTCATTCATTCATTCATTCGTGCATTCGAAGTTCAATTCGGGATTTTAAACAATATTGGTCGAGCAATAAACAACAGAGCCCTTTCTCACGAAACTAAAATCTTCCTTTAAAGAGGAAATAAGCGCGAAGCAACTCTGATCGATATATGTAATTGGAGCTCATTCAATTTAAAAATCATCAAATATTCCGATAGTCAATATGACAATGTAGACAATGGAGACATAAACAAAAATCTCTGGGGAGAAGAGACTGAACCAAAATGTCAATGCAAGATAGCAACAAATTATGACAAAGCATCCATTAAAATATTCAGACCGTGTATTTACCTAGTCAAGTCATAAATACTTGTACACAGAAAAATCAGCGCCAAATGAAAACGAATTAATATTTAAACAATTTTTTTTTTATTTTTATTGGGTTATTCAATGGCTACAAATCTTAGAACAACTTATTCGAAATAACTCATGCATGGGGAAATTGTCCACTGCACGGACAAGGGCTTGCTTCAATGACTCAATATTTGAGTGTCGAGAAGAGCAAGCCATGCCCTCTAATATGGACCAAAACTTGTAATCCAACGAGTTGAAGTGTGGACTACCAGCTGGCCAATCATCCGTTGATATGAAGTCCGAAACGTTGTTTTTGAGCCACAGTTGAGTCGTTTTTGCTTTGTGAGCTGGATCAGAGTCTTGCTGGAAAGTCCATGGCTTGTTGTCCAATATTTATTGGTTGAGAGGCTTTACAATGGGTTCGAAGACTTTGGCCGATGTTTTCACTCCTTTCACGCAAAAATGGAGCTTGGTAACGCCATCGTAGCACACTCCCCACCACACCATTACAGACGCGGGATAGTGGCCTCTTTGAACCCTCGAGATGAGTTGGGATGTTTCTCTGGATGACCGAGCATACACACGATCGTTCTGCTTATTAATCGATTCTTCTACGGTGAAGATTTTCTCGTCAGTAAACAGAATTTGTCTGTGAGCGTTCTTAGCGTACCGGCTGAATAACGCGTTCGATCTTCGCTTGCGTTTTTCCTTCAATGAGACCGTGAGCAGGTGTCCAGTGTGTCGCTTGCACGCGTTGAGTCCTAAATCTTCTTTGATAATGCGAGACATGAATTTTTGCGAAACTTGCATTTCCCGCGACAAGATTTTCTGTTTCGCTGAGAACAGCGGTTTTCGGTCGATTCGTTTCTTCACGGGATTGATCGCTTTCGGAGTTCTCACAGTGCGCGGACGGTCGAATCTTTGACGGTCTCATACTCCACAAGTATCCTCAAACAACTTCACAGCATAATACACAAAATTGCGAGTGATTCCAAGTGGTCGCAATGTCCTAAAGATATCGCCTTTTTCCAAGTTGTGTTGCATTTAAGTAGGCCAACTACAACAATACGATTTTCGCAATCAATACGAAATGGATGCGCCCAGTGTTGCATCCGTAATGAGTGAGTTCAGTTGTGTACCAGTATTTATGACTTGACTAGATACAGCTACAAAAATCATTCAAAGTAAACTATCGAACTATTCACAGTGAAATATCTAAATGTTTTTTTTTTCATTTGATTGTCTTGAATGAATTATTTTGAAAAATAGTAACTGAACGATAAGTGTCGAATAAATGAACATTTTGTTACCATCGAATAAGTTGATTGATTCTAATCAATAGCTTACAGCACTACATGTGGCCTGTGGATGCTAAGATCATGAAATAAAGTAATTGTTTCAGCGATGCTGCGTTTATTTTTGTTGTCTATCAGCGCGTGTTCGTTTTCTGAATTAATATACATACTTCAAAATGTTTCTTTTTCTACTTTAGCAAGTGGTCAGGTTTTCTTCAGGAGTAAGGGTTCTGTTAAAAAGTAAAATCTGACTCTACATGTAAATCTTCATGTAGAAGAATCTTCTTCTTTTTTCCGTTTTAGTTGTTTTGGCTTTTTATTTTCATTAAAAAATATATTGTCAAGATTACTAAACAACAACAGACTCTCTCATATTTAACACAAGGTGGGGCAAAAGTAATGTCATAATCCGAATTGGCTGCCATTTCGTTTGAAATGAAAAAATATTAAATACGGATGCACGATGGGTCGTGCTTCAATTTTAAACAGGGACCCTTATCTTTTTATATTATAAAATATCTTTTTCTCTATATACTCGTAATTTGCACTTCTCGGCGTTAGTTAGTTTCTTGGGTAGAGTTTCGGTTCGAACGGAAGTCGTTACCCCACTTGTACTGGGTTGCTCTTCTAAACTTCTTCAAAACTTCAACTGCTCATAGTTTCCAAAGTCCACAAGGCGGTTTTTAAATTTATTATGTCAGTGGATTAACTATTTAATTCACTTTACAATGACACCTCATTTATAACTGCAGTATAATTAACGCAGTTACCCGCTTTTACCATTTTGTTTACAAGGATTTTTTTTCTAAAAAAAAAACAATTGTATTCGATGACTAATAACTTGTGACGTCACTACCGGATACGAATTCAATTGTTCTTTGTGTGTTTGCGCAATTCTCCTCTAGCGAAAGAAGGTGACGCGGTAACGCGGACTTACATATTCGGTGTCGGTTTTCATCAACGCGACCCGGTCACATACCGAGCGTGGGAGGCAGGGTTCCCTGTTAAAATTGGGCTCTGTTCTTACAAGAAGTTTATTGGAAAGTGTCAAATTGTCATCAGTTTTCAATTAGTTGAAAAAATGATTTCTGTCAATTGGCCACCTACAGACTTGATTCACATTTGTGCTCATTTAACTTCATTTTGAATTGTCGCTGTCAAAATATCTGGCTCCAGAATGGTTATTACTTCTTCAATATTGGCTATCTGTCAACAACATAAATGTCAAAGCACAATGACACAATGAATATGTAAAATTATGGCACATTTACATTATAACATTACTTTTGCCACACCTTGTATATAATTCATTTGATTTCAGCTGTGCACCTAAAAATATATGGTATTTGAGTTTTTTTTAGTAAGAGCGAATGATAAATGCAATCAAAAATCCAAGAAAACGATTCCTCCCAGTATGTCATTGTTAAAACTTGCACGGAAATCTTTGATGACTCTACAGGAATTCGTGGGAGTCTTTCTTGATAGAGGTTAAGTTTTTCATATCGCTGCACTTTAATTTGTTTTTGCATTGAGTACTTTAAAGAGAAATTTTGTTCTTCTGCCAATGCTCCCCAAGTTATGTTGGGACTACAAGGTCAAGGTCTTAACCCACTTCGTTAGTCGCCCCTATAGCTTAATACATATTCAAGTATAACCATATTACAGCGAACTAATCTTTCATTATTTAATAGGTCGAATATAAATATTTATCAAATTAATTTTTCCTTCTTAAGCCCGTCAACGGGAATAGAACCGAGTATTTTACAAAGTCTCCTTAGTTGCCTTTCCTTTTAATACCGACTGTCACTCTACCACAAAGTTCACCTCTTTGGGTTTCTGTATGGGTCTTGTTGCCTTGACACGTTCGTTTGCTGTTGGTTTGTGCTGGTAATACATGCGCCATTCTTTTTAAGTCATTTTTGCTCGAAGAGCTTACGAGCGGCTCTTGTCCTTTGTTGTGGTACCACCTTGTGCGCTTCTTGTTTAGCTAGATATGATTGCAGATTGCAGAAGTTTAAACGTCGTACAATATAAAGTGCCAAATATTTTTAAGCTCGCTGCACAGAAGCGAAAAAATTCGATGGAAATAATCTCGCCGAAATACATAAAAAATGCAGACGGTCGCTTATTAACAAATGGAAAGGAAATTTGTAACCGGTGGCTTTAATACTGCAAGGAGTTGCTTAACAAACAGTTTCCACGTGATATCATGCCGACAGCTGATCTATTCGAGGAGGAAGTTTTGGACTTTTCAATCGAAGAAATAGGTATAGCTATAATAGAATGGCTATTGAAACTTTTAAATACGAGTAAATTAAAATGTGGACAGCCTATGCCGAATCAATGGAGAAGTAGCTTCTTGGTTCCATTATACAAAGGAAAAGGCGACACTCGAGAATGCAACAACTACCGTTCAATCAAGCTTATGCCACACACAATGAAAATCGTCCAAAGAGTCTTAAACGAACGTCTTCGGCAAATAATAAAGCTCGATAATAGCCAGTGTGGATTTGTTGAAGGAAGATCGACCGTGGACGCTATGCAAAGCCTACGAATAATAATGGAAAAGCACCGAGATTCGTCTAAGGATTTACACATGGTATTTATCGACCTCGAGAAAGCATTCGATCGAGTGCCTAGGGATCAAAACGTACCGAAAACGTTTGTTAGAATAATACAAGACATGCACGGAGACGTGAAAACTGTAGTTAAAAGCTCTGCTGGACTAACGAGAGAATTTCGAGTTAATGTCGGAGTGCATCAAGGAAGCGTACTTAGCCCTTTCCTCTTTAACGTAGTATTCGACAATCTTTTAAAAGACTGCATGCGCGAGCAAATGTAACGCCAATTCTCTTCGCTGACGACGCAGTTATACTTAGCGATAACGTCGAAGATTTACAGAACACTGATTCATGGAAAAAGGCGCTAGAGAGAAACGGGTTTAAAATAAGTCGATCATTTGACGTGCCCATTTGCGCATCCGTTGCGACCTGTTCAGGATATAATGTTAGACGGAATAGTCCTTCCGAAAAGCACTATCTTTAAGTACTTAGGATCAATCGTTAACATGGAAGCGAAATGTGCCGACGACGTAAACCACAGAGTGAGTTCGGAGTGGACGAAATGGCGAGAAAATTCGGGAATCTTTTGGGACCGAAAATTTCCACTTAAATTGAAGTGAAAACTACACCACGGTTATAAGACCAGCTCTTATGTACGGTCCTCAAGACTGGACAATGTACGAAGCGTTTAAAAACAAAATGACGGCAGCGGAAATGAAAATGATAAAGATGTCTAGTGGAGTCACTAAACGCGATTGCATTAGATCTACGCGTATAAGAGGAAGTCTACAACGCCTGGAAGTGATCCAGGACCGAGCATTATGTAGACGCGTTCTGCGGTCTGCGACATTAGCCAACCCCATAAGCGGAGCAGCAGCGATGCAGTACAAATGGGAAACTCGTTAAGCATAAGTTCGTATAACGAGGAAAGGGTTAATAAAAGGATAAGAAGATTGCAGATATTTTTAGTTATATTAGGAATTCATGGTGGTGGTCGGGTGAAACCAGCTAATCTCTTGCGGCATCTAATGACACGTTGGCGCTGTCGTTGCAGCTTGTTCTCGGCACTCGGTGCTCTTGAGATTGCAGATTTTCTTCGTTATACCTTCTCTCAGTAGTTTTTCATTGTTGTGGCGTTTGGGAAATCCCCATTTGCACCTTGGCTGAATAAATGTAGTGATCCGAGTCAAAGTTGGCTGCTAGAAAGGCCTTGTCATCCATAATACTGGAGACATGCTGTACGACAATCGCAAAATGATGAATTTGGTTTGATGATCCGAAGACCGCCTTATCTGCTAGCGTTTATTAAAATGAGAAAACCATGTGCTTGCAGTAGTTATATATTTATATATAATATCTTGTCTTGCCGCCAAATCAATGTGCCTAAGTCAGTTGCTAGATGTGATGTCTTGAAGGCTACGTCGTCGTAGCAAATATGCTCTCTTCTCCTATCTTGCCATTAATATCGCCTGCTCATAGGTATGTGTATGTCTTGTAAAGGAACATTCTATGGCAACCCTAAAAGCTCTTTTTATAAAACATAAATGTTTTTTGCCGCTGGTAAAATTATTTAAAATACATCCAGCATCAAGCTTTGAACATATCTTCTTCTCGTAAGGGACTAACTAACTAATGGGAATGATTAAATACCATAAACCTGGTGCAAGTTTTGTCTTGAGCATCGAGAATAATTGGTTTAAGAAGGCAACTACAATACGAGTAGTTTTTACGCTGATTGATCACGAACGATTAGGCCCTAATATCAAGACCTATTCGGGGTCAAGTTTAGTGAAACAGATCAGTCTATTATGTAAGTTGTATTGTAAATAATAAGTTTAATAATCAACCCTATAGCCAACCTATCGCCAAATCGTATACCGATCTGGGAAGTTAAATAACGTGTTCAACGCAATTCTTAATAAATTTATTTTGAACGCATCACTATAAATATTTAACATTACTCACTTTCGGTAGTGGTCTCGTACTGAGCAATGGCCTCTTGTTCTTTGTGAATTTCTTTAAGGTCATGGTCCAGTTTAGACCCTTCTCGAGCAGCTAGTTTGCAAAGATGCTGCTCCATTCTCAGATCTGATTGAAAGGCATAAATAACTTTCTATGGTAGAAATAAATTTATAAGTAACCAATAAGAGTATAGTTGAATAGCAACTTCTTACCATATTCTGTTCAAATGTTTCTTTCGAATTATTTGCATGAGTTATTAGTCTCTCTGTGCGTTCATTGAAGCCTTGAAAGGTTGCCTGAAGTTGACTTTTTTCTTCGCTCATGGTATCGATCAGGAGTAACAGTTTCTTGTTTTCTTCATTAGCCATGGGTAGGCCCTTTTCAGGGCATAAGCCCATTGAAATGGCAATCTCCTGGACGTAGTTAGACATCATCCTAATGAAATTAATTTATTTCTGAAATTGTGCGCTCTTCTTTGATTTTTGTTGTCAGTTTTGTCAATAATTCGACATAGGTTATTCTGTTGAACATAGCAACATAGAAGTAGTTAAGTAAACATTTTTCGAGACATTGTTGCAGTTGCATTAACAAAGTCGGTATAGCAACAGTCAAATATGATGACAGTAGTGGTTATTAAGTAGCGACTATACAATACATACAATATAATATCTATATGTATATTAATATGCATAATGTGTCTCAAGGCAACAGGCTTTGGGTAGACTATGTGTTTGAGGTAATACTTGGATGTACGAAGCACAACGTACCTCCTAAAAGAGGGTTTGTTAGGAATTAACATACTTATGAAACGTATGTCCGACTGTTCTCTGTTTCTCTAGTTTTGTTTTATGGTTCTTAAAGCTCCCCATACAAGTTATACTTTTATCCGCGGTGAAGTAGAAAAAATATAATTTTTTATTTTTATTTGGGACTACTGCCCACTTTATTGTGCCAATTCGAACTAAAGCTTAAAATCTAATTTACAATTATTTATAAGGTAAGGTTACCCTCAAATGCGACAAACTACTAGTTCAGCAATTTTGGTTTAGTTTCTTGCTGTTACAGGTGGTTTGCAAGCTTCTCGGAATTTGCCTTGTATAAAGCGTGTGAACCTTTGAATGCATGGGTCAGATTTCTCAGAATTGGGCAGAACCACACACTTGAAACTTGAAGTGCATGTGGCGGAAGTGGGAGCATTGCACTCAGCTAGTGTAATGCGAGTTCTAATATTTTTTGTGTTAACTCCTCCGTTCTTAAAATCGAGTGTCCTCACTCGATACCATATAGAGCATTGGTATTGGCTTTTGCTGTGATGGTTCACCTTCCACTTGACTTTAAAGCTGCGCTTCGGTCTTCTTTGGGGTTTCGGTGTGAATTGTAACTTTCCCGTTTCGGTCAATAACTTGTCTGATGGTAATGACTATAATAGCTAATATTACGAGAGATGTCATACTGTAGTTGGTGATAACATGAGTCTGCCCTTCTTCCTCTACTTCTGTTATGTGTGCTGTGTTGTTTATATGCAGTTCCTTTAACATCTCCAGTGTTAGGAGTTCTTTATAAGTTTTAATTGAAGAACTCACATGTAGAGCCGCCGGCAAAGGCTTGGAGGATGGTATTTCCCTTGAGTTATATTCTTGGCCATTTATGTAAATTGATGTGTTATGGAACTGCAGAATAAAGGTTCCGCTTAAATTCACCTTATTGCTCTCAACTAAGATTGATCCGTTGAATTGATTAAGGAACAGAGTTCCTGGGTGAAGTTCCTCTATGCTTGGTACATGATAGTTGGTGATTTCGTCACATCTTGATGGATTACCTTTAACTAAATTTGGAATACAATTATCGAAACTTAAGTTAACAATTTCATTTTTGTTGCAGACAGTTAATTCATTATATGATTTACAATCATTTTTAATTCCGTATATTATATTTTCACAATTCAGTATCTTTTCATACTGTAACTTCAATATATGTTTATTATATTTTATTGGTTTAATTAACAATTTTTCGCATATAGCATTTTCTGTAGTAGGAATACTAATAATATGAAGTATAGTTGATTTATTAGATGCTATTTTAATGTCGGCAAATTCAAGTGCCTCTTCAACATTAATTAAAGGTATATTGCTTTCTTCAAATTTTTTCTTTTCAATTTTTATTTCAGAATTAGAAAGGATAAAAGAGTTAACAATCTTACTCTTTGCCCAAAGTAAAGCGTATTCTATATTAGTGATTTCTTCTTTTAAAATATCTAATTTGTACTTAATTTCTAGTGTAAATTCATTTTTCAAGTTGTTACTTAATTTTAAAAGTTGCAAAGCATTATTTGTTACATTTGTTAACTTATTAATTTTTTTAGTAAAAGCTTTATTTATGATTACTTGTTTGTTGTTATTGGTTAGTAAATTATGTGATTCGGATTTTAGGATTAGAAGGTCGTCGTGGTCTGGACTGCCAGCGAGCCATTTCCACGCGCTTCCAAGAAAATTTAGGGTTCTGGGGTTTCTAATTTTAGGTTTAAGGATGCTTAGCTGGTTTTTAATTTGGGTAATTTGATGGGACACTGTATGAAAACTGGGATCGGTTTCCTTGATTTCATTCTGGGTTTGTAGTTGGATTTCCTCAATGAGTTCCTCGTAGGCCTTAAGATCTATTACGTGTATGATTTTGAATGTACCCGTTTGAAGCTTGGCTGTTCCCATGTTTGTTGACACGATCTTAGCGTTTGTGTAATCCAAAATTTGGACTTCAGCCAAACTTTGAGTAAAGAGAAACCTAAAAAGGGATTAATTCCTGATATTATTTTTGTAAATTATTTTGCCAGATTCAGTTGAAATAGTAGTGGATCTGTCTTCTTGGACAGTTTCTTTTTTAAATCTTGGGGACAATTTGGTACCTAACCTTTTATTCACTTTAACGTATATAACTTCGCCTGCGGTGTATTTTTTTATCTCCTGTCTTGACTTATTGTGGTGTTCTGCATCTTTGGACTGTTTTAATCTTAGCTTTTGAATATTCTCCTGCCTTGCCTGCTCATATTGATTCGGATCTATGCTAACAAATCTACCGAAAAACGTCTCTATTGGCCTTTTGCTGGTGGCTGTATGTATTGAATAATTATATTCGTATACCGCGCAATCAAGGAGTTCTATGAATGACATAGTTTGTCGTTCTGCTTTAAGGCATCTCATAATTTCAGACAGCGTAGAGTGGAATCTTTCCACTTGACCGTTGACTGTGCTACTATATGGGGGCGTTTTGAAAATTTCGATACCTAATTGATCCTGCAGCATGAAGCATATTGTTGATGAGTTGAGAGATTTTTCGTTATCGAAGATGACTAATATGGGGACGCCAAAGGCAAAAATTAGCTGTGTTAAGGGTTCTCGAATATCTTCGATTGCTTTACATTTTATGACTTTCACTTGCGCGAATTTTGAGAACTTATCTATGGCTGTCAGTACTAAATTCTTATTGGTGGAGTAAATGTCAAAATGGACTATGTATCCAGGGAATTCTGGAATAGGGGTTTCTTGGATTTTCGGTTTATTCGGGTATCGTTCGTACTTTTGTTCCTTACAGATTCGACACTGTTTTATAATTTCATGGATTCGAGCTTTCATTTTAGGAAAATAATATTTTTGTAGGAGTTGCACTTTGTTCTCATTACTATTTCTATGTGCTCTATTGTGTTCTTTAAGAATTTGTTCTTGTTGTTCAGTAGGGTTTATAAGATCAGTTACTTGGGATTGGGAAAAACGTGTCTTGTAAGAATTGAAATGATATGGATAGAATTTTTGAATTATTCCCATAGTTGCTTCGTTAGTATACAGTCCATTTATAACGCTGGGGTTAAGGTACTTCTTTAATATCGTAATAAGATCTTTTTCTGTGTAGACGGGTTGAACAAAAATGTGTCTATGGAAAGTTGGGAAGGGAATTTTAAATTGGTATGACTTTTCGCTTCCAATGAGTAACATCAATTGGTTTTTAAATACGTTAATTGGAGCTTCAACTGCTGGAAAAAGTTCGTGAGAAGAACTTTGGTCGCTATGCTGAGATACTGATAAAGAGTTGACTTGGGAGACTTGGGGAGAACGAGAGAGAGCGTCAGCGACTACGTTACTCTTTCCTGGTTTGGAAGGGGGTTGGTAAAGATTGTTGTGCGGATAGCCTGAGTGAGGTTGTTGTTGCGCATTAAAGTTAGCCTGGGGATAACTATGCAGGGGGTAATACTTTTGCGGTTGAGTTTGTGGTATATAAACATTGTGTCGCGGATAAACTTGTGGGAGATAAGCTATCTGGGGGTAGAAAGGTTCTTTATTCATTTGTATATTTCTATTGTGTTTTGGTGGGGGTGGAGGCATTTGATTGAGCTTCTGGGTAAGGGAGTTCTTATTATTCGCGTAGTTCGACCTGAATCGTTGATTCTCCAACTTTACACATAAATTTAGAGCTTGCGGTAGGTCTGTTGGCTCACGCATGCCTAAAAGTTTTGGTAGATTGCTATTTAAGCCTAGGATAAATGTGTCGAGTGCTTTATCTCTGTAAGTGCTAGTTAATACAGTTAGCTATTCATTTCCCACATCCATACACTGTATTTTATTTAAAATAAGTGACAGATGTGAATAAACTTTTTGGTAGAAATCTTGCACGGAGGCATTGCCTTGAATAAGGGACGTCATTTGGTATTCTAGCGTACCAAGGTCCCTCTGGTCTGCGTAATGCAGCGTTAGGCATTTGGAAATGGCTTTCCAATTCAGTGGCGTATTGTACGACTTTAGTACCGCGTCCGCATTTCCTATTATTTTATTTCTAATTATGTTCAAGATACCGTAGTATCTTGGTGTTCCTTCGAGCGGTTCGTACAACTGTAGAATTCGTTCCACGCTCTTCTTCCAGGAACTGAATTCTCCTGCTTTTCCAGCAAAGTCGTAAAGGCATCTTACGACGTCTGCAATTTTGTCTAAGTCTGCAAGATTATCTCGATATTCAGGGCTTATGCCTTGATCTAGAGTAATAGAAATATCGGCATTGGGATTCACAATAGAATTGACGATGTTCGTAACCATATCAATTAATTGAGCAGAAGGAAATACTGGCCGTGATTGAGGCTGTGGCTGCTGAGGATTTCCTACTTGAGGAAGATTTTCAGGGGGGTTCTCTACTTGTGGGACATTAAGGACAGCTGGACGTATGAGGTTATTAGGGTTGGACATTTTTATAATTCAATTTATTAAGTGTTAGTTGACTTATATAATAATTTATTAGATCGAAATTTGTTTACTTTCTAGTTTGTATTTTAACTTATAATTTATTAATTTTAATACAGTTATTTATTACTTTTTTGCGATAACAACTATGTTGTTCTTCTTTCTTTTCGCTACTTTCTAGTTTGTGTTTCACTTATACTTTATTAATTCTAACATTATTAATTGTTGAACTCTTTGCAATAACAACTATGTTGTTCTTTTTTTTTCTTTAATAAAAAAATTTACTACAAAATACTTTTTCACTTTTAGATATAACTAGTTTATTTATTTGTAAAATTTGCTTATTCATATAATTAATTTTATATTATCTGTAAGCTTAGCTTTTTGCAATAACAACTATGTTGTTTTTCTTTCTCTTTTTTTTTTTAAAAAAAAATTTACTAATTTTTCCTTATTCATATAATTAATTTTATATTATCTGTAAGCTTAGCTTTTTGCAATAACAACTATGTTGTTTTTCTTTCTCTTTTTTTTTTAAAAAAAAAATGTACTAATTTTTCCTTATTCATATAATTAATTTTTATATTATTCGTAAGCTTACATACATTATTAGGATTCTCTGAATCATACTCTGAAGCGGCTGGCAGCGGTCGCTGTCTTCTTTTCGTCTGCTGGTCACAGTTACTCGGGGGCCTCGTTTCTACAGAGGAGTTCTTTAGATGGAATGTTATTGGCACTTGCTTTTTCTCACATCACACACGGTTGCAGATATTTTTAAAGTTCTGCAGTATTTTCTCGGTTTCAAACGAGTTGTATACACAATTTTTTTGTGATTAATTTTCACAATTATTCTCGAGATTAGCGAGTTCTTTTACACAATTTTACTTGTGAGTAATTTCCGTTAGTTCTTGATAAGCGAGTTATGTCACTATTTTACTCAAGGTTTTATTAACGGAACTTAATCGCGACTTGATTTTATTTTGCTCGGGCGCCAGTTATACTTTTATCCGCGGTGAAGTAGAAAAAATATAATTTTTTATTTTTATTTGGGACTACTGCCCACTTTATTGTGCCAATTCGAACTAAAGCTTAAAATCTGATTTACAATTATTTATAAGGTAAGGTTACCATCAAATGCGACAAACTACTAGTTCAGCAATTTTGGTTTAGTTTCTTGCTGTTACAGGTGGTTTGTAAGCTTCTCGGAATTTGCCTTGTATAAAGCGTGTGAACCTTTGAATGCATGGGTCAGATTTCTCAGAATTGGGCAGAACCACACACTTGAAACTTGAAGTGCATGTGGCGGAAGTGGGAGCATTGCACTCAGCTAGTGTAATGCGAGTTCTAATATTTTTTGTGTTAACTTACATATGACACCAGGTGCTAACACATGCTGCAGTGCATTTAAATGTTCTATCTGTATGCCTAGGTGTTTAACACCGATATCTTGGTGTTGACACAAGTGTGTCAAGAAAATCAAAGCAACTTGATTTTTTTTTGCGGTGACAACGCATGTGACATGTGTGCGAACATGTTGTTATTTTCAGTGGGACCATGGTAATACTATCATAAAAGTGCTACCTCTTATTGTGCGTTGATTGTGTTTATTTCTTCCGACCCCAAATTTTTACCTGTTGTCCAAACAATTTTTTTATTTATTCAGTTATGTAATATATCATATACGGCGGTTGGATGCTGTAGAAATAGGGTAAGCACTGACAGATGTAAACCTGGCAATATCCAGTGTTGCAATTATTTTCCACACAAAATTGTGCTTAAAATACCTCCACGTGGTAATTGCCGGTTAATGTCCATCCGGACTGGACCTGCTAAACTTATAAGTGCGAGTGCTGACCAGCAGACAAAAATAGTAGCACTATAAACGGGACAGCAGATGAATTCCCCAGATGGAATCAATGGGGAATCCCGTCCCAGAATTACCAGAACAAATGAGACCTTATTCGGGTTACTCCGAAATATTTGGAGCTCAGGCCGGTAAGGATTTCCGAAAATAAGTCAGGCTTGGATACGGACTCCGATACGGACTAATCTACTGTTGGCAACTTATGCAAACGATATAAGGACGACGACGAACTAAGGATGAGTTTTCGGCATGTGAACAAGCGCCTCGTAGCAATTTGCATCAACGCTAAATTTGCCAACATTAGCCTAATATGATCGCACGCCCCCACAGAGGAGAAAGATGACGACACCAAAGGTTTCTCCTATGAGCTCTTGAATAAGACCTACGAGCAATGCCCTAGCTATGACATTTAAGTAGTCGTCGGCGACGTCGGCAAAGCTAGGAAGAAGGAGCATCTTTGGTAGTACTGTTGGAAGATATAGACTCCACGACACCACCTCCGACGACGGATTCAGGCTAATCAACTTTGCGGCGGGACGAGACATTGTCGTAGCTAGCATGCGGTTCCCCCATCTCGATGTTCACAAGGGGACTTGGAGAACTCCTGATCAATCAACCGTCAACCAGATTGATAACATTAGGATCGACGCAAGCCACTCCTCCAGTATTATGCATGTCCGAACTTACAGAGGAGCCAACATCGACTCGGAACATTACCTTGTTGTAGCCAAGGTACAAAAAGCTATCAGAGATGCCGCCTACTATCAGAGCGAGACCCTTGGTTTGACGACGAATGCCGGCAAGCACATGCAACTAAGCAAGATGCATACAAAGCTACGCTGCAAAGAAAGGCTAGAGCTGCTCACAAGCTCTCTGAGCAGAAGAAAAAATACGAAAACCAGCTTCCTTCTTCATTCCCGGTACCAACAAATCAATGTCACTGACCTACCACAGGTGATAGGTCGACTATTCCAAGCAAATGTACCTCAATTGGATAAATAGAAGGTGGCTTTTGGTACAATTGATTTCAACGCACTAGCACGGTCAAGGCTGTCAGTCCTGGGCTGTAAGCTGCCTGACTGGTGACCGTAATGTTACGAGTACGAAGCTCGACCGGGAGCTATATTCTGGTACCACTGGAGGTCAGAGGCCCCTGCAATTTCTGTTACAGCCTGACTTGTGGGAATATCGAGCTTCAAAATCGTGGGAAGTGTAGAACGAATGGAGCTTAGACGTCTCGTCTCATAGCATATGTTGTACCCCGCTACAACTTGTGTTTAACCGTTTGATAGCTATGGAACTCATCAGTCTGCTCAATGAGGAGTTGCACCTCAACCGATATCTTGATATCTTGTGAGAAGACGCGGTCTTGAACTTTCACCGCAGGTGACACCAGCCATGCTGGGGAGCAGATCCCATTAACTTTTCCCATTACTAGCTTAGATCAGTTAAGATGTTTCTTTGAACAGAGATCACTTTCTAAGAGCTTTCTGATGCAATGTTTTTTCAAAAGACCTTGTGTTAACATTGTAATGCCCACATAATCAAAAGAGGCATTAAACTGACGTATCAGGATAAATATTGTAAGCTCAGAATAAGGAGTAAGTATTTGACCTCATTTCATTATAATAATTACAAAAAAAAAAATGTTTAGTCTATTTTGGTTTGGCCGAAGACCGACATTTGTTCAAATATTATTTTGTCTCTGATTTGATATGTGCATAAATTCATTTATACACTTGGTTCAGCATTCTCCCTCAATGATGCACTTTCTGTTATGAAATGCGTTCACAGTGTAATTGTATAATAAGCACCACCCTTGTTCTCCTGATACTGATTGCAACATCCTCGCCCAAAATATATGAACTGAAAAATTGTTTCCGGAATCCCCTTAAAATTGTACATTCTACTACAAAATGTGGTACCTACATCTTCCCTTACGTTCATCTTACAGATATTGCACAAAATTGGTGCAGTATGTAATTCAATTGAATCAACCGTCCTCAGCTCAGAATAAGTAATGAATTAATCTACAGATTTACGTACATATCATATATATTATGATACTTATACGACCCTCAAAATTAAGAGCAAGTAAAAAACCTTGCGATTACTACCAATTCCAAAGTGTCTTTCAAACTATTTACCTGTTGATGTTTTCTGGGCTAAACCTGCAAATAGTCGAGAAAGTTCAGAAAATAAAGCAAATATTCTAGAGCTTATTCTAGAATTCTTAAAATAAAAATAAATATTTGCTGAAGTTCAATACTAACCAAGGAAGTCCATTAAAGCATGTACTATAATTAAAGCATGCATGCCCGATTGAGAAACTTTCGAAAGCGTTTTCGTACTACAGATATTCAAAAAAGAAGGTTATTGGATTAAAATTGTTCAATACTCAAAAATATACAAAGAACATTCTGTAGCACTATTTTAAGTAAGAATTCATTCGATATATTTTCATGTCATCTTAACTTAAAAAGAAAATTTGAAATTCATAAAGAATTCCCCCAATATCTATTTCTGAACTCATGTTTTGGCAGAGGGTGGAAAATCGATTTTCCTCTTTGTGGGTGGGTGGGGAATAATTTTTCCATCTTGTCAGTGTCAAAACATTTTAGTTCTCCTGTGTATACCATTTATTACGAGCGGACGATTTTTTCTGTATTAACATAAACAATTCGATTTCAAACGAAAAAATGATAAAACATTTCGAAAACACATTCATTCGAGGTCCATCGCCATCGTATTCAGAGGATGCTGCTTCGGAAAACGCTATGCCCATAGGAAGTGACCATCAAAAGAGTTCCGAAAATTTTCTCGATGAAAAATTCTCATCATACAATGAAGCCCGAGCATATCCAAAAGGAACGAAGGGGAGAAATACTTTTGCTTTTTGGACAATAGTTACTCTTCTGTTGGTGTTGACTGTTGGCAACCTTATTCTCACGTTAACCATTATTGGGGTGTTGCGTTTAGGTAAGGGTATCCAAGGTATGGAAATGATACCAGAAGAAGGCATTGTAAGATTCTATGGATTAACCGATTTGGATCGAATCTACAACAAGTGCAGTGGGCAAATAGATGGTTTCACGGATGTTCCAGTTACTATTACTGGTGATGGTGGAGCTGTTACTATAAAAATCAATCGTAATGGTCAACCGCACAACAGAATGATTATGGATAAAACCGGAATCAATTTTAAAGGTGTTAATACTTTTGAGATTAAGGATCCAAATAGTGGTGATGCTATATTCACTACACACAGACCGCAATACAATATTCCAAATGGTGCCGACAACTTACAGGCCAAAGCTATAAGTGTTAGTAGAATAACCAGTCCAATTGGTCGTCCTTTAAGCATTCAGGCTGACAATAAAATCTATATTAAAGGATCTGAAGGAATCAATATAAATGGACTTAGTGCACTGTTTACAGTTGACAGTACCATTGGTATAAACTCCACCCAGGGATCAACCGTTTTGCAGGCTGGAGATGGAATTTTCCTGGATATGGAAAAGGTGCCAATAATCAACACCGAATTTGGTATAAGAACTGGCAGTGTCCAATATAAAATTTGTGTTTGCATGCCGCAAGGATCACTATTTCGTATCGCAATACCAAGGACTCACAATGGTCCGAAAATTTCGTGCGCACACTTTAGTTCAAAACATGATCCGTGTGCTTAAATGGATGCAGTTATCAACCAAATTTAGGGTGTAAAGAGAGTCCGTTGAAATGATATACCCATGCATAGTTCGCACAATTTATAAACTGATATTTAAGAATAAATAATATAAACTTAACTCAATGCTTATTATTAAGGCTTACAAGGTTTTCTTAGTTTTCTGATTAAATTTTATGTTTATAACTTTTCTCGATTTTTGAGGATTTTGATCGACTGGTAGAACCTAAGGCTTATGTAAGGAGTGCCTGGTAGGCCTATAAGTCTTCCAATATTCATATTGCTAACTAAACAAATCACATTATATCAAATGTAAGTTATGCGGCCGCACTCTTCAAGCTTACGCTTTTATAACCACAGGAAGAGAAAGCTTATTCATCTGACTTAACCTGGAAGGACCTAAAATGTCCTAAAATGTGCACTGCCTTATTCGATGCATCTGCATTTTGCAAACAGGAAGGAACCAAAACTGTTATAGCTGTATTGCTAGATCTTCAACTCCTTATCATACTTATGACAAGTACTACACTCTTAAAGCCATGCTTTTTTTTTTTTGTGCAACTCGCAGCAATTTTAATGATCATGTGACCATGACCACGCAGAACTTACGCTACCGCAAAAATATTGAATCTTCTTGGATCAGTTTAAAGTCATGCAGGATGACAACCTTTTTATTGTTTGACATGTGTCTGTCTTCCAAACGACAACTTTTGCAATCTTTTTGACACGACGAAGGTGTACTGTTGATTCAATTAATAGCATCTTGCACTAATTTTATGAAGTCCCTATAACACTTAAGCCCGACACAGGACGAACCTGTATTTAATCCGTTATCCCTCAAGGATTCATTTCACATGAATCTACTAAGGGATCTAAGCCGATGAGTTTGTTGTCTTTACTAGTGTATTTTGCCTTCTTTAAGTCTATGAGTTTCGCACAAAGGGGAAATGTTTTTCAAGCTGTTTTCGATTCTGTTTGCATCAATCGTGGATGGTGGATGCCTAAAATACAGCGTGTCGTAATCGGAAAGGTCTTCAAAAAGTCCGTCCTGAAGTTTTTCTATCGCATCCACTTATACAAAGTGGCACAAAATTAATCATCCAATTTTGTTTTGGAACTACTTTTTTACTAAGTAAAAGAAAAAGATTTTGAGTAATGAAAATCTTTATTTAGACCTTTACAGTGGCTGCCGCCAGTGTTGATACAAATTTGTGTCAGTTTTATCGCATTTTTCATAACTTTCCGCAAGATTTCCAGTGATAACTGTCGAATATTTTCCTTAAGGGCTACGATTGTCTGAGGCTTGTTGGCATAAACCCGCGACTGCAAAGAAAAAAAGTCTGGGATGGTTAAATCGGGCGATATTGCTGACCATGCCAAATCGCCAAAACGGGAGATTACGCTGCCAGAAAACGCTTCCTTCACAATATCCATTGTGGCTCGTGCTGTGTGTGCGGTTGCACCAACTTGTTAAAACCACATATTCACCAAGCCCCGCTCATCCAATTCCGGCAGTAAGAAGTCGTTTATGATGGCCCTGTAGGGTTCCTCAGTAACAGTGACCGTATTGCCGATGGCGTCCTCAAAAAAATACGGCCCAATCACTCCTCCCGCATGAACGCCGCAGCACACAGTGGCTTTGAGTGAATGTAATGGCTCTTCGTGCATCACACGCGGATTTTCAGTGCCCCAGAAACGAAGATTATGCTTATTGAGATAACCGCTTAAGTGGAAATGCGCCTCGTCTCCCATGGTGATTTTCGACACAAAATCGTCCTCTTCGTTGTTGAGATTGAGGATGGCTTGACAGCGGAGTATAGCCTTCCATTGCTCGTCTGTTTGTATTCTGCAGCTGTCAAGTTCACAAATGTCAAATGTATCCAAAAATTATAACATCTTCCGATAGGATGATTAATTTTGCGCTACCTTGTATGACGTACATACATATATGATTAACGTCCGCTAAAGAGATTGTGACCACCTTTAAAATGTCTGCACACATTGTGTAAGCAGGAGAATTAAGAAAAGGGAAAGAGCGATACCGATGTCCTCTGGTGAATAAGTTGTACGAGTTTTACGGTTTAGGACCGAATTACGACATTTCAGAATGTATCTGAAAGTGAGCTTAAGAGTAAACTTATGATCTTTCAATCCGAGACGGTTTTTACAATTGAAAGGATGTAATGCTACCATCAATTTTATTTGAGCAAAGATGCTATAAAAAGTGATAGAAAAAATGAACGTGAAAAATGCGTGGTGGCGTTCGAGTTTGTCAATGGGTTGTGCAATATGTTTTATAATATGGTTTTGAAATATACATATATATCAAGCGCAGATATGTTGGGCGCATCTGAACATACGAGTATAGCATATCACATGAGTATTCCACTCCACTTTTGGATGGAAAAACGCCTTATATTGAACATACATGTATGGTGGCCAAATCAAAGAGGGAAAAGTGCTTCTAACATCAGTTAAGAAAATCTAGACATTTCACAACATCAAATACATGCTCATTTAAATGAGGCCCCTATCGCGATTTTCTATCGTCGATCGAATCAATTGAGGCCCTTATTTCGGTTGCTTTTAGTCGATCACAATTTCCTGATCGTTGGTCGTGCCTTGCAGAGAAATACATTAAATTAAAAAAGCCAAGACAACAAAAATTTTAATTTTCATCTCTGAATCACAAACCTAATTGATAAACAAGCATAAACAGTGACTTTGCCAGCGTTAAAGAACACCTCTTCAGAAGAGGGGGAGATAACCATCTGGTCCCGAGAGTTTTGAATATTGAGCTCTTTAAGAGTTCCTGCTAATACACGAGTATAGAAGAAGATTCCCTTAAGTGTAGCCAACAAGCAGATTGGATTTGTCCAAACAACTGACGGATTGAGTGCCATTATAAATGAGCGTTGGGATAAATAGAGGATGGGGTAGAATTTACGATATTAAAGATATTCGAAGATAGGTAGCTTCAGATTTGAATGATCTGACAGGGGTTGGGCTGGGTGGTACCTGTGCTTCAGTAAGTGCCAAACAGCTGTAATGTATTTACAGGCACTGACGTATGCAAAGATGCGTTTTTGTTGTAGCCGCGTATATTCGTTATATTCACTCTGAATTCGCTAGACATTATATTGAGCAAACACAAGAAACACCGACGGTGCTAATCAAGGGTATGAAACAAAAAACTTCAAAAGTTGGTTTACAATGCAAGTACGAAGTGAGCTTGGAGGTCCTTTCTTAAAGTTAACGACGTTTGACCACAATAATAGAATTTGAGAAACAACTTTCGTATTATTTGTAATGTGCCACATTTAAACTAAGGAAATTGTCCCTCCTTTTCGTAAAAGATAATTAAAATCAAATAAGTATGTATTGTATGAACTTTAGAATTAATGGGTATCAAGAATCAAGTAGAAAGAATCTGTTATAAAGCGGTGGTGAATATCAGCCAAAATAGTGATTTAAAGAACAAATTTCTAATAAGCCAAGTATTTACACAATAGCTAAAGAGGAGTGGATGTTCACGGAAGAGGAGTTGATACTAGCAGCGAATACACTGCAAAATAAGAAGGCTCCAGGACCTGACGGCATACCAGCGAAAGTGCTTAAAGCCATCGCTCGGACCTGCCCGCAGCTACATTTGAACATGTACAACAGCTGTCTGAATGCCGGGATTTTCTTCAAGGACTGGAAAGTACAACGCCTAGCGTTAATTATCAAAGAAAAAGGCGACCCGAATTCCCCTGCGGCCTATAGACCGCTTTATATGTTGGATACGGCAGGGAAACTACTAGAGAAACTACTGAAACCGCGGCTCACCGATGCAATCCAAAGAGCAGGAGACCTATGCGAAAGACAACACGGATTTAGAAAAGGACACTCAACAATTGGAGCAATCGAGGAAGTGGTCAAAACAGTACATGCCGCTCATCGGGGAAGCCATCGCTCGAAAAAGATTGCCGTTCTGGGTACCCTAGATGTGAGAAACACCTTTAATACAGCCAGATGGATAGACATGCTGAGATCGCTCGGGGAGACCTACAGGATACCGTAGTATCTACTCCGTATAATCCAAGACTACCTCAGCGAACGAAAATTAATTTACGCCACCATAGAAGGGCCTCGTGTTAAACAAATCACTGCAGGAGCAGCGCAGGGATCAATCCTGGGACCCGACCTCTGGAACATATTCTATGATGGGATCCTCCGCACCGAAATGCCTAACGACACCTACTTGATAGGGTACGCAGACGACATTCACGCGGTGATAACTGGAAGGGACACAGAGGAAGCGCGAAGTTAGTTGAAATAAGTTATGAGACGTGTCTACGTCTGGATGGGAACCCATGGTCTCAGTCTTACATCGGAAAAGGCCGAGATTGTCCTACTGACCAGGAAACATATCCCGACACAAGTTGAATTCAGTATAGGCCCAGAAGTAATCACCAGCAAAAACGCGGTAAAGTACCTTGGAATAACTATCGATTCCAAACTCTCTTTCTGGTATCATATTAAATCCGCTTCCGAGCGAACTGCTAAAGTAACTGCATCACTTAGCAGGCTTATGGCAAACGTTGGAGGACCAAGAGAGAGCAAGAGAAGGCTGCTCATGACATACAAACACGCCATCATTCTGTATGGATGCGAAATATGGGCAGATGCACTCAAACAGAAGAAGCACAGGAAACAGATGGCAGCAGTACAGAGACGCGGAGCCCTGCGTATCGCAAGTTCTTACCGCACTGGATCAGAACCAGCCGCTCTTGTCATTGCAGGAGTGACACCCATTGACCTCTTAGCCGCAGAGAGAAAGCTGGTGTATGAGAAGAGGCCGCATGTAGGAGTGGAAGCGGCAACCATAGAAGCAAATGAGCTCACCAAACATCTACGGCAACTAAGATGGAACTCTGAAACAAGAGGTAGATGGACCGCCAGGCTAATCAGAAACATTGCTGAATGGACAGAGCGAAAACACGGCGAGATAAATTATTACACCACGCAGTTCCCAATCGGACATGGATACTTTAATGCATACCTACACAGGATGCGGAAAGTAGACAATGCGACGTGTCAGTACGGTGACTCACTAGTAGACGACGCTTTTCACACCTTCTTTACGTGCAGCAGATGGACAGCGGAAATACAGCATCTGGAATCGTAGATAAACTATATCTCCCCCGAAAATATATCAAAGATGATCTCAAGTGAAAATAGCTGGAACCGAGTATCATCCTTTATCGAAACCTTGCTGAAAACCAAGAAAAGAAAAGAAATCCAGAGCACACCCTCATAGAAGAACACGAAAACTCATGAACGAGTTTTTCATATCGCCAAAAGATATATCTTTAATGGCTACAAATAGGATAAAAACATGTATCGGAACCCCTAAGCTCAAACGAGGAAGGGTGATGTACGACAGACGGCGGAGTATAGAACAAGGAAAGCTATCTCCCTGAAGTAATAAAAAAGCGGTCCCGGGGTGATTGGGCTGCTTCATAAGGGCCACTTAATGGACAGTGTGCTGTCCCAACGTTGCACTCCTTTTTTTTTTTTTTTTTTAAGAAGGGGAGTGGATCAAAAACAAATGGAAATATCATCAAAATAATCATAAGTGGCTTGTGAAATCTAAGATAAAGTTTTCGTAGTCATACCTAACGATTTCGAAAACAAGTTGACTGATTTGGGTTAGGATTAAAGTGTCGAAATATTTAACGCAGTCGACACACAGCCTGTTTCAAATAGTCTTGATAACAACGTAACATAGAAATGAAATGCAGATTTATTTCCATATAGTTTAAATCTATTTTGCAATCTTAATTTATTGTTCGTCAAATATTTATTAACATTTAAAGCTTTTTTAAACGAAAATACCCATAATTTCAGATGCGCAGTGTATTAATGCTTGGACAATTCAATTTAAATAATAAAATTATTGTTACATCATTGAAATTGGTGAAGGTTTGCTTTTTATGTGTTCGATTTAATCTAAAACTTGATTTACTCAATACTACACTTATAATTTACTTGATATTTGAGTATTTTCGCTTGGTGTTCGCTCAAAAATATTTGAATTTGTTTATTTTACTTAAACATTAGTCAATAATATAATAAATGTTATCTTTATACAGTATTTTGTTCTTTTTGTTTTCTCTTTTCACATGTGTCTGTTGATTATGAAGGATGAAATTAATTTTGTTATTATATCCGTGTTTTCTATGTTTATTTTTATTTTTCCCTTTTTCTTAACAAAACAAAAATGTTTATTTTAATTTCTTCACTATAATTTATTGATGTATATAATAATAATGATAAAAAAAATATTTTAAATATTTTTTCCAAGCCTTAGACTTGAGGTTCTTATACCATGTTCAATTCTCTAAAAACTAAACAAATATTCTAAAGTTAGTACTAATGAGTGGGATAGAAATAAATGTACAAAATATGTTATTTGCAAAACCAGACTTGCGGAGGATGTGTTGTTTTTTTTTTGGGATTGCAAATCAAAAGACAACCGGCAACGTGTGTGTTTTTATGAGTACTGAGATTTTGTAAGTTCAGCTTTGGAGAAAGGTAAATGTACTTGTAACAAAGGTAAAAATAAAAATTCAGTTTTAATTATATTCGCTTTCTAGTCCTGGAGGCGGAGGTTCTGACCATCGGGGCCTCTTTTCGGGAGGCTGATCTGATAAAGTGCTCTTGTTAGTTATAATATTGGTATTTTCAATATCAATATTATCCGGCACCATACTAAGAAGCTCAGCTTCACTTAGTTGCGCTAGGCGACTGGGTTTTGAGTCCATATGTGAGTTCGAGACTAAAAAGAGAATTAAAGGGCGCATGTTGATGTGATAGATAAAACGTGAAAGAATTTTGTGTGACTTACCTCTTGTGCTGCTTGATCGCATAACTGGTTCGGGTGTGTACTCCTCCTCTTCATTGTGACGTGAATATGATCCTATAATTGGAGGTGGCGGGACCATTTGTGGTATCTGTTGCGAAGGAGATGGTAGTGCAGGTGGTTCTGGTTTACTGTGAATGCTTGCTAAGATCTGTTGTAAATTTGACGGTATTGAGATATTAGCCAAAGATGGTGCAAGAGCTTGGGAGCCCGACGAAAACGACTGCAAAAAATGGAAATGCGATTAAAAAATAGATAAAAACGTTTCAAACACTCTCATTTTCGTTTCATTTAATTTCATTTATATGTCACTTAATATAATACAAATAAAGAGAGATGAATGCATCAATTATAAGACTATAATTAAAAAAAAAAAACAAAACATAATAATTGGTGTGAAGAGAGGAACAAAACAAATGTTAAGATTCATCGATTTTTAATAGTAATAGTTTAATAGTTTATTTCATGTAGGTCGAAGTGAAATAGCCATTCCTTAACTTTCCTATTTCGAACGACAAGATTTCTGCTTTGCCTAATACATTATATAATCTTGGAGCAACAGAGGAGTAAAAGTTCAAAAAGTGATGTGTGTTGAAAGATGGAATGATAGCAAGATGGTTATTGCTACTACGCAGTGACTGACGGGTTGGATTTCTGTCAATGGAGTAACCACTCCTAATGAAAAAAATCCTTAACACTTTGGAAAAGGAAAGATGCTTGAGTGGTAGCATTTTCGAGTTTACAAAAAGCAAATAACTATTTTCTCGGGGATTCTTTCTACATATTATTCTAACTATATGTTTTTACACAGTGAGTAACGTGTGGACTTTATTTTTATGAGTTCCTCCCCAACAGATTAAGCCATACTGCAACTTTGATTGTACTAGTCCATAGTATATTGTTTCCATCAGTTTTTAAGAACAAAATTGCCTCAAATGGTACATAAACTTCGTAAGTAAGATCTTAGACTGGCAGTATGATTACTCCAATTCAGTTTGCTATCAATTTCTAAACCCAGATATTTAAAAACTGTAGTTCTTTCTATATAAAAACACTGAGGTGAACAAGTTAAATCCCGATTAAATAAGGTAGAAGATGATGTCGCTTTGCATGTAACAGGGCTAAATAATAAATGCTTACAACTTGCACTATGAAAAATCATAGGTGGGAAATCGATAATGTTGGAAGACAACTTCAAGAACATTATTTTAGTTTTATCACTGATTACCAATTTATGTAAACAAAACCAATGTCTCAGCTGCTCTAAGTCATAATAAGAACAAGCTATATAATCAGTAAATCCTATTTGCTTACCTTTGATATCTAGGTTAAAAATTGAATTGATATAGATCAAGAAAAGGAGTGGACCAAGTACTGAGCACCAATTTTAATATCTAACGATAGGCTTAAACTTTCATTAATCTTTACAACTTGTTTGCGGTTGTTTAAATAGGAAAGAAACCATTGAAGCATAAAACCTCTTATGCCCGCTTTTTCTAACTTTTGTGTTAATCTCATATGGTCGACAGTATCAAACGCCTTAGTAATGACAATAAAAAAAGCAGCCGTATATTTTTTATTGTTCAGGCTTTCGTTGTTAAAGCAGCAGAACTCTAAGAGGGCATCCTCTGTTGACTTCCCAGCTCTAAACCCAAACTGATTATTACTATAAAAAAAAGAAAACACTGGAAGAAGAGAGATTGGCCTATAGTTATTTAGATTTTTACTATCACCTTTCTTTAAAACATGTATAACTTCTGCAGTTTTTAAGGCATCAGGAAAAATACCCCTGTAGATACATTTATTAAAAATATCCGTTAAGACATCAACAATATTTAGTGAGACCGTCTTAATAAAATTGTTAGAGCAACTTTCTCTCGTGGATAAACTAGAATTTTTTAGAGAGTTAATAATCCTAAATAATTCTAAAGAACTGTCTAAAGTCAGTCCCAACAAGAGAAGAATTTTTAAATATGCCTCCATTTTAGTGCTATGCCTTAACAGTCAAAGCATTATAACAGTTCGAAGTTAGACAGTCCGCAGTTATCAAAAATGGAATGATTGTGCGAAAGAACAACCTTTCCTTATAATTAAATATTAGCTGTATTTTACTATAATTTATGACCTATATAGATCACAAAACGAAAATAAAACAGTCCAGATCATTGAAAAATTTAGGTTCTGTGTTGTGGTAAAAGTTTGACACTTATTTCCTTGTCTATTGCAATTGCACACCTGAATTTATGTTTTTCTTTTTAGCGCGAAGTTGCCATGCAACCGGATATTTTTCTTTTATTTGTATCTATTCTCTTCTATAGAATAAAAACAAAGTGCAATGCAGATAAGCATTGTTATCAGCTGGTAATAATTCATTTCATTGCGATTTGTAGTCGACTGTTTATATTTGTTATTTTCATGCTCATGCAAGAACACTCTCGTTTACTTTAAGAAGTAAATTAATATATTTATTATCGACAGCTATTGAATAAAAATTATATTTGTTAGCTCATATTTCACGATTATATTGCTAACTACAGTAGGTATGTATGTACGTAGAAAAAATATTAATTTATGCGAATATAAAAAATATTTTTAAATAATATTTCATATATTCTAATGTGGCAACATGGGCGCTTGACATTCGTCGACAGTTATCCCTACTTTTGCGAATGAAAACGTAACCTAGTGAGAAATAGCACAAACTAATTTTTGGATCACGGAAATTGATCGTGATCAAAAGTAGGATCCTGTGTTGTTGTTGTGATGAACACAAGTCAATGATCTATATGGATCATCGGCTATTATTTCAAAAATGCAAAATGTTTGACTGCTATAATTAAAAACAAAAAAAAATGGGGTCGTATTCTGATCAAATCGCCACTTGATTGACGACCGTTCGCCAGAATATGGCCTGGAGCAATTCGGCTTTGTGATCAAGAATTTAACATTTATATCATCATGTCTGTAAACTCCAACTGACTTTAAAACTTGACCCACATACTACACAAAAATTCAAATGTTTTTTCCATAAGGAGAAATGCATCGCAAAAGTTACTCTCACTGCATCATTGGACCGCGGCAAAAAAAATGGCATAGATCTCGAAGAAATATGGTTCGAAAGGATCCTGCCTCAAAACTTAATAAACAATGGCATTTTTGCACAACACATTCGAAGGTTGTGTGATTTAAAACTATTGCTGAGATCTTTAGACGCGTCCAAGATCACCCAGACTATAAATTTAGAGCCTCGATATTCTATCAGCAAATCCAACTTACTCAAAAGCCTGAAAAAAAAGTGTTACTCTCTTTTGTTGGGAAGCCTCCTATAATGTAAAGCTAAAATGAAATAAACATGGTGAAAACTGGTTTTAAGAGTGGGATTCACAGATATCAGTTATCTGATAGGAAAACTTATATTTGCGTCCAACTTACATACTCCAATTGAAATGTGGAAACTGCGTGCACGCTACGACTAATTTTTTTTCCGGCGCAATCAATGACAATCACAATCACAATCAATTTTCCAACCCAACTCATCAATTTTTTGTCACATGTGGTTTTGTTGTGATAGAATACTAAATTCTTATGTGGCCAAAGAAGGAAGTTTGTGCTTAACTTATAAGTCAGGGAATTCTATGTTTTGAAAATCAAGCTCAGTTAAAAAGCAATCAGCATATACCGTTTTATTTTGTTTAGGCATTTTATCAGACCGTTGTAGTAACCTGGTGTTTTTTTTACATTTTTATGAAGTAACCAATTTTTTCTTAGTAACAAGCTGCCACATAGGTTAGGTTAGGTTAGAGTGGCTGTTGAAAATACCAACTCACCTAGACCTGTTGGCCCGTTGTGATACCATGTGGGTCTGTGATCCTCCTCCTTAAGAAACAATTTTGAGTTTTTGACAAAACGTAGGAGACTTTTGATGTCTGTATTGCATAAATCGTTTGTTATTGTTAAAGAAGGCTCCTAGGTGGAGTTTTCTTCCTTGGGAGAGGGCTGGACATGTACCTACGAGTATATAACGGAGGAAGTCGTTAGTAAACATACCAACCCTTCTTGCATTGTTGAAAAAGATGCGGATATCCATTGCAGATATTACGTCTTTCTTCAGCCAAGACAGGGCTTCCTTAATTGCCAAGTGACGTATGTCAAGCTTATTAGGTCTTTGAACCGTGACTGTAGAAGTGGATTGATTTGTCGTCCAAAAAAGCAATTTTATCCCAGAAGGATCTGAAGGGAATGCTTACGTGGAAGTGTTTTTTTGTTTGGGTATGGTGTAGTCGATGTTCTCTGGTAGCCACATAAGAAGATTTGGTTTGAAGACCACATCTGCGAAAGTTATTGTTATTTGTTCGCATTTGTCATTGCAGTCAACCTTTGGCTAGTTTGGGCTGTTGCTGCGACCCCATCTTAATTGCCTTTTTGAAAATCTAGAGTATAACTAGCAAATATTTTTCTAATTATTGCGTCACTCAATGCCTACAAATTGTAGAACAACTTATTTGAAATGGCTCCCATTTGTCTTCTAGCAACATCGAAGTCGGTCTCGCAGTACGCACCTCACGAGAACAGACCATAGTTTGTAGTCTAATGGATTAAGCTCTGGGCTACCAGATGGCCAATTCTTCGTATAAATGAAGTTCGGAGTCTTCGTGAAAGATCCATGGTTTATTTGCGAATAGTGTTTTGTTGAGGGGTTCCAAAACGTTATCCAAGATTTTTGACACCTTTCTAGCAGAAATGCTGCTCAGTGACCCCATCGTAGGCGCTTCCCTACCAAACCATCACCGAAACTGGATGGGATCCACGATATGCTGTTAGTGCTGAGATAGATATATCCCGAGACATGATTTTCAAGAACTTCACATATCCAAAACTTTACAACAAGAAACTATTGCCTGAGATTTTATTTACCATTAGATTCTAAACTAATGGTCGGCAACGCATAGGACTGCTTGTTTTAAATAAAAGATTGAACTAACCATTAAACGTAATACACATAAAATTTTCCCATGCCTGAAACTATCTGACGCTCTGGTTTAAATCATTTCATAAGCGAGGGCAATATTTTCCTGATGTTTTTACATCTGAGTATCCAATAACGTTTCTTTTGACCTTTTTGTGGAGTTAAACATGTCAAAACAGCACGTTTATCAGTTTCTTAATGTGGAGACTTCTGCAAAGACGTGTATTTCTCATTAAACTACGTTTTTTACACCTCCAATTTATCCTTTTTACTCCTCGTGTATTGTCCAACTTTGGGAAGTGTATATTAAAGGCGATGTCTGTACTGTATAGCAGACAACAGCATTTCTATCAGTAAATACTGCTGAATTTCTATGTCATTTGTATGTATTAAGTTACGTTACGCTATCTCTATACATTTATGCGTTATTGTTATAGCAATTTCCCTGGTCAGTAACAACACAGTCTAAAAATATATATTTCGTTCCAGCGTTTTCATACATACTACATCCTCCATGTTGATGTGCAGATTTTTAAAAGCTTCCAAATCGAGGTATACCACCTTGATCAAAAAGTTTTATTCAGAATATTAAAAATACTAGTTTATTCATCTAAATTTATACCTATACTGTCCCCTTTAAAGTAATCCCCATCGACTGCAACACACTTATGCCAGCGCTTCATCCATTCTCGAAACATTTTTTATATTCGGTTATCGTATGTCCATCAGTGCTTCCTGCGATTTTTCCATTACTTCCTCTCGGCTGCTGAAACGCGTTCCCCGTAGTGGTTTTTTAACTTGATTCACTTGATCACAGGGAGCCAAATCAGGTGAATTCGGTGGCTGTTGGATGGTATTTGTTGCATTTTTCGTTGCACTGTGCGACGACGGTGCGTTATCATGGTGCAAAATCCACGAGATTCCGCCCACAATTCTGGTCTCTTTCAGCGAATTGCCGCACGCAAACGTCTCATAACACCCAAATAATACTCTTTGTTTACTGTCTGGCCTTCTGGCAAAAATTCATGATGCACTGCACCGTTGCAATTCATGAAAACCGCGAGCATTGCTTTTTTTTTGACTGAAAACGACGTGTTTTTTTTGGTGCCGGCTCATTTGGTGAACGTCATTCACTTGCCTGATGTCTGGATTGCCTGTCGTACTCATAAACCCATGTTTCGTCTCCAGGAATGATTCTTTTGATGAATGTGGGATCGAATTCAGACCGCAAATCATCTCTTTTGCGACGTCAACACGGTCTCTTTTTTGCACGACGGAAACCCAAATCATTAACCGAAATGTCTTGGACGGATCCATAGGCAATGTTCAAGTCCTCCGCTATCTCTCTGATGGTTAATTTGCGCACTAATGAATCCGTTTTTTACGCAAAATTTAATACAAGTTCGTTGTTGCATTCACTTCTAAAATTGTAAAAACTTGCCAACACACAGAGATAGATGTACTCTTGGCTACGTAACTTTTGCAAATGTCAAGCTATGACGCTAAGATTAAGAGGGAATATCAACAACAGGTGTAGCAACTTAACAAAAAAAAAACATAACTCAAATCGGAACAATGGGAACTTTTTGATCAAGGTGGTATGTCGAACTTCCTCCCACAGAGAAATAACATTACATTTTCGAAATTAGTCTAACCGGTTAGTAGTTGCTACAATTTCTCATGTCGCCTTTGAAACCTGTATAATGGAAGTACCAAGCTCTCCCTTCACTGGTTAGGTATTCGATCGCCTCATAAATGATGATGATATGCGATCTTGTCCGGCTGGATGCCCCATATTCATCTTTTTGATTGGCTTACAATGTTTTAGAGGTGAAAATTATATCAGCTCGCTTTAATTTTTTTTGCACCCAATAATAATGCAATTTAAGGCCGTTAGTTTTAGCAGGACCCTTGTTTCCGAAATTCGCTACATGGTTTCTTGATTGTGATTTATTTCTATTTCACGTCGCCGACTGCTATACCTTCGAGAATAACATCTAAGATATACTCGCATCAAACTTGTCAGTCGATTTCGGCAGTGGCTACTAAATTTATTTTCTTACTTAAGTCCGGGTTGCACCTGGGCCTCAGCCATGAAGCTTCTCCAGCCAGCTCGTTCTTTCGCTAGCTGGCTCGAGTTTTGCTCGCTAAGTTGGTTGAGGTCCCTTTCCATTTGCGTGTGTGACTTGAGTAGAGGTCTTTCTCTACTGGGCTGTTTTCATACCTTCGGGGCGAGTTGTCCCAGTATCGACAGAATATGGAACACACTCTATATGGTTATGCAAGAACTTAAACTAAAAACCAACATGTGAAAAAAATTTACACAAAGTCGTTATGAATGGCGCTGGAATGGATAGTTACCGGCTTTTAACTTTGGCTTCAATTATACATGAACAAGGACATGCAGCAAAGATAACTTGTTTTGTATTTTAAGAGTAAGCTTAATGAAAAAATTTGCCTGTTTACAAGTCTTAAGATTCGTAGTCATTTGTATACAACATAAAAAAGTTGTAATTTTTTGTCAATGCCACTTGATAGTGGTGTGAATCTGTAGTTCACCAATCACTTACCATGATTACCGGACTTTACATTAAACCTTACATTCAAATAGATCTCGCTCTTCTTTGTACAAAATGACAAAACAAACAAAACACTGAGTGTTGCGCCATCAATTTACATTAAAATTAAAATGCAAACTGTACTTACTGTTTGTTCATTATGTAACAATCCAGCAATTTCCATTTTCTGTGCTTCAATCTGCCGATTTATTTCATCCATTTTCCTCTTCAAGTCATTATCCTCTCGAACACCGGACAGGGAAGCCTCTTGTACATCATCGTCAGAGCTTCCTCCTGGTGAATAAGGCTCATTAGCGTCATCTTTCTTAGTTGCAACCGTAGCTGCTGCTGCTGCGGCTGCTGCTACAAATCAAAACGCATTACAAAAATTTAATTCGATTTAAGTTATTTATGTTAAAATGAAAAGAGAAAAAAACCTACCTTTCGCAGCATTCTTTGTGGCAATGGGTGCTTTTATAATTGCATCAATATCAATATCTTCTTCTTCAGTTGATTTCTGAGGAAGACGCATCGCTCTGTTAGTGCTGCTACCTGTTCGACTTGTATCAGTTCGTGCTTTTGGACTACCAGGTGGTGTGAAACTTGCATTTTCATCACCGTCCAACACTGATGTCACCGAACGATTTGATATCACAGTAGCTTCCTTCTTTCGATGCACCTATCAATAACACATTTCAAAGTTTTGAATGTTTAAATGAAAAAGAAGAAGAAAAAAGCTACCCTCATGGCGGAGTTTGAATGCCGCTTTCCCATAATTCGTATGACGATGCCCAAGAGCATATCCGGCCTCATAACATCATCGTAAAACTCAAAATTTTCACTCGGATACAACACAGATGGCATTTGCTGCCCTACGCCCAATGGCATTATGTAAAAGTCCTTTATATTCGGCGATGTTGTTTTGATAACACCTAAACGCTTTCGCTTATCTAAATATTTATACAAAATAGTGTAGGCAATATTTTCCGATTCCGCTGATGGTACTAGCCGTATGATGACGATTTCCTTATTCGGACTCCGCTTGATTTTCGCAATGTAGTCCCAAACAGTGTCGGGACTAATTCTACCGACAACATCAAGTTCATCAGGTAAATCACTGCTTAAAAGATATGTGCTCCCACTAACAGCTTGCACGCTAACTTGAAATGAAGCAACATCAATCATATTAATGGGGCCAGTCCAAATCGAAGCATCCACATCGGAGGAATATTTGTAGTATGGATCCTCTGGTGGAGTGGATATCGAAACTGTGCTAGATGGTTCCTGATCACTGTCTATCGGAGTTGGACTATGCGGCTTCGTATTGGATGTTGTTGATGCTGGATTCACTGCATTATTTGTTAAGGCGGGGGTAGCAACTGATGCAACTGAAGCAACTGAAGCAACTTCTTTTTCATTTAAAAGATTTGCTGCCTCTTCGACAGTTTTTGTAGATTCGAGAATCTGATCGATCAGACTAAATTTCTCCAGGGGTGTTTTTGTACTTTTCTTTGCTGAGACTTCTCGATCTTTGTGAACTTTTGTGGGAGTTATAATCTTCGGTGCGGAGGTTGTTGTCGCCGGAACTGATATTTTCAAAGGTGGAACTAACTTGACAGGTTTTGGCTGATGATCAAGTTCTTCCTTTCTTGCTAAACGCTCGTCCTTATCACGACGCTCGTCCTTTCGTGAACTGCTCTTATGATGACGTTCTCGACTTCGACTTCTGCTACGTTTTCTTGATTTGTCGCGATGACGATCTTTACTCTTGTGACGTTTCTCCCTATCTCGGTCCCTTTCCTTACTCGAGGCTTTTTTCTTGTCCGAAGTCGAAGTTGCTGCTGCTGCTGATGTGGTTGTATCTAGAGTAACACTACTATCCAATTCAAATGAATGATCTTTACGTGGGGTCATTGCTGATGGAGGCGGCTCAATTTCTGTTGTACTACTAACTGTTGCATTATTCAACACGGTCACGACATCTTCTACAGGAATAGTAATATCCAGTTCTACACGATCAGTTGATTTGCTTTCAATTACTTCTTCGCCTTTATGAGTCTTCAGCACAAAGTTCTTCGTACACGATAACATGTCCAATTCGGATTTTTTTATCATCTCCAGCTGATGTTTGGCTTCGTTCTCCCTCCATTGTGCCAATTCCTGACTGGCCATCTCCTCGGGGGACATGCGCACCAGCTGCTGGGGTTCAATAAGTTTTGCACAGATCTTTTGGAAGAGCGTTTCATTCTTACGGTCCTTAATGTTGAACATTAATGAACGATATTTTGCTTTATACTTGGTTCCTATGTCCTTGTTAAAGAGTCTATACATTTCTAACTCGGTCGCCTTGACAAACTCCTCAACTTGCTCTGGGCTCAGTTTTTTTTCATCATCGAGTTCGTTCATGCGAATAAGCAATTGCTCTTTAAGTGTGCGGCGCACATTCACACGAACCGGTTCGCTGGCTTCACTACGAGATGGAGTCGCTGGAGCGGTCTCCTTTTCGGTAGTGATTGGTTTTTTCAATTGCTTGTGCGATGATGATAAGGACGAAGTGGTAGAGGTCAATGGAGTTGTAGACTTATCTTTTTCCTTTTCCGGTTTGTCGGGTTTTATACTAACTTGTTGAGGGTACTTGGCCAATTGTTTCGGTGTCGAAGAGCGTTGTTGTGAGTGAACAGTTGGGCTGTTTATTGTTTTGGATTTGTTAAGATCCTGAATTTTGATTGTCTTGGGTAATACTGGTGGCGGTGAGGTAAGAGAAGAGAATGTGACTGCAGGGCTATCCGCTTTCACGGGCAGAAAAGTGTTATTTACTGTGGGTGATTGCAAACCTAAACGTTGTTTTTGTTTTGTTTTCTAAAAAAAATCGTGAATTAGTGGGCAATTGATTAATTTATGAAAATCCATCAAATTTACCTCGATTTCAAGAGCCTGAGCACTTCCCGGTTGAACAACTTCGAATGTAGGATTGTCCTGGAGCCATTTCTTCAAGTTGACCGTTGTGGGAGCATTGCTACCTGTCAAAATTCTCCCAGTTCGACGTTCGAATACAAAAACCTGCAAACGTAACACTTTAAGTTAGATGCATATCCTTTGAAAATACGACTAAACCATTTACCCTCTCAACCTTCGGCTTTCGATCGGCCATACTTAACAAGTCTTCAAACAGACCTTTGCTCTTTTTCTTCTTCTCATCTGTGCCGGGTTTCAGGGCCATCGGGGATGCGATTGGCTCTGGACTCTTTACAGCGTTCTTAGAGACATTAATCAAAGCATTCTGCGCATGTTTTCGAATGCAATCATCGCTGCAGTATATTGAATTTGCTCTTGCGGGTTTCTTACAAACTATACAAGTTAACAGCTCAGCTGATTCCTGCTTCTGTGCCGGATGCTTCTGCAATTGGACAGTGCTGTGAACTGCTTGTGGTTCTAAATCTCCAGAAGCTGTAGATTGTGCGATAGCTTTGTTGTGTTGCTGTTTTGCTAAGGCGAATTGTTTCTTTTCGGCGGCAGTTGGGACTTTGGAGAGCTTCAATTGTTGCTGTGGATTGGCAGTGGCTTTTTGCATTCTTCCTGTAGCTTTCGTAGCAGATGACAAGACAATAACACGCTTTGTTACATTCCCAACTGTAGCAGTAGAAGGTTCTTGGACTTTTTTCACTGAAAAATCGGTTAACTTCTTTTGTACTACTTCGGGTGGTGCAGATGTTTGTAGAGGTGTTATTGGAGTCGAAGGTGTTGAAGGCATTGTTGCAGCACCCACATTAATTGTAGGTGCGCTAGGTGTAGTAACTTCTGACTGGAGTACGGGTACAAATGAAACAATGTCTGAACGAGCTTGGCCTTTCTTGGAAGTTTCAACTTGTGTCAATGAGTAGAACTGTCCCGGTTGCAGTTTTTTCAAGTCAATAACTTGTTTCTTCTCCCCCGGAAGAGATGATAATGTTATAGTACTCTGCACCAATGACAATGACGGTTTAACGGGTGTATCCAATTTTGGCATTGGCTGCACTAATGTTTTCTTATCAAACAAATCCGTAATCTTTCGCTGTTTTTTTGTCTCCAACTTCTTGACACACTTAGGACATGTCCATTCGATGCCCTTTTGCTCCATCTCAATGCCCATGGCTTTCGTTATGCTGACACAAGTGCCATGGAACCAGTCCTCGCAGACATCACAGCAAATCATGAACCGATTGTTGTGCGGTTGACGACAAATACACCATAGCCTGAAAATAAATTAGACATTAAGAACACTAAGGAAGACATCAAAGAGAAAGGAAAACTTACTTGTTGGGATCATCTTCATCTTCGTCGTCTTGGCTTTCAGTCTCTTCGTCAGCTTTTTGTGTTTTCAATGCTTGTTTAGCTGTTTTGCCAACTTTTTTTTTCCTTCCCGCCGCAGTTCCCTTAGCAATGGTGGCGCGCTCTTTTGTAGGAAGAAGAACAGCGGGTTCTGGTTTCTCCATTGCACTCAGTTCCGCGAACAAAGAAGTATCTGAATGCATTGAGACGTCACCGCTTTCGCTATCGTTGAAAGAGGTGTCCGACATGGGATGAGTTTGCGCACGACGCTTAGCGCGAGTTGTGGGAGCCTCGATAGGTGGCAATGTTATAACACGACCATTTCCTCGTATGATTTGAATGGGCTCCTTTCGACCGTAAGTTACATTGTGCGCTTTACCAGATGTTGGCGTTGGCGTTGTATCACGTGACGAACTCGGCGTAGTTGTGTTGGAAATACTAGCTTCTATAATACTCTTCGGTTGTTTCAGAATAGGTATGGGCACCATTGCCGCATGACGTAATGGTTGCAGCAGACCGATATGCTGATGCTGAAGCTGTTGTTGTAGTTGCTGTTGTGACATATCCATCGACTTCATTTCTTGTTGTTTCTGTTGTAATTGCTGCTGCTGCTGCTGCTGTTTTTGTTGTTGGTGAAGTACCTCCTTTTCCACAGCCTCCTGCAAACTTTTATCTTCCATTAACTCTACGACATGTTGGAGAAGATCCTCCGGAATCTCATCGTCGGGGGTTTCCAAGAGTGGCGCATTCGCAATGTCAATTGGTTCAACCGAAGACGATGTAAACGAAGATGTCATTTTGTTTTTCTCCAAAACAGCCTTCTCCGTGCTTTCTAGCATCTTGACTAAGTCAGGTATGCTGTTCTCCTCCATCGGGGGTTTCTTGCTTGACTTGAATGACTTCTCTAATTCGTCTTTGACAATTGAATCAATCAAATCTAACTGTTTATCATTTTCTGCTGCAATGTCAGAAGCACTGTGAAGAGTCTGAATAGAAATCTGTGCTGGAAGCTGATTTTTAGCCGCAGTTTCAATACCCAGCGGCATAAAGCCCTTCGCCGATGACACATGAGCAGGTTTTTCTGTTTTCAATTCTGTCACTCTTACATTCGACTGCATATTGTCAGATCTTGTCAGCAATGTGCTTAGATCGGTAAAACCTCCCTTTGGACTGGCAATGACTTTGTTGATGACAATTTGTTTAACTGTCTGCGGCGAGGATGGCACCAGAGTCTTCGGTTGCATCATTTTTGGCGCCATTTCGACTGCCTTCGACTTTGTTGTTATAGGAGTTACTGCTGTCGGTGGTTGAATAACTTGAACCGATTGAATGTTGATCAGTGGCTTTGGCTGAGGCGTATGAACCGGGGAAGGCAGTGGCAAAGGAGAGCTCGCCTTTACAGCATCAATACCCTCGGGAATTTGCTTTCTAGCTATGGCTTTGCTTACATTAAAGCCACTGATCGATTTTCGAGCATCAGCAGGCTGCCTATTAACCTTCACTGGTGTCAAGACAGCTTTTTCATCCTCGTGCATACTGTTATCCTGGCTATGTTGGCGACGTTTATTGCTGGTTGACTTTTGCATCATCACGCTTCGTGCGCGTTGTTTTTCCGCCTTCTTCCGACGTCTAGCTCCTGTTTTTCTCTTGCGTCCATGCCGATTATTCACATCGAAATCTAAATCGCTGTCACGATCATTTTCACTCTCTGCACTTTGCTCACTTTCCTCAGTGTAATCGCTCTCATCGTCTTCCAAATCTTCGTCTACTTCTTCCTCCTGTTCCTCCTCTAATTTCTCACCGTCCGAAATAAACTCATGTAAATCCATAGACGGCAAGAGGAGTTTCTCCTTCTCAAGCAACTTGCGCTGCTTCTCATCGATGAGTTGTTTGCGTTTGTTGAGATACTGCTTGACGGTGGCCGCTGTCCCTGGCAACTTTCGGACGCTTGGAGTTTGAGGTTTGTCTTCACTTTCTGAAGATGTTTTCGTTTTGTTTAACTGTGAGGGTGATGTGAAGGGAGTGTAACAGTGATCGTTTTTGATGATATAACGCTGAAATTCATAGTCCACATTGCACTTGAGAGGTGTCACACCAGCATATTCTACAAAAATGAAAAAAAAAAAACTTATAAATTGATTTATTGGTTGAAGCTATAAAAAAAAAGAAGGCTTGGTACATTTCGTAGAAACTTTTGCAAATAAGGATCACTTGAGAAACGTCAAAGTCAATCTCTTTATGTTGTACAATTGGAACTACTTGTGCAACACACTTTTTTTTGTATTTAAAACTCACACACAAGTTGCACTATGTAAACATCAATAAAACACGTGCAAACCTAACCGCGATTTAGCCGAGATTATAAATTAAATATCCAAAAGTACTAACAACAATGATCTACCGAAAGACACAAAGCAAACTACGAAAACACATACTTAAACATGTCTTACTTAGAATTTCCTTTGCTATTTCTTTAGCCGCTTCCGGGGGGTAGAACTTCTCCACTGAAAGGCCCAATATTTCTGGGCGTTCTTTTACTGGCGCCTTTGGCGTTTTGGGTGCTACTGTTTCATCATCACTATCACTATTTTCTTGATCGTCATCCTCATCACCTGAACAATGACCTTTCTCATCCTCTTCAGCATTCTTTTCATCTTCCTTGCGTTTATCTTCTGCTTCTTCCTCTTGCATACTCGGTGTAGGCGATGTTATTCGTATCACACTAATTGAGGTCAATGTTTTCTCATCTAAAACAGAAAAAAAATATATATATATTGGAAAAACTAAGCACACAAGGTTTCACGGGGTTATTTGTCACTTACCGATTAAGTTTTCCAATCCCTTGCGATCAACATTGATTCCATTTTTGCCATAAACCACGACAAGATTGGAATCAGCTTTTGCCGCCGCATTATCACTATTTAACAGCGACTCACTGCCTGACCGCGATGTTTCCACAAACACTGAGCTCGACATTATGACAAATTGTTTATTGCAGATAAAATTGATAACAATTTACGACATATTTGCTCGTAATTGTTTTAAAAAGCAAATTAAATAATTTATAGTCGAAAGCAAAGAATTTTTCTTTCTTTATGACGACGCCGCCATGGCATACGCCGATCAAAGAAAAACAAACACTTTGACAACTGGGCGGGTTGATGGAAAGATTTTTTTTCACATGGGTTTTTCACAGCCTTTGATGGATTACTGGAGTGTAGTTTTAAGCGTGAAACATGAAGCAGATGATGGAGAAAAGTTAAATTGTTATCAAATGGAAACTAACGCGAGATTATTTTGAAAATAAATAATTTTATAACAGCACCTCATTTAATCACTCTTGTGCTGTACGCAACAAAAAAAAAATTTACTCGGCTGTGTTCACTCGGTAGGTACTTTGCAAATGGTTGAATTCAGTTCAATAGTTTGGTTAGTGTGTATGTGAATGAAGCATTGGTGTTTTTTTTTTGTTTTTGCTCCAATGTGTTGATATATGTTTATTCAAAAACAGCTGCAAACATTTTAAAGTTGTATTTGGGATACATTGATATTTATGCATGTAGCATTTTATGAAAATTTTTTGTGGATAGCACAAATAGTTATCAACAGAAAATTGCATTTTACTTTATATTTACTATCTTATGGAATTCTATAGATATCTTTCACTTTTATTGTATTGTAGTTTGACATTTCTGTTTCTTCCGCCATGACTGGGTGGCGATTGGGTGAAATTATTAAATTTTAAAATAGATATAGATGTGTTTCTGGAAATATAAAAGTTTAGATTACTAAAGATAAGATTTTAAACAAAATGCTTGGCTTAAACTATCCATTAAAACTAGAAAGTATTGTACGCGTCAGGGTTGAATAAACAAACAAACAAAATTAAAGACGTGCGGACAGAAAAAGCATCCAAATGTTATACTCTGCTGCACTTACACGACTGAAAGCTATGAAAAAGTGATAGATAGTTTGCTATGAAATATTGCTCGTGGAGGAGCGGTGTAAGATTCGACAAGCATTCGATGCTTTCAAATAGCAACAGAAAATCAATGCTGTCCGCAAATTCTATGATGTTGTATGAATCTTGTATTGTTGTAAGTTGGAAATCTTTCTCAGATATCAACAAGGACAAAAAGCAATTGAAGCTTATATTTTTGACTGACTCCTTAACACAAAAAATTTAAATCTAAGTCGGTTTTCTAAACTTTATCTAAAAAAATTAATAAAATCTTGCTCCTACTCCACTTCTCTGAAATGAAGGTAGTTTTGTGTATTTGTCAAGTTGAGTTTATGCCGGTCCTTTCCTAGTTCTTGCATAACGATTGTGTGTTTCAAAACTTTTTCATTTTTCCGACATTTTCATAATTTTTTTCATCATCATAAATCCATAAAAAATTGATTTATGCATCGTCACTTTCATTTTGTGCGGTTATGTAAAGCATGGAGCGGCATCAACCAGTTGTACGTATTGCTTTAATAATGACTGTATAGTAATCATGCGTGCTACGAGGGCGGGTCAATAAGTCCGTGACTTTTGGATTAAAACACAGATTTTTTGATAAAAAAATAATTTTATTTTTCAACGTAGTCTCCCTTGAGCTCTATACACTTTGTCCAACGCTTCTCCAATTTTTGTATCCCTTCCAAAAAAAAATGATTTGTCGAGGTCCTCAAAATAGGCCTTTGTTTGCGAGATGACTTCATCATTGGAGTCAAATCTTTTTCCACCAAGCCATTTCTTCAGGTTTGGGAACAAGAAGTAGTCGCTCGGAGCCAAATCTGGAGAATAGGGTGGATGAGGGAGCAATTCATAGCCCAATTCATGGATTTTTGCCATTTGTTACACGATTGCGTTTGTGGTCGACTGTGAGCAAACGCGGCACCCATCTTGCGGAAAGCTTTCTCATGCCCAAGTGATCATTCAAAATTGAAACCACTGAGCCATGCGAGATCCCTACGGCTTCCACAATCTCTCGCACTTTCAATCTTCGGTCGGCCAACACCATATCGTGAATTTTTTCGATTGTTTCGGGTGTAGAGACCTCAACTGGGCGTCCAGGACGTTCGGCTTCTTCAGTGCTTGTACGGCCACAACGAAATTCAGTAAACCACTTTTTTACCATTGAAATCGATGGTGCAGAGTCCCCATAGTATTTATCAAGCTTAGCCTTGGTCTCGGTAATGGTTTTTTTTCGCAAGAAATAATGCTTAATAAGCACACGAAATTCACTTTTTTCCATTTTCTCCTCAAATTAGTGAGTAGTCTGATAAAAATAGCTGTCAAACACAAACTAACTGACGCAGCAAGTTTAAATTTTGACAGGAGTCAACTGACAGATGCCTGTTGACAGGAGCAGTGTTGCTGTTTCAGTAAAGAGGTCAGAAATTCAAAAAGTCACGGACTTATTGACCCGCCCTCGTATTAAACTAATGGTAGCCAATGGCTACTGGTCTCGTCGAATTGGACTTGACTTCCCAAACTTAGTTGCGCTATTATTAAAAAGAAGAAAACAGCATAACCAAAAAATGTAAAAAAAATTACTGAACCTAAAAGTGGATGATAAGCCGAAATACTTACTGTCTATCTGTTATATTAAGTTGTGAATAGGGTAATAAAATCTCTAGGACCAAGCAGTGGGAACTTCCCTATTTCCTCTATGCTGTGCATCTAATTATAGAACTCCCAAATATTTGACTAATTTGACGTGGTTTGTATCTCTTTGCGTATTTTAATCGCATTGCTAATTACAATTTCTACAAACAATTTCCTTCGTAAAATCTTATTTTGCACATTTAAAATTTTTCTAACATTGTGATATTCGAGCGAGTGACCAACCCTTCAAAAAATTCGTTTCTTAACTTTCAACGAATCCCATCTCGAAAAAAAGATAGTTTTGACATTTTCCAATTAAACTCGCCATCACCTATGGCAGCCGTTTGTTTACCTTTTCAAAATATTTATTTATTTTTTCGATTTAGTTAAATCACTTCAATATTATTCCAACAGAATGTCAACAAAATTAAAACAAAAAGAAAATAAAGAAGACCGTGAAGAAAATAACCATGAGTTCCCAGCTCAAAGGGACGGGAAAAACATAGAAACAGCCCAAAGCGCGGAAGAACTGGAGTTCGATTCTAAACTTGGACCAGTTGCTTATCGTATGCGTCCTTCCTTGGCTGATACTTTTAAGGCGAAAATAATTAAAGGAATTATTCAACAGATTTTGAATAAAACACTCCAGGGTATCAATTGTTTTTTTTTTCATCGAATTTGTGTATAATTTTCAATTCCTAGGGAAGAAGTATAACATAGAGGAGGCACGAATATGGACACGAGATATCGCTGATGCTGTGAGTGCATCCGTAAAGGAATTAAATATGCCCCGGTACAAACATGTCGTACAAGTTAGCCTGGGTCAGCAACTGGGCGCAGGCTGCCGGTACATTGCAAAGTGCAGTTGGGATGCAGAATGTGATAGTCATACATCTGATGTATTTTCAAACGCTACTCTGTTCTGTGTTTGTACTGTTTTTGGGATTTATTTATACTAGAAGTTTGTTTACTGTTTTCATATTATAATTAAAATAAAATTTAAAATATCTTAAGAGTAGTTATTAAAGCCTTTTTGTTGAATGAATTCGGCTCTTGAATGATATCCATACTGCTTTGCTCGGCCAGGAGATTTGAAGGACGAATAGCATGTGGTGTGAACTAGAATTAAGCCGCTTATATTGGTGTTGCAATAAACGTTGTGTTGCATCTTAAAACAAAGTATCATAAGCAACCAAACTAAGAATAACAGCTGATAATCGGTAAGGCAACTGGTTCTATTCTAGAAAAATAATTTCGCGTTGTAGTCTGAAGAAAAGGACAATTATTTGCAGCTTGAGGCGAAAGTAGATCGGTGACCATAAGTGTTCCACTGCCATCATGGCTATCACTCGCTTTTGCAGGATGTTATGTCACAAATACGTTCAACAGAAGAGCTCTCGTCTCTCGTCTTAGATAGAAGAAACGTGATACGAATGTCTCCCTGAATTGTTACGATTTTGCTGTATACAACGGCTCCATAAGCCTTAAGAGAGGCATCTGTTAATCCATGTATTTCAATATGTTTAACATCAGGAACATAATGTACCCAGCAGAAAATAGATTTTTGTTCAACTATATGGAGTTCAACACGAAATTTTATCCAATTCTTGGCTAGTTGATCCCATCCAAATTTCTCAATCCAGAGATCTTGCATTAAAATTTTCGCTTTTATAATAATTGGTGCCAACCATCCCAACGAGTCATATAGTTTCGCGATATCTAATAAAATTATTATTTTTGTTGGTTTTTCTGTGCATTGCTGTAGGTTTACCTTAAAATGAAAATGGTCTGCTTCTGGCGACCAGTGTACACCTAGGGTTTTGACTGTATTTTCTTTATTTATTTCAATTGTTTTTGCGTTTAAATGTCTTAATATCTCAGGGTGGTTTCCTTTCCATTTTCTTAAATTAAAGCTTCCTCTTTTTAGTACTTCAATGAGTTGCTCCTGCATTATTTTGGCTTTTACCAATGAATTTGAGCGTGACATTAAGTCATCTACATAAAAGTCTCTTTTAATTATTTTTGCTATATCTGGGAATTCTGCTGATTCATCATCGGTCAATTTCTGTAACGTTTTTATGGCCAGATAAGAAGCAGATCTAGTGCCGTATGTTACAGCTGTTAATTTAAATTCATGCAGTTTTTGGTTTGGAGACGGTCGCCATAGTATGCTTTGAAAGTCTTGATCATCCTCAGTAACATATATCTGTCGATACATTTTTTTCTATATCCGCCGTGTAAACATATCTATGAATTCTCCAGCGAAGCAAAATGCTTCGAAGATTCTGTTGTTATTTTGGTCCGTTTAGCTTAACCTACTACTTGTCTTCATCGATGCGTCGAACACCACGCGCAATGTCGTAGTTGAACTTTCTTCTCTTATAACTGCCTGGTGTGGCATGTAATTTCCACGTTTTTCGTTGGTTATCTTGATTTCCTCTCCATTTAGAGGCTTCATATGACCAAGATCTAGATGTTGTTTTGCCGTAAAGTATTATTCCTTGGTAGCTCTTTTCAGTTTGAAACCAACGCGCCATCGCTCTTATTTTAGATTCTCCTAAGTTAAACTCTTTACGTTAAATGGAAATTTCACAGCATAAGTTCCATTTTTATTTCAAACAGTACTCAATTCGTAAATATCTTCACATTTTTTATGTTCAAGTGTCATTTCTACATGTTGGGCCAATTCTTCTGTCTCCCAAAACCGTTTTAGTTCTTCGTCTATGTCTTTAAGTGTTATCATTGACAAAATATTTTTGTTTGTAGTTTTAGTTCTTAGTTCTGTTTTTCCGATCCGCTGTTGGATCCGCTAAAGTGTAGTTTTTGTTGAAGAAATGGTTTATATTACCGATTCTTAAAAATTCTTCAGGCTGAGTGTTCGTTAGTGTTGTAAGGACTAGTGCCTTGCAATGTAATTTGTACTTGGAAGGGTATCTTGAAGTTAATTCAAGCATTACTTTGCTCTTGCAGGTTCCAGCTTTGCAGTTAGCCATGCCGGAGATCGTTACGTTTGCCTTGCATCTAGGGCATTGCACGTTCCGTTATAAATGTGACTTGAGATCCAGGATATACTAAGGCTCTTAAAAACTCAATAGTTCTGGCTTTTACCACTGCAGTTGCAAGTAATGTGCATCCTACTGAACCTTGACGTGTAGGTTTGATTTCCTCTGAATTTTCGGATACTGATATATGGGTCGATATATTTTGAGAGTCTTCGAATCGTTTTGTTTGCTAGGTTTTGGAAAATGTAGCAAGGAATGATGTTGTCGTTCACATAAAGCGCATTTTAAAGTACTATAGCACTTGTATGGTGATTTATAACCTGCTTCTTTTCAGCTGGTTTATTTTGCACTGGTTTTTCTAGCCCTTGACTTCCGGGTTGTTCTAAAGCTTCCAGAGACTGAAATCTGCCTTCTAAAAACATCAATACATCTCTTTCACGCGGATCTTTAAGTGATTGTTCGTATAGCTTATGCGTCTCTCTGTCCACCTTTTGAATTAATAAATAAGCTATCAATGGACCCCAGGACTCGGTTTCAACTCCCAAATTGCTAATAGCATGCACACTTTCTTGTGTTATGTCATGCATTTGTTTTATCAAAAATGCCGATTCCCCTGATATGTTGGGTTGATTTATCAACTTGTCAAATATGCTGAAATTCTTTTATTATAACATCTGCTGCTTAACATTTTCCATGCTGCGTCATAGTTGTTATCAAACAAAGTAAGATGTTGAATTAGTTTTGCAGTCTCACCCTTTATTGAGCTTTTGAGATAATGCATTTTCTCCACTTATTCCAGTTTATTATTATCATGGATAATCTTTCGTAAATTTCCCTAAAAGCTATCCAGTTCTTATATTCCCCGTCAGATGTTGGAATATTTATTCGGGGCAGTTTAACATCATAACATTCGGTGCGATCATCTTCGTTTTCCTTAGTTGCTTTTCTTTCAATGCTGTGCAACTTTATCGTGAAGCCGCGATATTCTTCTTCCAGCAATTCGTAACTTTTGGCGGCAACGTATGTGTCATGTTCGCTAGCGTGCAATAAGATTTCTTCATGCAAGTGGGATATGTTCTTCCACATATCTGTGGCTTCATTTATCTTAAACCGACAATAACTAAGCGATTTTTCTCCTTCGTTTATATATATTTTATCACATTCTCTTTCAATGTATCTCTTTAGTATGGACATTCTTTTGCCCTGCTTTTTAATACGTAGTAATTGTTCGTTTGAACAAAACTCTACTTCTGTATTGAGGTTGAAATCTTGCTTGCTAGTTAGCTTATCTTCTTGTTTTTCTTCAATTGTATATTTCTCAATTATTCTAATCCGATTGCCTATATCGTTCATCATTTTGTCTACAACCGCCTGAACCTATTGCTTGAAATTATTTGTAAAATAATTATGATCAGGAAACTTTTCTTTCAAGTCCTGGATTTTTACGTCATTGTCCAGAAACCTTTTCCAATTTTCCTTTTCTCTTATTTTCTCTCTTTTCTCGTTATTAAATATTTGATTGTCTTCCTAGATTCCCCATCTTTGTTAAAAGTAAAATACTGAGTTTGGATCGACTTACCGAGTTCAAGTTGGATGCTGAATTCTTGATTATCCATTTTAAAATATCACCTTGAGTTTAAAGTTTTTTCATAACACTATTCCAATTAAAGTTCACTAAACAGTTCAAAGTTCGGCTAGGATTCGCAGTTAAAGTCAACTAAATAGTTCGAAGTTCGAGAATAGGTAAAAGACATGGGCAGAAAACGCAGTAAATGTTTCACCGTTTGATAGAGTCACGATTAAAATAATTATTAATTTTTTTTCCACTTCTTCACTACAAGGCCGCTAGTTTTATTTTAATTTCTCTGGAAGGAGCAATATTCGAAGCACAGAAAAAGGAACTTGGTGGTTCGGTTGTAAAATAGACAATGAATTTTTATTTAATTTCAACGCTCTGTGCTAGTAAATTGTTTATGCTGTTTTGCATGGCAGAGTTACATATGTAATCAATGTTGCATTGTCGAAAGCAATTGCAATGCTGTTGGAATTGGCTTTGAGTTTTGCAGGATCTTCCACGGTGGTAGCATGGTTTCCAACATGAAACAAGTCAGACTCAGCAAGTCTGAAGCTCTTGACGGAATTTCATCTCGCTTTCACAAACGGGGTCTATGCCTACATATTGATAGCTTGACTGGATACATGTATGCCATTGTTGCCCGTCAACTTGAAGGCCACCTCATTAAGATGGTTGTGAGCCCGCTCTGTTCAGGTTATTATTTAAGCAAGCCTCGTTAGTGTGAGGGTATCTCACCCAATTTAGCATGAGAAACTGGAAGCAGCCAGCGAAAGATCGAACGCTTGTTAACTAAAGCCGAGGTCCATCCCGGTGAGCAACGCCGCCTTAAGTAAATAAGTAAGGATATAGAAGCATCGGCTGAAGTAGCAAAATGTTTCCGTAGAAACATTCCTCTTGTGAACCAGATTTAATGTCGAAGAAGATAAAATGTTCGCTTTCAGTAATAATTAATCCCTAAATATGCATGATATTCAACAGTAGTTTTATTCTGTTGAAAGGTTTTGAATAGCAATATCCGAACAAAAGAACCCTTAGGCTGGTAGAGCTGGACGAATCCTAGTTTAAACTGCTGCGGACGTACTGTGTGAACGGCTGAATCTCTACATCAACAATTACTCCTGGTATGTCCACCATCAACCTTATATTTAGCTGATGGCCGATCTTGGAAAGAGCCCATTTACTTAAAATCAAATCCTATTTAACTGCAATAAAGCAAACGGGTAATATAGAACCAGGCCAAGTTTTGGCAAATCTTTTGAAACACATATGTAGGTCAAATACAAGAGATAGATAAGTTGACGGGCTGTTATGAGATTTCTTCAACATCGTACTTTAAAGAATTCTGCACAATTAAGTATGGTATTTTTTAAAGGCGGTACAAATGTCCATTTATTATATAAAAGACAACACACAATCAAATCAGTACAATATGCATAACTTGAGACAATTAGCGCAGTAGCACGCTAGATGGAAAGAACAAGAAGTGAACTTTTTTTGAGATAAACAGTATGATCTTCAGATGCCACAAATAAATTTAAATAGATAGAAAACTCCAAGAAAATGAGTAACGGCTCCTTTTTCAATTCAACCGACAAAATTCAAACATCGCTTCAAATGCCTAAACCTTCTAACAGCAAAGTTCAAAACCTGATTTGGGGCAGCACTGGTTACAGCGAAGTTAAATAGTGGCTGTGGGAGCTTACGTTTGTGAATCAGTGCCAACAAAACTGAATTAAATTTTCAGAGTCAAAAACTGGACTATCGGCGTAATTTATCAACACTCGATTTATGTGTCAGTACTAAAATTTGTTTTTTGGTTGGTGGTTGCGTGCTGTAAAAATAGGGTAGATACTGAGAGATGTTAACTTGGCGATATACATTGTTGCAACTATTTTCTACACATCAATTGTGCTTAAAATACCTCCACGTGGTATTGGTCAATGTCCATCCCTACTGGACCTGCTAAACTTATAAGTGCGAATGCCAACCAGCAGCATTATAAATGGAACAGCGGATGAATTCCCCAGATGGAATCAACGGTGGAAATAATCCCGAAACAAATGAGACCTTATCCGGGCTACTCCGACGTATTTGGAACTCAGGTCGGTAAGGATCTTCAAAACTAAGTTAGGGTCTTATAAAAGAGATGGTGACGGAAGACCCCTTAATGGATTAACGGCAGCCCTCACATCCCAGAACGTGTTACTGGCTTTCAATATAACCGACCCCTCGTCCTAGGGGTATCAGCATAAGGAACTAGCCCTCCAGGCCGGGGGTTGTGCCGCCGCGGTAATTGCCCGGCCATGAAAAAGATACAAAAGTCCAAGAAATGCGATTGGATGAAGATTTTTTGTTTGAGCAAGCTTTAGGGAAGTAGTTTTGAGTTTCCGGCATGTAAACGTGCGCCTCGTAGCAATCCGCATCAAGGCTAAATTTGCCAAAATTAGCCTACTATGGGCGCACTATGTTGGGTTTCACTCGACCACCGAAACGAAACCTCTGGCTTGATGACGAATGCCAGCAAGCACATGCAGCTAAGCTAAGCAAAAAAACCTGCTGGAGCTAACGGCTTGCCTGTCGAGCTCTTCAAAGCGGCAGGCAATGACTTGGGAAGGAGCATACAACAACTCATCTCTTAAATATGGTCGGACGAAAGTATGCCCGATGAATGGAACCTCGGCATTGTTTGTCCGATCCTTAAGAAAGGAGACCCTTCGAACTTAGCCAACTACAGAGGCATCAGTCCTCTTAACATCGCATACAAGATCTTGTCTGCTGTATTGTGTGAACGCCTGAAGCCGTTCGTCAACAACCTGTTAGGTAAATATTAGTGTGGTTTCAGGCCAGGAACGTCCACCACCGGCGAAATATTCACACTTCGGCAGATCTTGGAGAAAACCCGTGAGCTTCAGATCGATACATACCACCTATTCATCAATTTTAAGGCCGCGTATGACAGCATCTATAGAGACGAGCTATACAGAGCAATATCTAGTTTTGGCATCTCTGCCAAACTCGCCCGTCTGTGCAGGATGACAATGGAGAACGCACGCTGCTTAATCAAGGTCGGTAAAGTTCTCACCGCGTCTTTGATGTGAAAAAAAGATCTAGACAAGCCGATGCACTGTCGTGTGGTTTCTTCCAAATCATACTTGAAAGAATAGTGCAAAACTTATGCGCAAACATCAGAGGTCCAGTCCGTTCAATTACTCGCATACGCCGACTATATTGACATTATCGTAAGAAAGCAGTGTGATGTCAGTGGCGCTTTTGCGAGTATTTTGACGAACGCGGCGAAAATAGAGGGCAAGGCCAAGTATATGCTGTCAAGCAAAAAGGACACTCAACACCGATGTCTCGTACAGAACGTCACCTTCGACAGGTATAACTTTAAGGTAGTTAAGTAGTCTACCTAGGCTCCGCTATTAACTAAGACAACGACACCAGTGCAGACTCCAAAAACGAAGAATAAGTCATGGCAACCGCTGCTTCTATGGGCTAAGAAGGCAATTGACTAGGAAAGTCCTCTCTCAAACAACCAAAGGTTCCCTATATAAGATCTTAATTATCCCAGTCTTGCCCTATGGATGAGGGTGAAGTGAAGAGTGAAGATCCAACGAACGAGATCTAGTGCGAAAGTAAAAATATTGAAAGTACTGCTTCAGAAAAGTAGACTTATGGCACGAGTCAATCAGACGAGGGAGCTAGAAATTTGAAACTATCTTGATGTTATCGGTATGATGTTATAGTTGACTCAAAAGTCAAGATAATCAACTTGGGTTGATTGGGTGGAGTTTCTGCTAAAAGATGTGTCTTCACAGGTACGCTGCAGGAAGGTGTTCTCTCACCCCTTCTCTAGAATTAGTGGTCAACGGACTGCTCATATACCTGGAAGCGTAAGAAAATCCACAGTAGCTTTATTCTCTTGTAAAAAAACAAATAAATAGGGCCTTTAAGCTCGAACTATATGTCGGGATTATAAGATCGATAATCACCTACGGGATGGTTGTCTGGCAGACGGCAAGTTTTGACATAAGCGAAGCCTTACTACTGCCTCCGCTGCAATGGGTGTTCTGCTTCACTTGAAACTCCTCAAAATTATTAGCAGGCAAATAGCTTCTGACGCAGCTACACTACGCCCTAAAATTGGTTTGACAAAGACTTTCACATAAGCATCCCCTCTAGATATGTCTGGGAGAAAGGGGTTTCTTGGATGACAAATAAGTCCAATTCTATACGAATAAATCCAAGACTGACAGCGGAAATGTTGGCAGTGTTTTCTCAATTAAGTTTAGCCTAAGCCTTTCGTTCCGCCTTGCAAATTACTGTATCGTGTTCAAGGCGGAAATTTTGGCGATTAAAGGAGCCCTCTCCTAGCTGAAGGAAAACGAAATATCTGATATCTGAATTCATTCTCGCTAAACTCTAAAACCATCCTTGGCTACCGATCATCTCACATGGATATGGCAGAGGAGTTTGGAATTTGTCACAATTCCTAGGAATTGTAGGGCCAAATTGAAATCACCATACCTATCCTACATGGGAAGGGTTTCATTCGTATACCTGCACTACGTGCAAACTACAATAGAACTAAAGCTGGATGATTATAGAAGAACAAACCTTAGGTGGACGGTCAAATCCGGCATAAACTGGATCTGAATCCCTATAAGAGTTTAATCCTTGTAAACAGGAATTTCGAAGAAGTAATTCTGTATACGAAAGTTATAATAGAATAATAATAATAATTATTCTTTTAATATTGTTTTTGACAGCAATAAACGCCTTTTTGTTTTAAGACATAATATCGACCACTTCATCTGGACCCACATGAATACCTGAGTGAACAGACAGCATTGCAAGTAAGCTACATAAGTCTTGGATGACACATAACGCTTCGGGATAGTGTTTTGATCCTTTTCATCGTCGAAAAGGTTCTTTCAACGCAAACTGTTGTAATAGGTAGTGTGGCCAAAATTGTAAGCAAGTAGCTTATAATCCTGTCAGTAAGTCTTGTCACATATATTTAGAAGTTTCAAAACATCGGTAGAGGAATCAATCGATGCAATTTTTTCGCACCAAAGTATGTACTCCGTTTTAACAGCTGACAAGAATATTGCGTTATCAAAGTAATAAATTAGTTTATCGATTTCATTTCCTCGATTAACGGCAGCAAAACCTGGCAGCAGAGCTTGCAACGATGGTAAAACATCCTCATTGACCATAAATCTGTCAGAATCTAGACAGGGAATAAGTATAGAAACTTTAAAATAATATTCAGGACATGATGTTTCTGGATTGGAACGTGTTGTTTGTTTCAAATAAATTCTCGGAGCTGTTATGTTAACATCAAATAAATCCTCGGCAAGTTGTGATGCGGATTGAAAAGCGTCTCTGACAAAATTTCCGCATTTTCTCTTACGTTTTTAAGAGATTTTAAGACTTGTTTTGTGTGATTTATTGCAGAACGAAATGCAAGGATTCATTTTGTAGGAAAATTAATAAGGGTAGCGTTAAACTAAAAAGTTGTTCGCATACAATGAGGTGTACTAGGAAATCACTTCTTTGAATTGCTGCCAAGAGGGTTGACACTTTTGAAGACATCGCCCACGTCTTGGTGGATATTTCTTCAAGTCTAATGGCAATACATTTGAAGAGCTCTACAAATGAGATGGTGCGTGTTTTTGTAAGGCGTTTTGGAAAGTCTTATTTCCATTTGAATGGTTTTGGGATAAATTGGGTATTCCGCTTACTACACTAAGACAATTGTGAATCGAGGGTGTTGACATGGCATTAAACAAAGCCAGGTTCAAGCGATGACTTGCACAGTGAACATATCTGTCGTTTGGAGACTGTTGGGTATTTTCTTTTAAATCATTTTGGGGGGGGGGGGGGGGGGGGGGTGGATCGAGCCCCATTAGCCTCTCTAGCCCCTACTGGTTACGTGCCTGACTTTAACCTTACTTAACCTACGGCGTTTTGGACACCTTCAAGAGCGCACGAAAGATCGGCTGGATGGAGAAGCCGGTTGGTCTCGGTCTCCTGTCGGTGAGATGTCAAAGTAAGTAAGTAAGGTATGATTTCCAATATCCGTACTTCAGGCTGTTGTCAATGTAAAGATTGAAAACAGCTGGATTTTTCGTATTGGTAAGAATATTTATATTTACTTTACTTTACTTTAAGAGGCGCTACAGTCCGGGGTGAACCTGGGCCTCAGTCAACAAGTTTCTCCAGCCAGCTCGATCCGTGGCTAGCTGATTCCAGTTTCGCACGCTAAGTTGGCTGAGGTCCTCTTCCACTTGCGTGCGCCACCAGAGTCTTGGCCTTCCTCTACTGCGCTGTCCCTCGGGAGCGGATTCAAAGACTTTTCGGACCGGAGCATTGGTGTCCATGCGCTCTACATGACCCAGCCATCTCAGTCTTTGGATCTTCACTCTTCTGGCTAGGTCCATGTCGCTGTACCGTTCATACAGTTCGTCGTTCTATCTCCTCCTCCACTCACCGTCAATGCAGACGGGACCGAAGATCGCCCGAAGAATTTTTCTCTCGAAGCAACCAAGAACACCCTTATCCATTTTTGTCCGAGAGAGGGCTTTGCTACTCAGTTGCCTTCTTAACCCAAAGAAACAGCGGTTGGCAAGAGTTATTCTTCGCTTGATCTCAGCGCTGGTGTCGTTGTCTGTATTTAAAGCAGAGCCTAGATAGACAAAGTCCTTAACTACGTCGAAGATATATTTGTCGAGGGTGACGTTCTGCCCGAGACGTCGGTGTTGGTTGTCCTTTTTGCTTGACAGCATATACTTGGTCTTGCCCTCATTGACCGCTAAACCCATTTTCGCCGCTTCCGTCTCAATACTGGCGAAAGCGCCACTGACATCACGCTGCTTTGTCCCGATTATGCGAGCATGCGAGTAGTTGGACGGACTTTTGAAAGATGGTGCCTCTTGTGTTTGCTCGTGAGTTTTGCACTATTCTTTCGAAAAAATCGCATGACAGCGATTCTGGACATCAAAGGTCTCGGTGAGATCTTTACCGACCTTGATGGAGCAGCGTGCATTCTCCATCGTCATCCTGCACAGACGGACGAGTTTGGCAGGGATGCCAACACTAGACATTGCTCTGTAAGGCTCGTCTCTATAGATGCTGCCATACGCGGCCTTAAAATCGATGAATAGGTGGTGTGTATCGATCTGAAGCTCATGGGTCTTCTCCAAGATCTACCGTAGTGTGAATATCTGGTCGATGATGGACTCTCCTGGCCTCAAGCCACACTGATATGGACTTATCAGGTTGTTGACGAACGGCTTCAGGCGTTCACACAATACAGCAGACAAGATCTTGTATGCGATGTTAAGAGGACTGATGCCTCTGTAGTTGGCTAAGTTCAGAGGGTCTCCTTTCTTAAGGATCGGACAAACAATGCCGAAGTTCCTTTCATCGGGCATACTTTCGTCCGACTATATTTTACAGATGAGTTGGTGTATGCTCCTTACCAAGTCATTGCTCCAGCAGCTTTGTTGGATTTAAGCTTCGATATAGCTATCTTCACTTCATCCATGTCGGATGGACAGAATTGTTGGTCATCATCGTTCATGTTGAAAGGTTGATTCTGCCTGACGGCGGTATTTGGACGCCATCGCCGTTATACAGTCTGCAGAAATAGTCTTTCCAAATCCTCAGCATCGACTGCGATTCTACTTCGATGCTCCCTTGTTCATCTCTACAGGCTTCGGTTCGGGGTTTGTTTCCGTGGCATGTTATTTTTACCTTTTGGTAAAACTTCCAAGCCTTATTCCTGGAGTAACATCTCTCAATTTCCTCGATCGCGCGCTTCTCATGCTCTTTCTTTTTCCTCCTGAGAAGCCGGTGTTTGTCTCTCCTGTTCCGCTCATAGAGCTCATGAGCAGCTCTGGTCTTTTTTTGCAGTGCCGCATTGCGTGCTTTTTGCTTAGCTGCATGTGCCTGCCGGCATTCATCATCGAACCAGAGGTTTCGTTGTGGTGAACGAGTGAAACCCAGCATATCAGAAGCGGCATCTCTGATGGCGTTTTGGCAATGTTTCCAATGGTCTTCGATGCTTGATGCTGGCGGCATTGGACCTCTTAAGAGATTAAGAGACATTCGATCGGAAAAGGACTTGGCGATCTCTTGCGATTGTAGCCGTCTGACGTCGAATTTTCTCACAGCATTAGTTTGTCTTGGCGTAGTTTGGGATATCCGCAACCATACCTTGGCTACAACAAGGTAATGGTCCGAGTCGATGTTGGCTCCTCGGAACATATGGACATCCATAATACTAGAGGAGTGTCTTGCGTCGATCGCAATGTGATCAATCTGGTTGACTGTTGTTGTCATGTAAAGTCACCCTTAAGCAAAGTTTACCTTTGCTGCCGACCACTATCAGTGATCGTCTTCTATAAAATTATCACTAAAAAAGGATTTCGTTTTCAGTTGAACGGTGTTCGGCAGCAGAGGATAAGCAGGAAAAAGTACAAGAGCTAAATTTGTAGCCAAACTTAAATTCAGCTTAATTAAATATAAAGTATTCGCCATTTTGCCATTTGTTTTAACTTTGTTTAAAATTCTGTAGCCGTTACATTGCCGTGACAAGTCAAAACAAAATTTTAGCTCTTATAGCGCCCGTTCTGCTGCCCTACAAATTAAAATTTTAGCTCTTTAAGCGCCCATTCTGCTGCCGTACAAATTGAAGTCAAATAAAGTAATTTTTTGTGCCAAACTAAATTTATTGTATTTTTAAATCACTACTATGATGTCAAGTAACAAAGTCATTGGGGCCGCAGCGTCAAGCTCAGCCGAAAATTCGACAGTTGCCCAGGGCGAAACGCAAGTTATGAGGACGATGTTGGAACAATTAAGCGCCCTTCAGATTGCAGTGGGTGAATTACGTAGGGAAACAATAGCCAGCCAAGTAGAAACGCAACGTTTGAAGGAACGAATAGATAGCCAAAACAACGAAATCGCACAAAAAATTATCACAGTGTCGCCAGAGCGTCGCCAGTCAGAAGAAAGCCAAATATCTGGTACCTACGAAGCCATTCTAAAAACCATCACAACAACGCCCTCTATACATCGCAAGCTGTATGATCTTCCTCCATTTTAAGGTGCTCCAGAAGATTGGCCACTATTTATAGCCAACTTCATCGAAACAACAATAAATTTTTCATATACTGCTACGGAGAATACCATATGCCTCCAACGTTGCCTGCAGTGGGCACCCAAGGAAGCGGTCTCCTTATCCACCCAAAAAACGTGGACGCCGTCATTGAGGAGCTCACATTTCGATTCGGAAGGCCAGAGCTTATAATCAAAGCTCAGCTCGCAAAAATCCAGCAATGGCCGCCCATGAACGACCAACGAATCGATCAACTTATTCCCTTTTCAACGAAAGTGAGAACACCATTTAAGTAATCCAATTTTGATCGAGGAGCTGGCGTGCAAGCTTCCGACTGCCAGACGCTTGGAATGGGCAAAATGTATGCTGTTACTGAAGTCACACCCTACACTCAAAGATTTCTCAGATTGGTTAGGTGAGTTAGCCAGACTTGTGCATCTACTGCCTCAGCCCGCTTTGACGACATCCAGAATTCAATCGAATCAGCCTTGCAGAATGTTTCATCCCAATCAAGAAACTACCCAGACAACACCAGAAAGTTCACAAGGAAGATTGTCTTTATGCACCTGCTGTGGCGGGCCTCATCGAATTGCGGATTGCAGTGTGTTCAGAAATTCTACAACAGAAGAGCGTTGAAGAACCGTTAAAGGTAAACATCTTTGCTTTTCATGTTTTAAACAGGGTCATGGCACCGCAACTTGCCGAACTCGACGAAGATGCGAGACAGGAGGGTGTCATAGGTTTCACCACAGACTGCTGCATGATGAGACTTCAGTTCCGTCGCCAATTACAACGAACTTCCAACTCCCAAGACTGCAAAATTTTCGAACTCTATCTGCACCGGGTTTACTCTACCAGTGGTGGTATCAGGCCCAAAGGGAGAGAAAGCCGTGTTCGCTATGTTCGACGAAGGTTCGTCAATTTCGTTAATAGAAGATGAAGTGGCTATCAAACTGGGGCTCAGCGGAAGAAAGCAGCAGTTAACTCTTAAGTGGTTTGGTGACAAGATAGTCACAGAATCATCTCGTACCGTATCCTGCAACACCAGAGGAAAGAATCAGGGAGCTCAGCAGTACGAACTTCGCAATGTAAAACTGTTAGCAACCGAAATTTACCCGCACAGTCGTTTTGCAAAAACGACATAGATCATTTGAAGAACATTCCGATTGAAGAATATGATAATGTACGACCGTCACTTCTTCTGTGTCTTGACAACTGTTATTTGGGTGTTGCCAGTATTGTTTTAGAGGGTACACAAAAGGAACCAGTGGCAGGGTACACAAAGCTAGGCTGGTTGACATATGGGCGAAAGGAGCCAATATTTGCTGAACGGTACTCCAGGCAGATGGCAAACTACATCGAGAAGGGTTATGCTCGAAAGACGACATCAGAGGAACAAGTAAGTAAACGCACATGGTATTTACCGCATTTTGCAGTTGTCAACCCCAGCAAGCCGGGAAAACTACGCATCGTTTTTGACGCCGCCGCCAAGACTAAAGATATTTCTCTTAATTCGATGCTCTTAAAGGGACCAGAGCAAGCCTAACCGCTCTTGTCAGTGTTATTCAAGTTCCGACAGGGCTCCGTCGCAGTTGCCGCAGATATTCAAGAAATGTTTTCGCAGATTAAAATAAGAGCAGACGACCAGCCAATTCGAACGTATCTGATGACATAAATGATTTTTGGGGCAGCTTGTTCGCCGTGTACAGCCGAATTTATTAAAAATCTTAATGCCGCCAAGTATGCCGAAGAAGCGCCAGCTTTAACAGCGAAGCCGAGGAAGAACGTATAAGCAGGGAGGGCACAAAGATCCATAGCCTTGGAGGGTTCACTCTTCGGTCTTTTGTGTCCAATATCGAAGCACTCCAGTTGAAGCTGAACGAAGACTCGCCTCAACAACAATCTATAGTAAATATCTATGCCAGTGACGGAGTTGCTTTTGTCAATGAGACCACTGACAAAGAAGGAAATGTTGAGAATAGTAATGTCAATGTTTGACCCGTTTGGTTTTCTTGCGAATTTTCTTTTCGCTTCAAAGATTCTCCTGCAGCAGACATGGAAGAGTGGAATTAGTTGGGACGAGCCGCTACCAGAACGATTATTGGAACAGTGGAAACTTTGGTGGGCTGAACTAAGCCAAGTGTCTAATTTTAAAATCAGTCGATGTTACTCACCAAAATTGCCAACTGCCGACAGTGTACAACTACATATTTTTACGGACGCCAGTGAGAGTGCATTTGCGGCTGTGGGGTATCTTCGTGTGGTCTTGGGAGGAGAAATTGATGTTGCTTTCGTTGCCGCAAAAACAAGATGTGCACCACAGAAGATGTTGTCGATTCCTCGCCTAGAACTGCAAGCCGCTGTATTGGGAAGTCGTTTGCAGCGAATGATAAGAACACATCATCAAGTAAACATTTATAAGGTTATGTACTGGAGGGATTCCAAAACTACAATCCTGTGGATTCGATCAGAAAAGCGGAAGTACAAGCCATTCGTTGCGCAAAGGATTGCAGAAATATTGGACACGTCAGATCCCACGGATTGGCATTGGCTTCCCACAGAGTTGAATGTTGCTGATGATGCCACCAGAGTCTGTAATTCTCCACGGTTTAATCCAGCCAGTCGCTGGATAACTGGACCCGAATTCTTACGTCTACCCGAACAACAATGGCCTCATATTTCCATCGATGTAGTACCAGAGGTTCTAGAAGAAGAAGTTCGACAAAGAGTTCTCCACATCAAACAGGCAAGTAGTTTGCAAATAAATGTTATTAAATTGTCTTCATATTTAAAGCTTCAAAGAGTCGTAGCCTGGCTGCGGCGGTAGGTTGCCATACTCTTAGAGCGTGCCCGAAAGAACTTGGTTGGGGATAAGAACAGCAAATTAAATGTCAGAAAAGGTGCTGATGAAATCGACGAGTTAACATCAATGGAAATAATAAGAGCCGAGAAAATACTTTGTCGTCAAGCCCAGTGGGAAGCGTTTGGCCTCGAAATAGCTGCACTAAAAGAAAAACGAATTCTCCCGAAGTCAAGCACAATCTTACAACTAACCCCGTGTTTGGACGAAGATGACATCCTTCGTATGTACGCCGCCGAATATCTGCCAGTCCAAGTCCGCCGACCAATTATTCTGCCGCCAAAACATCCGCTGACAAAACTCATAGTTAAAAATTATCATCATAAGCTGCTTCATGAGGACGACGCCCTGATTTTGAACGAGGTCCGCCAACGTTACTAGATTCCCCGCATCCGAGGGGTACTTCGGGAGGTAAAAAGCGACTGCAACAAATGTAAACTACTAAAAGCCAAGCTAAGGATGCCACTTATGGGACAGTTGCCGCCAGACCGAGTCACATCATTCGTTCGCCCTTTTACCTTCACAGGATTAGATTTCTTCGGCTTCAAGTCACCATTGGACGTCGCCGCGAAAATCGATGGGTAGCTCTATTTACGTGTCTTACAATAAGAGCTATCCACTTGGAGTTGGCTACCCACTTGTCTACTGATGCTTGCATATTGTGCATTAGGAATTTTATTAACCGTCGTGGAGTACCAGTACGCATCCGAAGTGATAATGGCACCAATTGTACAAAGTGGCATACAAAGATTCCGCAACTTAAACTGGGTGACCTGGTCTTAGTATGTGATGCTGCCCGGCCTAGGAATCAATGGCAACGAGGAAAGATAATAGAAGTTTACCCAGCTAAGGACGGACAAGTAAGGACTGCGATGGTGAAAACACCTACGGAAATAAGTGAATCTTAAGGATTCACGGGGGGTGGGATGTTGTCATGTAAAGTCACCCTTAAGCAAAGTTTACCTTTGCTGCCGACCACTAGAGGGATGAACAATTAAATAAAAACTAGCATCTGATTGGTTGGCCTATCAGTGATCGTCTTCTATAAAGTTATCGCTAAAAAAGGATTTCGTTTTCAGTTGAAAGGTGTTCGGCAGCAGAGGATAAGCAGGAAAAAATGCAAGAGCTAAATTTGTAGCCAAATTTAAATTCAGTTTAATTAAATATAAAGTATTCGCTTTGTTTTTATTTGTTTTAAATTCTGTAGCCGTTACATTGCCGTGACAATTCAAAACAACTGTTGATTGATCAGGAGTTCTCCAAGTCCCCTTGTGTATGTCGAGATGTGGGAACCGCGTGCTACCCACGACAATGTTTCGCCCCGCCGATTAGCTTGTCGATTAGCCTGAATCCGTTATCGGAGGTGGTGTTGTGCAGGCTATATTTTCCGATTGTTCCACCAAAGATACCCTCTCTTCCTAGCTTTGCATTAAAATCACCGAGGACAATTTTAATGTCATAGCAACGTCATATTAATATTTAGGAAAACTATAAATTACGCTTCTGAATAAATAATTTTATTCATTTAAATTTCGTTCACTTTTTATTTTATTTGTTGTTTTTACTTTTCATTTATACAAACGGCAGTCTAAAATACATACATACGAGTAGTTAATAATAATAATAATCATAATAATCATACTCATAATAATATTTTAAGATTTAAAGTAACGAGATGAATTTGTTAAAAATTGTCCTACTTACTTAATATTTGGGTACAATTAAATGGAGCCATTGATATTGTTTTGTTAATGTGTTTATGCTTTTTGTTATTTTGGTTTTTATAATATTTGTTGATTCAATTTTTTACATTCTTATTTGAAAATGTACACATGGATGTTTTGTTTTAGATTAATTATCTTTATTTTTTTCTTCTTTCAAATTAATATAATATAATTTATTATCTAGGTACAATTTGAGTTGTTTTTTTTTTGTGGTTTTGTTGGTTTTAGTTTTGTTTATACACAATAAAAAGATTTACAATAATAAATATATAATGGACATTTGTGCAAAATGACTTCTTACATACTTACATACTCGTATTACAAATTTAATTTATCTGTTCTTATTTAATTATGTAGTTTATTTTTAACTATAAAGTTTATTTTATTTTTTTAATTTAAAATTTTTTTATCTAGGATAAACACTTAGATCGATCACAAATATAATGAAAAATAAAATATAATTTAAAAATAAATAAAAACAATCAATTCAACTAAAAGAAAAACATCTTATATAGGTAAAATGTAAAAATGTAGAAAAGAAATTTGAATTGGTTCCATTTGTTTGACGGCAGAGTTTTTTTTGTTTTTTTGTTCGATTCTTGGATTTTGGAAAACTTAAAACGGAAGTGGTATTCGGATCAGACTTTCACACTTAATTTTTGAATTTTGTTTTTTTTAGGAAACCAGTTTCAGACAGTGAATTTAGTTTGTTTGTGTACAGTACACTGTCGGGTATATTATTTGTAAGTGCTTGCCGTTTTGCTTAGAGTCATTGTTTGGTTTAGTTTTTATTTAAGATCGACATGGTGGACAAAGACCTTTGAGCCGACTTTTGGTCTACAATAGTTATTTTGCTGATGGTTTTCAGTTGATTGGATTGGATATAAATTCCATTGAATGACGCATCGGTGTTTTCTTAGTCGTAGGTAACTGGACGGCACAATGAGAATACATACATTATGGCGTACCACACTTCGGTTAGATACAACGCCAGCATAAGGGTGCACATAAGGTATTCAAGTCGAAGCTTGTAGGCCTGTAAAACGAGAATGTACGATACACCCATAAAGCATGGAATTGTAAGGAAGACCGATACTATAACTTGCCAACCTGAAAGTAAATACAAATAAAAATTAATTTAATTTAAATATTAACAAAGATTAAATTAAAATCGAAATAAGTTTTTATTGTTAGCACCTACGCAAGGGCCTTTAATAAGCCTTTAAAATAAAAGGGAGAATAACGTAACGCCGGGGAGTTGAACTGCGAATACGCAGACTGCCATATGTGATAGTAAATGTGTTGAAGCGAGAAGCTCTGCGGGAGAAGATATACCAATCTTATGCAAATCAGCGTCCAACTTTACCATTTTACTGGTATATTGGGCGAACTACTTCGATAGCAGCACCTACTTTTGCGGAGAGAATTTTCGTGAAGAATACAAGGAAAATAAACTGGCACAACTTTAATAAGAAGACAAGATCTAAGCGCTAAATATGCAAGAATGTGTCCCATTAAATGGGAGAGTTTAGCACGCATTGTACGTGAAACCACTTTGTTAGGGGAGATTTTGTCAAACCGTCAGAAATTAAAACTCGTTAAATTTTAATTCACTTTATTAATAGTCCTGACGTAAGGTTACAAAATTGGTACCTTTGCTACTTGCCACCTGTTTTTCCTGCGTCCAGTCGATGAGAAGGTTCGATTAAGAAAGACCGAATGCTCTTCGTTTATCTGTCAATGAACCGGCAAACCTTGTTGATGGCGGAGTTTGCGGTTCAAAACGTCCCGATTCTATTTCCGTTCCGGTAAAGCAGCAGCTACATGGGCAACACCCCCTCCTGGTATATCCACTGGTGGATTTACCTCTGTGTCCTTGCGGACGTCCAAGACAGCTAGCTTTACAGCAGGTATTTCGTAAATACCTGTCTTCGTTAAAATCGTAACACTTCTTACTTGCCCATCTTTTGAGACCTTTGTTTCTAAGATTCGTCCTTTCGGCCAGCAATTGCGGGGATTCCCAGGATCCACAATTAACACGATGTCATCTCTTTTTATAGGCTTAACTGGAGCAAACCATTTTGTGCATCGTGTAATTGTCGGAAGATACTCGTTGACCCAACGTCGCCAGAATTGTTGGGCATAGTTCTGAGAAGCCAGCCAATTTTTTCTAAGAACTTCTTTGTCTTCTTTCTTCTTGGACGAACCCAAAAGAAAATGATTGGGTCTAAGCGCTTCCTCATTCTCGTTGTCAATAGGGATGTATGGCAGCGGCCTAGAGTTAACAATATTCTCCTCAATAAGCATGCTTCTCAGCAGCTCGTCTGATGGATGACGATTCGGAGAAATTTAGGTCAACACAGTTTTTACGAAACGCACGAGTCGTTCCCAATTTCCACCCATGTGAGATGACCGGGTGGGATAAAACTCCATTTGGTGTTTGTCGAAGTAAAGGCCCGTAACAGCTTGTCCTTATCGATACTTTGATACGCCCGCTTCAGTTCAGCGTCAGCCCCTCTAAAATTCATACCATTATCGCTAAACAGCGCTATGAAGTTCCGAAGAGCAATTATGCAGGAATCCGTATTCAGCAAGTGGGTGATCTCGATGTGAATAGCTCTAGAGGTAAGGCATGTGATCAAAACTCCGTATCTCTTCTCATGTCTTCTCAAGTCGACGACGATTAAAGGCCCAAAATAGTCCACTCCTGTAAATGAAAATGGGCGAGAAAATGGCGATATCGTAGCAATTGGTAGTTGAGCCATCATTCGCGGTTGCCGTTGTGCTGCAGCGTTCTTACATGTCTGGAAGTTTCTACGAATCTTACAAAGCACAGCTCTCAACTTTGCGATGTGGAATTTTTGCGTGAGCTCATTCACAACTGTTTCGTGGTTTGCGTGATGGTAGCGGAGATGATAATCTTCCACAATTAAAGTTGTTATACGGTGCGGAGTAGGAAGTATAGTTGGGTACCTCACATCCACGCACGATTCAACAAATCTTCCGATTCTGCTGTTGGCACGAAGGACTCCGTAGTCATATTAATAAGGAGAAAAAGAACCAATTGAACTGGATTTGTTAATTTTATATTTTTTAGATAAACAAGCTATCTCCTCAGAAAATACTTCGCGCTGGGCTTGCTAGAAGAGAATCCTTTCTGCCACCTGTAGCTCCTCTCTTCTCAGTGGGCCAGATCTTTTCTCTTCTTATCTCCGAATCATCTTCAAATTGAAGGCACATCGAATGACTATTCCGGCAGAGCGAAGAAGCCGGGACCATTGAGAAAATAGCTCTGGATGAAACAAACGTCGATCTTCAATACATTGCACTCCAACGAGCTGCGCCTTCAATTCCTCTGCGGTGTCTGACTTAGCGGATTCCTCATTTGGCCAGGATTCTGGAGATGACATCAGAAAATCAGGTCCCTTAAACCACGGATGTGACGTTTTAAGGTTAGGACCATTTTGCCACTTGGTTGCCTCGTCAGCTACATTTAACTTGGTGGGTACCCACCTCCATTCGTCGACTTTGGTGATCTCGAGGATTTCGCTTACTCGGAATACGATGAATTGTCGGTAACGACGATGATCGGACCTTAGCCAACTAAGGACTGTCTTTGAGTCCGACCAGAAGTACTGTTTGTTGAAGGATATTGAATGTGACTCCGATAGCTTCTTGGCAATACGTGCTCCAAGCACGACAGCTTGTAACTCGAGTCTGGGGATCGAGAGACTCTTTACCGGGGCTACTTTGGTTTTCGCCGCAATCAATGAACACACAACGATGTCGTCCGAGATCATCCTGGCGTATGCTACCGCTGCGAAACCATTCTCACTGGCGTCGACAAAGACGTGGAGCTCGTTATCTGGGAAAAAGGTAAGTCTTGTTGAAACATAGCATCTAGGGATACGTACCTCCTCGACATGTGGTAAGAAGCTTATCCAATGAAGCCATTTGTCATGCTCAGCTTCTTGGATTTCGTCGTCCCAGCCAATTCCACTGCGCCAGATGCCTTGAAAAAGTATCTTTCCATTCATTAGGAAATTTTCCAACAATCCAAGCGGGTCAAAGATTTTCATAAGGGTTCGCAGTACTTCGCGTTTGGTTGGAATCCGTTTGTCAAAAAGGATATCTTTATTAGATGAAGTAACGGTGATTTTGAACGTAAGGACGTCTGCAGTTGTACATCACCACATGCCGAGAACTTTCTCGGGTGCAAGTTCAGTTTTCATGCTAAGGCTGATTTCAGCGGGAGAGCTGGAATGGAATATTTTAGCGATTACCTTAGAATTGGAGATCCAATTTCGGATGTGGAACCCCCCTTGTTGATGAACAAAAGCTATATCCCTAGCAAGTCTCACCGCCTCTTCTTCGGAGTCCACACTGTCCATGAGGTCATCTACGTAATGATTTGAGCAAATTGATTTTACGGCTCTTGGGTATTCGCTCTTAAAATCCTCTGCACTCTTATTCTTGATGAACTGCGCTGAACAGGGCGAGCATGTAGCCCCAAACGTCATGACCAACATAACATACTCCTCCACTTCATTGGTGTCCCTGCTGAACCACAAAAACCGCTGGTAATTTTGATCTTCTTTCCTTATCAAAATTTGATGAAACATCTCATGATATATGTCTTTTCTGCTTTTCAAAACATTTTTTAACATAAATAAAGAGCGGTGATAATGGGGCGATGAGATGAAAAAATAGTTGTAAGGAAAAGATAAAAAAGCGAGAAGTATGGGATGTGGCGCATGGCACTGTATATGAATTTAGAAGAGCTATCCTCACAAATCAAAAACAGGCGGCAGGTTATGAAAAAGTGCAGTGTTGAACCAGCAAATGGTTTTTAATTTCCATGTTTGGAACAGTACGAATATAAACCTCGATAAAGATTTAATCGCCGAAATAAATTGATGACAAAAAGCGACTACTGTCAACAAGGAACAAAAAATTGCGCAATAGATGGGAAGAACATTTTAACATGCTACTTGACACAGCATCATTCTCTTGTTAGTCCGACATTAGGACGGTAAGTTGAAGTAAGCGAAGAAATCAAAAAAAAACTTACAATCAAACCGGATCACATAACTTCTGAAGTTTGGTTAACAATGACACATACTATGGAAGTATACGAAAGAACTCTAGATATTATAATAAAAGGTAGGCCATCCGTTTTTTTTTTTTGATTTATTTTTAAAAAATTGACAGAAACTCAGTATTATATTTTAGCGGTACGAAATGGATCGATTTAGGCTTGAAAAATGTTTGAAAATATTGCAAAATTATTTCCAAAAGAATTCTGTAAATTCCGAAATAGTTCGAACTGTTAGACTGGTGTGCTGATTGATAACCGGGCATATTCCCGTGCGCTAAACGGAGCAACCTGCAGCTTTTGCCTAGACCCAAAACACAACAATGATCTCTGTAACTGAACACCAGTCGCAATAGCCTGAGGAGAATTAAGGAATTGAAACAAAATGACCAACCGCTTCGTTATCGCTTTTCTGTTTGGGCTTAAGAATAGCTCGAAATTGACTCAAATTTTCCAATCATCTTTTTATCTTTTCAGATAAAGTGCATTTTCATCTCAGTGGCTAAGTAACCAGGCAAAATTGCCGTATTTGGAACTCGAAAAATCCACACGTAATCAAAGAGAAGTCAAAGCATCTTGAACGTGTGACTGTTTGGTGTGGTTTTGGAGTGCGGCATTATTGGCCCATTTTTCTTTTAACACGACAATTGAAGAAACTTTATAGTAAAAAGCGCTACCAAGGCATAATAACGGGTTTTTTTTTAAGTCAGGAATTGAGGATTTGGTCTTGCATGAGCTATGGCCTACGTTCTGCTCATTGATGTCTTGAGCAAACAAGCGGTATATGCATACTAAGTTTAAAAATCGTATAATCAGTCGTTTTAGAGATGTTGGCCGACCGCCATGGAGCTGCGATTTAAGACCGTTTGGATATTTTTTCTTGTAAGGTGCCATTAAAGGTCGAACTTCAATGTGTACCTACAAGAAACGAACTAGTGAACAACCTACTGCAGAAGACATCCACATTAGCGGAAAATCATACATGGGATTGCAGCAGTATTCAACCGAGTTGGGGAAGAAACACTTGGTATAGTACAGCCGGAACGAAAATGTGGATATCTGATGAAACATGGAACCTTAACATATATCTCAAAGAAAGGAACTAATGCGGTAGCTAATCAACAGCGCAGCTATTAGCAGTCAATACAACATCGCTGCCAAACAAGTAAAGAAAACCGCTAAGATAGACAAAAAACAGTTCCTGGAAAAATTAGCCATGGCGGCAGAAACAGCTGTGGGACAAAACAACTTGAGACAGTTCACCAGATTATAAAAAGTCTCGCAAATCGCAAGTGTAACAGGAACCAACCAGTCAAAGACCGCAACGGCGTGCAACTAGCGAACATAGATGCCCAAACTCAAAAATGGAGGAAACATTTCGAAGAAATTACCAATACTGTGGATGAAAACATCGAATTAAGGTATGAAGATGAAACAAAAAGCCACACAGACAACAACTTAAGAATATCGTGTGAACCACCCGGTGTACATGAGATAAAGAAGGCTATAATGAAAGTGAAGTGTAACAAAGCAGTGGGTGAGGATGGTATTACAGCCGAATTGCTACGCGCTGACAGCTGAAAATCAGCAAAACTTCTTTACCCTCACATCAGAAAGACTAACCCCATCTTGGAAGAAAGGCATAATCGTGAAGTTACCAAAGAAGGGCGACCCAAAAGAATGCAGCAATTGGAGGGGAATAACTCTACTTAACTCTATATACAAAATACTTGCAACAATAATTCAAGGGAGACTTCAAAATAAAATTGAAGGAAATCTACGAGATGAACAGGCTGGCTTCCACCCACATAGAAGCTGCGTAGACCAAGCCAACACTCTGCGAATAAGAGTTGAGCAGTCTGTAGAATGGCGTACACCTTTATACCTGCTATTCATCGATTTCCAGAAGGCATTTGACACCATCAGAAGAGCTGCAACATGGAGAGCACTAAGTAAGAAAGGAGTACCCCAAAATATAATTAACATCATCAGAACAATGTACGAAGATTCGGATCGGATTCGCGGTACTACATAATGGAATCATCAGTGACTCTTTCACTACAAATACAGGAGCAAAGCAGATGTAGATGTTTTTTAGAAAGATATAATGTGGTACATACGCCACATAATTTCAAAAAATATACGAGTACGTACATACATGCATTTAAACAATCAATACTTCAACATATCAAATGTGTTTAAAGCCTTCTTATCAGAATTTTTATCAATATTCTTCAATGTCTCGTTAGAACTAATTTTCTATGAACTAAGTGTACTTTTGTACATATAGAATAATGAAATAGGTTAAAACTTGAGACAGTTAAAAAAAATGTAAAACTATAAAAAGGAGATCTTGAAAAAGGTCAATCAGATAGTCGGATTAGAAAATGTTGTTTAGATTTACAGATAATTTAAGAAGACGAAACAAAAGGAAAGTTTATTGGATTTAAATCAATCTATTATAAATGTAAGAGGGTGGTCAAATGCCATGTGCAAGGACAGGTACTACAGAACAGAAACAAACAATTTTGCAAGTCCACACAAATGTACTATACGAGTAATCATGATAGAGTATTTTCGTAAACTTAAGTCGATATCTTCTGCAAGGTTTGATTTTATATGCAAAGTGAAATGTATCAGTGCTTCAATTTTCATTTATTTATACATACGAGGGTTGTCTGAAAAGTTTCCAACGGCAACGTAAAGATAGCGGCACTCGTCAATAAAAGCTAGTGAATGCTAATTGTGCATCTTTTGACAGTTACTTACCGAAGTTTCAGTCATTTTGGACGCGCAGTTTTTAGTTCACATTCGTTTGAGTGAGTCGATGTGAGTGTTTTTTGTGAAAATGGAAAAAATTGAGTATCGAGCTGTTATTAAATTCTTGTTTTTGAAAGGCAAAAATGAGTTGGACTCTGTGTATGGGGACTCTGCACCATCATTTACCACAGTGAAATTTTGGGCAGCTGAATTTAAACGTGGCCGTAAGAGCTGGGGAGATGATGAACGTTCGGGACGTCTTAAAACTGCAACCACTGACGATAAAATGTCCAAATAACGTGTTTGTTACATATTAAATCAAGATTTAGGCATGAGAAAGCTGTCCGCGCGTTGGGTGCCGCATTTGCGTTTGCAAAAACGTGTTTGAATGAACATTTCCAACGCTCTGTTGGCGCAGTTCAGTCACAATAAATCCGAGTTCTGGTGCCGGCTAATTCCTGTAGATGAAACTTGGATACACATTTATACTGCCGAAACAAAAATTCAGTCAAAACAATGGACGGCAAAAGACGAACCGGCTCCAAAAAAAAAGCAAAAACAGTTTTTTCGGCTGGGAAAGTGATGGTGACTGTTTTTTGGGATAGTAAAGGAGTTTTTTTAATCGATTATCTTCAAAAAGGAAAAACCATTACAGGAGCATACTACGCATCATTACTTGCCAAGCTGAAGGCAGAAATTGCGGAAAAACGGCCACATTTGCAGAAAATATACATATATAAATATTTAATTATACTTGATATATATACATAATATAAGATTTTTCTGGTTTTAGAATTTACGATGCCTCTAAGGTTACCTGGAAGTTCGTTATATAACGTTGGGAATTTGTACGCTAGTTGCCTTCTTCCGTATGTATTGCATGACCTGAGGATTTGAAGAAGTCCCTGAGTACGTCTTCTTGTGTTCTGTTAATGATTAATTGTCTTCTTGACAATAACACAATAAAACATATTTCCAACATGAGCGTGCAAATATTCCGTATCTTTGCTTCGATTCAAACAGCGCGTAATAAACTTGTCTTAGAATACGCGGCGTTGAATAAAAGCGAAAATGAGGTGAACCATATAAACATCCTCTTATGTCCGAGCGTAGGCTGTCAATATTCTTATCTCAAATAAAACGATTATCGATGATTATCCCCGAATACTTGTAGCCTTCGACGATTTCTATTGCTTCGTTCAGTGATGAATTTGAATATGTAACATTTTGTAAAATATATTAAACATTTTAATTGGCGATGCGTTTGACGAATGTGCATTATTTTTGTTTTAGCTGCATTGATAACTATTTAGTCCATTATCATGACACCATTCAATCGCTTTAGTAAACTCTCTCTGCATCAACAAAGTAGCCGCATTTAAAAATCTATGTCGAATGACTATTGGTATGTGATCTGGAATGCTCTTTTCGTAACAGCTCATTGTATAAAGAATGAATAACAATGGTCCCAGTTTCGATCCCTGTGGAACTCCGTTTTTGATTGTCTTTCTCTGGCTAAAGTTTTAATCGATTCTCACACCAAAAGTCATTGAATTCAGACAATTGCGTAGCCAGTTACTCAGTGCACTCCGAACACCAATTTTTTCTCAGGCTATTAAGAGTTTTTTATGGTTTAAAGTATTAGAAGCTTTACTGAAGTTTATAAATAATATCAGAATCTGGTAATTGTCGTTTAAGGATTAAAGAACCATATCAAATTCACCCAAAAACTTTCCTTTGCATTTAGTTCCTTTAAACCGTATTGCTTTTTGTGAATTGACTTCCTCTAAGCATTTATCAACTACTTAAAAAATAAATATTGGTCTGCAGTTGTTTATATCTTTTCTAGGGCCACCTTTATGAACAAAATGCAGCACAGCGGGCATTTGGGGGATCTTGGATTGCTGTAAACTTAGGTTTATGATGATTGGAGCAAACTTATTGACATGAGCTTGAAAGTTAACATAGTCTTATGTTATCGACCCCTAGGGACTAATTAATATCAAAATATATAAGAATGGTACTTATAAACCTCCTTGGCATTTGTTTCTTCAATGTAGATTGAATTGGGAATTAAGGTAATGATGATATGATACAAATTGATTTCTTTGCAATTGTGTAAAATTTGAATTGTTTATTCTGCAAAACTATTAGCAAATTCCTTTGTCAAAACGTTTCAACATTCGAGCCAAAGTTGTTAGTGATAACTTCGTCGACACTGGCTTTTTGTCTTCCAATTATTTTGTTTATTAGATACCAAGCTTTGCATGAATCCAATCTTATTTCGTTGAATTTGATTTTCGTAGGAAAGTATATCTTTTTGCCCATGATACTGTTGTGATTGGAAATACAGGTTCTTGACTGTTTTCTAAGAAGTCCTGTAGTTACGAGTATTTGCTGGCTTGAAAGCGACCACAGGACTGAGAAATAAGGCTTTAAGAGCAATCGGTCTCTGGCCAAGGACGCAAATATAACACTCATTCTATTTTATCTGTTCTTCTATTGCTGTAAAAACTGTGTGTGTCTTCGGTTGCAATATTTACCAAGCCAGGGCCGAAGAGGAAAGTTGTCGACTCTTTGAATACGACATCATGGATTGGTTTAGCTACATACCATTTCCGGGAAGGGCCTTGGTTAAGCCCAGTCTCTGAGATAGAAAACATCAACTTTAGGCGCGTACTGACCCTCCCATTGTCATAAGCACTGCAACTTGGATCATCTATTTTGCCGCAAAGTCAGTTTAAGATGCTAGATACGCCTCAACTTTATTTATAAACTTGAGAAGACCTGGTGTAGATACTTTAAATGAGCAGTCACTTTGATTTCTCTGAGAACGTACGTAACGTTTCCTTATGGCGCATGGCCACAAATTCAAATATCATGTTTTATTGTATTCCATAAAAAGGCGACATCCCGACTAACACTGACATATCTTTTGAAGTTAGAGATAATTTGGATTTTGGAAGTGTTTCCTTGCTCTTTCATTTTGATGATTTGGTATATTCTTGTAATAGGATATAGACACTTAACTCTACCAACATTTGATGGTTGAATTTATGACAAAACACGGAAAGCATTTGCATCATGGAATGTATCAGCTGAATCTTTTCTAGCCAGTTTATCGGCTTTTTCATTAACATCTAACATCTTTGTGCCCTAGTATACACAAAGCTGACTTTGTGAAAGTGTAAATCGATTTGCTTTTTCCTTGCTGCTTAAATGTCTGTGAGTAAATGGATTCGAACTCCTCTCCAAGGAAATTAGATAGCACGAAGCACAGCTTGAAAGAAGCTGGAACTTTTTCCCATTAGCTTTGGAGCATTGGTTGTGAGCCCTTGGATGCCTGAACCTATCATTGATGCATTCAATGATGTTGGGTTTTGGAAGTCCCTTTCTTGCATTGTATATTTAAGACCACTTCATTGAAGCCGGTGTTAAAGTATAAAAGTTTTGGTATGGTGTCATTTACCGCGCAGATCATGTCGAGTTGAGGAATATCTAAAATGAAGCTTGCGAGCTTCTTCTCAACTATTTTGAAAACCTGACTTGTTTTAAATATATGTATGTGAAGCCGAAGAAAGCTTCCATGGTAGCTGTGGGCAGTTTTGTATGCATACAAGCTTCTGAAGCCGTTGCAGATTTTGGCTTACTTCCCTGTAATGCTTACCAAAAGGCAATGACCGGTGTCATCATCATTGTCAGCATGCACTAGGTTACTTTTGGAAATATTCCTGACTTCTTACCAAACATGCGCCTACTAGTTCATATGGCTTTAATAATTTGAAGTGAGTTTTAATTTAGTTTTCCGTCTAGAAGTACTCTAACTGAAGCCAAACTTCAAAGTTTTTTAACTTTTTCGTTTAGAGAGATTAACACCCAGCTTTCTTTCTCGACTGAATGGTACTAGTTAGTACAGACTTCGCGACGTTCACTTAGAGGTTTTCTCCAAGGCACTACTCTATTGCTATTTCGCTTTGGGTGTTTATGTAACCTTTCACAATGATGATTTAGCCATTGACATAACCAATCATTTTGTAACCGTGCATTGCTAATTTTTTTAAAAAAAGCGAAATAAAAGTGTCCATGTTTTTGAAAAATAATTGGACTGTGGTTTAAGCTTAACCTGAATTTTGAAGACTGACTGGTAGCATATGTTGTTGGCGCTGGAGAAACCGTTTGAACAAAAATATCGCCACCGCAACTGAAGAAAAACCATTTGGGTCCAAGTCAACTTCGAACTGTAGCGCAGTTTTAGTAAGTTAGTAGGTTCCTTTGAAAGGCGAAAATTAATTTTTTTATATCGTAAAATTGACTGCATCTTTTATTAGTAATCCTCAATTCACCTCCAATTCTTAAGATTATCTACAAAAACTGACTTGACCTAATAGCAAAAAAAGTACTTTGAGCGACCGGTGAAACGCCATCATGTTTAGCACGATTTCCCCACATATTGACAGACAGGTCTCGCAGACCATTGATTGACCATATTGGGATCAACGAAAGAAACATCTCTAGTATTCATGATCAACTCAGATAACCAAAGTTCGAATGTGGATATACTGAAAGCAACTTTGACGCTGCATTATAATTGAGCAACGATTAGGCATATAAGACCAATGGCGAGTTTTCAATGATGGCACATTTGACGTGGATTACACACACCACATTTATGAAAAATACTGTAAAGTGCATGCAGCGAACGATAGATGTTATTTGTTACTTGAGAACTCGCTAAACCTGCGTTTCTCAGAAAAACAAGGCAAAAATAGCTGATAGGCAAAAGGTCCTTTAAACTACGTTATGGAACTCTGAACTTACAAAAATACAAGCAGGTGTTCCACAAGGGAGTGTTCTAGTGCCATCATTGTATTTATTATATACTACGAGTATTAAAATTCCATGCCACATTTGCAAACGAAACTGGTATCATAGCATTAGATGGCTGTGTGGGTAAGGTAACAGAAAAATTACAAAATGACGTTAATAAGATACGAATTTGGATGCAGTTATGGCGAATCAAACTTAATGAGGCAAAATCAACTCATATCAATTTTACAAACAAAGGAATATAGAATAATCTCGCTCCCGTTATTGATTATTAAGCTGTACCTGGTTCTAACTCAGATCAATATTTGGATATAAATTTGGAAGAAAGGTGAGGAATTGAAAATTAGACATAGGAAACTTAATTGGTTGCTGGGACGTAATTCTGAAATGTCAACTGAGAATAAAATCTTATTGTATAATCAGGTATTAAAGCCTTTCTGGACGTATCGTATCCAGCTATGAGGTTGCACAAATTAATAATCCAAAAATTCAAAAACAAAGTTATTCGTAAAATAGTTAATACAGTATTGTGGTTAACAGACTGACCTGGTGACAGAGATCATAGAAAAGAAAGCTATTCGTCACAACCAGCGTCTGCAGGTGCATATAAGAACAGAATAGAAACAATCCAATGTTCGCAGATTGAGAAGAACAAAGCCTTACGAACTCGTAATGAAAATTTGTATACAAATTGTTATACCTTCCCCAAAACCGATTTCTCTTTTTTTATTTTTTCAAACTGAAATAAATATCATTTGTCGATCTTTCATAGAAAGTATCTCGAAAAAAAAAATTTCTATGTCAGACTCAGAAACAGTATTGCAATTCAAAGAGATTGAAACCGGCCAGCGTACTGCATAAAAGTGCTCTCGGCCCATTTCTGTGTCTTCGATTTACCGGGACATACTCCAAGAAGAGCGCTACGTTTGCCGATGAAACTGCTTTATTAGCAGTAGGTACAACTTTTTAAGAAACAATGATGAAATTGAAAAGCGCTGTCGATAAAGTACAGTATAAAACATAAACGGATTTATTAGATGAACAGTTCGGAAATATAAACAATTTATTTTTTTCCATCATTGAAGTGTTCAAAAAGATGAACGCATTGAAATTTGGGTACTCGAAAAGATGAACGCTTCATTTCCAATTTCATATTTTTCTTTTTCTTTGTCTTTAGTTCGTCGAGTTTTATGTACATATTTAAGTTACGGTATTTTTGGTAGTTTTGGTAACGACACTTTTACATTTTTATGTAAATTCTTCAATGTGATGTGAATTTTGTAGAAGTAAGATGCCTTGAGTTAAGTTTTAAAACATTTAAACAAAAATGTGCGGTGGTAGAAGATTTAAAAGCTGGAACGCCCTCTCACGCCCTAGCATTGCCGAAAAATACGTAATAAAAAGTTGGACGCCACTTTCAAGGAGATAAATTCATTCAACGCAAGCAATGGACGGATTGATAACTTCAAGGCTAGATTTGTAATTCGCCTCTTAGCAATCAGTGGAGAAAAACTTAGCACTAATAAACATGCTGTCTTGCCCTTTCTAGAGAATTTCAAGAAGGCTATGGCTGACTTTGGCATCAGTCGAGACCGAGTTTAAAATGCAAATAAAAGTTTTCTTTTTTGGCCAATGGTTTCAAACAAGACATTTGTGCACTCTGGCGAAAGATCTACTCCCGGAAGAAAAGAAAGGCCAAGGACCGTTTTACATTTTTGGTATACACAAACAGTACTGGTAAGCACAAGTTAAAACTCTTGGGCATTGAAAAAGCAAAAAACCTCAGGTGTTTCAAATATGTCAGCCACCCAAAAAATATTTTCAAAAATCGGTTTCATTGAAAATTTTATTCCCCAGGAAATCATGATTTGAATAAACATTGTGTCTTATATGTATCCAACTCTTTCATAAGCACGGAAGTTTCTGAAGATTGATAACCTGCCAGAAAAGGCATTGCTTATTCTTGACAATGCCCCAAGTCACCCTGAAAATTACCTCCAAAGCGATGATGGCTGCATTCGCACAATTTGTAAGCCTCTAAACGCAAGTCCCCTAATCCTACCAATGGACTAGAATGTGATACGGCTCACAAAGTTGCATTATCGAACAAGCCTCTTGTCAGATGTAATCTCCAAAGGAGAAGAAGTTGAAGAAGAACAAACTAACAACCGAAATCATCAAAAAGCGTTGGCATAAATTGTTTGAATCTGAATCTTTTTCTAGTGACGAAGAAGAAGATGTCCATCTTGCTATAATGCAGCAAAGAATGCGATCGAAGGAAACAAGCCAGGTTTCAACAGAAGCCCTGAATATGCTTCAAGAAGTTTTTCCTGATGTAAGTAAATAATTTTTAATTTAATAAAACAGTGGTCAACATTCAAATTTCATTAAAAGGTTCAATGTACGTTTAAAGATTTAAGAGATTTAATCGAACCAGCAGAGGCCATCAAAACCTGATTGAAATTTGCAGAGTTTCTTTCGGGTGACAATCTATCATAGAGAAGTTTTTAAGAAAAGCGTCTAAATAAGCCTATTTTTATACTGTACATATATAAATGAACGAAGGGTTGGCGGATAGCTCTCAATGAGATCAAATCTGTTCATTTAGATTTAGCATATAAAAAACGAGTAGTATTCTAATAAACTTGATGTGTGTTTCATTGGAGACTCGACGCAAAGTTAAAAAACGGCAATTAACTCGAAATCAATTACGGAGAAATATATTCGTTACTTGGTACACATTCCAAGCTAAGTAGCGAAAACAAGCTGCTCTTATACAAGCAAGTGCCAGAGCAGGTGTGGGCCTGTGGTATACGACTTTGAAGTTGTACAAAAAAACGAATGCCAAGTACAAAAAGAAATTGTCCATGATCCGTGGTACATAAAAATTATGACTCACACCGAGACTCCTTCTGTCGAAAACGAAACAAAAGTATAACCGAAAAAGCAGAACACTCGCCTTAATGGACATATAGGCCTAAAAATTCTTTTTATTCATTGATAAGTCGAAATTTAGTTACGGTAAAATAAACACTAATATCGTAATGAGGTGTTTATAGTGACTAAAGGGCCAACGAAGGAGAGGATGACTTCATCTTTGGTGGCGGACAAAGATGAAAAGGGATCTTAACCGAATTCGTGTGCACTACTGAAGCCAGTTGTAAAAAACCAGTTTGAGAATGACGTTAGCTGAATTAGAGCCAAAACCGCGCTCTAGCGCCATCTAAGTTAGAATGGAAGTAACTGCTTAACGCTATTTGATATAACGTGGAAAATCAAATTTGTATGAATGGATATTATCAGAAGCTGATGAAAGTGCCCTTTATATTCGAGAGAAAACTTCTCCAAGTAATTTTGAGTCGTTTCTATGAACAGGAATTTGGAGAAGTTTTCAGTTGCTTCGACTCTGAGAGTTTTCCAATCCACCGAACGAAGATTCTTTGGACCGGAATAAAGGAGATCTTAATTTTCTGACGGACAACGCATCATCTCTGAAGGGAAAGGCCGCGACCAGATTAATTGCTTCGCCACTTTAAGTAAAGAAAGGGCATTGCCAAAGTTAAATTCCACCATTCGGATACATACTCGTAATTATCACACTAAATCTGAAACGATTTGTCATCACGGGACAATGGAATAACTTCTGAGAAGCCAATTAACACCTTTAAACCAGCATTCTTTCTTCTCCTTATCTTTTCTTTTTTCTATCAACTACTGGATCCCATCACTTCAAAAAGCGCTAAGTAAATAATATCACGTGTTTACAGCGGAAAAACAAAGTTTTATGATCTCCGAAACAGCTAATCTTTCTGCTCGCACTATAAGCATATTAAAGGACCGCAGGGGGCATGTTTTATTATCACCGGCTCAACACAAACAGTTCAAATTCCTTTGAAAAGGAACTACTTTCACTTTTACTATATTAACTCAATAACAATTGCGTTACGAACTTAAAAAAAAATGATGTCAAAGCACTCTAGGGTATAGGTAATTAAAAAGAACATTTACCATATGGGACTTGAAATATTTTTTCGGCCAAATTAAATGTGTTTTTCTTGCACGTATTTAGATATGTAAATACTTATGTGTACTTGTATCTACACCCAGCTGTACATACGAACGATGATTCAATACTTAATTTATTGCACCGTTTTATTTCGAACAACGCGTGAGTTTAATAACCGAGAAAAGAAGAAAAACTGACTCATGCAGCTAGGGGATACTTCTCATCAACTTATTTACCATTGGGGATTTTGTTTCGCCTTACTTTGGGTACTCTCTTTCATCGAATTATCCAGCGTTATTTGCCAGATTGTTGCCGATTTTCGTTATGTTTTTCTTATACTACGCGCATAAGAATACTATTGGTATCCTTTTGTACACAAAACCATTCAAACAGATTTAGGAGAGTATCGTCATTGAACCGGAAACTAACAAAAGCCTTACAAGCTCTATTTATAGAATCGTCTCAACCGAAGAAAAAAAAAAACAAAACAAAACAACAATTTTATAGAACTTTTACACCGAAAATCAATATTCTGTAAGCAATCACGTATCAAAATGGAAAGTGTTTTGTTTATCGTCTCTCACCTCGTTCTGCCAATGATCCCTTGCGACCCAGTTTAATTCGAATTGTTTCCAAAATACAAAGCCCGATTAGTACGCAGGAATCTTGCGCCAGTATATGTCCATTATACGACAAGTTAATCGCTTTCAAAAGTCCCATCCCGAGTTCACAGCACGCAAACATGCCAAAGTAAAATGAGTTCAAGTAAATGAGAACTTCATAGGCTAGACTGGGATTACCCATGTGTGGTGTGAGGTCGAATTCGCGTTCTTATCGAATCAAATTTAATAATTTTCACTTTTCAAATGCATCTGGGTCAATCCATTACTGATGGCGATCTGAAGCTACTGACCTAAAGGGTCAGTTCAGTGATAAATTAAAAGAAAATAAAAAATAAAGTTAAAAAACAAACAACAAAAAATACACAATAATTTCTGTATCTGTAGAGTTACAAGTATCTACGAATACTTTTCAGGTGGAAATATGCAAAAACACTGATTCAATTAAAAATAGAATATTCGTCGTCGTCGTAGTCGTTGTAGACGACCAAGTCGGAGCAGCAGATTTCTGCTATTTTTTTTCCCGATATACTCGTATTCAATTTTTGAATAGTGGCTACCGAACCGACACAGAGGGGTGTACAAATGAGTGCTGGTCTTATTGGGTCGCCCGAAGGTATTTTTAGATTACAACGATGTCGAGTGAGGATGGTGTAGTCCCAAAAAAAACTCAAAAGGAGGTTTCTCAGGGGCTATTGGGGATGGATCTTGAATGTCGGAACACTTACAACTTGTTTGTAATAGCGACAATGAACCGAGCACACATGAGTTGGCTATTAAAATATTGTTTTTTTTTTACTTTTTTTTTTCTTAATTTACTTACAGGACGTTGCCGTACGTATACGAATACATATATTCGTTAGTTCGAATGCTCGTAGCTTGGGGGACTACGAATAAATTGAGATATACACTTTAGCTATTCTGCAATTAAATCAAATACTCTCATGCTCGAGCACTTTGGGTTTAATTTGAATTCCAAGTAATGTGGCTTTGTTCGGATTAGTCACCTGAAATGGAATGTTTCTTTATTCATCTACATGTATGAATACGAAAAGGAATCATCAGAATTTGAAAGTCCATGAGGTGTAAGTAATTTTGACTATGTTATGCGGAACTATTGAATAAGATTTTTCTCAACAGAATACCAGATGGAGGATGATTTAATTGATAGCTATCATCTACCATTCAAGTTATTTGCACTGCACTTGGGCTTTACGGATGAAAAACTGAATGGCGTATGGAAAATTTCAGCAGTGAAATCTAACGTGGTAGAATGAATTGAGGCACACTTATTAGAAAAATCATCGACCATTTTAATGAATAAATTATTTGAACACCACCACTTGAATATCGACAACGTCATCCCTACTTTGAGGAATTGGAATCAATAGAGGGTGACTTTACTGATATTAGAAGCTTAAATGGACCTAGCAGAGGTTCATTGACTTAAGAAGAATGGGTAAATATCATTATAGAGTTTCTGAGGATTTTTATTTTATTTAGTCGTCGATGAATATATGTTACACTGCAACACGACCAACAGCCTACTTTCGAGTCTGACATTCAATAAGATAGATAAACTAGTGATCTTATAAAACCTCATTGTTCACTTTTAAGGTCAATCATCGTTTCTTCAGCCACATTTTTCCTATCATACTTTTAACACACGTATCGACCTGTTAATTGCATCGGGTTTTCCAATAGAGACTTGACAACTTTGAATTTAATTTGTGAACGCACTCTTTCACTAATCATCAAACTGTCACTGTCAGTTTATTCAGTAAACTCAACATTTTCATCATGGTAAAGTATACGAACGAGTAAAGTCTGCAAATTATAAAAATTTTCTACCGAAATTCGGAGTCGGTGACTGCAACTTTAAGAGCGTTAATTCCAATTTTCGGTCGTAATTCTCGGCCTAGTAGACAGGCAATAACAAGTTTAGTGCAAAAATTTGAGTCTACATATTCGTTGTATGATGTTGCCGTATCAGTGAGACAACGGGTTGGTCGAAGTGTCGAAAATATCGCTGCCGTTCAGACGTCCGTAGCAAACGACCCAAATCAGTTAATTCCACTTCGTCAGCGCTATCGCGCTATCAACAGGATGGTGCCACAAGCCACGCAGCACACGTTACAATCGATTTATTGAAGAGTAAGTATGGTGAGCGTGTTATCTCAAGAAATGGGCCAGTCGATTGGCCGCCTCGTTCGTGCAATTTAACGCCGCTTGACTATTTTCTGTGGGGCTACGTTAAGTCATTGGTTTGTGCCAACAAGCCGACGACATTGGAAGAGTTCAGAGACAACATTGAATGCTAAATAGCGGCCGAAATGTGTGGCCGAGTCGTTGAAAATTGGGTCCAGCGAATCGACCGCTGCAAACGTGCCCGCGGTGGCCAAATGAACGAAGTCGAGTTCCATTCATAAATGTTTTGATTATACTTCAAGCCGATAATAAAGTTTTTGAAATATCTCAAATGGTGTTTTATTTAAAAAAAAGTTGTCGCGTCCTTATTGGAAAACTGTTTACATTATATTCCTAACACACTTAAAATATAGTCGAACAGTGTAAGATTTACAACACCCTAAGGTATAGCGGGCTCTATAGTCCACAGTGAACTACTTGTCAATTTTGAGTATGCGGGATGTAGTTATGTTTTCTACCATTCTCTAATATACCTTAGGCATATTCTTCACTTGGGCATGCAGCTGGCATAAAAGCCGATCGATTCCTTGCATTATTCCACCCAATCTAAATGGCATTCAGGCTTCTTCTTGGACAGCAAACTAGGATGGAAAGACAATATTTTTAAGTTAAAAAATGGGCCAACAACAGGGTGCTAAAACTAAATCTCATTTATGGTATAGTCTTTCGGCAGCCTGCCCTGGAAAGAGGAAGTAGCATTTTCACAATATTTTAAAAATAACTGACTGTAACGGTCATCCTACAAAATCCAAAGAAACCAATTAGTAGAAAGTGTTAAATGTAATAAATGCCACTCTTTCGACACTCTAATCAATCGACCTTTTTGAAGGACACAAAGTCATTCCCAGTACATAAATCTCCATCTTGATAGACAGCTCTAAAATGAAGGCGTTGACACAGGGGTCTCTTCGGAGTCCGGCCTGTTGCATTTTATGTTATTTGGATGTCACAGGTAACTGCTAAGCCTGCTATATTCTACGCTGAAAAAAATAAACTTTTTCAAGCGTTCTCAAAGGCCAATAAAGACTAATATGGTCCATGCTCGAATCCAGACTATCAAGGGAGCTCGTGAACTGCAGGAGAAGTGATGTCTTACAACTATATAAATACACATAATTCCGGAACACTATGCCATTAGAAATATACACAAGGCCTGCAAGAGCTACATGACCAAACATAAGTGGACTATATGACCCATATCGTTACAACTGCTTATAGTTAAATTCTGTTTTATGAAAATCACTTTATTAAGCAAACTTTTTACGTGTCACATGTTACTCCTCTGGTGTATTGGTTAATACTCGTATACGTTCGGACCACTACCCAGTTGAAGGCAAGGGCTACTTATATCTCAGACCCAACAACCGTGGAGAGGTATTGTGAGGAGATTTTACATAAAACAGGTGCAACTGCAACATAATACCAGAATTTTTTCCGATCGCTTATCCCTCAACCTCTTGTCAATGCCTTTAAAAATTTAAATTAGAAGCACATGATCGAAGAGATGAGTAGGAACATTGTTCAAACGATTTAACAGAAGAAGGAAAGGACTTGTCAGGCCAACAAGATCCGAACAAAAACTTGTAAAGATGAACAAGGATGTTTATTGATTGAACCTCAGTTGGTTTTGTGAAATTGGGAAACACACTTGCGGGCGTCCAAGTTTCGTTGTCAAACAGAACGAGCTATTCAACTTAGCCAATGCACGCCAATATTAGTGCCACCAGACTTGAATGAAATATAGATAGAAATATCTAAATTGAAGTATGTATAATTAAGCAGGAGCTGATTTAAAATTTATAATAGCATAGACATAATTATTTTCAAGAACTGTTTGAAGGAAAGCATACCGGATAGATGGAACCAAAGACTATCTAAACTACGCAAAAATACGAAATGGAGGGCAAAAATTTAACGTATACTTTTTTTTGTGTTATCAAGTTTTTTGAAATTACGCTCCAAAATACATAGTTCTGCACTGCCATTTATTCTTTATTGGGAAAGAAACATTCCAAGAAATTGTAACGTCGATGCCACTTCACAACTAACATAGAACTATAGTACCTTATCTACAATAAAAATAGAAGATATAATATTAAAGGTAAGCGAGATTAAAGAGCCTAACCACAAGTGGCTAAAGGATTATTGTTTTTATTATTGACAGTTTGACTTCTTTTGAGACAGTAGATGCAATCCTCCTGTGATATAAAGTTTATGAACAGTTTTCCGGCCATCTACGAGTATATGCTTTCTCTTAGTCCATAACTGTGCTAGGCATATACGAGTAAGTATGTGACGTCACATTATCAAACGCTTGCTGTGAGAAGTTTAGCTTTTAATCACACTATGCGCAGCGTCTAGGCACTGTTAGTGCACTTAATCACTGAAGCAATTACACTAAACACTTTGAAATTTCGTCAAAAAAAATACACAAAGTTTACAATGTTTTTAGTGCTTTATGTGAACTCCTGTCGAGAAAACTTAAGTTCACAGAATGTTCATACATCAAAGGGGGCAGCATACGCCGGACCATCGCCCTTCGTCATTCCTTTAAAACCGACTCATGTTTCAGCATTCTTAAAATCGGTAAAATCGAAGCCGATCTTAATCCTCAACCCGATTCTAGAGATTCATCCAATACTTGTTGTAACTCTACTTGTGTCAACAAGAAGTAGAAGACCCATCTTTAAGTGTTTACCACAACCCCCACCTCTTCTGAGGAAGACCGGACCACCGATATTCCATGCCACTCATAAGCAACCTACAACCGGCCGTTCAAAATGTAATATTTTAAATCATACCGCTTTAAAAGCCTTTACGGTAAGACCAGGATATTTCTCTGCCCTGCCAAGTCATTGATGGACAAAGCATTAATAATTAGGTAGGGGCCCACACAAAGTGTGCATTAGACTAGGTTCTTGTATAATTGCTCTATTCCGATAAGAGAATAAGTTGGAGATGTCTTTTAATAGATTTATAAAAAAAAATTGATTCTTTGATCTGACCTTATTGAGCCATACTACAGTTTCAAGACAGGTATAGAAAAAGGGAGCACAAAAAAGGTGAATATTAGGTAATTCATCAGATTTCCATGCATTTTCATATTTCTGCTCTTCTTATATGCTGTTGTGTCATTCTGTTAATTTTTCTTAATTGGTTGGTATCAGATGGTTTTGGATTTTTATGCATTGTCATATCGTTTACCGCATAATTTTTGAAATTCGAAATCGCATTTGCAACACATTAGGATGTCCTCATTAAAGCGATTATTCCAATCAAATATCGAAGAAAAAAGAAAGTCGTGTTGAATCCAGAAACTATATTGGAAACTATTAGGCAATTAAAAAAAATTAAAGGACTTTTTTTATAGTTATAAGTGAGTGCAGGGTTAACACTATCAGAGCTATAACTTTATCAGCTAACAAAAAAAGGGGTCAACACCTTACAAATCTCTTGGATTAAAGACAACAACAAGAAAAGAATTTGTTTCGACTCTGTTACAAATTCAAATAAAGGTAACAATATGTTCGATCATCTTACACTTTAAATTTAAGATGAGTCGAGCTAGGAAAAGAACCAATGAATACTGTAGCAAGCAAGGAATGGTTTCATAAAATATGAAAGCGTCACAATCTCCGCAACATAAAATACACGGGCAAAGCGGCAAGTGTCGATTTAAAGTTTTATAAAACTACTAAAGACGGTGGACATACACGTCAATGAATAACTAAGCTTTATTGGAGGCGCATGCCTAGCCGAACTTATATCTTCAAGTAGGAAAAATGAGCATCAGGGTTTAAAACAGCAAATAAACGATTCACTCTCTTATTTAATGGGAAAACTAATGGTCATGTTAAGTAACCATATATTTTCTACATTCTGTGCATCATCAGCATTCACTGACTGGTTTAGTTAAATTGAACTATGTACGAAGGCGGGTCAATAAGTCCGTGACTTTTGGATTAAAACACAGATTTTTTGATAAAAAAATAATTTTATTTTTCAACTTAGTCTCCCTTGAGCTCTATCATTGGAGTCAAATCTTTTTCCACCACGCCATTTCTTCAGGTTTGGGAACAAGAAGTAGTCGCTCGGAGCCAAATCTGGAGAATAGGGTGGATGAGGGAGCAATTCATAGCCCAATTCATGGATTTTTGCCATGGCAACTGCACATGTGTTTGTGGTCGACTGTGAGCAAACGCGGCACCCATCTTGCGGAAAGTTTTCTCATGCCCAAGTGATCATTCAAAATTGAAACCACTGAGCCATGCGAGATCCCTACGGCTTCCACTTCTCTCGCACTTTCAATCTTCGGTCGGCCAACACCATATCGTGAATTTTTTCGATTGTTTCGGGTGTAAAGACCTCAACTGGGCGTCCAGGACGTTCGGCATCTTCAGTGCTTGTACGGCCACAACGAAATTCAGTAAACCACTTTTTTACCATTGAAATCGATGGTGCAGAGTCCCCATAATATTTATCAAGCTTAGCCTTGGTCTCGGTAATGGTTTTTTTTCGCAAGAAATAATGCTTAATAAGCACACGAAATTCACTTTTTTCCATTTTCTCCTCAAATTTGTGAGTAGTCTGATAAAAATAGCTGTCAAACACAAACTAACTGACGCAGCAAGTTTAAATTTTGACAGGAGTCAACTGACAGATGCCTGTTGACAGGAGCAGTGTTGCTGTTTCAGTAAAGAGGTCAGAAATTCAAAAAGTCACGGACTTATTGACCCGCCCTCGTATATTGTGAGAAATAAAACTTAGGCTTCAAAGCCAAAGCGCTATTAATTCTCAACAACAATGCGCTAAGTCATCCTCAGGCCCTTGCAGTTCCAACCCAAATATTAAAGTTGTAAAAGGGCCAAGATATTTTTACAACACAAAAGATGTTTATCTGTAGCACATTTTTCGTAAGATGTTAGATGGACCTCATAAACCTACTTATCGCCACGATGAAAGCAGTCTAGGAACCGTTATGGCCAGAGTGCGTTATGATGTTGGGGATGATTCTGATTGCAATATAGAGGATTATCTATGCCTTAGAAGACAGATTTAAGAGGTGCGCTTTCAAAACCTAGAGTTAAGTGATATTTGTGAGCTCTTGGAATCGCAAAATGATTGATTGGAAGAACTTGAAGAACAGTGCAAACTGGTCGGGGACGACATTAATCTGGAACAAGAAACTGGCGAAAAGATTATTAAAAAATTGAAGAAATTGATGACTAAAATTAATAAGGCTGTTGATATTGTAGAATCCTCTGACTCTAACTCTAATTGACAGGACTGCTTAGCTCGATTGCGCCATATCGAGTTATTTTGGAAGATAAAAAGAAGAACTATAAAGCAACCAATCAGTGTCTTTTTTTTCAATTTTGCATTGGTTCTACATTGAATTGTCCTTAATTGAATAAAATATTTATTTTTAAATTGCTTGTTTTGAAACGCATCCCTATATTTCTAACATACGCTAAATTAGCGTACTCGATACGTTTTTTGGGACGCTGAGGGATTGCTTTTTATGTAGAATGCAGCTGTGCAGTTACAAATTCAACGTTAACTATCATGTAATAAATAATAATAAATGTGTGCCTGTCTATTTCAACTTATCAAGTTTATCTAAAGCAATTTTTTGTTTTATAAGAAATAAGTAAATTAAATTATTTGTTGACTGTTTCCATACGTCGAATGGTGATTTAACTGCTGAATGATTTACAAAGCTATAATAAATGACACGAGTACCTCGTATCCGTATGCTCTAGTTACTGTCATTAAAATGGAGGATTTGTGTGCGTGTAACTTTCCAGAAACCTCGTCATGTTGGCTTTGATGATCTAATTAAAGTCTAAAAATGCTTGTCACTATAATTTCATTAGTTATTTTAGTACTGTATGTTATCTTCCTTGGTTATTGAGATACATTCATTTAGTCGTTATCTACTCCAAGTTCCTTTGCAATGACTTTAATGATAGGATTCTGTTACATATTTTTTATGGGCTCCCGAGTGTGTGTGCACAACTACATATGTATGTTTAAGATGAGTAATGTAAATATTTAATTTTTTTTTAATATGACCTGAATGATTTGAATATGTCATCAGCAGCTGATGATGACATACTTAGAAAGCATTCTACATAATTAATCCTTTCCTTGGAAACGTGAGCAAATGTCTAATAAAAATCCACGTCCGATTTGATAACCGAAAATCCATCCCTTTTTTGTTTGCTACTATTGGACTTTTCTGCTGTAAATACAAAAGATTCCACATCCTACGACATTCGCGAGGTGAATTTGATTATTTCCCAGCTTCCTGCTGAAATAACTTGCCATCAGCGCTTGTGCGTCGGGACCTATCGCATCTTATAGATGAAATGAAACTCAAAGCAGCGAGTCCACAATTTAGAAAATCAATGAAAGAATCCTTAACCTCACCTCACTAAGGATTTTAGAGGCTCATTGTGACACCCGGGAGACATTCTAAGCCATACTGTTGCATCTGCGAGTCTGGAAAGAGATGAAAATGACGCAACAGACAGCATGAAAGTTCTAACTTCCCTTGGCACAGAAATAAAGATGAAGGGTACCCTCCCGTGTGCCCACATCCTCACAGTCTATGCATATGTTTTCGGCGGAAAGGTGGAGCTTTATCGCGCTAGAATATATGGTCAGTGCGTAAATCTACATGCGCGGATAGTTCCCCTTTTAAGAGAATTTTATTTATTCTTGATTTTCTGAGTACCGGCCATTCTTATATTTGTGTTTCAGTGGTTGTAGCCAAGGAGTCAAGGTATCGTCGCGGATATCCTGAACAGCACAAGGCCATGCTTTTGAAGAATTTCGACGTCTCACGATTGCCAAAAAGCCATAAGAGATGCCGCTTCCGATGTGCTGGGTTTCACTCGACCACCACAATAAATGAAGTGTGCCGGCAAGCACATGCAGCTTAACAAGATGCATACAAAACAGGATGCATAAAAGGACTACAGCTGCCCACAAGCTCTATGAGCAGAAGAGAAATGACAAACACTGGGTTTTCAGGAGGAACAAGAAGGAGCATGAGAGATGCGCGGTCAAGGAAATTGAGAGATGATACTCCACGAATGAGATTCGGAAGTTTTAGAGACGAACAAAGGAAACATTTAAGTAGAGTCCCAGTCGATGTTGAAGATTTAAAAAAAAATATTTCTGTGGACTGTATAGTGGTTGTCAGGCAGAACAAACCTTTTAACCTGGACGATGAAGACCAATAATTCCGTCCACCTGATGTGGACAAAGTTAAGATAGCCATATCTTAGCTTAGATACAACAAAGCTGCTAGAGCGGACGGGCTGACTGTCGAGCACTTCAAAGCACCAGGAAATGACTTGGTAAAGCGCATACACCAACTCATCTGTAAAATATTTTCGGACGAAACTATTCTTTATGAATGGAACCTCATCATTGTTTGTCCGATCCGCAAGGAAGGAGATTCTATGAAATACGCCAACTTCAGAGGTTTTCGTCTTCTTAATATCGCCTAAAAGATCTAATCTGTTTTATTGTGTTGCAGCTGTTCCTCAACAGCTTTGCCAGATAAGTCCACGTAGAACCAAATATTCACACTACGACAGAAACCCATGAGCCTCAAATTGATATAACCGGTAGAAAGCAGTGTAATGCCAGAGGCATTTTTGGAAGCATTGAGACGGAAGTGACGAAAATGGGCTTAACGGTCAACAAGGGCAAGACCAAGGATATGTTTTCAAGCAGAAAGGACACCCAACACCGACGTCGGACAAAACTAAAATGGCTGGGTAATGTAGAGCAAATGGACATTAACGCTGCGGTGGAAAAAGTCTTCCACCTTTAGAAACATCGTAGTAGAGGAAGACAGAGGAACTCGGGAAACTTAGCGTGTGAAACTGAACTGAAAAATCAAATTGGCTGGGTGCGCTTATTGGCTGAGGCAAAGGCCCACTCCGGACTGAGGCACCATCTAAAGTAAGTTGTAAGTTTCACTGGTTAGAATTTGTTTGCACCTTTCATTGGCTTTGATATGTATCGTTTGCCTCAAGTGCATTCTTAGAGTACATAGTGCAGGTTGGATACTTTGATCCACCAGATCTTTTTCCTTATGGGAGGATCCTTTTCGAGCTAACTCATCTGTGTGTTCATTGCCTTTGACTCCAGGGACACATTAGAACTTAAACTTATGCTGAAAGCAGAACCTTAAACTCTTCACGAGAGTGTTTCACAAGCTTTGATTTAATCTCGACTATCACTACTGTTATGGCAGCTTGGTTGTCAGCATATACGAATAATATTAATCTAGAACATTGCGGCTAGTTTGTCTGGTTCTGCTACAGATATTTTTTATGTGAACTCCGGCCTATGCGCGATTTAATTTCACGGGCTGTCCATGCATGCATGGGGTTCAGGATACGTCTAAGCAGCGCTCACCCAAATTAGTACTGTAAAGCCTACTGTGTTGAGGATACTGGTTCCAGCCTTGGCATGGGTAGAGGCCGATCTGAAACCTGTTGCCGATTTTAGGGTGACTGCATCCAGCACTTATTTTTTACTCCACATCTAATCGACCACAAGTGGACTTTAGTTTTAAACCACAGCCACCATGAAGCTCCCACTAGTGGACATGCCTCTTTTAAGTCAGTCCTGGACCGAATTTCAGGAGGCCCTGTGTTCCATGGAACCGATTCGGAACGATTCTTCAAATCATAGTAATCTTCAGTGGCGCTAAAATCTGAAAACCATTTCGATAAAACGAGTATTGCTCTGCACCCGGTCGTTGTGAATCTACTTCGTTAATGATAATTGAGCGGAGAGCCCGCTTTTCCTACTACCATATTTCAGCTTGAAAGGCACTGCCGGAGACTGATAGGCGACAAGTGTATCTTTTGTTCAATTAATCTAAGAAGATCCCAGCGCCGATTCTTATCTTCGTCTTTGATCCGTGAAAATGTATATCGAGTCTTTTACCATTTTTTTCCTCTCCCATTCCTTGCTGCTTGAGAAAATGGAGGCGAATGGTATTTCTCAAAACCAGTATGGAATATTACAGTGTCCATATCGGGGCAAAAATTCAGTTTAGTTGAAACAAGCGTAAAATAAAAAGCATCCTTTACGAAGCAATAATTATATTAAATTTAACAATGGAGAGTGCTGGAGGAAAAATTAGAGAGCAGAAGAATTTTAAACATTTTCGAGAGGAAAATTCTTCGTCATATAGTACTCGTATATTTTGTCCCGTAAACGTCTACTATACACATACAAGCATTATTAAGATCTGAACAAGGCACAATCTGTTACAAGATTTCAAGTAACCCTTGCCCATAATTTTCAGTAGAAATAATCCCTTTAAATATTTTTTTCCTAACTCGTGTACTTGTAAGTAGAGAAAGAAGCTACTCGTAGTTTGTGTTTATGCTTTCGATCAGTTAATATGGAGTGGGGCATCAAAGAAAATCGTGTCGCCGTAATCGCTTTGCGTAAGTGTGGAAAAAATTCGAACCAAATTTTCGAACTTCCCAAACCACTTGGTATATCGAAAATGTTTGTTTATCGGGCTATAAAAAGTTTTAATGAACTTTTAAAAGTAAAGGAAAGACCAAGAAGTGATCGTCCACGCGTCGCTCGAACGAGTGCGAAAGTTAAAGCTGTGCGTGAACGAATTCGCAGAAATCCTCTTCGGAAACAAAAGATAATGTCCAGAGAATTGAATATATTCGCTGGATCCATGTCAAGACTAATTCGAGATGATTTCCATATGAAAGCCTATCATCGAACAACGAGACATCTCTGTACTCCCAACTTGAAAAAAATAAGACTCGAAAGTGACACGCAGTTGTGTTGAAAAACCGCTTCTGTAATGGTTTGGTGGGGGGTGTCACATCACTGTATTTTTGCGAAAAAGGTGTGAAAACAGGGGCAAAAGTTTACCAGGAGAATGTTCTCGAAGGTGTTGTCAAGGGCTTAACAAATACCCTTTTCAACGGGGAAAGATGGGTCTTCCAACAAGACTCTTCTCCGGCACACAAAGCCAAAACGACGCAAGAGTGGATACTCCGGATTTTATCGCTGCTGCAGATTGGCCATCCGGAAGTCCAGATTTAAATCCGCCTGACCACAGTTTGGAGTCTGAGGAGCATGGCCTGTAAGACTCCCCATCGAAATTTGGACAGCCTTAAGGCAGCTTTAATAAAGGCAGAACATTGGTAATAAAGGTAGAACATTGGCCACAACGTTTAAAAGCCTGCGGCAAAGCTAAGGGCGGCCATTTTGAGTACAATTTTTTTTTCTTTAAACTTGTATATTGTGAACTAATGTAAGAAATAAATTTCATGGTGAAAGATTTACTAGACTTTTTTTTATTGCACTTTTAAAATCTGGCTGGACTAGGTACATACAAGGGTATAGATGACAGTCTTTGGGACCCTCGTAAGCCAGGGGGAAAATTGTAATAATCGTTATTATATCTTAAATTAGCACAAGGTGGGTTATAAGTCATATTTCCTGAAATGGTCTTACAAGGAACAATGATCTAAGCGATCTTAGGCGTATATGTCAGAGCTACAAAGAGAAAGAAGACAATCACATTTCAAATATCTGTTGAGTTATAAAGCAAGAGATCAAATCAAAAAGAATTTGGTGAATTTAGACAAGAACTATGCAGATTAGGTGCCTGTAAGTTGTCGAAAGAGGTGTGAGGCAATAATTGGAAATGGAAGCTACTGATAAGGCTTAATTACTTTGATGACATAAACCAAGTGCTTATGTGCTTTAAAACACAAGCTTTTGTAAAACATACTGCACTGTCCAACCACGTACATACTTATGCATTTTGAATATCCTACGCCGACAAAGGGGATGACGCTAAGGTAAAGGATCTCCCAACAGGCTTACAATTAAGAGACAACCTTTAAAAAACCATTGGAAACAATTACCAGCTCAATGCCATATAAAGATCATTGGAATGCTTCTATCTGGCGATGGAAGAAACGTCGGTCATGACCCGAATGACCTCCACTGTGGTTTATTCACTGGAAGTGTCACTTTCAGATTAGGAATCCCTTTTGTAGAATGAAAGGAGAATTGACTTATCTATTTTATTGGTAAAGTCTGTAAGTTTACCCAAAGATACATACATACGAGTATGTAACAATTCGGATATACTGGGAAAATTTATCTGCAAACGGGAATCAATTTCCTCCATACTCCTACGAGTATAATCCAATACACCTCATCCTTGTTACATTTCGAACTTGAAATACCTAAACCACATGTGTACAAGCATAGATGGTATACTTTTAATTCGATTTGTACCATTGAGTAAATAAAGTCAATAAGGCCATGGGGATTGAAACAAAAGCTATGAAACCGTATGTACTCGTACATGCATATGCTTTTAATTAACCTGATGAAAAGTTCTTTACTTACCACCTTTTATACTCGTATTCTCATTGTTTTGTTTGTTTTCAGTTTTTTATTTTTAAGAAAAACATTGAAAAGGTAATCCCAATACGACAATTTGGTTTTAGAATTCGTTCGCTTGTTTGTTTGTTGGTATAGTTGGCCCGTATTAAACACACCCTCATCTTCTCGTATCATATCTTTACAATTAAGCTCTTTAACACGGGTTTCAAAAACTGCTAGGTGTACGTTACTGGTTGACACATTGTGCAGATGAAAATTAGCGCGAACGTGAATTCAGCCAACTGCAGGCATAACATTAAGGCACAAAGAATGTATTCGAGTTTAAGAACGTACGTTTGAAAACCTAATAAATATATCACACCGAGGATGCACGGGAATGTCAAGGCCGCCGAAGTTATTGCCTGCCATCCTGCAAAAAAAAAAAAATAAAAAAAAAATAATAAAAATAACAAAATCAAATCATCAACACAATGAGTGTTATGTTATCGTCATCATCATCATCATCCTGAATGGATGTGCAGATGCAGACAGGAATAATTAAAAGGAAAATGCCCTTACCCCTGTCGCTTAAACTGCATTTTCTGCCTAAGACAATGCGAACCATTTCCATAATACATAGCACCACCAATATACAGCTCTCTCGAAGGAGCACATTCTCAGAGTATTGTAAGTTGATTGCTTTCAATACTCCAATGCTGATCTCACTGATGGCGAACATACCAAAATAGAATGAATTGAGATACATTAGTATTTCGTATGATAAACTGGCGTTTAGCATTCTTTATTTATTCCTCTGCCCCGGCAGCTCCTCCTCCACAGATTCGGATCTCGATTCCAAATCCAATTCGAATTTCGATTATTCGGTTATATAAATTGTTTTTTCTCTTTTTTTTGTTTCTTTTGTTTTTGCTTTTAGTTTTGGTTTTGGTTTTGGTTTTGGTTTTGGTTTTGGTTTTGGTTCTGGTTGTTTGAGCGATGGCTTCTTTGTTTGTATGTGCGATGACGGGGGGCTGCTGATAGGGAGAGCTCTCCTCTTTTTGTTTTTTTCTTAATAAAAAAAAATTCTATTCTTCCTTTCGAAAGAAATTTGATTGCCTCACACTTTATTTTTGAGATTAAACGACCGTTCCCGACACGTCTTTTTTGCTATTTGAATGGATTCAGTTGAATACAGTTTCACTGGATTTTTTTTTTAATTTCTTATTTACATATGTATTTTTTTTTTTGTGGAGGATTAAACTACAGCACGACACACATTTATTTCTAATTGGATTTGAAAAAAATATTAAACTAACTACGAATTGAATTTTAATGGAGGACTGCGAATTGTTTTGTGGTCAATCCTCCTGGAGAAGGCATGGAAACGAACTGGACACAACTTTGATGACAAACACGACGAGGATAACTATAACTCCGACAGCAAGAGCAACAGCGATAGCGACGACAACGAAGCAGACGCCCGAGATGTGACAAGTAACCACCACAACACCCACTTGGATACGACATCATCAACGCAGCGACAGAGACGACGACGACGTGATGAGTGGTGCGTTGAGTGGAACAGGAGCGCGGTATTTCTAAGCGATCTGGTACTGATGTGATGCGTGTTCTTCTTTGGAACTTACTCTTGATTTCTCAGTTCTTGTGTTGCTTTTGTGATTTTCATTTTTTAAATTTCTTTTTTAGTTCGTCTCGTTGCTATTCAATGTTTTTTTTTTTTTTTTTTTAATTTTAGTACTTCCGTGTAGTGCGCATCCGCCGGGTAAGTCGAAGTTGCCTGTGGAAAATGACGTTCCAGATAACCTGTACTAAATCATTGATTAAAATGGAAAAAGAAACAGAGAAACCGAAAACAGACATTTAGAGCGATACTCGAAATTGCTTTCGCCGAGTGTTGTTTGACGGTTTAGGTAAACAGTGTAGAACTATTAGTTAACGGTCAATAGAGGGGTTGGGAGCGGAAAACGCAAGCATATGTTGGGAAATTGCCAACGATAACAATTGATATGAAAGTGACAGTTGGCAATTGGTACATTCGAAAATGTATTTTTGGAAAATGTGTTAAAAAACATATTTTCAATAATTTTCCTTCGTCGTTTTTGGTTTTCAACCGCGGCAATGTCGTTTCGCAATGAATTTTTCTGAACGCAAATATTTGCGATAATTTAATTGAAGATTCGATTTTATCATATTTTTTTATTATAATTTCTGTTTCAATCAGTTATGTTTTCTAGCAATTTTTACAATGATTACCTTGGGATAGTTTCCTTTCGCTTAATTTTTTGATTTATAGGAAAACTTAAGAAATGCTATAATCGTACATAGGTAATGTAACTTTTATGAGTTACCCAAGCTACCCGTTTAATAACGTCGACAATGAAGCTTCTCGTGAAACTTTATCTTAAGGCTTTTGGTACATAGTCCTCCATTTCAAGTCTCTAAAAGGAAAATCTAAATAAAACATATTTATATTAAGATTTCAATAAAATGTTTGGATCTTGACATTATAAATGAAATACAACATTATTCAAATTTCCTCCACAGGAGTTGTTACAGGACTTTTTCTGACAAGGTAATTTTCGATGACTGTTCAAAATATATCGGGCAATAACCTCTGCATAGACCTACAAAGAAAAATTAAACGGCGACAATTCCCACGATCTTGGTGACCAATTCAATTCGAAACGCGAAATAACTCGTTTCTGAAATTTTTCTTGCAATAAAGCCAAAACAGGTCGTGTTGTGTGGAATGTGGCACCGTCTTGTTGAAACCACATGTCTTCCACATCTATGTATACCTTCTAATAAAATTTGGTTGACATTTTGATATTGTGATAAGAATCCATTGTGATGGTTACACCTTCCTCATTTTCGAAGAAGTATGGACCAATTACATCACCAGACAAAACGGCACGTCATGCAATGACCTTTTCTCGGTTTAATGTTCTTTCAACAGTTACATTTGGCTTTTCGCTTGGCGCAGAAACATAAATACATAATTAATGTCTAATTAATTAATGTCTCACTTTGGTGGGCCATTAGTCCAAAGGTGAGACATTAATCCATAATATATTTTGCAAAGATGGGACAACTTGAATTGAACCAAATTTCAAAAGTGGTTGACTCGCTTTTCTCGATAAAAGGATTTCACCCTTTTCTCCACAGGGCTTAGCCGCTCACGCGACTTCGTCGCTCCGCTTAAGGTGTGTCAACAACTGTCAGGCAGGCGCCTATAACTAGAAGTAAAAATATGTTACTAAAAAAAAAATGTTTGGTCGATTTGGAACTTATGCCCCACAAAAGTGGGACATTAATCGATTATGAACTTATGTCCCGTGGACTTTTGTCACTGCGCCTTTCACTTCAATACATGCGAAAAATTTGTTTGTTAACTTGTCCACCCAGTAAAAAATAAACCTCATTGCTGAAGAAAATTTTGAGTGAAAAGTAGTCACCCAAAGGCTGATGTTTAAGCACTCGATCGTCGTATGTTCTACACAAGCCGTGGTCAGCTGGCTTCAATTCTTCAGTCAGTTGAACTTTATAAGGGTGTACTTCCAAATCCAAATGCAAAGTATGCCATAATGTGCCATAAGATAAGACCAAATCAATAGATTTCTACAACACTTTTAAAAATTGGAACCATATTTTCTGTAGAGCGTGCTTTTTGATGATGGATAGGCCTTAAGACATCTTTAATAGAGCTAGTCTCTTTGAACTTAGTTTTGCTCATAGTAAGCTTAGATCGACAATTATCCCAATTATCCCATAATCTGCTTGTAATGCATGCTTACTATGAATCACTATTTTTGTAGTAAGTTTTCACAATGTTAACACATTAATGGATTGTTAAACGATTCATATTGTTAAATGGCGAACCTTAAATTAAACGTATGCAGCCTCGAGGGAAAGTCTACCCTTTTTCTTTTTTACAAAAACAGATGGTTCGGCCTTCTTGATTTTCTTTTCTTCTTTCATTAACCTTTGAAATATCTTATTCGTTGTTTAGTTCCTTCAACCTCTTGCCATCAAGCTCTAAATTCTCTAATGCACTTAAGCTCCCTCTAGCTTAACGCTAGCGTTCGTGATTCCAGTTCAACTGTTTTGTTCCACATTTGACTTTGACGGGTTCCATTGCACAGCATATGTCACGACGAAACTGTTTCTTCGCCCATTTGTTCGTTCGTATTTAAAGGTAAAGTTTGTTTTTTTTTTTAACTCAGTATATCTGTCAAACCAATTGTCAGGTTTCAAACTGTATGTGTGATTTTATTCAGTAATTTTATCGTGATGATAAACACGCTTCAAAAACATTACCAAAACTGGACTTATCAATAACATCTTCAGAGCTTAATGCCACTAAAGATTGCTATGATTTGTCCAGTTACATGCTCCCGGTCATATTAAGGTCTTCTTGAGTGGAAAGACCACCGGTAGTCCATACCAGTGCTTAAAACACGGTACCGCGGAAGTCAGGAGCCCCTCCGAATTCGCCAAACTTATAGTGTCGGTCCTCCTGCGGGAGCGTCATGGTTACTGTCGTTTAAGCCTAAAACTCAAGGAGGGTGGACCTGTTGATCTCACCCTATCTAGAGCTGCAAAATACTGGGTGCTGAAACCCTAAGATCAGTTTGGTGCGTTCTGTGTGCTGGTGGAGTTAACGGACCATTAAAATGAAGTCAATCAGTGTGCTACGGTCAAGGCTATTCACTATAGACCCATGATTAATAATTCTTACGTTCTCGAATTCGATAGCGTGAATGCGGTAGAGTGTGGTTCCAGCAGGTTGGCGCTATGTGTCATACAGCAAACGCTGTAAGGGAAACTTTTAACGAACGCATAATTTTCCGTAGTGAACCTCCAGATTGGCCTACAAGATCCTGTGATTAACCGCCTCTTGATTATTTTCATAGGGGATACGTAAAGTCGCAAGGTAATGGCAGTCAACATTTTTCGTGTTATGTAGGATATACGGTCGCTAATGTTTGAAAAAGTGGTTTGTCATCGAGCCGCAGTTACCTTCTTTTTTTTTTTTCTTATATACGTAAGTTGTGAAAGTATAAACACAGCCCAAGTCCACTGCATTCAGCCTTTTAAATTCACCACCGCTTGTGCATTTATCTCTGTCTCTCTCTTTGTGCTGTAAAAATCACTGCCTTTTTAGCAATGAATTATTGCGCCAGACGAATTAAAACCGCGTGGTCGAGTTGTTGATTCAACTCCTCTAAAAGCAATTAAATTTGATATACTATACTATTTGCACTTGGATTTTGTGCTGAAACTGTTTGCAGTGGACTCGGGTTGTGTTCCGTCCCGAAAGAGGATTGTAAGTTGTAATTATCATTGATTGAGAATAGAATGTAAGATTTAATTTACAGAAAATAAAATTGGATTCAGAAATACTACCGAATTTATTTCTCGAAAAGGAATCGCCGATCCTGCTGTGAAACATGGTTGTAAATTTTTATTCTTGACATTCATCAGATCCAGCCGTGGTGGACATATGTATGCCCGAAGTTGTGTTTTAAAATTGATTGCTGAATCTTTTCCCTCGGTTGAACACAAATTTGGAAGACTCTGAAGATACTACGTAAGCATATTTTAATAAGGATTTACAACATCTTTGTGACAATGTTAACCACCTTCTACGTACTACATACGTGTTGAGGCATAGATGTTACCTTGGATTGAAACAGTTTCAATTAAGTTTGATACTTAAAGATTAAAAACTTTCCTCTTCCAGATTTTACCCATCATATTGAGCTTTTGGTTTATTGATCCTGTTTTAGACATTCAAATATGTGTATTACATTCATTTGAGACAGAAGTGCCAAGGGCTTTTCATTTGGCCGTATTTATTATTTAAAATATAATGTCAATAATGTCACTGTTGAACGTGAAATTTGCCATTGCTCGAAAGCCTGCATTTTTGTGGTTAAGATTTGGCTACCACTTGAAACACTCATATTCTTCTCCAGTTTTCACATAATGTCAGGCTTCCATTCTCATGCAATTTGACAAGCATTCCCCCCTTCCAATATTTTTTTCATATTTCATTCTTCATACTTAACATCTTATAGATATAGTTTATAACATCAATAATCATTGAAGTCGAAGGTAAATGAGAAATTCCTTAAATTCTGGAGTTCAAAGGATATACAAATTATTCAAGCTAGAAGTTTTATGCGACGGAAAAACACGTAGGTGTCTTCTAATATTGCGAAGCCGTCGAGATCCGGCGCACGATGGTGGTTGCTCAGATTTTTGAAAGTCTGTGCCTCCAATATTAGCTCATTTAAAATCATCATTTTGAACAGATAGACGGGCTTCACAGGGATGTTTTCGTTAGTGCTGTAATGAGCTGAGAAGACGGTGGGATCTTACGCAGTATGAAAATCTGGAACCACGCTGATAAGGGCAAAACGGAAGAATTGCAGACATTCATACAATGTGGCAGATAAGATTTTGAAGAGACTTAAAGGAGGAGGAGGTTTAGCGTCGTTTTTGATCAGATTTTATAAATCTGGGTAAACAAAAGTATTTGCTATCGTCGCCGTAATATAGACTTCAAAGTATTTTCATATCCTCAGCACTGGCTACGACTACACCTACTACAGGTTTCCTTTTACGGGTCTTGTTACCTTGACACGTTGATTTCACCCATAATGTGGGATTTATTGATGGTGGCCATGTTCATCAGTTGGGGCGTTTCTGATGGCATTTTGACAGCATTGCCAACGGTCTACAGTGCTTGAAGCTTGCGGGATAGGAGTTGTTGAGAGATTTCGGAATTTGGGTATGGTAAGATTCCATTTAATTAAGCATTTCATAATTTGGAAAACGCCATGTCACCGTGAGTCATATTTCATCCCGCCGCAAATACAATCATACTTAGTTTGTTCGAGATGTTATGCCGTGTTAGCTTTGCTTATCACCTGTACTTTTCCTTGTCCTGGCATTAAAATCACCGAGTACAAGTTCGGTCCCGAATAAGCGCTGTTTATTCCCTATAGTCCGGTATTACACGGTGACTTTGAGTCATGACTCTTTTTGACAGTTCTCTTTAAATTTTCTATTCTGTGAGGTGCGTGCTATTACACGGTGACTTTTGAGTACACGACGCTTTTTGACAACTCTCTTTTTTTTCTTCTTTCGCTTTAAGCACAAACGATTCGCTCTCTTAAAAACATTTTTGAATTTTTCCCTGATTCCTTTGACCAAAAAATTTCTTCCGTTTTTTTTGCAAACCACCCTTCATGAAGAACGAATAGAAATAAAGCAATTTAGAAAAATAACGAACAACGAGAGAAGAAAACTTAAAAAGAGTCATTGAAATTTTGCCCGACGACTCACAAGATTGGTGATTTTTTTATCTCATCTTCTTTTTCTTTTGCACTTGTGTAAGTTGTGACTCAAAAGTCACCGTGTAATACCGGACTTACAGATAAAAGAGAAGCTCCCGATCAACACACAATGAGTAACGACAATTATATAACACAACTCGTTTATTAACAAAAATATTTTTTTAACACCCTATACGGCTAGAACATATCAAACTTGGCATCACTTCTTTATGTCAGGTGAAAGCGTCTTCAATTTTTCAACTGACATTCTAGTATTTTTATTCAGTCTGTTTACTGTACTTTTTGCGATTTCTTGTACAAATTTTGGCAAATTGAATTAAATTCGTTTAATTTAACATTTTCAACATGCCAGCCGATCAGATTCAATATTCTGAAAAGTATTTCGATGCCATATACGAATACAGGTTAGTACATTTAAAATTAACGACGATAAATGCTAATTTTCCCAAGGCAAGTTCCAACCTGTTGAAGTGGACGCTTGTGTAAAGGAATCTTTTTTGATTTGATTCATTGAGTTGTTGGTTTAATTCGATTTATTTAAATAAAATTATTTGTTTGTCTGTTTTACAGACATGTCATCCTTCCACCGGATTTGACACGTCTGGTTCCGAAATCTCATCTGATGACAGAGACCGAGTGGAGGAATCTGGGTGTCCAACAGAGTCCTGGATGGGTACATTACATGATGCATGCACCTGAGCCACATGTTATTTTATTCCGACGTCCACGTACAGATCTGTCTGAGTCATCTTCCACAGAAATGACCGAACAACAAACGCAAACAAATCTTGTTTTGGGCGTTTAAACACTGAGGACCATTTGAGACATTGGTTTTAACCTGATTTCCTGACACTACTCTTTAACATGTATTATAATAATTTAACGAACTTTGTAACAAAGTTTCTGTATAAAATATGAATCCTATTTGTATAAGATACATCCAGTAAAAATCCTTTTAGAAAGGATTGTATAGAAATAAACTTATGGAATGCATAGCAGCCAAAACGCATGTTTTAATTTATAAATGGGTCATTCGCAGATGGAAGCAATAGAAAGCAGATCTATGTGACCTTGACAATTTGAAGGCTCTCATCTGATTATTGTTTGGGTGGGATTGGCTCTAGGAGAGATCTTTGGAGTATAGCATTTACAACTTGAAACCAAGCATGATATCTTTTTTTTTACATGAAAGTAGTTCAAGGTTTTTGAAACTTCCCGGAATTGTGCACGTCCGTTGTATGAATATCAGTCATTTTGTTCATGATAGAAAGATTGAATGCAGTATGTCCAAGCTCAATATCCACTAGTCGTCAGTTGCGGTAAGTCAAACAATTTGAATTGAACAGATCATAGTCAAGTTATGAGAACAAACTTTGATAATTTTCTAACTCATCTCGTAAATTTGTATTTTTAAGATGAAATCTGTGACTACAACGTACCATTTAAAACCAATTGTAACGAATCTTAGTCGGCCAGTAGAGTTAAGGTATTCTTTGGAAGGAATTTAAAAGATTGCCAAATTAAAATTCAAAATTGGAAGGTACTGATATATTGAGTTGAACAATAAATTCCCTCTGGGTATCTATCATTGGTGTTCCCATTGAAATTAATCGCGATCGGTTGTATTTTTGAAAACGGAAACCACTAAGGCCCGATTTATTCACTTCAAATCGGATCTAAAAATGGGAAATTATGATTTATTAAAATATTTGAATTTGATTGAGGATTCCCTCTTCAACTAATAGCGTATTTATGTTAAATCCGCGGTTAGCTAAATGCCCAAAATCCACCATTTAAGAAGGATTTTTCGCTCTAATTGGGATTTAAGGGAGAGTCTCAATTTATTCCATAAGCGGTGACGGATATACAAAAGGAGTTAAAACTACCCAATATGTGCAGTATTTTATCATTTTATATTAAATTTAATATTTCCGTTATGGTGTCATAAAGGTCATACAAAAACTGCTTAGGGAAATACATCACACGTAAAATCTACCTGTTATTCACTTGAAAAGATGTATAAATCAGTTTTGTGTCGATTGTCAATCGATCGCCATTTCTTTGTGAAATTGTGCTATGGATTATTATCTTCAATATCTATTGGATTTGAGTGATGACGATCATTTTTCCAAGGATTTCGTTTGACCAAACCTACAGTGGCTAAAGTACTTGCGATTATTCGAACAGATTTGGATTACTCTCTAGAGCAGTAAACGTTCACATAACATAATATATAATCAGCCTTATTCCGCTTCCCACATAATTTTTTTTTCCCCTGGAGACGATTTCTCCTATCGCCAATTTCCCGTGAATAGAATTTCCCCCGAAATTAAGTTCGAACTAATTTCGAAGTATTTTAAGTGATATAATTTTTGGAATGACTTAAATGTCAAGTTTATCGGTAATAATTTTAATACTTACGAGTTACGAGTGTAACGTGCCAAGGCAAACATTTGAATTTGCTAAATTTCTCTATAGCTCTAAGCAATAATCAATCAATCAGTACGTAAAAAATTACGAGACTGTTCTAATCCACTGGAACTGCCGGAGCCATTGTAAGTTAATACGAAAATATGCTTGGTCTACATTATCGTGTTAACAAACCAGCCTTGTTGGATATCCTGCAATCTTCGGTGCCATAACCCAAAAAAGACTTTGGCATACCGGCTATTATTAAGCTTAGTGCGTGCTTACGATTTCTTACGGAAGTTGGCTACCAGAAAGGTGTTGCAAAAGATAGTGAAGTTGGACTGGCTCAATCAAGCTTCAATGAAGTATTGTCAGAAGCTTTGCATGTTTTCGAAAAAGAACTCTGTCCAAAATGGATTACCATGAAAATAGAATTGAATGAAAAACGAATAATTGCAATGGCATTTTATGGAAAACATAGGACACCCGGTGTGATAGGATGCATTGATAGAACACATGTTCGAATTGTGGGGCCATCAACAAAGAAGCATTTATATTATAATAGAAAGGGGTTCTTTAGCCTTAATGTTATGCTGGATGGCAACGATTAGTATAAGGCCTCGTAGAAGTAGCAACTTCCGACAGGTGCTGGTTCCTTAAATGACGAGAATGAGCCTCTGCAGCCGAACATCTTGCAGCTCTGCTAATAAGTCCTACTTCACGCCTCCCCGTGGCGCCATCTGGGAATCTCATTAGAGGTTGCGAAGTGAAGGGGGCAAATGGCGAGTTTCCTGCGCCATTAACCAGGATCAGTGTCGGAAAAACAAAACAAGACCTTATCCGGGCTACTCCGACATATTTGGAGCTCAGGCCGGAAAGGATTTCCAGGACTTAGTCAGGGTCTTGGAAAAGAGATGGTGGCGGACGAGCCCTATATGGGCCAACGGCAGCGCTCACATCCCGGAACGGGTTACTGGCTTCGGTGTAACCGACCCCTCGTCCTAGGGTCATTAAAAATGGAACTGGTCCTCCAGGTTGGGGGTTGTGCCGCGGGGGTAACTGCCCGGCCATTTAAAAAAAAGGAAGTTACGAAGCATCAACAAGCCTCGGATATGGACGGATTTACTGTTGACAACCCACGCAAACGATTTAAGGACAATCAGCTTCAGATATGCACGTGGAATGTTAGATCCCTTAATAGACCACGTGCAGCCGAGCAACTAGCGGAGGCCCTAGACTGCTACAAAGCAGACATAACCGCCATCCAAGAAATGCGATGGGATGGGCCGGACAGAAAGAAGATGAAAAATTGCGACATCTACTACGGCAATTGCTATCGACGGCAAAAGCAGCGCTTATTTGGATGCGGATTTGTTGTCGGAGGCAGACTAAGACGAGAAGTCCTCAGCTTCCGGCATGTGAGCGACCGCCTCGTAGCAATCCGCATCAAGGCTAAATTCGCCAACATAAGCCTTATATGCGCGCATGCCCCCACAGAGGAGAAAGATGACGACACCAAGGATGCCTTCTACGAGCTCCTCAACAAGACCTACGAGCAATGCCCTAGCTATGACATTAAAATTGTCCTCGGTCATTTTAATGCAAAGCTAGGAAGAGAGGGTATCTTTGGTGGAACAATCGGAAAATATAGCCTGCACAACACCACCTCCGATAACGGATTCAGGCTAATCGACTTTGCGGCGGGGCGAAACATTGTCATGGCTAGCACGCGGTTCCCACATCTCGACATACACAAGGGGACTTGGAGAACTCCTGATCAATCAACCGTCAACCAGATTGATCACATTGCGATCGACGCAAGGCACTCCTCCAGCATTATGGATGTCCGTACGTTCCGAGGAGCCAACATCGACTCGGACCATTACCTTGTTGTAGCCAAGGTACGGTTGCGGATATCCCAAACTACGCCAAAACAAACTAATGCTGTGAGAAAATTCGACGTCAGACGGCTACAATCGCAAGAGATCGCCAAGTCCTCTTCCGATCGAATATCTCTTAATCTCTTGCGAGGTCCAATACCGCCAGCATCAAGCATCGAAGACCATTGGAAACACTGCAAAAACGCCATCAGAGATGCCGCTTCTGATGTGCTGGGTTTCACTCGTCCACCACAACGAAACCCCTGGTTCGATGATGAATGCCGGCAAGCACATGCAGCTAAGCAAGATGCATATAACGCGGCGCTGCTTAGAAAGACCAGAGCTGCTCATGAGCTCTATGAGCGGAAGAGGAGAGACGAGCACCGGCTTCTCAGGAGGAAGAAGAAAGAGCATGAGAAGCGCGCGATCGAGGAAATTGAGAGATGCTACTCCAGGAATGAGGTTCGAAAGTTTTACCAAAAGGTAAAAATAACATGCCGCGGAAACAAACCCCGAACCGAAGCCTGTAGAGATAACCAAGGGAACATCGTAGTAGAATCGCAGTCGATGCTGAGGATTTGGAAAGATCATTTCTGCAGACTGTACAACGGCGATGACGGACCAAATACCGCTGTCAGGCAGAATCAACCTTTCAACCTGGACGATGATGACCAACAATTCCGTCCACCCGACCTGGATGAAGTGAAGATAGCCATATCGAAGCTTAAGTCCAACAAAGCTGCTGGAGCGGATGGCATGACTGCCGAGCTCTTCAAAGCGGCAGGCGATGACTTGGTAAGGAGCATACACCAACTCATCTGTAAAATATGGTCGGACGAAAGTATGCCCGATGAATGGAACCTCAGCATTGTTTGTCCAATTCTCAAGAAAGGAGACCCTCCCAACTGCGCCAACTACGGAGGCATCAGTCTCCTTAACATCGCATATAAGATCTTATCCCCCGTATTGTGTGAACGCCTGAAGCCGTTCGTCAACAACCTGATAGGTCCATATCAGTGTGGCTTCAGACCAGGAAAGTCCACCATCGACCAAATATTCACACCACTACAGAATTTGGAGAAAACCCATGAGCTTTAGATCGATACACACCACCTATTTATCGATTTTAAGACCGCTTGTGACAACATCTGTAGATACGAGCTGTACAGAGCAATGGCATCCCTGCCAAACTCGTCCGTCTGTGCAGGATGAGGATGGAGAATGCACGCTGCTCCATCAATGTCGGTAAAGATCTCACCGAGACCTTTGATGTCCAGAAAAGATTTAGACAAGGCGATGCGCTGTCATGCGATTTTTTCAACATCGTACTTGAAAGAATAGTGCAAAACTCACGAGCAAACACAAGAGGCACTATCTTTCAAAAGTTCGTCCAACTACTCGCATACGCCGACGATATTGACATAATCGGAAGAAAGCAGCGTGATGTCAGTGGCGCTTTCGCGAGTTTTGAGACGGAAGCGGCGAAAATGGGTTTAGCGGTCAATGAGGGCAAGACCAAGTATATGCTGGACAACCAACACCGACGTCTCGGACAGAACGTCACCCTCGACAGATATAACTTTGAGGTAGTTAAGGACTTTGTCTACCTAGGCTTCGCTATAAATACAGACAACGACACCAGCGCTGAGATCAAGCGAAGAATAACTCTTGCCAACCGCTGTTTCTTTGGGTTAAGAAGGCAACTGAGTAGCAAAGCCCTCTCTCGGACAACAAAAGTCACCCTTTATAAGACCTTAATAATCCCGGCCCTGCTCTATGGCGCAGAGGCATGGACATTATCAAAAATGGATGAGGGTGTTCTTGGTTGCTTCGAGAGAAAAATTCTTCGGGCGATCTTCGGTCCCGTCTGCATTGACGGTGAGTGGAGGAGGAGATACAACGACGAACTGTATGGACTGTACAGCGACATGGACCTAGCCAGAAGAGTGAAGATCCAAAGACTGAAATGGCTGGGTCATGTAGAGCACATGGACACCAATGCTCCGGTCCGAAAAGTCTTCGAATCCGCCCCCGAGGGACAACGCAGTAGAGGAAGGCCAAGACTCAGGTGGCGCACGCCACCTCAGTCAACTTAGCGTACGAAACTGGAGGCAGCTAGCCAGAGATCGAGCTAGCTGGAGAAGCTTGTTGACTGAGGCCCAGGTCCACCCCGGACTGTAGCGCCACCTAAAGTAAAGTAAAGTTATGCTGGTAAGTAAACTCATCGTTATTGAGTACTACCAATTTATGCTACCCATAGCTTAAAACTTGAAGATATGCGACCATAATGAAGATACGGTATATAGATGCTACTCATCCTGGCGGATGTCATGATTCAATGATTTTTATTGTAAGTAACATTAGAAAAAACTCGGAACAAGAATACTTACATGGGTTAAATGCTTTTGGGTTACTCGGTATGTAATTTGTGAAATAAAACAATTTGTTGTCATTCATAACATATATTTTATCTGATGTTAGGAGATGTTGGATACTCTTTAGAACCGTGGCTTTTGACCCCATATAGATCCACCGAAGAAAATTCTAGTGAAAGTAAATTCAACACTGCACATAAAAGCCGCAGAAATATAATTCAGCGGACGATTGGTGATCTCAAAGGCCAGTGGAGGTGCATATTAAACGCGTGAGAACTGTATTACCCGCCTGAAAAGGCAGTCAAAATAGTAAACGTATGTTGTGCAATGTTTAACATAAGCAAGCATTTCAAGATTGCCCCCTTTTGGGACAATTTAATAGTCGACAATGGTAATGAAATTGATGAGCTTCCCTCTATGCAGCAATCTCTGTATATAACAGCGGGTCAACGGATAAGAGCGGATATAGGTAACACTGTATAAAAATCTTATCAATAAAAGAGAAACTAGATATGCAAAAACAAATAGTTATTCTTTATTTACTTGTCTTTTATTTGAATAGTTTTTACTTTTTTGAAGTTGTTTACGATTGGAGAGTGTCGTATGGAGGAACAATTACGGGGGAAAATTTGTTCGCGATAAGGCTGAATAATTTTAATTGAACTGCCCATTCTTTTAAATCACGTTATATTCGGCCAATGGGTTAAGAATTGATTCTGCAAGCATTTTATTGCTAAAATTAACGCTTGCAATCGCTAAAAAACTCATCGAGATTCATTGTGATTCATTAAGCAGACAGCACATTCGACCGGATATTGGTCTTAGATATCGGTTGCCCTGTTGCTCTAGATTTTCTTGCAACTGGTCGCCCGTCACCTGTAAAACCTAATGATAATTTTTTACGTTTTAATGATGGCTTTAGTTGGAGACCTACTAACTTCGTGCATCGGTTTTCAATAATTGCTGTATGTCATAAAATGCAGTAGCGTTTCGAGAAGAAGTTAAGAAAATTCTGAAGAATCGAATGAATCGCGAGGAAGGCGTGTAACAAATCTGCGTATCAATTTTGACTTAAATTTGGACTCATTGAACTGAATTTGTTCACCGGGTGGCAACCGCAATTTAAATAAAATGATGTATGTTGCACTTCGATGGCCTGAAAACAGTCCTAGCATTCCAACTGAGTTTTTCAACCAAGGCGGCTTTTCTCAAATTGCAGGATGTGTCGATGGAACTATTTGTACTTCGAAACTCTAGACTTTTTGCGAATTTCGAAAACGCATATCGACCATTTCCTAGCGCAGTTACTCAATGTATACTTGCTGAAGGATTGGCTTATACCATCATTACGGAGAAATCTTGATATTCAAACGGAGCAAAGATATAACCGCGAGCATAAGAAAACCAGACGAATTATAGAAAATAGTTTCGGTAAATTAAATGAGCTAATTTTTGTATTTAAGGAATACTAAAAGATTAATTTTCTTGCTTGAATTACTTCCGTCTGAATCCAAGCTTTGCTGCAAAGATTGTTTTTGCCTGCTGTATTCTCCATAAAAAAAATTAAGTTTGAAAAAGAACTGCCGCTATCTAAATTCACTTTGGAATTCCACAACCTAATCACGAAGAGAGACAAAATTACTCTGAATGATGGTCTGAGTTGGGGTGGTGACATTGGCAGTTCTGAAATCTGCAACCGTAATCCTCTTCATCACTACTGTCACCTCCTATAATATTTGCATCAGTTTCAGCAGTGTAACATTGTCCGCTTTCTCTCGTCTTTATAGTGATATTATGGAGAGTAAAAAAAAAAACACTGTGGTGCTGGCAGCCCGGTATGGGCGATGGCCTAGCTTCTTGACACTCATTTGTGTTGCTCATGTTGTCATTTTTGTCACATCTGAGCGGGGCCTAAGGTTTATCGCCGAGTGCGAACGGCACTCCTTAGAAGCTTTTTCGTAGGCAATTTTACTTTCGGGAGTTTGCCATTGCCCGCCAAAAGGGTGACGGCGTTTTAAAAATTGTTGGTGACCCAGACGGGAATCGAACCTCTGCTTGATAGTCCAATGAGCTAACTATCGCGTCATCGCCATCGCCACTTAGCAAACAAGTACTAATTTGATAATTTGCTTAGTAATTAGTAATAAATGGTTGGTGCAATAGGGCACTGATCTCAATTATATAGACTGAAGGATTCAATCAGCGAAAAATTCCCTGAACTGGATTGTGTTTCATTAAGCCAACGGTAGGCACAATGTCTCTGCGGATTCGGCAGAAGCTGGTGCAGTTTTGTTAGGATGTTTTACCTTAACCGCTTCATTTATCTGAATTATTATTGCAGAACTCACTTTATGAGAAAAAATTTGTCACGGTGCAGGCGAAATTTTATGAAAGGGCAGTATGAAATCGCCCGAAAGGTGGCAGAATGTGTTAGCAAATAATAGTGCATATATAACTCATTTATGTTTTTTTTTATTAAATCTTGAACAGGGGGAACTTATTAGCCAACTCAATATCAATTCTGCGTGTGTAATTTTTGACGTTCGTTACTGTTTTGTGTCTATCTACAGAGTAAAAGGCTTTCTGAACCACTCCTGGATATTAATTTAATTTCCAAACTTGCAAAAACCCGGTATTCCCGTGTAATTTGGCTGTCTTAGCTGATCTTTTATCATTTGGCTTTTAAGCCTTTTGAAATAACCAACTCGACTAAATTCTTGTTCGAGCTCATTATACCACATCTTCTTAAGGTTAATAATAACTAATAATTGAGAATAACTGATCACAGTTTAACCAAGACTCAAATCGACTATAAGGTATCTAGAACCATTGTAGGGTGCCAATGAGTTCAAAAGAGCGTTTCCCCAGACCACAAAAAAGGAAACCTACTCAATTGAGAACTATAGACGTATAAGTCTCTTCAAGATCTTGTCTGCTATATTTTGTGAACATCTGAAACCCTTCGTCAACGACCTTAATGGCCCGATCAGTGCAGTTTCAAAGCAGGAAAGTTCACAATCGACCAAATATTTAAACTCTGCCAGATCTTGGAGAAAAATCAAGAAGTCCATATTATCTACAACCACCATCTTCTCATAGATTTGAGGGTCGCACACGACAGAGTTCATAGCGACGAGCTATATGGAGCCATGTCTGGTTTTGGCATTCCTGCCAAATTCGTCCGTCTTTGCAGAATGACGATCGAAAACGTTCTCTGCTCCATCAAAGTCGGGAGGGTAGACCTTTAATGTCAAAAAGGGCTTAAGACAAGGTGATGTGCTGTCATCTTTAATATCATACTCTTTGGCTTGTTCCCTAGTATTGAATCAGAAGCTGCCAAAATGGGCTTAGAGATAAATGAGGGCAAAAGTAAACATATGCTGCCACCAAGAAGGGACATACAACATCTACGAATTGGACGTGGATTGATGTTCTGTCCCAGCCGAAAGCTATAATGTCTAAGTAGTTAGGTATTTTGTTTACCTTTGATATAAATTCTTCCAACAACACCTCAGCAAAAATAAAACAAAAAATCACTCTTGCCAATCGTTCTTGGCCCAATCCCAAAAAATAAGTACGATTAGAACCTGTAGGGACCTATACAAACTTGGAGTGCGCAAGGCAGTTAGCTACAGACCGGGGTAATTGGATAGGCTTGTTAGTTGAGGGTCAGGTGAACTGTGAGTGTGAACTGTAGCGCTATATCTTATCTCTTCTTTAGAGAGGGCGACATTTAAAAAAAAAAAAAAAATGCCAGAACGACTTTTGAAGTGGTAGGTCTACGGAAAGTGATTTGCTTAAATTTACTGGTAAAATACATAAATCTCTTAATGCATGCTCCTGTTCATGAATATTACCGAAGCCACGAAGGGCAACACTTTGCTATAACATTATCTTTATCAAGCATTTTTAAGAAAAATTGGAAACAAATGGTAGAAATCAAAAACTATATAAGTTCGCAAAAGCATGTTTTTTCATTCAACCTTTCAAAGACAAAATCATTGATTTTAGTGATGTTAGTAGTTGAACAGACTTATCGAAAATGATGTCCCTGGTGTTGACGTCTGAGTTTCGCGCAATTTTTTCAAGTGTGATATTGAAAAAGTTACATGATAGCTCATTACCTTGCCTAATTCCTTTTTTAACACCGAGGGTTCCGAAATTGCGTTCGGCCTTTACGGAATAGCGAGTGTCCTCCATTATCATTTTGCAAAATCTGAGTTTGACAGCGATATCAAGACTAGATATAGCACTGTATAACTTGTTTCTGTAGAAGCAGTCGTTCAGGGGTTTGAAAATAAATATGAATGGTGCTTCTCAATTTCGACTTCTTGGACTTTCTCATTAATATGCTGCAGCGTAAGTGAACCTGCACTCAAAGGGACCAATCTAATTATTATTGATAGATGACCGCTGGCTTTTAAACAAAACGCATGTGTTGATGAGACTCTATATCTGGCGCAGAAGAGATGGTCTCATTCTTTTCTGTACAATTAATGTTTAATTTTTCTGGCATGCTATATGATGATCAAAACTTTGAAATAAGATGAAGCATGTCATCTTCCGATGTCGTAAATAGCTTAGCAGGTAAGAACATTTTTTGGAATTAAGTCCGGTATTACACGGTGACTTTTGAGTCACGACTCACACAAGTGTAAAAGAAAGATGAGATAAAATATCACCAACCTTGTGAGTCGTCGGGCAAAATTTCAATGACTCTTTTTAAGTTTTCTTCTCCCCTTGTTCGTTATTTTCCGAAATTGCTTTATTTCTATTCGTTCTTCATGAAGGGTGGTTTGCAAAAAAAACGGAAGAAATTTTTTGGTCAAAGGAATCAGGGAGAAATTCAAAAATTTTTTTGAGAGAGCGAATCGTTTGTGCTTAAAACAAAGGAAGAAATAAAAGAGAGTTGTCAAAAAGAGTCGTGAACTCAAAAGTCACCGTGTAATAGCACGCGCCTCACAGAATAGAAAATTTAAAGAGAACTGCCAAAAAGAGTCATGACTCAAAAGTCACCGTGTAATACCGGACTAAGCTTATTTCTAGGATCAAACTCGACGAAACCGAGCAATCCGGCATTATGAGTGCGAGATACAAACCACTTGTAATAGCACATATACGTACGTAGATGTCCGGATGCTTTGGCCTTTGGGTCTGCCTTTCCTCTGAGTAATCTATTTTAGTCATTTTTGTATTCATGTTATTGCGCAGCTCAAATTTCTGGCTGCTTTTTTGTAGCGCATATGAACATGCTTCAAATGCAGTGTGATTTATAATGTCGTTTTCGAACAAATGACTTTCGCAACTTGCGTTTATGAACATTTTGTAAAAACAATTTCAAGCAGATGATGTTTTCGAAAACGGCGTTTTCCATTTTTTCGTATGTACTAATTTAATTTTAACATTTTAGTAAAGAATTGTAAGTATACAATAGCATCAATATATTAAATATTTTTCCCGACATCTTAACCAAAGACGTATAAGTGAACAACAATTTTTTTTAGAATTTGTTCCCGCCAGGGAGTTGTCAGAAATTCATCTCACAAACTTAATAAAAAATTGTGTCACCAAGCGGTAATAAAAGTACTTTCCCTATCATTAATAAAGCGACTATATATTTGAAAGCTCTTAGAGTAATATGAAGCATTATATTGCAATTAAAAAACATTGCGAGCATAGTGATTAGCACTTAGCGAAAAAATAAAATGAAAAAATCGAAATAAACTCCTGTCATATAACAACCCTGTTCTCATGGCATCACAGTTCCCCAGTCAACGTAAATCCGAACTCAGCCAACTTCGTTCCTTTCAACTGCCAAAAGCAGGAAAAATACTTCATGTCGCAGTTCTCGTTGGAATCGTGTTAAAATTTTCTTTTGTGGACCGACTAAATTATAAAAAACAAACACTGAGAATCATCGCAGAAGCATCCGGGTAAGTTTTAAATAAAAATCTAACCAATATTTCTTTTGCATTTGTAAGTTATTAACAAAAGTTTCCACCATATGGGCAAATTACGCAGCGAAAATAAGGAAAATTCTCGTCTAATTGGCAATTTTTGTAGAGTTTGGAGAAATTCTCCTGTCCATTCATGTTGAATCGTGTTACAATTTGACAGTTGCTTGCCTACTTACGTCATTTTGACATTTTTTCTTAAAAATTCTCTGATTTTGTGTCATTTTGAAGTCAATTTTGAAATAGCCGCAGTTGTATTAAGAAAAATTCGGAATTTTTTCAAATTTATGTAGAAAGATTGAAATTGGCTTAATTTAGGTTGAAATTAAATTTCTGTTGATTATGACAATGAGTAAGAGGAGATGAATCATCGACAGACTGCCGGAGGATGACGATAAATTAATGTTTGGCATACGGCAAAAGATTGGTCGAGTTGTCGATTTCTTTAAAGTTGAGTAGGAGTTGGTCAATGGTACTCCAAGTGCGTAGCTCTAGAAAGTTCTTGTTGGACTGGCATTGATAAAGAACATCCATATAGGTCTCTCACACTAATCACCTCATCATGATCTATTAATACTCATTTATACCTAGCTATTGTTTGATTTTTTGGCACATTATCATCTAGAGTTGGGCAAAGTTTCTATCATCTTTTTTAGGAAATATATATTTACTATCATCGACGACGTTCGTAGAAATTTACGTAAACAGAGGGATGTAGTTGGACGTTTTATCGATTTGTTTTCTAAGTGATTATATCATGCTTATCTAGCTGGGCGAAACAACAACGAATTAGATATGATAATCAAAGCTCGTCAATTGGGTCCCCAATAAAATTGACTGTCTGTGTTTCCGCTGTGATTTAGGAATGGGGGGCATGACTTGCTTTGGCCTTAGGCCATCGGCTGTAGTATGATTGTATAATGAGTTCTTCTTTGATGATTGGTGGTCATTGCTTCAAAGCATGTTCTGTTTGCAGTGCAATGGGGTTCCCAATATTACCCCCTAATCACTCTATTACCATAATTGAGTCAACGATTTACGATATTCCACTACCCACACTTTATTTTTATCGTCCATCGTTTGTCGTTCAATTGCGCGTTTCATTTTAGTTCGACAAAGACGACGAGGGAGCAAAAGAAAAAAATGCATTGGGTCATGCCCAAGGTCAACAAATGTGTTAGCATTGAGGCCAATTAACGACGTCAATATTCATATTCATATTCAGACTCAAGAGTTCCAAGTGAGCGCATGCATACATACATATATATGGCAAGGGTACACGTGCCAGTCTGTTTATGGTATTGATAGCGAATTGTTTTCCAAATTGGTATGCTTCTCTTCTTCTTACTCCGCATAACTCGTTTATCGTGGGATAAAGACATCGGAAATTGAAACGCTTTAGTTAATGTAAGACGCAATTGACCAATACGACGCTCATCTCTGCGTCGTCGTTGTCGCTTTGCTGATTGCATTGAGAAGTTTTTTTTTTTTGTTTTGATGGATTAAATCTGAATCTGTTGAAATTAATATTCAGCCACTGGCAGAGGTTATTTTGTTATGAATATCTCTGTCTCTAATTTTATTTGACTTGGATTTATTTACGATTGGATTAAATTGTGCGGCGTTCTACATACATATGTATGCATTTGGCTTGTTTGGTTGGAACGCAATGGAATAATTGCGTGTTGCCGAGAGGCTTGGTTTGGAGTAATATTAGTAACTCTCTAAACATCATTGGCACATGGAAATAATGGCAACCAATAATAAATGTCACAGTTTTAAGTACTCAGTTTGACTGTATCATCTGTTTCACACAGTAGATGCGTTTTCTCTGCAAATATTATGTGATCTCATGCGTGTTCGTTATTGACTTGCAATCATGATTGCCGACTTCTTATAGTAAGCTTTCATCCTTTGCCTAACTAAGCATTATAATTTTCGAGAGTGAATAGTAAAAAATGTTAGATCCTCAGCCCCGCTAGCATGTTTCTTCTGCAGTGTTAAGTTATAACTTGCGTCTTTAGTTAAAGCAGTCTTATTGAGATCACCTTTAACTTTTGTTAGCAACTTATGCTATACAGAGTTGCCTCTGTGGGTTAAAATGGAAGACTTTGGTTCGTAGCGAGAAATTCGTTCCTTCGTTCACACTACATCTTCATCCTCCGCGATTTATGGCTATTTTTCTGCCCAAGTCGATGTTGTATGCCCTGCAAAGTTCGCTGTTATATCTATTGTTCAAATAATTCGAAGGACCTTGCGTTCAAAACGAACATCATTACTTAATTGGGAAAGACATGCTATGCATAATTAGCCATTATACGTGCTGCCGTATGCTGTCTTAAATTTCATAAAAAGATGACGTGGATTGATCTAAACTCTTTTAGCTATTACCGTAGTGTGGATAATTAGTCAATCGTGATCAGAGCAATAAGATCGTTGAAAATAAGTTGGTGAATGCTCTCTACCGTGTCATCCACCGCTACTTTAAATAATTGAATAACCAGGCTATCCTGGTCGATCCTGTCGGATAAATAAAGATATAAATCTAGGTATTCATTGACAAAATAGAATGGTTTGTTAAACTTGAGAGTTGTTTTAGATTTATCAAATTTCCTTGTTCTTTTGTTCCTGAAGTGGCAACTTCTGTATTTCCTCGATCGGATGAATAGGTATTTTAATCTGTAGAAGCCGATGTTTTTCCTTCTATTTTTTTGTCTAGAACGCAGGATCCGCTCAATTCTTGTGCAGCGCTGTTTAATATATAGTTTTCACTGCATGCACTTGCGTGCATAGGTTGCGTAGGGGTTGGGGTTTTTGAAGTCAGCACTTAATGCACGTTGCATACGACCTTACTTGAGGGTTTCACCATACGCAAAGGTTTCGGCGTTTTTTTTTCTTTTCATTCCAGCGGTTCAACATTATGGGAATTGTGGCTGAAGGTGGTAGTGGAATGGTCTCCAAATCGGAAGGTTCGGAGTCTTAATTCCAACCTCCCCCGAAAGACAGACATTTTTTCAGTCAGCAAAAATCAAGATAGATGTGTATTGTACTAGAAAACAACAAGCCAAAGTCTCACTAACAATTTAGTCTCCCCATTAAATGTTGGATGCCACCCATGGACCAAAACTACTGGTGTGCAACATACTAGTCCGAGTCTATATAAGCTTCTTCGAATTTTCGGCAATTTATGAAATTGATGGTTTCATTATCAGGTCCCTATAGGTCGGCTTTGCGTTCCCTTTCTCCGTATTTTATTTTTCTTGACTCCGATTTGATCTCGGATGGTGCTTCACCCAATGAACATGGAACTGTATTTTTGTAAATTATCGATTTTAACTCATGGTTCCTCGAAACTGTAGCTTATTGAGACTCCAGATTCCCCCAACAGTTGTTGGCCATTGTCCTTGCTTCGATCTTACCCTTTTAATTTATATATTTGCGAACATTGAAATCATGTATTACAGGGTTAGTGTAATGGTTGACATTTATAGTGCAAGGATGCTAGCGATTTAATTGACGGTTCATTCCAGCGGAATTCGATCCTGAGGTCCCTTGATAGCAGAACGAGTGGCGCATTTTTCTCACCATCCTTCGACATTCCCATTTCCAGCGTGTTATTGGAGACTTTTTGTTGTTCCGTTGAGCACTTTCTGGGATACCAGGCTCAAAATACACCTTGTTGCAATTAGTTACCTCTTCAATACGCCTTCATGCACATGCAGCTAGTCCCATTGATCGCTTTGTCTTCCTGTTGAGTGGAACGAATTTCTTCTGTGCTTGGAGTATTTGGACAGTGTCATACCATCCCCATCTCGAAAGTCACAGCGCCACAGACCCAATCACCTTCGAAAAGGCGGCCCTGGGTTGCAATGGAATAAAAGAAAAAAAACAATTTGAGGTGATTTGATGAGGAAGTTTTCAAAGTACATGAATTATTGTTTATTTGATGACTCAGTTATAACTCAATGCTATATATATTATGCGCCAGGAGGCACATCCGGATTTCGTCTTTATTAGTGACTTATACTTTCAAAATGACTTACAACCATATGATTTTTCGTCAATCTGGGCTTAGTCATTGGTTTCCGGTGAGAGACCTGCAAAAGTAAAATTAATGGCAAAATGTTTTATCTTTTTGTGTCTTTTTTATGAACTTAAATCTTGGTGCCTGGCATAATGAATTTCAAAAAACTGTTCACATAAACATTCCATTTACTAGGCATTTTGTATTTTCTTTGGCGAGATTATGTATTGCGATTGATTGCCGCATATCGATAGATATTGTTGTATTATACAATTGTGTATTAAGGGATTTTGTGAAATTGTCCAATGCGTCAGTGTGCATGAAGCAACATGCTCAGAGGCTGCCTTAGTTGCTCCGAAAAGGAATATTACTAAGAAAGAAAATAATGGAAAACCTATAATTACGATTTACTGATTAAATTTTTAAATTGCACTGACAATTGGCCTTTTATTTGCGCAATAAAAACTTCTATTAAACTCTGGACCTTAATCAAGATAACATTTAATATAGTGATAACGGGTTGTTGACAAATTAAAGCAAATGACGTATTTAAGGTAACGACGTAATGTCTGGTGGGCTGGGTGTGTTTATCCCAAAAACATCTGTTTGTTATTTCATGGTATTTCGAATTTGGGTTGGAAATTTTTCCATTACAGTGAATCACATTGAATCATTTAGAACTTACTCAAATGATTTTATGTTATTTTTTAGTTGGTCTAGCTTTGAATGTGGTAAAGGAAAAAATAAGTCATTCGACGTGTTAAGGCCTGCTTTACAATCAGCCATTGCCATGTTGAATATGTGAATTAGTATGTTGTGGCAGTAAAATAGTGAAAAATTAAAAATTGCTTTGATCCAATTGGATGTTATATATTGTAATCCTGATGGGAATGAGATTAATTTGTGAAAAACGGAGAAGTAGGCGAAGTATACGCATTTACAGCGACAATCTTGCTAAACTCTTTGAGGCTTAAATTAAGAATGCAAGGAGACAAGGCATGATAGTGTTCATACCTAAACTAATTTTTTTGTTAGCCAGATTGACTAGTATTTTACCAATTCTTACCTATTTTCACGAGATTTGGTTAATGATCAAAAGAATAACATCTCTAACACAATATGTTGAAAAGAGATTCTCTCATTGTGGTTCTGAAGTAAATCTTACTCGCCTTGATAATATGAGCAATACAAGACAATGTTGGGTAGTTAATTCTCGGAATAAAGCGAGTTTTTGGGTACATGTTTGGTGGTGGCGATGGCGCGATGGTTAGCTCATTTGACTATCACGCGGAGGGTCCGTGGTTCGATCCCTGGCATAGGCCCCGCTCAGATGTGACAAAAATGACAACATGAGCCACACAAATAAATGAGTGTCAAGAAGCTAGGCCATGGCCCATACCGGGCTGCCAGCGCCGCAGTGTGTTTTTTTTGTTTCTATGTGTTCAATATGATAAGAATTAGAAAAAAATATTAAAAATGCTATAGTCCTCTGTGCCAACTGCCGACCAAGTAAGAGACTGTGGTGTATAGTCCGACATTTCCTTGAATTGAAGAGTAGTGGTTGTAGGGGATTATAAATAAAGCGATTACAACCAGAATAACCACCATTTTCCAGAAGATGAATTTTGGAAGGAGGTTTAATCAAATTTGCAACAATGCGATATCCATGATTTTATATTTAAAAAAAAGACTTTATACTCCGTTTAGAACTGCGTTTTGTGAGCAGTCCAAAGAGTGAATTTCAATGTTCAATAGAAGAGAGTGTATTATTTATACAATAATAGCATTGCACACATCATATAGTGGATAATATCACTCATCCGGTGGAATGAAAAAATCGATTATGTTGCACAATATATTATCTGAAGTGTATCCTGGGACTTTTAAAAATACTCGTAATTCGCCAAGTGTATTGTATTGTCATCAGGCATTTGCAGAGAAATTAAAATAGGGTTTCTCTTGTGTTCACATCCTTACAGCTGCGGCGGTTTTGTGTTACTCGTATATACTTCTTTAATCAAAAAGTTCCCGGAATAACCGTGTGGCGCTCCCAGTGTTCCGATTTGAGTTTGTTAAGTTGGTACATCTGTTGTTGATATTCCCTCTCAATCTTAGCGTGATAGCTTGACATTTGCAAAAGTTACGTAGCCAAGAGTACATCTATCTCTGTGTGTGTTGTTTGTTTTACAATTTTAGAAATGAATTAAAATTTGCAACAACGAAAAAACGGATTTAATGGTGCGCGAACGTTGGAAATGTTGGAAAAGTATTTCGGCAACGATTCTCTAAATCAAGGTAGTATGTGTGTTATGTATATAGTAAGGTACACCCTCCAGTACCTATAGAACCTTTCTCGTTACAGTTATGCCTCATTCTTACAATACAACAAGTTACAAGTCACTTATGTTTTCCACCTGAGATTGGTTACGATTGCGCCTGCAAACTTGATTCCACCATCAGTAAAAATGAGAGACTTTCAAGGTGACGAAAGTTATCTATCTTCTCAATCTGTAAGCTAGAATTAATCCTTAGTTTTACTAAGATTTCTTCTGCAGTAAAACCGTTGCAGTATGCATGCCTTTAATTCTTGGCGATAACAAATGAACAACGTTGTCATAAACGGCTTGTCTATTTGTAATTGAAGTTCTTAATTTGAGCTTAATTAACTTGACTCCTCAGATAATCATTATGCATTTTCAGAGTACATATTTTCTTTGTGAAATGTTCGGTTAGATTTTTTGTAATTTTAAGGGTAAGCAGCAAAATCACTTAAAGATTTCAAAAAATTTTGTTACCTGTACGTACTGGTATGTAAAAGAAAATTGTTTGTGACTATCCTTCTTTTGTTTGTGGTTTACTTCTATTGAAACTCCTTAATCTCTAAATCTCACATAGAGTTTTTAGAACCAAAACAATCTACCTGAATGTGTCGATCCCCCATTTTTACTTGTCTAACATAGTGAATTTATTTGAAATACAAAAGAAACACGAAATCGTAGGCGAGGATTATTGTATCCTTGACAGTAAAAGGGGTTGATTTTTTTGGTCTGCCGTTGTTATTGTTAAGATTGACACGTCATTCGAAGAGAAAAAAAATATAGTAAGTAATGAATGTAAATAATGGTTAAACATACTCGTAGTTGATTGGTATGTAGTTGATTCCTAATCTGTTTATACAATCAAAAGTACAATAAATCAAAATTCCTAATTACTGCATGTCATATTGTTTTACCTACTTCCTGTCATTTACGGTTTTAAACGGAAGGAAAACAAATAAAATGCGACTGCGCATACCTGATTCTAATAAATCAAACTTACATATTTTCCGTTTTCATTTGATACGGACATTCTTATTGCAGCCTTCAGGCCAATATATGAAAAATAGATTTATGCATACATTCGTTACTGAGACATCAACTTGGATTGATGGCTATGTAGCCTGCAGTTCTTTGCTTCTGTTAATTTCTATGATTTGATATGAGGTTGGGTGCTAGTTCAAGGCGAACAGTTACGACAATATAGACCAGCAAACTTAGGAACGACACTTATGAGGGGGTAAAAGAAATGTTAACGTCAAATGTATAAAAATGTTTGTTCTAGTTATAGTTCATTTGGTTTTCATTCTGTGAGGTTTAAAAATCTATGGATTTATGAACTTTCAATTTCTGTTACTTTTGTCTGCAATATTCCCATGTCTCGATCCTTCTAATTTTTGGAGCGATCAAGCGTTGATACAACCCTCGACAGAAGGCCCCATTTCGAGACTAAAATTTTTAAATAGATTGCCTTTTTGTATGGCCAATGATGTTCAACATTTATGTTTTTGTTTGTCCAAGGGTTATTCGAGAAATCTGACATGGTCAACAAATGCAAGTAATGAAACAGCAATCCTTGATATTTTTGTAGAGTCCACTAATGTGCTTAATTTTTCTGTGTGGCCACCTATAAGTTGCCAAGTTATCGGAAGAATCGGCTTAGACGACCCTGACACGTGATTGATGGTGATGGGGATAGAATTCCTTGCCCTAATGACTACATTTTATATTTAAGATGCTTTTAATCAATCCAGTAACATGACCGATTCTGCTCACCATACAAATGCCAAAAGCCATCACTATTTGATTTAATAGCACATATCTTCCGTAGGGAAGTTGTTGCGTTAAAGTTGTTTACCAAATGGCTGATCTGATCTGATGGATAAGTGAAATTGGATTAATTGTCGTTTGTCGTTTTCAGTTTTTTTTTTTTTATAAAAACAATATCTGACAGTTTGTTGAGTTCATGTGAAAAGCTTTGCACCTGTGTATGATTTCGTATCGACAGGTGTGGACTTGTTACGCCAACAATTCTCTCTGCTCGTGTCTACTTAATACATATAAACAAATTGTCGTTGGACAATTTACGCAACTAACCAGCAATCAACTTATCGTGTCCATGACATTCGCTGATGTTCTAGAAAATGTATAATATTAGAATACCTCAAGATATAAACACTTTTGGTTTTATGAAATACTAAAAATCCTCGAGCTATTTATTTATTCATTTCTCGCACAAAAAACCACACCACCAATGTCAGATCTACAAGTAGTAGGTATTAAGTTTATGTATTGTGTTATATATAACACGCGAAGTTCAGGGGCACGGCGATTGATGTTTAATAGATTATTAATAATGAAGTAAGGTTAAGCACGGATTTATTTATAAAAGTTTTAAGTAATATTCGTAAATACAAGACGAAGGAAACTTGAAAATAGATTTGTACAGACATGTGTACCTCATGAGTACCACCTACTATGTGAACTTTGAAATTCTTGTTACATAACAATCATTCTTATCGAGTGAATAGGCAGAGTCGAGTTTCTTGAAAGAGCATGATAAGGTACTGCAATTCACACATAAGCTGATGAAACAAGCTCGTAAACCATTACGTAAATTTTCTCTGCCAATAGTAATCATATTAAATGAATGAGGGTTATCCCCAATGCCGGAATATTAATAATGACTCAATGTACTACTAATTGGTATCTGACGGTAAGACGCTGTGCATTTCGTCACGTTTTCACAGACTTTCTCAAAGTGATTCCAAAACAAAGAAATCCTTTAAAAGAGAAAATAAAAAATGCCAAGCAAGAAAACAGGCCAATTCACCTTGCAATATCAGAATCAGTCAAAATCAAAACATCACTCCACTCAATACACACCAAGAAAAATGTAAACACTGTCTGGCTACCACAGGGGAACCCATAGAAATCGGAACAAAAAAGTCCAGTTATATGAAGAAAAAAAAAATTCAAATCCAAAGCACACACTCCTCTGCGATAGATACGAAATACAAACACATCTAATTCTCGAATCCAATGCCAGTGTGCTATTCAACCATTTTGATTCGATTCTACTTGATTTCAATTCACAACTACAACTGTACGGGTCACAAATACCAGAGTTCCCTCTTTTGTACAGTTTTCTTATATTGTTTGTGCATGTGTATGACCACTTTTGTGTATATTACTGCTGTTGTTAAATTTCAGTTGAACTTTTCAGTTTATGTTTGACAACAATTGAGAAAGGTTCTGTGCGTTTGTTTTTTTAATTTTATTTTGCTTTTCCAAATGGAAAAAGTGTGAAGAAAAAATCCTTTGAAACGGAACAGAAATAGAAAGAATCCAAAAAAAAGTTTATTATTACTTTTTATTGTTTTGTTGAAATTTTATTAGTAATTTGTCTTTATACCTATTCAAAGATCTCTCTAAAAAAAAAGATAAAAAAGTTTTTTTTTTTGTTTGTATCCATCAATAAATTTATTTACATGTTTTTTGTGTAAATAAGAAACCCACAAACGAAGGAAAAGAAAATACAAAATGCATGTCTGCTGAAAAGGAATAGTAGTCAACTTTACTGTGTGCTTCTATCTACCCGCGTAAAATTAAAATTGTGATTCTAAGTACAAATTAGACTACATAAATGGAATACAGTAATTCGTAGTATTGTATAATAGCTAAATTCAGCAAAATTAAATCCCCCCCACACTACATCATTTTTCAAGTGCAATAGTTAATCGTTCTATCAACATTCCTGCTTCAACAAAAATGGCTGTCAAAATGTAAGAATCTCTTCTTTTTTTTTTTTTTTTTTTTAAAACTTATTTTTCTAATTTGTTTTTATGGAAAAAATTCTGCAAAAAGAAAACGAAACATCAATTTTATGCTTTGACAAAGAATATAGTAGAAAAACCAAAGAAAAGTGTTACGATTGTGGAGAACAAAGAAGAGGGTCTAAAGTTTGTCTTTAGAGAAAGTTGAAAAAAAAAAAAAAAAAAAATGCAAAGACGAGCCAAAAAAACAAAACTAATAGAGGCTGTGTGACAAGGGTATGGCAATTTTCAATATGTACTCTGCCCAGATTTTTGTCAAGTTGAGGTTTTTTTTTTCTTTTTTTGTTTGTCAGAAACAAAGAATTGGAAAATTTCACAAAATTCACACACCAAAAAAAAAAAGTTTATACCAGACCATGTTGAAATGGAATTGAAACTTAACAAATAGGGCACAAGTGTGGGTGTATAGGTGTGGAAACAGTAGTATACACAGTGTTGCCACTTGTAGCCAATTTCGAAAATCTCAGTTGAAAATCAGCATATCTGATCATCTCTGGTGAACATTTTCAGAATTTCCTTATATTGTAGATGAAAATTTCTCTAAAAAAGTACTGTCTCCTTAAAATACTAAGAGCCATGCACTCATATAAAGTGTTCAGTTTCATAAAAAGACTTATTTTGTATCGCTGATGTCAAGGGTTTCAGTACCGGATTAGAAATTCAACTAGTCTTCTGATATCATCCATATTAAATTGTAAGGATTCTTAAGATTTGTTATGAAAGGATTTCCTGGCGAAGCCTTGGATGTTATCTCGACGGAATTGCTGAGTTCGTTGTAATATAACAGAACGGCTTAGGGCCGATGAAAGAATCAGCCGAACCCTTTCTAGGCAGGTCGTCGGTCATTTTATTTTTGACAATACTTTTTATGGCCGCGGGTCCTCACCAAAGTTTTACTTTGTTCTGTTCGGGTAGTGTATTAAAGCAGTGCAAGACTGAATTGAAGTCAATGAGCTAAGAGCTATATGCTTCAATAAATGCTTTACGATCCGTTGGTATATTAAGGGGGCACCCTTCATTCCCTTATCGAGGATGAGATTAACGCCCACCTAAATGGCATGTATTTTAGCTCGAAATATGCTGCGACATTTCAAACTGGAGAAATTTAGTTTCCTAATCAGGGTCCCCTTATATGTTTGCAAACAGCGCGGGCCGAAGTTAGACAATTATTTTGCAGAAATGTACGTACATATGTTCATCCTTCATTTGCCAGCAAAACATGATGGTGTTGCACCTTGACTTAAGTGTTACATACTCGAGGTGGAACTATTTCACGATCCTCATGTTAATGTAGACATCATCAAGAGTTATGAATAATTTCTGTAAACATCTATTCCATTGCAATGTTATTTGAAGTGGTACAAATGCGGTATGGATGACATTGGTTACAACTTGTAACTCGTTGTTTTTATCAAATTTTTGACAATTTATGACGTGATGTTGGTGCTCCTGAGTGAGCTAGGTTTCGTTTTGATCGACTGTGACCTAAAAAATTTGCCTATTAGCTAAGGCGTAATAGGAAAATATTGAATGCTTGCTTGCGTTATCAACAAAAGTTAGAAGTCTCTCCTCCCACCTTTAAATAGTGACACTATCGAAAGCGAATGATAACAGAACAAATTTAAAGAATCCGAGAATTCATTAACTTTCATTTCAACTGACCAACATTCCATATTCTTTCTAATAGCGAAATTTTTGTTCTCCACGCCCGAAGAATGAAAGTTACATCATGCAGTCAATTTATTCGTATACAATTGTTGCTTTTGGAATACTTCCAGCTGTTTGCTTAATCAAATGGGAGAATTTTGTGGAGAATTGCCTCGTCATTGAGGAAAATTTGTTGAGGGAAACCCGGATTTTCTTCCAATTCTCAAAATTTTGAAGTGTACTATGGTCATTTGGTTTTAATTTTCGGATCAATACGATTTTTAACGGACATATAACCAACTCTTAAAAAAAAAAACGTCATAATGACGTTATAGCCGTAAAATTTTCTTTCACTTTTGACATTTCGATGCTCGCCTGCACGGTAGCATTATGGAAGAAATAAGTGTATATTTTCATTCAATGCTCTATTATTATTCGCTTAGCTCGGTGGGATTAAAGCTGCCGAGAATTGTATTTAAGGCACTGACGTAGTTATAATTGGTCCGATTTTAAACTTCTTGAAGCGTATACATCTCTGTGATTAAATGATAGACAATCTGGATCACAAATATGACGCCTGTAAGAAGTGTTTAGTGAATCCCTATTGAAAATCCAGCACATCTAATGAAACCACTATAATAGTAAATCTTAGCAATGAACAAGGCCTTCAAAATTGTCGAAGCTCTTACTCACAGCATAAAAATGTGTAAAAGTGGTATCACTCATGTTTCAATTTCATCCATTCTCTGTTTTGTTCATTTATTTTCAATTCGTCTTTGTTTTATTTTTAATTTTTTTTATGTTCAACTCTTCTCTATACGTCGGGTAGGCTTGTTATGTGTTGGTAAACAAAATTTATACGTTATTTTATTGCTGTTGTGTGTGGCTCCCTTGTACCTTACACATACTCTCGCAAAATATGTTTGTAAAAGGAAAAAAAAAATTTAATCAGGTTTTGAGAATTGCGTCAGAAAATTTGAAATTTGCTTCTACACTATCTGATGTATGCGTAAGCTCTACCCTTTTTTTTCGCAAACAAAGAAGATAGATTTTGTTTTTTTTTTTTTTTTGTGAGGCGCTTCTATGTTCTATGTTGGTTATATAACAAAATTGTATTTCTAGCAAGTTTGTTGCTCCTTCCAATGGACTGTTACAAGATTTTGTTGTTTTTAGTTTTGTGCTTATACTACATGTTGCTAATAGGTCAACTGAATTATTGAGGTTGTTGTATCTGTTTGGGCCTTACACCTCCTCCCACTTGTGTTTTTTATTTAATTATTATGTCGTCTGCCGTAAACAACCTTGCGTGGGGATATAAAAACGATAAAACAAAATATTCACATTAATTGGGCGAAAACAATCTGAGAAAACCAAAAAATATCAGAAATTCGAATTTGTTTGGATTTCACTCTAAGAGTGGAGGGGTTTCCCTCTACCATCAAGTCATGTGTAGTAGATATGGTAGGTATCTGACCAGTATACTATGCTGATTTATTAAAAAGGCGTTGGCGCGCTTTCTATAAAAAGGAAAATATATACTAAAAGGCACCTTCCTACTTACAGCCACCTAGATGTACCTATTCATCGTAACTTAAAGAAACACAACTTTTGCTCTACCTGCTGTGGGTCATGGTAATCTGTCGGTCATAAAATAGACATATTACCTTAAATAACCTCTAGATTTCTGGTATTGTTGTTCACCGACAAACAGGGAGACCTCTGACCCTGTGAGATATTTGTCTTTTGACTTTGAAGAGGGTATTGCTTTGCCTTTTGCCTAGCCACAATGAAAACACTTAATCTTGAATTACCTTTTTTTTTTTTTTGTAAATGCTTCTTCACCTCTAATTACTGTTATTTGCTCTGCCTATGGTTCTAGTCTCATTGTTTACTTGATAATTTCTATTTGAAATTGTTTAGCTTTCGTTTGACTCTACAATTCACTAGCTCGAAGATACAGTAATAAAATTATGATATTTGGTTGAATAATTTTAGACAAAGATAGTAATTTGGAGTCAAGTGCCAAGTCAAGTGGTGTGCAGTTTCGATTCCTTATGAGGGATACATGATATGCAAAAGATAGTTCAGACACCAGGCACATACTATATTTATTTTGATGACATGATTTTGCGCACGTAATTGATATAGGAGAAATTGAAAAATAATGTCGTGTGGGTAACAGAAGTTGTTGCAGGTTATTTTTAACGATTTATATTTCACAGAATCATCAGATAATGCCTTACATAAATCCTCTATATCCATATGTTTTATAAATTTATTTACTACTCATTACAGAACGGTTTTGCAACTTCTTACATATATGATGAATAAAGTTATGTAGTCTTCACATCTAAGCTTCTCAAGCTATATCTATAACACATATTGGTGCAATTTATAGGTAGTATCATATTTCTTGGCTCCTCTTTGTGCACATAGAATGTAATATGCTATGAAGTATACTTATGAAGAAGCCCAAAACCAGTTTCTTGCTTACCACCCATTGGATTGAAATTTTGCAGAGTATGGTCTTGGTGTTTAGAGGTTAAGGTTTTCAAGAGCCAAATCAAAGTGTCCCTCGTGGTAGTTTTCTTTGTTTCATTTCTTTCGTTGAAGGCGAAATCTTTTACTATGTACTTTGAGGTCAAAGCTATCAATAGTTACATCTTGCCCCAATCAATAAGCATCTGATATTTTGTGTGCTGACAACATTTACTATCATAACATTGAAATAAAACTTGCTGTTATTGCCTTATTTTAAATTGCCGTAACATTAATACCAATGATGTCAGTTTCGTCAACGCATCCCAGGTGCTGGAAGGGCTTATTAATGGAAGTGTCGTATTTTTAAAATACTTACTCATGTGTAACATGTTCTAACTTTAAATTAAAGTCATTTGTATGACATCACTTTCCCAAAATCTGATAGAACACACGATGTTTCAAACAGGAGTTTTCGGGGTTATTAGCTTACCACGATTGACAAAGAAGCTATCATCTGATTGATCTTTAGTTGAGGAATGATGGAAGTCGCTGTGTGCAAGTGAAGATTTAGTTTATACAGTCAAACAAATGACTTCCATTTGGAGCTTGAATTGGTAAGGATAACAAGGCAAGTTTCTAGTTTTATCTAAAAACGTTCACACTTATACTTGTGATTTCTGCAAGTTTACCTCTTAACTTTCAAAGATCATTGACCGATTCAATTTGACAAAATGCCAAGTTCACTTAATACACGCATTTTAAATCGTACAAATTTATCATATGACTTGATCGTGCGTATAATGAAGAATCTGACAGAAGTGCCTAGTTGAAATTTACGTAAAACGTTTACGTCATTAATGTTTAAACAGGAGCTGTTACGTTAATCCGATTTCAATTTATCGGAGGGACATTCGTAAGTTCTGAAAATATATCAGTTTCGAGACGGATGGTGTAAATTTTTACAAAGTGTTTCTATTCTTTGCGTATAAGTAAATAAACGTTAAGTAAGCAACTCTAGTTTTTCAACTGCTTGTATGCATTGATATTAATAGATATTTATTATCAACTTAGATAGCCAACTATATCGAATCTTATAAGCTGCCAAGTTCTCATATTCTGTCAAAAGTTATTGCTCCTAATCAACGTCTATTATGTCTGTTGGCATACTGTGCAACAATATATGTATGTTCATAAACAAATAGCAAAAAGTACTGCAAATACATATGTTAAACCATTGGGTCAATCTCTAAAGATGTTCGATGTTGATCAATACCGTTATTGATTCTAGTTAAAGTTACAATAAATTGTCATAATTTGTGAATTTATACAATACCAGCAGCGTCGTATCTACGAAAAACTAATCTTCTACCGGTTATTCTAGAAATTACTTGATTTACATTTTAATGCTTTGCATCAATCTACTCTTCTATGTAGTAATAGCTGCCTGTCAAAAGCATATGACCATGGCCTTATCAATTACTTCTTAGATTACTAAAATCCATTAATATTTCAGCTTTTGTGATTATCAAATACTCGTATAAAGGTCATTAATAACAATCACCTGTTTGTTGCTGTGCTCCATCACACTGATTTCTTTGTCTGCCTAGTCGAATCTACTTGTTAACTTACTTGTTAAAATTGTAGATTAGTTATTTTGGTAAAAAGTAGATCTGGAGTTCTCTTTATCGGAAAACATTTTTGAAGTCATCTACGTAATTGCAGTAAGTTGTCTCTCCAAATAAGATTACGTTTAATCCCACTTTTACAATACATCGTAAAGTGATAAAGAACAATTGGAATGTAGAGGAATACCAAGTAAAACAAAGAGATCAAGACAAATGTTTGAAGAAGATTTTGGGTTTACTCAGTTATTAGCACATGCAGCTGCCTTTAACCGGAAAGGTGTAAAATTTAGTTTTCCTCTTTGGATCAGCTTTGTTCTTGTTTCCAAAATGTTAACCAGTATGCAGCCAGCATTCCTTCGCTTACAAACAACCCCTCAATACAGTTACCAATGAAGACCTATATTCCGGTTTTAAAAATCTGGTTTCGGTTCTTATTTTTTTTGGAGGGTTGAACGAAAGTTAACTCATGTAATTAACTCTACTGGTGGCTTTGTATTAAATCAATACCTTAATGTTCAACGTTGTAGAAACAATTGGCAGTGGTATCCAGTGGGTTCTATTTCGAGTGTGCCATAAGAATAAGTAAACCCCTAAGTGTATAGTTACGAGTACATATTTGCATACAATTGAGGTCAGCCAGGTGTTATTGAAACACAAAGCAGTGATAAAACTATGCCAATTGATGGTCACTCTGAAATCAAGTTAAGGAAAATTAAATTCAATAAGTAAATGAATGACCTTAGTTGAACTTACATTATGTTAAAATAGATAAAAAAAAAATTCATTTGTTATTGACTAAACCATTTATTTAGATCTTAGACCTTGTCGCCACCAAAAGTATTTTAATTTATCAACTATAAGTTTTTCAAACAAAAACTTTCGTTTTTATTTTTCTCTTATTAAAATCGATTCAAGGGGAAAGTATTTGATATAGCATGTGTTTATGTGTATTCAAGTTATGAGAAAATAGAAAATACAACATAGATGGAGGTGTGATAAACGCGATTGTCATTTTGTTCATATCTACCCATTAGTAGCAGCAGCTGTTGAATATACATTTTTAGAAAATGTTTAAACGAGTACTCGTACCCGTAATTTTTGGCGTATAAACATTAAAAACTGTGATGTAATTGTATACATAAATATCTACATGAATATTATAAAGTACAATTGTATACAGTTTCTATTCAACGCATATCTAAACTATTTATGCACGAACGAGTGCAAAGTGTGTCCTCAATACATTAGAGTAGAGTTATGCGTACATTATATGTGGATGTTTATACTCGTTTATTGTGGTGTGTTAGAATATTGTTTAACGCTTCTACGACGCTGACATACTGTCTAGACAAATAATCGTGAGGACAAATAGATTAGCTTATGCCTGAAATACATATTGCTCAGTGAACATTTATTTTTATTATTCTTTTAGCAAATTGGTTTTTAAAAACAATTGTGACTAGCCGACGACTGTCTGAAATGCATTAAGTTTGAAGAGTGTGCAATTGTACAATGCAAACAACAGATGTTTTCGTGTTGATGTGTCGCTGTTTCTTAGAACTCTACTGAAACCTAAAAAAAACAAAACCAATCCTTATGTGTTTTTGCTGGCAACAAATCGTACGGGCTTGAGGCGTAAATCCGTTTATTGTAATTATTTTCATTAAAAATTTGACGTTGTTCATCACATCACCAATTTGTTAGGCGTTTCTTGCTGTTTAAAATTAGAAGTAAGAGTGCGCATTTTATTTATTACCTACAAACGGTAAAGTTTGAACGACTTCTTAAACCTCTTGAACAATTTTCATTGGGAACAGGTTTCTCTCGATTTAGAATCACGTTATATATTGGAGTCAGCAAAATATAGCGTCTAAGGCTTTTCTCTGACGCATTAGGGAACCTTTTGGTTCCATATTCGCTTATTTAATTCTATTTCGGAGAATGACTAGTTGTACGAAGTTGGCTTAACGCTTCAATAGAATTTTTCCAGTTTGCCACTTTTTACAGCTTTTTATTATATTTTATGTAACAACCAGCTACCAACTATTCAAAACCTACTCGCTTGACAGTTGCATAAAAATAATCGAATCAATTCAACCCTCGAAACCTCTGAATAAGTCCTTCGTACTTCTGAATGTTTGTCTCACTCGTATTGTGTGTACAACGTTTCAAATGGCATATCCCCGTGCCATACTCATATTCGTATTTGCACCCTATTTGTAGTTTCCACATTTGTTTCGCCGTTTCGAATACGCCTCAGTTAATGGCATGTGACTTAAACTCCAGGTGCTTCGATTGACGTGTGCACCCTATATGGTTTAATTCATACGATCAACTATTTTTAAAGCGTTGCGTATGCATTAATAGTGTTTTTTTTTTTTTTTTTTTTTAATTCTTAGTCCCTTTAATGAAATATTAGTAAGGGGCTAACAAACAAAGAAAGAGCCCAACATTCTATATGAGTACGAATCAATATTGTTTTAATCAGATAAATTGGTTGAGTCATTACCAGGCGAATGACTTATTGAAGTCCGTTGTTTATTGATAAGATTGTGCAAGTAAAAGGGGTGGAAGGGAAGGTGTGTAAACAAGTTTATGATTACTTTTTCTCTATAACTGCTTATAACTTGCCTTGCATCGCAGGCACCAACGTCTTAGGTGAGTTCAATATATTGCTGGCAATGGCGTGATGATATTTGTTGTTATATTTTCTGTTTTTTTTTTCGATTTACCTTTGTTATTGCATTTGCAAAAGGCTTATTAACACTAAAGTGAGACGACTTATCAATTCAACCTTGAAATTATCACACAATAACGTTTTCATCATTTTGATTGAGAGTCGTATAATCAAATGCTTCGGTGCATACCTATTTGTATAATGTTTAGTTCTATTGGAGGGGGGTTCTACTTCGTTAAAATTGTTGTGAAACAACTATTCATACATATATGGGTATATACACCTAGATTCTAAATAGTACTTGCATATTTCAATTGGGGACAGTGACCTAATAATCTAGATCGGGAATTGTAAGTGGTTTCATAGACTTTTAGCAATCGATTGGGGCACGTTATCGATTAATATTTGAGTGGAATTTGAAGGGGGCTGAAAGGTCGCTGTGTGATGTGAATTGCTCGAGTAAAGACAATAAAACGAATAAAAGCAACACTCAAGGTTGTCTGCTCTTTCAATTAGTAGTCAAGACGATTGAGCTGATAAGAACTGTAAAGTTCATTGCTCTTTTCGTGTGTTGTTATGTACGAGTATATTTCTTAATTTTTACCAGGAACTTACTTCGATCCCTTTGAACTCATTTAAGGGGCCGGGCTCTACATCTGCAGGTTGATAAGGGTGCAGGGGTGATAAGGAGATGTAATTCGTTGCTTGTAAGGGTGATTTAATTTGAACTCAACTTTCTCTATCCTTTTTATCAATGTCGTCCATTGATCATACGTTGAACGGTTAAAAGCCATTTTTGCCGTTTATCTTCTAGAAAATTGGACATGCAGACTGAGATCAACGATCGTACCAAGATCGCTTGAGGGGAAATGCTTCCAAGATCAATGTTAATTACTACGCCGCGCCGATGACCGCTGTTGGCGTGTTCAATATTAAACATGCAAAAATAAAGATCAATGATCGCGCTAGTTACAAATTGAAAAACATGTAATTAGGGATATTTTGATTTGGATGGCTAGATTATGATAAGTAGAAAAAAAAGTTACGTGTGTCTTCTCGTGTAACAGAAAGATTCGGTTTAAAGGATTTGCGTAGAAGAAGAACTTGTAGTGTCTCTTTTTATGGACTATTTTATTTGCTACAAATAAAAGCAATCTAATATAATAATCTAGCAATTTCCAAAGAGCGTAGCGAATCAGTAAAACGATAAATTTTGCTATCCAAAAATCGTGTACAATAGCATTGGGGAAGCATACAAAGAAATGTAAAGATTATGCAAGATGCATGGTTACGATTTGATGGTAAACACTGTACTTCAAAGCAAATTGTTCAATATCTTAGCTTGAAATATGTTGCAACCAACCGTCAAATTATGTTTAGCGCTCGTCCCTAGTTAACTTCATAAACCGATGAAAATCATTTAAGCCCTTATCATTTAAATGGAAACCAATTGACAGCAGTTATTTTCGGATCGAGGTCAAAGTCAATAAGCTTTTTTCATGACCCATATTACACTTACGCACATACATATATACGAATGTATGTGCTTTACAAAGAGATATTAATTTCTGATTTCAATAAAAAAAAAAAAAACATTGTGCAATTGATTTGAAGACTCCCTTGTAAAAAAGGGCTAAAATAATGGGGAAACCGTTTCCCTTTTCTCGAGAAAAACCAAGTTGGAACATTCTTCGAGTAACCCTAATTTATAGAGAGGACATGTGGTTCAAATAACTCGCAACAAAAGAGGGAGACTTATAAAGACTCACTGTATGCCCTATATAAGCCGTAAAGGGAAATCCTCCATTCGTAATGACTCAAATTTAAAATACTCTTTATGAGGAAACAATATCTAAATGAGATTCCGGATTCGCCAAATACAAAACAGAAAAGAAACCACTTCACCTTAAAAAACAAAAATCAGAGAACACAAGTCGATAGCAAAAACTCAACAGCTACGTGACGAAACGATTCGAAATACAAGTATGACATACTTTACCTTTTTTTTTTCTTCATAATTTCTTCTCCGGTTTGCTTTTTGTTTTACCTACTTCTACTTCTCATCTATAAAAGTCTTGATGAGGTAGGTTTTAATGTATATTTAGTATATGTTTATTCCAAAGACTTGTGGTGTGTCTTGTACTCGTATAAAAAACGCGTAACTTGAGCAAAGGTTCACCAATTGTTTTCTATGTATGTACTGTAGCCCTGTTTGGTATGTTGGCAAAAAAAAATTTCTTTTCCGCATGTTAATTTGGCCTTAGCAAAATAATTATAATTGTGCCTCTGATGCTCGATAGTGACGGCAGAGTTTCCTCTGTTTAGCTGTTATATGTAGTGTTCGAGTTGAGTTTCGTTAAGTGTAGTATTTCTCATGGCCAGTTTATGAAATTTATTTATCTTTGTTGTCGCAATTGTTTAACAAGTCCCTGAGACATGGGGAAAATGTTAATAAACTATATGAAGGAGAAAGCGTTTGCATTTGGAGGTGTAGTACACTGTTATGTTCCTACCATGTTCATATATAGGTACGTCTATTAAAGCGCGTCAACTTTTGAATACACACTAAGTGCGTGCGTCTGAAGGTCAGCTCTTTATAGTCACTCTTCGATTTCAACAACAAGTTTTCAATTTCAAAACATACTCGTACACAATGCGTACATACAATCGACCAAGCAGCAATAAGCTCAGGTTTTGTTGCGTATACTCGTATCTTGCCAAACACAATAGGTCGTCTTCTGTAGATATATGTAGGTATATGTGTATGTTTCTTCCGCTACCAGCAGCATTTGTAACCATATCCAATGAATATCAACATTAGTAAATATGGTAATACGAGTATGTATATACCAAGTAATTGAGACATGAGTGCTGGTGCTGACATTGAAGTGAATTGTGGTTTTAAGAGAACGACTAATGGTTGGCCTGCTATGGCGTTATGGTCCATCCTTTATCACGTTTGTATTTCATTTCCTTCTTTCAAAAATAAATAATAAATCTCAGAAAATAGTAACTAAACACATAGACTCGATGTAGTCCAATAGTCATGTTTATATTCTGAATTATTTTAATAAAAGAAAACCTTAAACTTTTACTTATAATAATGATGACGATTTAGCTTCGTCACTAACTTTGACGAATACTGATAAGCTTTTAAAGTTTATATGACATATTCATACGTTTCAAATTCTATGTTTGCCTTTGTTTGATAGTGTTTCATAAGGTAAGGTCATACATAACATAAGAGTTCGATGAATCTAGATTTGAATTGAAAACATCTATTCAGGTTTTGGAAATATATTGCTTCCTCCTAACTCACATTGTGGTTTTATTTATTCTTATATAACATGTTTGAATTGTAGAAGAAACTATTCTTACTGGTACTCATACTCGTTCCCGTTTTATTGTATTAAAGTTTCTATGCCAATTAATTCTGAGATCTAAGATCTAAAACTCAATCAAATAGGTTCATTTCCATCGACACCTTTTTATTCTACTCTCACCTATCACGCTCAAATCAATCATTAATCCAATCCATTACATTGCGATGCATTAGAGTGTAATATTCCAGACAACTAATCACAAATGGCTTATGGCGTACACCATGATGACGGCCATGCGAGTTAGATTGCATTAGGCATGCCAGGGCAATATACTATACATATACAAGAATCTGATAAATGATGATCCATTTTGTTTGTTGCTTTGTTTTTACACTCATACATTGCCACAGAAGAACATGGAAAATCGTATCTAATACCCGAACATGAACTACACCTGAACATGTTCAAAACATGTGCCATGCGAGCAAAACGTGATACAATTACATACTCGTATCACTGAATACTGAATTAGAGTACACCCAGTTCGTATTGAAATCTCTTTAGGTTTTGCTGTTTTATTTAGTGTTCTTCTCAGGGCATTTCCTCGATAATAGCGTTTTTTTTAGCACCCGTTGTAAGTAACGATATTTCATGCAAGAAGTGCTGATGAAAGAGAAGTTTATGTTTTGTTTAGCTAAATGGATGGTAGTGTGAGAAAAAAAAGTTTTGTTTTTTCATATCTACGATAGGGTACTCTAAACATAAACAAATCGTTGTTCCCTTGTTGCTGGATTTCACTACATATGGCTTGGAAAAACTGTAGGGCATTTTTAATGGAAATGATTGTTTATAGTAGGTATTGCAATTGAAAGGCTGTTTAGATCTTTGTCTATTTTTGTTTACGCTGTTGATGCGTTTGTTTTACTCCAACTTGATGCTAGTGTAACGGTCTAATGCTTTCAAGTACGTATGCTTTGTCTTGTTCCTTTTACTTGATGAGAGTTTGAAATAATCTTTGATTTTGAGATGTAAACCCTATAGACTATTGTTTACAGCATAAATTTACTCATTTCGACATACATACAACGATTGGAATTGGTTATGGAACGAACGACCAGTTTCGCTTGGTATTTGTTTTAGTTCTTATGCAGGCCCCAGTGCTGATGGTAAATTTATTTCCATTCTTATTTTCAAACCATTAATTCTTTTCTAAAAAAAAAAACCAACAAAAACATCAAATGGTGGACAGATTGGTGTGGCAAAATCTAAAATCTTCTGTGGAGTGTGTACTTTCCGTACTTTGTTTAGTGATTTTGGCACTGTTTCCCTGGAAGACGTTTCTAATATGCTTCTTGGTAGTAATTTTCATTTCTTTAAATGACCAGCAATTGTTTACACATACATCAGTGATCGTAATTGTTGAAACTAGAGTTAGATGTTTGTGATCGTGATCATTTTTCAACGATCAAGCTTGAATATCTTTTTCTAAATTTCTGGATACGTATGTGTTTATTTCTTTTCCTATGAAGCCACACTCATTTTTGTTCTTTGCTCTCAAAAAACTGATCAATGTGATTTTTGACCACCTCATTTGAAGTAAAGGTGGCAGATTTTGAGAATATGGTGGGTGTGCCAGTAGATCCTACCCAAACTGTAATCTTTTGGTGAGTTACCAAACTTTTATGAGGTCTCGCATTATCTTGGTGGAACACTACACCTTTTCTATTATTCAATTCTGGCCCTTGCTGTTTAAATGAATCATTCAATTTGTCCAGCTGGTGATCAGTAGAATTGATCGTTCTGTTATCTAGTAGAATCTAAAAAAAAACATTCGTTCCGTAAGAACAGCTTTGAGAATTAACTTAAGCGTTTCAAATCATCATGGCATCAACATGGCACCACCAAAGACTACTGGTTAGAATCAATCGAACTTTTTCACAAGCAAGCCTTAATATATCAGCTGCCAATATATTATCGTATAATGATTTTGCGGCCTAAGTGTGAAGTTGGCAGTGCAAAAATGTGTCATGATTGATTGTCGAATTTCTTCTGAAGCATCAGTCAAAAACAAAATTTGATATTTAAAAATAGCTCGCATACCATCTGCATACATTATCTGTTTAGAACCACAGACGCATTTAGATCTGCTTGCTGCAATCTGTTCAATATTGTCAGCACAGTCCAGAGCGTACTATTATGCTTGTATTTTAGTTTTATTTAAAGATTCGAAATGGAAGTCATAGATGTTTTGTGATTTTAGTATTTTTGAATTAAACTACAAACCGGCTGCCATTGCAACATTATCATATGATCCATTGACATTTATAACAACACCCAAGATTCACACTCCGAAAAACCCACAAAGATCATTGGCCTTTGTAATACCTCAACAAACTACAAACTAAATGTAAATTTAAATCCACAACAAAGGTGACGACCTGTGTAATTCTGAATCCATTTGAAATACAATTTTTGTTTTCCGTTCCACTTTCTGCTCTGTGGTCATAATAACGTCACTGCATACGATTTAACATGAAGTTTAAGGTTCACCTCTGCCAAACTCTACCCGTAGACGGTTTATATTTTCCTGTTAATTTTTTATTTATTTTTTTTTTAAGCCTCAAGAGTCAAACACTACAACTACACTAAAAAGTGTATTTGAAAATCAAAACAAAGTAGATCGTTGTCTCTTTGTTCCTCGGTCAACGACGACGCGGCTTTGCGCACGTTATGCAAATACTCGTACACAACATTTTTTTTTTTTTAATTTTATTTTGTTTTCATGTATAATTTCAATTTAATCATTTATCTTCCTTCCTTCAGCTTTTACAGATCGTAAGTTAAGACATTTCTAAAAAAAACAAAAAAAATAAATAAAGGATATAAGCATTTTTATTGCTACCCAGCAACATAAGTAATCAGTTGTGTTGCTTAGTAAAAAAAATAAAACTAAACGCTTATCACATAAGTTAGACGTACTAAGGTTTATAAGCAAAAGCTTTGATTGACGCTTCTAAACCGATTTGTACTGTAATAATCATAATTAAAATAAATCACGTACAACGTACAGCGTACACAGGGCTAAATTGTTTTTGTTTGCAAATTGTTTTTGAGATAACAATCAAAAGAATTGTACTAAGGTTGGTAGATGCAAAACTTAACAGAGCCTAGATAATACTCAACTTCGATTTGGTATTGTATCTTCTCTGAGTCTATCCGACCAATGTGTACAAAACAAGTAGCAAACAAAGATTAAAAAGAAAATTACTTTGGTTTGGTTTAACACTTTCTTCTTCGTTACATTTTGCTTCTTTGTCAGAGCACACTTTTGTCTCCTTCTTGTAATCGTTTTTCATTTAAGTTTAGAATTTTTTTCATAAAAAAAAAAAAAAAAAAAAAAAATTTGTAAGCGAAGCTTTAACAAAACTTGCTTAGAGATTTTTCTCGTTCCAATTGGTTGTTTACTTTGGAACGTAACCAAAAAAAAAACAAAGTGATAAAAACCAACCAACACATAAACGAAAACCAAAATATTTATAACTCAAATCACAGGTACTAGGCCAGCCCTCACAATGTCTGTCCCTGTACGCTACTCTGCTGCCGCCAATTTCGCCGTCGTTGATAGTGGTTTGTCATTAAATCTACAACAAGAAGAGCAATACCACCAACAGCAACAACTGCATTATCAACAACAACAGCAACAACAATTCTTTGCTCTACACAATAACACTTGTAATAGCGAGGAAGAGTTTAGGTACCACCAACACCAGCAACAGTTGTTGATGCAACAGCAGCAGCAGGAGCAGCAGCAGTCATCGATGATGTCGTCTACAGCGTCTTGTCAAGCAACATTAGGTTCAGATGGATCGCATCATTATCAAATGATGTTGTCTCAGCAATCAAATGGTATGTTGGCAACGGCGGCGGCGGCAGCAGTTAATGGCAGCAGCAGCGGCGATGATGATGAGTGGATGTTGCCAAACGAGGGCCGGCTTGGAACACCGGGTGCTGCTGGAGTTCAACAGTATCAACATGAGAATAATTTAGTTGAGCAGCAACACCAACAACCAATGGGGCCTTCGTTAACGGACAATGGAAAAGAACACAATGGCAAGAAATCTACATCATCATCTACAGTTAAATCAACATTATCCACAAAAAAATCATCATCTTCATCATCAACATCATCCACATCATCGTCGACTAGTTCGACATCAAAAATCCAACAAGAGCAACGCGAAATTTTGGAAAACGAACTCCATGCAATGACTTCGGAGGAGTTATTCAATGCCCTTAAGGAATATGATGCTCTACAGGATAAATACCACACTGTACTGCTATTGCCCAAGGAATCAAGGGTAAGTTTAAAATAACTCAAACCTTACATCTTTCTTCTTTTTACCATGTATTTCCCTTTTTTTTATTGTATCATTTTTTATAGCGCGAAGTAACAACTGGTGGACGTGATGGCTCGGCATATGTTTTACGATGCCTTAAAATGTGGTATGAGCTGCCGTCAGATGTCCTCTTTTCATCCATGAGCTTAGTCGATAGATTTCTGGATCGTATGGCAGTGAAACCGAAACATATGGCTTGCATGAGTGTGGCATCTTTTCACTTGGCGATCAAACAGTATGGATTAAAACCAATTCCCGCCGAAGATCTGGTGACAATATCTCAAGTACGTAGTGTAGTCTCTTTGTGCTTTATTTTTTTTTATTATTTGCATCATTAATGGTTGGATGAGCAACAACCAGTGTTTTTTTTTTTCTTCCATCCACAATCTATGCCACTTTCAATTACTTCACCTGTGATTAATATTAATCTTGAATTTCTCTTTTCCAACATTTTTCTAGTGCGGTTGCACACCTGGTGACTTGGAACGTATGGCGGGAGTTATTGCCAACAAATTGGGCGTTCAAATGGATCATGCACCCATTACTGCGGTAAATTTCTTACGCATGTACTATGCACTCTTCCGCAACATGGCCAAGGAGCTTAATCCCGAATTCTTTAAATTCTACACTCAACTAATCAAATTACAAGAGTTGGAGAATCGTTTGGAGAATTTATTGTGTGATGTTAAGACCACTGTTATTTCACCATCAACTTTGGCACTGGTCTTAATTTGTTTGCATTTGGATTTCCATATTAAAGAATCCTACACCAAGGGAAGTCCCGAATTACAGCACGTCTTTGATTATATTCTATTCTTGCAACGGTTTATGAGGGTAAGTTGTTTTACAACAAACTATGGGGATTTTAAGTTTAATTGTAATTTTTTTTTTTTTGTGTTTATGAAATAGATTCCCGATCGGGTATTCACTTGTGGTTTCAGTATTGTCTCTGGAATTTTGTCGCACTATAATGGTCAAAATAAACAACCGTATAAGCAGCGTTTGGTATGGAAATTGTCTAGTCGCACATTACGTGTACTACGACCAACCAATCGCTTCTCATCGGACCTGCCCACCATCGAAGAAGGAATTTCGAACAACATCGACGACGGCTGCCGATCGAGGTGAGTTGTTATATAATTTTCTCATATTACAAACTTTTTTTTTATCAACTTAAAGAAGCTTAATGTATTTATTAGTTTGAAGATAAGATAAGGTAACACCTGAATACAATTGTTTTATTCCTCGACTTTTAATTTGGAAGGAGTTCTGGTTGTTAATGATTTCTATTTGATAGGTTACTAAAGATAGTAGTGAAGGGCACCACCACACAAAAATGAAAGGTGATTGGGATTGAAAATGTGACTACATTGTCAAGTCTTTGTAGAATGCTAGTCTAGGTAGAATGCAAGGCTCCATAATATGATAAACCAATTTTAAAGTCTCGTGTTTGAATGTTGGTCTTAACAATCTGATAGCTAAAAACGGGTCATGAGCGGAGTACAGTAATGTAATAGGTTAACCGCTCACTTTTTAAAATTTCGAAGATTTTAAAGATTGATTCTTCGACGATCAATGTGAACATTCTTAGGGGACAAACTAGCGTAGACGTTCTTTAAAAGACAGATAAAACTTGACAAAAAGAAATCGGCAATGAGTATTTTATGATGACCCGCTGATTATTACCAGTTAACATGTTGGTAAAAGAATCTTGGTTGAGCCGTTGTTCTTCGTTGGATTTTATAATCTCCGCAAAGGAATATCTTTGTTTGATGGTAAAGTATCATGGCTGCATTCTAGTTTTTTCATAATAAACAGGCTTTAAGCCTTTAGCAGAATTTGTGGAACTCTTTATTCTGCACTTCTTTCTTTTTATTGCACTTCTTTCCTAAAAAGGAAAGTGTTTTATTTAGAAGAAGAAAGCTGTGGTTCGAAGATTTATATTTAAGATGCTGCTTCTACTATTATTGAAAATAGATCGCTGTTCGATGTTCTTTGAGGGAGGAAATTAGACCCTGTAGTACTGAGATCCAGCTACATTTATGCTAAAATGCAATGGAAAATTTCAACAAAAGAACGAAAATGTAATAGCGGAGAGGAGGGTATTTATCAAATATGTCGCTACATGTCATTTTATCAAAATTTCAGTATTTAAATGATCTATCGTAGACAAAATATCGCCTTCCCGATCCACAAAGGAAAATCCTATCATCATCAACTTGCAATAAATCTGGATCCATCGCAAAAAAAAATAAAGGTCGTAGGTTGTTAAACTTAAGCCGTTTAATTTTAGTTAATTCAAATTCGATAATAAGTAGGTTGTATTTGTTTACTGACCATGTCTAAATCATTTGTCATATTTGTTTATTCGTACAATTAGCAACGCCTCGATGCACCCGATATAGTTAGTAAAGCGATCGCATGCTACAATACACAAAAGTTCTGTATGCCAGAAATTAAGATGTATCATATTTCGCTAGTTAAGCATTTAAAAGTGAATCGCCACATCTAAATTAGTAATGAGTGCAACAATTACATCAGAGCCAAATCACTTTTGATGTATTTATTTTCAAAACACTTTTCGGTTATTTCACGGCGGATTGAGCATCGTTGATTTTATAATATTTTTTTTTAGTTTCATTAACATCATCGTTTAAACATTTTAGATAATGACTTTTGCTTTTGTTATAACTTGAATACGAGCGATTGATTGATTACGAAAAATTTATAGTTCAAAGTAGTTAGACTCGAACGTTAATTTTATCATAATTATTGCACCAGCCATGTCGGTTGAAAAAAAAAAACAAATCAAAACAAAGAGCGCGCATGGCTACTGACTGACGTTTATCGATAGTAACTTCTCCTGTTGATTAAAATTTGAAGAAAGGAAATTACTTGCGCATCAGTCTTGTTTTTGTTGTTAGATATGTATCATGTGATTTCTTGCTTGTGCTCGATGGCAATGAACTCTTGCTCCAACAATGAGTCGGGAATTCTTATATTTTTCTTTTTTTTTTTCAAAAATACTATAAAACACTTCAGATAAGTGAATGACATTGAAATTTACGTGAATGGTTGAGCGTTCTTTGTTTAGTCTTACATTTGATTTTTAATTCGTTGATGTAGATAAAGTTGTTTATTGATAAGTAATGTCGGCTGTTATTTTTTGTACGAGTTACTCCCTTCTTTTCAAATTGTTTTGGATCGAACAGTAATCTACGGAGAATCCCGTGATCAGCTTTTTGTTTTCATGTAGAAGGAAAAGTCTTTAAAATCGATTATCGTTGAAATCACTGGCACTTGACATCCTTCTATGTTGGATTGCCTTGATATGTTATAGAGGGCAATAGATCACTTTTGTATAATATTATTATTTTAAACCACTAGTTGTTATTCAAAGCAAGTTTAGAGCATTCAAAATATATAATTACATGTGATCAATATAGCGTGCGTGTGCTTCTAAAGATCTAGAGGTCATGTTTTATGCGGCAAAGTAAACAAATTGAATGATTTGAGAGGAATTAAAGCTTTTGGTGTGATCTAATCAACTGATCTATGATCTAATGGCTATTTATAGTTTTTATATCGTGTAGATATTTTGTTGACCAGACGGAAAATTACATACATATGTATGTACATTTGGAGCTAGTATAGATAGATTTTGTGGCTCGGTTCTCATTCAATTCAAAATGTTTTCACGTTGTTTACGATTCATGCACAACGGGACGATTTTCCGACAATTGACGAATGCCTCTTAATTAATGATCTGCCCTTAACTGTAACATGGGGTTTTTTAATATATTAATTGATCTGCCTTGATGTTTACTCTTTTAGAGATTTAAATATAAAATTGAAATCAACTTTTGAGGGATTTATTTTTAAAAGGAGCTGCCAAATATTCAAATCAACAACAGTTGTTTGCATTCTTATCGTTTCTGTAGATCTTCTTGCCTGGAATGAACAGCTAATTGAAAGAAATCTTTTTTTTATTATTTTAGCAACCACATTCAGATTAAAAATAAAAAAAAAATCTTTGCTTTAAGAGCTTCTGTTTGTGTTGGTTAAATACATTGATTTTCTTCTGTCCAAATATATCATCGTCCGTGACATTAGGTGACTTATTTTTCAGCTAAAAGATTGTTGCAGTGATAGACTTTTTAAAATGTTTCCGAAGTTGCAACTTAATCTTCTTGCTCTTTTTTCACGGTGATTTAGATTTATTTATTTATTTTTGTATTTCATTTTAATTAATGATCATAAATCGGTTTTGATCTACAGAGAGCTTACTGTGAACTTGTCTATTTCGATTGACTTGAGGGTGATTGATTTATTCTATTTCCATATTCTAAATGAGTAGGAATTTATTGGGATCTTCTTGGTCTTGAAGGTGCTTGATTATGACTGAATAATCGACTAACACCACAACAATTCTTAATTTAGGGGTTTAATTTAGAGATAACACGAATATTTGGCCGCTATTCGGTATTCGGTCTATTCGGCCACTTATTTCAACAGCATAGTAGCCAGTATTCGGCCGAATAGCGAATATCTAAAAAAAAAAAAAAAACTAAACTAAAACTCCTTGCTTGGTAGTGCTAACTTACACTTTGGTAAAACAATGTGATGCAATCAATGAATAATGAGCAAATAATGCTTGCCGCGACGGAATCAACTTGAAAATGAAACAAAAGGCTGCCGAATTGTCGCTCGCACAGCAATGAGACAGGTTGCAACTTGTAGTAGTACGTGCATACATACTCGTATGTCTTATACAATTTTTTTCCCCGAACATTCGTCCACCGAATGCTCTAGGCCGAATCGCTAAATATTCGGCATTCTGTATTCGGCTAAATGACTATTCGTGGCATCTCTAGTTTTTATTCAAAAAGTATGGAAGTAAGAGTAGGATCCGTGCATTACTAAAAAAAAGGTTTCAATTGTCCAAATGGAATCGATCGGCTACTGTATAGAAGATGCAGTCAATACAATTTCCCCTGATTATATGTTTATATTATATTTATTTAAACAAACATAAATTTACAATAACCTTGTACAAGGCCAACAAAAAGTCTTCATTCAATAAGTTAATCTTCTACTTGACTTTTTATTTGAAGACTCTCTTAGCTTTTAAATAGTTGTTTCCTCTGCATGTTTAATTGGATGTCGTATAATAAGTTGTAGGTCATCGTCTAATCTCATTTTTAAGAAACAGAACAAAAATCTAGGAAAATCCCAATGCGCTGCTTCTGGTATACTTTGTGGGTTCGTAACTAAAACTGTTAATTACTGACTGAAATTGTTCGTAATTTTGTTTATTAATGTGAAATAGGTCAATTAAGGTGGCTGGCAAGACATAACTAACTACTTTTTCCATCTCGATGAAGTGTCGGCGCCCGTAATGATGTCATAATTAATAACAGCTCTAAATCATGAAACTACATACTGTCCTTAGTAGCGAAACTTTTTTTTATTTTTATTTTGTGCAAAAGGTAATTGGCCTCAAGGGGTTTCGACGAACGCCAGTGTATACTCTTGCAAGAATCAAATTTCCCTTCAGAATGCCTTGAGGGGTTGAAACGAAAATCCATAGTTCTACTAAATTGTTTACTAATTTCATTTGGCTAAAACTATTCCACTGTCCGCACGATAAATCAGCGCCAATGACGCAAAGGCACGTATTCGATAACAATTGGCTAAAAATATTTTTTGGCGTTGTTTATGAACTCTACAAACAGTGTCATCAATTTAAAAAAGAAAACATTTACTTGGAATTTTTGTTTATTTTAGATAAGACTCCAAATTAAACCCTTTAAAAAAGAAAGCACCCAAACAACAAATATTTTCATTGTTAGTTTCGCAAACTATAAAATTAAGAAAACATCATCAACAGGCTCTCTAAATAAACGTCGTCTATGTGTGCCCTCCTTTCAAATGAGATGACCTTTGATTTGTGCGATTAAATCAAGTATTTATTGAAATAAAATCGAACAGAGAAAATAACCAAATCATTGATAAGAACGGTTCTGCTGCTCGCTGTATACAAACAAGATGCCTCTTCTCGTAATGACCGTTGACATACATTTTTTTTCAAAATAAAATGATTTCTATTAGATTTTTTACACTCACTCCTACCAGCACATTTGTATGTATTCTTATGTATATAACATACGTACATACGAACATTTATGTATTTATTTACAGTAGAATTTAACGTACAGTTATGTAAATTTAATCCAATTAACATAGTGAATGGCAGAGCTTTGTTTTCGTGTAGCCCCCTTAAGTCAATCTGCGGCGAGCAATAGCTAATTGTTTATTTTTAGAAATCAAGCTGGCGCGTGTATGTGTATTTATTTTGTTTATTTCTAATCTTAAAGTGGATGGCAAGTTGACTATTTTTCCTTGTTTATTTCTTCTTTTGCTTAAAAAAAAAAAAAAAAAATGAAGTCATGTGAATTTTTTTTTACAAAACTTTTTTGTTCGTTTAAAATGATTTTGGCTTGAGGTGGGTCTGGACTGGTGGTCTGGTGGGAGGCTTGTTTTTATTATTTTTTTCACTAAAATAATTCCAATTATACTGATGAAAATATTTAAAAAAAATAAACAATAATAGACCCTCAATAAATTGTTGGTTATTCGTTTGTTTTTGTGCTTATTTTCGTAAGCATAAATTCTCTTTTCACAGTCTCTCAAACGGATGTTTTGCATTTTGTTGCCAAAGACGGTAGATGGCAAAAATATCCGTGATTTGAGATAAATCTTTGAGTTTTGTTGTTCCTGAATGAAAATATTTCTTTAAAATTCGCAGTCAAGCTTTCATATTTTACATAATTTTAATGATTCATTTGGATTATGGTAATACATTTACGATTTTGAATAAATAAAACCCTAGATTATTGACTAAAACACTTCCTTTTGGAATAATCGAATACAAGCGTGGCCTAGTTATTAACGCTGGTGCATGAAAAACTAATGCATGAAATGAAAACAAAGTATTAGAACCTTGAATAAGTTCTCGCTGTTTCTTGAAAGATGGCAGTAGAAGTACTCCGTGCATGGAATTTCGAATGGAAACGCACCTGGAAGGAAGTACTGTATTTAACCTTAAATTTCAGTGTATGGTAGTTCACTTTTTTATTGGTTCTGAAAATTTCTACTTTTGAGCCAAATATAGTGTATTTGTGGGGAATTTTATTGCACTTTTTTATTCGAAAGAAATCTGCAGCTGAAGCACGCAGAATTCTTGTTGAAACTTACGATGAAAATGCTCTGTCGGGCACGACATGCAGAGACCGGTTTCGACGCTTCAAAAATAATGATTTTGAACTTGAGGATAAAGAACGTTCTGGCCCACCGAGAACATTTGAAGACAAAGAATTGGATGAATTACTTGATCAAGATCGATGTCAAACCCTACAAGAACTTGGAAAATCATTACAGTAGATGAGTCAACAGTTTCAAAACGATAAAAAATGTTAGGAATCATCCAGAAGCAAGGACATTGGGTACCGTAGGAATTGAAGCTGGGTGACGTCGAAGAGCGTTTTCTCACGTGTGAACTACGGCCGAAACGAAAAGGTTTTTTTTTTGCACCGTATCGTGACTGGCGATGAAAAGTGGATACACTACGATAATCTAAGTGTGGAAGAACTTGGGGGTAATCCCGGCTATGTATCAACATCGTCCGCAAAACCAAATATTCATGGTACGAAGTTTCTTCCCTGCCTTTGGGATCAGCAGTAATTTATTATGAGCTGCTCAAACCGAATAAGACTATCACGGCAAACGCTATCGACTTCAATTGATGCGTTTTAGCTGAGCATTAAAACGAGCAGAGACACAAAAACAGCGAGAACTGATTCAAGGTCCTAATTTGGTATGGAACGCTGATGAAGTTTTTCTTTCGAGCTACCTTTGATCAATTTTTGGAACGGCTTGTTCTCAAAAGGTTATTTGTTAAATTCTCACCTGAGTTTTGACTTGTCACACAAAACTTAAGCTCAAAGCTCACTCCCCACCAAACTTTCGCTGATGCCGAATGGTGGCGACGTTGAATGAACTCTGATTTTTAGCTTAATGACCAAACAATTCACTTGCTCGTTATGATTAGCTTTTCTCATCAGTAAATAATATTCGTCAGTGACCGTTATCCGCGTACCATTTGCGCAGAGCCCTCGATTTTCGTTTACTGTTATTCATTTAATCCTATTAAGTAAATGTCTAGGGTGTATATCCTATTTATTATTTGATTTTCTTAAAAAATCTCCGGTATTTCGTTTTTACATCGGTTTTTGTCGATTCAACAATGCGTGGCTTTGATTAGTATTTGTATTTTGCAGCTTGGCACATCTTTGGCGATTTTGATTTTTCCCAACTTCACGCTACAATACAATAAATTTCAAATGATTTGAAGAACGTACAGGAAATAATTGAAAAGCCTAACTGCAGCACGTTTTTTCATGCCGCAATTCCATGTCAGATGGATGTCACATAGAATTTGTACAATTCCCTTCCAAATGCAGCTGTTTTTTTTTTTTTAAATGTTTGTTTGAACAAGGGACGAGCAAAGCAAATGACTCTGCTCCCTATGTGGATTGTGTCATTGAAAACAAAGCTGTATTTATTCTACAAAACGTTCACAAAACGGCTATCGTAATCGACAGTTTCTTCTGAATCTATTTAGTATTTAGTCTATCCTTCATTGAGGTAATCTTATTCAAGAAAGGTCATTTTGATCTTCTGGAATATTTTGATTAATTCCGGGAACATACTTTAGTCACTGGCGTTCACACCTCGAATTTTATTGTCCCAAAATAAGCTCATAACCTTCTAGTTATAAATGTCAGTAAGCTATCTGTTCAAAGTTCTAGTCTTGACAATGCAATTTTTGTATTGGTGCAGTTCTTCAATGGTTCTGTTGCAGAGTGCTTTTGGCGAGGTATTGTTATTTGTACTCTCCCTCGTCGTTTGATCTATGGTTTTGTTAATTTTGGTATGTGTCAATTTCATCGTTTGATAGTCTCCTTCTGGGCTGTGGGTGGAGTGAATTCAAAGAAAAATTCTCTAAGACCTTGGGTTACTGTATGCACATCAATTACAGTTTTACTTGACACCACAAACTCGGTTGTTTTTTTTTTTATTTGTACCGCTGTTGAAAATTGGTCCTTATGATTATTATCGGTATTATACTTGATCATTCGGAATAAGCTTTAAAAAATTTGTCGTTTTCAAAATATTGACTGATGTAATTTTTAAAAATTTGCAGATATAATGTGTTTTTTTTTTCTTTCTTTTCAGAACTGAAAGTATTAGTTCAGAAGAAGAAGAGGATTGGCCCACTTCCCCCATTATTCCAATATTTGAGCAGTGTTAGTACAATCATACACATCCCTGGATAAACACAGAAGTTATTCCATATCCATATCCAACACCTATGCCAACTAATAATTTGGATAGAAAACTATTAGATTGGATGTGTATGTACTGTATTTTCTTCTTTTTTTTTGCACCATGTACATGTTTTGTTTTCATACAAAAACGAGAGAAAGCAAAATGAAAACAAAAAAAAAACATAATATCATATTCCCCCCGGCTAAGGTAAGAAGTCAGCGAACCAACATTACAAAACAAAACTCTTAACTAAACCCAAGGAGGCAGGATATTATTCCGGACGATTATAAGATGAAAAGAATTAAAAATAATTATTTTTTTTTCCAATTAGCCAACCTAAAGATGGTTAAAAGGAAGAAATAACTTCCATCCATCAGCAAAACAAAACAAAAAAACAAAAATTCTCTATAGTGGTAAATTGTAATAGTTTCGTGTTTAAATGTATGTTTTTCCTTTTTGTTTACATTTGAAAACAAAAAAACTATGTACAACTAAGTAAAAACGTAAAAAAAAAACCAACACCCAAAAAAACATAAAAAAATTCATAAAAAGACTTAAAAAAATATTCAAAAATGCCGATTAAAAAAAAATCTTAAAAAAAGTACAAAAAATTTATTTAGTAAAAAAAATATTTAAACAAAAAAAAATACAATAAATCTTATAATAATTTTTTCCCATTCTTTTTTTCTCTTCATTTAAACAAATAATAATAACTCTTTTCTTATTAAAAAAAAAAATTGTATTACAACACCAGAAAAAATAAAACAAACCATTTAATAAAATTAACGTAGATTAAAGAAAAAAAAAAAAAAATCAAAAATAGAATAAAATCCAAAAAAAAAATTGTTCTAATAATCTCATCAGATCCAAATTCTTGTTTATTAAAAAAAAGAAATAATATTGCTGTTTAATTATAATTATAACAGAAAAAGAAAAACAACCAACAACAAGAGAGTTTTACTCTGTGGGAAAAAAAGAACAATACATACTATGTAAGTGATCCAATTCGAAAATGAAAAAGTTTTTCCTTTATAAATGTATTTTTCTTGTTTGTGATTTAAATTTAAAAAAAAAAAAAAAAAAAACGAAACAAAACAAAACACCAAAAGTATATATTCATATATATTTTAAATTGTTATATGTATTTTGTTATTTTCTATTCTCTTTTCCTTCTTCTCCCCCATTTATGTATTTATTTTCTCCTTTCAAAGTTATATTTAAAGAAACAAAAGATCAAAACAAATGTTAAACAGAGAACCAATCAAATAAAATTTTCAAAAAGGGAAAAACGAAGAAAAATATCTTTTTAAAAAAAAAGTTAACATCTAAAGAATACCACAAATTGCTTAAGTTTTAAGTCTCTTTTGTAAAAGGATATTCACTAAAAAAAAAATAATCAAGAAAACAAAACATAATCGAACGGAATAAAAAGTTTTGGGTGAGGAAATTTCATTGCCATCTTGGAGTTTCCTCACACGAATTATATGCAAAAAAAAACCAAACAAATTCGGTCTATCATTCATTTTGTTGTCTTTGACATTTTGAGGAAATTGAGAGAAGTTGCCATTTTTCTTTTTGTTTCTCAAAATCCTGTAGCTGCTGTTGCCTTGCTTTGCCACGCAGGTAATTGTATGCTGATCCAAGATGATACCATAAATCGACTCTAGACAATTTTGTGTGAGTATGCAAACACTTTTAATTTAATTCGTTTTTTCCTTTAAATATTTTATTGCAAAAAAAAAACAAAAAAAAACATTTTCTCTCTCTAAATCATAAACAAGAAAAAAAATCAGGAAAGACTGTCTTAACTAACAAAAAAAAATATGCAGCATTTAAAAGAACCAAACAAAAATTAACAAAATAAAACTAACAAACAAACAAAACAAGTATTGTACAAATGGCTGCCACTTTAAAAAAAAAAAAAAAGAAATCATGATTAAGAATTCTTATTATTCTTATTCAAATACTACTATGTATATCTTAAAGAAATTGATTGTGATTCAATTTGCAAGATGGTACTTTGTTTTTATACACATTTGCATTTTTTTAAATGAGATAATCTCAAGCATAAATCGTTAAAAAAAAAAAAAAAAAACAAATCACATCATTTATGTATAAAAAAAGAAACAAACACACTTTGTACAATTAAAAAAAAATAATTAAAATATAATATAAAACATAATAATAATAAAAAAATAAATGTGATCGACGTTAACAAAAGTGATATACTGAAACAAAACAAAAACAAAATAATTACAAAAAAAAAAAAAAAAATGAAACGAAACATAAGAACAAAGTAAAAGATTTCTCTTCAATTAGGTAAATTTTTCAACTCTAGAAAAATGTATTTTTTTCTTAAGTTTAAGACAAACAACTATTCATTAGTAGAGTAGTGTAAAACAAAAAGAAAATCGCCTAATACGAGTAGTCGAAAACTTCATCACAATGAAGAAGCGATGAAGTTGAAAACGACTTTGAAATGAAAAGGAAAAAACACCAACATTGTGTTAGTAACAGAGTAACATTTGATGTGTAGATAAGTAAAGATCAGATAAAGAATTGTTTTTGCATGCTTCTCAAATAATTTATAAACTTATGTACTCGTATATCGAAAATATGTAGTTTTTAACCCCTTCTGATCTAGATTGTTGGCATTAATTCGAAGAGTTTAGAATTCTAGAAGATTTTCCAATTTCCACTCGGCATATGTTGAATTTAATCCATTCCAGAACCCTGTTGTGTTATGGCAAGGAATTTGTCTCATTTTCATTACACAATTTGATACTGACTGTGTGTCAGTCAATGTCACCATGAATTTTATTGTGCTTTTTCGGTCATTTGAAATGCATTGTGGATTGCCAGTCACTGCGGCGATCAGGCAATCAGCCAAACTCCCAAAAAAAAAACTCGTCGGAAATAAAAGCACTATTTTCGGAACCTCTATTGTGTTTCTTATTAAAATTACCAAGTTTTGGAATAGCAAAAGCCGAATTTAATATCAGTAATGATGTACATCAAAACTGCACAAAAACTACCTAAATCATACCATCAACGATAGACCAGTATGAGAAAGAATGAGAATGAGAAGCACACAATTTTTTTTACTTTTCGCTGCATATGCATTTTGTACAGCTCATAAAGTTCGGGGATGCATCATCTCATCTCATCAGTCTCGCCCGGCTTCCGAGTTTGAGTCTGATATCGATGCTTAATCCTAGATAATGGCAGAAGTATTTTGCATCGAAAGCATATGAGTTGTTTCATCCTTATTCCCTTTCAGAGTTAATTATAATTGGGAACACACAATTACTGTTATATCTATAGTTTATGCATCTCAATATTTGGTGCCTGCCTGTCTTCCAAAAGAAGGTTGAAAGAGTCAACCAGCAGCCCGTCTTCTTCTCGAGATCCGGGAAGGATTACCGATGTGTCGAGCGTGCGAGGTACAGGATCACAAAATCAGTCAAGACTTTCGAATTTCCTACAATGAATTTCGTAATAAGCCGCTTTGAGGAGGACGATAAGTTCTCCGAATTTTTCCCCAATTGTACACAATATGGGGACTACAAAATTTTCTAGAATAATTTGCTGTTTAAGCCCGTGGACCAATTCTTGTTTATGTTTAACTAATGTGTAGCAATCCCAATTCTTCTTAAATTCAGAATAAGCAAGCTGTATGCTGTAGCCACAGCTTCTGGTTCCAATGGAAATCTAACAACTTCTGATTTTGTTGTCAACTATTTTACATGTAATTCTTATATGTGAAATTTTTATTTTGCAAAAATCGTTCGACACAACACATTTTGACACAAAAACCCAGAAGAATACCAATGGAACAGTTTTATGCATTTTTTTTCTCTCTCTGGAGTGAAAAAAAGGCAGTTTCTGTCGGTCGATGGAAAGCACTACCAGACAGACATTAACTTATTTCTGACATTCCTTTCTTGTTAGACATTGCCATTCATCATATTTTCGGCGTACGAAGGACGATAGTCTTTGGATGAACCAATCGATGAAACCTCTCTTTGCCTTCAAAATCATCATCTGGTGTGGAAAGAAATGTTGTGCTCTTAACCATATTTTATCTTATTGGTAAGGGATGCGCATTGATTTGAGCTGTATAGAAATAACGATAAATAACTTTGTTTTTTTTTTCACGGAGCAAATATTTCTTGCCATTCCTACGGAATGATATATCGACTTTTTTTTAACTTTTTACTCTCAACTACTCTAACAGCAATCCTTTTTCTTAACTACACATTTGAAGCAAAGCAAATTTCATCTAAAATCTTTTGCAAACTGTTTATTTCGTAAATATTTTAAAATCAAGCAAACAACTTACGCAAAACAAATTTCAGTATATATCGCACTTTTGTTTAACGTTCCCCTTTTCTCTCTTTTAAGTTTTTGTTCTTTTTTCTGATTAAATGCATGTGCACACAAAAGTGTATGTGTAGAAAGATATTTACTTATTTTAAAGTAAATTTATACTTATTTTCATATTTTCTTGCTTTGGCTTGTTTTTAAGAGAAAAAAAAACAAAACAAAAAGAATTTTAGTCATGTGAGTTGCAATGTATTATTTTGCTTTTTTTTACAAATCTAAAAACTTTATAAAAAATATATTATTTATAAAAGAAAAATTTATTTTCATTAAGCATTGTACGAATAATGCACACGTTTAATTTTATTTCCATTTTCTTTACATTTTATTCTCTATTTCATTTTGTCAAATTCTGAGTCGATTTTAGTTTTTAATTTAAAATAAATGAAAAATAGCTAAGAACAATAAATAAAAAAACAAACATTTTAAATGATTTCTTTTTATTGTTCAAATAGCTAAGCTATTTTGATTATTTTATTTGTTAAAAGAAAACACCAAACAATATATAATCGAGTATGTGAAAATCAATTATTTTTTCAACAAAAAAATAATATAAACGCGAGATTTGTTAAACAAAATATAAAAAAAAGAAGAAAATTTGATAAAAGATAATCATCATGAGTATATAGTTGTAACGGATTTATATAAAAAGAAAAAAATATATAATTAAATAATAAAACAAAAAATTTGTATGAATTTTTGTACGCGTGATTGCTATACGAGAATATAAGTGTATTTTGTGTAAAAAAAAAGGATTTGCAAAGGCAAATATAAAAATGACAGAAGAGAATTTTTTTTATTAATTTTAGATTTAGTTTCGAAACTATGATTATTTGTGTAATTAATATTTAATTTATTTTTATTTAATTAATAAGGAAAGATTTACAAGAACAAGCTGATGAAACGGCAAAACACAAAACAAATGAATATTGAAATAAAAATATGAACAATGAGTATTGAAAAAACAAAACTGAAAATATTTGTCTTTTATTTTGCTTCTCTTTGTTGAATGAATTGGATATCTGTTTAAGTTTTACTTACTTACTTATGTGAAATAACAAGCCTCTCCAGCTTGCTTGGTCTTTAATAAACTGCCTCCAGTTACGGCGATTGATGCACAGTTTTCTGACTAGGCCAATGTTTCTATCAGCCCTATCACAGAATCCCTCGCAATAAAGTTACGAATTCCGATCTACGATACGAATACAAAAAAATGTGTGTCATAGGATCCGAATGTGTAACCGCAAAAAGCATTGGTTAGAAATGGATTCTTCTGCATGTGCAATTGTTGCCAGTGAGGAGCAGAATGTTAGACGCAAAGGCAGTGTCTATTCGCTCTGTGGTTGAAGGAGAACTCCGCCGCATACTGCGCCCTCGATTGGAATTCATGGAAACATCTGGTTGATCAGTTTTCACTGAGTTTTCACCCAGCCAAAGGTCTTCAATATGCAGGGCTATCGTGAATAAAATTCCCCCCGAAATGTTTCCCATTTTCGAAAAATAGGTATTGGCAATGAGTTTCGAACGAGGGAAAAAATTGCTATCGTGAACAAAATTTCCATCGGAACTCCAACGCTTCCCCCGTAATTTTTCCTTCGTTTATTTCTTGGAGAAATTCAAAACAAAGGCAGCAATGTATAGATAAGAGATATATAAGTTTATACAAGTTTTGTTGAGTTCCAATAGAGGTGATACGAGATTGATGTGCCCTTAAGTTCTATTTTAAAAGTTAAAAATTAAAATACAATCGAGAATTGAACATGTATGTGCAATTTCCTTAAAGTTATTTTTTAAAAATACTATAATAAACGTTGATTTATTTGAATTAAGGTCTAACTCAACCAATCAAAAGCAGTTGGAGATCATGATCAACTTATTTGACGAAAATCGGGACTTTGCCAATGGTTTCAGTACTACCAGGAGCAAAGAGGACTCAAGAGAGATTTGGAAACTTCTAGAGAAGGAGCTGAGCAGCTTTGGGCCTCCAATCAAGTCACCACGTGGATACCCAAGCGAATATCAAAAAAATATATCGATCCATTGATCGGCTTTATGACCAGCAATGCAATTTCAGGAGCGGCGTATACAGATAGAAGAGGAAAAGCTTCAAATAATGAACTAGTTTTTATAAGTACATGTTTTTGTTTTTAAAAGAATTGATTTAATTTATGTTATTGAACAAATATTTTCAAAAATCTGTTTTGACAACTGAAGAAAACAACGAACAAACATTCGGACATAAACTTCGAAAATAATTTGCAGATTCCGGGGGAAATACATTTCGATGGAAATTCACGATAGGAGGAATAATTTCCAGGGAACAAAAATATTCGGGTGGAATTTTTTTTCCCTCGGAATTGCCGATAGTCCTGATTGTCTGTAATTGTTGATGAGTTTTGAAGTCCAAATGGGGAAGATCCTTCGATTCCAGCTATGGAGGTTTTTAAGCCTGTCAATTTTATGACGGCTTCTCCAAGGCTGAAAAAATAATGCATTCAGAAAGGGTCGCCTCTGGTACCTTTGCATTCTTTTTTATTTTCCGACAGTTTTCTTTTTATGTAGGCCTTCCGATCCAACCAAACCTAAGTGTTTAATAGAATGTAATTATTTAAAATCCATATCGTTTTGGTGAAATATCTGCTTTTCAACAATACTTGCGATCTTGAAACCCAAATACAGAACACTCATTTTCTTACTTACTTTTTTCCCAACTACTGGTGTCCTTTGAAGGAGGTCCGAAGTTGTTAAGATCAGTCTTGAGATGTTCCCAGAAAGCGTTTACTTCTTCTTTTGAGCTCTTTGTAAATACTTAAGCAGTTCCACGATTCTGAAAAAGCAGCTCCACCATTCTCTGGTTCTGCAATTTATTTGTTGAAAATTTCGACCTTTAATGAACGAAAAATACTCGTAATTATTTTTCCATAATGTAACAAACAAACTATCGGTTTTTGCAATTTGAATCCTTTTTGTCTGCGCACTACGAAAAATCAAATAGTTCAGAGATTTAAATATAAAAACTCGGATTTGTTCGGATTCGGTGAAACCACTTTCTACGAATTTCGAAATTCTTAACAAAAACTTCCACTACGACCGATTCTCTGATAGTTCTTTCAGGGTTCTTAGCAAAATTCCGAGTACGACAGATTCTGTGATAGACACCTATAAAGCTTGTACCTATATAGTCGTTGAATCTTCTCCCTTTAACGCAAACGAAATTTTTTTCAAAGGAGAAGGACTGTTGCCTAAATTTTCAATATATTGAATTCTTAGCCTAAAGAAGCAGTGTTTGACAAGAGGAATTCTTCGTTTTATTTCTGTTGAGGTGCTTTTGGCAGAATTTATAGCAAAGGAAGACAAAGTCCTCAACTACTTTGAAATTATGGCTGAGTTCATAAAAGCAAACAAGTTTGCAGTAAATATGCCACAACAGGCTTGCTAAATTTTTATAAATGCGAAACTTACTGCATTGTTGCAGCAACCAAGCAGTGCACAGTGGTTCCAATCACGAACAAAGGCGGTCATAATTACTTGCTCACTGAAAAACGACTAAATTTAAGTGGGTTATATGTAATTTCGGTATCATGATTCTGAATCTGCAAACTATTTTGCTTTATAAGGTCAAGTTTTTGAGATACGCTAAAAGAGTGTAAGAAGGGAACGATTTTTTTCTTTTAGTTAATAGTTCTGTACGATAGATAAATCATAGATAAAGCACAAAATGTTTCTTTTTTCAAATTTATTTCATTTTAACAAATTTAAATTAATTATTTAATTAAAAAGCAAACAAATAATACATAACGAAGAATAAAGAGTTAAAGATCAAGTAAAGATATCACTTCGTCCGAGAGAAAACATATCCTTTTTTTAGGTAATTTTCACATACTCGTAATTAAGGGATCAGAATTTAAAAGAAGTCGATGAAATAAATCTGTATTGCAAACTTTTCGCGACATTTTTCTTGTATGATCCCGACGAAACAGCTTAACGTTTTTGTTTGTTTCCTCGGCCGCCTCTTCAGATAACTCCCCTATCGACAGCAGAGCATGATTAAATATATCAGAACCATGAATCAGGACTTTGTGAACTAAACTAGGAAGATTGTACCACGAATATTTTTGGTATTTATATCGTAGCTAGAAGACAAGGTGATTAGAATTGTGTGACATCGCTTAATAATGTTTTCATCAATTCCGGTAATTTCAGAAGAAATGGAAGCTTAGCAAAAAATTTCCTGGCGGTATTTCCATCATTAGAATTTCCACTCCCATTACTTCGCGGTCTGTCTATGATAAGACCTAATTTTCCCGAAATGTATCCTGAATATATTTCTTCTTTTCTGCGAAAAGGGTTTTGTCTTCCTCCGATCTTATTTGCCATTTTTTTATATGTAATCTACAGGATACATGAACAAAATATTCGAGGAAACGAATCCATGAATGAAGTGAGGAAAGGCCAAACTCGTATTTGCATTCATCAACTGTCTTCTCTAAACGCTTTTCAATATTGTTCGGTGAGGCACCACATATGTAACACCATCAGCCATGGTTAGTTGCAAGGAATATGTTATCTGAACCTCAATGATACCTTCTTTTTAAAGGTATTGATTCAAATTAATAGTTTTGTTTTTAAAATAAGCTTTTTCTTCCAAGCAAAGCTCCTTAGTTTTTTTTGCAAATTGAAACCGTATCGGCCTACAATATTGAGTAGATGAGGGACGTGGATTTTTCCAAAAAAATTGGTTTGATGACTTACATATTAACCGTATAGGACCAAAGGATGTCACAAACAAGCTACTGTCATTGTCGACATTTGAATCAGAAAAGTTTTGCTTATACTCACTTTGGCCTGTACTACCATTGAAACCCCATTTTCCAACTAATATCATATTAGAAAAATTAGGCGAAAAAGTTTGCAAAATTGATTTCTGAGACTCAAGCAGGTGCCTGGCTGTATGGTCAAGTAAACTTTGGAGTTCTACCTCTGCGGACGATTCAGTGATTTTTCATTCGGTGGATAACACAATTTTTTGGCATTATTTGAGACGATGCGTAGAAGTTCACAAAATTCCTTATCAACAACAGTGATAAGCGAAAGAACTTCTTCTAAGCTTGGTTGCTCTCGAGATATACGAGGGCGGGTCAATAAGTCCGTGACTTTTTGAATTTCTGACCTCTTTACTGAAACAGCAACACTGCTCCTGTCAACAGGCATCTGTCAGTTGACTCCTGTCAAAATTTAAACTTGCTGCGTCAGTTAGTTTGTGTTTGACAGCTATTTTTATCAGACTACTCACTAATTTGAGGAGAAAATGGAAAAAAGTGAATTTCGTGTGCTTATTAAGCATTATTTCTTACGAAAAAAAACCATTACCGAGACCAAGGCTAAGCTTGATAAATACTATGGGGACTCTGCACCATCGATTTCAATGGTAAAAAAGTGGTTTACTGAATTTCGTTGTGGCCGTACAAGCACTGAAGATGCCGAACGTCCTGGACGCCCAGTTGAGGTCTCTACACCCGAAACAATCGAAAAAATTCACGATATGGTGTTGGCCGACCGAAGATTGAAAGTGCGAGAGATTGTGGAAGCCGTAGGGATCTCGCATGGCTCAGTGGTTTCAATTTTGAATGATCACTTGGGCATGAGAAAGCTTTCCGCAAGATGGGTGCCGCGTTTGCTCACAGTCGACCACAATCGCAAACGCAGTTGCCATGGCAAAAATCCATGAATTGGGCTATAAATTGCTTCCTCATCCACCCCATTCTCCAGATTTGGCTCCAAGCGACTACTTCTTGTTCCCAAACCTGAAGAAATGGCTTGGTGGAAAAAGATTTGACTCCAATGATGAAGTCATCTCGCAAACAAAGGCCTATTTTGAGGACCTCGACAAATCATTTTTTTTGGAAGGAAAAAATTGGAGAAGCGTTGGACAAAGTGTATAGAGCTCAAGGGAGACTACGTTGAAAAATAAAATTATTTTTTTATCAAAAAATCTGTGTTTTAATCCAAAAGTCACGGACTTATTGACCCGCCCTCGTATTTGATTGATTCGATTCATTTATCAATGAATTAACCGTAGAAGAGTCCATTTCTGCTAAAAAAAGGCAACCTTCTCCGCTTCGACCGTCCACTGCACTCTGCAAAATAATTAGCAGGTCACCTAACAGAAGAAGTTGAAGTTGATTGTTTCGGGAGATAATACATTCTTCTTTAGTATTTAGCCATTCCGAATACTTTTGAATAAGGCTGTATTTCTTTCGATAAGATTCCTTCCAGAAATCTGCTAGCTTCTTACAAATATAATCGATACGATTTTTCAGTTCGTTAGAATTAAAATTTGGAACTTCATTGCAAGAATCGAGAAGTACTTTTAATATGGAACAGCACTTATTCCCTTCACTTTCAGATGCAGATAACCAAAGTTGAAACACAAACATTCTAGTAAAGCGGCATTTTGTTATAGCACCTGAAATACAAGAGGTAATGTCGTTTAAAGCCCAATTAAAAGCGCATCTGCAAGCTTCCACAGCTGATTATACTTTTATCAGAGAGGAGATAATTCAGCCTTATTGGTGATTATAAATAATCGGGGGTCACGGTTTAACTCGAGACACAGAATTGAATTTTATATGATTTTCCTAATAGCCCACTTTTACAACACCATATATTCATATGTTTATTCATATTATTATAAAAAAAAAATTCGAAACAGAACTCTTACCTTCTACTAATAATTCCTTCTTCTTCTTATCCTTTTATTAACTCTTTCCTCGTTATACGAACTTATGCGTAACAAGTTTCCCATTTTTACTGCATCGCTGCTGCTCCGCTTATGGGGTTGGCTAATGTCGCAGACCGCAGAACGCGTCTACATAATGCTCGGTCCTGGATCGCTTCAGTGGTTAGCCCCAGGCGTTGTTGCACATTTGCCATCTGAGAAATCCAGGAATTCTTTTTCCGACCTCGTTTTCTTACAGTTGGAGTGACCGTAGTTGATAGTGCCTTTTTAACCGGATTTTCCGCAGATCTTCTTTGAACGGGGCAATACCAGCTTATTCTATTCGCCTCAAGCTGTTCGGTTACCGAATTCTTTATATGTAGACTTCCTCTTATACGCGTAGATCTAATATAATCGCGTTTAGTGACTCCACTAGACATCCTTAACATTTTCATTTCCGCTGTCCAGCACTGTGAACCGTGCTTTTCCATTATTATTCGTAGGCTTTGGATAGCGTCCACCGTCGATCTTCCTTCAACAAATCCACACTGGCTATTATCGAGCTTTATTATTTGCCGAAGACGTTCGTTTAAGACTCTTTCGACGATTTTCATTGTGTGTGACATCAGCTTGATTGAACGGTAGTTGTTGCATTCTCGAGTGTCGCCTTTTCTTTCGTATAATGGAACCAAGAAGCTACTTCTCCATTGATTCGGCATAGGTTGTCCACATTTTAATTTATTTAAAAGTTTCGATAGCCAAACGCTGCCGATCCCCTCCATCTTCTGATGGAATGCTGTCTGGTCCCGCCGCTTTCCCCCGCTTCATTTTTCCGATTGCTATACTTATTTCTTCGATTGAAAAGTCCGAAACTTCCTCCTCGAATAGACCAGCTGTCGGCACGATATCACGTGGAAACTGTTTGTTAAGCAACTCCTTGCAGTATTCAAGCCACCGGTCACAAATTTCCTTTTCATTTGTTAATAGGCGACCGTCTGCGTTTTTGATGTATTTCGGCGAGGTTATTTCCATCGAATTTTTTCTCCTCTGTACAGCGAGCTTAAAAATATTTGGCATTTTAGTACTGTACGACGTTTGAACTTCTTGGATAGCTTGTCTTCTATCCGCCGATCTTGAGGATATTTGTTCCAACTCCTGGTACCGGTTTTCCGCTGCTGCCGCTCGAGTTCGAGCCAGGACTTTCTTTGCGATCTTTTTAAGACGCTCGTATTCAAGAGCCAGTCGAGCTTTTTCGATATCGTCGCTCCGATCGCATTTTGTCCACGCTTGGAATGCACTCTTCTTGTCGGCCACAGCTCTTTTGGTTTCGCCATTCCACCACCATGTTTCTTTGCCGACGTGATGGTATTTCGATAGAGTCCCCAGATGGGACTTTGCGAGTGTTATGCATTCCTCGTGCGTGCTGTTCCACATTTCTTGCGGGCTAAGTGAGTCTGCTATACCATTTATATTTTGAAGTACTTCTTTAGCCAGTGCGATAAATCTTGCGCTTCGTTCCTTCGATAGATTATACCACCGGATTTTTGGCTTTCCAAACGATGCCCGTGTTTTCGGTGGTTCCGCTGTGAAAAATTCTGTAATAAGCAGACGGTGTTGGCTTACTAGCGATTCTCCAAGTATTACTTTACAGTCCTTAACACGGTTTCTCATCGACATTTTGCAGAGGTGATAATCTATTTGCGTTTCGTGGCCTTCGCTGCTATAGGTGATAGGATGTCGTTGATATTTAATAAACATTGTATTTAAGATGGTTAAGCCGTAAGCCCTACATGCTACAAGGATGTCTTCGCCAGCTGAATTTCTGGTTCCAAAGCCTTTACCGCCGTGGCAGTCCTCATAATCAACATTTGTTTCTCCGACGTGGCCATTTAAATCTCCGCCTACGAACAGCATCTCATCGATAGGTATATTTCTAAGCCAATTACCGAACTCTGACCAAAATTTATCTTTTTCCGATTGGTCGCATCCATTTTGTGGGGCGTACGCGCAAACAATGTTCCACGTTTCATTGTGTATGACAAGTTTAACACTCATCAAGCGGTCGCTTATTTTCAAAATACCAACGATATTGTTTAGAAGATCCGCTGCAACAACGATTCCAACACCGTTTCGTCCATTGACCGTTCCATGGTAGAACATCTTAAATGCCTTAGTTTTTAAATCTAGAAAACGAGCTTTATTTCCTGTGTTACACCACTTCGTTTCCTGTACGCACAGGATTTGTAGAGTTCTGCGACGCATAATCGCTTCCAGTTCTAAACTTTTGGAGGTCATCGATCCGACGTTCCAACTTGCAAACCGAAGTTTAGGAAAATATTTTGGAAACTTCATTTTGCCCGCCCCCGGAATCCATCGGGCTCTGACACAAGCACTTCTGCTTGCTCTGGGATCACCCGAATGCGTTGCAATCGTGGTGCCCAGCGGGGTAGTGCTATTAATTGCGATCATTTCCATGAAGTGTATCTAAAGTTTGAGTGGTTTGACACTTGTATGCTCATTTCGAATTCATTGACTGTTCTTTCACCCCACCGGTAGTCTCCAGACGTGGGAACCCACTGATTGCATACAAACTTGTGGGAAAGTTTTAAGGTGTTAAAGTGCCACAGGCTCATTTTTGGTGTCATAATTGCCTGTATATGATTGGTGTCCCATTTAGTCGCCTCTTACGACAAGCTGGGACGCACTGCGGCACTATTCTTTATCCGATGCCGCACGGATACTTCTACTAATAATTCCATTATAAAAAAAAACCAATTTGCACAAACGATAGAAAATAAAAAAATATATACACTAACGCTTACTTTCAATGCACTTGAACTTAAATGCGATGGGCTAATGAGATGACTTTCAAGATGAAAATCAAACGGTTTTGTTTTTACCGTATAATTTTTTTTTGTTCATTTACCATAATTTTGGGTTGTTCTCAGCTAATTCAAATGGTTTTTGGCGAAAAATTTTACAATGAATTTTTCGACTTTTGGCCTACGGTGGAACCACAGTGCAGTGGTGAAATCGTCGTACGTAAATGTATGCAACGGATTTGAAAAAAAACAAATGAAGTTAGAATGTGTTTAAGTTTTTTCTGATTTCAAAGCAATTGAGCGACAATGACTGGAAACCGGATGGTTTTAAGTGGCATGTAAAAATACGGACTTAAAGGAGAGTATTGCTAGCAATTAGTAATTGGAAAAAGGTGCAAGGAAGGGTTCCTGAAAGTTCATACTATCTATTAACGAATACCCTTACGATATTTTTAGAAGTTACTTTCGCATGAAAAGTTCAATTTTTTACGTATACATTCAGCCCGATTCTAAATATTCCCGGGGAATTTATTGCTCGCTTTTCACACTTAAAAGTGATTTGCAAATGAAGGAGAAAGCTGAAAATTTAGGTACAATTTAATTAAAACAGGAAAATTTAGAGAGAAAAAAAAATGCATAGCATTGCATTTAGATTTGAAGCAGAAGAAGAGGAGCAGAGTAATGCACCACAAAGGCTCTTTAGAAGGGACCTGCGAGATTGCGCAAACCCTCTGGATTTTAAATGTAAATCAAATGTAATGCTGGTAAGATATCAATTGTATTCTTTCTTAATTGATGAGTGTTAACAAATCATATTTCCAGATTTGTGATCATGACCAGAGAATTCAATATGTTGATGCATCTCATCCTGAAGCTTGCCACGATTCCATCATTTGGAATGTTAGTAGCTTACGAGCTCATTTCGAGCAAGATTATTCAAGTGGTTCAACGAATTACTTGTTCTTAGGTAAAAGTTTTCATTATTAATTCTCAAATGAAAAATCGATGGCGCTGCTTGTTGGGAGCAAGAGAATTACATTATTCACCAGAAAAAGCTGCAAAAATCGTTAATGTGGGTTGTGCTCTACACAATCTTTGCATTGACTTTAAAGTTGACTTTGATCCTGGTTAATTCGTATCGATACCCCAAGAAGCTATTGAAGTCAGTGAAGTAACATCATTAACCTCTGTGCAGTACTTAAATACAGCGCAAAGAAATAGAAACAATATTGGAAATAATCTGTAAATAGTATAAATATTGGGTATATAACTTAATTTGTTTTTTTTTTTTTTCAAAATTTGAACGTTTATTTAAGAAAAACATGTATAATAGTATAATTCAAAGTATTGCCCATCTGAAGCCTTTTCCCATCTTTCTGGCAATTTGTGGATCCCATCCCAAAAGAACTGCGCCGGCTTGGCAGCCAAGAATGAATCAAGCCAATTTTTGACATTCTGCTCTGATGTGAACCGTATTTCAGTGAGGGCGTTCTGCATTGACCGGAACAAATGGTAGTCAGAAGGGGCAAGGTCTGGGCTAAAAGGCGGGGGGGGGTAAGACTTCCCATCCACTGTTTTCCAAATAGTTCTTAACCGGAATAGCAACGTGGGGCCGAGCGTTGTCATTCCGGGCGTTTTTCGGCTACTGCTCTCTTCAAACGGATTAATTGTGTTCGGTAGCGTTGTCCATTGATGGTTTTACCCGGTTTTAGCAGCTCATAATACAGCACACCCATCTGATCCCACCAAATACAGAGCATTACCTTTGCGCCATGGGTATTCGGCTTTGCCGTTGATTTGGCTGGTTGGCCGGCTTTCACATATGAGTTTTTGCGCTTGGAGTTGTTGTAATGGATCCATTTTTCATCACCAGTAACAATCCGATGCAAAAATGACTTCCTTTTATGGCGTTCCAGCAGCATTTCGGACATGCAAAACCGCCTTTCGACGTCTCTCGGCTTGAGTTTATATGGACCCAATTTCCTTGCTTTTGAATGTATCCAGCTGCTTTTAAACATTTTGAAATGGCTGCTTGAGTGACACCCAAAGATTTTGCGAGCTCTTCTTGTGTTTGGCAACAATCTTGATAGAGTAATGCTTCCAGTTCTTCATCTTCAAACTTTTTTGGCTGCCCAGGACGTTCATCGTCTTCCAAGCCAAAATCACCAAACCACTTTTGGCACGTTCGCTCAGCTAGCGCATGTTCACCAAAATACGATGACTTTCGACAGCAGTTTTCTTCATATTAAAGTAATGAAGAAGAACTCCCCGCAAGGCACAAAGTTCGACATATTTGAGTGAAAAAAAATTATTGTTGTTTACGCTTCAAATCAATGACATATACTGAAATGACGTACAATGACATAAAAATCACATTTCTATGCTTACAACTACAGTACGAAAATGATAAAAATAATATTCAGTTAATTCATTTACTTTGAAGCCTTGAAACTATTACAGTCAATTCACTTTTAAAGTCTTAAAACTATAAGATAAGATAAAAATAATATTGCAGTTAATTCAGATGACTTTAAAAATTCAAGCCATTCTTAACAAATTTTCATATTATTATTACTGAACTTCAGTTCTTCCAATTCTAATAATCGTTTCTTTTTCTTGAAGTTCATCTTTATCATTTTCATTTTTTGTCATTTTTAGCCCAAGTTTTCCTGGTTGCGGCTTTTTCTACGATTTTGAACGCAATCGGCGAATGGCTTGTAGGCATTTGAGTATCGTCGTCTAGCATATTCATTGGCACATCCTGAATTTGCGTTGGAGCTTCGAGGCCTACGTTTATTGCAGTTTGAAGTCCAAATAGGCTAGCAGTTACTCCTTCGACAGACTCCTTCAAACCGATGAGGTCATGAATCGCCTGCTCAAGGGATGAACATTTTTGCTGGGTGTTTGGGCCTCCACTAGCGCCTTTTTGCGATTTTAAATTTTGCGTTGCTTTTTGGCATACATATTTTTTTTTTGGTCGGCCCACACCTAAAATCCGTAAAGCAGTAGTATTTTAAGACTTCACTTTTCCACTCCGGAATATTTTTTACTGGAGGTCCCACTGAATTTAGCTCCGTTTCAATATTTTGCCAAAATTTCGCTATTTTTTCTCTATCGTCTTTATAAAATCGGCACGCAATGTCAGGATTAGCTTCCATCAAGCTTATAAGGCGTTGGAGCTGGTGCTTGCTGGTTGTTTTCGACCTGAAATCAAGTATTTCATGAAATTATTCTTAATAGAATATAAGAATTAAAATAAAACTTACATTTTCGCGTGCTTCTCCCTTCAATAATGTTCGCGGAATAATTCTCGGGAAAAGACACAGCTTTCTTGCTATTTTACATATTAGTAATCCCTACTTTTTACTCATGAAAAAAAATCCCTTTTCGAACTAAGAATAGGAGGAAAGGGAAAAGGGAAAAAATTCCCGGAGAGAAGCCATTGAGAATATGAGAGAAGGGAAAAGAAAAAAAATTTCCGGGAAATTTTTGTTTAGAATCGGGCTGATTTTGATCTGTAGCTTTCTGTAACAAAATTAAATCTGTTGCAAACTTGCAGAATATTGATTGCATACTGACTGTCAATAGACTTTTATAAACGCAACTGGTGAAAAACTTTTGCGTAGATAATACAGGTTTTATGCAATTGTGAACGCAATATTTGCAAAGTTACAAGTTTTTTTTACATAAATTAACTCAGCCTATACCTGTTGACTATGACGTTCTCTCCAATTCGTCCATGTCTCGTTGCTTTGACACGTTCTTTTTTACTTTGTGATAAACCTTCTTACTTTGTTCCAACTAAAGCGCGCTTTCATGCTTTTCCTCTGGAGAAACCAATATTTCCAGTCTCTTCTGTTTGTAGAGCTCACGAGAGGCTCTTGTCCTTTGCTGCAGCGCCTCTTGTTACGAAACCAGGGATTTCCTAGTGGTGATCGAGTGAAACCCAACGCATCACTTGGTGTGTCAGTGATGGCACGTTGCAGTTATGTCGGTGGTCTTCGGTATTTAAAGCTAGGGCACAGAAGGTGTTGACATTTTTCTGGACACGCGTTCGGCGAAAATTTTGATGGTCTTTTTTTGATTGCAGCTTTCCTACGTTGTACCTTCTCACATACCTTTATTCTAAGTTTCGTTCGAATTAAAAATTTAGCTCGAATGACCTTTTCGTATCCTGAGATGCGAATGAAAAATGTTCCATATCGATTGAATTTACAAGTATGGAAAGAATTTACTTTATGAAATCAATTGTGTCCTGCGGTAAACGCGAAAATATCAAAATAAAAAACCGTCCCTGCATCACTTTGGCCTAGTACTTGGCAATATGGAAAGAACTTCAAACTACAATATTAATATTGGGATGAATCTAACCTTCCGTTCGAGAAAAAAGTGGCATTTGTTTCGTTTCGTTCAAAAGTTGAAATACTGTCAACTTTCGAATAAGAAATTAACATTTGAAAGGTATCGAGACAAATCGAAAGCCAGAATACCCATTAGCTACTTAATTTCGAATAGCTTTCGATTCTAATCGAATCTTAGAACTAGGGTAATTCTATCCAGCCCACGGTGTTATTTCAATTATGTCAATATCATCTTCGTTCGCTAGTAGTTGCACAGAGTTTTGAAGGATCGCACTTACTTCTGGTGTTCGCTTGCGAATTTCGTACAATTCTTCCGAGAATGATGTTATAAACGTCTCATGACAACGCGTCACCTTGTTTAAAACTTTTTTTTTTAACGCCAAAGCTCTTGGTTAAGTCTTTACTGATTTTGACGGAGTAGCGCAAATTCTCGATTGTCATTCTGCAAAGACAGACGAACGTCGCAGAGATACCAAAATTATATATGGCACTTAATAAATTCTGTTGCATGCGGCCTTAAAATCAACAAAAAGATGGTGGATATAGATTTGGACTTGATTTTTTTCTAAAATCTGCTGGAATGTGAAGATTTGGTCGATTGTGAACTTTTCTCGTCTAAAACCCCATTGATACAGGCGGAACTATTGAAAGTTTCAGACGTTCACACAATATGGCAGAGAAGATTTTGTATGCGATTTTGAGAAAACTTTTTTCGTTGTAGTTGGCGCGATTAAGGGAGATTCCGTTTTTGTGGATCGGGCTAACAAAACTGAGGTTCCATTCATAAAGCATACACTCATATGATCAGATTTGAGAAATGGGTTATTGGGTTTTGATGCCTGAATTCCATCCTCGTTTGTTCTTCATCATATGTAGAAAGCATTGGCTACGTTAACTGTAATACACTTCAAACGTTTATGTTGTATAACATTGTTTTTTTTTCCTAAAAGTTTGGAAGCAACGGAAGGAATAAAAAATGTCAAACTGCAATCGAACCGTCCATCCCTAGGTGTTTTATTTTTATCGTGTTTTCTTTGCGAAATCCGTAAAAGCGGGGAAAAAGCTCGCCACTTAATAAGTTCATGGTGGCCCCGACGTGAAGTCACACGTAATATTTCTGATTGGTTTCTTAAACAAAAGTTAAAAAGCCTTAAAAAAAATAGGTCAGCGAGCAGCATGCCGGACGAAATCCAATTCCAATTCCTTTGAAGAGTTTCAAGAAAAGATAGAAGTGGTCGATAGACTAAGTGAATCGTGCCCAATACAAAGAGCTCTATTATGATATCTATTTTCCGATGTTAGCAAAACTTCAGGAACTTAAACCAACGAAAGATGAGTCATCGAGAAGTAATGCCGGCGAACAACTTAATTTTCAGGTGAGATTAAAGAGCGGTTAGATTTCTAACCGTTTCTGGAACACCATGTTCCAGTATTTAAAATTGTCGATATGAGGTAGCGAACTACCTGCTACTATGATGGCCCATATAGTATATACCTATGCACAATGGCGTTGCATAGCGGAAATACCCAATGTTGGAGTTGGAGTAAATCTAAGAAATTTACAAAGTCTGTTGTTGTTTAAGGTTATGCAAGATTACCTATTTAACTAGCATATTTTCAAATTCGATTTTTTTGTTTTATCATCGGTGATCGCGTTATCATTTACAATGATGTGTCAACCCTTGGGGCAATTTTAATACTAAGGAGTACCTCCATATTTTGTAATCGACATTGACAAGATGGAAGGAACACAGCGAACTTTCAGTGGAGCATCCATTAAAAAATAACTGTGCCGCAAGGCACAAAGTTCGACATATTTGAGTGAAAAAAAATTATTGTTGTTTACGCTTCAAATCAATGACATATACTGAAATGACGTACAATGACATAAAAATCACATTTCTATGCTTACAACTACAGTACGAAAATGATAAAAATAATATTCAGTTAATTCATTTACTTTGAAGCCTTGAAACTATTACAGTCAATTCACTTTTAAAGTCTTAAAACTATAAGATAAGATAAAAATAATATTGCAGTTAATTCAGATGACTTTAAAAATTCAAGCCATTCTTAACAAATTTTCATATTATTATTACTGAACTTCAGTTCTTCCAATTCTAATAATCGTTTCTTTTTCTTGAAGTTCATCTTTATCATTTTCATTTTTTGTCATTTTTAGCCCAAGTTTTCCTGGTTGCGGCTTTTTCTACGATTTTGAACGCAATCGGCGAATGGCTTGTAGGCATTTGAGTATCGTCGTCTAGCATATTCATTGGCACATCCTGAATTTGCGTTGGAGCTTCGAGGCCTACGTTTATTGCAGTTTGAAGTCCAAATAGGCTAGCAGTTACTCCTTCGACAGACTCCTTCAAACCGATGAGGTCATGAATCGCCTGCTCAAGGGATGAACATTTTTGCTGGGTGTTTGGGCCTCCACTAGCGCCTTTTTGCGATTTTAAATTTTGCGTTGCTTTTTGGCATACATATTTTTTTTTTGGTCGGCCCACACCTAAAATCCGTAAAGCAGTAGTATTTTAAGACTTCACTTTTCCACTCCGGAATATTTTTTACTGGAGGTCCCACTGAATTTAGCTCCGTTTCAATATTTTGCCAAAATTTCGCTATTTTTTCTCTATCGTCTTTATAAAATCGGCACGCAATGTCAGGATTAGCTTCCATCAAGCTTATAAGGCGTTGGAGCTGGTGCTTGCTGGTTGTTTTCGACCTGAAATCAAGTATTTCATGAAATTATTCTTAATAGAATATAAGAATTAAAATAAAACTTACATTTTCGCGTGCTTCTCCCTTCAATAATGTTCGCGGAATAATTCTCGGGAAAAGACACAGCTTTCTTGCTATTTTACATATTAGTAATCCCTACTTTTTACTCATGAAAAAAAATCCCTTTTCGAACTAAGAATAGGAGGAAAGGGAAAAGGGAAAAAATTCCCGGAGAGAAGCCATTGAGAATATGAGAGAAGGGAAAAGAAAAAAAATTTCCGGGAAATTTTTGTTTAGAATCGGGCTGATTTTGATCTGTAGCTTTCTGTAACAAAATTAAATCTGTTGCAAACTTGCAGAATATTGATTGCATATTGACTGTCAATAGACTTTTATAAACGCAACTGGTGAAAAACTTTTGCGTAGATAATACAGGTTTTATGCAATTGTGAACGCAATATTTGCAAAGTTACAAGTTTTTTTTACATAAATTAACTCAGCCTATACCTGTTGACTATGACGTTCTCTCCAATTCGTCCATGTCTCGTTGCTTTGACACGTTCTTTTTTACTTTGTGATAAACCTTCTTACTTTGTTCCAACTAAAGCGCGCTTTCATGCTTTTCCTCTGGAGAAACCAATATTTCCAGTCTCTTCTGTTTGTAGAGCTCACGAGAGGCTCTTGTCCTTTGCTGCAGCGCCTCTTGTTACGAAACCAGGGATTTCCTAGTGGTGATCGAGTGAAACCCAACGCATCACTTGGTGTGTCAGTGATGGCACGTTGCAGTTATGTCGGTGGTCTTCGGTATTTAAAGCTAGGGCACAGAAGGTGTTGACATTTTTCTGGACACGCGTTCGGCGAAAATTTTGATGGTCTTTTTTTGATTGCAGCTTTCCTACGTTGTACCTTCTCACATACCTTTATTCTAAGTTTCGTTCGAATTAAAAATTTAGCTCGAATGACCTTTTCGTATCCTGAGATGCGAATGAAAAATGTTCCATATCGATTGAATTTACAAGTATGGAAAGAATTTACTTTATGAAATCAATTGTGTCCTGCGGTAAACGCGAAAATATCAAAATAAAAAACCGTCCCTGCATCACTTTGGCCTAGTACTTGGCAATATGGAAAGAACTTCAAACTACAATATTAATATTGGGATGAATCTAACCTTCCGTTCGAGAAAAAAGTGGCATTTGTTTCGTTTCGTTCAAAAGTTGAAATACTGTCAACTTTCGAATAAGAAATTAACATTTGAAAGGTATCGAGACAAATCGAAAGCCAGAATACCCATTAGCTACTTAATTTCGAATAGCTTTCGATTCTAATCGAATCTTAGAACTAGGGTAATTCTATCCAGCCCACGGTGTTATTTCAATTATGTCAATATCATCTTCGTTCGCTAGTAGTTGCACAGAGTTTTGAAGGATCGCACTTACTTCTGGTGTTCGCTTGCGAATTTCGTACAATTCTTCCGAGAATGATGTTATAAACGTCTCATGACAACGCGTCACCTTGTTTAAAACTTTTTTTTTTAACGCCAAAGCTCTTGGTTAAGTCTTTACTGATTTTGACGGAGTAGCGCAAATTCTCGATTGTCATTCTGCAAACACAGACGAACGTCGCAGAGATACCAAAATTATATATGGCACTTAATAAATTCTGTTGCATGCGGCCTTAAAATCAACAAAAAGATGGTGGATATAGATTTGGACTTGATTTTTTTCTAAAATCTGCTGGAATGTGAAGATTTGGTCGATTGTGAACTTTTCTCGTCTAAAACCCCATTGATACAGGCGGAACTATTGAAAGTTTCAGACGTTCACACAATATGGCAGAGAAGATTTTGTATGCGATTTTGAGAAAACTTTTTTCGTTGTAGTTGGCGCGATTAAGGGAGATTCCGTTTTTGTGGATCGGGCTAACAAAACTGAGGTTCCATTCATAAAGCATACACTCATATGATCAGATTTGAGAAATGGGTTATTGGGTTTTGATGCCTGAATTCCATCCTCGTTTGTTCTTCATCATATGTAGAAAGCATTGGCTACGTTAACTGTAATACACTTCAAACGTTTATGTTGTATAACATTGTTTTTTTTTCCTAAAAGTTTGGAAGCAACGGAAGGAATAAAAAATGTCAAACTGCAATCGAACCGTCCATCCCTAGGTGTTTTATTTTTATCGTGTTTTCTTTGCGAAATCCGTAAAAGCGGGGAAAAAGCTCGCCACTTAATAAGTTCATGGTGGCCCCGACGTGAAGTCACACGTAATATTTCTGATTGGTTTCTTAAACAAAAGTTAAAAAGCCTTAAAAAAAATAGGTCAGCGAGCAGCATGCCGGACGAAATCCAATTCCAATTCCTTTGAAGAGTTTCAAGAAAAGATAGAAGTGGTCGATAGACTAAGTGAATCGTGCCCAATACAAAGAGCTCTATTATGATATCTATTTTCCGATGTTAGCAAAACTTCAGGAACTTAAACCAACGAAAGATGAGTCATCGAGAAGTAATGCCGGCGAACAACTTAATTTTCAGGTGAGATTAAAGAGCGGTTAGATTTCTAACCGTTTCTGGAACACCATGTTCCAGTATTTAAAATTGTCGATATGAGGTAGCGAACTACCTGCTACTATGATGGCCCATATAGTATATACCTATGCACAATGGCGTTGCATAGCGGAAATACCCAATGTTGGAGTTGGAGTAAATCTAAGAAATTTACAAAGTCTGTTGTTGTTTAAGGTTATGCAAGATTACCTATTTAACTAGCATATTTTCAAATTCGATTTTTTTGTTTTATCATCGGTGATCGCGTTATCATTTACAATGATGTGTCAACCCTTGGGGCAATTTTAATACTAAGGAGTACCTCCATATTTTGTAATCGACATTGACAAGATGGAAGGAACACAGCGAACTTTCAGTGGAGCATCCATTAAAAAATAACTGGCAAAGATATGTCACCTTTTGACTAATACTTTGTACATGCTGTTCACAAAGAGGGACACTTAACATCAATGCCTACGACAAAACGTTACGATACTTGATACGATACAGTTACATCTCTGACGTGATACTTCATACTTTATATACCTCGGTTTCGCTATCAACTCCGACAACAACCTTAGCACGGAAATCATGCAAAGAATCAGCCTTGGTAGTTCCTGCTTCTTTTGACTTAAAAAGTCAATTGATTAGTGAAGCTCTTTTTGAGGAATCAAAAGGAATGTTTTCGGATGTTCAAAAACTTGGCTTAGTGGAAGTAGATCGCAGCCAATTTGATGGGCGCAATTGGGGACATCAGGTAGACCGAGCTAGCGGGAAATGCATATTAGTCGAGGTCCTTGTTCATCACAGACTGAAGCGACATCTTATTTACTTACTTTAAGTAGCGCTACAGTCCGGGATGGACCTGGGCCTCAGTCAACAAGCTTCTCCAGCCAGCTCGTTCCCTGGCTAGATGCCTCCAGTTTCGCACGCTTAGTTGGCTGAGGTCCTCTTCCACTTGCGTGCGCCACCTGAGCCTTGGCCTTCCTCTACTGCGTTGTCCCTCAGGAGCGGATTCGAAGACTTTTCGGATCGGAGCGTTGGTGTCCATGAGCTCTACATGACCTAGCCATCTCAGTCTCTGGATCTTCACTCATCTGGCTAGGTCCATGTCGCTGTGCAGTTCGTCGTTGTATCTCCTCCTCCACTCACCGTCAATGCAGACGGGACCGAAGATCGCCCGAAGAATTTTTCTCTCGAAGCAACCAAGAACACCCTCATCCATTTTTGATAATGTCCATGCCTCTGCGCCATAGAGCAGGACCGGGATTATTAAGGTCTTATAAAGGCTGACTTTTGTTGTCCGAGAGAGGGCTTTGCTACTCAGTTGCCTTCTTAACCCAAAGAAACAGCTGTTGGCAAGAGTTATTCTTCGCTTGATCTCAGCGCTGGTGCCGTTGTCCGTGTTTATAGCAGAGCCTAGGTAGACAAAGTCCTTAACTACCTCAAACTTATATCTGTCGAGGGTGACGTTCTGCCCGAGATGTTGGTGTTGGTTGTCCTTTTTGCTTAACAGCATATACTTGGTCTTGCCCTCATTGACCGCTAAACCCACTTTCGCCTTTTCCATCTCAATACTCGCGAAAGCGCCACTGACATCACGCTGCTTTCTCCCGATTATGTCAATATCGTCGGCGTATGCGAATAGTTGGACGGACTTTTGAAAGATAGTGCCTCTTGTGTTTGCTCGTGAGTTTTGCACTATTCTTTCAAATACGATGTTGAAAAAATCGCACGACAGCGCATTGCCTTGTCTAAATCCTTTCTGGACATCAAAGGTCTCGGTGAGATCTTTACCGATCGTGATGGAGCAGAGTGCATTCTCCATCGTCATCCTGACGAGTCACAGACGGACGAGTTTGGCAGGGATGCCAAAACTAGGCATTGCTCTATATAGCCCGTCTCTATAGATGCTGTCATACGCGGCCTTAAAATCGATGAATAGGTGGTGTGTATCGATCTGAAGCTCATGGGTTTTCTCCAAGGTCTGCCGTAGTGTGAATATCTGGTCGATGGTGGACTTTCCTGGCTTGAAGCCACACTGATATGGACCTATCAGGTTGTTGACGAACGGCTTCAGGCGTTTACATAATACGGGAGATAAGATCTTATATGCGATGTTAAGGAGACTGATGCCTCTGTAGTTGGCGCAGTTCAGAGGGTCTCCTTTCTTGAGAATTGGACAAACAATGATGAGGTTCCATTCATAAAACACACCTTTACCGACCATATTTTACAGATGAGTTGGTGTATGCTCCTTACCAAGTCATCGCCTGCCGCTTTGAAGAGCTCGGCATTGCGTGCTTTTTGCTTAGCTGCATGTGCTTGCCGGCATTCGTCATCGTACTAGGGGGTTCGTTGTGGTGGACGAGTGAAACCCAGCACATCAGAAGCGTCATCTCTGATGGCATTTTGGCAGTGTTTCCAGTGGTCTTCGATGCTTGATGCTGGCGGCATTGGACCTCTTAAGAGATTAAGAGACACTCGATCGGAAAAGGACTTGGCGATCTCTTGCGATTGTAGCCGTCTGACTTCGAATTTATGAGGCTAATGTTGGCGAATTTAGCCTTGATGCGGATTGCTACGAGGCGCTCGCCACATGCCGGAAGCTCACGACTTCTTGTCTTAGTCTGCCTCCGACAATGAATTCGCATCCAAATAAGCGCTGATTTTGCCGTCGAAAGCAATTGCCGTAGTAGTTGTCGCAGTTTTTCATCTGCTTTTTGTCCGGCCCATCCCATCGCATTTCTTGAAGGCGGTTCTGCCTGCTTTGCAGCAGTCTAGGGCCTCCGCTAGTTGCTCGGCTGCACGTGGTCTATTAAGAGATCTAACATTCCACGTGCATATCCGAAGCTCATTGTCCTTAAATCGTTTGCGTGGGTTTTCAACAGTAGGTCCGTCCATATCGAGGCTTGTTGATGCTTCGTAACTTATGTTTTTCTAAATGGCCTGGCAGTTACCTCGGCGGCACAACCCCCAACCTGGAGGACCAGTTCCATTTTTAATGCCCCTAGGACGAAGGATTGGTTACACCGAAGCCAATAACCCGTTCCGGGATGTGAGCGCTGCCGTTGGCCCAGATAGGGCTCGTCTGCCACCATCTCTTTTCCAAGACCCTGACTAAATCCTGGAAATCCTTTCCGGCCTGAGCTCCAAATATGTCGGAGTAGCCCGGATAAGGTCTTGTTTTGCTACATCTAAGTGAGCAAATAAGAAGTGTAGAAACATTAGCAAAGTCTTGGCCTTACTAGTGAGGCTATTTAGAGTAGAGCTGCAACGGAGAATTCGATGTAATTTGAGGCTTCACATATTTCTGCAATTAATAAAAAAAGAAGAAGTTTGGGTTGCCATTGTCGCCAGAAATGTAATTAATCACATCCAAAATTTATTGTTGTTTTATCTCAAGGCTTTATGTAACTTTTGATCAAAAAGTACCCAATACTGTTCCTTACAGATCGTCGTGTGAGCTTCAGGGAGACAGCAGTCGATCTTGGTGTCTCGTTCGGATAGGTACACAGCATTATGCACGGTGTTCTGGGCATGAGTCGAAGCGCGGCTTGTGCCGAGACTGATGGATTTGTTGCAAAAACAGTATGGCGTTGGTGTCGACAAAAAAATGCCTGCTTTTGGCCGCAATGTTATCGATGGCGTTATTACCGGTGGCAAGACATAAGTCTATGATTATGACGTCGAAACTAACCAACAATCCTTGCAATGGCACTTTTCAGGCGAGACAAGACCCAAAAAATCACGACAGAGTCGATCCAAAATCAAGATTTTGTTGACCGTTTTCTTTGATCGTCGTTTCTTCACTACTATAAGGCACCGGCTTACACATTTCATCTTGTACGCGACTATTTGATCAAGAATAACGCTCATACCGTTCTATCCCCAAGCTGCGTATTCACATGACATGGCTCGCTCTGACTTTTTTTTATTCCCACGACTCAAGTTACCACTTCGCGGAAAAACTTTTGAGACTATCGAGGCTATAAAGGTGAATTCGCAAAAGGAGCTAAAAGAGATTCCCAAAGCAGCCTATGGAAAGTGTTTTGAAGATTGGGGGAAGCGTTGGAATATGTGTATTGCTTGCAATGGAGATTACTTTGAAGGTCATAAAATGAATTTCGATGAATAATTCAACCGTTTTCGTATTATTGAAGAATTCCGGGTACTGATCAGAAGGTAGGTTTTCATTTTCAGGTTAATTTTCTCAGGTAGTCTGGTAAATTAAATTTGAATTTTACGAACATCTAGATAAATTGTATTTTGATTTTTTTAATTGTTTGTGGCTTTAATAAGGCAGTCATCCAAAAATGTGCTAATTAATTTGCAATACCAACTTTGCAAGTACGTGTACGGTACAAGTATAGAGTCAGTATATGTATTGCGCCACCATAATATCGAAACGATCAACAGCACCAAGGTAGTTTGTCGGCTTTTACATTAACGTCTGACTTCATGGTAATTCCACCATACCTGGCGATGAGTAAGTTAGTTCGATTTGTAGTTTGACCTACAAAATTATTGGCAAACATTTATCTAGAGAACTAAAATTCCCCTTGGATCAAAGATAATACAGCTAATTTGTTGACATAAAATTTTAAATATTGAATTTCTACAGAGCTTTGTAAAAACAAAAGCTTGGCATTGAACTGTATGAAATTCAATCTTTTGTTGGTTTACTACTTCTAACAAATTACCCGCATTATTTGATTTGTTGATCTATTTACAGAAGTTTCAGTTTGAAGCATTGAACATTTTACCTTGAATTTTATATCCTAAGTTAATAAGTTGCTTTTCGATTAAGTTAATGTTTGCATGCAGCATAAGTATAGGATTCCGAATGACAAGGTATGAAATGCTAATACGAGGGTAGGGCAAAAGTCCTTCTGCGCTGCGACGATATTAATCTATTGAAAGGGCATCTTTCCCTCCATTTGTTTTAAAATTAACAGGGATTGAATCAGGCATTTCTGCTTATTATGACACTCTTGAAGTACCTACAAATAGCTATAGTATATTGTCTACTCAAAAGTGTAGTCATTTTCTATTTACATATCGTTTGCTTCTATGCATAAAGATTCAAACAGAGCAGGTAGTTTCGCCTGACATCCTTGCAAAAGAGAGGTATTCTAGAAGTCTACCACGACTGCTTTTACACCTCGAGATGTTTTTGAACTATTAGTACTCGTATTGTATATTTTTGAACCATCTTTAAGCCTTGCTTGTGATATAATTGAGATAAGGTCCCCAAGTATCTAGGGCTACACCTAGGTACTCTTCCTTCAAGTACCTCACAGTTTCATCTTTCTTTTGTGAATGGAATAATTGTTGTTTTGTTGGGATTAATTGGGAGTCCCATTTTTTACATCAGTTACAGGTAGTTTTCAGAGGTAAGAGATAACAAAAATGTTATCTGCACATCTTATTGTTTTATATTCATTCGGGTTCAGGATTTGAATGAGGCCATTGCCGCTGGGGAAAGCCTCAGGAGTGTTCCTTCCTTTTAAGAAAATACTGTAGTCAAATAGTTATGGAGGACAACTAGATCCAGTTGATACTTGCAATGGTGACAACCAATTTTTGTCTACCTACCATCAAGGGTTTTACAATAGTTATTAATTTCATCAAGGGTTTTAAAATTATGCGGGGATTTTAGATCTTTTGATTTCTATTACTCCTACGGCCTCACCTAGGACAGCGAGGCTTGGGTAATAGGCCTAACTCTAACAGATAAGCTTAACAGATTAACGGCTGGAAAGTACTATCCGAAAATTTATATTACATCATGATAACACCGAGTTTCGAACCGGATTCGAAATTTCGATTTTCTTGAGAAGAAGAATGCAAGTACTCCTTTAGTTCGATAGAGGTCCAAAAATTTCGAATATTGACTTCGACTGTTGCGTATATTCTTGACATCCGAAAACGTATTTTGCCGTCGCATGGTTGACTATAACCATAACAACATATCTCTCAAACCTGTTGTCGGTTAACAGGCTCCCGATAATGCAATCGAGGGAATAACCCAGCGAGGCAAAAGGCAACAGTCATCTCCTCAGTTAGGTAGATCAGGTACTACACGAGGACCTCAATCTTCAAATTATTGGAGACGAAACAAAATACTAGAGGGAAAACTGTCTCTATCACAGCTAGAGTCGTAGTAGCCAAGGAGTCAATCTACCGGCGGGCAAATAGAAAAAAGATCTTATTGGATACATGCAGTTCCCCTTTGGGAAGACATTTCAATTTAATATTAAAAATAATTTGTTCTATATTCTCCTATATAAATGCAAGTAGAAGAAGATCCTGAAGAACCTTACTTAGTTTACATGACCTGGCCATCTCAGTCGTTGGATCTTCACGTCTGTACAGTTCGTCGTTGTATGCCTCTGTGCCATAGAGCAGGACTGTTGTTCGAAAGAAGGCTTCCTGAAGAAAATATTATATGTTATATACACGGATACATTGCGTTTCGTACGGGAAGATCAACCGGAAATCAGAGCAGATATTTAATATATATGTATTTACCACCAACTATACCTTCGAAAAAAAATTTCATGTTCATGTTCCATGCATATGTATATAACGATGAACTTGCTGTGATTAATCAGGATGTACGAGTATTGTACATTAGGTTCAAAAATCAAAACACAGTAACACTGGATCAAATGAACAACATTCTTCTGCTAAGAAAATTTTCGAATCCTAGCCAAAATATTGGGGACGACTACTACGACAGCAGTTACAGACTAGCGGTAGCTAGTCCACCTGCGGGTAGACTAAAAAAGCTTAGAGCGATGTTTCGAAAAATTCCGATCATTCAACATGATTCTGGAAAGCAAGCCACATGGACATGCAGCACCAGCCATCGATCGACGAGCTGCGATTTGAAGTTAGGTCAGACCTTCGCCAAGTTCTAAGGGGATTACAGGGAAATTGCGTGTTCGCTATTCTACTGTTTTTGGTTGCTCACGAGCGTTTGGAAAAGTCAAGAAACTCCTTATGAGCTGACTAAGCAAAACATGATACGTCAGCTGAAAGTTGACACTTCGTCGCTTTCCCTTTTCTGTACAAGCTAGTGACATGTGATGAAAAGTGATTTCTCTACGAGATGATCACCGCCGATCTGCACAGTGGCTAGATGCTGATGAGGGACTAAAACACATGCTAAAATCAAGCTTCATCCAAGAAAAATAATGGTAATTGTTGTGTGGTCTTCTTTTGGCGTTACCCACTATACCTTCTTACTACGAGTATCTATGTTGCAAATCACTGTAAGCAATTGGTTATAGTATACTGACAACACTCGGCCACATGTTCCAAGAACTATGGTCCAAAAATTAAACACGATGCAGTATGAGATCCTTCCTCATTCACCATACTCAGCTGAACTGTCACCAACCTTTTCAAGCACGATGCAGTATGAGATCCTTTCTCATTCACCATACTCACCTGATCTGTCGCCAACCTTTTCAAACAGTTGGATCACTTTGTTGGTGGCTTTCAAACAAGTGTTTCAATCCCTAAATGGCTATAATTGAGGTCGTGTGGAAGGAATTGTGGCCATCGTCATTATTATTGCTTAAATCGTTTGTTCTGGATGAAATCAAAATGTTGATCGTTTTCGCTGCTAAACAGTCTAAAGAAACAATTCTTGTATATTCATCGCTGACTGGGAATCTACCACAAATGTACTTTCATTCTTACTTGTGTTCTTTGTTGACCTGGTATGGTTTTTTTTTACTTTTTGGAGAGCTTTTCGAACGTCTTTACTACAATACTTTCGATGCTCAGTTTGTAGTACCTTGGCCACGGCAAGTGATACGAGTCAACGAAACAATGTGATCAAACTAGCTGGAAGTACGTTGATCATGAAACTGCCAGGTCTGCTTTGAATGTCGAAAAAAGTTCGGCGAAGTCGATAAGCCTTAATGCATTTTCAAAACTGTTCTCGAGCAAGCTATGTTTTATTAATCGTCTTAGCCTCCAAAAATGCCAGGTTTCCCTAGTTTGCCTTGAAATGGTTTTGGATGATTTTATTGTAGTAGCTTGTTAAGGACATTGAGCACAGGTTTTGTCGAGGACCTCGTAGCAGCAGTCCTTGGTTGGATAGTCGTTCTCCTCCGTTGCGAAGTGCGCATTAAATTTGTCTATTGTCAAATGATAAAAGAGGTGCTTCAGGTGTTTATTAAGCGACTTGAAACCTCAATGTTCAAACCAATAAATAGATATTTTTTGTTTTTCAAATAAAAACAATTAATTGCCAAAACCACACTTGAATAGTGACAGAGTTATTCGATTATGATTAAGATGACAGGACAAAACTTTGTAACTGGGATTACCAATTTATCTAAGCCAAGGTCTAACGTTTATCGTAGATATTGATTTAAATTCATGTTAAAATACCCAACCCTTGAAATGATTCAACAAACATCTTAAATATGTTCCTCGAACATCACTGTTCCAAGTTCATTCAAAGTTCGAAAAAATATCTCCTAAAAAATGCTAATGAAATTTTTTTGTTGTTTTTGAAACGAACATGCAACAACCTTTCACTACCGCCTCCGCATAATATATAGTATACTCGTATTTCTCTGGAATGTTCAACACTCCGTATCGGTTTTTCACTCTTTAATTATTGCCAAATGACTGAAACTAAAAACAAAAAATTTATTTAAAAGTAGAGATAAATAAAAACAAAAACAACAACAATTATTAGTTAAATAACAAACTTAAAATAAATTCAAAAACGTACAAAGCAAAAGCTGAGTTATCATACTTTTGCACCACATCTCCAAAGTAATATGCATTCGTAGTATTCGTGTATCTCAAACGAATTTAGACGTCTCTTCTTTAGCTTTAGCGTCATCGTCGTCGTCGATTCGTTCAACAACGTATTACAAAACCCCTCCGATGAATGCTCATTAAAAAGAAAAAGTGATTATGACTCGACATTGTGGACCGTGAAATGCTTTAGTGAAATGGTAAGCAGCTGTTTCGGTTTCTGTAGCTGTGGCTGTGACTGTGAGTTGCGGCTGTTGCGATCGTTTCAGGCATAGTGGGGATCACCTCACAGACAATGTACCCACCTGATACTGAAACCAAAAGTCCAAGTCAATTTGTGGCAGTCTTCGGCGGCTGGCATTTACCATCGGAAGGTGTTACAATCGATACAAACATATCCGTTCGTGAACATACAACAATTCGAGACCTCCGATCAGAACGAAAATTGATCTGCAACGATCTCAACTGATCGTAAACTGAGGTTTACTTTTGTTTTGTCACCAAATGCAGGGCACCTAACTGCCTTCATCTTCAATTTCGTCTCCAACTCTGGGCTCGAGTGTACTTTCAGCTTTGCCGCCTTCGCCGTAACTTGAATGACTGACTGACTTCCAGTCTCTAAAGTGAAAATTCGTCATTTTGTTTCTTTGGTGTTACTTCATTGTAGTTTTGATGTGCGCGATTGTTTAATTCATATTCCCTCTGGCAACTGTTGCGTGCGTACGTACGGTTCGCGCAAGCTCTCAAATTCCGTGGAGCGTTCGTTAAAACATAATTTCTGGTAATCGCCACTGCGGCCGCTGTGCCACTGCGTCATCCCAAAGCCTTAAGGTTTCAATTTCGGTTCGTTACCAGTTTTTTGTTTAGTTACTCGTATAACCATCGTCATTCGTATATTTCGCAAAAGACTTTCGTTTTCACTTTGACTGTTGGTTACAGTGCTGGCCGTTTAAATAAAACCCTTTTATGCAAAATTTTCGAAGTGCATTTTTAGTTTTTCACAGTGTTTCAGTTGGAATTTTTTTTTTTTAAAGCTTGTGAAGAGGGAATTCCCCTTTAAACTCCGTATGTGAATGCATACTTTGCTAATTGGATTATAACTTTCATTATGGGATCACCTATGGCATTCATATGTTTGGGTAAGAAAAAATTTCAACAAAATAAAACCAACAATTCTAAGAGTTTATTTTTATTACTTCTCTACATGATGTTGTATGGGATGTGCGGAAAAAGTCATAAGACGATTGTAGGATGAAAGAAGATCGTTTAATTTCTAAGAAGATGCTCAGTGTATGATTCAGATCAAAGAAAACCCATTAAGAGTGACAGAAAAATAAAATAACTTTCGATTTTCTCTCATACAAATATCTTTAAATCGAAACTATCACAGAAGTTTCGATTGTTTTTATATTTTTATGTTTTCGTTTGAAAGTGAGATTAGATGTTGCATTGGTAGACCTAGGCTCTATATTTTTTACAAGTTGACAATCAGTTCTCCGTCTTAAAAATAAAACCATTTCTAATGAAGTGATTTGAGTCACCCTTTAAAAAATGGAACCAACTGTCTTTACTTTCATATTGTAAATCAATTTCAACAAGTTTTATATAATTTTTCCACATTTAACTCTTACTCTTAAATTTTGTGAACACATCGTTTGTAATAAAATTGGTTTCCATTATAAAGGATGCTATTTAGTGTTGCATTCTTGAAGATTTCTCAGTTAAATAGCACGCCAAAAATTAGAAAAATACAATGGAGAGTCGATTTTTTTCTAGGAAATGAAAATTTAATACTCGTAAGAGTAAAAAAAAAAACGTTTTAATTGTTTTCTTGATGTTATAGCATAGTCAAAGCCTTCTCAAAATCCAAAAGGGTATTGCTAAATTATTAATTATTGTTGAAACCACTACATCGTCTTCATTAGAATTTGATTTATCTGGCCCAAAGTCATGAAGATGATTATTCATATTTACAATATCAGTTTAAGAGAGAAGCAAATGCTAGATAGTTTAGATCACTGAAGCTAGCAGTAGTTATTCCTCTACATAAAAAAGCGCCACTACATGTCTAAATAATTACCGTCCCATTTCCATTCTTTCAGTTTTTTCAAACGTTTTTGAAAGAGGCATGAAACCTAGAATGCTTTGCTTTCTAAAGAAATCCAAATTTTTCAGTAATTGCCAATACGGTTTTATGAGTGGAAGATCTAATGAGGATGCTGTCTTAAAATTATGTGGCGAAATTTATGATAGTTTGAATGATTCAGAGGTAACTGCATCTCTGTTCATTGATATAACAAAGGCTTTTGATACGGTAGATCGCACTTTGTTACTTGATAAGTTGCATAAGGCAGGTTTTAGAGGTAAAATTCATGACTGGTTCGCGTCGTATTTAAAGAACAAAAAGCAAAAGGTTAAAATTCAGAATAATTTAAGTTCTGAAATATGTACTGATATAGGTGTTCCTCAGGGCTCCGTTTTGGGCCCTATACTATTCTTGATTTTTGTGAACTCGCTTTTCGTTCAACATTTTCAAGGCAAAATAACATCCTTTGCTGATGGTACTTCCCTATCATATTCTTCGAAACCATTTTCAATTATTCACTGATATAAACAATGATTTAGAAATTCTGCGAGGGTTTAATTTGCATAGACTTGTTATAAGTGACAAAACAAAACTTATGGTTTTTAATATTCAGGGGACAATCTATGAGGATATGGTAATGAAATGTCATTCACCCAATTGTTGTAGATGTCCTCTCAATAATAATTGTATGCATGATAATAACAACAGTACATCTTATAATGACAACATCAGATAATATTAGTTCAGATAATTGTTTTGACATTGAGAAAGTTTAAAGCTTCAAATATTTAGGTATTATTTTGGACTATAGGATGTGTTGGAATGATCATACATCTGACCTGAAGAATTAGCTTAATAATGTTGTGAGGCAAATCTACCATCTCAGCCTTTACTGTATTCAACCGATTTTAAAGCTGGTTTACAATGGTTTATTTAAATCCAGACTAAAGTATGGTCTTTCTTGTTGGGGTGGTACTTATCAGAATAAAATAAATCAGGATACTCATCTGCAAGATTGTATGGATCTTACAATTTACGCATCTACAGTAGGAATTTATTAACCATACCCTTTATAAAAAAATCTATTTTTTCTCATTCCTTTAATGTTACTGCACCTCGCTTATTCAACAGACTGCCAGAAAATCTAAGATGCGAGAGAGTCAAATCTATTTTCTTAAAAAATGTTAAGCTCTTGCTCTTTTCTTTAAACCATAACGAAATTAATTTCTTTTTAAATATTTTTGTTTGAGCTTCTGTACATATATGCTTTTAATCTAGCTTTCTAGTGTTTGAGTTATCAATTCAACTTTTATATATTTATTTATTTTTTTGACTTAAACCTATAGTATGTGCTCTTAGAATTGTTTTAAATTTTATAATTGATCCCCATCAATAGATAATTACTTTTGTATTTAGTTCATTGAATGGCGCATCCAACTCTTGTCCATCGGACAATCGGATGTTCCTAACTATTTTATATGAAGTCTTATAGTTATTACTGTGTTTTTTGTTTTCTTTTCTTTCTAATAAATATATTTTTCTGAATTGGTTGTTATAAGTATTCAAATGAAATAAAGTAAAAAAAAAAAAGAGTTGAGTGAATTTCTAATTTCTTCTTCGTCAAAGCCTTCCGTAATATCCATTATTTCCACTACATCGTCAGAGTCATCTTCAACATAAAATTAGTAGAAATGTAGACGTTATGAAATAACTTCTATTAATTTTCCATTAAGGCATGTGCAATCAATCTAATACTTCAAATTCATGGTAAAGTAAATTATGCCAAATATTTGTTTTATATGTCGGCAGTAACATATTGCAGTCTTATTGTTGAGTGACTTAAAAAATTCTTGACGGTTTTCTGAGCCCACTAGTTTTCGGACTATAGCTTTGAGATAATGACTTTTAAACTTTTTATGAATACCTGATACCTTATGAATTGGCTGGATAAAAGATTGATGGCAGGTTTCTCACAATGACATTATGTCTCTTAACACTTTCGGGACACGTGGTACACATATGTACCAGCAAAAGCTAAAACATCCCTAGAGTGTCTCATAATTACAATAAACTAACTAAATATTTACCAATTCGTCTGTGCTTATTTTATACACAATATATAACTGTATGGTACTATATTTCGGACTTTGGTTGCAACTGTCATTTAGTTTTTTTTATAGTTTTCTCTCGAAAGTCTTATGAAGAAGTTGGTTTGGAGGAGTGATATCGGAGATTTCTAAATAGTGTGCCAATTTTATCTAAACAAAGAGTACTTACTTACATTACACATTCGTAAGAAGTGTAATTTTCATAAAAGGTACGATTTTCTAGCCAAAATGTGATTATTACCAACAAGAAAAGGTACTTTAGTGTACCATTCGTCCATTGTTCCATATCATAGCTGGACAATATATGTACATCTACGTTCAAAACATATATTAGATAAACGTACGTTTGCTATTTGTAATACGTTTCTTACTTTTTGAATAAAGTTTATTTTTGTTTTTTGAAAATAAATGAGTTTTTGTATTGTGTGTTACAAAAGACGAATGGTACAGTACAGTATTGTACCATGAAACATCCCGAATGGTACATATTTGTACCACCTCCCACCTACCATGCCCATTAAAAATTCCTAATTTTTTTTGTTGTATTGTATATACTCGTTCTATCCTTCTTTTTGGGTTTATAAATAACAGGAAGCTCTCTGACATTTTTGAGTGCTCTTGGACGAAGGCTTTTTTCAATTTCCATAATTACTATTTACTTGCATTTGTGAGTCCCTGCAGCATTGGAGCAAACTAGCAAAATGAGTTGTTTCTTGGAATCTTTTCAGCCTTCTACAACATATTTTTTTTCAAAAGCCAAAATATCATTTTATGAGTTTAGCTAGTTCTTCAACAAAAAATGCAGCAGATTCTTTTTCACCTTAACTTTAAAGACCAGCTAGAAGAATAAAAACAATCAGAATCGAGATCTAACTCGACGTGAAAATATTTTGACTTTTCCACAATCATTTCGGCAGAAAGTGGAATCCTGCTGACGTACCCATTCTTATGTTGGATTAACCACTTTTGGGCTCTAAGTTTTCTTAAATGTTTCACGTTTCTACAAACCTTTGATAGAATCGCTTTCGGCAAACAATCTGAGAATTCTATCCATATTTTTAAGCAAGTTATATAGAGTTTGTGCAACGATTTCGTACATTTGAGCCAAATTCTGCACACAAATAATTGAGTCTGCTTTTTTTCTAACAGATAACAGATATCTTGCATAGATTCTTTTCCGGTTAATTGAATTTCAATTGGAACTGAGGACTCCTGGTTAATTGGTTCTCCACTGTAAAAGAATTAGTGAGTATTGCCTCAATAAAAACACCAGATAGAAAATCGGTTAGTTGGGTTAATTAAGGTGAATCCAATAACTGAACCTTAGAATCATTCTACAGTCCGCCATTTTTTGCATCATTATTGAGGCCAAGAGTCTGCTGATGTTTCTGCATTTCAGTGATCTTATTACTTGTATTTTTCCGTCTCTTCTCTCTTGAGCCTCTATTGCTTTTTGGACTGAATATTCAAATACTTGCCATGTTCAAGACGTCTAAAATGTTTGGCCGGTTTTTTTGTTGTTGTAGGAACTTACGCCAATATAACCAGCACTTCATAACCCACTGATATTTGTTGCATTTTCATTTCTGTCGCTAAAATGTTCCTTCGTCCAAGATTGCGATGCATATTATTATTATTTATTAAAATCAAATATTTCACATTAAGACTACAACCTTATTATTTGTTAAAGCTTAAAGAATTTCAAGTGCTTCAAACATATTAAGTTAACTGATTGATTGAATTTGGTAAAGAAAATAAATTAAAAGTAACAAAAATTAATTTTTAATACATTATTTTATTTCATTCATGTATCACTGGCCAAGTGTTTAAAAAGATGATTTTTGAATATATTTGTATTTTCGATTCTCCTTAGTCCTTGGTAATGAGTTCCACAAAAGAGTAGTATAGACAAAAAATGTACGTCCGGATTGCAGGCAGTTGAATTTGGACCAAATCAGGGCTGCGGTTCTTTGCGAACTGGCAAAAACCAGTCTGTTGTGCAGGTACTCGGGCTGACGTGTCTGCATAATGCTATGTAGCTGTAACAATGACCTAAAGTTGATGAGATTATCAAAAGTCAGACCCCTTATTTGCTTGGAGTAGATAGAAAAATGGTCAGAATATCGTTTGTTGAAGATGTATCTCGCGTGGTTGTTGTATACTATATTACGTTTAATTTTCTTCTTGTGTTATAATCAACACTGCATAAGACTTCGCTGCCATACAAAAGGATAGGTTAAAGAAGTGCTTTGATCAGCAACATCTTGCTTTTAATAGGCACATACCTCTGGGTTGACCATAGCAGACAGAGTCCTCTATATACCTTGCCGATTGTGGTAACTGCATGATCAGTCCAGGTTAAGGTCTCATTAAAGATTACCCCCCCCCCCCCCCCACCGTTCCTAGCGAAATGGACATACTCAATAGTTGACTAACCTAATTTAATCAGTGGAAAATTTGATGTATCTAATTTCCGTTTGAAAATGCATATGGTTTTTGACATTACCGGATTAAGGGACAAGTTATGCTACCTAACGGACAGCGCAAATACAGTAGAACGTCATCTGCAAACATATGAACATAACAATGTTTGGCTAGTCGGGGAAGTTCATTCACATATAGTGGAAACAGTATCGGTCCAAAATGGAACCCTGTGCCACACCTGAAGGAACTGAGGGAAAAGAGGATATCTGGTTTTCCACTGGCACACATTGCTGACGGCCTATTAAATAGGAGTGCAAAAGTTTAACAGCAAGAGGAGAAAATCCGAAATCGGTTCTAAGCTTTTTACAGAGAACCATGTGATCAACCGTTTCGAATGCTTTCGAGAAGTCCAGCAGAGTAAAATCAGTCGCACATTTTGCGTCCATGGCCCTTCGTATATCATCTACTGCTAGTAAAAGTGCAGTTCTGCAACTCCTATTAGCACGAACTTGGGAACTTGGGAACTCACAGGTGGTTATTATTGAGTTGAAGATTTAGGTTATGATTTTGAGGACTTGGGGGAGAAGGATTTTTAAGAATTTGGGATTTATGTCATCTATACCCGTTGCGCTCGATTTGATAGACAATACAGCTTCAACTATGTCTTAGTCTCTAAAGCGAGTGAAATTAAAATTTTCTTCAGGGGCACTTTCTTCACTAGTAAGGTGATGCACTGAACCACGAAAACCAGTATTCGAATTTTGTATTAATGAGACAGATACAGATACGAACTGAGAGTTTAGACGGTTGCAATCTATGCCGGTAGGTGCCTGTAACCGTTGCTTACCATTTCCAAGCCAACGCAATTTTTGCCAAAGATCTCTTCCAGACTGAACGTTAGGACTCACTAAATTATCGTAGTAAAATCGTTTTGCATATTTAATACGGAGCAATGCTAAATTACGAAGGGAACGATAAGTGTCATAGAATACATTCAATTTATTTCGCTTCCAACGAATGTACGCGATATAACGTTCTTTAATTAAATCAAGTATACAAACATTAAGCCAGGGCGGAGAACTACGTTTAATGGTTTTAAATATGTTTGCCCAAAGAACTGTCATCAATTACAAACTTTTAGGTGTTAGCTGCATTTTTTTGACACAAACTAATGCAGAGTTTTAGCGCCATTAAGTTTCCTCACTACGACACTTTTTGCGACATTTTCATCACTATTTCCTTGCTGGTTATCTAAAGAGGAGCAAAGGTATTTATATTTTATCCAGACCGATACAATGATTGGTTGTTTTCTAAATAAAACCAGAACGCAGATATTAGGTCGTAGGTCTTAAATGCCTGGGGGCAAATTACCGCACAAGTGATCGAGCAACTCGTCACTGAGAAACAGAAATTTTGAATTCCCGCACAAGTTATCGAGCTTTGATTATCGTATTTGACAATTTCTCTTCCGTAATGGAGTGTCTTTCGCGTACGAAAGCTATCCGGCTCATGTGCGAATGGATTTTGGGTAGATTTGGAAAAAAAAAAACGACAAATACAAAAATTTGACCATACTTTGCTATTGTTTTAGTCAAAATAAAATAAAATAAATCGATTTTTAAATAATGGCAGTTCAACAACTTATTTTGAACTTATGAAGAACTACTTACAGCTGTCAGAAATCAGCTGCAGTGGACTTCTACTATTGTAGTTTGAAGTTTCCATTCGATCCGTGAGCTATCGTGTCCCGTCATCTCAAAGCTACTCGATCGCTTCGGGTGGAATTTACTCACTCGATAACAGGTGCAGAATCTGTCCCCTAATAAAATATTAGACATATACTCGTATGTAGTGTCGATTTCGATTCTAAGCAACGTCTGTTTTATGATTTTTCTTGCAAATGCGCCATTAAAATTTTAGGGGTGGATTTTGGGAGGATACTTCGCATTCATTAGAAAAGAAAAATTCAAATTTATTAGGAGTACAATAAGTTGTTGTCTTTTTACGTATTTATCAAAAATTGGGTATTTATTGTAAAAAAAAGGTGCAATATACTTTATTGGAAGCACTGTCCATCCCCAGCCACTACTTTTTCCCATCTTTCTGGCAGCATACGAATACCGCGTTGGTATTTGACATCGCCGCTGGAACATGTGGACGAGCATTATAATGCAGGAGATTAATTTTGCCGTGTCTGGATTAGAAGGGGGCGCGATTTTCCTTGAGTACTCAGCTCAAACTCATCAATTATGTTCATTAGAGAGCCTCAGTAAGGGTTTCGTTTGAATTGAGAAACTTATAATACACGATACCAGGCTAATTCCGCCAAAATACACAGCATGAGTTTTTTGCCATTAATATTCGGCTTGGCTGTCGGTGTTGAAGCACAGGCACGTGATCCCCTTGATTTCCTCTTCTTTGGGTTATCATAGTGAATCCATTTTTCACCACCAGTAGCTGTACGATGCAAAAAGCCTTGCCGTTTTAGCCTGAAAGCAGCACATGTACAAAATCGACGTTCAACTCATATGGAACTCAATGGTCTTACTTTTGAATCATTCCTAACGATGTGAAATTGCTTCTTGAGTTAGTCTTAATCCTCTTCTGCAATAATGCTCACACTTCCGCGTCTTCAAACATTTTCGGCTTTGCGCAATGTTTATTGTTTTCGTCGTCAAACTCAGCGTTCTTAAACTGTTCAAACCACTCATGACATCTTCTCTCATTTAAAGCAGCTTCTACAAGCAATCGATGCGTATCAACTGCAGATTTCTTCAAACTAAAGAAGTAAATACTTACTTACATACTTTAGGTGGCGCTACAGTCTGGGGTGGACCTGGGCCTCAGTCAACAAGCTTCTCCAGCCAGCTCGATCCCTGGCTAGCTGTCTCCAGTTTCGCACGCTAAGTTGGCTGAGGTCCTCTTCCACTTGCGTGCGCCACCTGAGTCTTGGCCTTCCTCTACTGCGCTGTCCCTCGGGGCGGATTTGAAGACTTTTCGGACCGGAGCATTGGTGTCCATGCGCTCTACATGACCCAGCCATCTCAGTCTTTGGATCTTCACTCTTCTGGCTAGGTCCATGTCGCTGTACAGTCCATACAGTTCGTCGTTGTATCTCCTCCTCCACTCACCGTCAATGCAGACAGGACCGAAGATCGCCCGAAGAATTTTTCTCTCGAAGCAACCAAGAACACCCTCATCCATTTTTGATAATGTCCATGCCTCTGCGCCATAGAGCAGGACCGGGATTATTAAAGTCTTATAAAGGGTGACTTTTGTTGTCCGAGAGAGGGCTTTGCTACTCAACTGCCTTCTTAACCCAAAGAAACAGCGGCTGGCAAGAGTTATTCTTCGCTTGATCTCAGCGCTGGTGTCGTTGTCTGTATTTATAGCGGAGCCTAGGTAGACAAAGTCCTTAACTACCTCAAAGTTATATCTGTCGAGGGTGACGTTCTGTCCGAGACGTCGGTGTTGGTTGTCCTTTTTGCTTGAAAGCATATACTTGGTCTTGCCCTCATTGACCGCTAAACCCATTTTCGCCGCTTCCGTCTCAATACTCGCGAAAGCGCCACTGACATCACGCTGCTTTCTCCCGATTATGTCAATATCGTCGGCGTATGCGAGTAGTTGGACGGACTTTTGAAAGATAGTGCCTCTTGTGTTTGCTCGTGAGTTTTGCACTATTCTTTCAAGTACGATGTTGAAAAAATCGCATGACAGCGCATCGCCTTGTCTAAATCCTTTCTGGACATCAAAGGTCTCGGTGAGATCTTTACCGACCTTGATGGAGCAGCGTGCATTCTCCATCGTCATCCTGCACAGGCGGACGAGTTTGGCAGGGATGCCAAAACTAAACATTGCTCTATATAGCCCGTCTCTATAGATGCTGTCATACGCGGACTTAAAATCGATGAATAGGTGGTGGGTATCGATCTGAAGCTCATGGGTCTTCTCCAAGATCTGCCGTAGTGTGAATATCTGGTCGATGGTGGACTTTCCTGGCCTGAAGCCACACTGATATGGACCTATCAGGTTGTTGACAAATGGCTTCAGGCGTTCACACAATACGGCGGATAAGATCTTATATGCGATGTTAAGGAGACTGATGCCTCCGTAGTTGTCGCAGTTCAGAGGGTCTCCTTTCTTGAGAATTGGACAAACAATGCTGAGGTTCCATTCATCGGGCATACTTTCGTCCGACCATATTTTACAGATGGCTATCTTCACTTCATCCAGGTCGGGTGGACGGAATTGTTGGTCATCATCGTACAAGTTGAAAGGTTGATTCTGCCTGACAGCGGTATTTGGTCCGTCATCGCCGTTATACAGTCTGCAGAAATGATCTTTCCAAATCCTCAGCATCGACTGCGATTTTACTACGATGTTCCCTTGTTCATCTCTACAGGCTTCGGTTCGGGGTTTGTTTCCGCGGCATGTTATTTTTACCTTTTGGTAAAACTTCCGAACCTCATTCCTGGAGTAGCATCTCTCAATTTCCTCGATCGCGCGCTTCTCATGCTCTTTCTTCTTCCTCCTGAGAAGCCGGTGCTCGTCTCTCCTCTTCCGCTCATAGAGCTCATGAGCAGCTCTGGTCTTTCTAAGCAGCGCCGCGTTATATGCATCTTGCTTAGCTGCATGTGCTTGCCGGCATTCATCATCGAACCAGGGGTTTCGTTGTGGTGGACGAGTGAAACCCAGCACATCAGAAGCGGCATCTCTGATGGCGTTTTGGCAGTGTTTTCAATGGTCTTCGATGCTTGATGCTGGCGGCATTGGACCTCTTAAGAGATTAAGAGACACTCGATCGGAGAAGGACTTGGCGATCTCTTGCGATTGTAGCCGTCTGACGTCGAATTTTCCCACAGCATTAGTTTGTCTTGGCGTAGTTTGGGATATCCGCAACCGTACCTTGGCTACAACAAGGTAATGGTCCGAGTCGATGTTGGCTCCTCGGAACGTACGGACATCCATAATGCTGGAGGAGTGTCTTGCGTCGATCGCAATGTGATCAATCTGGTTGACTGTTGATTGATCAGGAGTTCTCCAAGTCCCCTTGTGTATGTCGAGATGTGGGAACAGCGTGCTAGCCACGACAATGTTTCGCCCCGCCGCAAAGTCGATTAGTCTGAATCCGTTATCGGAGGTGGTGTTGTGCAGGCTACATTTTCCGATTGTTCCACCAAAGATACCTTCTCTTCCTAGCTTTGCATTAAAATCACCGAGGAGAATTTTAATGTCATAGCTAGGGCATTGCTCGTAGGTCTTGTTGAGGAGCTCGTAGAAGGCATCCTTGGTGTCGTCATCTTTCTCCTCTGTGGGGGCATGCGCGCATATGAGGCTTATGTTGGCGAATTTAGCCTTGATGCGGATTGCTACGAGGCGCTCGCTCACATGCCGGAAGCTGAGGACATCTCGTCTTAGTCTGCCTCCGACAACAAATCCGCATCCAAATAAGCGCTGCTTTTGCCATCGAAAGCAATTGCCGTAGTAGATGTCGCAGTTTTTCATCTTCTTTTTGTCCGGCCCATTCCATCGCATTTCTTGGATGGCGGTTATGTCTGCTTTGCATCAGTTTAGGGCCTCCGCTAGTTGCTCGGCTGCACGTGGTCTATTAAGGGATCTAACATTCCACGTGCATATCCGAAGCTCATTGTCCTTAAATCGTTTGCGTGGGTTGTCAACAGTAGATCCGTCCATATCCGAGGCTTGTTGATGCTTCGTAACTTCTGGCCGGGCAGTTACCCCGGCGGCACAACCACCCAACCTGGAGGACCAGTTCCACTTTGAGTGCCCCTAGGACGAGGGGTCGGTTACACCGAAGCCAGTAACCCGTTCCGGGATGTGAGCGCTGCCGTTGGCTGACTAAGTCCTGAAATTCCTTTCCGGCCTGAGCTCCAAATATGTCGGAGTAGCCCGGATAAGGTCTTGTTTTGTTTTTCCGACACTAATCCTGGTTAATGGCGCAGGAAACTCGCCATTTGCCCCCTTCACTTCGCAACCTCTAGTGAGATTCCCAGATGGCGCCACGGGGAGGCGTGAAGTATGACTTATTAGCAGAGCTGCAAGATGTTCGGCTGCAGAGGCTCATTCTCGTCATTTAAGGAACCAGCACCTGTCGGAAGATGCTACTTCTGCTAGGCCTTATACTAATCGTTGCCATCCCAGAAGTAAATGAAAAAAAATTATGTGATGGTGATACAAAGTCATTTATACTCCAAGGTTGTATTAGGTGTTATTTATTTTATTATATCTTTTAATTGTTGTTGTGAATTTTTTGGTTGTTGTGTATGGTTCTATCCCAGCTGATGATCTTTGTGTCTTTCCAGGCACAGTAGAGATGTCAACGAACGGATGTAACAATTTCGGGCAGTTTAAAATAGCGAATTCGACTACAACGAATAGTGTCCAATGCATAAATTCGTTGCGTCCAAAATAAAGCCAACAATGGAAATCTTGTATAATAGTTGTCAAAAAAGATAGATTGACGAAACGTAGAACCGTGCGACCTAATCAGAACAAAACCTTTGATGATGCACCCAAATTTAGCTTGTTTACGAGATGACAATCCTCGTTTCCAGAATAAATCTCAAAGCTATAGCAATTGAAATTGAACAATTGCACAAATTTGCTCAGGAATGCAAATACGATGTTTTTCTAGAAACTTAGTTTAATTGCGGTTCAATGCATCAATCAGCAGCCGCAATTTGTATAGGCGATAATAGTTAGGATCATTATTCAGGATCGATCCAAATACCATTACATTATTGTGCATTATTTTGCGTGATTGTCGAGCAGCGGATGTTCATTGTTCTTCTGACGCTTGGTGCTCAGTAAATAACTCATTTAGGACGGGGCTGCGTTGCACCTCCTTATTATTGCTGAGGTGCGAAAATTGTCGGAATTTTAGTGACGATTACGAATAATCAACCCAGTTCATGCGCACCGTCGGATATTTCAAAACTGGCGTACTAGTCCCTACACGAAATCTTAAATACTTCGGTTTTTGCCAAGTAGTGCCGCATGTTTTTGAAGACTTTTTCTACCGGTTTGTCGGAACTGTGTTTAAGCTAGTAGGTTTACTACCCTTCGAATAAAGTTAGTAACTCTACCAGCAGGAGAATCGCTTAGTTCAGTGATGTCCAGTTGTTCCCTGAAGAAAGTATTCCGTCTGATTCCGTTGAGGGCAGTCACATACAATGTGTTGAGCTGTTTCGTCTTCTGCACGACAAAGTCGGCACTCCGGAGAGTCGATTACTCCAATTTTGTTGAGGAGATATCTTAAGCCGTGATGTCCCTACATTGTAGGGTAGATTTTTGATATACTCGTAGTATCGACTTAGATTTAGACATCTTTTGGCATTTTGTTGAAAGACAGGATGGCTCGTTTGGCATGTCTTCGACCTGAAGTATCCTAGATTGACTACTGTGCAGCAAAATGGTTCCAGTTTATTGAAGGGAGTCTCGGAACCCCTTTTGGCCAGTTCGTGAGCTTTTCATTTCCATCAATTCCCTTATGCCCAGGAACCCACCATACTTTAGATAAATTTCTTGAGCAAAGTTTTGGAGAGTTTTTAAGCAGTATATGACTAATTTGAGGTCAAGAATATGGGAGCTGAGGGCATTCAGAGCTACTCGACTATCCGTGAATATGTGAATGTTTGCGCCGTTGATACTGGAGTTGTAGGTGGCATGTTTTACTAAAAAAAAATATTGATTGTGGCCTCCGATGTGTGCATCACTTTTTATGGTGTAATATTATTTGGTAAGAACAGCTCTGCTGAAAGGGATGAGTGAGTTTCTGAGCTCTACGAGCAGGAAGGAAGGGAAGAACGTAAGCTCCTCAGAGGAAACAAGAAAGAGCGAGAAAAGCACCCAATCGAGGACTTATAGGGGTGCAGTCAGAAGACTGAAGTTCGAAAGTCTTACCAAAAAATAAAACGAACATGCTAAAGCTGCTAAAGTTCGAACACGAATCTGAAAGGATGGAGAAAATAACTTTACAGATTTATAGAAGAATCAAAGTTTTGAGTGAAAATCTGAAAAGATTATTTCAGCAGACTATTGTATGGTGACAATGAACAACATCTCAGGGTCAAATGGAACGAACGATTCAATCTGGATGAAGACTGAGGACATTTTGGTGCACCCAACCAAAATGAAGTCGGGACAACATTATTCTAGCTTAAGTCCATCAATGCTGCTGGACCCGGCAGCTTACTTTTTGAGCTGTTTAAAACTGCAGGTTATTATTAGATACAGAGCATACAACAACTCATTTTTGAAATCTTGGTGGACAAAACGAACCTCAGCATTGTTTATATGATTCTAAAGAAAGGAGATCCCCTGAACTTCGGCAACAACCATTGTTACTTCGAGAAAAATAAACGAGACACACGGAACTAAGTCTGATGAATATGGTCGACCGATGGTATAATTTAAGTTTTAGCCTTAAATTTTGTCACCATTTTCGGTTAATATGATTGTGCATTACTCGTCCTGTAAAATTTATGAATTGTTCTTTCAGAAATCTGGCCATTTCTGACGGATTTTCTCTAGCAAATTGTTTAATAAGGCGAAATAGTATTCTTTATTGACCGTTTGTCTTTCTGAAACGAATTCGAAGTGCACCCAACCCCAATTATCAAAGAATTTTCGGTTTCTGTCCGTCTTTTGTCCTCCTTTCTGGTTACTGTTGACTGGATTGCATGTCAAACTCGTAGACCCATGTCTCGTTAGCAGTTATGATGCGTTTTATGAATCTCGAATAAGAATTACCACTATCCAGTATATCTAAAGAGATCTGCTCAAGGTATATGGCGTGCAGCAACGCGTCTTATATCTACCAAAATAGTACAAGCTTACTGGGCATAAGTGACACTGCAAAAAGCTAAGAATAAGACTTTTGTGTACTAATATTTTGTTCAAGTAAAATTACGTACCTAAATGCATGCTTTTTGAAAATCGGCCACTACTCACTTAGCCCAATGCATTGGTCAACAATCAACATATTAGATTCTACTCCGGAACCTGTAAATTGACAGCTGATTTAGAACAATTTTGAAAAAGACTATCATCTTACAAAGGTTCATAATAACAACTAAGCCTGAGTTCTTCACCTAATAAAAGAATTAACTAAAAAGAGTTAAACAAAGTTTTAATTGCATTTTTGTCATAGACGGGCCATAGTGTTCTATCGATTCAGTTTACGTATTCTGTTCAGATATCCTTAAAAGAATTCTGGTTTTTTTTGAAGGAATGGAGCAGTCAGACGAGGAACTAGTTCATTGCTTATTTTGTATGTTGCCTTAAATAGAATTTCGTAGTCTTTTGAAGAAAGACGAGTAAGCGTTTCAGTAATAAAGTTCCAGCATGCACCGTAAACGTCGAGTACTTGCTGCTTGATGCGACAGTAAGCAGAATATTTACAGAGGTAGTGCTCTGCGGTATCGTCATAACTTTTACAGAAAGAGTCGAAGGATGTTGTACTACTTATGCCTAGCACATTTAAGTGCTTAACAAAAGTTTAGTGCTCCGTCGAAAAGCTTTCCATTGGTCTGCCGGAAACGTAGTGTTGTTTTTATGGGACTTTATTTCTTGTGGTCCTTTTGCGGCATTGGCATACCCAAATACATTCCTTTCCTGACTCAGACTCTGGCCGAAAGCTATCTTAAGAAGAGGGAAACTCGATTCATAGGTCAGTAGACGGTGCAAGGTCACCAAAGCTCCAATGCGTATTGTACCTTTCTTTTTAAACGGAAGATGGCGTTGATAGTGTAGCCCATGATATGAATATCAAGGGCAAGGTAATGACATATTTCGAGTAGATCTTGGGTCCTAGAAAGTTAATTTTTTCCCCTTGGTCACCTTCTGAATCACTTTGTGATAGTGAATTCCTTATCAAAACTAATGACTGTAGATAAATAAACACTTTTTACTTCTTTCAAATTTGCCCTACATCTGGCTAGGATGTGTGCATGCTCATATGACACTATTGTCTATGACGCCGTTTATCTTACTTAAAGTGTATAGTATATAGTATTAAGCCGCCGATTACTGCAGTATAGATCTATTGGTCTCTAGCGCTGCTGTAGGAATTGTGATTCTAAGTTCCCGATGCAGACTTTTTTTGTGAACTTTGTGAAGTTTTAGAAACGACAAAATTGTATTACGTTGAAGAAATGCGTTTTGATATCAGATGCATTGGTGGCATCGTTTTTACTACTTTTGTGAAGTAGTGAGCATTCTTTTTTGTGATTCTATGCAGACTGATGAGTTTGACAGAAGCCCCAAATATGACAATATAGCTCAACTCTGTATATAACTTCATAAGCAGCTTTAAAATCAATAAACAGGTTAATGCTTAGATTTTAATCATTAGACGTTCTCGTACCTTTATTCGACCATATTTCAAAGATGAGTTAATGTATGCTATTCACCAAATCAATCCCCTCTGCTTTATGTATGTAACTCGCCAGATAGTCCGTCTGGTCCTCATTCATCTTTTGCTTAAATATCGCTATCGCGACCTCTTCTTGGTCGGGCTGACAGAATTGTTGTCGATTTTCCTCTGCCTGGCAGTGGAATGTTTGGCATCTGTGACTTTAAACTTTTTCTTCTTTCTTTCTTTAAGTGGCGCTTCAGTCCGGGGTGGACCTGGGCCTTAGTAAGCAAGCTTCTCCAGCCAAGTTGGCTGAGGTCCTCTTCCACTTGCTTGCGTCACCTGAGTCTTTGCCTTCCTCTACTGCGCTGTCCCTCGGGAGCGGATTCGAAGACTTTTTGGACCAGAGCATTGGTGTCCATACGCTCTACATGAGCCAGCCATCTCAGTCTTTGGATCTTCACTCTTCTGGTTAGGTCGATTTTGCTGTACAGTCCGTTGTTGTATCTCCTGGTTGTATCTCCTCCTCCATTCACCGTCAATGCAGACGGGATCGAAAATCGCCCGAAGAATTGACTTTAAACTGTCCGCAGAAATAATGTTCCTAGATTTTTAGCACTGACTATGCCCCAATTTTACCCATTCTAATCTGGGCGTGCTGCTCTTCTATATTTGTGTCGTTGGCGAGTTATTTTTTTATTGGTGGAGCTTTCGAGTATCATTTCTGCATTTGGTCGTCGGGAGTTTCCGTAAGCCAGGAGTTTCTTTGTGCTGATCGGGGACATCACATCAAATGTGTTCTCTTTAGTGGAAGTTAACGATCTTGGCACTGACTTTTTACGTTTGATGCTTGTAAAAGGTTTTTTGAAGGTTTTTTTCAGAGATTCGGTCAGAGCAGCCTTTTGCGACTGTAGTCATTCGATTTCAAATATTTTTATAGAACTTCTTTGGGCTTCTATCGTCCGCGATATTTAGATTCCGACCTGGCTTACAACGAAGTGAAAGCCCTTTGAGGCTTCCGAACATCGAGAATACTCGTATTAGAGCTGTCTTACGTTCATCAGAATCTGGTTGACGATTTTTGATCATATGTGGATGTTGAGTTGTAAGAAACGTGTGCACACATAAATACAATATCTTTTAATTTGGCATTTAAGTCACCAAAAACGTCTTAATGTCGTGTCGTGTAGGGTATTGCCCATGTGCCTGTCAGCTTGCCAAAGTAAACTTTTGCAAAGTCGTCCTGAATGTACGAGAAGCTCAGGACTTATTACCTAAGTCTTCCTCTGATGAAAAATGTTGATCCCACCACGCTGTGTTTCTGCTATAAGCACATATAGCAATCACCATAGCAGGCACCACAAAAGTGAAGTGGGCCTATCCTATCGTGCTTCTTAGGTGGTAGTGATATTAGTAGTAGGTATTTAGAATGTTTTTAAATGTCTACAAAGTGAAGAGTTGTCATAGAGGCATAGAGTTGTTGGGAATTCATTCAAAACGTCCGTACTCTGCTTTGCCTGCATCGTAGAACTAGCCTCAGTACACTAGTTTTCGAAAGCAATTAATTGGAAAAGCTAAATTGAATTTTCAGACAATCCCTCAACGGCTTTCGACATACGTCCCTGGATTCCAAGCACGCGAAAAGTCGAGAATCCGTGTTTTTTGTTGCCCTATATCTAGAAAGCATAGTTAGAAGGCAATATGCACTGCATCCCTCTCTCAACGTTTTATGCTGTGTACACAGTGAAGTTGTTAGAGCCTAAATGTTTACTGCTGGACTATGTGGAGCTATCTGACTTTTCCTAGTGTTGAAGTGGTGTAGCTAGGATTGTCTCAGAGATAAGTGATTATTCTGATCAGAGCCCTGTCAATCGGTTGACCACCATTTCTGCCAGGTCGAAAAAATGGGTAATATTTATAGAAAATGTTTTTTTAAAGCCAATTTGAACTTCCGATGAAGCGAAGCAGGTCGGCAATGTTAGTTTCTGCAAGAGATTGCCGAAGTTATCTACAAAGTAAGCGCACAGAAAAGCTTTCATAGCGAGAGAGAGGGACAGGCAAGTGCATAGGAAAAGAAGAGTAATTTGCTCTTTAACCTTATCCTTACAGCTTCTGCTCAAGTCATTTGTGTGCCGAGCCTTTGTGTCTTCCGATTAGATGGTGTTCAGTAATGACACCCATGAGCGTACTAATGTGCGAGTTGTTAAGCATGATAAGGCTACGGAAACTTTTGTGATCTAACTTCGGCCGCATCTGTATGGCGTGGAACCCCGCAGACGTGAATATTTTACCGCTCAGTCATTTCGTTAAGAGATACAAGTGATTAAGAGAACTTTATAGATAGCTATGACATAACCTCTGCCTGATAGACAGTGTAGTCGTTTTGGAGGCGGAAGGAGAGATCAAGATTAAGTTTTTATTTTTTTTTAGTTTCTAAGCCATCCGTATACATCTGGATGGGCTCTTTATCAGGTAATGAGCCGTCCACCCAGTCGACGCACGGTTCGAAATAGCAGCTTTGAAGCATTTCGAAGAAGTATTTGGTAGTGGTGTTGTCGATATCCGCTGGATTTTGTATTGGGTTATCTAAGATTGTGGAGTGTCCGTGTGGATAAGGGATCACTTTATAGCTGCGTTGACCTCTGGTTGTTTTCCGAAGATGTCTAGGGGGGTGAGATAGCCAATGGTTTCTCCTCCAGTGCGACGGAGGAAGTTGTCCTATATTGCATTGTACCGTGCATTGTATTGACTAGCCAATTGCGAAACAAAGCACTTCGACCTAAAACATCTTTTGTGCTGAATCTTGCAATTTAGGAGGGTCTAATTAGGGAATCTGTTTTCCCTTGAAAAAAGGTACTTCGGCTTTGTGTGGATTGATGAATAGGCTTCACTGACTAGTCCAATTTTAGAGCTTGAAAAAACATTGTTCACTAGCTCACTTAGGGTGTTGTCGAATTTTCCGAAAAAAAGCTATTGCAAAGTCTTCCACATAAGCAATCACAGTGCAACAATCATTGAGAAGGGAGACATCCTGAGATTGTGATTGTGATTGCCTCCGATTCGAGGTCGCTGAACGCTCCTTCAATGTCAAGAAAGGTTACCAGGCAATATTATTTTCCTTGCACACAAGATTTTCAATGAAGCACACTAATGAGTGTAATGCCGGCTCAGTATGCATGTTGAGAAGCTGACGGAAGATTTACATCAATGCTGCAGCAAAGGTGAATATCAATTAGTTTTTTGAAGATGACAAGCTCATAGGTATGAGATCCCATGGGCATATGTGCGAGCTTCCACAGGGTTTTGCTTGGAAACGACCTTGAATCCGACCCAAGTCTTGGGAATGTAGGAGAGTTTCCTATACCTCAGAGATGGTTTACAACCATAGGAGAGTAAAATTGTATTTTTTTTTGTATTTCGGGATAAAGACATGCAGTTTGGCTGCGTTGAAGGATTTGAAATTGCATATGGCCCAGATGAGCTTAGATGTAATTCTGATCCAATTGGGATTTTAAGAGACTGTGTTGACGTCCATAGTAGGACTTGGGTTTTTTATTAGTACAAACCACTAAGTACCACCACAAACCGCTGAGAAGAAACTCGAGCGATTGTTCACCAGACATGGTTTTAAAGCCATTTTAGGTAGCTTGGAAAATTAAGGCATTGTAGAGAATTTTTATTAGCCTAGATGCCTACGTACACGCTTCTCTTTTTGTTGCAGAATAGCATTCGTTTGAATTTTCTAAATACATTCTTAAAGGAACTTATGAATTCGCTATCTAAATGCCAATCAGGAGCATTTCTAACGCCTGCAATCAGCCCGAAGCACTATGGTGTCGCTCCACCGGTGTCGGGTAACTTCTTACTTCATGGCAATCAATTTTCATCGCGACTGATACATACCAAAAATTGTTTTCATGTCGTTTTTCGTGTTTTGTTTACACCATACCTGAATGCTTAACTGGTCAGGTCAAGATGAAGAGCTTTATGGCTTATTCGACTACTTCTTCGTCAATGTATTAACATCGTTAAATTGTCGTTTTTGAATTTAATATATTAACTAGCACACTAAAAGTAAAAGCTTATCAGTTATTTCCTTTAATCACTTAGATCATTAAAAAAAAAATCCGGCTACAAAGAATTTGGTAGAGAAAGTTACACGTAATTACCTGCCTGTTTGAGTATCCTTATCATCCGTGTCGTTAGCTTGATTGCGCAAGATACCATAAACCCCATGCAATGACCTTACCATGTAACTACAACAAAAATTAATGATACAATTCGAAAAAAAAAAACAAAACTAAAAGAAATAATGTTTTCATTTAATTACTCTTCGGTTACCTCGTTGGCAGCAGCTGCACTAGCTATGTTGTTTTTGTATCTTTAACATAATTCAACATGTTAATTTGTTGATTTGAGAAGGCTTATTAATTAAAATCCAAATTCGAGTGTAAGTGAAAGTTGTTAGCCGGCAACTTTGTGAATACGAGCAATTAAAAGCATATTCGTACGAATATGTTATGCAATTTGTTTTAAACAGAACTTCGTGAAATATTTTTTTATTATCGTTATCATTATGTATGCATGTATGCGCGGTTTTGACTATGTAATCCATAAACACACTCTTCTTAAAGGAGAAATCTTTAAAGATGTTTAGCGGTTTTAACATACGAGTATTATGCCAAAAAGGAATGACGCGGATCCTGCACAATTGCAGTATAATAATCAGCTATTACATATACGAAATTTGTGAATAATAAATAGTGTAGGAGTTAAACCAGAGCCTTGAGGCACCCTTACATTTGAACAGTACACTTCTTTTAAGTACATACTAGGTGGGGTGAAAAGTAACTTCCTTGGGAATGAAACAAAATTTTTTTTAAAATCTTTTTTTCAATTTATTCAATATAGTCCTCTTTTAGCTTGACACACTTATTCCATCGATTTTCCAACTTCTTGATCCCGTCCGAAAAGTAATTTTCCGGAAGGTCTGCAAAATACTCCTCCGTGGCGTCGATGATTTTCCCGCGTGAGCTGAATTTTTTATTGATGAGCCATCTTTTGAGGTTTCGGAAGAGATAATAGTCCGAGGGAGCCAAATCGGGCGAATACGGTGGATGCGACAGCAATTAGAGCCGTAAGTCAACGATTTTAGCCGTAGTCGCGATGCTCTTATGCGCCGGCGCATTGTCTTGCAAAAACAAAATATTTTTTCATGTGAGGCCGTTTTGCATCGATTTCGGCCTTCAATCGCTCCAATAATGCACAGTAATACTCGCTGTTAATGGTTTTTCCTTTTTTGAGGTAGTCCACGAAGTATATGCCATGACAATTCCAGAAAACCGACGCCATAACCTTTCCGACCCATTGAGCCTCCCTCGGCCGCTTCGGAGCACTCGTGCCGGCCTCAGTCCCTTGCCGGGCACTCATTCTCTTCTTTGGTGTGTAATAGTGGATCCAGGTTTCATCAACAGTTACCAATTGACGCCAAAAGTCCGCCCGATTACGCATCAGCAAGTCCAAACACTCTTTCGAAGAGCTCTCGCGTTCTTGTTTTTGGTCAGGAGTGAGCATGCGCGGCACCCAGCGGCAGGATAACTTTTTCATATGAAGAATATTGCCCAAAATATGGCGTGTGCGCTCAGTACTAATCTTTGTGGTATCTGCTAGCTTGCGCACTTTCACTTTCCGGTCAGCCAACACCATTTCATGTATTTTTTTGACATTGTCCTCTGTAACCGCATCGGAGGGCCGGCCGCTGCGGACTTGATCGGTAGTGGAGTTGCGGCCACCACGAAACTCTCGAAACCAATATTTGACGGTGTAATCTGACGAAGCACTAGCCCCATAATATTTATCCAACTTTTCTTTTGTTTCCTTCGCCGTTTTGCCTCTCAAAAAATAATGTTTTATGAGAGAACGAAAATCGTTTTTGTCCATACTCAACATGATGCCAAACACGTCAACACCAATCAGCTGTCAAAACAAAACTAAAGACAGTATCGCACTGAAATTTGGCATGTCTGCCTAAATATGACTGGACTTCAAGGCACCATAACCTTTTTTGCAGTAGCAGTGCATTCTGGCGGTCAAGGAGGATACTTTTCAACCCTCCTAGTATGTACGAGTATGTTTATTATTTTGTTGTTCCTCGCATTTTTTGAAAACTTTTTTTTATATTAAAAATTTCAGTCAACCTTTACGGAACAGCCTAGCACCTGAATAAATCCATATTGATGTGAGTTTAAATTGGAGGAGCTATCGAAACAACTAACTGTCGTATTCGGACAAAAAAAGATTTTTGGAATGTAAAGACCTTTTTAAAAAGTCAGATTTCTCTGACTTCAGTTCATGTGTTGTAAATTAGGTATCTTGGCACTTTGCAATATATTGTGCATCAATTCTGGTGGGGTCCTATTACTATTACATTAGAAAGGCATTTGTTGGGGTTCACTTGGACCAGCTAGCTACTCCTAGATCCAAAAATATATCTTGATATAATTGTCAAGGTCGGTAGTGTCAGAGATTGTGATTGCGAATGCATTCTGGTGCATCCGAATATTAGCAAGGCATTCGAGAAAGTGGTTAATAGAGCGCTGTTAAGGTGGGTTGAGTTGAGGGAAAGAATATAATTCCGGAAAATCAGTTTGGTTCTAGGGCGAAGCATGACACTATTCATGCTGCATCAAAGCTGATCTACGACATACAATGGAATTAATGTAAGAACCAGTTTATGGGTGCCTTCTTGGTTGACTTTGGGAAAGCTTTCGACACCGTTTGGCTAGCGGGGCTTTTCTATAAGTCGACTAGGAGGGGTATGCCGAAACCACTGCTATATATGATTTATAACATGCTTATGGGAAAGAAGTTCGTTGTCAAATGTGGCAACGTCACTTCGAGTAAAGACTTTGATATTAAAAACGGCTTACAACAGGGGGCGGTGATTTCTCCGATACTGTTTAACATTTACACAATTGATCTAGTAGGTTCCCTCAGTCACTCTATAGCGTACGCATACGATTTACTGGCGTACAGATCAGGTCCAAAAATCGAAGTCATCAATGCTCTTCTGAAACGTAATTTCGATCATATTAAGGCATATTGCTACAATTGGAAATTGAAAATCGATTTTCAAAAGTCCGAAACAATCTTGTTTAGGATTCCATTGAGATGGGCTTCTAGGGATACCAGACATAACTGGCGAAATTTGGCCATCATTGGACAACACGTGATGCCATTAGCGGTGAAAAGCGTAGTTCTGTATTTTGACAAACATATAGATGTTGTCTCGCTGGGGCCAAGAAGGCCTTAGCCCTGACAAGAAGGCTGTTTCATAGCAGTCAACTTGAAGGTCATATGCTATGTAGCCCTAATCAGGCCAGTCATCGCGTATGGTTGCCCTGTGTGGTTTAATGTAGCGCTGTCTCAGATGGAAAAGATTCGGGTGTTTGAAAGGCAGTGTCTTAGGACCTGTCTGGGTTTGTATAGAACACCAGAATCAGAGTACAAGAAATACTATCCCAACAAAGCCGATTACGATGGGGCTCATCTGAATAGGATTGACAACTTCCAGATTAAGGTGATTCGAAGGCACGTTTCAAGGGCAATGAGAACCGACAACAGCCTGATCTTTGGGGCTTATTACCCCAATGAAATGTACCACAAGAGCCGATCGCAACCGCCGGAGGCTTTTCTTCATATAGGTGCTAAAGGTTAAGTGCAAAGTAGGGATAATATACCACCGCCACCGTAGTGCGAAGGACAAGCGGATTATCTACGAAAAACAGTTGGCCGAATTCTGGTGGCTTTAGGGTGCAGGGAGGGTAGTCATGCTTTCCTAGGTCGGTACGTTACTGAGGTAACACACTTCTTCTAGTTTTAAGTTAAGGTAAGGATAGTTAGGGGGATCTCGTGGAAAGGCCGGGCTCGTTAACATAGGGCGGCTCTTCTAAGAAGTAATTGATGCTTCATGGCATCAGTTAAGTCTGGGCGATGCTTGTGCACGATGTGGAGGATTTCCAGGCGAAATCAGAATATGATGTTGTGGTGCTAAGCTCTCCCACTAAGACAATATTCGATAAGAGTGTTGTATTCAGGCAGTCAAGCAGCTGACTGATTATATCTAGGACCTTAATTTATAAAAATGGTACACAAAGTGGCAAGACTGAAAAGCAAGATTCTGGGATTATGAGTAAGAGCATTGGTTTCCGAATATTAATAATCGACACGATGAATGGAACAAATTATCATAGTTAGGAGTACTCTTAGTGGCCATTTAGCTTTGTATGAGCAATAGGCCTATAAATAGGCCTAGCAAATCATCCTGATACAACCTTTAAAATAAATCAAAAGCTATAACTGCGATTTAGCTATAGTTAACATTAACTAAACTCCATAGAGGGCGGCGAAATCTAGGTAATAGTATTTCTCAACTAGTTTTCATTTTCATCTTTCTGGACATTTAAGCATTTGTATAACAGTTCTGTTGCTTCGACTTTACGATTTTTTCACCGCCGATGCCAGAGACTCCACTCGAGCTTAGTTGCTGTTTGGTGCTTTTGTATCACCTTTGGTAGAATAATATTTTTCTTGGAATTATATTCGTTGTAGGATATAGTCACTTCCAGCAGATTTAAAAGTCTCGACTGGTAAGCCGTCAGATCCGGGTTTGTTAGATTTCAGCTTAGATACATATTGCTATCATTACTTCCTTTTGATCAGGTGAATGAAAGTTCTGGCTATCGTCGCCAGGTCGTAGTCTTCATTCTGCAGTTTGTAGAAGAAACTTTTCTATATTGTCGTCACTGAGCGAGACTGCTAAAAAGTTAGATTGCCTTTGTACCTGTTGGTAAAACGTCCGTACTTTTCTCATGGAATACAAACTCTCAATATCTTCGATCGTGTACTTCTAGTGCTCATTCTTATTTTTCTGGAGAAGCCGACGTTCTTCCTGTCTCTTTTTTCGTAGAGCTCACGAGCGGATCACGTCCTTCGTTGCTGTAAGCTTTTGGTTTAGCTGCATCTGCTTGCCAGGACTCTTTATGAAACCAGGAATTTGTCGGTTCTTATCGGCCAAAATACAGAACAGCAATTGTGGCGTGGCTAGTTGTCAGCGTTGACGCTGGTCTTCAGTACTTGATACTGTAGGCATAGAAGTTGTTTAGGGATTTTGGGATATGTGTAAGGGAAAGATTCTGGCGGCCTCTTGCATTTTAAGCTTTTCTCCATAATACGAGTATCTTTACACAGTAGTTCTTCTCCGTTGTGAAGTTTGGAAAATACGCATTGGTTTGATGACTGCAACCAGGTTCGGACGGAACCTTAAAGATACCCTCAACATTCAAATGACAAGAAAGTGCTATGGGGAGGCTTGACGTTAGAAATCTACAATCATAAGACAATGTCCAAGTCTTGTCAGTTTATATTCAAACTTAAGTCCAAAATAGCAACTGAAGCTGACCGTTTACATGCCGAGTTACTTGAAGTAATAAGAGACATCTAAGTGAGATTTATTCATTAACTAGCATATAGGTACATATAAATTGGGCGGATTATGGTAACATTATTTCCAATGATTTTCTGGAAGAAATGATGGTCATGCGAGAAGCAATAGCTCGCTTTCCATTTTAAATGTGTGATCTATGTATATTGCCATTGGTTTGCCAAGTAAGTCATGCAATGGTGGGAATTTTTGTATAAAGTTGCTGGCACACGCAAAACGTCTCCTGTTGGGTTGCAGGTCATGTATGGTATTTGACGTAATAAACTTGCCTTATAATTTCTATCCTTTAGAGAGAAAAGATTTGCAATAGTTTATATAGGTAACCCGCGTCCCAACTCAGACAGAAGTTAACGCTTTCGAAAACAAAACTTGCTACTGTCCGCCGAAGATCTGGTGACGTCTGAAAGGTAAATTTAAATTTATGCTTTTGGTGTGGGTCGAGTTTAAACATAAACACTCTTTTGTAGTCGTAACCTTTGAAACATGCCACCACCACATTAAATTTGACATCCTGACTGTAAGTAGGGAGATTAAAGCCAGCGACCTATTATAGCGATGACATGCTATAGGAGCTGGACATGATTTCTCTGAACGGTCGTATACCTCTTCTCATTTGCTTTGCCGACTGCCCTTAAATTTTTTTCCTGTCTTATCTTATCTTATTATCTGATATGAAAAATAGGTAGGATATAGGTCGATGATAAAGCTACTTCGCTGCATGCTTGATATGCATTGCATTGGAGGAACATAAGCTTAAAGTGCTATATAAGATGACAGGTTGCGAGCGAATCAATTTCTGTAAGACTCTAACTACTGTATATGAAATTGAAATCAGTTAAATTCAAGGCTGGTGTTTGGTTCTCGAGCATTCTTCTACACTTATTACAGAAACATTAGTACTACCTTCCAAGCCAAACCATAAAGACCGTCCACGGTCGTGAAGATTTTAAATATGAGAGAGTAAAGCTTGTAACAACAGCACTTAATTACTTAAAGAGCCATAATAGAATTTACTGAAACAAATGAAAGAAAATAACACTATAAGGGAGATCCTAATTTCAATATTTTTAACATCATGTTCCTTTTCAAATTGAGAACTCATAAAGGTTTCTCCAGTGTTCGCTCAACCTATTAAATACCTGAAATGGTGATCATTAAGTGCGCACGAATTGTATTTATTTACGTTGTACACTTGTTGTTATTCCGAAAATAAAAAATAAAATAATGGGAAATGTTGACACTGGGATTTTACAACTACCTTTAACCTGCACGTATTTAGGAGCCCAAGGTTCACAAGACACTCCTTAACACACAATATCGTGCATCAGACTTGTTAAACAAAAATGCAATATGAATTCATAATCATTACGTGATTGCCATTTTTTATTTAAAAACAAAGCTTTCTGTTATAGCGAGTATTAAGTATTGTAGTGTATCAATATTGAAGTGAAATTTCTGTTGATTTCATTGCGAAAGTTATGAAAGTGAAAAAACTTAAGTGACACACGTCGAGGACGTTTTAAAGCTACACCCAAAAGACAGCGGCTACATATGTGTATTTTAGTATGTGCACGTAACCCTAAATTGAACTTCTTGAACTCCTGTACGAAACCTTTGAGTAACTTCTGAGTTGTTTCTTATTACCTTCGAAAATGACATTGACAGATTTGTTATATTAAATTGGGTTATTTTACATCTGCCAGGAGGAGCTGTACAAAAAATGTCGTTTATTATGAAAAAAAAAGATTAGAAAAGATTGGATTACAAAAAGTTTCAGCAACTCAATAATAAGTAAGTAGAGCCGAAATCTATACTTTATTAATTGCCAATGTGTTCGGTGCACAAAGATTCAGATCAAAAACCTACATCTTTGACATCGAGAATTGAATCCAGATGTTCGTTTTCATGTTCTGTACATAATAATTATATTAACTTACATTTCCAAGCCAGACAAAAAATGCTTTAAGATTAGCTTCCTAGCGCCTGCACTGGCGTGAGCCTTGTCTGCAACTGTTCGAGCGATGTGGAAGATTAGCGTTACTGCTAATTTGTTTTGGATCAACTATTTTTTTTCTATAAAAATAGAGAAACCCTTTAAGGGGAACAACGCTGTTAATTGAGGTATAAGGCCTGGAGATCATATTGTCCGTCGAGGTGTTTGCTCTAGAAATGGGCATTCAAGTCAACTATAACTAACTAACTTCTCAATATACGGCAGGACTATTTTGTAGCAACAGGTCCACTAGTGATTTGATGGCATGTCTTACCAAAAAGCGGAACTATATAGAGTGTATATTAATCTTAAGAAAGAAAAATATTTGCACAGGCTCTTTTGTCGAAAATGCTTAAATTTAGGATTGACTCAAATGGATTAGATGTTCCCTCCGGAATGTTCAATTCAAATGATGGCCATCATTCTGTCTACTACACTCTTCTTAATTTTAATAAACGATAGAGTGTCTACTTCTTCTAATCCAATATATTCCTTTGCCGATGACAGTACTTTCTGCTTTTCATATTAGTTTCCGAACTCACATCCCTGATTTTCGGCTATGGAACTAAAGAGCAACTTTTTTTAAGCTCCTTAAATTTCGATATTACAAATATAAACAATTGGGGAACTTTCAACAAAGCGGAATTAAAGCTCCCAGCTGAAAAAATTTCAATTCTCGTGATGCTTGCCAATGACAACCTTCATTGGGATGATCTCTAAAAATACTGCGAAATGTCTATGTTTCCTAAAACTATATAAGCAATATTACACCCCCTCTGATCTGACCAAATCAAATATTCAAGCGGGAGTCCCATCGCTGTTCTTTACCATGAACTGTCTACAAATACAAGTGAGCATATACAAAAGAAAGTGCAGTAGCTGTTTGTTTATGCCCAGCCTGTTAAGCTTGAAGGATACTCCCCCTATCTATACGGTATCGAAGGCCTTCTCCAAGGCGGTCAGGCAAGCACCCTTACTGGTACGCTGATTCCTAGCATTGTTTTATTGGATATCAGAAACCAGTTTAGAAAAACGCTCCTATGGCCTTTACCTTCTATCTTTGGATCTTCGACCACCAAAAAGTTGTCATCATCGACAGCTTCTTCTGAATCTTTGCCAGCTGCCAACAGTAATTGTTCCCTGTTCGTGATTCGGGCATCCACATTAGACATGGACGGTCATTTTTATCTTTTCTCGATCTCTGCGTTTAGCTTTAAAATCTACGCCATTTGTCAAACAATCGCTCTCATATTTCAGCATTAGGGATCACAAAGTGTCTGGAGTTTTGAGATAAATAAAGTGGGTTAAGAAGGGATATACATGCTACATGCTTCGAACACCTGGAACCTACGCGGTACATTCTTACAATTTTATAATTGTACTGTCTCATTTTGTGCTTTTTGTTTAGCTCTGTTTCGCTAACTTAAAGCACGTGAGGGACTTTGTGTTTAGCGCAAAGGTCTTTGGTGCTCACTCCCCTATGTTCGTGCCTAATACAACTGGAGGTGCGATAGGTCTGGCAGCAACGCTAGGACCAGATTCGTGCAGGTGGATTGCTTTTGTATCCGAGATTGTAAATGGTCAATGGAACTTTTTTAGAAAACAAAAAAATAAACATTTAAAAAATTCAATTTTATCGGATAATTTTTATTATTTTCAAAGCGTCCAGAGGTGTGACGACACATGATCTACTTGGCCAATTCACCGGTTCAAGCTTGGTCACTGAATCGTTCTCTCAAGAGACATAGTCTCACGCGTTGTGTGGTAAATACCGCGTCTTTGGAATTAAATGCCGTGGAGACCACGGGTTTCAAATCCAGGCAGCAAATACTCGTAGTCCGTTATTGTGCCGCAAAAATGGGTGCCATTAAGAGTTACATTCAGTTTTGAAGAAATATGAACCGATGATTCCACCAATCAATAAACCACACCAATCCGTTGTTCTGCCTGGATGTAATGGAAGCTCTTGAACCACTTCTGGTTGTTCCGTACCCCGAATATAACTATTTTACTTATTGAAGCCAGAAATGGTCCTCCAAAATCTTTGTCGAAAACAGATGATCTTTTAAAGGTTTTTAGAGCCCAATGACTGAAATGTCGACGATTCGGAAGGTCGGGCGGCTTCAGTTCCTGTACGAACTGTATACTTGTATACTTTTAAACCAAAATCCTCACGTAAAATATGCCGAGTTGTTGCCGAACTCAAGTAGTATTGAAAGCGGCACCGAATTGATTTATCGCGGTCATCGGATACAATTTCCGGTACCGGCGCTCTATTTCCTTCACTAATTCCTAATTGTGAGTTCAGTAGGTCGATTATGTGGATCATAAGTTGCTCTAAGCGCATGAAACATAACCCTCGTAGAACGTTGATTTTCGTAATACAGTTAAATAATTTAAATCATCTCCAAAAATACCAAATCAGTGTGAGATGACGAATGTATGCATATGTCATTGTTTTTGTTCCGGAACAATCAGAACGAAAGTGAAGCCACTTGACAAATCCAAAATGTGTATGGAGAAGGTGTTCTCAGAAAGTTCACGTGTCTGCGTTGGTTCGCAAAGTTAAAATGATTTAGAGAACTCAGTGTTAGACATAAGACCATCCACTAATACTTAACAAATATGGGAAAAGCTACAAATTTTGGAAAATGGGAGTCACACCACCTATCGCAAAATAATCTTTCGCAAAGAAACTGCGTTTCTGTCGCGAAGAAATAATTCATTTTGAGCTGTTGCCTCGTAACTATCAACATAGAAATCAACAGTCAGCAGCCGTTGAGGTTAAAGTCAGTACTAGAGCATAAACGGCGAGGTCAATATACTCTTCATCAAGAGCAACACAATCATTACAGCGCCGCTCTAACATTTCAATACCATTCTTGTAGAACAATTTATCTTTGCCTCAAAATAGGCCTCAGTTTCACTAACTACAACCATCTGTGTGTTAGGTCCGGAACATTAAAAAGCAATTGAGCAATACTTACATATGCTACAACCAGATAAATGAATTGAATGCATTCATATTCACCAGATATGTTAGCATTGAAGGGGTTAACGAACTTTGTAAGAGACGTCACTAGAGTTAATCACAAGACAAATAAGGCAACACTCTTTGACCATATATTTGCCCCCCTCTCAATCTGTTTGATGTAATTTTCAAGTCGTCCACAGTTTATTTGATAGCTCCTTGGATGGAAGCTGTATTGTACTTTTAAATGTGAATTAAACATGTTAGCGAGTTTGCTAATCATTGATTCAATACGAAAGCGTACTTAATTAAACATAAGATTGTGGTCGCCTTTCCCTCCGATATCGGTTTTTCGCATGTTTAGGACCACTAGCTTGCAACTTGTAAATTGCTGGCTATTCGTAACGTTTTCTATCTGGTTCGAAGTTCTTTATCTGTTAGATGGGAGTTAGTTGGTTAGGAAAGTACCGACGTTCTTACAATTCAACACCTAAACGATTGATATTGCAGAAATCGATTAGCTACGCGTTGATGCCATCGAACACCTATCACTCTATCACGTGTTGAAGTGCAGTGTTCTGGCATCTGACCTATTACCTATCGTTACGATTGCAATATCACCGTTAAGGTTTGATTGTCGACGAACCCTAGTAGTTGCCTTTGTGTCCCTTCTCAGTCGGTCTGACGCATGCTTTCAGTTAATTTTCCAGATAAGTAGAGTAAAATAAAGCTGCATGCCCGTTGACGAAGAATACTAACTGGCATCCGACGAAAACATTTTCTTTCTAAAGGGTTAGCCGTCCGTTTTTTTCCCTTTGAATCATATGTCTTTTTGGCACTGACTTATGCGCTCAAAAAAATTATAAAAAATTTAAGAAATAGATCGATTTTCGCGTAAAGATCGTTGCAAAATATTGCAAAGATACTTCAAAAGTGAATACTGCTTTGCCGAAATATTTCAAAAGAAATTTCGGTCGAAATAATGCACCAACTGCAGGTGGTGTACGTAAGTTTGTGAAGAAAATTCGTGAGACTGGTTTGCTGATTGATAACCGAGGTCATTTTTCGAAGAATATTCCAGCTGTTGCCGAAAGTGTACCGTTAAACTCGAGAACTTTAATGCGCCAAAGGCCTCAGCAACTAATAATCAGTCGAACTAGTCCCAGCAGAATTTTGGATAAAGATTTCAGGTTATTCGCTTACAAGGTCCTATTGACTTAGAAATTGAAGCAAAATGATCACCCACTTCGTTATTGATTGCCTGTTTGGCCTTAAGAGCAGCACGTCTTATGATTACGGGATGCCCATACATCCATGGGAGCAAGGATACGCCTTGGCATCGATTTTTTGCTACTTAACAATATAATACCAATGCGGAAATGTGTTGAGGGCACAGATCTGCCCTTTGTTTGAGTCGAGGCCTCTTAATGATCTTAGGGTCTCAGTACCCAGCATTTATAGCCACTCCACAAGGGGGCCTACCTCAACAAGTTAGGCCCGGATCGAAGTCCGGGTCCGAAGTCCGAACTCCCACGGTACCGTGTTTTAAGGCCTTGTATAGACTACCGGTGTTCTTGCCACTCAACAAATCGTAGCAACCATCAGAGGGGAAAGCTTTGATAATGTTTATGATAAGTTCAGAATTGGGTTCAGATAATTGGGCGGGAGCCCGGGCTTAAGAGCAGCTCGAAGTTAACGAAAATTTTCCCTTAAAAATCGTCTTCTCACGAGGCGCATTCCCTTGGTACCAACGTAAATATGCACAATTGCCATTTTTAAGTCTAGAAAAGGCAGTGCATTCTGAATTCTGGTGTGTTTTTTTTGGAGTGGTAGCAATATTGGCTCATTTTTCTTCCAAGACGACAATAAAAAAAATATTTCAGTGAATCGAGAGCACAACATGATAACTAATTGTTTATAGTCAGAAATTGAGGATTTGGACTTGGTCGAGCTATGGTTCCAGCAAGTTGGGGTTACGTGCCACAATCGATTTAACGCACACTAACTTCAAATCAACTTGCCAAAATTAAAATCACTGAACCCATCACACCTGAATAGGAAAACATAGATTTACCTATCGCTACGTGCAAACAAGAATTAAAGCTGGATGCTAATAGAAGAACAAACCATAGATGGACGGTTGTATCGACATGTTAAGCTCCATGAGCTTAATTCTTCTAAATAGAAAATATCTTACAACCATTATAAGTGTCATCACTGGACACTGCCTCATAGGTAAACATGCAAGAAGGCTTGGCATGTTTACTAACGACTTTTGCAGAAGCTGCATTGACATTAAAAGTCTCCTACGCTTTATTAAGAGCTTCAAATGGTTTCTGGAGTAGGAGGATCACAGATCCACGTGTTGGTTTTTCAACAGCCACTTAAAAATAATCTAACCTAACTTCAAATCAGAATCGATTTTCCCTGTACAGAAGAATGGTTCCGGCCAGTATGTGGGCTACGAAAGACATGAAGATAAAGGATGCAAAGCTGGTTTCTTTCTGTAAGACGAAAACTTGCGTCTGCCTTTCAAGCGATGCTGTATGAAATTCTAACCCCAATGTGGTTATATTGTGAGGAGTCGGTGGAGTAAGAAGCATATGGCAGTCATAGCTAAGCTGGGTATAAAGTCGTGCAAAACTACCTAACGCTTTTCAAATTTGAGTTTGAGAATTCAAGGCTTAAGTAATCGCAGTCTTGCTAGAGTCCCAGGTCACAATAGGATTATAGAAAATTAAGTCGCCTATAAACTTGCTAGACAAAGCAAGGAGGAGACCCAAATCTACGTTAGGACTGCTTGCGATCTCAGAATAAACCAGTGCTTCCTGAAGGCTTGTGATAGTGCAATACGCTTGTGATAAGCACGTACATGTACTGGGCATACGTGAAAGAACATCATGCGAGTCTTACTATTAGAGCCATGATTACATCGGGAAGCATTTCCCGTGTGAGTGTCCTCACACCTTGTTGCAGATACTTGGCGCAGAAATGGTTGGTTTATTCATCTTTGTACTCAGAAATTTCAATCATTGTCTTAGCGATCTGTTTCGACGGAGAAAAATGTATTTACCAGGGAGCAGCCTTATCAAGAAAGAATAGGCTTAAACCCTACTATGCCATGAGCTCTGATGTTAATGGAGGAGAAAGGGGATATCCTAGGTTTTACCACGAACTTTACGAGCTACATATTGACGTCAATCTGTCCGAAAAGTGTTTATCAGTATCCTGAGAAAGCTTGGATATCTAAAGCGAATGGATGCTAGTGCTACGGTTAGAAAAGTTAAAGAAAATGTCATCTCCTCGTAGAAGGCCAACTTAGATTGGATAATTGAAGACAATTTCCCAAAGACGTAGATAGATGGAAAAGGTTAAAGGTTGAGGCCCAACAATATCGCCATTTAAGTAAAATAAATTACAATGTTTATTGATCTACCATCTTGAACAAAATGTGATTTAAAACAAACACGTACTTAACCCTTTTTTACTGCTTTATTTGTTTTTAATCGGTCCAGCTATATCCTCAATTATCTGTCTCACCTAATGTGGAAAAAAAACCCTCTTCGACACCTCAAAGCATGCGGTGTCATATGCCATAATGAAAACTTCAAATTGAATAACAAAACTAACTTTAGTATCTTTAAAATCAACTTCATCCACTGACCACTAGCAATTATCGAAATCTTACAAAATGCGGATACGCCGAGTCCCAAATAAACAGAGACTCCAAAGCCAACATCATAAGAAAGAAAGATTCAGGCTCTAATTGAATTAACCGCGAGCTGACCAAGCCCATTATGTCACAAACTACAGCTCACCATCAATGCATACAAATCTCGACACACTTTCCCAAAAAAATAAAAATAAATAATTACTCTAAGCAAAAACCTGAATCCTCCCCGGGTTAACAAAAAGCACAATGGCGTAGGTACGGATAGCCTAACAAGAAACGAAGAAGAAGAAGAAGCACCAAATAACAATGACAACAACGTTTCGAATCCACACCCCAAGGGGGGCTATTTTAAAAACAAACATCGAAACACTCAACACGACTATGAGAAGGGAGCGCCGCAATAGCTGCTTCATAAAGCGTCGCCGCAAACCCATGACGCTATGATTCATTTAATAGACGTCGTCGTTCAATGGACGACATTCAACGTCTAGATTTGCACGCAACGCATACACGTTACATAACTCATGAGCTAGCGTGACAAGCTTGGTGACATAAAACTCGAAACTTACGCTCTCAGTATGGGACTTTGGTTTATCGGCGGATTGGATTACCCCGAAGGCCGGAGGGCTTGAAATGTTGCATTGCACAAAACAAATGCTAAGACAGTGTACGCCGTACGGTACAATGGACTCCCTGACTGATGGCCGGAAAATTTGTTTCGTTACAAACAAAAAAGGAAAAACGAATCACATACCTCTTAATATGACGTCATATTAGAAAGTTGCAAGTAAGATGAATCCATTGGCGCTTGCCAATGCCCCGCGTGATATTTGCCGAGAGGGGAGGTCTTAAACAATTGATTTTGCAAAGACAGTAAAGCTGCGGTCAGCAGTTTCACTTTCTTTCTCTTAGTTCGGAATGAAACCAGTTTACGTTTCTGCTTTAAATTTGTTTATTGTTGGTGTTGCTGTTGTTATTTTATTTCCAATTTAATGTTTGTAATTGTAAGTTGGATGTTACAAGTCCATGGTTGGCGGAATTTGTTTTTTTTATGTGTACTGCGTTCCATGCACTCTGAAGTGATGTTATGATCAATTGAGTTATAGCAAGCCCAAGGGTGTTACGTTACCTAAGACATAGGCTGTAATCTGTCGTATATTTCCGCTATCTACTTTGTAACAAATACGAACGAAAACTTATGTAGCTGTTGTTAAAACTGCTAGGCGTTGTATTGTGCGAAGTTGGTCTTAGCAATATTTTACTTAGGATAGAGCTTCAACCTGGGCAGGATCTCACTTTCATATCGAATCATGCGCCTGCTATTTACGTCGAGGCCTTGATTGGGTTGAGCTTCAGGAACAGGGAAGACATCGAGAAGCCGGAATATTTTATTAGGGCTTATTCCTCCTTAACCCGAACAAATGTTCAGATTATTAGCAAAAACTCAAAAAGGAGTTCGACCGATTTTTAATTCTCAACTGGATTGGACATCTGGATTGTGTTGAGGTGAGCAAATGTGAAGTATACTTGGGGATATACAAAATATTATAGTATTCCAGAATAATAAGTCGAATAAATAGAAATGGGGACGCCATTAGCTTGAAAGCAACCAAAGATCTAAAACCAATCAAACTAGAAATCCAAAGTCTGCAGTTCGGTATTTTATCCAAAATATATTCGTAAAGAAGGCCAAAGTGATTCCAAGACTTGCTTAAGTAAGCTCTACAGTTTGAAGTGGACGCGGACCTCAACCAAAAAGCATGTTCAGCCAGCTCAAAATTAAGCTAGCTGGCCTTAGTTTCGCACGCTTTATTAGCTGTGGTCCCCTTCCACTTGCGTACTGCATCTGAGTCGTGATCGTTCTCTACTGCGCTGCCTTTCGAAGGCGGTTTCGAAAAATTTTCGAACCAGAGCATTGCTATCCCTGCACTCTACATGACCCTGCCTCCACAGTCCTTGGACCATCACTCTAGCTAATTTGATACCGCAGTAGAGCCCGTACAGTTCGTTCCTCTTCTCGCCGTCTATGCAAACGGGACCTCTCAAAGCAGCCTCTGCGTCATAGAATAAGACTGGGATTATAGAGGTCTTATATAGGGTCACTTTTGCTGTTCGAGAAAGGTCTTTACTAGTCAGTTGTCTTCTTAGCCGAAAGAAGAATCGATTGGCAAGAGTTATTCTTTGTTTGATCTCAACGATGTTGTCGTTGACTGAATTAATAGCAGAACGTAGGTAAACAAAGTCCTTAGCTACCTCAAAATTATATCTTAAACCGTCAAACTACTCGTCACTTCGATCTTAATACTCGCGATAGCGCCACTGAATTAACGCTGTTTCCTTGCGATTATGTCAATATCATCGGAGTATGCGAGTAATTGGACCAACTTTTGAAAGTATGGTACGAGTATGTGTCTCTTCTGTTTGCGCTATTCTTTCAAGTATGATGTTAAAGAAATCCTATGACAGCGCATGCGGCCTCGGTGAGATCTTTACCAGCCTTGAACTTGCGAACGAGTTTGGCAGGAATGTCAAAACTAGATATCATTCTGTATAATTCGTCGCTTTAGATTCTACCATACGCTACGCTAAAATCTTTGAAGAGGTGATGTGTTTTGATTTGAAGCTCGTGGGTTTTCTCCAAGATCTTCCGGGTTGTGAATATTTGGTCAATGGTGGACGTTCTTGGCCTGAAACCACGCTGATATGAACCAATCAGGTTGTTGACGAACGGCTTCAGGCGTTCACAAAATACGACAGATAAGATCTTGTGGTCGATGTTAAGAAGACTGATGCATTTGTAGTTGACACAGTGTACCTAGAGGGTTTATCGGGCATACTTTCGCCCAACCATATTTAACAGATAAGTTATGGAGCTAGATACATAGTCAAGCCCTTAGCAGCTTTGTTGGACTTAAGTAAAGATATTGCTAATTAAACCTCATCCAGGTCGGGTGGATGGTGCCTATGTTGTTTGTTTACATCGACCAGGTTGAAAGATTCATTCTTCATGAAAGTGTTATTTTGTTCGTCATCATGGAGAAAAGGATTTGGCGATCTCTTTTGATTGTAGTCGTCTGACGTCGTAATTCCTCATAGTATTAGCTTGCCTTTACAGTATTCGGAATATTTGCAACAGCACCTTGGCTATAACACGGTGTTGGCCTCTTAGAAAGTTCGGACATTCACAATGCTGAATGAGTACCTTGGGTCAATCATAACGGGGTCAATCTGATGGAGGGTTGTTTGATCAGGAGATCTCTAAACCTGGGACTATCGAGATGAGAGCACCGTGTGCTAGTTTCTCCCCGCCCCAAAGTCGGTCATATTAAATCCGTTATTGGAGGTTGTGTCGTGCTGGTAATACTTTCCGATATCCTTATCAAATAAGTTTTTTTCTTTCATAGCTAGGAAGCTGTTCGTAGGTCTTGTCCAAGACCTTGTGGAGCTATCTTAGGCAAAATTGTCATTTGCGTGCGCAAATATGAGGCTAATGTTGGCAAATTTAGCATTAATATGGATTGTTTCGAGACGCTCGTTCACATGCCGACAACTCAAGACTTCTTATCTACGCCAGTTTCTAACAACAAATCCGCGAGATGTTGATTTTAAAGGCGATAATAATCGCCATAGTAGGTGTGGTAGTTCTTCATTTTTTTTGTCCGACCCATCCCATTGCATATCTTACATGGCGACAATTTCTGTTTTGCAGCAGCAGTGCAGTGCAGGGCCTCCTTTAGTAGTTCGGCTGCAAGCAGTTTATTGAAAGACCTAACATTCCATTTGTAAGGTTACACAATAGTAAATTTGTTCGTATTCGAGGTTTGTTGTTGCTTCGTAGCTCGGCCAGTTCGATTATTGATACTTCTAGGACGAGGGATCGATTAGACCAAAGCTAGTGCCTTATTCGGGGATGTCAGCGCTATATGTACTTGGTCCCTTAAGGACTCATCCGTCACCATCCCTTTTCCGTGATTTGGAGCCTGACATCGTACTTTAATTTTGGGCGGACACATGCTTTTGAAAGCTGACCAAGCGCGATGAAGTATTCCTACAATTCGTGAGAACAATTTTTCATTTCGTAGCAGTTTTGGTGGCATTAAATATGTGTTCTGTTTAGCATAAGTTGTTGTTGAAACACCTTCTTCTTATCCTTTTATTAACCCTTTCCTCGTTATACGAACTTATGCGTAACGAGTTTCCCATTTTTACTGCATCGCTGCTGCTCCGCTTATGGGGTTGGCTAATGTCGCAGACCGCAGAACGCGTCTACATAATGCTCGGTCCTGGATCGCTTCAGTGGTTAACTCCAGACGTTGTTGCGCATTTGCCATCTTAGAAATCCAGGAATTCTTTTTCCGACCTCGTTTTCTTACAGTTGGAGTGACCGTAGTTGATAGTGCCTTTTTAACCGGATTTTCCGCAGATCTTCTTTGAACGTGGCAAAACCAGCTTATTCTATTCGCCTCAAGCTGTTCGGTTACCGAATTCTTTATATGTAGACTTCCTTTTATACGCGTAGATCTAATGCAATCGCGTTTAGTGACTCCACTAGACATCCTTAACATTTTCATTTCCGCTGCCGTCATTTTGTTTTTAAACGCTTCGTACATGGTCCAGCACTGTGAACCGTATATAAGAGCTGGTCTAACAACCGTGGTGTAGAGTTTCCCCTTTAATTTAAGTGGAAATTTTCGGTCGCAAAAGATTCCCGAATTTTCCCGCCATTTCATCCATCCCACACTCACTCTGTGGTTTACGTCGTCGTCACTTTTCGCTTCCATGTTAACGATTGATCCTAAGTACTTAAAGGTAGTGCTTTTCGGAAGAACTATTCCGTCTAACATTATATCCGGAACAGGTCGCAACGGATGCGCAAATGGGCACGTCAAATGCTCCGTCTTTGAACGACTTATTTTAATCCCGTTTCCCTCTAGCGCCTTTCTCCATGAATCTAAGGCGTTCTGTAAATCTTCGACGTTATCGCTAAGTATAACTGCGTCGTCAGCGAAGAGAATTGGCGTTACATTTGCTTCGCGCATGCAGTCTTTTAAAAGATAGTCGAATACTACGTTAAAGAGGAAAGGGCTAAGTATGCTTCCTTGATGCACTCCGACATTAACTGGAAATTCTCTCGTTAGTCCAGCAGAGCTTTTAACCGCAGTTTTCAAGTTTCCGTACATGTCTTGTATTATTCTAACATACGTTTCCGGTTCGTTTTGAGACCTCAGCGTGGCCCATATGAGATCCCTAGGCACTCGATCGAATGCTTTCTCGAGGTCGATAAATACCATGTGTAAATCCTTAGACGAATCTCGGTGCTTTTCCATTATTATTCGTAGGCTTTGGATAGCGTCCACTGTCGATCTTCCTTCAACAAATCCACACTGGCTATTATCGAGCTTTATTATTTGCCGAAGACGTTCGTTTAAGACTCTTTCGACGATTTTCATTGTGTGTGACATCAGCTTGATTGAACGGTAGTTGTTGCATTCTCGAGTGTCGCCTTTTCCTTTGTATAATGGAACCAAGAAGCTACTTCTCCATTGATTCGGCATAGTTTGTCCACATTTTAATTTATTTAAAAGTTTCGATAGCCAAACGCTGCCGATCCCCTCCATCTTCTGATGGAATGCTGTCTGGTCCCGCCGCTTTCCTCCGCTTCATTTTTCCGATTGCTATACTTATTTCTTCGATTGAAAAGTCCGAAACTTCCTCCTCGAATAGACCAGCTGTCGGCACGATATCACGTGGAAACTGTTTGTTAAGCAACTCCTTGCAGTATTCAAGCCACCGGTCACAAATTTCCTTTTCATTTGTTAATAGGCGACCGTCTGCGTTTTTGATGTATTTCGGCGAGGTTATTTCCATCGAATTTTTTCGCCTCTGTGCAGCGAGCTTAAAAATATTTGGCACTTTAGTATTGTACGACGTTTGAACTTCTTGGATAGCTTGTCTTCTATCCGCCGATCTTGAGGATATTTGTTCCAACTCCTGGTACAGGTTTTCCGCTGCTGCCGCTCGAGTTCGAGCCAGGACTTTCTTTGCGATCTTTTTAAGACGCTCGTATTCAAGAGCCAGTCGAGCTTTTTCGATATCGTCGCTCCGATCACATTTTGTCCACGCTTGGAATGCACTCTTCTTGTCGGCCACAGCTCGTTTGGCTTCGTCATTCCACCACCATGTTTCTTTGCCGACGTGATGGTATTTCGATATAATCCCCAGATGGGACTTTGCGAGTGTTATGCATTCCTCGTGCATGCTGTTCCACATTTCTTGCGGCCAAAGTGAGTCTGCTATACCATTTATATTTTGAAGTACTTCTTTAGCCAGTGCGATAAATCTTGCGCTTCGTTCCTTCGATAAATTATACCACCGAATTTTTGGCTTTCCAAACGATGCCCGTGTTTTCGGTGGTTCCGCTGTGAAAAATTCTGTAATGAGCAGACGGTGTTGGCTTACTAGCGATTCTCCAAGTATTACTTTACAGTCCTTAACACGGTTTCTCATCGACATTTTGCAGAGGTGATAATCTATTTGCGTTTCGTGGCCTCCGCTGCTATAGGTGATAAGATGTCGTTGATGTTTAATAAACATTGTATTTAAGACGGTTAAGCCGTAAGCCCTACACGCTGTCTTCGCCAGCTGAATTTCTGGTTCCAAAGCCTTTACCGCCGTGGCAGTCCTCATAATCAACATTTTTTTCTCCGACGTGGCCGTTTAAATCTTCGCTTACGAAGAGCATCTCATCGATAGGTATATTTCTAAGCAAATTACCGAACTCTGACCAAAATGTATCTTTTTCCGATTGGTCGCATCCATTTTGTGGAGCGTACGCGCTAACAATGTTCCACGTTTCATTGTGTATGACGAGTTTAACACTCATCAAGCGGTCGCTTATTTTCAAGATACCAACGATGTTTCTTAGAAGATCCGCTGCAACAACGATTCCAACACCGTTTCGTCCATTGACCGTTTCATGGTAGAACATCTTAAATGCCTTAGTTTTTAAATCTAGAAAACGCGCTTTATTTCCTGTATTACACCACTTCGTTTCCTGTACGCACAGGATTTGTAGAGTTCTGCGACGCATAATCGCTTCCAGTTCTAAACTTTTTGAGGTCATCGATCCGACGTTCCAACTTGCAAACCGAAGTTTAGGAAAATATTTTGGAAACTTCATTTTGCCCGCCCCCGGAATCCGTCGGGCTCTGACACAAGCACTTCTGCTTGCTCTGGTATCACCCGAGTGCGTTGCAACCGTGGTGCCAAGCGGGGTAGTGCTATTAATTGCGATCATTTCCATGAAGTTTAAAGTTTGAGTGGTTTGACACTTGTATGCTCATTTCGAATTGATTGACTGTTCTTTTACCCCACCGGTAGTCTCCAGACGTGGGAACCCACTGATTGCATACAAACTTGTGGGAATGTTTTAAGGTGTTAAAGTGTCACAGGCTCATTTTTGGTGTCATAGTTGCCTGTATATGATTGGTGTCCCATTTAGTCGCCTCTTACGATAAGCTGGGACGCACTGCGGCACTATTCTTTATCCGATGCCGCACGGATGTTGTTGAAACACCTATGGAGAAAAGAAAGTTTTCATCCATGAATAATGGCTGGGTGTTAAAATTTTGCTTCAACGTTAGCAGAAATTTTGTCTTGGAAACAAGAAATTCTAGTTCGCTGATTTCATAATCGTAACTCGTAGAAAAAATGGAGCCCTGTGGCCCAATAATGCATTAAACGGGAAAATGCATGGATTTTCAAAACAAGAGCCTAATGCTTTTGATACTGTATATCAAATATCCAGTTTTCACCAGATTTGGGTTCATTTTTAAGTGAGATATACCATCAAATTGATCTGTTGTTACGAAAACTAGACTGGTGGCCATTGAAAAGTATTCATAATGAGCTGAAAGTTTATCAGCGTTTCCATGACTTGGAAAGAGAAAATTTAACGTTAAGCCATTACTCGAAAAGAATCCTTAAGACAGAATAGTCTTATATGGTGGTTCTGCGTTGTGTGAGGACGAGATTTATTACCTGGTCGGTCAGTGAATTTAAGAAAATTAAGGCTCTTTTAACCTTTTAATACAACACGGTGAAGACATATAATCTGAAAGTCATACTTTGGACGCGAAATGGGTAACAAGCATGCTTGGCGTTTTCAAACATTCAGCAACGTTCCCTTACAATGTGCCACAAAGCACATAACGCAGTCCTTATGGAACCACATACTGCCCGAATCAATTTAAAAACAAACTCCAGCCCTATTTCAACATAGTGTATACTATTCCAAAAATGACACAGTGCGGCATCGGATAAAGAATAGTGCCGCAGTGCGTCCCAGCTTGTCGTAAGAGGCGACTAAATGGGACACCAATCATATACAGGCAACTATGACACCAAAAATGAGCCTGTGACACTTTAACACCTTAAAACTTTCCCACAAGTTTGTATGCAATCAGTGGGTTCCCACGTCTGGAGACTACCGGTGGGGTAAAAGAACAGTCAATCAATTTGAAATGAGCATACAAGTGTCAAACCACTCAAACTTTAAACTTCATGGAAATGATCGCAATTAATAGCACTACCCCGCTGGGCACCACGGTTGCAACGCACTCGGGTGATCCCAGAGCAAGCAGAAGTGCTTGTGTCAGAGCCCGACGGATTCCGGGGGCGGGCAAAATGAAGTTTCCAAAATATTTTCCTAAACTTCGGTTTGCAAGTTGGAACGTCGGATCGATGACCTCAAAAAGTTTAGAACTGGAAGCGATTATGCGTCGCAGAACTCTACAAATCCTGTGCGTACAGGAAACGAAGTGGTGTAATACAGGAAATAAAGCTCGTTTTCTAGATTTAAAAACTAAGGCATTTAAGATGTTCTACCATGGAACGGTCAATGGACGAAACGGTGTTGGTATCGTTGTTGCAGCGGATCTTCTAAGCAATATCGTTGGTATTTTGAAAATAAGCGACCGCTTAATGAGTGTAAAACTCGTCATACACAATGAAACGTGGAACATTGTTAGCGCGTACGCTCCACAAAATGGATGCGACCAATCGGAAAAAGATAGATTTTGGTCAGAGTTCGGTAATTTGCTTAGAAATATACCTATCGATGAGATGCTCTTCGTAGGCGGAGATTTAAATGGCCACGTCGGAGAAACAAATGTTGATTATGAGGACTGCCACGGCGGTAAAGGCTTTGGAACCAGAAATTCAGCTGGCGAAGACATCCTTGTAGCATGTAGGGCTTACGGCTTAACCATCTTAAATACAATGTTTATTAAACATCAACGACATCTTATCACCTATAGCAGCGGAGGCCACGAAACGCAAATAGATTATCACCTCTGCAAAATGTCGATGAGAAACCGTGTTAAGGATTGTAAAGTAATACTTGGAGAATCGCTAGTAAGCCAACACCGTCTGCTCATTACAGAATTTTTCACGGCGGAACCACCGAAAACACGGGCATCGTTTGGAAAGCCAAAAATCCGGTGGTATAATCTATCGAAGGAACGAAGCGCAAGATTTATCGCACTGGCTAAAGAAGTACTTCAAAATATAAATGGTATAGCAGACTCACTTAGCCCGCAAGAAATGTGGAACAGCATGCACGAGGAATGCATAACTCTCGCAAAGACCCATCTGGGGACTATATCGAAATACCATCACGTCGGCAAAGAAACATGGTGGTGGAATGACGAAACCAAACGAGCTGTGGCCGACAAGAAGAGTGCATTCCAAGCGTGGACAAAATGCGATCGGAGCGACGATATCGAAAAAGCTCGACTGGCTCTTGAATACGAGCGTCTTAAAAAGATCGCAAAGAAAGTCCTGGCTCGAACTCGAGCGGCAGAAGCGGAAAACCTGTACCAGGAGTTGGAACAAATATCCTCACGATCGGCGGATAGAAGACAAGCTATCCAAGAAGTTCAAACGTCGTACAGTACTAAAATGCCAAATATTTTTAAGCTCGCTGCACAGAGGAGAAAAAATTCAATGGAAATAACCTCGCCGAAATACATCAAAAACGCAGACGGTCGCCTATTAACAAATGAAAAGGAAATTTGTGACCGGTGGCTTGAATACTGCAAGGAGTTGCTTAACAAACAGTTTCCACGTGATATCGTGCCGACAGCTGGTCTATTCGAGGAGGAAGTTTCGGACTTTTCAATCGAAGAAATAACTATAGCAATTGGAAAAATGAAGCGGGGGAAAGCGGCGGGACCAGACAGCATTCCATCAGAGTTTTGGTCGAAGATGGAGGGGATCGGCAGCGTTTGGCTATCGAAACTTTTAAATAAATTAAAATGTGGACAACCTATGCCGAATCAATGGAGAAGTAGCTTCTTGGTTCCATTATACAAAGGAAAAGGCGACACTCGAGAATGCAACAACTACCGTTCAATCAAGCTTATGTCACACACAATGAAAATCGTCGAAAGAGTCTTAAACGAACGTCTTCGGCAAATAATAAAGCTCGATAATAGCCAGTGTGGATTTGTTGAAGGCAGATCGACGGTGGACGCTATCCAAAGCTTACGAATAATAATGGAAAAGCACCGAGATTCGTCTAAGGATTTACACATGGTATTTATCGACCTCGAGAAAGCATTCGATCGAGTGCCTAGGGATCTCATATGGGCCGCGCTGAGGTCTCAAAACGTACCGGAAACGTATGTTAGAATAATACAAGACATGTACGGAAACGTGAAAACTGCGGTTAAAAGCTCTGCTGGACTAACGAGAGAATTTCCAGTTAATGTCGGAGTGCATCAAGGAAGCGTACTTAGCCCTTTCCTCTTTAACGTAGTATTCGACTATCTTTTAAAAGACTGCATGCGCGAAGCAAATGTAACGCCAATTCTCTTCGCTGACGACGCAGTTATACTTAGCGATAACGTCGAAGATTTACAGAACGCCTTAGATTCATGGAGAAATGCGCTAGAGAGGAACGGGTTTAAAATAAGTCGTTCAAAGACGGAGCATTTGACATGCCCATTTGCGCATCCGTTGCGACCTGTTCCGGATATAATGTTAGACGGAATAGTTCTTCCGAAAAGCACTATCTTTAAGTACTTAGGATCAATCGTTAACATGGAAGCGAATTGTGACGACGACGTAAACCACAGAGTGAGTGTGGGATGGATGAAATGGCGGGAAAATTCGGGAATCTTTTGCGACCGAAAATTTCCACTTAAATTAAAGGGGAAACTCTACACCACGGTTGTTAGACCAGCTCTTATATACGGTTCACAGTGCTGGACAATGTACGAAGCGTTTAAAAACAAAATGACGGCAGCGGAAATGAAAATGTTAAGGATGTCTAGTGGAGTCACTAAACGCGATTGCATTAGATCTACGCGTATAAGAGGAAGTCTACATATAAAGAATTCGGTAACCGAACAGCTTGAGGCGAATAGAATAAGTTGGTATTGCCACGTTCAAAGAAGATCGGCGGAAAATCCGGTTAAAAAGGCACTATCAACTACGGTCACTCCAACTGTAAGAAAACGAGGTCGGAAAAAGAATTCCTGGATTTCTCAGATGGCAAATGCGCAACAACGTCTGGGGTTAACCACTGAAGCGATCCAGGACCGAGCATTATGTAGACGCGTTCTGCGGTCTGCGACATTAGCCAACCCCATAAGCGGAGCAGCAGCGATGCAGTAAAAATGGGAAACTCGTTACGCATAAGTTCGTATAACGAGGAAAGGGTTAATAAAAGGATAAGAAGACACAGTGCTGGACAATGTACGAAGCGTTTAAAAACAAAATGACGGCAGCGGAAATGAAAATGTTAAGGATGTCTAGTGGAGTCATTAAACGCGATTGCATTAGATCTACGCGTATAAGAGGAAGTCTACATACAAAGAATTCGGTAACCGAACAGCTTGAGGCGAATAGAATAAGCTGGTATTGCCACGTTCAAAGAAGATCTGCGGAAAATCTGGTTAAAAAGGCACTATCAACTACGGTTACTCCAACTGTAAGAAAACGAGATCGGAAAAAGAATTCCTGCATTTCTAAGATGGCAAATGCGCAACAACGCCTGGGGCTAACCCCTGAAGGGATCCAGGACCGAACATTATGTAGACGCGTTCTGCGGTCTGCGACATTAGCCAACTCCATAAGCGGAGCAGCAGCGATGCAGTAAAAATGGCATAAGTTCGAATAACGAGGAAAGGGTTAATAAAAGGATAAGAAGAAGAAGAAGTTGGTGACCCAGCCAGGAATCGAACCCAGACTCTTTGCGTGATAGTCCAATGAGCTAACTATCGCACCATCGCCATCGCCAGATAGGGCAAAAGTTATATCATAGTGTGAATTTGAAATGAACAAAAATTGGGCTCACAATAAGAGTCCAATATATATACCATATATATGAAAAAAAAGAAGAAAAGTTAGGCATTTTTTCGCAAAGATCTTTACAACCACTGATTCAAGGTTTATGGACCTGGTACACACTAGTTGATATTTTGCGACTAACTTGGAGCTTGTAACTTAATTCTCATTTGAAATATTGCAGATTTGACAAAACCATTTCCATGCTATGCGTCGGTGGAATAAAATCTTACGCAAATACGTCACCGTTGCTTTTATCTGAAATTGAAGAATAATGTTTCATAGGCGATTGAGAAGTTTTCAAATCAAGCATAGTTTTGCTCCAAACATGCTGATGAATCTCCTTTTCCTTGATATTTGAAAGGGTCGGCCATCTATTGGGATCTTTCGAATCACATGTTATTTTGACACTGACATGCGCTCAAAAATCTGACAAAAACACAGTATTATAATTTTGCAGTACGAAATGGATCGATTTAGGCTTGAACAGCGTTGGAAAATATTTCAAGGTTACTTCCAAAGTCGATGCTGTGTTGCCGAAACAGTGCGAATATAGAAAAGACATTTCGGTCGACATAATGCACTAACTGCAGCAGGTGTACGCAAGTTTATGAAAAAATTTCGTGGGATTAATTTGCTGATTGATCACCTAACTTATTCCCATGTTTGTCCTGTGCGCTCAACGAAGAATAATACAACTTTTGTCGAAGGTGTGCGCTCAAACCCAAGAACCTCAACGCCCAAAAAATCTCAACAATTGAACATGAGTCGCATTAGCCTTAGGAGAGTTTCGCATAAAGATCTCGGATTATTCGCTCAATATCGCCCAATTGACCCAGAAAGTGAAGCAAGATGACCATCCTCTTCGTTATCGCTTCTCTGTTTGGGCTTTAAAGCGATTTTTTAATTCGGCTTCATGTAGTCATAGAGAAGCCAGTGCATCCTAAGCGTGTGACGGTTTGATGTGGTTTTTGGAGTGACGTCATTATTATCTTTCTTTCTTCTAAAACGACATTAGAAGAATCGTTACGGCGAATGGAGAGCACTGCCGAGGAAAGATAATCGATTTTTTATGACCAAGAATGGAAAATTTTCATATGGGCGAGCTATAGTTCTAGTAAGAAGGGGCTATGTGCCACACAAGGCGTCCAATAATCGATTTATTGCACACTAAGTTCAACAACAATGTAATCAGTTGTTTTGGTGACGTTGCTTGGCAGCCACGAAACTGCAATTTGACGCCATTGAACTTTTTTTTGTGGGGTGCCATTCAAGACTGATGTTATGTTAGCAATTAAGTGACAGTTCAATCACTCATAAACAATATTGGTTAATCCATTCATAAAATAGGGCCCGAAACCATCGAAAATGTGTCGAAAAATTGCATTGGTACAATGGCCTACAGCCAAGCCAGTCGAGGCAGCCAATTGAATGAAATAATATTTCATAATAAGTCGGAAGGTGTACTCTTTCCTATAAAATAACAATCGTTGAAAAATATTGAACTGTGTTCTTTATAGCCTTTTTACAAATATACCAACAGATGACCCACCCTTGATTATTCGCTGCACTTTCAAGGGCAACTATTATTTAAAAGAAAACAATCTGCGCAGACTGTTATTCATAACACAACGATTGCGGGACTCTGACTTTTCCAGGAAAACAAAGTCGATTTACATGTACTCAGGACTCAGGAAAATAATTTTCATCAATAGCTCTATATGTTATCTTCATGGGTACTTCTACATTTCGAGGAGTGAGTGGAGAGGGTGAAGTTTTTGTATTTAAAACGGAAGTCAAGCTGCTCTTAGGGCCTATCTGATCCCACTCACCATCTTTAGCTTTTTCGAGAATTAACTCATTCCTTAAAAGTTGCTGGAAAACTGAATGCATTTAGTCTTGTCTGGATCGCAGGTGATCAATTCGCTAGGAAATTGGCATGACACCTGAGACTTTGGCTATGAGGGTGATGATGACACCGAAGAACATTTGTTAGGTTTCTACCTTTTCTCGAATACTCGTATATGAGGACAAATGTAGTATGTGATTTATGCCTTCTAAAGGCTAACAGTCACATTCTCTAACCGAACGATAGGTGCAACAAGAATTGGAAACTAACGATTGGAGGTGCAATATCCTTCCCGAGTTACTTTATCACATTGTTTTGGGAATGTGAATCTTCCTCAGTTTGTTGTAAATTATATAATCCAGTTGTTTACTAACAAAAAATACACAATACTAAAAACAATAAACATAAGAGCATTACCCTATTTTAATGGAAAATTCCATAATAAAAAAAAACTAAAACACTCCATTCACCTCTAATTTTAATCAATTCATTTCTCTTTCCCTTTTACGGTCATTTGAATTTCTTTATCTAAATAGCTGCATATTCATTGAGTTCGTAGCCGTCCAATTATTTCCGCCTTCATGTTTCATAACTCTCACGCAGCATTAACAGGCCCAATAAGCGCTGTCGGAAATGTTCCAAAACTACAATCTCAAGCATCAGTTCAAAAACCAGTGGCTTTGAAGCAATTATCTCCACCAAACCGATTACGAAAACCCATCACATGCGTTCATGAATTGTGTATAAAACAAAAAAAAAAAAAAATTCAAGGCCGCATACCAAATTTCTCCACACTTACATACACGAAATAATAAGCCGGTTTACTTTCGTCTTGACAAAGTATCTTAACATATATTCCAAGCCAATAGCGCGTGTACCACTTGGAAGCAAGTGAAATGGAACACAATACTTACGAGCACAACACCAATCAAGAGCTTGACGTTTTGTCACTTTCACTGAGACTATTATGTTGCCTCACTGCATGCCAATTAGGTTAGAAAACATTTGTCACTTTTGGTTTCACAGATCTGGTCTCGCCTCGACTATTGACATGGTCTTAACCTATATTCCAATGAATGACTGATTGACACTAATTGACTCTTACTTCTGTTTATTTACAGCTGCCGTCTGTATCAACTCGATATCGAATGTAGGTGGACAATTGCAACAGACAAAAGCTCTAGGACCTAGAGGAGGTAAGTACCAAAATTGTGGCTTGATATATTTTACATAGCTTTACGGGCTTTTAGCCAGGATTCCTATCTACTTTTAAGGCAGCATCTTACTTTCAGTCATATTTGGACAGCCCATTCTCGTATGACACCACTGACAGGAGTGGTCGTGTACCAAGAAGTTCCGGCCAAGTGACAGATACCTGGAATGAAGACGAAAGTGAAGATGAAAGCAACGAGGATGATGATAATGATTACTATGATGACGATAGTGAGAGTTCCAGCGTTAGTAACGAGTCAGCTGAAGGACGCTTACTATCACAGTCGGCTTTTCACAGAATTTCAGAGACATTGGGTGCTTTAAATACTGTTGGTCATTTTATAGTGGACATGACAAGAGGTGGTCATGATCAGAAGACCGATGGGGATGATGATCGTACGCGAGTCGTTAGTTCAACAACATCCACGACGACTTCAGAGCCGCCAGCTACGGGAAAGATCTTGGCTCCAGTGAAATCGGTTAACAAAACAGTATTGGAGCCTATTAGGCGAATCGATCAAGATCCAAATGTTGCTCCTCTTGTTGAGACGAAGAAAAAGAAGAAAAGAAAGAAGAATAAGGTGAAGAAGCATACTCAAGCACACACAAAATTATCTACCACGGAGGCTGCAGTGGTCGCACAATCATCTACCACCTTTACAGCAATTTCTTCATCAACAACTCCAGTACCGATAATAAGTACAACTACATCGACTCTCCCTCCGATTTCTTCCACTCCGATGTATATCCCAGCAATTGTAGATGATAGTTCCGCAAAGGATGGGGAAAACCGCTGCAAGACGCCAAATGGACGACCGGGACGCTGTGAGGATCTTAGTAGTTGTCCAGCACTTTTATTGAACCTCAGCAGTCTTAGAGAGTCCCTTTGTTTTAAGAGCCTATTTGTGCCAGGTGTTTGCTGTCCAATTGTGGAAACTACCATTCTGACCACTCAACGCCCTCTTAAATTGACACCAAGACCGACATCACCGAAGCCAACGACCCTAAGACCAACGACCACAACGTTAAGGCCAACAACAACCAGACCAACTTCCCCAAATTTGATCCTTATTCCGCAAATAAAACCTTCAACCACGACACTAAGACCACTGCCAGCGCCAGTGCCCGGCCCAGGAACGAATGATCTCGAAAATATGGAGGGAATTGTGGACGCAGATGAGTGTGGCCAGCAGGAGTATTCCACTGGACGAATTGTGGGTGGTGTTGAGGCACCAAATGGCCAATGGCCTTGGATGGCTGCAATTTTCTTACATGGTGTGAAACGAACAGAGTTCTGGTGTGGTGGATCGTTAATCGGTTCGAAGTACGTTCTAACTGCTGCGCATTGTACGAGGGATTCCCGACAGAGACCGTGAGTAGATTTGTTTGCTTTAAATTAAGAATTGTTTTAAAATTTGAATTTCTTATTACAGATTTGCATCAAGACAGTTTACTGTTAGGTTGGGAGATGTAGATCTATCAACTGATGACGAACCATCAGCTCCAGCGACCTTTGGTGTAACGGAAGTGCGAGCACATGAGAGGTTAGTATCTTAAAAACTTGTCAATGCTCACAATATTATTTGCCCTTCAATGATAAAGGTAAAGAGCAAATTTTTCGAGTCTTCTTAAGCGTTACCTTCTCGTAAGTTGACAGTTGGGTGTTCCCTTAGAGTTCAGATTCCCAAGTAACGTCATTCTTTAACTATTATCCAGCGTTTTCTTAATTAATGCTGCCAACAAAATCGAATAGAGGTGGAGAGTAAATTTGAACGTTCTAGTAGCTTTAAAATTAAATGGCAATGCGAGGAGATTCATCCTCTGTAAAAAGCTGAGGATCAATTAGTATGATGATTCACTAAATTTACCCAAGTTTACCGTATTCCTGCAGCTCCTCGCTGTTTTACAAGTGCGCTTTTCTCACCTCAAGTGTCCTTGATTTCTTCGCAATTGTTCTATGGCACGTTTGTTTAAAGAGCCCATTTCTTCCGTTTTTCTGAATAAGCGGACTCCATTGCATGGATTACTTCAGAACGGAATTGTCTCCGTGCCTAGCGTAACCGATATGCTCCCAATTTCTTCTCTTTATAACGATGTGCATAGGCCCCTGTCATGAGTTTGGAAAAGAAACTCGCTGAATGATGTTGTGTCCTTCTCCCTGTATGCCTAGGGCATCCAATTGTCTACCAGATTCGGTAAGTGGATTCCATTGCATGGCGTAGTTATCAAAGCCTGTTTTCGCACCATAAAGGCTCAACAATAAAGTGAGAAACATAGTAAACATTAGCGCGGATATGCACACAATGGAGAGGGAGAGCGACCTCAGTCGCTCATTGCATACACATGTAAATTTGAGAGATGGCATATTTTTGTTAAAAATGCGAGAGAACAATGTCTGAATAATTTATTTTGTTTAATTTGTTCATTTCACCCAGCAACAACAATGAAAAATCCATAATTTGTAAATTTGACAGATAGCTATGCTGGCAACAATATTTCAGTCATCATCGGTTGGAACAAAACACAGGGAACATAGCCATTTCGTTCAGATATGACATTAGCTTATGTTTCCCAATATCGATTGTGGTTGGGCCCTAATTCATTAAAGTGAACTTAAGCATATGTCAAAACCGAACGAAAAGTTAGTAGAAACACAGCCAAAACGCAGTATCCACAGTTTATTTTGGTAACTTAAGCTTAATTTAGAAGCAGCTGTCAAATGAAACGGCGAATAGATTTGCTCTATTGTAAGTAATCAATAGTGAACGCAAACTTGACGAATCGTAGTTAAAAGCTATTACGGTCATGCAATGTAAATTACAGTCAGCAGACGTCCGTCTAGTCCTTGAACTAGACTAGTTTAGAACTGTGACTACTATTAAGCTCTTATTAATATTAGTCACATTCATTCTTGTAGTAATGCTTGCTTGTAATGCTTGTAATGCGGCATCTAATCTAATACGGCAGTCATCATCTTGAAGACGATGTTGAGGAGAATAAAACCTCTAGTAGGCTCAACTTCTACTGTCTAAATAACTTTGAATCTAAAAAACGACTCATATGTACTATTCGTCAGGCAAGGTACCATAAGGAGGTCTGTTGGCGTTGACTATCCCGTGTGTCCGGCTCTCTTCGCATGCTTTCGGATCATGCGGACTGAAACTCCTCCCAACCCTGTGGCTTCTGATACAACCCCCTGGGACGGCTCTTCGCATTACTTCAAGGGGCTGTGATCCTAAACCCTTTCGGGTTAACGTGCTTTTCTTCTTGTTCTTCTTCTCTTTTCTTTCTTCTGAAAATATCTTCCATAAAATGGCAAATTCTTCCTCAGTTCAGGTAACTCGTCAGCATTTTATCCACTATGTTTCCTGGGTTGAAGGCACCAATGCTGTTTTCCAGTGCTGCGCATTGGGGTTCCCATCTTCTGCAGGCAAAAAATGTGTGCCGTACGTCGTCTGCTGGGGAGTCGCCGTACTAGCAGGCTGGGCTACGGAAAAGGCTTTGAAATTTCCGTGTCCGGTGAGGAACTGGGTGACGAAGTAGTTGACTTTACCGTGTTTCCGGTCTTTCCACTCAGTCACGTTTCTTATCAGCCTCGCTGTCCACCTCCCTCTGCTTTCCGAGATCCAGCACTCTTGCCACTTCCCTATCATTTGCTGCTCTGCTTGGTCGATTGCCGCTTCCAATCCGATTTCCGCCCTAATTTCGTGGACGTACTTCCTTAGTGCCGCTAGGAGATCGATGGGAGTCACTCCTGCGAATACAAGGACGGCTGGTTCCGACATCGTTCTGTAAGACCTAGCCACGCGTAGAGCTCCACGTCTTTGCACTGCCGCCAACTGCTTCCGGTACTTTTCTTGTCGAAGCGCGTCTGCCCAGATCTCACTTCCATATAGGAGAATGGCATGCGTTGTCGACATTAACAGCCTGCGCTTATTTGGCTTTGGACCATCTATGTTCGCCATTAATCTACTGAGTGATGTTGTAATTCTAGAGGCCCTTTCCGCTGCGTACTTTATCTGTTGCCAGAAAATTAGTTTTGTGCCAAGCCTCAATCCCAAATACCTCACCGCGTCCTTGCTCTTGATGACTTCAGAGTCAATTTGGAAGTCTATTTGTGTCGGGATTTTCTTCTTCGACAGAATGACTATCTCAGTTTTCTCTGTTGCCAAACTAAGACCGTGCTCATCCATCCAGAAGGTTGTTCGTCGCATGACTTGGTTCAACTTTCTTTGCGCATTTTCAGTGTCTCTTTCCGTTATCACTGCCGCAATATCGTCTGCGTACCCAACGAGAAAGGTGTCTTCGGGCATCTCCACCTGCAGTATATCATCATAGAAGATGTTCCAGAGGTCTGGTCCCACGATTGATCCCTGTGCTGCTCCAGATGTTACTTCCTTCCTTCGTATGCCTTCAGCTCCCGATCCCTGAGATAGTCCTTGTTGAATCTATTTTCTAGCGCATTTAGTATATCACTCCACCTGGCTGAGTTGAATGCATTTCTTACGTCCAGGGTTACCAGCAAAACGATCTTCTTAGAGCCGCAACTTCCTTGTTGGGCGGTTTGAACAGACTTCACCACTTCTTCAATAGCTCCGTTTCGACCGTGGAGCGTCCTTTCCTGAACCCGTACTGCCTTCCTGTTAAGTCTCCCGCTCTTTGCACTGCATCGGTGAGCCGTGATTTGAGCAGCTTTTCCATCAGTTTTCAACAAGAACGGACACACAACATAGACCACTCTGACAGAATGTGACACTAAGCAGCTATAACTTTGAGGTAGTCAGGAGATTTCTATACCAAGGCTCCGATTTTAAATCTGATAATACAATCTCATCAGAAGCTAAAGCGAAGAGTTACACTTGCCAATTGCCGTTTCTTCGGTCTCAGAAGGTAAATGAGTAATATGACAGTAATTATTTTGTGGTGCAGATGCATGGACTTTAGCGAAGGTAGATCAAGACATCCTTGGCCGTTTTGAACACAAAATTCTTCGAGTGATTTGTGATTTATAGAAGCAAATTTATTAGCGAACTCGAAGAGGTGAACTCTAAGAGGTGATTTGGTGCACATTATTCGATTAAAATGGGAACGTCATGTAGAGCAAATGAACACCAACGTTTCAACCCTCGGATGGACAACCCATAGAGGAAGAACTTGCCAACAAAACAAGTGGAAGGGAACTGCCAACTGCAACTGGAAAAGACTACTTTATCCTGCAAGAGAATCCAGCTGAGGTTCTGCACGGTCTTGGACTGAAGTCGAATATGAATCCATCTCTTTGAGTTTTTGTTTCGCGGGTGGTATTTGTAATGTTCACCAACCCTTAGGGTGTGCAAGCTCTTAACAAACACAACACAACAAACCCCCTCTTTTTATAAAGATAGGTATGTTGAAATCATTATCCGTGCGGCATCGGATAAAGAATAGTGCCGCAGTGCGTCCCAGCTTGTCGTAAGAGGCGACTAAATGGGACACCAATCATATACAGGCAACTATGACACCAAAAATAAGCCTGTGACACTTTTACACCTTAAAACTTTCCCACAAGTTTGTATGCAATCAGTGGGTTCCCACGTCTGGAGACTACCGGTGGGGTAAAAGAACAGTCAATCAATTCGAAATGAGCATACAAGTGTCAAACCACTCAAACTTTAAACTTCATGGAAATGATCGCAATTAATAGCACTACCCCGCTGGGCACCACGGTTGCAACGCACTTGGGTGATCCCAGAGCAAGCAGAAGTGCTTGTGTCAGAGCCCGACGGATTCCGGGGGCGGGCAAAATGATGTTTTGCAAAATATTTTCCTAAACTTCGGTTTGCAAGTTGGAACGTCGGATCGATGACCTCAAAAAGTTTAGAACTGGAAGCGATTATGCGTCGCAGAACTCTACAAATCCTGTGCGTACAGGAAACGAAGTGGTGTAATACAGGAAATAAAGCGCGTTTTCTAGATTTAAAAACTAAGGCATTTAAGATGTTCTACCATGGAACGGTCAGTGGACGAAACGGTCTTGGAATCGTTGTTGCAGCGGATCTTCTAAACAACATCGTTGGTATCTTGAAAATAAGCGACCGCTTGATGAGTGTTAAACTCGTCATACACAATGAAACGTGGAACATTGTTAGCGCGTACGCTCCACAAAATGGATGCGACCAATCGGTAAAAGATACATTTTGGTCAGAGTTCGGTAATTTGCTTAGAAATATACCTATCGATGAGATGCTCTTCGTAGGCGGAGATTTAAATGGCCACGTCGGAGAAACAAATGTTGATTATGAGGACTGACACGGCGGTAAAGGCTTTGGAACCAGAAATTCAGCTGGCGAAGACATCCTTGTAGCATGTAGGGCGTACGGCTTAACTGTCTTAAATACAATGTTTATTAAACATCAACGACATCTCATCACCTATAGCAGCGGAGGCCACGAAACGCAAATAGATTATCACCTCTGCAAAATGTCGATGAGAAACCGTGTTAAGGACTGTAAAGTAATACTTGGAGAATCGCTAGTAAGCCAACACCGTCTGCTCATTACAGAATTTTTCAAAGCGGAACCACCGAAAACACGGGCATCGTTTGGAAAGCCAAAAATCCGGTGGTATAATCTATCGAAGGAACGAAGCGCAAGATTTATCGCACTGGCTAAAGAAGTACTTCACAATATAAACGGTATCGCAGACTCACTTAACCCGCAAGAAATGTGGAACAGCATGCACGAGGAATACATAACACTTTCAAAGTCCCATCTGGGGACTATATCGAAATACCATCACGTCGGCAAAGAAACATGGTGGTGGAATGACGAAGCCAAACGAGCTGTGGCCGACAAGAAGAGTGCATTCCAAGCGTGGACAAAATGTGATCGGAGCGACGATATCGAAAAAGCTCGACTGGCTCTTGAATACGAGCGTCTTAAAAAGATCGCAAAGAAAATCCTGGCTCGAACTCGAGCGGCAGCAGCGGAAAACCTGTACCAGGAGTGGCAACAAATATCTTCACGGTCGGCAGATAGAAGACAAGCTATATAAGAAGTTCAAACGTCGTACAATACTAAAGTGCCAAATATTTTTAAGCTCGCTGCACAGTGGAGAAAAAATTCGATGGAAATAACCTCGCCGAAATACATAAAAATGCAGACGGTCGCTTATTAACAAATGAAAATGAAATTTGTAACCGGTGGCTTGAATACTGCAAGGAGCTGCTTAACAAACAGTTTCCACGTGATATCGTGCCGACAGCTGATTTATTCGAGGAAGAAGTTTCGGACTTTTCAATCGAAGAAATAAGTATAGCAATCGGAAAAATGAAGCAAGGGAAAGCGGCGGGACCAGACAGCATTCCATCAGAGTTTTGGTCGAAGATGGAGGTGATCGGCAGCGTTTGGCTATCGAAACTTTTAAATAAATTAAAATATGGACAACCTATGCCGAATCAATGGAGAAGTAGCTTCTTGGTTCCATTATACAAAGGAAAAGGCGACACTCGAGAATGCAACAACTACCTTTCAATCAAGCTTATGTCACACACAATGAAAATCGTCGAAAGAGTCTTAAACGAACGTCTTCGGCAAATAATGAAGCTCGATAATAGCCAGTGTGGATTTGTTGAAGGAAGATCGACGGTGGACGCTATCCAAAGCCTACGAATAATAATGGAAAAGCACGGTTCACAGTGCTGGACAATGTACGAAGCGTTGGAAAACAAAATGACGGCAGCGGAAATGAAAATGTTATGGATGTCTAGTGGAGTCACTAAACGCGATGGTATTAGATCTACGCGTATAAGAGGAAGTCTACGTATAAAGAATTCGGTAACCGAACAGCTTGAGGCGAATAGAATAAGTTGGTATTGCCACGTTCAAAGAAGATCTGCGGAAAATCCGGTTAAAAAGGCACTATCAACTACGGTCACTCCAACTGTAAGAAAACGAGGTCGGAAAAAGAATTCCTGGATTTCTTAGATCCTGAAGCGATCCAGGATCGAGCAGTATGTAGACGCGTTCTGCGGTCTGCGACATTAGCCAACCCCATAAGCGGAGCAGCAGCGATGCAGTAAAAACGGGAAACTCGTTACGCATAAGTTCGTATAACGAGGAAAGGGTTAATAAAAGGATAAGAAGAGGTATGTTGAAGTCATTGGCCAGCTGAGTTTTGATGATTTCTCTAATCGAATAATAGTCATTTTATAGAAGGCTGGTCCTAGATTGAATAGATCAGTATTAGAGTGTTATTTAAGTGGCACTTTTTTCTGTTTATCGGGAGTGTGCGAGCTATAACCACAAATATGTAACATTGACACTGTTTCCCTTTCATCTGTGCCAAAGTGTAGATGAAATCTTATTTCCTCAATTTAAAATTCAACCGAAAGATCCATTGATGGATTACGAATACATGCATTTACAAGTAGGTATTGATACCACAAAATGTGAACACGGATACTCGGTAATATGTGGCATGATGTTGTTTTAATTTACATACCAAATAAATCTGAAAGTCAGATAATTGATTTCGTTGTACTCTGTTTATCCGAAAGCGTTTCGCCATTCATTTTATTTTATTTTTTGTTTTTGTGAAATTTTACAGATTCTCTCGAATTGGCTTCTACAATGATATTGCAGTTTTGGTTCTGGATCGTCCCGTTCGTAAATCTAAATACGTGATACCAGTTTGTCTTCCAAGAGCTGGACGCACGCCACCAAAAGATCGACTACCTGGACGAAGAGCAACTGTAGTGGGTTGGGGAACAACTTATTATGGTGGCAAAGAATCAACGTTTCAGAGACAGGCTGAGTTACCAATTTGGCGGAACGAAGACTGCGATCGGTCGTACTTCCAGCCTATCAATGAGAACTTCTTATGCGCGGGATATTCAGATGGTGGTGTGGATGCTTGTCAGGTAAGAAAGTTCATTAAGCGGTTCAATTTGTATCTGATATCAATCTGTTTTAGGGCGATTCTGGGGGACCACTTATGATGCGATTCGATTCCCGATGGATTCAGTTGGGTATTGTTTCTTTTGGCAATAAATGCGGCGAACCTGGATATCCAGGAGTTTATACAAGAGTATCACAGTACCTGGATTGGATAAGAGATCATACGAAGGACTGAGTTATTGTTAAAAAGCCTTGAGGTGGTTTCATAAGCGCCTTGACCGTGATGAATGTTGTTAAGTTAGTAATGTAGTTGCCTAGCATTATATCAATTAGTGTAATTGGCTTGTTTTTTCTATTTGAAAGTGATTCAGTTAATGTATTGTAAATTATTGTTAATATTATGCTAAGATACCTATAGTTGTCCTTTTTGTAAGTGAATAAATTTAATTTATTTCTTTTTTGTAGTGAAGCTCTTTTCCTTGCTTGGTAAGACTTAGAGTTTATAAGTGAAAATGAAGTACTATTAAGGACATTCCCTTACAACGCTGGTATCAGTATTCATTTATAAAGACAGCCTGAAAAGCTTATTGCAACTCCTACACATAAAATTATTCCTGAATTCGGTTGTAATATTGCATCCTCAACGCTATTGTATCATTTAGAATTCTAAACGGTTATCATTACACCCTTCCAAACCTACTACATGCTCTTCCAACTCACTCATCCCGTCTTTTTTCCCGATTGGCTATTTTCAAGGAATTACACAGTCTGGGTCTAAGACTCCTTCTACGAGACTTAAACTGGGATATGAGAGACAAGTATTTGGTCAGAATGCCGCTTTGATTGGCCGAAAGATTAAAGAGGCTTCACAAACCACACTCTATGAGATAGCTACCCCAAATATAGGCTGCGGGTGCGGTCGAAGGTGCAAAAGCTGAAAGCAACATTGTAACCAACTTCTAGAATTTTAAGTGCCTCTTTTGTTCTGTCTCGAATAGGACCAAAAGTGAGAAGACTATAAGTCTATTTGCAGGCAGACAAGGCCGTTATTCCTGTGGACTAATATTGGTTAAAGAAAAAACAAAACAAAAAAACTAGTGGTGGTTCTCCATAAAAAGCGGGCCATAATGTACCACCGTATCGAGATAGCATCAAGATCTTGAAAATTGGGTCCAATGTCAATCCGGTTTTGAAATTCTTTAAGCAAAAAGAATTAGAATTTGTAGAACGCTATACTCCTGAAAAAAGTGGAATAATTTCCACAATGTTGGATGTGCCCGTCGATGTGCCACGCAATTGGTCATTCTACCTACGAATAAGCGGCACACCTTGGTGGAAGACTTAACAATATTTCTTTACAAAGTGCAAACAGCCCATCAACTGATAAGTATTGATCTTAAATCACGGCTAACCGACGCTCACGTTTTCCTGAATCCCAATAACGAATTGAACGATTTTGCATCAAAAATGATAATGAGTGACAAGGCTCCCCCTACCTATGTGGATACGTGAAAACAAAATGTTGGGTTCTGGGGCACTGAAAATTTGCGAGTAATGCACGTTATAAGATTCACTAATAGTCACTGCATGGCGTGCTGATTCTGCTGGAGGAGTCGTTTAAGCATTTGGTTTTGGACTGCGAGAGCCAAATGGTTACTGTGGATGATGAGCTCTACAGTGATGAGTTCTACGTGTCTTGTTAGAACGAACCTCTGTAGACTTCCTGTACCAAGGTAAAATGTAGATTTTCACCTATTTATTACGTGAGGAAGCAGGTCATTTAAGATTAGTTTGGAAGAAGACAGGGATTTTTGCAGATTAAAGCATGAAAAATATAAGACTATTACGAGTAGAAGGGATTTTGACGAATGCTTCTTATAAAATCAAAGTCCTAAAGGGGAACAAACCAGTCAAATTGGAAATAATGACAAAATCGGTGGGCCCCAACTGGCTGAAACCGGCTCATGCCACTTTTCACACTTGTAACCCCAATTACACTGATTGACATAATCGTCAGCAGCTTGTATCTGCCATTCGTTGTGACAACGAATGTCATATAGCCAGTTACGTGGCAAGAAAGGTATAGAACAGAACAGGTATAGTTTTGATTTCTTGTCTGTTACTAGCCCACATATCAAATGGCCAAATGCCAATCAATAAATTTATCGAGGAAGTACAACAAGTCACCTCCACGATCCTATAGTCCCCTTGGGCAACCAGTACTCTTTGGTTAATCCCCTCGCAATCTTGTCATTTCGTACGACAGGTATATAAATTTACGTTTGAATCTCTTGGTTTTACGAAATCGATCAAATACTTCTACATAGTCTTTGTTCGCCCCGTACTTGGGTACAGCCGCCCAGAGGTGTTCAAGTTTCCAGAATTGAAAATGTGCCATTTCTTCGATTTGCTTTTCGAAGTCTTTTCTTGAATAATATTACCTGCTCACATGAACTTATTCAACTTTGATATCTGTCTTTCTTTATTCTCTCTTTTTATATAATCAAATAATGCAGGACAGCAAAACTTCAATATCAATATGATTAAAATCAGGGAGCCATATTTTAAATTTTTTTAAAATCGCGTTTAATGTTCTAACGCGTCATATGTCTACAAGGAGTCTATTGAACAATTTGCAAGATACTACACAAAAAAAGTTTCTAAAATGGATGGTGCGAAAAGAAGGTATTTCAACAACAGAAAGGGAAATACTTCTTAAATTGAAAGTGTCAGAGATTGGGCTTTGCATATATTCACCCCTTACAAAAAGGATCTTTGAAACTTTAAAATAGTATAAATGCCTTACAGACAGCATTTTTAAGGACCTAAACAGCTCCATAGAATGGGATAAGCGGTCAGCATAACATATTCTTCGGGCGGCACACTTTTGCAACACAACAAGTGGTTGGAGACTGGTGATGTATGAACCCCGCCAACAGTTTATACCATATTGTAACTTCGACTGAAAAATTGAGTAGTAGACTGTTTTTAAAGTATGATTCATACAACATTTTCTGAGTCGATAAAGACTACGAATAGCCGAACGCAGACAGTTTTTTAAGACCGCGATGTGTTCACCCCGACTCAGAAATTCATCTATAACAACACCTAGGTACCTACACTGTTTTACGACTTCAACTTTAAAACAGTTTACATTGCAAGTTACGCTGTCATTATACATGATTTTAGAGGCTTCCGCAGTACAAGTACAATTTATCATGCATTGCCGACAGCAGCCGAGTGCATGTATATATATTTCGAAGTCAGGAGACTCTTGCATGCTAAGGCTGAAGTACATAATTTTGGTTTTGTTACTGACAATTAATCTGTGCTTCGCAAACCAGATCCAAAGGGTTATTATTTGAACCAAAGGCAATTCCAAGATCATCTGTAATGACTTTTCCTACAAATGGTTGATCAAACAGAGAGTTGATGTAGAACAAAAACAAGATAGGGCCAAGGACAGACCCTTGCGGTACACCCAATAAATTTACTTTTGGGTCGTAAAGATATTCATCCACTCTTACTTTTTGTGTCCTGTCTTTAAGATAACAAACAAACTAATTATACATAAAGCCCCTAAAGCCAGCACCATAAGCTTGTCCAAAAGAATGTTGCGATTGACCATGTCGAACGTCTTAGTGATATCCACGAAAAGACCGGCGCAATATTTTTTGTTATCAAGACCTTATTTATTTACTGAATACCTGTGAAGATCGCTTGAATATAGCAGACATGCTGTTTATTCATCGATTCTGTCGATTAAGTATCTTATAGCAACTCTATGTATTTCCTTTAACACGATTGTTTGGAATCAAAGGAAGTGTGAACTATGATTCCAGTTAATCTATCTCCGTATGCTGCAGAAAGCCAACTCCTACCTCGCTGTTTTCGATTACAACTGGTGTACCTCAATGTTCACTATATTCTCAGAAGCGTTTCTTGTAAGCACGAACATATGTGGTGAAATGTTTCTGAAATGCCAAATGTATTCCTGCTATCTCCTACTAGGAAAGACGGGAGACTGTTTATTGGCATATCGATAAGACACTGTGTTATTGTTAAGGACTTGTGCGTTTAAATTCATCTTTCGTTAAAAGTTGAGTTAATGCTTTACCTATAAAGTTTTCAGAGTACCAGCTATGGGTACCTACAACCTGATGCGGGTGAAGACCGGTATCTTCCAGAGATCATCTTCCGTGAGCTCGTCATCATAAGGATTGCGCTTATCTCCGTTTGAAAGTCAGATACAAGTTTTTCCAAGGAGGAGTGAAATTAAACATTATCGTCTATCAGAAATACATATACCATCACCACATCCGGATCACTTTTCCCGGTCACAAAGATAGAAACACCATTTGTCCAGCCCCTAAAAAGACGAATTTTCTTCTCTTTTCTCCTAGAGACCGACGACACTTGCGCGCCATGGAAACCCTGATGGGCATTCAGTTCAAGAAATATCTTAAAATACGAAAACTTCTCACTGCCCGGCATACATTTCCCAACTAATTGTCTCGTTCGCTTCTTTGGCTGGGTATGATGGTGCATTATCATGAAGCAAAATCGTGTGTTGTCTTCCGTACATAGCGATATGGCATTGTTTCGATGTCAACAGTTCGCGTGGAGTTACTCATGATTCCCAAAATACTTCTACTTTTTATCGCCAATCATAATTCGATGGTGGAATGATTTTCTTTTGTATCTAGCGAGCAGCATTTCGCAATTGATTTTCGGTTTTCGGTTTTTCTGTTGTCTTTAATTCAGTTCATATGGAACTCATTTTTCCATCTTCTGGATCTCTCCCATGACTTGCAAACGCATGAAGACGGCTCTCGTTTCACATTTGATTGATCCGCGAGATTTTGTTGCATTTAAGCGCTACTATCATCCAACAATTATTGGAGTTCACTGTTTTAAATTTTTTTCGGTAGCTTCCATGTTTTTTGTTTCACACTTTTGATTTTATCAAAACACTCAAAGCACTGTGACTTACCAAGAGAATGTTCAATGAAAACTTCGACAAACATTCAATGAGATTCTGCAGCAGTTATTTCCAAACGTTAACTGAAACTCAATGCTGTCCGCAGATCGTAGTTTCCAGGTAAAAAGATAAACTATTCTTTTCATACAACAGCATCGTATTGTTGTGATTTTTGTCAGATGTCAATAAGGAAATGGTGCGAATGACGCTGTTTGACGGTAACTACATTGACAGCTAGGGCCATCTATGAGCAAATTCCAGTTACATTTATTTGGTAAGGCATTCGACAGAGTGCGGCATCAGGATCATATGTCGAAAATACCTGCATTGGGGTTCGACGACTCTCTTCTTCAATGTTTCGAAATTATTTTTCGGAATGTTCAATTAAAGATGTCTTAGATGGCTTGAAGTCCGATATTGACAAACTGTGCGATAGGCCTCTTAGCTGATGACAATGTCACTCAGTAAATTAATATCTCGAACATCGACGGAAGGCTTCCTGTCTTTTTGAGTTCCCAGTTGCCATGTAATATCCTCTTTGTTTCGACCTGTAAAGCGACTTATTAAGAAGTTGTATGGATTCATTAGGGCTTTTAAATCCATATTCCATCAAGCAATGGGTGATCTGGATGATTCTTTCCTAGATAAATAAGTCGCCTCAAGATGCTTCCGTTATTATTTGTTTTGTTTTGAGTTTGGGAAGACCATTAACAAGCTGGTCGATCTACTACATTAAGCGTGTCCCGTACAATTTCCATGGATTCGGAATTCAATGTGCTCGTTGTCTGACATCCATGTCAACAGTACTCTTCAACCAATAATCTCCTTAGCGTACCTGATGGACAATGTGCAGTCTACTCTAATCTGTATTACCTATATATTGCAACTTTTATGTAATTCAGCACGGTTAGATGCTGTAGAAATGGGGTGGGCACTGAGAGATGTCAACCTGGCGATATCCAGTATTGCGAGTCTTACTGACCCCTCGTCCTCGTATCAGAAATGAAATTGGCTCTCCTGGTTGGTGGTTGTGCCGGCGTGGTAACTGCCTGGCCATGGAAAAATATAAAAGTTCCGAAACATAAAGACGACGACACCAAAGATACCTTCTATAAGCTCTTGAACAAGACCTATTTTAATGCAAAGCTATGAACGGAGGGCATCTTTGGTAGTACTGCAGGAAGATATAGCCTGTACCACACCACTTCCGATAACGGATTCAGGCTAATCGACTTTGTTTGCGGGGCGAAACATTGTCGTAGCTAGCATGCGGTTCCCCCATCTCGAAATTCACAGGGGGCCTTGGAGATCGGCAATCGACGCACGACACTCCTTCAGTATTATGGATGTCCGAACGTTCCGAGGAGCCAATATCGACTTGCACTTGCACACTACGCAGATCTAGGAGAAAACCCATAAGCTTCAGATCGATACACACCACCTATTTATATTACAACACACCTAGCAAACAGAGGAATGTCTAGTTTTGGCGTCCCTGCCAAACTCGTCCGTCTGGCAGGATGACGATGGAGAATGCGGGCTGCTCCATCAAGGTCGGTAAAGATCTCACCGAGACCTTTGATGTCCAAAAAGGATTTAGACAAGGCGATGCGCTGTCATGCGATTTTTTCAACATCGTACTTGAAAGAATAGTGCAAAACTCACGTGCAAACACAAGAGGCACAAACTTTCAAAAGTCAGCTCAATTACTAGCATACGCTGATGATGTTGACATAATCGGAAGCAATCGGCATGAATTCTGATCAAATGAAGAATAACTCTTGTCAATCGCTGCTTCTTCGGGTCAAGAAGGCAATTGGCTAGCAAAGCCCTCTCTCGAACAACAAATGTTACCCTATATAAGACCTTAATAATCCCAGTCCTGCTCTATGGCGGAGAGGCATGGAAATTTTTAAAAACGGTTGAAGGTGCTCTTGGTTGCATTGAAAGAAAAATTCTTCGAGTGATCTTCGGTCCTATTTGGTCTGCATAAATGGGTAGTGGAGGAGGAGATATGTGTAACGACTACCTGGTCGGACTGTACAGTGACATCGACCTAGCGAGAAGGGTGAAGATCCAACAACTAGATGGCTGGGTCATGTAGAGCTGATGGAAACAGTGCAGTAGAGGAAGACCGAGACTTACGTAGCGCACGCAATTGGAAGGGACCTCAGCCAAATTAGCGTGCAAAACTGGAGGCAGCTAACAAAAGATCGAGCTGGCTGGAGACGCTTGTTCACCTAGGCCCAGGTCCACTCTGGACAGTATCGCCATCTTAAATAAAGTACCTTATTCAATCATTGAATTTCAAATTCATTTTAATGTGAGAATGCATAGTCCTTTATCTAACTTCAAAGAGGAACACGTTCAGTGGTTGTCATGTCACTCTGCTTTTATCTTACTTTCGCAGAAAGTTGGCCTGAGAGCCAACATCGTTAAAAACCATGCCAGACAATAGTTTGCCGACCAGAATGACATTCCTTTCAAGTTGCATTTGATGCTGTACCAATAAGTATTCAGAGCATAAGCATCGCAGCATATGATAAGTTCCATATTCCTGGATCACAGTATGCAATTAGTTCGACTTCGGTTTCTAGTGGCGGCCTTAGTATCGAAACATTGGGAAAATAGGTAGAAGGAATGGCTTAAAAGCGTTTGTAACTACAACTTTGCTTCAACATTTCCGAACTAGTGCACGCTCCGAATCTTGTCGGGGGACTTAAATCACAAACGAAATTCTAGAAAATTAACCAGATTTAATAATAAATCATAAAGTGACACCCATTTACTGTCTATCACTCCAACTGATAGGGCTCTCAAGCACAGGCAATCAGAATATCTACTGCAGCTGTCAGTTTCCCATTTGATTGCCCAAAAAACACAACTTAAATACCAAATCTGTGACACTTGTCTGAACAATTAGATTATATGCTGGTTGACATACATACTTATTAGTAGCTCACACAGCACAGCACTTAACCTTTGTAGTTTGGCCCACCGCCTCACGAGGCCATTAACACAACTCACCAAATACTGTCAAATGTCAAGCTACGAGTATCTCATTTTTAGTGCAGAATTCGCGCCAGACTCAATTCTACCATTACTCACCTGCTCTGACAAAATAGCGGTGACGAATCTACATAAAACAAAATAACATCAAGATGGATGGCGTCACAGTCGCAAAAAACAGTCCCAAGCAACGTGTTTGGATTGCCATTTCGTCATTTGGGGAAAATGTCACACTCTACGTCTGTGTTAGTGTGACAATTCCGTTTCCCCTTTCGAGAATGAGTAATTCTGACTCAATTTCGACTCACATTAGTACTGTCAAAAACTATTTTACTTCAAGAAGTGGGGACGTATGTGTTCCACACAAATAAACAAACACGCGCGAGTATCGTATCGATAAAAGAAAATAAACTAAAAAAAAAAAAACAACCGCTTTCAATAACGCAACACATACCTAATACGACATAAGCAACTCGCGGCCGCAGTTTATATTGCAAGTTCATTCAAACGACTTTCAACTTATGACATCCGAGACGCAGATAATAGAAAATCATTTATTAATATCGTCGCACGCTTAACAGCAGCTAGAGTACCTAAATCGCTAATCATTGTGACGCCTCGAGTGTGAAATCTTTTTTTTTATTTAATTTCAAAGCTCAAAAGAAATTGTGCGCGAATTCGATGTACGGAAACAGGAACCGGCTTTTTGGTGAAATTTATTTGTCAAAAATTTGAGATACTCGTAGTAAAACGCATGTGCGTCGTTGAGTGAAATTAAATATCGCTCGTAGTGTTCTCTCTTAAGTTGATTTGTCACTCAGGTGTGAGTTAAATTGGTGATTATTTGATGTTCTCTTTTATATAACACATTTGACTTTGACGTTGACGTAATGAAAGTTGAGTTGCGAAATCGTATTCAGCTAAACGGTAACGGAGTGCAGATTGGTGAATGCGATGCAGAAGTACGTGAACAGGATGGACTTGCATTTTCAAATGGTTCACCAGGTTTGGAGTGTAATGGAATAGGTGCAAGCATTAGCAACGGCAACTCAATTGATGATAAAAACAAAGATAAGGTATGAGCAGTGTATGAAATTGGAATTTTATTTTAAGGGCGGCAATCGATTTGTTTTAAAGTCGAGGGTCTAGACAATGAGGGATGAGATTATCGATTTTTCATATAATGGATCGTTAGACGCAACAAAACGCCTCGGGGAAATAGGTATTCTGATAACGCTGCAAAGGTCTATTTGCAGGGCTTTCGTTTCTTGTCTACTTATAACTATAAGGAGTGCTTGCTGCATTCCTGATAAACAATTTTTTGTTTACAAATACGAGTAGTTATGATTACTCACTATCTGTATAGTGCACGCAGATTAAGTAGATAAAGTGAATTTGATATTTGAGACAATGGTGATGTAATAGGTATCCATTGTTGGATCAGGAGAGAAAACCCAAAATATTTGTTATTTTTTTTGTTGAGGGCTGAATCTGGGATATGTCCAGTTAGAGCAGTCTTAAGCTTTAATTCCGCGCTCCAAGGCGGTTGAAATCCCGTGGGACTTGTGTGGGCTTTTTAAAGCGAGGTTTTCTTCTACTGCGTCGTTGGTCTGAAGGTTTTTTGGACTATGACTAAATGGCATTGCGATAACAGGCGAACGGTGCGAATTTTTCTGACTAGGCGTTGTATTCAGCACGTAGAGTTCTGCAGACCGTCAAATTAATTATTACGTTCGACCAATTATAAGGGTGATTCTCTTAGAGGTACTTTTTTCAAAAATAAAAGAACAATGGGGAAATTAAATTTTAACAGGTAATTTTCGTTATTATACAAAAAACCATTCTTAATCATTAATTTTTGAATATACAATTTCTTTTCAATGTTGGCTGTAAGTGCGGCCATTCTGAAATTCCTAGTTTCCTAGTGATGACGCGTTTGAGATTTGCAAGAGTTGTTTGACTAATGACTTGAGTAATGTTGGCCTCTTATTTCTCAATCGTGGCCGACTTATCACATGATGTAGCCGGTCAATTCGACGGTTCAAAACGTGTAAATCGAATCCTTGTCACAATAAAGTCATGGTTTCATGGGCTGTGTGTCAAATGTTATCGTCTTTTTGGAACCATATATCGCGATAATGGTTGCCATTCAGTGACGTTCCGGCCAACCTCAGTTTTGAAGAAATATGGAGCGATGATTACACCAACCTATACACCACACCAACTTTGTCTGGATTAAATGGTAGTTCTTGAACCTCTTAGGCTTGCTTATCACCTAAAATTTGGCTATTTTGCTTATTAACGTAGCTTTTAAGCCAGAAATAGGCCTTATCGCTAAACAAACAGTGGATCTTATTGAAACTTTTCAAGAACCCGACTACGAAAACAGAGCCGATTCGGAAGGTCGGCCGGATTTAGTTCAGGCACAAATTGAATTGTGTATGTTTTTAAACCAAGATTTTTTAACCTTAACTTAGCTTAAGGTGACTACAGTCCGGGGTGGATTTAGGTCTCAGTCAACGAGCGTCTGAAGTCCATACAGTCCCTCGTTGCATCTCTTCCACTCACCCTCAATGCAGATGATACCGTAAGCACCCGAATAATTTTCCTCTCAAAGCCGCAGAGAGCACTCTCATCCATTTTTGTTAATCTTCATGGTTCTGTCGTTTTGAAGAGTTCGGCATACAAGTCGTCCACTCAAGCAGCTTTTTTGAACCTATTATTGCTATCTTTACTCCACCCAAGTCGGGTGGACAGAGTTGTTAATCTAAATCTCGGAGGCTGAAAAGTTCATTCTGCCTGACAGCGGTGTTTGGTTCGTCATCGTGCGTCATACAGTTTACAGAAATGCTCTTTCCAAATCCTCAGAATCTGTTGCGACTCTACTACGATGTTTCCTTGGGCGTTTCTACAGGCTTCGGTTCGGGGTTTGTGCCCGTGGCATGTTTTTTTTATCTTTCGGTTAAAAGTCCGAATCGCATTCTTGGAGTAGCATCTCTCAATTTCCTTGCCCGCACGCTGCTTATGCTCCTACTTTTTACTGCTGAGAAGCCGGTTTTCGTCTCTCCTCTTCAAACCAGGGGTTTCGTTGTGTTGGCCGATTGAAACCCAGCACATCTAAAGCGGTATCTCTGATGGCTTTTTGTCAGTGTTTCCACTGGTCTCCGATTCTTAATGCTGGTGGTAATAGACCTCTTGAGAAATTAAGAAAGACTGTGCTATGAAAAATAAGTTCTGAAACACAAACAAGCTTAAACCAAGATCCTCACGTAAAATATGCCAAGCTGTTGCATACGACCAGCCAAAGTGTTGAAAACGCCGTCGAATCGATTCATCACGGTCATCGCTTACACTTTCCGCTACCGCCGCTATATTTTCTTCACTACGTGCTAGATGTGGTATATTTGGTCGCTTATTATCCAATAATGAAAATAGGTTTCAAACTTTTCGATGGCATAGCGAATTGTGCGTACAGTAGGCTGATTATGTGAACCATAAGTTGCTCTAAGCGCATGAAACACATTCCTTGTAGAATACTGATTTTCGTCATACAGCTGAATAATTTGTATACGCTGTGACGGGCTAAGTGTTTCCATGATGAGATGTCAAACAATACTGAACAAAAACACCATATTAGTGTGACATGCTGCACGCGTGACTGTTTATGAAAACCCCATTAGAAAAGAAAAAAGTCGTACGCCAAACTTCCTTCTTTTGTAGCAACTTTCATAGTCATTTCAACAGGAAATGGTTAATCTATTGTAATTGACACATTTTGACTGCACAATTATGTTCAGTAAAAATTAACCTGAAGAGTTAAGCAGCATTTGAACTAATGCCGTACCTTCACCATGAGCTTTAGATTTATTAGCCTTTTTTACAGAAAGGCGCAGAAACTTATACTTATGCGTTTATATTTATTTTTCTATAGAAAAGGGTTAAGTACTCGTAAGATCATTAGCATCGATTGGCAAATGTACAAATGTCGGTGTTCTCTGTTTCATTAAACTGGTCTACCACTGGTAGATTTCGCGGTATCTTACCTTGATAAATGCAATATTTGAAAAAGTTTCTGCAATATTATAACTCAAGGTAGTGTGGAACGTGGTAATTCCATCTGCAACCGCAATTCCGTGTACCTATTTTATACGGGAACAGGCGAGATGAGGTGATCTGGTGCAAAAAAATCAGTAGCACTATGTTACTCTACTTAACAGTGTCCATCAGCATGTGGCAGGTTTCATGCTCCCAAGAAATAGTCACACAAATATACCGTCCTGACAAAAGCAGTGCAAATTTACATTTTTACAAGCCGATTCCTGAGTAGTGTAAGGAATGTCATCATCATTTAGTGTTGCTCCTAATATCTAAATTTCAAGCAAAGTACCGACAACCAAGGACTCCGACATGTTTTAAGGAAGGAAACAAAGCCTTGGAGGGAGGAATGATTTCATGGAAAAAAATAAAATCGATCAGCTCGAAAAAAGCTCATGGGAATGGCGCATAATTTCTTCAAAAATTCCCAAGCAAAGCGTGGTACAGCTAAATGTGTTCTTGAAAGATGACAAAGATCAAAGACCTAATCACCGATCAATTTTACGATGAATACATTAACACCGATTCGATGACTACCAAATCAATCAGTTTCGAAGGTTATTTGTTTGTCTCCGATGAAAGTCAATCCAATAGATGGGGAGGACATTTCGCTTCGATTCGCTACCGAGTATTCATCAGCGGTATACGAGTACATACTATCGAAATAGGTTAAGACGTCCGAAATAACTTTTTTCAGTATTCACACCTCGGTTGAGTTTGAATAACGTCGATGCGGATAATTGGTGGTATTTCCGGATCTTGAAAGCAACGCCAACACAATCTTTAGAGCTCTTGCACCCACTGGTAGAGAAAGCTTTATAAAACAGATTTTTTTCACGAATAGTGGAATAGGCTTCCGGGCAAAAACTAGAGAACAATTCATATGTTGTCTAAATTAAGCAAAATAGTACACTTGACATCAAGCAATCCTGTTTTTAAACAAGACAAAATCTGCATTTGGCAATATTTCCTAAAAATAAGAAAACAATGTTATTAACACTAAAGGTAAGGTGTGGCCGTTCTGTTGTTCAGCCCAGCAATCTAAAGATATCCACCAACAATACAACAATACAACTACACGGCAAACATATTTGAATAGGCGTCTGTGGAATGTTTTAATGATTTTTTTTGGCGAAATTGCTTCGTGAATGCAGAGGGCTCACGTAGGGAACTGATCAATCTTATGCTAAAAAGCATGATTCTAAACTTTAAACTGGGTGGGGTTTCTATTAAGAGAAGTGCTGAAGAAGATACGCCGCGAGGTGATGGGCGGCCTTGGTCAATGCAGTCAACTTCAGCAAACTAAGCAAAGTGCAAAGGAATCCGTGTTTGTGCAAAGGCGAAGCCTTACGCATCACTCCCTGGTGGATATTTTCAGCAGGCTAGTGGCTGCTAACGCAGCTATTCGCCTTAAGGCGACTACACAGTGAACCAAGAAATTTTCTAGGTCACCCTAATATTCCCAATGCATTATTAATACTTCCAGAGAATATCAACCATATTATTTCCCCAATTGGATTGACAAAGACTTTCATAAAAGTATCTCCCTAGATCGTTTCATGGACGACATGTTTATCTATTTTTATACAGATGGACCCAATACTGATATTGTGGTCGGTGGTGGTGTTTTCTAATATAATCTTAACCTAAGCCTTTGAATCACTCTAACGTGTTTCAGGCGCAAATTTGGCGATTAAGGAGTCTCTGTCCTGACCGAAGAAAACCGTGATATCTACATGTTTTCAGGAAGTCAAGCGGATTTAGATCACAAAATTCTAAAATCCTCCCTTGATTGCCGATTATCTCTTAGAGAGAGGGCATAGCAGTTCGACCTCCATCATGTTGGTTACCGGGCCCATAAACATTCCAGGAAACTGTTTGGTCAGTTTGTCTAGCGACTAAAAAAATTTAGTCCAATGTAGATTTGAATCGCTCTAAGATGGCTTGTCGTCTTACAAACGACCTAACGAGGAGAAAGTAGAGCGAATCCTTCACTTATTCTGCACATGTCCAGCTCTTTTATAAATATAAACGTTAAGAGTCTCCCACGCTTCATCAAAAGCTCAAATTGGTTTCTTCAGGAGTAGAAGTATCATAGATCCTCGTGGCCTCACAATATGCCAATGGGCATAAGCTATTCTAACCTTGCCCAACCTAACCTATCACCTCAACCAATTGAAATCTAATTAAAATATTTTGATAGCCCGCTGAATAATTAAATCTGTCAGAACATTCTTGTTTTGCCTTCCGACCAACGTTCTTAATTTACCAAAATTTACCCCTAAAAAACCCTCATCATTTCGCGCCACTATAAATCACAATTTACCACTGTTTACGATAAAGTGCTGACTTGCAAAACAAAATCTGACCTCGAAACCAAAAAAAATATAAATTTATACATACTCGTACATATCTATGTATAATAAAAGGTCCGTTGTGCCTCGGAAGTAATATAGTAAATCAAACTATACAACAGGCACATTACCACTCCTCCTCATCACACAGAATGTTCTTAAACTAGCACAATGTGTGGGAAACTCAACCAAACCCGCATATCCCTCCGGACGGGAACTGTTTAAATGACAAAGCTTCATTTTACCCACCGCTTCCCTGTCCGTAGTCAAGCATATAGTATACATACATAGAACGCCTATAAACAATAACAGTATTATCCCAAATAGCTTACAGCTTATCTGCTTGAGGACAGCCTCGAAATGGAGGCACAACCCAGTAAGCCAAATGAAACCTCAAACCTCAGGCCGAAACCCAAAAAACTCTATCGCGTTTGTCCCATATTTGTCCATGAGATGAAATTCGCTTGTACTTTAACAAATACCCCTAGCCATGATGCTCCCTTCGAATGGTCTGTGTGCCTATTGTTCGTATGTGGGGCCGTTGCCTTGTATCCATAGACTCATCTTGACTTGATGAGAGCGTGTCGAACTATTGATTACCCTACCGGGACGTCGTCGGTTACGGTGGAATCTTGAAAATTTGCAAATGGTCAAGACTAGAATGAACTGACATTACTACCTATATAACCTCTCAATTCTATGGTATGTACTCGTATTCGTATTGGTATTCCGTGATCGCCATTGAAGAATCCGGATCAGCAGTCTCCCATTACATCCGTATTACCAGCCTAACTAATCAAAGTTAGTTTGGTTTATGTATTCTTTCCTAGAGCTATCATACAACTGCCACTTCCAAATGAACAATAGTCCCATACACCAGTCCATACAAAAACTGGTAGAAGTTGGGGGTGACAATGAGGGTGTTAGGATGTAGCCCAGGAGCATGAAGATATTCCAACTTATGTGCGAATAGCCTGGAAATTGTTTGGTAACATTTGGTACCAAGAACCAATTCGATGTAAACAACAACTGGTGGCGTCGACGACGACGGTAGGCAAGTCGAAAGGTCACACATTTTGGGCACATCCACTGGGTTAGGCAAGGTAAGGCCGTAAGCCAATAAACATTGGACGGTGCACTATTAAAATACGTCACCTTCCAGAAGTAGGTATGAAAGGGGTCGAAGAAAGTGGTGGATTGCTACCCGAATTGTTGCCAAATGAATAGGGGTAAATCTATACTGAGATAGTTTGATTAATGAGGGATGAGATGAAAAGGACACATAAAAAAACGACGATTGATGCTATCCGCCATAAAAGAGGGCTTCTAAGAAGAAAGAAAAATAAGAATAATTCTGAAAAGGTCCAGCGAACAGTGGGGTGGGAGTCTACAACAAATTTATAGTTCTCGGGACATTTTAATTTTAAAAATATTTATTTAGGATTTCGATCGAAGAGGGTCGAAACTAAATGGAGGGCATACAATTTATACGATATACGGACGCCGACATCCTTGGGGAGTAATTTTAACCCGTAGTCTGGCAATATTTTTGGTTTCTTTTTTTTCATTTTTTGTTTTTGTTGTTTTTTGCTGTCGGCGATTGTGTGAAAATGTAAATCCTGGTGGATCTGGTCATTGACATGTTGAATCATTTGCCTGTCATGTAAGCACTTCTGGAGCGGATTGATAAGTTTTAAAATTTAAAAATGTCCACCAGGCGAAGTTTTGTTTAATTAAATCCTGTCGCTGTGTTTGCAATCTTTTACGGATTGGTCCTTTACTATTCTATAGAATAAGTTTGGGAAAGATATCTATCATTTCTGATTGATTCTCGCCATATAGCTTGATCTATCCCACATGTCTTTCAGTAGTTTAAGTCTTTGTGTTTATTTTATTCATATTTAGGCCTGCGTCATTTTTCCTGCGGATCATTGTGTGAATGTTAACAATTTTTTGAGGAATCAGTAAATTGCTTCTAATTGAGCAAGAAAATGCATCCTTGATGAAGTCTATTTCTTCGACACCCTGCCTTTGTAGGTGTAGTCGTGATTGACACATTTATTTATAAAAAAAAATTGTGAGGCCTTCGGATGGAAGGTGTAAAAGAACTCAGCTGATAGATTTTCCTCAACATGAAGTGCTGAGTTCAAACATTATTTTAATCGCTTAAGAACTTTTCTTGCTACTGAGTTGGCTACAGGAATATACATATATGCCTCTTCGGTTTCCATAAGCCATTAGTTCCAATCGGATTACAGTTGTTCATTTTCCCGGCCTTAATGAAGGTGATTGGGTTTGTACTATTAGGGTAAGCACTGATCGGCGTTAACTTGTCTATACCTCCAGCTGCAACATTGACTACACTGAACTGTGCTTATTTTACGTATTTTCTTGTGCGAGGTTGTGTGTGCGTGAAGCTAATAACGCGGATAAGGACGGATCCACCCGTGACTACCCCGCAAACAACGACTTTGGGATCCGCATATGGAATGTGCATGTAGCCAAACAACTAGGGCAGTCTTTTAACTTCAGAAAGTGCGGTGGAAATATAAGAACAAAGGAAAGATGAAAAACTGTATCGTATACTACGCCCATAGCAGCAGAGAAAACAAACAGCGTCTTCGACTACTTGGGTAAGCGGCAGAAAAGCCTTTAGGTTTCAACACCCGCCTTATTACAATGCCTAGCTTCAACAATATCAGACTGATATTCGCCTTACGGAAACAAATGATGACGCTAGCAAAGAATGTCTACGGGCTTTAATAAGCTAAATATATGCTGCCGTTCCCGTTCCATCCGAACGAATATAAAAAGCAGAGAGTACTGCCGACAGCAAATTAATTTCATGCATTAAAACTAGGGGACAAGAGATCTTTAATGAAGATAAAGAAGAATGTGGGTGACAGAATAGAGCCCTGGGGCATTCCTGTATTTATTTGTCAATATCAGGCTAAAAGACATCCAAGACAATTCGAATGGAACGTTTTGAAGGATAATTTCTAATCCATTGAAGAAGAGATTTGTCGATCCCAATTGCATGCATTTTTGACAAAAGAGTCTGATGGCAAACTCTGTCCAATTTCTAAAAAAATATCTAGCACAACTATCTTGCTTTTCACCAAACTGCCTTTTCAGAGAGACATGCCATCAAATCTCCTGTGGACCCATTGCTACGAAGACTGTACTGCCGGTTATTGAGAAGTTTTCGGATTTCGAAATACTCGTATTTTATAAGCTGACGGTTTATCAGCGTTTCCATGATTTTGGAAAGGATCGATTGACCAACAATTTTTACTATAATATACATATTTGGGACATTGTAGTACTAGGTCTACTATATTATATAGGTGCAGCCAAAACAATTCGCCTACAAAGCAGCTCTGCCAACAAAACTGAGAGCCGCTCGTGTGTACAGTCGGCATTCTCCACACTACATGTGGGACGCCAGCAATAAACAGTATTACACCGATTTCGCCATTAGACGATGACCCAGCAAAGGCAATCAACAAAAATACAATTATGGGTCAACACAATACAGAAGCTTGATCAATATTATGCCTTATAACGGCAAGCCGAAGTAACAAAGGGCATCCAGTAATACAATTGTAACTAGCGTAGATATGTGCCTAAAAAGCAAAAAAAAAATTTTGTATTTACTTGGCCGTAACCCAATTTGTAAGTAACGCGCCGAACGACACCGCTTCTTTTTATCTCACCTCCTTAGTTTACGAGGAATTACAATGTAGACTTGAAAATTTTCCGCTGAACTTTTTTATTTACATTTTTGTGTGGATTTTGTTGTTTTATTTTCTAAGGACCCAATTGGATTTGAACATTAGCTTGCTAGTTTTCGTATTTGAATGTTAGATTTGTATACTTGAAGCTCGATAACGTGTGCGGGAAATACCATATCTGTATTTCTCTGTGAAGAATAGATCGATCACGTGTGCAAAGCAGCTGTGCAACATAAATCTAAACCGTTCTATCTATGAAGCGTCCGAGCATCTAGTCATCTCTTCCCGTAGGATAGCTGTTCTACGTTTTTTGTTTAGCTTCCGCGGTTTTTTAAGGTTAAAGTCAGCAGAAGGTACGATTCGATGTCATTTTCGGAATTGAATTGCTTTCCATCCAAGTTGTTTTGCAGAGCGGAACAGATGATAGTCAGAAGGCGGAAGGTCTGGGAGTGCGGTGTGTGCTGCAAAACTTCCCAACCAAATGAATTTAGCTTTCGTTTTGTCTCTAAAGCTGTGTGTAGTCTGGCGTTGTCATGATGGAAAACAACACCCCTAACTGTTTGCCAACTCTGACCGTTTTCCTTTCATTGCCTGCTTCAAAGTATCGAGCTGAGAGCAATATTTAATGGCATTTGTTGTCTGTTTAGGTGGAAGCAACATTTTTGGGATACAAATCTTGTTTACCGAGCGATTGCAGTATTTCACCAGGAACGCACCATTACCTCTTACGCCGAATGTTGTTGTTAACCAAAAATTGTTCGTCTCCCGTGAACACTCTTTTCAGGAAAACCTTAAGCGAGTCCCATCTCAACAAAGGCTCACAGGCGATTATGCGATCTATAATGTTCTGGAGGAACCAAAACAATCTACCTTTTCCGATATTACAAGCCTTTTCAGTCTCTGCGAAACGGTTGTATACCAGTGAACGCGAACAGCACCAGCAAGGTCTGTATTTCCTAAACGAAAGCGGGTAAACCAACACTGACAAGTGTCAGCGTTTATAGTCGAATGGAGATACACGCTGCAAATCTCCCGATGCGCCTCTATCGCTTTCACACCGTTTTTAAAGAAAAAAAGAAGCAAAATATGCCGAAAATGGACATTTTATCTTCCTATTTAAATAAAAAAAATTTCATAACGGTATACACAGAGATTTTCTGAAACGATAAACACTACTTCCAAGAAAAAAAAAACGCAGAACTAATGCAACTTGCCAAATCGATTAACTCCACTTTTAGAATTTCTTTAAATTTTAATTTAAAAAAAAAATTAAGAAAAACAATTCTCTAGTAATAAAAGTTAACACCACTAAATTACAAAAATTTATAATTTAACTGGAGTTTTAGAAAAACAACGCGAGTATATACCATTTTCTCATTTTTTCAACTTTAGTTAATCGATTTGGTAATTGAAGCATTCATATCATACCTACATACATATATACTACTGTTATGAAAAAAAAATAAGCTGAAATTGTTTATAAATTCATTCGTCGAAAAATATTTAATCGTCCTCAAAGTAGATCCTCCCGATACACTTAAGACAACGGTTTTTTCAATCCTCAAAATAATTGTTCAATTTCGATTTTCATCTCCTCAATCGTTTCAAAACGTTGTGTCCGGAGCGGTCTCTTGAACTTAAGGAATACCTAGTAGTCATATGGTGCTAAATCAGGCAAATACGGTGGTTGGGGAATGGTGCGAGTTCAGATTTTGGTGGAAAATTTACCTTTTTATCCAAAAAATATTGAGTGTTTTTGGAATCAAACGAGATTTTACTTTCAGGCCCAAAACATCTTTCAAAATGGTCTGGACTGATCCAAATGAAATGTTAACAGTATCAACGAGGTCTCTTATTGTTAATCGTCGATTTTTGAGAACTAAATCCTTGATTTTCTTTCAATCAGTTGATGTTGATGGCTGTACCGCCTGCATTTTTTGTGGAATAACCTGGTCAACGCAGACCCTCTGCAACATTCTCAACGTTTTGGCAGCAGAAATTTCATTCCAAAAACAAAATTTAATGCATATTCTTTGCTCAACAAAATCAGACATTGTAAAAATCGCTTAACTCAGTTTTTGTTGTTCACAAAACACGTGCGTAACTACGAGTATTAAACAAATGCAAGTATTGACACAGATGTCAGGGCGCGCGTATTTTAAAATTAAAATGTCACTTTATTTTTGTGTTCACAGTACGAGTAGTATACAATAGGTACTTAATGACTTCTTTATTCTATTTAAGTAAGTAAAAGCGTGTTTGATGGCCTCATCCCTCACCGCAACCAATGAGGGCTGAGGCTATCAACTCAACTCCCTGTTTTGCCTTACCTAGTTCATTTGAAGCTTCAAAACTGCTGATTACGAACTGGTTTTGATAATTTTACTTGGTTGCAAGTGAGTTGCATTCATTGCACTTTTTTAATTTTTTTTTTTTTACCAATGACACTACAACTAGTCAGTAAGACTATCAAACAGCTTGCTTTACTCGTAGAATACAATTTAAGTAGATAAGTGGTTGAAGTAGTTGATGCCCATCGGATTCACTAATTTGTCTATTGTACTACAAATTCGTGCGGTTTTATACGTTGGAGCCTTCTAACTTCTTCGCTTTGGCCTAGGAGTTTAAATGCCTCTTCATTTGTGTGCTTTTTTAGTCTTTTTACGTGAGCTGTTGCATACCTTTGAATTTCGCTAGATACCATCTTCATCTTTAGATCATGATAAAGGTCTGTGTTACGCATGTACCAATACTTTGTTTTGAAGCCTTTGAATGGTTTTGATAGTTCTATTCTTAGCGCACGCCAATAATTGGATGCCATAGGTCCATACTGGGTGTATTACTTGTTTGTAGAGCAAAAGTTTGTTATAGTCCACTTTGTTTAGCTTAAGATTGATTTCGTCTCTATTTTTCTTGACGTGCTCTTTCCAACGAAGTTTTGCATCTAAGGTTATTCCTAGGTATTTGGTAGGGTAAGCCTAAAGAATTTAAGTATTGTTGATCAATTTCGGAATTTCCCTTATAGGTTTGTTTGTAGAGTTAACATGCACAGACCACTTTGATGTCCAACATTCAATGGTGTTCATCGCTGTTTGTGGCTTTCTCGTTACGTCTTCTGTGCGGTTTGGTGGGGTAGGTAATTGGGTAAATGATTGGTAAACTGAAGGTAGAGTGTTGGACCCAGGATGCTTCGCTTTTATTTCCTTTAGTTCGGAATACCCATCTTCCTGTTTTGTTCTAAGGAAACGAGGCGTTAAGTATGATTCAAGTAACCTGGAATACTGTATTGGTAGAATATTGTTCGGTTTGTTCAGTAGTCCTTCGTTCCAGACTTTGTTGAATGCTTGAGCTACGCCCAAAACACACGCATAATAAGAGTTGAGTCTCTGCTTTCGATTTAGTGTATGTGACATTGGATTTTTTGATTTTTTCTCCAGTCTAGTCTATTCCCCCTTCTTGAAGGCTTTAATTCTTTATGAGAGGCACTTATATTCATTTTGGTTGATTTGTTGAAATTTCAGTCTTCCCCAAAATAGTCTTCAGTGTTTCGAAGTTTTCCGGTTTCCTTGCGTAGTCTCTGTAAATCATTGTTTCAGTAACGAACAGGTGATCTGAGGCTGTTTCTACGGTATGGACAGTTTAAAACGTTTGATGAGTACACCGTTCATGTTCACAACAGTTGCCTCTTTTTTCTGTTTTGTTATGATTTTATGTGGAGCATAGATGCACTTGGATGGCAACGATTAGTATACGGCTTCGTAGAAGTAGCATCTTCCAACAGGTGCTGTTTCCTTAAATGACGAGAATGAGCCTCTGCAGCCAAACATCTTGCAGCTCTGCTTATAAGCCCTATTTCACGCCTCCCCGTGGCGCCATCTGGGAATCTCACTAGAGATTGCGAAGTGAAGGGGGCAAATGGCGAGTTCCCTGCGCCATAAATCAGGGTTACTGTCGGAAGAACAAAACAAGACCTTACCCGGGCTACTCCGACATATTTTGAGCTCAGGCCGGTAAGGATTTCCAGGACTTAGTCAGGGTCTTGGAAAAGAGATGGTGGCGGACGAGCCCTATATAGGCCAACGACAGCGCTCACATCCCGGAACGGGTTACTGGCTTCGATGTAACCGACCCTTCGTCCTAGGGGCATTAAAAATGGAACTGGTCCTCCAGGTTGGGGATTATGCCGCCGTGGTAACTGCCCGGCCATTTAAAAGAAACATAAGTTACGAAGCGTCGGAGGCAGACTATGACAAGAAGTCCTCAGCTTCCGGCATGTGAGCGAGCGCCTCGTAGCAATCCGCATCAAGGCTAAAGTCGCCAACATTAGCCTTATATGCGCGCATGCCCCCACAGAGGAGAAAGATGATGACACCAAGTATGCCTTCTATGAGCTCCTAAACAAGACCTACGAGCAATGCCCTAGCTATGACATTAAAATTGTCCTCGGTGATTTTAATGCAAAGCTAGGAAGAGAGGGTATCTTTGGTGGAACAATCGGAAAATATAGCCTGCACAACACCACCTCCGATAACGGATTCAGGCTAATCGACTTTGCGGCGGGCCGAAACATTGTAGTGGCTAGCACGCGACATACACAAGGCGACTTGGAGAACTCCTGATCAATCAACAGTCAACCGGATTGATCACATTGCGATCGACGCAAGACACTCCTCCAGTATTATGGATGTCCGTACGTTCCGAGGAGCCAACATCGACTCGGACCATTACCTTGTTGTAGCCAAGGTACGGTTGCGGATGTTCCAAACTACGCCAAGACAAACTAATGCTGTGAGATAATTCGACGTCAGACGGCTACAATCGCAAGAGATCGCCGACCGTCCTTTTCCGACCGAGTATCTCTTAGTCTCTCAAGAGGTCCAATACCGCCAGCATCAAGCATCGAAGACCACTGGAAACACTGCCAAAACGCCATCAGAGATGCCGCTTCTGATGTGCTGGGTTTCACTCGTCCATCACAACGAAACCCCTGGTTCGATGATGAATGCTGACAAGCACATGCAGCTAAGCAAAAGGCACTGCAAAAAATGGCCAGAGCTGCTCATGAGCTCTATGAGCGGAAGAGGAGAGTCGAACACCGGCTTCTCAGGAGGAAGAAGAAAGTGCATGAGAAGCGCGCGATCGAGGAAATTGAGAGATGCTACTCCAGGAATGAGGTTCGGAAGTTTTACAAAAAGGTAAAAATAACATGCCACGGAAACAAACCCCGAACCGAAGCCTGTAGAGATGAACAAGGGAACATCGTAGTAGAATCGCAGTCGATGCTGAGGATTTGAAAAGACCACTTCTGCAGACTGTATAACGGCGATGACAGACCAAATACCAAATATCAACTTGGACGATAATGACCAACAATTCCGTCCACCCGACCTGGATGAAGTGAAGATAGCAATATCCAAGTTGATGTCCAACAAAGCTGCTGGAGCGGACGGTCTAACTGTCGAGCTCTTCAAAGCGGCAGGCGATGTCTTAGTAAGGAGCATATACCATCTCATCTCTAAAATATAGTCGGACGAAAATATGACCGATGAATGGAACCTCTGCATTGTTTGTCCGATTCTCAAGAAAGGAGACCCTCTGAACTGCGCCAACTACAGAGGCATCAGTCTCCTTAACATCGCATATAAGATCTTATCTGCCGTATTGTGTGAACGCCTGAAGCCGTTCGTCAACAACCTGATATGTCCATATCAGTGTGGCTTCAGGCCAGGAAAGTCCACCATCGACCAAAAATTCACACTACGGCAGATCTTGGAGAAGACCCATGAGCTTCAGATCAATACCCACCACCTATTCATCGATTTTAAGGCCGCGTATGACATCATCTATAGAGACGAGCTATACAGAGTAATGTCTAGTTTTGGCATCTCTGCCAAACTGGTCCGTCTGTGCAGGATGACGGTGGAGAATGCACGCTGCTCCATCAAGGTCGGAAAAGATCTCACCGAGACCTTTGATGTCCAGAAAGGATTTAGACAAGGCGATGCGCTGTCATGTGATTTTTTCAACATCGTACTTGAAAGAATAGTGCAAAACTCACGAGCAAACACAAGAGGCACTATCTTTCAAAAGTCCGTCCAACTACTCGCATGCGCCGATGATATTGACAAAATCGGGAGAAAGCAGCGTGATGGGCGAAAATGGGTTTAGCGCTCAATGAGGGCAAGACCAAGTATATGCTGTCAAGCAAAAAGGACAACCAACACCGACGTCTCGGGCAGAACGTCACCCTCGACAAATATATCTTCGATGTAGTTAAGGACTTTGTCTATCTAGGCTCTGCTATAAATACAGACAACGACACCAGCGCTGAGATCAAGCGTAGAATAACTCTTGCCAACCGCTGTTTCTTCGGGCTAAGAAGGCAATTGAGTACCAAAGCCCTCTCTCGGACAACAAAAGTCACCCTTTATAAGACCTTAATAATCCCGGTCCTGCTCTATGGCGCAGAGGCATGGACATTATCAAAAATGGATAAGGGTGTTCTTGGTTGCTTCGAGAGAAAAATTCTTTGGGCGATCTCCGGTCCCGTCTGCATTGACGGTGAGTGGAGGAGGAGATACAACGACGAACTGTATGGACCTAGCCAGAAGAGTGAGGATCCAAAGACTGAGATGGCTGGGTCATGTAGAGCGCATGGACACCAATGCTCTGGTCTGAAAAGTCTTCGAATCCGCTCCCGAGGGACAGCGCAGTAGAGGAAGGCCAAGACTCAGGTGGCGCACGCAAGTGGAAGAGGACCTCAGCCAACTTAGCGTGCGAAACTGGAGGCAGCTAGCCAGGGATCGAGCTGGCTGGAGAAGCTTGTTGTCTGAGGCCCAGGTCCACCCCGGACTGTAGCGCCACCTAAAGTAAGTAAGTTATAATTGCACTTGTTGAGATCCTCCTTGGGGATTGTCCCGTTGGTACCTATATCTATATCCTTTATTTCCCCTATTTAGCAAAGCGAGAGTTAAATCGACTATTTGATGTCTTTCTTTTACACGGAATGCTGTTTGAAAGACAACATGCTGGGTAACTATGTTGGGTGATAGTTTGACATTACATTGCTGCCCCAAAAAACACTCTGAGCATTAGCTATAGTTCCAAATCATTGAGAAAATAAGTCGACGCGATGACGAATTTGTGCCACTCTCCATACCCTAAAATAGTCCAAGCATAAACCGGAAAAATGAATTTGGCACAAAAAGACAAGTTCTCAGTTTTCACAATCGTTCGTCACATAGTGCAGTAAGATCACTTAAACACCCGAAACCAAAGATACGTTTACTCCACACCCATATAGTTCTGTTTATTTATTTTTTACGAAGCCAACTATCTTTTATTGAAGAAATTGGATAAACTTCGGTTCGCCAGTTCATCGTCTTAAAGATCAATAAAATGGGCATATTTACGAGTATACAACTCTGTAAAACCAATTACCGAAACTACAAAATGCCTTTTCAATATTTCAATTTAAACAGCGACGAAAATGCATCCGAAAGAAGAATATTAATACGAGTAGACTTTAACTCAGTCGATGAATAAGTATCTCACTCCAAAAACATGATTTCATTCAAGAAAGAAAAAACCATTTCGTGTTAAATGCTCTGCGTGACTGACTATTCGATTAACTCAATTTATTTCTACGCCTCACCGTTCGGTGTGACGATGAAGAACATGATAGATTGGCTTCCGTTGGATTAGTTAGGATTCGACAAGGAAGTGTGCGCGTATTTCAAAAGTTTTTGATTACCCGTCGATTATAAATGACAGTCACGGCTAGGGTGCTAGGAAAAAGTCTAGGGTGTGCTTTCAATAAGATAAAAACGAAAAGAGAACTGATATTTTTGATTGCCATGTATGCCAATACAAATGTCATTCAAAAAGAATGACAAACTGTCTACAAAACATTGTTTTATTGAAAATGCACTGAGGTTTTCGTAACCATTTACCATGGCTTTATCACTCGACTTGGGTGTTTATGTATGGTCATAACCTTTTCTAAAAACACCTTATATAGAGCGTTTGTTAATGGAATTGAATCCGCTTGACCTATGTCGAAATGGAGGATGGCACAAAATCCTGTAGAAGTACATGGTGGGCAGACAGATAGAACATTGTAGTCAAGCCTTTTTGGCCTTTGGATTAATTAAAAATATAAACTCTGTGTGGAATTTCGTCTGTGACCTATTGACAACGACCCCATCATGATGCACTCTGGGTGGCGGCTAAATCGATTGCCTCGGCATGAGTTGTATTTTTACATACTCGTTTGTGCAATGTGCATACATTCTGGTGGTCTAGTTTAATTCCGCCTCTTGGCAACAAGCCCGAATGCATCTGAACGTATTCCATTTATAACATCGATAGTTTGGAGAAAATTGCATTTTGAATGAAACCTATATATACCGACTGGCAGGCCAAAGCCTCCAGAGCAGCAGATGGATGTTACGAAAGAGCTGAGTTCATGACGAAAGGTCAGCCTTTCGGAAGGGTTTGCTTTTCAATTAATATCTGGAAATAGACACTACGATGTAATCATGCCAAAACAATCGCCAAATGTGAAACGAAAGGGTTAAAGTTTAATGGAATAATTAATTGAATTTATTGTGCATTAAAGATACGTATGGGCACGCATAAATGCATATCACATGAGTACAAAACGACCTGTTCGAAATCTGGATTTAAATATACAGGTCAATAGCTTTAGCATACAAAGCTTACACAGGAAAATGTACCACGCCATACGCATGGTTTTGATTAATTTTTATTGAAATCATTAAAGCATGAGCCCATATACATAAAAGGAGAAATTAACTTTTCATGGGGTCATTCGGGCGAAAATCCATTTAAAGCATTTCAGGGAATACTCGTAGAGTGAAAATGTCGCATCCATTTGGTCTGGATAAAAGCCGTAATGTCTTCGTACGTGCCCGATAATTTGTTTGTATTTTTCTCAACCATGATATTAAATTGACTATGAAATATAAAACTGCATGCATGGATTTTTATTTGCCAGGTTGTGTAATAAAGCTACAGGATTGCATTACCCTTTACTTTGTTATTTTGTGGAATTTTCTTTGTAAAATACTGAGTAATTATTTATGGTACGCTTTAGTGAAATGCGCTCATTGGGCTATAACGCAGAGGGTCCGTGGTTCGATCCCCGGCATTGCCAACAATTTTTCGAATCGTCATCACCCTTTCGGCGTGCAATGGCAAATTCCCGAAAGTAAAATTGCCTATGAAAAAGCTTCTAAGCAGTGCCGTTCGGATTAGGCGATAAACCGTAGGCCCCGCTCAGATGTGACAAAAATGATAACATGAGCAACACAAATGAGTGTCAAGAAGCTAGGTCATGGCCCATACCGGGCCATAAAGTGTATCCTTTGCCAACTTACTCATTTAATTTCTAAAATTTTTCAATGACCGTCAGACCGCTTTTCGTAACGAGAGTGCCACTGGTAATTTGGTGGATCATCTCGTTGAAAGTATTATACAGCAACCTTATGAAGGAACATACTTGTAGTTACTCTCGATATCTTGATATTTTTAAGGGATTGGACAGAGTTAGTCATTTTTGATGAAAATGCTTGTACGAGTGTTTTCAGTAAATTAGAAATTATTTTAAGGAACATTCAATTTAAGTTGTTAAGGTTACAAGTTTGTTGTCCAAAATTTTTTTCGTCTTCTAAACTCTTTTCAATTTTCATTTTTCTTTTAATTGCGGCTACCTAACCTTGTTCTTGCTTACGTAACGGCAGTCGTCTCTGCTTTTTATATTCAACCCTGCTCTTCGGCTACAAAATGTGTCCGCCAACTTATTAAATTCTGATCTACTACCAGAGATTATAGGGGAACCACTCAGACACAATGCTGTCCGGTGTGTTAATTCGAAACTTAAATCAGAAACCAAAAACCTTCCCGTTCTTGATGTTGAGTAAGTGCGGCAAATATGGCCTATCCTTAACATTTTTTGAAATAAAACCATAGCATTAAGTCGAATTAATTTATTTGTTTTTTAAACAGTCTTACAAATCATTAGGCTTTCAGTCTTTAGTAACTCGAATAATAAAAAAAACATAAAAAAAATATATAAGTGAAAAATTACATATTCTAGTTTCTAAAAAAATGCGGCTAATATGGCCTACCTGGTGTTTTGAGAATGGTTTTTGAGAAAAGTGGGTTTAGCTACAGCAAAATTTACATATGAAATATTGTTGCTCGTTGTCAGTACAATCCTCATGAGCCCAGATTCTGCATACAACACATTGTACCCAAGGTTCACCTTGCTTATCGTCAGAGAACAGGCTGGTGCAATAGATGCATCTAGCATCTGTCTGGCTACTTCTATTAGGACTTGGATCTTAACCGTCATTTAGAATGAAGTCCTCCTCACTTTCTGATGATGAGAGCTGGGTTTTGCGATAGCTTCTCTTTTTCCTTACCAGGCTTTGTTCATCATTTTCGTTAAACTTTAAATTTGTAGGAACCATCTGAAATTAAAAATAGATAGAGCGAAAAGACGTTAACATTATTGAAGTAAAGCCTAAATATATAAGGTATGTGAAGATATGTTTCTACCATTTTGTTTGAAACCCCACGATTGTTCTTCTTTAACTCTTTTTCATCTCTTTTTTTGATGGATTCTTCTAAAGCTAGCTTGTAGGGAGATAATGAAATCAGGTCCGATTTTCCTTCCACGAGTTGAAGGTTTTTTTACGCGAACAGGGATGGGAGAAATTTCATGTGGAGTTACCAAAGTTGTTGATTCCGAAATACATTTTATCCCAGTAGAAGTTGAAGGTTTTAAATGTTTATTCGACTTATCTTGCTAAGACTACGTCATCTCAGGAGAAGCAGGATTTTCCATGTTAGATAAAGGTATTTCATCTTCCTCTGCTGCTAGAAAATCGTGGTCTATCTATAAGTTCTATATTCCTGGTGTGGCTTGAATGCCCGTCCATTATAAGTAATACAAGTGAAGATGCCGTTGGTTTCATTGTTGTTAAGAAGGGTTTGAACCACTTTGTGAACAAATTTGTCTGCACCCATCCTGATGGATGATTGGCATATATTGAACCCGACGGTGCACCTTTCATGAGGTGTGGATTGTCTCTCTTTCGCGGAAAAATGAACGTAGGAGGCACAAATGACCCTCCTGCACTCATGCACAAAATCGACGTAATAAGTGATCCCCTTTCAGCAGATGTTAATGCTCCCACATTTTTTCGACCTTTCAAAGCCAATACCTTTGGCATTTTGGCTGGAACTACTGAAATCCCCGTCTCATCCACATTAAAAATAGTGTTGGTTGTAAAATGGTACTTGGTCATGAGCATTTCTAAATTGTCAAAAAAAAATTGCCACGTTTTATTTTGAAAATCCAGAAGCACGGGCTAAATACGTTCCAGTCGGTGGATGACGTTTTAGAAATAAAAGTAGCCAGTCCCTTCCCGCAACTTCCTTTATAACAGAAAATGGATTTGGAATTTGGTTCTTTATGGCTAGCTGGAATACTAACGATCTTATGTCATTCCTGGTTAGACCAAATAGTTTCCCTTCCATTTGCAGGTATTGGTCTACCAGAGACTGCTCGAGTTCTGGAGGAAAAATGATTTTCCTGCCTTGTTTGGCACTTACCACTTATCATTTATTGCCTGTAACTTTCGAATTTTCAAATATTCACTGTGAAAACATTTCACAAAACTCACCAAAAAATTACTACAAAAACGTTAAAAAACGGTTACACTCAATATTTTGTACGTCCGTAGCGCCAGGTCAACCACGATTGATTGAGCCAAAACCGGTTTGAACGTGCGTGTAATGAATGTGTCATTTAACTGCGTGTGCTTGTGTATTGAGGAAATATTATGGTGGGCCATATTATTTCCTCCTCCTCATTTAACTAATTTCGATGTACGAGTATATATAAGGCATTTCGCCGGTCAAAATTTGAGCACAATACCTAGATCCGCCCAGGTGTTCCTGAGACTTCTCTGCAGTAGCAAGTAGGGATTCAAAATAAACAATAAGACTGGTGATTGCCTTTTCATTAAACATAAACATAATGTCGTTTGCCTCGTCCTGTTTTTTATAAAAATCTTCTAAAAAGACTGACAGTAGCATTCCGCCCTTTTAAGCCTTCAAACGTAACAATCGTCTCTTTATGATGGTTCATTAATTTACAGTTTACATCTACTTAAGAAATATACTGCCGACATTTTTATTTCTCAGCCATTATAACCTGCCAACATTCAAAACCAACGTCCATCGGTATCTCTCCTTTTTCCTCCTTAATTTTCCTTCTCCCGCATTGTGAGCAAACATTTCGTAAATACTCTAATGTATGCATAACGAAATCCAGATCTGCGCGTGTAACGTAAGATCTTTTAATAGAATGTGTGCACAGTTGTACAATTAACGAATGCATTACACTGTCAAGCAGATATAAATGTCGTGTCAAGGAAATACCATGAGACATTCAACTGAAAGCCACTAATAACAGCGTTTATCTGGATGTGTTGTTTATCAGTGGATCTGGACTACAGAAACAAGTGTGCAGTTTTCAACATGATAATTCGTATTTTTGGTTGGGTGCTGTAGAAATAAGGTAAGCGCTGAAAGGTGTCCGCCTGTCGTTACCCACTGTTTCAACACAATGATTTTGCTTGTTTTAGCTCCAAGTAGTAACCATCGGGTACTGGTCCATGTCCATCCGGACTCGACTTGCTAAACTTATAAGACCGAGTGCTGACGAGCAAAAAAAAAGTCGGGACTATAATGGGACAGCGAATGAACTCCTCAAATTGAATCAACGGTGAAGTACAATTCCGGAATAACACAAAAGAAACCTTATTCTTTCTACTCCGACATATTTGGTGCTCAGTTAATGACCTAAATGGTTGGTCCGGCGCTCACGTCCCCGAGCGGGTAACTGGCTTTGGTCCTTGGGGTATCAAAAATTGAGCTAGTCGAAAATTACGGAGCAGAAGTAAATTGGATATGATAGAATCTTCTGTTGACAACCTGCGCTAACGAATCATGGGCCACAAAATAGCGGAGGCCCTAGACTGCTGCAAAGCAGACATTACCGCCATCCAACAAATGTGACGGGATGACCCTTACAAAAAGGGGATGAAAAACTACGACATCGACGGCAGAAGCGCCTACTTGGTCGTGGATTTGTTGTTTAATGGAGACTTGGGTTTCCGGCTTGTGAACAAATGCTTTGAAGCAATCCGTATCAAGGCTAAATTTGCCAACATCAAAAGCAGAAAGATGTTAACACCAAATGCAGCTTTTACGAGCTTTCGAAAAAGACCTACAAGCAATGCCCTAGCTATGACATTAAAATTGTCTTCGGCGAAGCTAGGAAAAGAGGGCATCTTTGGTAGCACTGTCGGAGGGTATAACCTGCACGACACCTTCTCCGATAAAGGATGCAGGCAAAACATTGTTTGCAGCAAAATGTCGTTTTAGGTAGCATGCGGTTCCCAAATTGGACTTGGAGAACTCCTGATCAATCAACAGTCAACCAGATTGATTACATTGCGATCGACGCAAGACACTCCTCCAGTATTATGGATGTCCATACGTTCCGAGGAGCCAACATCGACTTGGACCATTACCTTGTTGTAGCCAAGGTACGGTTGCGGATATCCCAAACTACGCCAAGACAAACTAATGCAGTGAGAAAATTCGACGTCAGATGGCTACAATCGCAAGAGATCGCCAAGTCCTTTTCCGATCGAGTGTCTTTTTATCCCTTAAGAGGTCCAATGCTGTCAGCATCAAGCATCGAAAACCACTGGAAACACTGCCAAAACGCCATCAGAGCTGCCGCTTCTGATGTGCTGGGTTTCACTCGTCCACCACAACGAAACCTCTGGTTCGATGATGAATGCCGGCAAGCACATGCAGCTAAGCAAAAAGTACGCAATGCGGCACTGCAAAAAAAGACCGGAGCTGCTCATGAGCTCTATGAGCGGAAGAGGAGAGACGAACACCGGCTTCTCAGGAGGAAGAAGAAAGAGTATGAGAAGCGCGCGATCGAGGAAATTGAGGGATGCTACTCCAGGAATGAGGTTCGGAAGTTTTATCAAAAGGTAAAAATAACATGCCACGGGAACCAACCCCGAGCCGAAGCCTGTAGAGATGAACAAGGGAACATCGTAGTAGAATCGCAGTCCACCATTCCATTTCTGCAGACTGTATAACGGCGATGACGGACCAAATACCGCTGTCAGGCAGAATCAACCTTTCAACTTGGACGATAATGACCAACAATTCCGGTCACCCGCCCTGGATTAAGTGAAGATAGCTATATCGAAGCTTAAGTCCAACAAAGCTGCTGGAGCGGATGGCCTGGCTACCGAGCTCTTCAAAGCGACATGCGATGACTTGGTAAGGAGCATACACCAACTCATCTGTAAAATATGGTCGGACAAAAGTATGCTCGATGAATGGAACCTCAGCATTGTTTGTCCAATTCTCAAGAAAGGAGACCCTCTGAACTGCGCCAACTACAGAGGCATCAGTCTCCTTAACATCGCATACAAGATCTTATCTGCCGTATTGTGTGAACGCCTGAAGCCGTTCGTCAACAACCTGATAGGTCCATATCAGTGTGGCTTCAGGCTAGGAAAGTGCACCATCGACCAAATATTCACACTACGGCAGATCTTGGAGAAATCTCATGAGCTTCAGATCGATACACACCACCTATTAATTGATTTTAAGGCCGCGTATGACAGCATCTATAGAGACGAGCTATATAGAGCAATGTCTAGTTTTGGCATTCCTGCCAAACTCGTCCGTCTATGCAGGATGAAGATGGAGAATGCACGCTGCTCCATCAAGGTCGGTAATGATCTCACCGAGACCTTTGATGTCCAGAAAGGATTTAGACAAGGCGATGCGCTGTCATGCGATTTTTTCAACATCGTATTTGAAATAATAGTGCAAAACTCACGAGCAAACAAAAGAGGCACTATCTTTCAAAAGTCCGTCTAACTACTCGCATACGCCGACGATATTGACATAATCGGGAGAAAGCAGCGTGATGTCAGTGGCGCTTTCGCGAGTATTGAGACGGAAGCGTCGAAAATGGGTTTAGCGGTCAATGAGGGCAAGACAAAGTATATGCTGTCGAGCAAAAAGGACAACCAATACCGACGTCTCGGGCAGAACGTCAACTTTGATGTAGTTAAGGACTTTGTCTACCTAGGCTCTGCTATAAACACAGACAACGACACCAGCGCTGAGATCAAGCGAAGAATAACCCTTGCCAACCGCTGTTTCTTGGGGTTAAGAAGGCAACTGAGTAGCAAAGCCCTCTCTCGGACAACAAAAGTCACCCTTTATAAGACCTTAATAATCCCGGTCCTGGTCTATGGCGCAGAGGCATGGACATTATCAAAATGAATGAGGGTGTTCTTGGTTGCTTCGAGAGAAAAATTCTTTGGGCGATCTTCTGTCCCGTCTGCATTGACGGTGAGTGGAGGAGGAGATACAACAACGAACTTTATGGACTGTACCTAGCGTACGAAACTGGTGGCAGCTAGCCAGGGATCGAGATGGCTGGAGAAGCTTGTTGACTGAGGCTCAGGTCCATCCCGGACTGTAGCGCCACCTAAAGTAAGTAAAGTAAGTTAATAAATTGCTGGAACTGATGGTCAAAGCGCCGAGTTGTAAGGTTAGAGTGTTCCTTTTTAGATTGGTTGTATATCTAGGCATCGTTTTGAAAGTCATGCTGTCGCTTTTCACGACTTTTGGATGCTATGCACGAGCATATCTTTGAATATTAGACTTAAGCTGAGGCGAGAAGCTGATAAATCCAGTTCGAAGAGGTCTACTTTGGTTATTACAGATAGAGAGCAGGATTAAAGTATGCAGAAGCTTTAATAGAAAACCCCCCTAATTTTTTTTCCTCTGGTGTTACAAAGCCATATTCATAGAAGTATATGATTTTCTGAAGAACCCGTCATCTTTATTCGTTGCTTTTGGAAAATAGGGCCAAAGTCAATTTCAAAACGTTGGAGATAATTTGGGAAGGTGGAGTTTGAGTAGATTGGCATGTATTACATTGAACTCTTTCTATAGCCAACTGAATGTTGAAAATATTTTTAGGTAGCATAAAATAAAACGGATCTCCCATCAGAGAAATAATGCTTATGCAAGGAGTTTCTCACGGCTGTGCTACAAGTAAGAACTGAGTTTGTTGACACTTCTTTGAGCCTGCTGCTTTGTTTCTTGGCCACATGTTTTTTTTTATCTCGTTTTGCTGTCTGGAAAGCAACCAAACTTATCTTCAAAATCAAGGATAAGGTTCTTTTAAGAGGAAAAAGTGAGCATTAGTCACCTGAGGTGCGTAGGACATTTGGAGCAAATGAAGATGTTTATCACCCGGGTGGATAACGTTGCGATGGCGGTGGCGCGATAGTTAGCTCATTGGACTATCACGCAAGGAGTTTGGGTTCGATTCCTGGCTGGGTCACCAACAATTTTTCAAATCGCCATGACCCTTTCGGCGGGGGCAATGGCAAACTCCCGAAAGTAAAATTGCCTACGAAAGAGCTTCTAAGGAGTGCCGTTCGGGTTCGGCGATAAATCGTAGGCCCCGCTCAGATGTGACAAAAATGACAACATGAGCAACACCAATGAGTGACAAGAAGCTAGGCCATGGCCTAGGGCTGCCAGCGCCACAGTGTTTTTTTTTTTTGGATAACGTTGCAGAGAAAGACATTTTATTAAGTAACATGCACAGTTGGGAGGTGACCTTGGATTTTGATTACACTCCAGCTAAGTGATTATGAGTCAAATGTTCACATCAGTTGTGCATTTGCTGTACTAGCTAGCCTTAGAAGTGAGGTGGCAAAGTGAAACAACTTTGCGGATTACACAATTCAATAAAACAAAAAACTACTTCAGATGTGTTCATTGATTGCCCCCAAGTCCGCATCAAATTGAAATATCGAGATGTATCAATAGGTTAGCCACAACCCTCGTGTGTTTCAACTTTAATCGCTATCTTTCGAATCGTGTAATCCCCCGTCAAACTAAAGCTCAGCTTAGCGTGACCAAGTTTTTTCTGTGAAATGACTTCAGTAGGAGTACAACTTCGCTACCAGTCGCAGTTGTTTCGCGTGCAAACGTTTAAATTTTCTGCCGCATTGTAATATAGCGTTGGCGTGGATTTATCTCAAAATCACTGACAGACTGCAATACCGTGAGTTTTCAAATTGCAACTTTTCGCCACCAACTTTGACATTTTAATGAAGTTCTCCCAAAAGTCAGCTAAATTAAGGTACCATTTCCTTTTCCATTCCATGCATACCAAAGCCAAGAAGCACTAGCAGTTAAGCCAAGTGGAAAAGTTTCTCACAACAGAAAAAGTAGAAAAATAAAAGACCTAGCACTAGGCAACCATCCAAAATAAAACGGTTGTACCTAGATTCTGTTGGTTCGATAAATTATCGAACCGGAAAATAGTTAAATATTCTCGAAAAAATTCTCTCCATCACTGCATGTGTTCTCTTGGTTAAAGTCGGAACTGAACTCTGTATTTTTGTAGTCAGAATATCCGTCTATAGGAACTTTGTTAAGCCTGTTACAGTGTCCTTAGTTCATCCCTTAGTGTAATTGTAAATTCAAAAAAAAAAAAAAAACAAAATCACTCAATTTCAGTTGTTGTTGTGTTGATTGTGTGCAACTTTTATTGCAGCAAATAGCAGTTCTGAGAAGCAAACCATTTAACATGACTACGGATTCTCCAACTCCATCAATTGACGTTGAGGATCGCAACGGCTCGGCAATGGATGCCTGTTTTACCGCATTCGACAAGGACGGGTAAGTTGAAGCAATTTTTATTGTCAATAAATTTTCTTGTGCAAAATCAAATTTGTCAAAGTGACACAGAGTTTAGTGAGTCAGTTGGTCTAAAGGGCCATTGTGCGTGTTTTATTAGATGATAAAACGATTAACTGAGTTACTAGGTTAAATTGACTTTTCGATCAAAACATATCAATTACGAATACTGGCACTAACGTGGCTTCGATTCGCTCAAATAAGCAGATGTTCCGAAAGTAATTCAATTAAGTAGGAGTGGTATTGACGATTGTAAAATTGACAGACAATTGCGTAACTTGAGTACAGTGTAATGGAATCAAAGAATAATAAAGTGAATCCCCCATTCTTATTGAAGTTAATTAGCGAACTTGAATATTACGACGAAAGACTTGTGTATCTGATAAATCTAATAAAAATCAACAGCCATGAACAGAAAAGAAGTCCCACAACCAAAAGCCAAAGTGTAGTTACCTAATTAAAATCGAAATTTGCAGTTAGTTAAAGTTTTCTCAATTATACGTTAAATGGAGAGAGAGATTTAATTAATCGGATTCTAATCCCGATCAAGTCCTTAAATGATGTCTGGAAATTGTCTTCAGTCGAATAACTTACAATTACGAATTTATGTTTAAAAAGAAAGCACTCAAATTCTGTGCTGACTTTCATTTTTAGTACATTTTAGTCCTGGATGCAATATCTTTTTGGACAAAATACTTACAAACTTACTTAAGTGGCACCTTAGTTAGGGGGTGAACCTGGGCCTCAACTAACAACTGCCTTCAGTTTCCCACTCCAAGTCGGTTTAGCTCCCCTTCTACTTGTCCAGTCCTTCTCTGCTGCGTTGTCGCCTCGGGTTACATTCAAAGACTCCGCGGGCCGGAGAATTTGGATAAATTCCTTCTGCACGGTTAGCCATCTCAGGCGACTGATATTTTTTGACTAGGTGTATGTCGCTGTGTAAAGGTCTTCTCCTCCAAAATCCGTAAACGCAAATGGAACCAAACATTTTTCGAAGAATTTTTCTCTCGAAACGACTTAGAATATCATTATCCGCTTCCGATAGAGTCCATGCTTTAGCGCCATATATTGTAGTAGGCCTGGGATGATCGTGGGCTTATAAACAATAGTATTTTTAGTTTTTAAGGATATGGCCTTCCTACACAATTCCCTTCTTAGCTCAAAGAAATTGGCAACAGTGGACTTTCGTTTAATTTCTGTTGAGGTGTTGTTCGCAGAGTTAATAACAGAGCCAACATAGGCAAAGTACCTTGCTATCTCAAAATTTCAGTTCTAGACTGCGACGTTCCAACCAATCCATCCATATTGTCTTATTGTTGACAGCATATACTAGGTGGGGTGAAAAGTAACATCATTGGGAATGAAAAAAAGTTTTTTTTTAAATGTCTTTTTATTTTATTCAATATAGTCCCCTTTTATTTTGATACGCTTATTCCAGCGATTTTCCAACTTCTTGATCCCGTTCGAAAAGTAATTTTCTGGAAGGTCTGCAAAATACTCTTCCGTGGCGTCGATGATTTCCTCGCGTGAGCTGAATTTTTTATTGATGAGCCATCTTTTTAGGTTTGGGAGAGATAATAGTCCGAGGGAGCCAAACCGGGCGAATACGGTGGATGCGACAGCAATTGGAGTTGTAAGTCATTGATTTTAGCCGGCGCATTGTGTTGCAAAAACAAAATTATTTTTCGCTTCATATGAGGCCGTTTTGCAGCGATTTCGGCGTTCAATCGCTCCAATAATGCACAGTAATACTCGCTGTTGATGGTTTTTCATTTTTCGAGGTGCGTCTACATAATGCTCGGTCCTGGATCGCAGTGGTTAGCCCCAGGCGTTGTTGCACATTTGCCATCTGAGAAATCCAGGAATTCTTTTTCCGACCTCGTTTTCTTACAGTTGGAGTGACCGTAGTTGATAGTGCCTTTTTAACCGGATTTTCCGCAGATCTTCTTTGAACGTGGCAATACCAACTTATTCTATTCGCCTCAAGCTGTTCGGTTATCGAATTCTTTATATGTAGACTTCCTCTTATACGCGTAGATCTAATGCAATCGCGTTTAGTGACTCCACTAGACATCCTTAACATTTTCATTACCGCTGCCGTCATTTTGTTTTTAAACGCTTCGTACATTGTCCAGCACTGTGAACCGTATATAAGAGCTGGTCTAACAACCGTGGTGTAGAGTTTCCCCTTTAATTTAAGTGGAAATTTTCGGTCGCAAAAGATTCCCGAATTTTCCCGCCATTTCATCCATCCCACACTCACTCTGTGGTTTACGTCGTTGTCACATTTCGCTTCCATGTTAACGATTGATCCTTAGTACTTAAAGTTAGTGCTTTTTGGAAGAACTATTCCGTCTAACATTATATCCGGAACAGGTCGCAACGGATGCACGTCAAATGCTCCGTCTTTGAACGACTTATTTTAAACCCGTTTCTCTCTAGCGCATTTCTCCATGAATCTAAGGCGTTCTGTTAATCTTCGACGTTATCGCTAAGTATAACTGCGTCGTCGGCGAAGAGAATTGGCGCTACGCGCATGCAGTCTTTTAAAAGATAGTCGAATACTACGTTAAAGAGGAAAGGGCTAAGTACGCTTCCTTGATGCACTCCGACATTAACTGGAAATTCTCTCGTTAGTCCGGCAGAGCTTTTAACCGCAGTTTTCACGTTTCCGTACATGTCTTGTATTATTCTAACATACGTTTCCGGTACGTTTTGAGACCTCAGCGCGGCCCATATGAGATCCCTAGGCACTCGATCGAATGCTTTCTCGAGGTCGATAAATACCATGTGTAAATCCTTAGACGAATCTCGGTGCTTTTCCATTATTATTCGTAGGCTTTGGATAGCGTCCACCGTCGATCTTCCTTCAACAAATCCACACTGGCTATTATCGAGCTTTATTATTTGCCGAAGACGTTCGTTTAAGACTCTTTCGACGATTTTCATTGTGTGTGACATCAGCTTGATTGAACGGTAGTTGTTGTGTGACATCAGCTTGATTGAACGGTAGTTGTTGCATTCTTCTCGAGTGTCGCCTTTTCCTTTGTATAATGGAACCAAGAAGCTACTTCTCCATTGATTCGGCATGGGTTGTCCACATTTTAATTTATTTAAAAGTTTCGATAGCCAAACGCCGCCGATCCCCTCCATCTTCGACCAGAACTCTGATGGAATGCTGTCTGGTCCCGCCGCTTTCCCTCACTTCATTTTTCCGATTGCTATACTTATTTTTTCGATTGAAAAGTCCGAAACTTCTTCCTCGAATAAATCAGCTGTCGGCACGATATCACGTGGAAACTATTTGTTAAGCAGCTCCTTGCAGTATTCAAGCCACCGGTCACAAATTTCCTTTTCATTTGTTAATAAACGACCGTCCGCATTTTTTATGTATTTCGGCGAGGTTATTTCCATTGAATTTTTTCGCCTCTGCGCAGCAAGCTTAAAAATATTTGGCATTTTAGTGTTGTACGACGTTTGAACTTCTTGGATAGCTTGTCTTCTATCCGCCGATCGTGAGGATATTTGTTCCAACTCCTGGCACAGGTTTTCCGCTTCTGCGAACTTTTTTTGCGAACTTTTTAAGACGCTCGTATTCAAGAGCCAGTCGAGCTTTTTCGATATCCTCGCTCCGATCGCATTTTGTCCACGGTTGGAATGCACTCTTCTTGTCGGCCACAGCTCGTTTGGTTTCGTCATTCCACCACCATGTTTCTTTGTCGACGTGATGGTATTTCGATATAGTCCCCAGATGGGACTTTGAAAGTGTTATGTATTCCTCGTGCATGCTGTTCCACATTTCTTGCGGGCTAAGTGAGTCTGCTATACCATTTATATTTTGAAGTACTTCTTTAGCCAGTGCGATAAATCTTGCGCTTCGTTCCTTCGATAGATTATACCACCGGATGTTTGGCTTTCCAAACGATGCCCGTGCTTTCGGGGGTTCCGCCATGAAAAATTCTGTAATGAGCAGACGGTGTTGGCCTACTAGCGATTCTCCAAGTATTACTTTACAGTCCTTAACACGGTTTCTCATCGACATTTTGCAGAGGTGATAATCTATGTGCGTTTCGTGGCCTCCGCTGCTATAGGTGATAAGATGTCGTTGATGTTTAATAAACATTGTATTTAAGCCGTAAGCCCTACACGCTACAAGGATGTCTTCGCCAGCTGAATTTCTGGTTCCAAAGCCTTTACCGCCGTGGCAGTCCTCATAATCAACATTTGTTTCTCCGACGTGGCCATTTAAATCTCCGCCTACGAAGAGAATCTCATTGATAGGTATATTTCTAAGCAAATTACCGAACTCTGACCAAAATTTATCTTTTTCCGATTGGTCGCATCCATTTTGTGGAGCGTACGCGCTAACAATGTTCCACGTTTCATTGTGTATGACGAGTTTAACACTCATCAAGCGGTCGCTTATTTTCAAGATACCAACGATGTTTCTTAGAAGATCCGCTGCAACAACGATTCCAACACCGTTTCGTCCATTGACCGTTACATGGTAGAACATCTTAAATGCCTTAGTTTTTAAATCAAGAAAACGCGCTTTATTTCCTGTATTACACCACTTCGTTTCCTGTACCCACAGGATTTGAAGAGTTCTGCGACGCATAATCGCTTCCAGTTCTAAACTTTTTGAGGTCATCGATCCGAGGTTCCAACTTGCAAACCGAAGTTTAGGAAAATATTTCGGACACTTCATTTTGCCCGCCCCCGGAATCCGTCGGGCTCTGACACAAGCACTTCTGCTTGCTCTGGTATCACCTGAGTGCGTTGCAAGCGTGGTGCCCAGCGGGGTAGTGCTATTAATTGCGATCATTTCCATGAAGTGTATCTTAAATTTGAGTGGTTTGACACTTGTATGCTCATTTCAAATTGATTGACTGTTCTTTTACCCCACCGGTAGTCTCCAGACGCGGGAACCCACTGATTGCATACAAACTTGTGAGAAAGTTTTAAGGTGTTAAAGTGTCACAGGCTTATTTTGGTGTCATAGTTGCCTGTATATGATTGGTGTCCCATTTAGTCGCCTCTTACGACAAGCTGGGACGCACTGCGGCACTATTCTTTATCCGATGCCGCACGGACCTTCTGCAGCGGACATTCAATAAGAGATCTTGCATGCGTCGTATCACACTAATATAATACTTTTGTTCAGTATCGTTTGACATTTCATCGTTAAAGGACTTAGTCTGTCATAGCGTCTTCAAAATATTTAGCTGTATTACGAAAATAAGCGACGAGCAAAGTGTTTTCCGTGCGCTTAGAACAACTTATGCTCCACAATGTTGGAAACTCAATTTTCATAATTGGATAATACGCAACCAAACAGACCACATCTAGCACGTAATGAAGAAAATATAGCGACGGTAGCGGAGAGTGTAAGCGATGACCGTCATGTATCGATTCGACGCCATTCTCAAATCGTCTTCGTTTTAGTTATTGGGCTCTTAAAAACCTTCAAAAAGATCGGGTATTTTCGACCATTTTATTTTCAGCGTTAAGGCCCTTTTCTGGCTTGATATCTTGCGTCAAAATAGCCGTATGTGGGGCGCGAGGCAACCGAAAGTTGTTCAAGAGCTGCCATAACATCCAGACAAAATAGCTCCTTAATGTGGTTTTTGGTCTGTTGGAATCATCGGTTCTGTTATCACGCGAGAACAAACTATTTGCTTTCTAAAATTGAAGCCCCTATTTTCGGCGACATTTGGTTCCAACAAGATGCGGCACTCGCCACGCATCCCGTGAAACCCCGACTATATTGCGAAAAAGGTTCGGTGAGCATTTAATTTCACGCTTTGGACCGTTTTGGATGAAAACTCTAGACTTTTTGGACTCCGTTTGATGAATTGGAGTCATCAATCAAACATCAGTCGTAATGGTCGATCATCTCATCGAATATTGCAACTTTAAAATAGATCATGTTAACCCCGGTTATTGCCAATATTTTGATTATTTTTTTTTTCTTGAAAAAAGTAACTCAAAAAAAATCACCCTACATTTACTCATGCAATTACTGGGAATACCCACTGGAAAATAACACAAGCACTTCGAAGGGAACTTGTTTGTTGCGCTATTGACTTAAATCTATTTATAGAACTGCAAAAGATTATTAAGCTTTTAACTGCAACAACAATCGTCCACTGATTGCGTATTTTCATTCATTAGCAGGTGTTCTCAGACGCTGGGACGCTGAAGGAGTTGTTTGATCGGAAACCTTGAGTTTCAGTCCAGTAATACAATCTTAAGGTTTCCGGTCAGTTATTTATGGAGCTGATTAGTTATTCGCAAAATAGTCGTGGCAACATGAATTTTGTTGCCAAAACTTTTCTGGCCGCTGCGACCTAGAACCCAGATTTACAGTACTCTATTGATGTTGGCTAGTAATGAGATGGTTTTGTTAGCCGGTACTAACTTCGATTTTGTCCAAAATACCTGAAAATTCATTAAATTTGCTGTGTTCATTCTGTGGTCATATGCCCACAAAGGCTGAATCTGATAAATGTTATCCGAAATGTAAAGTTTTCGTCTACTTTTTTTAAGCATTCCACGAAAAATGTTGACTTCCAATGCGTTGATTGTTGGTGCTTTGTCAGCATAGACTACCGACTTTACGTTACCCGATCTTGTAGGCCAATTTGCAGGTCCATTTCGCGAAATTCTATTCTATAGCGAATACCCTTAACCGTAACACGCTGATTAGCTTTATTTCTTACAAAAATTAGGTCTTATGACAACAACAGCCCACAGACTGCACCAATTTGTACATTTTATGAGATGTTACGGCCTTTCGATAATGTGGATTATCTTCGCTTCAAATGCGACAATTTTGCTTATTGATATATCTAACCATCTATTCTCTTTAATACGCACTTTAATTGTGCTTTTCGATTATGTTGGTTGTAATATATAGTAGTGCAAGTGCTCTATAAATTTGGTGCATAGAACCATAAATTTGGACCCAAATTTCTGAAATTTTGTAACGTTGTTGAAGAATATACGAGTATGTATATCATCATTATAAAATTGCAAATATTCCTGAACAAAATTGACACTGCCAGTTTGCAATCTGACAATTGATTAAAAAAAAAACACTCTTTACGTTATGCCTCAGAACAACTAACTTATGAACCCTCTGTGACATTTTAAAGTATCTTTCAAGTAAATTTTTGCTTCCATCTAGATTGAAAACTTAACCACCATATGGGTCACTCATTTTATACCAAATATTTCTCCAATTAAATTCCTCCCCAACTTTTAGTTAGTTATTGTCTTGGTTATTTTATATTTTCCTTTCTGCCTTTGACTATTTAACTTCATTAAAACTATCACAGGGTATAGAACGAAATTGAAATACACACATACGATAACATATCCGTATATGGAGAACTGATGGACACTTATTGTGATGTTTTTTTTTTAGAAAACTTTTTCATAAACTTTATCTACAATTTATAAGAGACATGTCGATTTGAATTTTGTTTTTATTTTTTAGTGATGACCGTCTATCCTTGACAGAGTTTAATCTCATATGTCGCGCCCTGTTTCGAAATGACAAAGGGCATATTTATGACGTACCTTCGGACCGATTGGAGCAGATATTTGAAGTATTCGATACAGACGGTGATGGATTTATTGATCGTGAAGAGTTTAAGTTTTGCTGGAATAGATGGATTAAAACTGTAAGTCGTTTATTTATTTTTTTACAGCTCACTAGCGAGTTTCATTCATAATGACTCACTAATGACAAAGTCTGCCGTTTGTGTTTCATTTTAGATTTAAGATAATTTATTTAATTATGTGGCGCTTCAGTTTGGGGTGAACCTCAATTGATAAGTTTCTTCAGATTGTCGGGTCTATCGCTCAATGTCTCTAGTTAAGCTCACCAAGATGGTTGAGGTTGCCCTCGACTTGTGCGTTTCACCTAAGGTGAGGTCTTCTTCTGCTGCGTTGGCACTACGGGTTGGATTCGAAGAATTTGCAGGCCAAAGCATCGGTTAAGAATCGTTCTGTATATCGTAACTATCTCTATCTATGTCTATTTTTCTTTTCTTCAAAAGCCCTCCAACGCAAACGGAACTGAATACTATTTAAAAGGCTTTTCTCTCGAAACCACTGAGGATATCTTCATCCTCTGTCGATAGAGTCAATGCCTCAGCCCCATAAGTAAAAAAATTAAGTAGCCAAGGAAGACAAAGTCCCTTCCTACTCCGAAATTATAGCTATTGACTGCGATGTTCCGTCCAATTTATTGATGTACTCGTGTATCCCTACTTCTTGACAGAATATGCTTGGTTTTGCTCCTTTTTGGTACCTTCCGTATCAACACTAGCGGACGCACCGGTGACAGACCTCTATGTTATCCCAATTATGGTGGTATTATCGGTGTACGCAATTAGTTGCACATGCTTTTGAAGATTGTGCCTTCAGTATAGTGTTAAAGAAGTCACACGACTGCGAATCATCTTGTCTAAAATTTTTTTTAAACCGTTACCGACTTTGACGGAGGAACGAGCGTCCTCAATTGCATTCTGCGCAGACGGACGAACTTGGTGGGGATACCACAACTAGGCTATCAAATAACTGATGGAAAGACGGTGGGTATCGAGTTGGACTTCTTCAGTACTTAGTGCAGGTGGGATAGGAGTGAGGCATAGTGAGTGATTTCGGGGTACGCGTTTGGCAAAGATTTTGGCTATCTCTTGCGATTACTGTTTTTCTATGTTATACTACCTTGATCAGAAAGTTCCCGGAATAACCACCTTGTGGCTCTCCCATTGTTCCGATTGGAGTTCTGTCTATTTTGTTAAGTTGCTACATCAGTTGTTGATATTCTCTCTAAATCTTAGCTTCATAGCTTGACATTTGCAAAAGTTACGTAGCCAAGAGTACATCTATCTCTGTGTGTGTTGGTATGTTCTGACAGTAAATAGTTTTTCCTTATTTGTGGGCCTTGAGAAATTCGTATCCGTATCTTGGGCACAACAATATAAGGGTTGAAGGCAAAATTGTGATATTTTTCATAATAAATGTTTTATTCTTTTTATGTCTGGATCATCGCACTTTCTGCATGGCAGTGTTAATAGCAGTCAAGGGCCTTTGCTAATTGCTCGGCTACATATGACTTGTTAAGGGTCGGGACATCTCATGCGGTGATTCAAAGGTTGTTGTCGTTTAGGCGTTTGCAAAGGCTGTCAACAGTGAATCAATTTTCATCTGAGGCAGCCATTAGTTGCTTCGTTACATCACCTTTTTGCCGTTAAGGCCAGTATATTGCTTTTGGTATTTTAGTCAGCATAAGTATGGGTTTACTAATGCAGCTATCCGGGACCGACACTGTAAGGTTAGATCAGTACTTTGGAACGAACTTGATTGTTGCGCTGCAGGGGTAAATTGCTGGTCAAAAGCTTTCCAATAAATAGCCGATTGGTGCCCGCTAGTTATTGTTTTAATCTTGTAAAAGGTCCTTGTACTCGTATACCACCTTGATAGGGATGTGCCAAATCGATAAACTCTTTTGTTCGATTGATAATTATTTGGCATTTAATGTTTGGATATAATTATAACTTTGTTTTTCAAATGTGATGTGTTTTTCCTGGCTGTGCAATATTTTGTACACTTTTTTGGATTAATCCCCATATATTATGCATCGCAAAAGGCAGTCACAATATTAGCTTCCAAGCCGTCGTTAGTTACATGTTTTATTGCAAAAATCAGTAAACGCAGTCTGGAGGTGCTAATATCATGAATGTAGGGTCTGACTAGTCCAAACCAAACGTCGATTAGTCTGTCTTCCCCATAGAGGATTGAGCCACTTATCTTGATTTGGCAGATAATGAAATTGCAATACCTGCATATATTCGGGCGTTGGTGTTAGAGCGGTATGAAGAGGTGGATCAACGTACATAAAAACACTGGAGACAGGACGCTTTACGGGGAACCCTGTTGACAGTGTCACCACATATGTAATAGGTTCTGTTCTCTAACAACGCTTTAATCTACAAAACTAGTGACTCGCATACGACGTCTTGTTTGGCTGTGTTACACATGTTGCTAGAGATTGCTCTATCTAGGGGACATTGACATTGAGCGATTTAAAAAAGCTTAAATTGTTTCTTAACAATGTCAAGTTCACAATAAACATTTTTCATCAGATATTGATGATCTCGTTCTCTCCAGAACAACGCAAGAGCGTATGTGCCATCGAATATGGCACAGAAGCAATTTAGCCCCGTGTTCCATGTCGCAGCCCTTCCCTTGAATGCAAACATTATCTGGGTTAGTTGGCATTGGTGTTGTTAAAAGAATGTAGTCTTCGGCATTAAGGTATGCTATGCTATGGACTGTAGATGTAGACTCTTTTTATGTGCCTTGCTTTCAGCTCATTTAACCATTTTGATTTCCTTAGTCAAGTACACCAAAAGTAGCGCTCTGGCCAACCGTCTACCCTTTTTGACTCTTTCTTTCCTTCTTTGTAGCCAAATCAGTCAAACGTATCATAAAAAGAGTCACCGGGATCGTTGGATTCGATAAAACGATTCCTTGGTCGTCGTCTTAACTGGCGGTGTGTTTTAGTAGTATATCTGGGCTGTTTTGCATAATGTTAGGATCTTTGTTGCTTAAACCCTCTCGTCTCGATAAGACAACCAAAGAAAGTATGAATCTCGATTACATGCTTAAGACACTTAGGCCAAATGATCAGTTCCGTTGAGAACTTAATGAATGTAAAAGTGGCAATGGAGAGCAGCGTTGTACTTGGGGAAAAAAATGTTGGGGCCATTTTAACTTGCCACTTGCTTTTTCCGTACGTACTTACTTACTTAAGGTGGCGCTACAGTCCGGGGTGGACCTGGGCCGTACGTATTCAATAAAATAATCGAATAAAAGAGTAGATGGAGGCAATGGCCTGATGGTTTGCTCAGAGGCTGTCAAGCCAACCTACCTGTGATCAAATCTTGGTAGGAGACAACAGCAATTTTTTTTCGAATCGTTATCATCCTTTTGGCAGGCAATGCCAAACCTCCGAAGTCTACGAAAAAGATTCTTAGGAGATCCGTTCGGAACCGGCAATAAACAGTAGGCCCTGCTCAGCAGTGTAAAAATTCACAAAGTGAGAAACAAAAATGAATGCGTTCAGCAAAATTGGCTTAAAGACGAGAATAAATATCGATTACTTCGAAGTTATCGATTTCTAAAATAAAATTATGTCTTTTAATGCTGTGCAAAATTATAGTTATAGTGAATTTTCGCGATTTTGGGTCCATTTCGTGATGACCCGGGAAAAGGGGGCCAAAATAAGAATATTGGGGCCCAATGGCCCGATTGGGAACTTTAGCACAACATTGATGGGGGGGACACCTTTATTGCAGCTTACAAGATTTCAATGCCCCAAAAGTGCATTAATTTGTGTGCGATTTTCAAACGCAGAAATTAAATCTAAAATTATGAAAAGCAAAAGAACAGCTAAAAAAGAAACTCATCAATATTTGTCGCAGGAAGTAAAAGTCCAATTTTCATAAATGATAGTTTTACTAATTACACTAGGGCTTTGTTTTTGGAAGCAAAAAAGGTCAAATTAGATAAAAACTACAAATATGTATGGTTCCAAAACTTAAGAATACTTATGGGAAAAGTTAAAAAAGTTAGGGTTGTTGTTATTTAGTCTTTTGATGATCTTTTAACACTTGAAAACTTATTTCATTTAAAAATAATGCATTTTTGGAATATAGATAATAATATTACTTATAATAACAATCCTAAAATTATAACAGATGTTAATGATGATGTTTTCTGTACTTCCTTTAAGGATAATTCCTTCTTTGTTGTACACTAAAACATACGCAGCTTACGGCAAAACTTTGATTTGTTAGTGTGTTCAAGGTTTGAAGCGTTTGGTTTTTTACGCGACCTAATATTCATTAGTGAAATATGGATTTATAATTGCAAAAGAGATGATTTTGACATACCGGGCTATAATTTATATCTAAATAGTAATGAAACATATGCGTCAGGTGGAGTTGGAGTTTATATTCGTGATTCTCTTGATTGTGATGGTTGCAATGTAAAATGTCTTAATTTCAATAGTGCGGATGTAATAGAAATATCCGGCAAACTTTGTGATGAAGTTTTGAAATTTATTTGTTTGTACCGATTGCATTTCTTTGATGTTCAAATGTTTTTGGCAGAATTCTCAATGTTTGTAAAAAACGAACGGGTGTCTTATGTAGTGTTCTTGGGTGACTTCAATATCGATATATTATCCTCTAGCCATAAAAAAGACACCTATCTCTCATTGTCGGCAGAAAATGGTTTCTTTTTTCTTGTAGATACAATTAGCAGGACACGCGCATCTACTTGTCTAGATCATGTTTTTTGTCGCTTCTCTAAACTTTCACTAAATCAGTGTTCTGGTATTACATTTGACCTTAGCATTACTGATCATTGCATGACAGTCATCTTATTTAAAAATCTTTTAATTAGAAAAAATTCAAAAGTGTTTCCTTCTTCTAAAATTACAAAAATCAATTTTGAACTATTAAATATTGAACTACGTTCTGAAACTTGGGAGGAAGTTTATCTGCAGCATACTGTCTCAGAGGCCTACGTTACTTTCCTAGCTTTTCTTCAAAACTATGTGAGTATCTTCTCATATACGATAACGCACAATAAAACCACACAACGTCTGAAGCCCTGGATTAATGGTCTTTTATTACAGTAAACTTAAGAATAAATTAAAGGTAAAATGCTTAAAACATCCACTTAATATGCGTCTAAAAAGTCGTTCTAAGGAGCTGACCAAACAGATAAATCGTTGTTTAAGGATGGCCCGTTTTAATAATTTTTCAAAGTAAAGTTCAAAGTGCACTTGGTAACCCTCGAAGAGAATGGCAAACTATAAACGGTATTATAAATAATAACAATTCAAGCATGACTAGGTCCATTCTACTGTGCAATGATGGCATCACCACTGATGATCCAAACATTGTTAATATTGGCTCTTCGTACTGTAGTCATTCTACTAAATCTAACCTAGTCAACGACAGTGTTCATGGAACAAGCTTTTTGATTGAAGAATTTACTGGCTTAGACGTTTACAAAGTTATCAACTCCCTAAATAACTCTAATGCATGTGGCCATTATGGTATTTCAAATCGTGCACTCAAAAACATTGCTTGCTTATATTTTTAACCAAAGTGTTTTTAGTGGAGTTTTTCCAGAAAAACTTAAGTGTGCCAATGTGCTACCTCTATTCAAAAAATGTAATAAAAGTGACAAAAATAATTATAGGCCCATTTCACTACTACCTTCAATTTCAAAAGACTTTGAAAAAGTTATGAAAAACAGAGTGCTGGCGTATCTAAAAAAAATAGAGATCTGTCAACAGAAGATGCTCTCTTGGAATTTTGTTGCTTTATTTATAGAGCTTTGGATGACAAAAAATGTTGTGATGGACTCTTCGTGTATGTAATCAAAGCTTTTGACATAGTCAACCATCATATCCTGCTTCATAAACTCCACTACATTGGTTTTCGAGGGTTTGTTTATGACTGGTTTGAGTCTTATCTAAAGGATAGATCCCAACAGGTCAAGATAAATAATACATATATTAATATTGGTGTGCCTCAAGGTTCAGTTTTGGGTCCAATATTTCCCATTTACATAAATTCCTTATTAAGTTAACTTTTTAAAGGAAATCGCACAGGCTTTGCGGATGATCTTGGCATCGATCATAGCACACCTAGTCTCCTTAATCTCTCTGCTGAAATAAATTACGATCTATATCTTTTAAGAACGTGGTTTGCTGTGCACGAGCTAGTAGTTAGCCTAAAAAACTAAAGTTATGCACTTCAGTCTCTGTCGCGTTATATTTCAAGATTGTAACTTTATCTTCCATTCATAAGACTGTGACAGACTCAAATTATATAACTGTAAGTGCAGGTTGACGTCAACAAGTGCACCTTTTAGTGCTGAAAATCCCTGCGACACTCACTGCTTCAAAGTTGAATCTGTTGAAGAGTATAAATATCTAGGTGCTATTATTGATCAAAATATGAGCTGGACTAATCATATCCTAGCTTTAAAGCAATACCTGCGTTATACAGTTCGATGTTTATATCGTCTCAGAAACTTTCTTAATGATAACACTATAAAAACAATGTATTTCGCTCTATTCCAATCGAAACTGCAGTATGAAATTAGTTGCTGGGGTGGTGCGTATCAAACAAAGCTTCAGCAGCTACTTGTATTACAAAAGTCTGCATTAAGAAGTATTTATAGATCAAACCGTTTTGTCCATTCACTACCTATGTTTAGAAAGCTAAGAATTCTACCTCTAAAAAATTTGTATTTTTACAAAGTTTTAAAAATATTTTTTAAAGGAGGAGGCTACTTCCGAAGTGGTATTTCGGAAAACCACAATTTTCGAAGCAATTCAATGAACTTTGTTAACTTATACTCTATAGTTTCCTTTAAATTATTTAATAAACTCCCTTCATATATTCGCGTAATAAGATACATCAGAAGTTTTTTAAATAAAGTTAAAAATTGGCTTTTTGGTCTTAACCATGATGAAATCAATGTTTTGTTGGCCCAGTGATTAATAAATTTTTTGTTCTGATCTTTTTCAATATCTCTACTCCTTTGCTCTGTTATATTTCTAATTTTGTATGTACTGCATTGCTTTTTTGATTTTTGAAAATCTTATCTCCAAACAAAAAACGTAATTTTTTTTATTTTTGAAGTGACATTTTCACAATTTATCATCTTTAAATATTAATGCAACTACGTACTCTTAGTTTAAGAATGTTTATAATCATAATTGTAAATACCAATGAATTTCTGTAAAAAAGAAAGAATACTGAAATAAATAAATAAATGCAGTTTACTCACGCAGGCTGAAATAGTGTGGTGGTTTCGTACACCTGTCGTTAAACAAAATTTGATCTTCTTTTAGTTCGACATGTCTCTCAAAAGGTAGCATGATTAAATTAGTTCTTAAGAATGAGGCTTCTTATAAATCCTGAACATACCTTTATAGTCCAGTCAAAATAGACATTTGACTTAGCCAAAATTCGCATAGAGCTGAAAATTTGCAGAGACGTTAAATACATCAATATAAATGAAATGTCAAAAATCCCCTTCGATCCTACTCCTGCAAAAAATTTTATTCAAGGTCAAAGTACATAATTAAGGTCTTTTTCATTTTTCCCGAAAACGGTAAGTTTTATCGTGAAAATAGGTTAAACAAAAGTTGTAGATCATACAATTCTCTACCAAAATGATCCAGTCACTTTTTCTCTTACGACTCATCATTCGTGAGATATCGCGGTTTTAATCATTAGAAAATTCATATTTTACATAATATCCACACATTTCTTATTGTATTGGTTATATTATGCAAGGAAGTGGTATAAAAGAAGTACTTTCTCTAATTTATGCACCTAATTCATTAGAAAAAATGCTCAATGGTCATGCTTACGCGAGAGCTGTTCGAGCTCATACCTTGCTTCATCTTACTTTAGCAACAGTAATATCCAAAGAGCTTGTTCTCGATAGTGAGATGGATGAAAACCTTACAAATACAATTGAACTTATAACAAACAAAACTATTTCCTATAATGATACTCGTATTGAACAAGGCGATGAAATAGCTGAAGCATTACTTTATCAGTTTAATGAAAAACTACAGGAGCACGGAGAACGAGGACCTACAGCAAAACTATGGGTACAATATTTTCATATGGTGTCTATTGCAAAGGAATTTATAAGAGCTGAAAGTATGGGAGATTGGCGAGCTCATTTGAATTGCGTTAAAGAAATGCTTCCTTATCTTCATGCGTCAGGACATTTTAATTATGCCAAGTCTGCGCATTTATATCTACAAGATATGATGCAATTAGAGAACTTGATGGATCCTAGTGTTTATCAAAGATTTATCGAAGGATTTTTCACTATTAGACGTTCTGAGGTGTTCTGGAGGTGTTGCTCGAGGGAGAAGTACGCAAGAAAGTGTCATTAGTAAATGGGTTTATGGCATGCATACGATGAATACTGTGTGTGAAGGATTGGAAGATCTCGCTAATGTTAGAATGGACACAACAGACCAGCATGTGGATGCAAGCGATTCTCGTGTAAAGAGAGATATTGAAGATATTAATAAACTTGTGGAGTGGCTCTCATTACATGATCCGTTCCCTGTGATTCCAAAAATTATGTTCATTGCCAGCGGAGTCGTCGGTGATAAAAATTAATTGTCATAATGCTCGTGCAGTTGGACTTGCTTCTATAAGCAAAATAACTGGCCAAACGTTTAATAATATTAAATTAAAACGCGCTGATAGAGTACTTCCTCTTTTAAGTGCAAGTAGCGTCATAAAAGTACATGATGAAAAGGTGCCTATAGACCCTGTATTATTATTTCAACAAATGAGCATTACTGAGACATTTGAAGATGAACTTAAAACATTCTTCGCATATGAATTAGCTCCTTACCCATTATCACTCTTTGATGAAGTGGGAATGCGTAAAACTATGAAGTCAGCTCTTTATAATTGCTTTGAATGTTTAAACTTCGAAATTGATAACACAAATGCTACTCGTATCTACATCATCGATGGAGGGTATCTATTACACCGTGTTGTATGGGATCGAGATGAAACATTTCATATTATTTTTGAAAAATATGTTCAGTATGTACAAAGACATTTTGGTCATAACAGTACGATTGTATTTGATGGTTATATTAATCATACGAAAAATATTAAAGCTGCAGAACAACGTCGTCGGACTACAGAAAACATCTTCATCTGTTGATATCGTTTTTGATCGATCTACGAAAGTTACAAAAAACCAACAACAATTTCTCACATTGGATTGGGTTGGAAATTAACGGATAATTATTTGGAGCCAATTCAAACTCTACTCCCGCCTGCTCCAGAAAAACTGCTTAATACTATTTTTTGTAAATGCAATACGGATTGTAGTAAGAATTGTGGCTGTCAAAAAGTGGGATTATTTTGTTCGCCAGTATGCATAAATTGTCAGGGTCAGACTTGCTCCAATATTGAAACAAATACAACAGATGAAAATATTTATGATACTCGTATTAATGAAGAGACAATTGATGCATCCCTTTTCTTAGAACAGCGAACAGAAATTCTGCAAGAAAATGAAAATGAAGACGAAGAAATAATTGTCGAAGTAGAATTAGACAATTACTCGTATCTAATATAATAACATTTAGAAGAAAACAACCCATTCCACTTTGATCATTAGCAATATTACCATTCTTTCAATCAATAGGATACGATCTGATCAAACTTTCTTTATAACAATAGATCGTGGAGTATACCTACTGGGGAAACCACGTTAAAAAAAATGCGCCAAGTACATTACCTCATTGGTGGTGAGGAAATGCGTGCATATTATGTAAAATATGAATTTTCTAATGATTAAAACCGCGATATCTCACGAATGATGAGTCGTAAGAGAAAAAGTGACTGGATCATTTTGGTTAGAGAATTGTATGATTTACAACTTTTGTTTAACCTATTTTCATGATAAAACTTACCGTTTTCGAGAAAAATGAAAAAGGCCTTAATTATGTACTTTTGACCTTGAATAAATTTTTTTGCAGAAGTAGGATCGAAGGGGATTTTTGACATTTCATTTATATTGATGTATTTAATGTCTCTATGCGAATTTTGGCTAAGTTATGACTTATTTTTGTCTACTCGTAATTTGACTGGACTATTATTTCCTTGTCAAAATTTCAGTCATCATGGGGTATGTTCTTTCTTTCTTATTCTAATAATCAAAAGGAACCCAATAAAGGCTGTGTAGGGGGTCTTAACCCATTTTCTTTCATGTCAAAACTAAAATGAAATTTCCTTCAAATACACTTAGTCAAGGATACGACACGACAATTCCAGCACCTACCTCATTGTTATCAGTCAAAAGTAATCTTCTAAAACGAACACACTTATATAATGTTGTTGAAGTACAATGTGAAATGTTGCATGAATTCTCTGTGGTTACCTTACTCGTATCGCTAAAAAGAAAGGCATACCATACATTCAAATCGATTCCGTACCGTAACTTCATTTCATTTAATATCGTCTACTTCCTGAAAACGCATTCGATTAAAAATCCAACGAGGTAATCAAATCACGGGACTCAGTTCGAATAACCGTATCCGTAGATTCCTTCGCCCAGAAGCTATTGCGTGCGACAAAATCTCATTTAGCTTTACGTCCCGTGGATGCGTGCCGATTGATATGCATAGCCTTACCCTATCAAGGTAGGATTCAATTTTTCCGCCACGAATTTTTTGCACGTGTGTAATCGTGTATATAAATCTATTTATTACTACAGTCAACGCTCCGTCTCTCGGGCCACTAACATCGGAAACTCTGAATGTGAGGGATGTAGTAGATAGACTTAAAGGGGTGTGGGTATGTGGAGAGATGTAAAAGGATGTAAGGATCATAAATAAACATGAGAATGTTACAAAAAATAATTTTATTGCGTTTTTAATAGGACCGCTGTGAATTGAGGAGACAGGGAGAAGGATTCAATTGAATCCGGAAAGCAATTCGATTGAGGAATGTTTCCCATCCTAGAGAGTGTAAAATTGTTCCTGGATTTTCGTCTTCTTTATTTTGTTGTCTTTTTTCTTTTTTTATGACAGAAAAGTTTGTGTACTTTGCACTTTGGATTGAATGCCGATGCCGTAAAATGTTTATACGAGCACTCTAGAATTCCGGCGATTGAGAGTAATCATTGTTTACAACATTTTTGATTTTTTTTTTTTCGGTACATAAATTCGATGAACATTGAGATCCTGACAATGTGTGGATATGTGGAATATTTACGAGTATTTAAGGAGGGAATGGAGTTGAGGTGACATAACATTTATTTTTAGCTTGTTCTGATTTATAACTGATTTTTGAAAGCCGACCGATATGTTGTTGACAAATGGCACAACATAATTTGGATTGGGGAGAGGATCAATTTTGTTTGTGGGGATGCGGCCCTTGTCAAAAGGTGCCTTACTCTAGTATCCCATTCTCCACTCACCGTCTATTCAGACGGGACAGAAAATCACCCGAAAAACTTTACTGAGGGGGTGCGTTCATATAGAATTTACGAGTATGTTGGCAAAATTAGCCTTGATACGGATAACTACGAGGCGCTCGTTCACATGTCGGAAATTCAAGACTTTTTGCCTAAGTCTGCCTCAAACAACAAATCCGTATCCAAAGTGGCGCTATTTCTGCCGTCGATAAGAATCAGAAAAAATGTCAGAGTTTTTTATCCTCTTTTTGTCCGGCCCATCCCATTGCATTTCTTGGATGGCGGTAATGTCTGTTTTGCTGTAGTCTAGGGCCTCCTCTAGTAGAACAGTTGTTCGACTGCACGTTGCGTATTAGGGACCAAACATTTGGCCATGAATGTACAACACGGGTTGCAATTGGCGATGAGAAGCGTACTAAGATACCTTGGTATTTGGCTCGATAAGTATCTATTTTGACAGATATATAGAGGCTTGTCTTGCTAGGGGCAAATCAACAGCAATCAACTTGTCTCCAGAGTGAAGGTAATATGCTATGTGGCCCTAATCAGGCCAGTCATCGCGTATGGTTGCCCTGTGTGGTTTAATATAGTGCCGTACCGGATAGAAAAGTTCGGGTACTTGGAAGGCAATGGCTTAAGTCATGTCTGAGTTTGTATAGAACACCAGAATCAGAGTACAAGTAATACTATCCCAACAAAGCCCTTTACGATGGGACTCGTTCGAATAGGATTGACAATATCCTGACTAAGGTGATTCGAAGACAGATTCAAATAATAAAATGACTAGCGACAACAGGCTGATCTTTGGGGCTTATTAACCCAATGAAATGCACCACAAGAGCTCACTGCTATCGAGCTTTTCCCGCCGGAGGCTTCATCTAGTTTTAAGTTAAATTAAAGAAAGTAAGGGGGATCTCGTGGAAAGGCCGGGGTCGTTAATATAGAGCGGCACTTATAAAAAGTGGCTGATGCTTCCTGGCATCAGTTTTGTCTGGGCGGTGCCTGTGATCGATGTTGGGGATTGCCAGGCTCCGGATTTGCAATCGAAATGGTGACCACCCAGAGTGAGAGACTATGAGTGTTCAACACCCTGATTGTAAGTAAGTAACTTTTATTGTGAAATTGGATTAAACAGTTTTGTCTAGAATGTAAAATAATTATGAAAGAAGCAATAACAATGAATTTAAAAGTAAATAAAGGGTAAAACTATGGGACCCAACTTTCCAGGTTCCATTCAGCACAGACGTATCGGACAAAAAGTCACCTTCGACAGATGTAACTTTGAGTTAGTTAAGAACTTTATCTACCTAGGCCCCGCTATAAACTCAGATAATGACACCAGCGCTGAGATCAAACGCAGAATAACTCTTGCCAATCGCTGCTTGTTTGGGCTAAGAAGGCAATTGACTAGCAAAGCCCTCTCTCGAACAACAAAAGTTGCCCTATATAAGACCTTAATAATCCCAGTGCTGCTCCATGGAGCAGAGGCATGGACGCTATCAAAAATGGATGAGGGTGCTCTTGGCTGCTTCGAGAGGAAAATTCTTCCAGTGATTTTCGGTCTCGTCTGCTTTGACGGTGAGTGGAGGAGGAGATACAAAGAAGAACTATACCGACTGTACAGCGACATCGACCTAGCCAGATGAGTGAAGATCTAATGACTGAAATGGCTGGATCATGAAGAGCGGATGGATACAAACGCTCCAGTCCGAAAACGCCCTCGAAGTAAAGGAAGGCCAAGACTCAGTTGGCGCACGCAAGTGGAAGTGCACCTCAGCCAACTTAGCGTGCGAAACTAGAGGCAGTTAGCAAAAGATTGAGCTGGCTGAGTAAATTACATTCCACTTGCACATTCGAAGTTCGTTTTCCGTGATTAGTTTCCATGGGTTGTTAACAGTATATCCATCCGTATCCGAGGCTTGTTTCTATTTCGGAACTTTCGTCTTTTTTCCATTGCTGGGCAGTTTTCTCGGTAGCACAACTCCTAATCTGGAGGGCCAGTTCCATTCTCGATACGGACAGCATCGACGAAACGGAGAGAATACCTCTTAAGACAGCTTAACTTATTCATTGAGATTTGTTTTTCATTGGCCGTTGTGCAATAACAAACTGCCAAAAAGTTTGAGGGGATTCATTATACGATTCTTATCATCCTTGTTCCGCTCTCTGTTAAAATAATTCACGTTAGTGAATTAGGACGAAGAAATTCTTAATCGTTTTATGCGTAACTTTCTTCGTATGTGTTTTGATTTCATTTTAGACTATGGGCTTTGGAGGTGCATATATTTAATGCATAATAGTGATAGTGTGTACAAAATTGTTATCCATGCTCTGGCCAGAAGTATTTTCGTTTTACATCTGGAAGAAGGAGGAGGAGCAGTAATTGAGGACTTGGTCTCCACCCGAATCTCGCAAATTCCATCAGGCAAAATCAGTGCAAACTCAACAATATGCTTACTACTTTCAATTGTTAAGTATACCCGCAGATAGTAGATTGCATTGGTTTTGTGTTTATATTGCCGAGATATCAATTTCGACGGAGAGTCGACCAAATTCGTGTGGAGAAAATAACTCTGCTCAAGAGGACGATAGGTTTGCTTTTTAGAAATTGTGAAAAGAGATAGACATAGGTACAATAGATTGAAAAACGTACATACCTTCGTTTTAGCACGGCATTTATGTTCCAGCAACAGGTGTCGGACCGCTTCGATATTTTTCGCTTGGCCTAAGTCGTTTTGGGACATGCTTAAATCTTCAGCATGTCTACGAATTTACACTGCAATGATACCAGAGATTACTGACTCACACCAGCTGCTAAATTTAATCAGAGAATGCAATCTTTTGTTACTGTATGTCAGCCAAAGAATTGTCCATTGTCACAGCTGTTTGGTTTCAAAGTGGATGGCGATTGACTTTCCAATGATAACATTCTCAGGTGCAGCCTTGGTTAATTTCTCTGTATTGACTCCCACTTGCCTGTGCGTTTGTATCGTCGGTAAAGGAATGCGGCTTTTGAGGCTTACACCCTTAACCGTATCGGCGATCTCTTTGACGCGAGCGTCATTCCCCTTGTTAAGAAGCTTTTAGATGTCATGTCAAGTCATATTTCTTTCAGAATCTCAGCAGCGTTCTGACTAAGTGTCTGCGACCTGATTCACTTAATAAGCCTCTCCGGTGAATTCCATGTCTTACTTAGAATTTTATAGAACCTTATGGTCCTTAATTCTTAAGGCAGCCAAAAGGAAAATGAAGAATACCGAACAAGGCATACAAACCTGACGCAGTCTTAAAGCAGCTTTTGTCAATCGAGCTGTCATTAGTGGTATCAAAAGGTTTTTAGATACTCTGTCGGAAAAGGAAGTCTCTTGTGTCTAGAGTCGTATCAAGTCAAACAGCGGCTCTTCAATGTCTTGTCCCAAATTGCAACAAAGTTGCTAAAAATGACTATTTTTGATGTCGAAACGTGAGTATTTGTGGAATATCTTTCGTATGGTGCCTCCTTACTTTCTGTCCTATATCTACCGGTGACAGCTTACCAACTCCTTTTCATATTTGTCTTAACGACTAAAATCCCATAAAAACCTCATTAAATCGAGTTAGGCTTTAAGCCCTTATGCGTTTTAAGCACACATTGTAATTCCGTGGAAAAATAAATAAATAGATATTCTGCTGCCGGAGAATACTATATGTAGATACTTTGTAAATTATCTGGCGCCCTTATCCGAACTTACCCACGTGCCCTATGCATTCACTTTAGACGTGGAACTCACATTTAAAATGCTAATTCCACCATTCGACACACAATTTATTTTTATGCATTCTTACGTCATGATCTCATGACGAAATGTCCTTATTACGGGAAACGTCAAACGTCAAACATGCAAGCAGCCATAGAAACGTATGGCTCACACATTTTCTCCTTACACAAACCAAGACAATTGAGTGAATACGTGCTATGTCGTGGACTCGTGCATTCCGGAAATATTACTTCATTTTCTAGAAGCTAATGACGTCAAGGCAACATTGATCAAATAAAGCCCAAACATAGCCCACTTGTATGTTTCTTGGTGGGAGAATTTCAAACTACTAACGCAACCGTTTGCCAACATTAGCAAAGCGGAACACCATTAATCCTCCCCCATTGTTCTTGTTCTTGTTCTTGTCCTGAACTGAACAGTGCCTTTGTGCAGATTGACTTACACCTCATATCTAGATACGAGGATAATTATGTACTCCCACTAAGGAACTAAAACAACAGAGTCCTTCCATTCATGTTCCGACAAAATTAGGACATACAATGCCATGCCAAGGCAGTGACAGACCGGGACCGGGCTATACAATCTACAACAACTTCCTGCAATGTTGACTCCGATGATTGTGGCCCTTCAACATGGGGCAAGTACGAGGTACGAGCTATTACTCTACTAGTGATTTCGCGCCAAAGATTCGGAGACTTCTCGCCTTCTGGTCTGAGTTGAAAATCAGAGATCTAGGGTGAGCTCTTATCTCTGCCAAAAGTGAAAGTGTCACACAACATTAATATTAAATTGCCGTGGCACGCCGTGGTGGAGGAAGTGTCTACTGGGTTGGGGAGTGACTATATAACTGTGTGCCTGTGTGACTGGGGGATCCAGCACATCGTGGATTTCTCGTGAAAGGACATTATCCTTAATTTCATTGCTTGGCATTCATATGAAAATGGAAATTTATTATAAATTGCCTGCGATAAGAACGCGAAAACGACGACTACACCACGACGTTGACGATGGTAGACGATGCGGACGGCGAAGAGACGTGAAAATGACACAGAGAATTTCTTTCATTCGTTGATGGGTGTTTCGTTTTTGGCAGGTCTGCCAAAAGTGCTCCAAACGGAGTAGTTTAGTACTATTCCATTGACCAAAGTACAAAGTCCTCATACGGAAGTGTGAAGATGGATTGCGAAATGTGGAAATTTTCCTTCAAAAGCGCAAAAAAAAAAAAACAGAAAAGGAATACTGAGATCTTGCGAGTTTTTCGTTTTTTTTTTTCTTAAGAACTTAACACTCAGTGGGTTAATACCTTTTGTGACAGCAAAGGTCTCGGTTAAGTCGTTGTTAACTTTGACTTTGACGGAGCAGCGCACGTTCTCAATTATCATTATGCAGGGACGCATGATTTTGGCGGCGATGCCAAAACTAGCCATGGCCTTTTAAGCCTCGTCCCTTTAAACTCTGCCATATGTGGCCTTTAAATCGATGAAAAGATGGTGATGTTGACTTGGATTTCTTGAGTTTTTTTCAAGATCTGCCAGAATGTGAAGATTTGGTCGATTCTGGACTTTCGTGGTCTGAAACCTCACTGATAGGGGGAACGAAATTGTTGATAAGGTGGTCCAGACGTTCACACAATATTGCAAGTATGAGCTTGTATGCAATGTTGAAGAGATTTATACTTCTATAGTTGGTACAGTTAAGGAGTCTCGATACTGAGTCTTCATTTATCTTTTGACCAGATCTAAGAAATGAGTTGCTCAAGGCTTTCCATAAACACGTTTCCAGCAGTTTTGAATACCTCGGCCGGTAGGATGCTCGCTCGCGTTCTGAAAGCCTTAGATTCTTGCCGAAGGCTGACGCACATGGCAAATCCCCATCCGAATAAAAGCTGTTTCTCTTCCTTATGGCAATCGCCATAGTATATATCACAGTATTCCATCGTCCTTATGTCCGGCACATTCCATCGCACCTCCTGCATGGAGGTGAAATCCGTGATATCAAAGACCCATACTAATTACTCGACTGCACATGGCTTGTTAAGGGTCCGAAGGTCGTTGTCCTTTAAATGTTTACAACGGTCATCAACAGTGAATTCGTTTTTTTATCCGAGAAAATTAGTAGGTTCTGTATAGATTTGTGAGTCCTGGGCGTAGGTTAAAATTGTTCTATTGAACGAGATTGCCCTTGTTATTTTAGCTTGCATAAACAAGGTTTGCTCATGCAGTTACCGGGAAATACACTAGAAAATAAGGCAAGCATTTCCCTACGACAGCTAGCAACTTTCAGATCAAATGCCTCAATGACCTTACTACCTTGAATTACTAGATCCAGTTTAACTAGTTCACGGCTTAGTAGTAAGTTTCGAATTGAGATCTCAGATTAGATATTGTGACATCGGAGTATCTCTGGTACCACACTAAAAGAACATAGTTACGATTATGTGTGCCTCGGATTTTGATTAATTTTTTTGTAAATTGGCGGTGTAATGTTAGAAAATGCACCTGGCATTTCGTATTAGTGTTAGATGGTTTCGGATTGATTTCTCCGGCATATAGTATATCAAGAAACGATAAAAAATAAAAATTTCGGCAGGCAATGCCAAAAATCGCAAAATAAAAATGTTTGCTCAAGGAAAAGCACTTCAGGCATATTCTTACAAAGGCTTTAGAATCTTTCAAACAACTTCCAAGCCGCATGTTCATGACCTCAAGTTGCTCAAGTCTATCATTCTATTCGAGATATCGCTTTATACTATTCATTCCCAGTTGCCAACACTTATAACTTGTAGGGGATCAAATGCATTTAAATCCGGGATATTAAGTATTGTGGGGATGCGAATATTCTTCTTTTTTGCTCTAATCAACATACGAGTATATTGAACTATGTTTTCTGGGGTTGGCCGTTCACCAAATTCTTCACACAATATAGCTCTTTCGTTTCAATACCGAGAACATTCGAAGAAAACGCGCTCCACGTTCTCTACCGCTTTTACGCAATGAGGACAGGACGGACTCGAATCACGGTTTTGTCTAAACTGATATTGCGTAGCCAGTTTTTTATTAGTGCTATTGCTTCGATGCAATACAACTCGATTCCTTCAAGTCGTTTCGCCACGACTACAACAGCAATATCATCCGCGAAACATATAATGGAGTCTTCCTTGGGGACTGCGAATCGTAGAATGTCGTCCTGCATCACGTTCTACAGTAAGGGACCTAACACTGATCCTTGGGGCACGCTCCCTGTAATTATATACGATTTCGTCCCGTCGTCTGAGTCGTAAAGGAGCAAGCTATCGGTAAAGTAATTCTCGATCAATCTTAATATGTACTTGGGTACATTGAATCTTTCGAGGCATTGTAAAATACGCGACCAGTTTGCCGAGTTAAAAGGATTTTTCAAGTCAAGTGTAACTACGGCGCAGTACTTTTTACTGCCTCCTTTCCATCGTCTACCTTCTATGGCTGATCGGACTTTGTCGATTGTCGATCGGACCTTTCTAACGTCGTACTGATATTCCGCGAGTCCATCGTTGACTTCAATGATAGGCTGTAGTCTGTTGCGACTATTTGGTATGCCGTCTGAACCAGAAGCTTCTGGATCTTCTACTCTCTCAATTGCCGCGGTGAGTTCATCGGTTTTTACGACAGGAATATGTTCGCGTAGTTCTCCGATCTCTCTTAGCAGAACTCCGTCATGTTGAGAGGGGAACAGAGTTTCTACGATTCTGCTGAGTAATAGGGAAGACCTGCACATATTACCTGCGTAGCATACAGTAATATCCATATCGAAAGTAGCACTATTCTTGGCACTATATCCAGTGCTAACGTGTTTAAAATAGGGGAAAAAAAGCGGGTATCGGAACACGCAAGATATCCGTATGCGCTGTGTATCAAGGCCCTAAAATTTTTTTTCTTACAATTAATAAATGTGATACGTTCGATACATACTTTGTGATCCAAAGATACTATTTAAAAATTGTACTTGGCAACCCTTTTTTTGTAAATATTAATTTGACGGTTTTATTGTTTCTTTTCCATTCCATGCAATCAGATCGTTCGTCCTGTGAATGCCTTTCTCATTGTTGACGTACAAAATGACTTTATAAGTGGATCGCTGGATATAAGTAATTGTAGTGCACAGCATAAGGGCCAGGAGGTGAGTGTTGGTTCCTTTCGAATTGGAGGAAATCTGTAGTAATCAATCAATAATAAATCACGTGTACAAATGTTTGCAGATTCTGGATCCGATAAATAATCTTTTGAGTACAATTGACTTTGATGCGGTATTCTATTCATTAGATTGGCATCCCAGCGATCACGTGTCCTTTATAGATAATGTGAAAATAAGGCCTTTGGATGATTCGTCACCGGTAAGTTAAGTACTATGAAATTGAAAAGATTGATGTTGATTGAGTTTTTTGAATTAAGATTGATGCGGTGTCAGCTCAGGTTTATGACACTGTTGTTTTCGCTGGTCCTGTACCTATGAAGCAACGACTTTGGCCAAGACATTGCGTGCAGGATTCTTGGGGAGCTGAGTTGCATAAGGATTTGAAGGTAAGTTGTAATTGATCTGTTTTTTTTTATATTTAAATTGTATTTATGTAAAAATATATTTCACTAGAATTGCATATACGCAGATCAATTTTTCTTATTTCGAAATCGAACAAATCATTTATAAATTTGAAAGGTATATTTTGTGACTTGTGAACTTCCAAGGATTTTACGTCTAATGTGACTGAGAATGAGTGCATTGAGCGCTGCATAGCTTATGCACATTTTCATCACCCCACTTTCTGCACAAACCCTTTTCGATGCATGATGTCTTAGCATGTTGTGCTTACTGATGAGTTGTAAATTATTAAATAGACTCCATCTCTTATTTGCAGTTACCAATATTTTATTTCCAACATCTTGCTTAAGAATACAAGCTGGGATCATTTGTAACTACCTGGTTTACGTCTTAACATTATCTTCTTGCTTGTACATCTGATTCTTCGATTCCCTTCACAACTCTGTAAGCTAGAAACCTAGTAGAATTTAACGCTGTCCTACTGCTATTCACAAGTTTATCAATGGATGTTTAAAAGGAAGTGTCTGTGCGGAATAGTGCCATTAGTGATGTTTTTACTTTCAGCACCTCGGTTTGTATAATGTTGACGTAGTCTGAATAGTATGGGAAGCCTGAAAACTTCAGAGCATCATTTAGCATCAACGACAGTATCCTGAACCTATTCGTGCATCGAAAGAAATATCCTTAGTAGACGTGGGGCATCCCTCCGGAATGTCCAAGAAATATTTTAAGAAGGTATGACGTAGAAAAGCTGTAATCACAAGAAAAAAAAAACCTTGATTGAATGCGTATCTCAAAATCTCTCAACAATTCCTATACCGTCAGCATGAAGTGCGTCAGCTTATATGGTGGATATCGCCCTAACACCATCAAGATATTCCTGTTTTGATAAAAAATGCTGGCAAGCACAGACATCTTAACAAGGGTCGTACAATGCGATGCCAGAGCAAAGGTCGAGAGTCACTCTTGCTTCTCCAAAAGAAGCAAGCACGACTTTTTAGAGAGCATACATTAACTCATTCTTCCTATCTAGTCGGAAGTGTGTGTGCTTGATGAATGGTCTCTCGGTATTGCCTGATCTTCACTAAATCACTAAACTGCTACAACTTTAGACGTATAAATCTTCTTGACACCGCATATAAGATTTTATCTGCTATATTGTGTGGATGTCTGATACCCTTCGTTCACACTCGATCCTGGAACAACACAAGAAGTCCAAATCAGCATCCATCGTTCTTTAAACGAATTTAAGGTTGCATATGACAACATTGCTATATACCTATAGAGCCATGTCTAATTTTGGTTTCTCTGCTGCCTTAACTTCTTTGAAATCATACTTGAAAGAATTGTGCGGAACTCACATGCGAACACCGAAAGAAAAATCTTTTAAAAGTCTATGCAACTGATAACGTACGCCGACGTAACAACATACATAATTGGAATAACACAGCGGACTCTTACCGTTAGAAGTGAAACAGAAGTTTCAGAAAGTTACAGTCGATAGCTATAATTTCGACGTAGAAAGGGATTTTGTCTACGTTGCTTGCTATAAATTTTGCCAACAGTAACTCAACAGAAATATAGTGAAGAATTGCTGGTGCAAATCCCTGTTTCTTTGGGCTTATTCGAAGAATGCAATCAGGTCGGAAATTTCACCATACTAGTCTTGCTTTATGGACAACTCTAACCATAGCAGATGAATATATTCTCAGTCGTTTCGGGAAAATCCTTCCAAAAATATTCGGCCCTGTTTGCGTTAATGGGCTTTGGAGTTTTGGCGTATAGCTGTTTAGCTGTTCTTATGGACAATCAGAAATCTGTGCATCAGTCGCCTGAGATGTCTAGGTCATGTAGAGCAGATGGAAATCAATGATCTGGGCTTCAGAGTCTTTGAATCTAGCCCAGAAGACAATACAGTAGAGGAAGACCTCTCTTTAGGTGGCACGTACAAGTTGAAGAGGACCCAAACGGTCTTGCAGTATGCAATAGGGGGCAGTTCGTCAAAGGTGCCCAGGTTCACTCCGAACTGAAGTTAGTGAAAGAGTATAATTAAATTTAATAAAAATGGAAGCTAAGGGGATTAATCCAGGATGTGGATTACGCGGGATTATCATGTGTGCAGTCTGTAATTTTCTTCCAAAAAGAATTTTAACGAACGTTTGGTGGCATTTTTCTGAGCTAATGGACCATTCTCAGGCTAGCAAATTGTTTTGATGGGCGTAGGACAATCCAATCCACCACAGTGATTCTTCATTTCGGAAATAGGATACGTTTGCTGCTGTGGTCGCTGCCATACAAATAAATCCAAGTATTGTAGCCGGGAATTTATCTGCTCAACCACTACCGACTTTATCTATTAAGATTTGAACTTATTTCCCTAGAAAGTGCAAATTACAAGCAAATTGAACGCAAATGGTGGAAGAGCCAACTTAGCGTGCGAAACTAGAGGCAGTTAGCAAAAGATTGAGCTGGCTGGAGACGCTTGTTAATTCAGCCCATGTCCACCACAAACTAAAGCGCCACCTAGAGTAAATTACATTCCACGTGCACATTCGAAGTTCGTTTTCCGTGATTAGTTTCCATGGGTTGTTAACAGTATATCCATCCGTATCCGAGGCTTGTTTCTATTTCGGAACTTTCGTCTTTTTTCCATTGCTGGGCAGTTTTCTCGGTAGCACAACTCCTAATCTGGAGGGCAAGTTCCATTCTCGATACGGACAGCATCGACGAAACGGAGAGAATACCTCTTAAGACAGCTTAACTTATTCATTGAGATTGGTTTTTCATTGGCCGTTGTGCAATAACAAACTGCCAAAAAGTTTGAGGGGATTCATTATACGATTCTTATCATCCTTGTTCCGCTCTCTGTTAAAATAATTCACGTTAGTGAATTAGGACGAAGAAATTCTTAATCGTTTTATGCGTAACTTTCTTCGTATGTGTTTTGATTTCATTTTAGACTATGGGCTTTGGAGGTGCATATATTTAATGCATAATAGTGATAGTGTGTACAAAATTGTTATCCATGCTCTGGCCAGAAGTATTTTCGTTTTACATCTGGAAGAAGGACGCAGTAATTGAGGACTTGGTCTCCACCCGAATCTCGCAAATTCCATCAGGCAAAATCAGTGCAAACTCAACAATAAACTGCTTACTACTTTCAATTGTTAAGTATACCCGCAGATAGTAGATTGCATTGGTTTTGTGTTTATATTGCCGAGATATCAATTTCGACGGAGAGTCGACCAAATTCTTGTGGAGAAAATAACTCTGCTCAAGAGGACGATAGGTTTGCTTTTTAGAAAATGTGAAAAGAGATAGACATAGGTACAATAGATTGAAAAACGTACATACCTTAGTTTTAGCACGGCATTTATGTTCCAGCAACAGGTGTCGGACCGCCTCGATATTTTTTGCTTGGCCTAAGTCGCTTTGGGACATGCTTAAATCCTCAACATGTCTACGATTTTACACTGCAATGATACCAGAGATTACTGACTCACACCAGCTGCTAAATTTAATCAGAGAATGCAATCTTTTGTTACTGTATGTCAGCCAAAGAATTGTCCATTGTCACAGCTGTTTGGTTTCAAAGTGGATGGCGATTGACTTTCCGATGATAACATTCTCAGGTGCAGCCTTGGTTAATTTCTCTGTATTGACTCCCACTTGCCTGTGCGTTTGTATCGTCGGTAAAGGAATGCGGCTTTTGAGGCTTACACCCTTAACCGTATCGGCGATCTCTTTGACGCGAGCGTCATTCCCCTTGTTAAGAAGCTTTTATACGTCATGTCAAGTCATATTTCTTTCAGAATCTCAGCAGCGTTCTGACTAAGTGTCTGCGACCTGATTCACTTAATAAGCCTCTCCGGTGAATTCCATGTCTTACGAGTACTTAGAATTTTATAGAACCTTATGGTCCTTAATTCTTAAGGCAGCCAAAAGGAAAATGAAGCCACGTTTGTATTACATTGGAATTTCTTTGGTAAGTACCGAACAAGGCATACAAACCCGATGCAGTCTTAAAGCAGCTTTTGCCAATCGAGCTATCATTAGTGGTATCAAAACGTTCTTAGATAGATGGTGGAAGAGTTTACATGTCTACATGTTAAACTTCTTTTTTTTTTATTTCAACGACAATGCAAACAAACGAAATTGTCGAATATAGAGTGACTATAACCCTGAGATACTTCATGAGTCGAACCTGCATCCAGTTTAAGCCAAAGTTTTGTGTCCAAAATCACATATAGCCAGGGCTGTTATGTTTCCAGAAACTCCACTTTCCGTTGGCTGATCTCCTGACTTGAGTACACCTGACTTTTTTGTTCATAAATACAAATAAATTAAAGTTATCCATTCAAAAAATAATTGAGACAACTCCGGTTGCAATCCTGCAGGCTCTAATGAACAATTTTTTATTTAAGACGTTGCACTCGAGACCTGCTGCGATAATCTAGCGCAGATTTAAGGTACATCGGCGGTTTCCGATAAAGTACTACTACGAGTACATTACTTCATGAGCTTTAATGAATTGAAAATCCGATTTCCAAAGACAGTAGTTTGCTCATTTAGTTTAGCTGCCGTTTCTAAAGTAGATTTTTAAATTTGTCGGCATTCCTTTTTATCATGTTCTTAGGAAATTCCTAATAAATCTCTTCTCCACCGTCCATACGAGAAGTACAGTACTTAATTTTTGTTTCGTCCTTCTACTAGATACACTTTGTTTTGCCTTTTGTCTGCGCTTATATTCCATTCAACTTTTAATCATATTTCATCGTCGAAGGATGCTTGGTATCCTCTGGTAGAGATTCTTTAGTGAATACAACACTTCTAGTCGTGTAACAAAAATTTCAACAAACCCAAACACAAGTATTATACAAGTAGATACAACGTTCACTAATGTTTTTTTAAAATTTTTTTCTCTTTTTTTGTTTGTGGGGGCGGTAAAATAGATTGTGGAGCAGGGAATTAAAATCTACAAAGGTACTAATCCAGAAGTTGATTCCTATTCAGTTTTTTGGGATAACAAAAAGCTCTCGGATACCACATTGAATGCCCAACTTAAGATGAAAGGAACCACAGACATTTACATTTGCGGTTTGGCCTATGATGTTTGCGTTGGTAAGCATATTCACACACATTATACTACCTCTATGTACTATTAACTTAGTTATATAAATCTTTATTCCGCAAAATATATTTTAAACTTATGTACGAGTACTCGCATGTATCTATAAAAGGGACCACAGTTGTAAACCCCCTTTTATACTTTTTCACACCTGTCTGCATTCGGTCCTTCATGTGAGGATAACTTTTACGACAGTACAAGTAAAATGTCCCGTGGGAAATGCGGCAACTGAATCACTGGTCCCTGGTCCTTTGATGCAGTAAAAATTAATCACATCCGATTATGAGTATCTGAAAATCAAATAATAAAATAATTGTATCTGCTCTGGTTGTAGGTGCAACTGCTGTGGACGCCCTATCGGCTGGATATCGGACAATTTTGATTGATGATTGCTGCCGTGGTGTGGATCTTCGGGATATCGAGTGTATCAAGGGGAAAGTCAATTCTAGTGATGGAGTAATCGTCCACTCCGACGAGGTAAGTTAATCAATCTGTTTATTCAGCTGGAGTTGAATTCTCGACGCTGTATCCTGAATAACTTAATTGATTTCCATTTCGACGGTAGAATTAAAATGAGTTCTTTTTTTCTCTTCTTTTATTTTTTTATTTTTAGGTAAAGGCAATGGTGGAGGGTAGAGATCGTCGTCCTGAATTGGGTTACAAGTTGGCAATGGAATTGAAAAATCCTGATTCAGAGCTATCGCAGAGTGATTGTGGAAATCCAAGGAATTTGGCTTAATTTCGATCATTGTGCACTTTTCTTTGCTTAATTTTGAGTTTCGTGAGTTTAGAGGAAGCACTTAGAATCCACCTGATGCGAATGCAAAAACTAAATAAATGCATATTCCAGCTTTAAATGCCTTGGCTAAGAGTATTGAAAAAATCCGTAGATTGTAGATTGATGATATTATTGGTAGTTTAGGGTTAAGGTTAACATTTAAATATTGTCTTAAAGTAAACTGCAATATAAAAACGAATGAGATTACAATAAATTGTATCTGAGTTTGGTGACTTTTTCTCCCTTTCAGTTGGTTTTATTTCGATCAGGACGGACTGGCAATTGGGTCAGACCAGCTACGAACTAAGACACGACGGCGTCTATCTGCGTTTTTTTTTTTACCGGGCACTTCGACCTTAAAGATCTATTGAGAAAAAAAGTGCGTTTAAGATGCCAAAGGAGCCTAGCTAAGATTTCTCTTAGGGAGTATTGTCTTCTTACTGGAATAGAGGCAAGTATTCACACTGTTCAGGTATTCATTTTCCATACAAAGGCGAAATGTAGTTCTCTGACTAATCCCTAGTTTGTGTAAGTGATATCGAAGTTGACAGTATTTCGCCAGATGGCTGATCAGTTCTTGATATCAACCCTTTTTAAAGTCAAAAAAGTAATTTAAGAGAGATTGAAGAAGCTTACCTGGTTTGTGAGATGTATCCCAGATTAAAACTGGGCTTAAATAAGGTAGACGCAGTTGATAGAATGAAAAATCTTTTCCTTAAGTTCCCGATGTGCTGGGTTTCACTCGTCCACCACAACGAAACCCCTGGTTCGATAACGAGAGAGACGAACACCGGCTTCTCAGGAGGAAGAAGAAAGAGCATGAGAAGCGCGCGATCGAGGAAATTGAGAGATGCTACTCCAGGAATGAGGTTCGGAAGTTTTACCAAAAGATACAAATAACATGCCGCGGAAACAAACCCCGAACCGAAGCCTGTAGAGGAAATATCGTGGTAGAATCGCAGTCGATGCTGAGGATTTGGAAAGATCATTTCTGCAGACTGTATAACGGCGATGACGGACCAAATACCGCTGTCAGGCAGAATCGACCTTTCAACTTGGATGATGATGACCAACAATTCCGTCCACCCGACCTGGATGAAGTGAAGATAGCTATATCGAAGCTTAAGTCCAACAAAGCTGCTGGAGCGGATGGCCTGACTGCCGAGGTCTTCAAAGCGGCAGGCGATGACTTGGTTAGGAGCATACACCAACTCATCTGTAAAATATGGTCGGACGAAAATATGCCCGATGAATGGAACCTAAGCATTGTTTGTCCGATTCTCAAGAAAGGAGACCCTCTGAACTGCGCCAACTATAGAGGCATCAGTCTTCTTAACATCACATACAAGACCTTATCTGCCGTATTGTGTGAACGCCTGAAGCCCTTCGTCAACAACCTGATAGGTCCATATCAGTGTGGCTTCAGGCTAGGAAAGTGCACCATCGATCAAATATTCACACTACGGCAGATCTTGGAGAAAACTCATGAGCTTCAGATCGATACACACCACCTATTAATCGATTTTAAGACCGCGTTTGACAGCATCTATAGAGACGAGCTATATAGAGCAATGTCTAGTTTTGGCATTCCTCGTCAAACTCGTCCGTCTGTGCAGGATGAAGATGGAGAATGCACGCTGCTCCATCAAGGTCGGTAAAGATCTCACCGAGACCTTTGATGTCCAGAAAGGATTTAGACTAGGCGATGCGCTGTCATGCAATTTTTTCAACATCGTACTTGAAAGAATAGTACAAAACTCACGCGCAAACGCAAGAGGCACTATCTTTCAAAAGTCCGTCCAACTAATCGGGAGAAAGCGGCGTGATGTCAGTGGCGCTTTCGCGAGTATTGGGACGGAAGCGGCGAAAATGGGCTTAGCGGTCAATGAGGGCAAGACCAAGTATATGCTGTCAAGCAAAAAGGACAACCAACACCGACGTCTCGGGCAGAACGTCACCTTAGACAGATATAACTTTGAGGTAGTTAAGGACATTGTCTACCTAGGCTCTGCTATAAACACAGACAACGACACCAGCGCTGAGATCAAGCGAAGAATAACTCTTGTCAACCATTGTTTCTTTGGGCTAAGAAGGCAATTGACTAGCAAACCTCTCTCTCGGACAACAAAAGTCACCCTTTATAATACCTTAATAATCCCGGTCCTGCTCTATGGCGCAGAGGCATGGACATTATCAAAAATGATTGAGGGTGTTCTTGGTTTCTTCGAGAGAAAAATTCTTCAAGAGAAAAATTCTTCGGGCGATCTTCGGTCCCGTCTGCATTGACGGTGAGTGGAGGAGGAGATACAACGACGAACTGTACGGACTGTACAGCGATATGGACCTAGCCAGAAGAGTGAAGATCCAAAGACTGAGATGGCTGGGTCATGTAGAGCGCATGGACACCAATGCTCCGGTCCGAAAAGTCTTCGAATCCGCTCCCAAGGGACAGCGCTGTAGAGGAAGGCCAAGACTCAGGTGGCCCACGCAAGTGGAAGAGGACCTCAGCCAACTTAGCGTGCGAAACTGGAGATAGCTAGCCAGAGATTGAGCTGGCTGGAGAAGCTTTTTGACTGAGGCCCAGGTCTCCCGGACTGTGGCGCCACCTAAAAAAAAAAACAAAAACAAAAAATTTAATGGAGAAATCGCAAGATTAGAAACCGAGAATACTTCACTAAATGGGGAGGGTCTAACAGAATAAGTTCAAAAAAAGCCGACCCGTTGCTCCCGGAAATAAGTCCAATTAAAGAAAATAACTAATAAAAATGGTTTAATGAGGACTGCATGCTCGCAAGGAATACAGCGTTTGCTTTTCTCAAATTATTAAGAGCACACAACACCAATACATTTGAAATCATTTACGCAGCAGCAAAAAACCATTTCAAAAATATTTGCAATGCAAAAGCGATTGACTCCGATCTTCAAAATATTGCTTTTTGGAGAGTTGTTAAACGTATTAGAGAAAAGACTAATGTTATCGCTTCAGGACTACAAGCAGAACAGCTTGAAAACCATTTTGCAACCCTTTTGAATGCGAAGCAGTGATTGTAGATGAATTTCTGGAAGCACCGATTACCGAAGCCGAAGTGAAGATAGTCAGCGACAATTCGAAGAAGAACGAAGTCCCAGGGAAAGGCCGTATTCCGTTCGAATATTATAAAAATTGCGCATCGAAAAGAATTTAACCGGATATTTGAAACTGCGGATGTCCCTGAATTATTTCAGAAAGCATTAATGTACCCACTACATAAGAAAGGAGACTATGATAATTCGAAAAAATACAAAGGCATATCTTTCCTGAATACATCCACCAAGGTATTCGCCGGAGTGATCTTCAACCGAATTATCCAGTGGGTGGAAATCAAGAAGATCCTGTTAGAATTTCAAGCCAGTTTTGGACACTGTTTTTCAACTATTCACACTTACTAACATCGCGCAGATTTACAAGAAGAGACACAAAAAGTTATTTGCCTTCTTTATAGATTCTCGAGCGGCCTTTGACAGTGTATAGCTCTACGGATATGGAATGTTGGGAATTTAGTTGTTAACTTAGCTGTAACTCGGAGAGCTGTATGCGAGAGTATAAAGATCTCGGAGTATTGATTAGTTCCAACTCAAGGATGAACAAACATCTAGAAGGCAAATTAGGCGAACCTAATCGGGCAATAAGTGCAGTTTTGGGTGGTTCAATTCCAATCAACTGTAACCTCCATCCTTTTCTATGTAGCCCAAGTCTGGGGCTACAGCTCCTGACAAATATGTAACTGAGGTTCGGGCATCACTCAAATTCACAATTTTTGATCGTTGAATACGTTTGAAGTGAATGTTTCACTTGTCGGTAAATTGAATGCGTTTTGAGGCCATTGTAGAAAACGTTCGAATTAAAACTCCCTATACAATCTTTGACATTTCTCAAACGCAGTTATTTCATTGCGTATTTGGGTGTCTGTTGTAAGGTTGTGCTGGATTTATCCAATTTTTTTTACAAATGTTGTAAGTATACGCATATTTTTTTTTATTTTGAATTTTGAATGTATTTTTTGTAAAAGTATCGTATTGCAGGAAAAAAAACAACAAATCGCGACCAATTTAGAGAATTGATAAATGAAATGAAGCTAAACCCAGATGTAGCAAGCAACGATTGCAAACGACCACCCGAGGTACTAAGGAAATTCTGGAATGACCTTGGATAAATTAAATAAAAATAAATTAAACGAAAAGTTGATTAACTCTTTCTTTAGAATTAATAAAACTTTGAGTTTTAGAATATTTACGCCGAATCTGGAATTTCCATAATATCTTCTGCATTGCTTCTTAAAGATGCACGTATTCTTCTACTGCAGGGTATTTCGTTCTCATTATTAGATGAATTAAAGGAAAATAGCTTTCCACTTTCTATTTCAATATTATTCACTTGCTTAACTTGAATGTGAAATTGTTTTCCTATATTAATTCCCGTCACTTTTCACAAAACAGCTGTTTTTCCGTGCCAACTTCGAATTTGAAATACTTATACGTAATGTAGTTTGCCCGGGGGGGTATTTTACGATGCATATGGAAAAAGAAAGTGAATCAAGTGAAGTGAATCTCGGATACGGCGTATTCTACGAAAGGGGTGAATATTACAGTAAATTGAATCATCACTTACAAGACATGACATTTTTTACTGATAAGATTTCAACAGATAAATTGAGCAGTATCTTTAAAATAAGGTCCGGATCTCCCAATTTTGTGTAGCCTTTGCAATCTCAGAGAACGAGAGGATGTGCATCACTTCATTGCGGTGTGGTCCCATCTTAAATGAGTTCTAAAATAAGTTCTTTGGAGACTAGGACTACAAGCTAGAGGAAACCTTGAGCATACTAAATGGAGACCGAGGACAGGAGGTGTTGTGTAACTACGTTGTAAAAGGACTACGTTACAGAAAGTGCGAAATTGTATAATCGAAGCAAATTTATGAAATAAGAAAAAAAAAACATTAAATATTTCAATAAATTAGAAAAGAAACTCTAATATTAATTCGTCAATATGGTAGACGGCCTTCAGCTATACCATATGCATAGCCTAATTATCCAACTAAATGAATTGTTTTTCCTTTTTTTCTCAGGCTTTAACCACCTCAACTTTGAATTTACAACCAAGCATAATATTATAATAAATTCATTAGGCTGAAATGATGACCTACCTATCTCTCCAGTGGACTGAAGTAATGTAAACAGATGTTCGACACTGATAAATACAGTTTCTCTTAATGTTCATTAAGTTGTTGATTTTGTTATATGTCCATGACCCGCATTGCATCTTATGTTTAAGTTTATATGCACATGGTCCGACATAAATCCTTTACTGGGTACTCAACAATATTATAAAGAAAAGGAGACAGATGAAGTGTTAACTTTTACTAACAAAACATTTTGAGAGCGTACTACGATTGGGGTCTTTTGAATATTGGAGGAGATTGCAGGAAATCTTCTGTAGCCCTAGTGAGCTCAGATGCTTTATACTGACAGCAGTAGTGGGGCTACTCGTTTTGTTTTCAAGACTTTTCTGGGTATTGCTGGTGCATGCTTCAAAGGTTGCGCCTCCTTTGCAACGATCTTAACTTGATGTATTCGACTTATTCTTAACAACTTAAGTTTCAACTACGCTAGAGTACTGCACTACGAGCTCATCTGACAACATGCCTAGTGTGTCTTCACAAAGTGTATCTAAGCTCGAGTCACTTAGATGGAACAGATCGTCTTGCTTGCTTCTCTCATGGTATGAGTATAAGGGAGCGCAGTTACGTCCGTGGAAGTATTACATTTCTCTTTAGTGGATCTATTTTCATTAAATTGAGTTACGGGGAAAAGAAAACGGACATTAAGCATGAAAAATATTTAAATAAAAATATGGCCTAAGAAAGGTATACGATTTAAGATAGTTATAAAGTGCGGTATTTTGTATGTCAAAACTTCCATTTATCTGTTGTTAAGCGATCCACAACTGTTAAACATTTGCTGTTCTGAAACGAAAACAAAACCCTCGAACACAAAAGATGACATGTTACAGATCCCGAAGTTTTGACATAACGCAATGAGAATTTTGGAATGTTAAGCAGGGTGTAAAAACGCCAGATTAATGCATCTAAATATGTGATACAAGAGTAATGTAGCTTTTTTGGACCAGTGATTCACTGCCGCTAGCATTTGCTTCTCAGAGTCACAATCTAAGGTAACGAATTTTATGCTCCATGAATGAAGGTAGGGAACAAACTTCCTTTGTCGATGATTTGTGAACAATTGAGCCACGTTTGGTTTGTTTTGTTGTCTCTTTATTTACCTCTATGTTGCTTTAGATGGGAACCCACAGGAGAGTGATTTGAAACTTGCGGCGGATACATTCTGAATGTCCCCAACAAATTTGGAGAGAGTCGTATTTGAATTGAGACCATTAAGGGTGAATTTGTCAACATTAGCTTGATGCATGCTCACGGTTCTACAGAGAAGAGGGTGGACTTTGTCAAAGAATACTAATCGACTCTCAATGCCCCAATATCGTACTTTATAGACTACAAGGCACTAGGCTTTGCATTGGCTCAGACGAGGACTCAGTGCCTTGTTCTAGCTGAAAAATTGTGGGAAATTGTGGCAGATGGTTACAGTAGGACATCGCTGCTGCTTTTCTGTTTGAGTCTTCCAAGACGTACATACACACCGAAGCATGACGTTGATAGCTGTTCTCAAGGACTATGAGCACAAGACTGAAGGAATTTCAAAGAAAGAAATGAAAGTAAACAAGCGCTCGATCAAGGTCAGGAATAAGAACTGATGCAGCAATTATTTTCAGAAGTTTTACCAGACAACTTCTGCAGATTAGTTTTACGCTGAAGACGACCATTTCGCTGTTGGTCAGATTAAACCATTCAAAGTAAGAGATGACCAATAATTCAGTCCAACAAGATTAGGATGTCCAAATATTCTCACTGCCGCAATTTATTAAGAAGGCCCAAGAAGTCAAGGTAGACTTTTCCGATTTTACTATTGTATATGATGGCATGAATAATTTTTGCTTTTTAACACAAACCTGTCAATTGAATAGAGTGCCAGGCGGTAACTATTGCTGCTGCGTGAAGATCGAAAACAGTTTCATCGAAGCATTGGAAGCAAAAAAAGGGTTCTTGAAATTTGAGACATTGTCATATGCATCATGCGCACGATAGTAAACATTAAGCAAATAATTACTTTTGCCAATTACCGCTAAAAAATAACTTGATTGATTTGAGAGAAAGTGATTTTTCATCTCGTTTGCATAAGCGGACAGTGGAGAAGAAAACACGGTAGGAAATACTGTCGAGTACAGCAAAGGGTCTTCGAATTCATCACGGAGGTGGTTGTCGCAAGATCGTGCTAAACCGGGGAGCCATTGATTTAGACTCATGTTTATCCACGCTGAGTAAAATGAGTAAAACTTCTCGCATGTATAGATGGTATTGACATAAATACGGAAACCAGTGCAAGATATGTATACATTAAAGCAATGGTTCCAACCAGTGGAGTCAAAATATGGTCCACGAACGGTTTCAAATTTCATCGCGGTGCGTTGTAAGTAGTATGAGCGCGGATGATGCGGAGTCCGCCGGACGCGGGGAATTCATTTATTCCCTGCTCTTAATTCTCAACTCATTCCTCCACTCAGTTTTCTCTTCCAATAATATAGTTTGCTGCTTTTACATTGGTATTTCTTATATATGTATATATAAATACAAGAAATACCCTTATCGAATAACACGATTAAAGCTCGGATTGAACTAACGGCAAATGATATCGGGGAGCAACTTGTTTCGAAAGTCAAAAACTCGTCATGCTTCGCTTTGCAGTGTGATGAATCGACTGACATTTCTAATTGTTGTCAGTTTCCTACTTGTGTTTGTTCGCTTTTTAGACGACAACATAATCAAAGAAGATTTATTCACCCCTATCGTAGAATACGACGTATCTGAGATTTACTTCACTTCCTCGATTCACTTTCACTTTCCATATGCATCGCAGAATACGCTGGGCGAACTACATTACCTATACGTATTTCAAATTCGAAGTTGACACGGCGAAACAGCTGTTTTGTGCAAAGTAACGGGAATTAATGTAGGAAAACAATTTCACATTGAATATTAGTGAAATAGAAAGTGGATAGCTATTTGACTTAAATACATCTAATAATGAGGACGAAATACCCTTGCAGTAGAAAAATACGTGCATCTTTAAGAGGCACTGCAGCAGATACTATGGAACTTCCAGATTCGGCGAAAATATTCTAAAACTCAAAGTTTTATTAATTCTTATGAAAGAGTTCATTCATTTTTCATTTAATTTATCATTCCAAAATTGCCTTAGTACCTCTGGTGGTCGTTTGCAATCGTTCCTTGCTACATCTGGGTTTAGCTTCATTACATTTATCAATTCTCTAAATTGATCGCGATTTGTTCTCTTTTTTGTTGCAATACGATACTTTTACAAAAAATACATATTAAAAAAAAAAAAATTGGATAAATCCAGCACAAAATTACAAAAGATACCAAAATACGCAATGAATTAGCTACGTTTGAGAAATGTCAAAGATTGTATAGGGAGTTTTAATTCGAACGTTTTCTACAATGGCCTGAAATCGCATTCACCTTACTGACAAGTGAAACATTCACTTCGAACGTATTCAACGATCAAAAGTTGTGAATTTGAGTGAAACGTTCCCCCCGGCGTATTTTATGATAGGGGTGATTGATTTCATAAGAACTGGAAAAAACATCAAAAGGTATCGACGTCATGAACATAATATCATTAGGTGGGAGAAACTAGTTGGTTTCTATACGAATGGCGCTCTAACAATGTTGGGATCACACTCCCGTCCGGCGATGTTAGTAAAACAGAAGAATCCTAAGGCTAACAACGCATTGTATCGTACACCGTCATGCGTTAGCTTTGAAGACTCTTCCTGGATGCCTTAAGAATACAATGCAATTAGCCATAAAAGTGGTAAGTGTTATTAAAAGCAGTGCCTAAATACACGCCTTTTTAAGAAAAACCATGATCTGAAATTGACGCAGGCCATGAGGCGCTACTCTTTCACACAGAAGTTAGGTGGCTATCGAAAGGCAATATGTTGGGAAGATCGCACAAGCTCAGGGCAGAGGTTGAGATTTTTCTAGCTGACAAAAATACTAATGAGTTGCTGAAGCAGTTTTCTGATCCGACATTTCAAATGAATTTGGCTTATCTTTTTGATATTTCCGGAAACAAACAGTTAGAAGACGCTGCAAATGTATTTATCTTTGAAGATAAACTTCGCGCCTTTATTTGCAAACTTCGGTTATGGTTAGGAAAAAGTGGGGCGAACAATTATTCTGCGTTCACGACATAAACACCACTTTTGGAGGACGAAAATTTTGTCGTCGATCGGGCAAACATACAAGAAAACATTAAGAGTCATCTACAAATGTTGATTGAATTCATCAATCATTCATCGTTACTTTCCGGAATATTCCGAAACACAAACTTAAGTTGATCAAAAACTGATTCGCAAAACTTTCTGCATGGATGCTGGTGAAGTTATAACAGAAATTCAGGAAGAACTCATTGAACTTAAAAATGATGTAAAATGTAAGTACGCATTCAAATCTGATTCACTTGAAAAGTTTTGATCTCAAGGAATTTCTTACACCAAAATTCGAGAAATCGCTTTGCGCTATCTAATGGTTTTTTCAACGACTTATTTATGCGACCAAGAGTTTTCTGCTTTGTCGGTAATTAAAAACAAGGCCAGGAATCGCTTGAAAGTAAGTAATTATTTGCGTGTAGCTTTGAGCAATAAAATTAGTCATAGGATTCCCGAACTTGTGCAGAAGATGCAAGGTCAAAAATCATATTGATTTGATTTTCTATACCAATTTTATACTCTATTAAAATTATATTGTTAATGGAAGTTACATTGAGTTTTTGATTAAAGCTTATTTTCGGAATGATTCAGTTTATTTTTCTTGTACAAAGAGATCAATGTGGTCCCTGGTTAAGAAAAGGTTGGGAACCACTGCATTAAAGTAAGACTCAGCAATAATACATCTGGCGCTTAATGAAAGCGAAGAGCAAGCGAATAAATCCAAGTAGTCGATTCAATACAATTCGATTCGGTTGTAAACTTAGTTGTCAACTGAATTGAAACTTGGCCACATACTTCATAAACTGAATTGAAATATTGCTTCAAATGTCAAAAATATATTTTATCGGTGTGGTTTTTATTGAATTTCTCGAGATAAGTGAACAAAGTAAAATACTCGCGTTAATGATAATTGCAGAATGTGCTGATGGTAAAGTATAGTAGAACCAACAAAAACACTTAGAATTTAGATGAAAGAGTGGTTAAAAAATAAGAAAAAGTTTTCGAATGAAAAATTAATAAGAGAACTAAAAATAAGTGAACCGAATGTTTTTTCGAATCTTACGAGGATGAATGCAGACGCTTTTCACGAACTTTTGAACAAAGTTACTCCTTTTATCAAGAGTAGTCAGTAACAGGAACATTTGTCTCCACAAATCATTATGTCCAATTTGTGTCATTGCTCTTAAAAACATAACAACAAATTATCGCTCAAAATTACACACTAACACGGGAGAATTTTCTTAAACTTGACAGCTAGTCAAATGACTTGCCTACACACAGTTCAATCGAGTTGAAAAACTTTACAGTCAATCTCCAAAATTCAAAATCTTTTAATATTTTTTCAACCAACTGATCAATTGACAAAGCTACACACGTGTTGATCTCATCATGATTTGAGTGAGTTGATGGTTGAGTTGAATCGTGTATGGTCTGCTTAACATTGGCACAATTGCCAAATAACTGAATTCAAAAATGACTGAATCGGATTACTCTGAAGAATTTCGTGAAAAGGAAGCGCATACATAAAATCGATTATCTTTTTTAAGGAACGGAGAAGGAGAAGGAACCTAAAATTGGATATAAGAACAGAATGCATTGTTAGTAAGAATGTATTGTACTTTATTTCCAACACAATTTTCTCAATCACTATTTTGTTAAGGCTCCATTTTGCTTTGTTTGAAAAAGTCAAATGCGATTGCAAGAAGAAAATCATGCAGATGACATATATCAACAATTGAAAATAACTTTTGCGGTTTGACGTTCGCAACCTTTAAGCAAGGAACACAACATGGAGATTTGTTGCCATAATTAGCAAAAATTTCTCAATACTACATAGCCAAAGAAATATTCTGGAGTTTGGCAAATCCACATTACAAAAATGTGAGGATGTCTTTCATGATATTAAGACCACATCTACCACCTTCATCTGTTTTTATTAAAGCAATCGTGTTGCTAAACAGTAAAACTTCACAACATTAAGCAGAAAAACACATTTTTCAGTAACCATGGTTGTGAAGTAAATTTGCAAATTTATTTCCCAGCTGTTGTTGACATTCAATCGTATTGTGTTTGCTAAAGCAGCATGAGACGTTTCAAAATCAATGATTCACCTTGTGTTCCTTGTTTTAAGTGTTAGAATGAAGATCAAAATGAAAATCAGGTGACGTTTCTGAAAGCAGTCCCTACTTCAGATATTTACGTATATAACATATATCGTCAAACCAATTGTCAGATTGAAAACTGTCAGTGTCATTTTTATTTGTTTGCTAGAGTAGCATGAGACGTTTCAAATCAATGATTCACCTTGTGTTCCTTGTTTTAAGTGTTAGAATGAAGATCAAAATGAAAATCAGGTGACGTTTCTGAAAGCAGTCCCTACTTCAGATATTTACGTACATAACATATATCGTCAAACCAATTGTCAGATTGAAAACTGTCAGTGTCATTTTTATTTGTGATCACATATGCTATATTCTTCAACAACCTTGTGGCGTTTTCCATTGGACAAGAAAAACACTCTGTTTGGATTCTAGAGTGAATTTTTTTACTCCCGATTTAATTTCAGAGTGCATCACTACGTATAAAAACGAAACGTCTTATTGACGTTTGAAATTTAATAAAAGAGAAAAGCGTTTCAGATTTTTATCTTGTAAATCGATTGTGAGCAAATTTAAAATTAATTAAATTGGAAATAGTCATCGTCATTATCATCGCCTGAGGAAGATAATGAAATTGTTATGAACATCTTACGATGCAAAGTTAAAAAGAGTCGGATAACAAATTTTATGAACATAATTGAGAACTATGGCGATGTTGTATGTTGTATAATATATATTTTACAAAAAAATTAATAATTTTTCTCCTTAGTTTCGGGAGCATTTCATGGTACAGGCAGAACAGTTCGCGGGGTCAATATTTTTTTTTTTTAAAAAAGTCTGGAATTGGAGGAAAAAAAAAATTCCGGCTAAGATTCAAATGCTGATGTTTTTGTGGTATGATTTTACTTTACGAACTACGAGTATTAAAACTTTGTATAAATGTGTATTTAAAGGTTTGCAGGTAACAAATAATCCTATAGAGAGGTTGCTTATCTGTTCAATGTCTCAATATCGTCGGCCTATACATGCTTAACTAATATTTTAGAGTTTATGTTCAAAATATCAGATATTTACATTAAATTCCCAAGGACAGAAGAAGAAAAATTTAATGTTTCACCGAAATTTGAACAGGTATTTAATGCTTGCATATGCGTATGTATGTAGTTATTCATCACAATAAATATTTTTGTTGCTAGATAGCCTATTTTCCCAACGTGCTAGGTTGAATCGATATCAATAAGGAAGCCTGCTGCAAAAATACGGTCAATAGGCATGATATGCTCTTGCTAACACTTCAAGAAATATGCGATGCAGACATGAGGTTTGTTGATGTATTTGTTGGTTCTCCTAGCAAGATTCATGACGCTACCAATATTCTTTCATTAGTCAAGATTTACCAGCAATTTGCGGGCCAAAATATCATATATTAGGAGATGCAGCGTATCCATTGAGGGAATATGTAATGACTCCGGATAAACATTCTGTGCGTTGTACAACAAAAAAAGCAGAGATTCAACAAAAAGTTGAGCCAAATAAGAGTGAAAATTGAAAATGCTTTTGGATTGTTAAAAAACAGATAGACGGTGATGATATTTGGTAAGACGAGAACCGGCGACCTTCATTTGAATGAGATCCTTCCCATAATGAAATTGAAGAAAGTGCAAGAGATTCAAAGTTGAAGAGACAAGGCGAAATGAAAAGAAATACCCTTGCAGATAGGCTTAACTAAAATATGTATTTCCTCCTATATACCATATTTCAATATAAATTCATATAAAAAATACCGTATCACAAGTGTGGTCTTTCTTACTCTATTTCTTAATGGCGTGTTACCTTTAAGCATTGGATTGGTATTTTTCAGCTTAAATTGTTGTTAGCAAATCAATTTTTGCCATGTGCCGTCTTTGTTTTGTCTGCAAGCAACTTTTCCAGCATAGTTTCTTGTAGACATTTCCCTCGTTTTTTCGTTGGTGTGTTGTTTAATTCCCAGACGAAGTGTTGGTGGTGATTGACCTCTCCGGGGATTCCTGCGTACTTAAACTAAAAGCTGGGCGCATTGTTGCTTTCAATTCCGTTTGGCATTTGTTTTTTATCGAACCTATTTGGTCCAAGAAATACCCCGGGGAGCAAAGATTCGTCGCGAAAAATACGACGTAATATTTGTCAAAATGGGGTAAAAAAAAATCTTTTCGAATAGCACCGCTGGTACGGTTGTTTTTCTCCTGTCCTGATCTGCCAAACTCCGCAGAACATAGATTAGAAATGTACTCCCACATCTTTTTCCTTCTTGTGAAACGTTTCATGGCGCCTATGTTTCCCATTTCTAATTCGAATTGCTCAAGTAGGAAATTCGTTTCCTTATAAGTCCATTTCAAAGTATGTAACAGGAAAATGTTATACTAAAATGCTAAACTGAAAGTTAACAAATTTTACCTGAAGTCATATTTACGCAGTCTTCATCAGTACCATTGGGCACTACAGTACCCATTTTCTTATTCCCAGTCAAAGCATTTGTATCTCCTACCAAACCAATATAAATGATACATATGAATATAGGAATATAATCAGTCGTATTGTTGATTCCGTACCGCACTCGTTCTGCACTCTTTCCGTGCGGGAAAAAATGTTTGTTTCCTACACCGAAAACTACCTTACCTACTTATTTTTCCGCACATATTTCTGTATCGTTGATTCCGCATTATCGATATTTTTGTTTACTTTGTTTCCGTGACAATTTCGCGTAGAAATTTTTTCGAAATGAAAATTATGAGGGAACAATTGGAAGAACAAAACCAACATAATATGGTGATGGTCCGATTGGCGAGGGGAAAACTAGAAATAAAAAAAAAGGCTGTTGGAACCACAACTAGAAAAATGGGGTCATAATTTCAGTTGGACATCTGGAGACTCTTTCGAAGTAATTTGTTACGTAGAATCTGAATCCAGGGTCGTAATTGGTACATCCGGTCAAAAGATGTTTAAGGTAAAGAACCCAATTTTTTTTCTTGGCTGCTTATGTAGGTATGTAGAGGATACACAAAATTTTTTAGATAACTTTCGACCGATGTATCAAAAGAACCCACGATTCAGATTCTATGAAGCAAATTACTTCGAAGGAGTCGAGTCTCCAGATGTCCAACATCACTTATAACCATTTTGACCTAAACAGCAAAACCTTGTTAGCCTGTGTTAGATTTCACTCTTAATTCATTATAGAATTGGTTTTTGTCATCACTAGGCGCTTGTATGCGCACATGACTTCCATCAACCACCATTACTACACCCTGAATAGCACACTTTTGGAAAAAGTTTGCTTTAGCTTACCTTTTTTCGTCCACATTCATTTCAAGGGATATCCATTTGGTGCAAAGAATGTTTTCTAATGATTCTAACACCTGACAGCACTAGTGAAAATGTGGATTGCGCAATGTTGACGTTGGACTCTCTTTCAACGTAGTGCTGATAGCTGCCTTCCGCGAAAAAACATAAACCATCAGCCAATTTTTCTTTAGTGGAAAGTGCCAGTATCACTATCACTACCTGAATCTAAATAGACCATCATTTCCATTTTTTTTAATTTAATTTGTTGAATTCTTAAAGTTTCTTTCGATTTTACAAAAACCGCAATTTTTAAAATTCAAACGTCGATAACGATACGAGTATTTCTTCCGCAGTAAGTGTCAAAAGTATCGGTAAATTAAATAATACTGCCGGAATCAACAATACCAAAAAATATATCGATCGATATGCCTATCTTTCCGCGCGGAATCAACAATTGGACCCAATATCTAATTTTTTATTAAAATTACTTGTTTGCGGTATTTCTACAGCTTCTAAATTATAAAAGTCGGCGACATCTTCAAGTGGTACACTAAAAACTTCTTTATGTGTAAGGCGAGTATTACGTAATTTCCTTATGTGGAAAACAACAAAACTTACTCAACAGATGTTCTATAAGAACACAACCATCTGAGAAAATTATTTCGTTTTCGGAGTTCTGCACAATTTTATTATTTTGCAATTCGCTAACATCGATTTGCTCCATTTTGGTAGGCACTTTTTAAAAAAATAAAGTTTGACATAAGGCAATATGACCAATATACATACAAAAATTTTGAATTTTAAAATTTTAAAAATGAGAGTGCTATAGAATCCATTGAATTCGACAGAGTGCTTATTTTGGAGTGAAACCAATGGAAAACGCCATTACAAAATTTTAGAAGTTTGCATTCAGTACGGTTTTGTTCGCCAAACTTTTAGAGTACTTGCATCATAATACACCCAATAGAATCGACTATCTGAGACCGCTATTTGCCGTACTTTTGACCGTTTTTGCACAATATTTTATTGGAATATGCAGTGGCAACGAATCGCGTAATAAGAGTGCGTATTGAGGAGAATATTGCATTTGTTCAGGAGAGTGCTAAAGAAGATCCAAATTTATCGATTCAACGACGTTCACAGCTTGGTTTCAGTCCATCTATTCTGTGGAAAATTGTACGCAAAGATCTTACGAGTAGTTTGAAGGCTTACAAGATCCAACTCGTGCAAGAATTGAAGCCGAATGGCCATCGTTTGTATAGAAAATTCAATGAATGGTCCCAAAATAAACTGGCAGTGTATCTGCCGTTTTATCAAAAAATTGTGTTCACCGATAAGGCTGATTTTTGGCCCAATGGGTATGTCAACAAGCATAACTGCCCGATTTAAAGTAAGGATAATCCACGTGAGATTATCGAAACACCGTTACATCTCGAAAAATGGACAGTTTGGCTGATGTAGTCATCGGACCATATCTTTTTTAAAAATGAAGCTAACCAGCGTGTTACGTTTGAGGGTATTCGCTAAGGAGTGATGATTAACGAAGTTTTTCTTCCAATACTGATTGGCATGAATGTGGAAGAGATGTGGTTTTAATGGAAATATTGCATGAACGTACAGTTTAGCGTAACGGACATGTAAAATGGACCCCAAAATCTTGTAATTTTACTCCTCTTGATTATTTTCTTTGCAGATACGTTAATTCGCTAATATAGGCTGACAGTTAATAAGAATTGACGTATTGGATAGCATATTCATGTTATTGATAGCATACGGCCACAAATGCTTCAAAGAGTGGTCGAGAACTTTGTCATGTTGATAGTATTCATCAGATCCAGCTGTTGTGGACATATGTCCGAAGCTGTGTTTAAAAATAACTTTCAGAATGTATTCTCTCGATGAAATACACATAAATGGCTATTTAACGAAAGTTTCATATGTTTTATTCAAAATCAAAGTTGGTATTGACTTTAAAAAAACACCCTATAGCTGTTATCTAACCCATTGTGCTACTACCGAAAGTGACAACGTGGTCTCGAAAAGGTTTGTGACCGTCGGTCGCTATTGACATGAATCGTGTCATAATAGGAGGCGATTTAAATTCATGCTCCTGAAAATGGGATAATACGAGTACAAACATATACTAATCGCATAACTTCGACTCGTTCTGAAATATTTTTTTACCTGGATATTGTTTTAGTTAATATCAGAGCTACAAATACAGCAGGATAAGGTTCTATTATTGACATCATTTTTGCATTCAGCGGCCTGCTGAGATATAAATACTAACTGGAGCGAAAAGCGGTCATAATGATATACCTCTTTCCGGCGGCGTAAGTTCAGCAATATACTGGTCTGGCCTGATCTAGAGGTAGTTTTAGCCAATAAGTACTGGTTGTTTTTAGTCAGTTGTTTTCCGCGATTGGTTCCCACGAAAGGTCTTTTATTAAACCTTCCAATTGCTGGATTATCTTCACTCTCTCCTGTTTTTACCCTTTTAGAACAAACCTTATCTCATTCAAAATTTGTTGCAATTAACCGCTCACAGAAGTTTTCAAATTCAATTCAAAGAGATTGAAAGCAACTTATCTTGCATTACAAAACTTTTTCTGCCACTGTTTCCTATCTGTGAGATGCCCGCAAAATGTGCCAACTCCAATTCCTAATGAAATTGGATTACAATTCTGAGCGAATGAGAACGTGGCCTAACCAGAACCATACCAGGTACTGCAGATGTAAATAAATTTCCTTATGCCACAGCCAGGAGCAATTTAGAATCACCAATGACGTATGGCTAAACGACTCTAACCAACAGGGAAATTTGAATCTCAAAATGTATACCAGTATAAGTAAAAGTGCTCGATTATAGACACTGTAGCGGTTTACTGGTACTACTGCTGCATTATCCCTTTTCATTTGCCGCAAGTTCCCTTCGAAAATGTCAAATTCATTTTGTGAAAGCTTACGCGAATTCTGCTGTGCCATTACAATGCAAAGGCAAACATAGAAATTTCAATCTGCCCGACATTCCCATAAATTACATTTCACCTCACGTCCGCGCTCTTGTCTAATGTAATGAACAAAGTAAGCCCAGCTAGGACAACACTAAATGCAGTATACCATCCGGATTGTAGACTGGGTCGTGCCTAGTTCTCGTCCGGACCAGCAGTAGCACCAAATGTCAGAGGGAAATAAATTACGCTCCTGTATACCGGAAGGTACATGGAATGAACTCTGACCCACCCTGGGGTGGCATATGGATTAGCGGACACAAAAATAGATTAGGAGTTGTCGTATGAGTATCTAGTACTCGTAGATCGAATGTTGTTGTTCGAAGGGCACTCGATGATTGTATTTTATCATAAAAAGTATTCGGCATCCTTGATTAAAAGTTCATTTGGCGGACACTGGCTTCGAATAGGGAGCAAAGGAGTGCTACCACAGAGGACATACTCGTATCTGAGTATTTTGTTTTGAATTCTGATGTACGGATAATTGAGAAATGCTAGCCCTTGTGTCCTTATGGATTCCGGGAGTAGAGGAAGCTTGAATAGAGAGTGTTCAATTAAGTTTTTGTTCTGCAACATAATCAAATTTTGCCTCGAGGGCATTGTTTGCATCAACTTTTCTATTTGTGCTGGATATCTCAAAATAGATACGAGTAGAGAAGTTGCTGTTTATTTTTTTTTTTCAAAACGAAACGGAATTTCCTCTGGGGCTTCGAATATATTTTTAGGATAAATTTTATTCTACTGTGGACACGTGTGCTGTGATAACTAAATATTAGGTGAGTTGAAGTTCTCCTGAAAAAATTAAAATCTCCTAAGATTGAGGGTACTTTAGTGGTATTAATAGTATCTAACTCTTCTGTTGATGGAAGACCTAAAAAAAGAAAAAAGCTTAAAGTTTCTCAACGGCATATACCCCTAAGCCAATATAAATTTGAATTTAAAAAATTTGTCGATCCCTGAACATATAGTAAAATGTGTATAGTAGCCTTAACCCGTACTTTCTTGGTGTATAATGGCTATTCGAGATGTTGGGCGGTTCATGGCTCTGAACTCAATAAAGCTCAGAAGCTGTTGCACAACTCACAAAATTGTGAAGACACGATGGTGTTTCAAAATTGCCTCCCAGTTATGTACACCAAGATACCAACTTACATGAGATATATTTCTAGGACGAAATTGTCTAAATGTTCCAGTCAATATTTTGCTGCGTTCAATATGAAATTGTATCTTTAAAAACCCATCAACGCAACTCTATAGAAAAATCAGTCGAAGAATTTTCGGTTGGGAACGGCCCCCGTTCTGTTTTCTGCTTCTACGCCATAAAGCAGGAATCGGAAGATTAAGATTGAGAAGACTTCAGAGTATCTTGACAAAGCGGTTGTGTTCAATTCTCCTCCAAAAAAAAAAAAAAACAGCGATCGCTGGGTGCAGCTTTTTGATTTCTGATGAATTGTCATCAGCAGAATTTAACCGAAATCAAAATAGGAAATGTGTGTTGCTATAGCTTTAAGATGTACGTAGATGTCTTTTGTGTCATTCTTTGCAATTCGTTTCTGCTACGCAGCTCTTTTTAATTTTGCTCTTATTCATAATGAAATTTACAGTTCTATTCCACTCTATTATATTCTATTGACAGTTGCAATGATTGCCAATTGTGACAGCTTGTTGCATCTTTCTAATGATAGATGTCATCAGCATTAAGCGTAATTCAACAGATTTGTGAAAGTTGTACATCAAGTGCCAGTTTGGGGGTCTAAATATAAACGGAAGACATTCAAACGGCCTGCGATAATGTTTTCTTAAATTTGTTTCTCCTATGATGGTACAATAGTCATCTATTTTGACGCCGAGTTTGGGCACCATCTGTCAATTATTTTATTGTCAGTAACCATGAACGTTAATTAACTTCAAGTGCGCGTTTAAAGACAGCCGTGAAGCTTGATAAAAAAAACGGCTCATCCAAAAAGGCCTCCAACGGATGTTACTGAAGAAAAATCGACTTTGTGAAATATTGTAAATGGTGCTCGAAAATGGTAACTATAACTTGAGAGCTCTTACCCTTTATAGTGTATGGTAAACTACAGGCAACATGGAGTTAAAATGTGCTCTCTGTTACTTGGTGCCAGTTTTTCTGTGAATCTATAAGATAAGTCTTCCAAGTTTACTATGTGACTTTAGTTTTTTGTCACGGTGGCTGTGGTTTAAACCTAAAACGCAGGGAGGATGACCTCGCTAGTCTCACCCGGGCTGGAGTGGCTATAAGTGCTGGTTGCTGAGACCCTAAGATCAGTAAGAGGTTTTAGGTAGGCCTCGACTCATAGCAAGGGTGGAGCTGTGCCCTCAACACAGTTCCGCATTGGTATTATTCTAATGTTGGTAAGCGTTGGCAAGGCGTATCCTTGCCTCCATATATGTATGGGCGTCCCGTGAAATAAAGTCTTCCAGACAAGTGATCACGAAAATCACAAGAAGTTCTGCACTTCCGAAGTTTTTTGCCCGTGACTCGAGGCTTGTTTCTTTTCCGGAAATTCCGTTTTTTTTTCATTTTTTAGTACATATAGGACTAGGGGTCGGTTAGACCGTAGCCAGTTACCCGTTCGTGGGTGTGAGCACTGCTGTTGGGTCGAAAAGGCACAACCGCCATCATCTCTTTTCCAATACCTTGACTTAGTTTTGGAAAGCCTTACCGGCATGAGTAGTCCAGAAGAATTCATCCTCTGTCCCTTTTAGTGCTGCAATCTAGTGGTTAACCCTTGCGCTTACAAGTCGAGTCCATATGGACATACCAATACTCGACGGTTACAACGTGTTGCAATACTGAATAGCACCAAGTTGACGCCTCTCTTCGCCTACCCTATTTTTACAGCACCCAATCATTCAAGGCCCGCAATTACTTACTTACTTACTTAAGGTGGTGCTACAGTCCGGGGTGGACCTGGGCCTCAATCAACAAGCTTCTCCAGCCAGCTCGATCTTGTGCTAGCTGCCTCCAGTTTCGCACGCTAGGTTGTCGGAGGTCCCCTTCCACTTGCGTGCGCTACGTCAGTCACGGTCTTCCTCTACTGCCCTGTTTCCATCCGCTCTACATGACCCAGCCATCTTAGTCGTTGGATCTTCACTCTTCTGGTAAGGTCAATGTCGCTGTGCAGTCCATACAGTTCGTCGGTGTATCAGATGGGACCGAAAATCACTCGAACAATTTTGCTCTCGAAGCAGCCAAGAGCACCGTAATCCACTTTTGATAATGTCCATGCCTCTGCGCCGTAGAGCAGGACTGGGATTATTAAGGTCTTATAAAGAGTAACTCTTGTTGTTCGAGTGAATTGCCTTCTAAGCCCAAAGAAGCAGCGATTGGCAAGAGTTATTCTTCATTTGATCTCAGCGCTGGTGTTATTGTCTGGAAAAAGTCTTTAACTACCTCAAAGCAATATCTGTCGAAGGTTATATCTGTCGAATGGCCACTAAAGCCATTTTCGCCGCTTCCCTCTCAATACTCGCAAAGGCGCCACTGAGATCACACTGCTTTATGAGAATTATTGGACGGACTTTTGAAAGAATGTGCCTCTTGTGTTTGCTCGTGAGTTTTGCACTATTCTTTCAAGTACGATGTTGAAAAAATCGCATGACAGCGCATCGCCTTGTCTAAATCCTTTCTGGACATCAAAGGTCTCGGAGAGATCTTTACCGACCTTGATGGAGCAGCGTGCATTCTCCATCGTCATCCTGCACAGGCGGACGAGTTTGGCAGGGATGCCAAAACTAAACATTGCTCTATATAGCCCGTCTCTATAGATGCTGTCATACGCGGACTTAAAATCGATGAATAGGTGGTGTGTATCGATCTGAAGCTCATCAAGATCTGCCATAGTGTGAATATCTGGTCGATGGTGGACTTTCCTAGTATGAAGCCACACTGATGTGGTCCTATCAGGTTGTTGACGAACGGCTTCAGGAGATCACATAATACGGCAGATAAGATCTTTAAGAAAATGTTAAGAAAACTGTCGCCTCTGCAGTTGATTCAGTTCAGAGAGTCTCCTTTCTTGAAAATCGGACAAACAATGCTGAGGTTCCATTCATCGGGCATACTTTCGTCCGACCATATTTTACAGATGAGTTGGTGTATGCTCCTTACCAAGTCATCGCTTGCCGCTATGAAGAGCTCGGCAGCAAGCCATCCGCTCCAGCAGATTTGTTTTGGACTTAAGCTTCGATATAGCTATCTTCACTTCATCCAGGTCGGGTAGACGGAATTGTTGGTCATCATCGTCCAGGTTGAAAGGTTGATTCTGTCTGACAGCGGTATTTGGTTCGTCGTCGCCGTTATACAGTCTGCAGTTGTCTTTCCAAATCCCCAGCATCGACTGCGATGCTACTACGATGTTCCCTTGCTCATCTCTACAGGCTTCAGTTCGGGGTTTGTTTCCGTGGCATGCTATTTTTTCCTTTTGGGAAAAAATTCTGAATCTCATTCCTGGAGTAATATCTCTCAATTTTCTCGACCTCGCGCTTTCAAGCCACTAGTCTTCGATACTTGATGCTGGCGGCAAGTGACCATTAAACAGATTAAGAGAGACTCAATCCGAAAAGATTTGACGATGTTTTGCGATTTTAGCCGTATGACGTCGAAATTCCTGACATTTTTAGCTTGTCTTGACGTTGTTCGGAATATCCGCAACCGTACTTTGGCTAAAACAAAGTAAAGGTCCGAGTCGATATTAGCTCCTCGGAATGTTTGGACATCCATAATACTGGAGGAGTGTCATTCGTTGATCGCCGATCTCCGAGTTCCCTTGTGAATATCGAGATGTGGGAACCGCGTGCTAGCTACGACAATGTTTTGATACCCCTAGGACTAGGGGTTTGTTGGACTGAAAGCCAGCAAGCCGTTCTGGGATGTGTGTGCTGCCGTTGGTCTATTAAGGGGTGTTCCGCCGCCATCTCTTTTCCAAGACCCTGACTACGTCTCGGTTATCGTATGTGGCTCTTAAAATGATTGGGAGTAGTGGACATCTCTTATGACTTCCTGAGTTTTCTTTTACCGGGCTTACAATCATACTCTGCAGTTGGTGCAGTTTAAAGCGTCTCTTATCTCTTTACAAACCTTTGTTACATTTAATTGTTATTTCTCCCGTATTTGGGGCTTAACAGCCAACAGAAGTCTGCAGTTCATTCTTTTCTCTGCATAGCTCTCCCTCCGAAGTTTATGTCCTTTGCGTATTCATCGCATTTTCTGGTAGAATTTCTAAAATCATTTCTGCAGAAGTGGTTGTCTATGACCTCGATCGAGCCCTTTTCTGCTTATTCTTGTTTCTAGGAAGTCGGTATCTATTATTAAGGGTGTCCCTAAATTCACGCCAGATATGAATAATAGTTCATTTCTGCGGTAAGGCCTGACAGCTTGACAGTTCAAGGTATTTAAAAAATGAAGCGCTACACAAAAAAAATACTGAGACTTCCTCCCAGACAGATGGTTGCATGAACGACGGTTCCATGACTGACAGCGGGATTGGTGGGGTGTTAACGCTGATAAGCTTAATCTGAGTCTCTCCTTCCACCTGCCCAATCACTTAGCTTGTTCCAGGCGGATATCCGCATCTGTTATCTCTGTCAGGGGGCTATCAGATGCTGTTTTAGACTGCCTATCATCTTTCATGGAGATGGCGGAGCAGTTCAACATTCACTTTTGCTAGTTGCCGGGTCATAGAAATATTTCAAGGAACTGAAGGGCCGACGAACTTGCCAAAATTGGTAGCACTAATCGATACTTGCAATCAAAAACTAAAGCTGGATGTAAATAGAAGAACAAACCTTAGGTGGACTCTTGGATCAACATGACGGAATTGCAATCATCTCTTAGAACAGAGTTTTCACCATCCAAATTTGCGTTGGGATGCCCTTTTTTATCGCTTAGCGCTATCATTTACAGTTGGGATTCATATCTATCATCAGGTTGCCGGTAGAACAAACGAATGTTGCCCGACATCTCTCAGAGGACAGCGACTTTAATAAGACTGCTAAATTGCGTTGTAAGCAGCCACTGCGTTTTTGCTTGGGATCTTAGCAATTCACTACTGAAGCGCCTACTCATTTTCCTACAAATATCTGAGATATTCTAGTAAAAAGGGACAAGCGATTTCTGTCAAGGAAGAAAAAATTCCAATAGATTTATCCTTTGTGTAATTAAGAAAACCAGAGAAAACTGAAAAGGTTTTACTAAAACTTCCTGAAAGTGATGATGAAGCATAGAGGAAACCATACAACCAACAAAGTCATGTCGACACTGTTCCGGAATATTAAGATTCAAGTAGTCATCCTGTGTTTTCGTTTTTGAAATATCAAAAATCCTTATTGTTCCTAAGCCATTCACACTGTTATGATTGATATCCAGCATCAGTCAGTTTGTTTCTATTTATCGTGCCATGAGCTGGGGGTATGCCGTTTCCATGAGTCATGGAGCCCATATTTTGAAATTTCACTCAATCCATTTCAGTACCACTATAATCGTTCTGTCACATGCATATACTTGTATTCGTACCAACGAACATTTGCCACTTGCGTCAAAACCCTTTTACAGCACCATTACAAAACTTTGATAAATGATGGACCATTCTGTGGAAAGTTACTTTGGAAAATGCGTAGCAAATAACTCTTGTGAAACATATTACCATTGTCGTGGCATAGCGCCACCCACGTAAGGCTCTGTTACCCAGAGTTTTCCTTTCATTTTATCATTTCGTTTCATTTTCCTTTCTTTCCTCAACAGAAAGGACCATCGTTGGGGTTTTTGTCTTTCATTCATAGTTTTGACATGAAATCGGGCTGTGAACGTAAATGCCATTCAGTTCTTCAATGGAACAGAGCAGCTAACTAATGAGTCCCAAATTTAGACGGACACGAGTCCAGCTAATCTTCTTCAAACCAAGGACTTGCCATTGCCTAAGGGTTGATATTCTTATTTGCCATTTTCTCATTTCCTTTTGAAGAAGGCTTTGCACTTCTTTTAATTCTCCAACTACAGTCTAAAACTATTGTTAGGGTTGAGATACAAATACGAGTAGGGCACCATTCTTCTTAAACTACCCTCCACTCAGAGGCTGAAATCACGAGAGAGCTTTCACTGAATGGTATGCAGCCCCTCTTTGTATTGCGCAAATGTCAGACACAAAATTGGTCGGTTGATTCGAAGACTAGAGCTTTCTGCAGATTTTCTGCAGAAAGGTGTTCCGCTGGCAAGGAAAGCGAAAACAAATCTGAGCAGACGGGTAAATGAATCCAATCTATGGAATATGATGGTGGTTCCCCCAGCATCGGGACGGGGCTGGATGTGATGTGATTTGCTGCGATGGTGAGCGTTTGTAGTCAGTCAACCAGCTCTGGGTATCGAAAACGATGAAATTTAAGTCAATGACGTCACTACAACAACCAGGTCATCATGAATGTCGGTCACGAAGGAACTCCATAACTTTGGTTTCGCATGTTTGTAGTGTTGGATTTCGATTTTTTTTTCGGTTGTTGTATTTGTTGCTTTATTGTTGTTGTTTTTTTTAAAAAGTAGATTTAGAGGGTGGATTGAGTGAGGGCTGGGGGGGGGAGGGTTGGGCAAATATTTGTCTTTGACTTTACAAGGACTTCGATTGCGTGATAGCTCAGATGGCTTTTGCATTTCTGAATATAGTGCAGTACAAAGTGGTTTTATGCTCTCAAGGACTAAATAGTAAACAGGTAAGTATGTTGGGAGTAACTGCGATATTTCTCAAGTATTAAGTAAATTCGGTGCCAGGGGGCGGTTGGCAAGGCATTGCAACAATGGTATTGTATTGGGCTTAAGTGAAGTTCAGTGTAATAAGCACTATGTGCAGAATAGTCGCAGGTTTGCTTATGGATAAGTGAAATAAAGGATCGTCGCTCCCAACAAAAACGTAGATTCGGGTTATAAAAACGTTTCATCTGACTATTGCTATTTCGATCTCTGACCCAAGAAAGACTTAATTTGGAGTTTTTACTTGGCACGTATTACGTTCATACCATATCACATGAAAATGATGTAGCTGTACTGCATAAATCTTGGTTTCTCTTAAGCGGAGGCAGCCCTAGACGTGATCGACGATTGGTATAATTTTACTAGACTCCAAAAGGCCTATCTTGGCTGCATGGGGGCTTTCCGCATAGCTCTGCTTTATGTGGACTGATATCCCTTCTCTTCAAATTCATATAATGGGCAACACCCTCAAAAACATCTTCCATTTAAATAGAAGTGGGCCTTGTGCGGGAATTGTCTTTTGAATGTGATTTTATTGAGATGCTAACCAATCCAATGATATGTTTCCATATGAATGATTTTGGCAGATCCTGGCTCAGGTCAGTAATATGGAGATTAAGAGATTTTTAAGCCTGTCTGCGCCCTCGATTTAGGTTTCAATTGTCGGTTTATAAAGTCCACAGATAGCACGACTCTATAGATTGACGGGAGACCAAATAAATTCCGCCTCGCCGCTTGTAAGAAGATAGAAGGCTCCTTTCTGCCGACATGACGGAGCACTATGCTTTTTCCAACTATTTCGACGTGTTGGGAAAAAGTAAAACATAATCCTGTGACACTTGCTGTAAATGTGATGACGACAGTGCACAGTACTACCTCTGTGAAAGCGGTCTACGCACTCACCAGACTGCAGGTCCTCGGAGGCACCTGGAGCTGTAGGCACTTTATTACTGAAGCGCAAGCGAAGGGGGCATTCAAGGAGTACAATGGACTAATATATTGGGCCACTGCAAAAGTTCGTGCGCGATTTGTAAATGTATAAATCAATTAGTCTACGTTATTTTTTACAATTGCCTCCCAACATTTTAAAAGCTTGCGGATCCACGTCGTAAAATATTGTAGTTTTCGACAGCTTCGGCGGATGCAAATTCTTTTCCATTCAAACCATTCTGAAGGGATCAAATGAGATGAAAATTTTAAGAAGCAAGCCTCTCCAGCTGACACGATCTTTCGCAGACTGCTTCCACCGGTACTGCAAAGTGGTTAAAGTCCCCTTCCACTTGTTCGCAACCCCGTAGATTCGGAAGTCCTCTGCTATGTAGTCCACGGGGCTTGTGTTTGAAGTTTATTGGGGACTAGGCTGTGGTATCTATTCGTTCTACATGGTCCAGCCATCTTAGACATTGAATCCGTAGATGCCTGAGTAAGCCGATGTCACTGTACAGCCCGTATAGTACGTGCTTAAAACTCCTCTTCCTTCATTCCAAGGGACCAAGAATAACATGGAATTTTTGTCTCTAGAAGCGGCAAAGAACTTCTTTATCCTTCTTCAACAATGTCCATGTCTCTCCGCCATAGAGCAAGACGAGAATGATTAAGGTCTTGTATGAAGCCGGATTTTTTTTGCGAGAGAAGTCTCTTTTACTCAATTGGCTTCAGACCCCGAAGAAACAGCGGTTGGCAAGAGTTATTCTAGGTCTCATTTCCGTGCGGGTATCGTTGTTGCTTGTAACTGCGGAAGGAAGGCGAAGTCTTTAAGTTATAGCTGCCAATTGCAAGATTCTGGCCAAGTTTTCGATGTTGGGATGCGTTTTTAGATTCCAGTGGTTTTTGCCTCATTTATCTTGAGACCAGTTCTAGTCGCTTCCGCTTCGATAGCTGCAAATGCCTCATTGACGTTTCACTGTCTTCGTCTGTCGATGTCATCTGCGTATGCAAGCAATTGGGAAGAATTGTAGAATATCTTTCCCTCCATTGCGCAGTCAATTTTGCAGAATCTTTTCTTAACCGGAAAAACTAAAAAATTTTTTACGTTGAAGGTCTCTGTTAAATCGTTACTGACCTTGCACAACCTGACGAGTTTGTCTGAAATGCCAAAACTGAACATGCGTCCCTGTGCATGCTGTCATATATTGCTTTCAAGTCAACAAACAGGTGGTGGGTGTTGATCTTCAGGGTCCTTCCAAGGTCTGCCGGAGCATGAATATTTGATCGATGATAGACTTCTCTGGCCTGAAACCATCTTGATATGGACGTATCAGGCTCGGTTTCAGGTGATTACATAATACGACAGAGAAGATTTTGTAGGCTATATTTAGGAGACTGATGCCCCTTTAGTTGGAACATTCGAAGGGATCTCCTTCTTTGTGGGTTGGGCAAACAATGCTGAGGTTCCATTCATCGCGCAGGCTTTCTTCTGATCATATCTTTAAATAACTCAGCTGGAAGCCCTTCTGGCCAGCAGCTCTGTTCGACTTTAGTATGGATATCGATATCTCAACTTCCTCTAGGTAAGGTGGACGGAATTCTCTGCTATCATCGTCCAGTGTTGATGGTTCATTCCGCCTGACAGCGAAATTAAATTATTGTCATCGTCGCCGTTATTTTGTCTTCAGAAGTGGTTTTTCCATATTTTCAGCACCGACTGTGATTCTACCATTAGGTTTCCGTTTTCGTTTCCTACCGTGTTCTTTTTTTTCTTCTAAGAATTCTATGTTCTTCCCTTCTTTTCTGCTCATTGAGGTCACGAGTAGCTCTTGTCCTGCGATGTAGAGCAGCTTTCTATGCCTCTTATTTGGAAGCATGCGCCTCCCTACATTCGATATCAAATCGGAGGTTTCATTGATGCCACTGTTGGCTTGTTGACAGCATTCTGCTTGGTGTTCTATGAATTGTATAAGGATTGAGAGAGTTTGAGACAGACGCAATTGGCAAAGATTCTAGCGGTCTCTTGCGATTGCAGCTTTTCAACGTAGCTGGTTTGCTGCTGATATTCGCATCCGTACTCTGGGTGCAACAAGATATCCGATTATATGTTGGCTCCTCGGAAGGTTCGGAAATCAAAGATGTTGGACGAGTGTCTGGCATTGATCGCAATGTGATCAATGTGGTTGACAATTGATTAATTCTTGATGAATGTAGAGCTGTAGGAACTGCGTGCTGGGTACCATGTGTTTTCGGATATAGAGTCGTGCAGGCTTTGTTTCCCAATGACGGCTTCCTTGCCAAGTTTTGAACTCAGGTTTCCTAGAACAATTCCGGTGTCATAGCTGGGGAATTGAGCATATGCTCTGTCTTAGTGGTCATAGAACTGGTCCTTGATGGTGTTATCCTTTTCTTCTGAAGCGGAATGTATGCAAATGAGGCTGATGTTTCCAACTCCCAACGTGGATAGCGTGTTCCTGAGTTAATGCCCAAGGGGGTATCAGTATCCTTCTTCCTATGTAAGCTGCCGTTGGCTCATGGTAGAGCTCATTCCCCACCATGACTTTTCCAGAACCCTAACTCAGCGTTTACCACGGGTTCTCAACGTCAACTGCTTATTTCCAGCTAATTTTTCGCTGCATGTCGTTGTACAGAATCTACTTCTGAAAATGACTGATTACACAATTATTTAACTTAGTGTGCAATAAATCGATTGCTGAACGGCTTGTGCGGCATCTTGCTGGAACTACAGCTCTCAAATTGTTGGCAATGCGGTTATGATGTCATAGTAGTGCTCTCCTTTGAGTGCAAGCTAAGCCACCACTCCAAAAATCAATTGAACCTTCTAAGTGAATAATCCAAGATCTTTATGTAAAATACTCGTCAGGCGACTGATATTCAGTTGTTGAGATCTTTAGCGCGTTAAAGTTCTCGTGCTTGGGTGCAAACTTTTGAAAATATTCGATTATCAGTCAGAAAACCCGTCTCAAGAATTTTCTTCGCAAACTTGCGTACTCCACCTGCAGTTGGAAAAATATTTCAACCGAAATGTTATTTTCTAAACTCGCACTGTTTCGGCAATACAGCGCTGTTCCGGCGTAAATCGAAAAAAAAACTGAATTTCCGTCAATTTTTTAAACTCGTAACATATTATATAGAAAGAAACCAACAGATGGCAAACCCTTTATACATATATCCAAAAAATGGTTGGGTGCTGTATAAATAGAGTAGAAACTAAGAGGTATCAACTTACCGATATTTTGTGTTGAAACTATTCTTGCTTCAATCGTGCTTATTTTACCCACCCGGACTCGACTTGCTAAAATTACGCGTGTGCTGACTAGCTGGCTAAAATAGAAGCACTATAAACGGGACAGCGGATAAATTCCTCAGAATCAACGGTGAAGGCGAAAATCTCGGAACAAGTGCGACCTTAATGGAATACTGCAATATTTTTGGATGTGAGGCCAGTACGGATTTCCGAGACTAAGTGAGGAAAAAGAGATGGTGACAGCCGCGTTCAAATCCTTAAAGGGGCTACTGGCTTCGGTTCATATATAGGGGTATTCAAAAAACAACTGGCCCTCCAGGTTGAGAGTTCTGCCACCAGGGTACCTGCCCGACCATGGGAAAAAATATAAAAATTACGAAGCAGCAACAAGCCTCGGATACGGATACTCATGCAAGCGAATTAAGGACGGCGAGCTTCGGATATGCACGTGGAATGTAAGGTCTCTTAATAGGCCACGTGCCTATTATATCTATCTACAACGATGATTTTTTTCGACGGCAAAAGCAGCGCCTATTTGGATCGGATTTGTTGTTGAATACATACTTAGGCAAGAAGTCTTGAGTTTCCCGCGTGTAAACGAACGCCGTGTTGTAATCCGTATTATGGCCAAATTTGCCAACATCAGCCTTATATGCGCTCAAAAAGGAGCAAAATTACGACACGAATGATAGCTTCTACGAGGTCTTGAACAAGACCTACGAGCAAGGGTATAACTATGACATTAAAATTGTCCTCGGCAAATTAATGCAAAGCTAGGAATAAAGGGCATCTTTGGTAGTACTGTCAGGAAGTAAAGCCTGAACGGATTCAGGCTAATCGACTTTGAGGCGAAGTTAAACATTGTCGTACCTAGCATGTGGTCCCCACATCTCGATATTCACAAGGGGACTTGGAGATCGGCGATCGACGCCCGACACTCCTCCAGTATTATGAATGCCTGAACATTTCGAGGAGCAAACATCGACTCGGACCATTACCTTTTTCTAGCCAAGGTACGGTTCCTGATATCCCGAACAACGCCAAGACAAGCTAATACTGAGAGGAATTTCGACGTCTCATGGCTATAATCGCAAGAAATTGCCAAATCCTTTTCCGATCGAGTCCCTCTTAATCTCTAAAGATGTCCCTTGCCGCCAGCGTCAAGCATCGAAGACCAGTGGTAACACTGCCAAAAAGCCATTAGAGACACCGCAACTGATATACTGGGTTTCACTCGATCACCACAACGAAACCCCTGGTTTAATGACGAATGTCGACAAGCACAGTTAAGCAAGATGCATACATTGCGGCGCTGAATAGGAGGACTACAGCTGCTCACGAGCTCAATGAGCAGAAGAGGAGAGACGTACACCGGCCTCTCAGGACGAGAAAGAAGGAGCATGAGAAGCGTGGTAGAGAAAATTGAGAGATGCTACTTCAGGATTGAGATTCGGAAGTTTTACCAAAAGGTAGAACAAAAATTTCACGAACACAAACTCAAGAAAGGAGACCTTTTAACTGCGCCAACTACAGAGGCATCAGTCTTTTTAACATCGCATACAAGATCTTACTCGTATTTGCCATATTGTTTGATCGCCTGAAGCCGTTCGTCAACACATATGTAGTGTGGCTTCAAGCAAGCAATGTCTACCATCGACTAAATATTCACACTACGGCAGATCTTGGAGAAAACCCATGAGCTTCAGATCGATACACGTCACGTATTTACCGATTTTTAGGCCGGTTATGACAGCATCTATAGAGTCGAGCTATACAGACCAATGACATCCCTACCAAACTCGTACGTCTGAGCAGGATGACGCTGCTACATCAAGTTCGGTAAACATCTCACCGCGACGTTTGATGTTAAAAAAGGATTTAGACAAGGCGATGCGCTGTCATGCGATTTCTTCAATATCATACTTGGAACGATGGTGCAAAACTCACGCGCAAACGTAAGAGGCGCTATCTTTCAAAAGTCCGTCCAACTACTCGCATACGCCGACGATATTGACATAATCGGGAGAAAGCAGCGTGATGTCAGTGGCGCTTTCGCGAGTATTGAGACGGAAGCGGCGAAAATGGGCTTAGCGGTCAATGAGGGCAAGACCAAGTATATGCTGTCAAGCAAAAAGGACTACCAACACCGACGCCTCATGCAGATCGCCACCTACGACATATATAACTTTGAGGTAGTTAGGGACTTTGTCTACCTAGGCCCCGCTATAAACTCAGACAATGACACCAAACGAAGAATAACTCTTGCCATTCGCTGCTTCTTTGGGCTAATAATGCATCTCACTAGGAGAGCCCTGTCTCGAACAACAAAAGTTACCCTCTATAAGACCCTGATGATCCCATTCGTGCTCAATGGCGCAGAGGCATGGACGCTATCAAAAATGGATGAGGGTGAGTGAGTGACCGAGTGATTTTCGGTCCCGTCTGCATTGACGGTGAGTGGAGGAGGAGATACAACGAAGAACTGTACTGTACAGCGATATTGACCTAACCAGATGAGTAAATATTCAACGACTAAGATGGCTGGGTCATGTAGAGCGTATAAACATAAACGAATAGAGAACACAAGCAATAGACAAAAAGTGCGCACGTAAGTGGAATTGGACATAAGCCAACTTAGCGTGGGAAGATCGAGCTGGCTTTAGACGCTTGTCAACTGGGGTCCAGGTCCACCCCGGACTGTAGCGACATCTAAAATTAAGTGAAGAGCTCTGAATGCACCAATTTTTATTGGAAAATGGGGTGCATCTAATGATAAGCCCTATAACTGGCCCTCTCAAGGCTACAATTGAGAGTCCAACCGAAATCATTTCTTAGGTTAAGGATATTTTTTGAAGAAAATTCAACTAGCTTACCATTTATTTCATGAACAAGCTTCTGCACCTTTTGCAGTTTCCCAGAGGTGTGATGGTTTTTATTTTCAAATAAAACCCAATAGCAATTTTCTATATAACATATTTTAGTGATTTTTTTTTTATTTAGTCCTTTTTACTTTTTGTAAAATATAAATACAAACATATCAATAAATTATAGTATTTTTTTGTTTTGTTATTTCTGCTTTTGTAATATGTAGTGGTTACAACAATGACTTGTTTGCTTACACTATCCATTGAATTTAGTCTAAATTACTTTATATTAGTTACTGTCTTTTTGATGTTTTTTTTTTCTGTTTTTGTATTTCTTATTTCAAAAATCTATCAACATTGATTTGCTTGTTTATTTGTTTTTTTTTATGAATTGCATAATATAATATACAATTTGATATATTTCCAAGAGGGTCTTCTTTTCGTTAATATTTGTTTTTTTGTTTTTGGGTTCTACGTGTGTATATGTTTTGTTTTATTTTTTAAATTATCTATTCTGTAAAATTACATGATTCAGTTTACATTTAGTAATGTGATCTTGTTTTGGCATTGTTTGATTTGTTCTTAAAATTAACTCAGAGATAGTTTATATACGAGTACACATTTAATTTGTCTTGCTTGTTTGTTTTTTTCTAATTTCTTGTAGGTTGCTGTGATTGATGTTGGTGTATATACATTATATATATGTTTCTAATTTTTTTTTATAATGAAATGCTTTAGAACACTTTCATGTTGCAACCTACAATTAGCTGATTTAATGAAGTTACTAGTTATACTCCTTTGTTTCTACTGCGACTTGTACACAATCATACAGAATATGCTGTCTATGAAATTAGAGGGTGCATATTATATTATGTTTTCTATATGTATGAGTATTTATTTATTTTTCTATTTTTATTTTCTCTATACAAATATAAGAAGTGTATGTACAAATTTTTATTTTTTTATATTTTTGTGAAATTTTAGAATTAAACGATAAAATTACGAAAGTGTTGAGAAATAAATAAATAAGACAGATACGTAACGGGAAGGAAATGAATTTTTATAAATTTTTTTATTTCAAGTAAAAGTTGATCAGTCTAAAATTTAATCAGTATTTTGTAAAAAAAAAATCTCAAATTAGTCAACTTTTACTCAAGAAATTTTGTACCTTTATAAAAGGAATTAGTTTTTTCAATTTTTTCTGTTTTTAATTTTGTGCATGATTTAGTTCTAATTTATTGTTGAACATAAATATACCTTTTACTGCATTGAATTTGAATGAAATGTGAAGTTAAAAATACACAACCCGATTTATAAACTTGTACAGATTTAATTTTCTATATATACAAATTTGAGAACAAATAAAAAAAAAAACAAAATATTTATAGTATTACAAAAGTAAAATGAATTAGAAATTATTAACTACAGTAATTTAATTGTTCACTATTCCTATATAACGCACGACCCATTTTTTCTTAATTTTTTACATTTGTTTTTCTTCTTATAAACCCTGTATTATATTTTCGTCAAATATAGGGTGCCAAAAGGTAATAAATGGAGTTGGATCATAAGGGTTTAAGCAATTGACTTTTAACATTTTTTTCTTTTTAAATAATAAGTTAAAACAAATTTACTGATACTACAACATATTTTATACAAATTTTGTAAGGGTTGTTCTTGTCACAGCTGTAGAGGAGAGAGAATAAAAGTCTCTACATACCCAGATAATGTGGTTCTTATATCCGTCAACAATCATCTTGTTCTGTTCACACATAAAACGATAATTCTACAATTTGACCCACCGTAGTTCGGCTAACCAGCAAAAGTGAATATATAAGGTATTTTACAAGATAGTAAATTGAGCTGGAAACTCAGAGAAAGATGTGCATCCAACTATTGATGTAATTACATGGCTAACTTTGGACTCATCTTGACCAAGGGTAATTTAGTATGGTGGCAATCCACTAATAAAATTCTCAACCTTAAGTTAATAACAAAAAGACAGAGAATGAAACTATACTCGTTCTATTGCCTTTAGACATGCAAAAATCGGTTGCTTAAAGATTTAGTCAGTTTAATGGGCGAAAACTACAATGCCTTAGTTATCATATCGTTAAGCGGCATAGATCAGAAACTTAGTGGGAGAAGACTAAACAACCATTTTTACGGACAGGCCAAAGATGGAAACAGAAACCGACGCTGTGATTTTCTTTCATTAATTGAACATAAGATATGCATGTCCCCTGCTAGACCACAGAAGTGAGTTCTAGGCTGAGATATAGCAGAGGTGACCAGACTTCCAGATTTACAAAATCCTACCAGACATTAAAGGCAATATCTTTCGTGGATATTACCCTATGCATTGACAGCCAGACGTCCAATAAGGTCACCAATCAATCTGAAGTCGAGATTAAATTAAAGCTTGTGAATTGAGTTTTGTGCAATGAGGTTCTTTGAAATTCAAATGCAGTCTAATCAAGGATGTAAATGTTAGTATCGTTAGTCTGAACAAAATTCTGTTGAAAAATCTACATTTTACCAGTTTTCCAAAAAAAAACTCTGTCTGGGAACTGGACAATATCGCAGCAAAAACAAACATATACCCGTATAGCTGATATGCCTCCAACAGTCAACTTTCCAAATATAACTGACAAAGTTAAATTTACAACCAACTCTTACCGTAAATCTGGCAATTTTTCTTTTGAATTTGCAAAGAGAAATACACAGGAGGTTAGAATTTAGCTCATAATAGAAGGATGGAAATATTTTCCCGATCACATACCCAACATACGAGTAACCATTTACCTGCAGAACTTTCGCAGAATATTCCAGGTGCAAGTTTCAGCAGCAGCTTGATGACCCTGATATTAGTGGACAGAAGCGGTGTTGCGATGAATGTCTACTGACAGCCAAACGGATGTTTAATCTAATAAGATCGTGATTGACAGCTATATACTAGTATGTTGAACAGGTATTGTACCATATATCAAAAGATTTATCAATCAAATGCAACGGCAAGTCTTCAGCTTATAAGAAGGATCATTTTCTAGATTATAATGCCATTTCTCTTCGATTTAAAGACCGAATTTGATATTTTTTATCATAAAAAGCTGCAATTATTTTGCATTTTGACACCCTTATTAAAGAGTTGCATCTATTCTTATCAAACAAAAGTAAAGAATGCTAGCTGACAGATTGGAATGCGCTGCTTTTATGAAACTTTTAAAGTGATAAGGCTTAAACCATGCCGAAAGGCAGGGATACGATAAGGTCGGTGAACACAGAAGAACAAACTCTTGTTATTTTTTGTGGTAGCATATGCAGAGAAGATTGATATTACCGCAAAATCAAAGAAAAGTCTACAGCGTTATGTACTCCTCAAGACTGCTACTAAACAGATATTGCTTTCTAAGAAGTGCAGTGGCATGAACCGAGCAAAGAAAGTAAAACAAATTACGTTGATTGCTTAAGATAACAAAGCAATGATAATTTGTACACAAATTTCTACAGATTTGCGGATGCTTCGTAATAATTTATATGAAAGCCAAATCCATCATTAGTCTCACATGCTCCCACCCCCACAGAAGTGCTACTAAAAACTATTCCCACAAGCTCCTCGACAACATGTTCATACAATTTTATGAATTCGAGATTTAGTTTTCCTCAATGTACCTAGTTTCAAAGGCTTCGAAATAGCAGAGAAGGACATGACATTACATCTGGAAATTGACTGATAGATTTTGCATCAGTGAGTAGTATTGCAATACTTATTACATGGCTTAACTCCCGTAATAGTCACGTAAGTATACGACGCGCGGATAATCAAACAAACCTTTAACTAAATTGACCACTCTGTGAAGAACGCAGTGCAGTCCTTTAATACTTTCGATGTATGAAATTATAAGATTTATAAAAATAATTGTATGTCTACGGAGTGCAGAGATTTAACACTGAATGACCGCTGCTGCAACAACCCGCCTAAGCTTTTGTCGACGAAGTAGCCGAAGAATAGTGCAGCTAACTCGTAGATCTCATTTGATCAACTTCACGAAACCTATTGATCTATCAAATGCAGGAAAAATACATAAGGTAAAACAACTAATTTATAGAAGAGGCGCTGCAACACGAGCTATCCGGGCGCATAATTGACGCCAATAACATCGCCTCATTAAGTCAATTGAGAAGCGTTTCTACAGTATCCAACAAGATTCGAAAAGGCAAATGTACAGATGAACATAGAAATTAAGTAGATGAGTAACAGTCGATGATGGGTATGTATACGGAAAGCTACCTCTTCAGTGGAAGACGACAACGGAGAGCAAACAACACATATTTTAAAAAAATTGTCAAAAGGAAGTATGCCTCATGAAGAGAAACTCAACATTGTTTTTCCGATTCAATTTTAAATTGCTCAAAAACTAGAAGCATCAATCTTCTTAACATCTGCTATATTGTGCGAATGTCTAAAATTGCAGATCGATACCTGTCACCTATAGAGACGAATTATTAAGAATCATTTCTAGTTCCGTCGTTGTCATTGAAGACTCTTGATCCATAGAGATAGAAAGTTATCACTCCAACAATAATACTTTCGATATAAAAAAAAGTGTCTGAAGGAGGTTATGAGATATCTTATGACTTCTTCAATATAAAAATTGGACAAAAAAGTGCACATTCGCACAGAGAAGAAGTGTAACGTTACCAAGATTGCTTCTATCATTCAAATGACAAAATCCTCGAAAATGGTCTCAAACACCATGCTAAGATCGGGAACGAGTATAGAAAAATATAGTTGTAACTTTGCTAGAACCCAGAACTTACACGTATGTATGACACAAGTCAGCCAATTGACTGGATACAGTCTCAAGACCTGCATATTTACGAACGAATATGGTGATCTCACTTGCTTAAGATTGCTAGGAGATATATCATACAATGAGTGGACCACAAAAATCTTGCCCAAAAATTCTCTGATTCTAACTTGGATTCTAGTAAATTTAACAGCTGACACCTTGACTAACAGATAAAAAAAACTTGCTGGCAACAGTGCGATTCGACTCTCTAATCTAGGTCATTTCAAAATCAGTAGCATCGGACACGGCACAATCCTAGGGGAGCTACTGCCAGGCAATCCTATTTTAAAGGATGAAATCCCTTTCTTAATCGATCGCGACATTCCCCATGATATAATATATCCGGAGAGAAAGGACTGGCAAGAAAATCCAGTAAACAGGCCAAATGAAATAGCAGTTTTCACAGATGGCTCGAAGACGGAGAAAGGATCAGGTTCCGCTATCTTCTCGGAAGACCCAGAGCTAAGAGTGTCCATAAGGCTAGCGGGCACTAGTTTTGTCTTCCAATCGGAGGTTCTGGCTGTCCTCAGGGCGTCTGATCGGTATCCGATAGAGATATCGCTATCTACATCGACAGCCAGGGTGCTCTAAAGGCAATGGAATAAACCATCATCAACTCTGATACAGTCAGGGGCTTTCGCACAATGCTTAAAGCATTAGGCATTTAGAACCGGGTGAGACTGTGTTGGGTGCCAGGACACTGTGGTATAGAAGGAAATGAATCAGTGGACGAGCTTGCAAGAAGAGGAGGGCTACTCGACAATAATGAGGTTGCTGACGTCAAACCATCCTTTTGCACAGTAAGGGCCACTATCGAGAAAAAAACAATAAAGGCTGCCAACATAAGGTGGTCGAATCTGGAAGGACATACGGTCTCCAAGGCTATATGGCAACTTTTCGACGGTAATATATCTGGAAAGGTTATTAAGCTAAACAAAGATAATTTTAGGACGCTAATAGGAATCCTGATAGGACACTGTCTCCTGCTAAAACATGCAAAGTGATTCAGATTGACAAATAGAGACATTTGTAGATTCTGCGGTAATCTACCAGCGGTTGAGGACATAGCACACATATTGTGTGAATGTGAGGCAACATGGCGTAACCAAAGAAAATTCTTAGGAAAATAATTTTTGAAAACTTAGAGGAAATAGACGGCATGAATTTCAAAGGCCTTTTTGCCTTTTGTGGAGAAATCAGGTGTTTTACCAGGGAGATTGTTTAGGTTTTTGCCACTTGAAGTTAAATTCAACTGGTCTCACTGATCTTATGACACACTCTAATTAACCTAACCTAACCTGACACCATCATTTTATTCAGTGAAATTAGGCAAACAACCGCAAAGACTTACGCCCGAGCAACGCTTACATATTGAGGAAATTTATTTACAAAACTCAGTCTTTAGCAAAAAATGTAAATATTGCCTTAAGCCAATATCACGGCGTACTTAATTGATCAACTGAGTTGGCTATTCTCATAACAATTGAAACATTTCATTATATACTATATTTACTCTTTTGTACTCCAAGCCACTGACACGAAGATGAAAACATCGGCGCAGCTTAGGCCAGTATTGAAGAATATTCCTAATTCATGGATTCGTCAACTCGGCTTATATCTATCTAATTTGTATAAGATTATACGCTTACCAAATTAAAGAATTGAAACCAGGTAATCATTGTTTGCATCGCGACTAGATTTATTGCGCGCTTAAAAAGTTAGATGTCAAAAAAGTGTTTTATCGTCAAATTTCATTCGGTGATAAGGCTCACTTCTGACCCAGAACTTTGTCGAATTTAGAGCGAGCCGATTCAGCCCGAATCATGCCCTCTTTGGTGCAAAAATAAAGAATAGCTGTTCGATATAGAGCCATGATTAGCAATTTTTCTATTTGCCAACATTGTCTGCAGGACTATGTTTTCCACGTGATGGTGCCTCATGCCGTTCTGCTGGCGAAGCTATCAAGCAACTGAAGGAAGTATTCGACAAGATCGTGTGATCATGGCTGATAATTAAAAAAACTTTTTTATTTTATACACTTACAACAAGACCCTTAAAAAATTGTAGCAAATGCTATCTAAAACCAGGCAGAATTTCTTGATGAAAGCTACGCCGCGGACTAAGTCTATATAAATATAGAGGAAGTGGACTCTTACATGAGACTTCTAATCAATTTAACTGATTTGAATAAACGTCCCAGTATCCAGAGATGCGGGAAGAACTCAACAATGTAAGAGATGTATTAAAGGCGAAAGTTTTGAATTAAGTATTCAAAAAAGCTTAAATGATGTTAACATATGTAAACATAAGCGAAACGAGATTGAGATCTACAAGTATTCGTATATTCTCTCAAAATTTCAACTCCAGACATTACCTTCTCACAACCCATCAAATAACTTTTTGTGCAGATATCACTACTTATTTATCTTTTATTTGCTTAAACATATATATAATTCTTCAACTACAACTCTCTAAATATCTTCATGTTTTTCTTTTTTTCTTTTTGTATTTGCTCATAACATAATAATACAAACGTGTTACTCTCTGCTCTTATAATTTACAAAAATAAAAATCTAAATGAAAAATAAAAAATTATTTAATTCGAAATTTCTAAATTTAATTTCTACATCATGCTAATCATATAGAAAAAATACTTTTGTTTTTGTAATTATTTTGATTATATATAATATTGTTTTCTCGTATAAAAAATTTACAGTAACAAATTGTTTTTTTTTTTCTTCATAAACTTACCTTTTTCTTGTTTTTTTTTTTTGTTTCTTTTATAGTGATATATTAAGAATTTATAATTATAAATATTTTTTTTCAATCGAATAAAACAAATAAACGTTAAATTAAAAACAAAGTTATTTCATAAACTTTATAAAGAAGAAATTAGAAATGTTGTTTTTTTTTTTAGAAAAAATCAAAAAAGGGAAAAAGAAGTAGTTGCTATGTAGAATTCATTTTCCAAAATACTTTAATTTGTTCATTTTTACAGTGCCGATTTATTATAAATATTAATATTCGGTTTATTGGATTTTTTACATGCAATTTTAGATAAAAGTAAAAACAAAATTTTTGTAAATTCTGTGGAAGGTGTCCAAAATTTTCAAGTTTTTTTTTTTTTTTTTTTCAAAAGGCGAGAGTAAATTTGTTTGGAATTTTTCTTACAAAAGTGTCTTTAATAAGATGATGAATGGGTGGATGGGTGGCGAGAGAGAGTGAAAATATTGTGCCGAATGAAGCAGAAAAAATATTCGGAGTACTACAATGTCTTCTAAAATCATGACATCATGCTGGGCTTCTTGCATCCCAGAGAAGATACATATATTGACCTTAAGTATGAGTATTTGCTTACAATGAAACAGTTTGTAGAATCGCAGGAGTTTCTTGTACGAATTTGAACAAGTCAACAATAAAAACGAAGAGGATGTAAGTTTTGGACACCTTACAAATACAACATGCTGCAGTTTTGTTTTTGATCAAATATTAATCTAACAAGTGTATTGGAAGAGTATTATTTTGTTTTACTTATCCTGAAGTTTTATATATATATTTACTTAATTTTTTACAAAAAATTGCACATAAAAAATGTTGAGTTTAGTTTAGTTGTTCTTTTTTTCATATATGATTTTTTTTTTCTCGGAAGGTTATAGATATATCTACACATCTATAGGTGTTTAGGTATTTTTTTTTATTAGATTTAATAATGTGAATTGAATAATATTTAGTGCGAGTGAAACCAATTTTTTGTCCATGTGTTGTTTATCTATATACGAATGTTTTATTTTTATTTATTGTTTTACTAAATGTTAATAAAAATGTATTTAGTGAGAGCTAGATGCACATAGTATGATATCGTATACTGTTCAAGATTAAGAGATAAAACCCAAAGAAACTATCTACTATCAACAAATTTCAAATAAGTTTGTAAATAATATATTAAAAAAAAAAAAAACCAAAATCTACTTTAGCGATAAATAAATGGTTTTTAATGAAAAAAAAGTTTTACGTGCTTTCCAATCACTGGGACTATATGTATATAAAATCCTATTTATTCATACGAGTATGGGTAGATGATTCTGGCTTACCTATATATTTATTTATTTTTTTAAATCATAACAAAACATGAAAAATGAAATGGAAAAAAAAAATTGATTTACAAAAATAGTTAGTACCCACCGAATCCAAAATTGCGCTGAACCCATCTTAAGTAATTGAAAAAAAATTAAATTTAACGCAAACAATTTTATATTTTTTCAAGACAATTTTCAAAAATTCAGAGAACGCTGAAATTGTTTTAACTTGGAGATACAAATTTTTTGGGGCATTATAGTTTGAACAAAATATACTGGTACATTAAAAAAGTTTTTTGAAAAATATTAGAAAACGAAAGGAAAAGCGATACGCTTGTAGTTTTAAAATAAGAAAATCATGTCTTTACGAATTTTCAAAACCTATTTTTTGTTGGTTGAAAACATATTGTGGCATGAGATTTTCAGTGCTGATCGTGATCCTTAAGTTTTAAAAATTGAGAAATCTTACAAGTGTTGGCTGTTGCTCGTTTCAAGAACTTAAACTTTTATGAGTGGCACTGATTCTGAATGTACTCGTAAATTGAATTGTTGTATTGCTCCAATTGTACAAATAACAATCCTTTCATAACCTTAAAACCATTTAAATTGGATTAATTTCGAACCTTGTGTCACTGATCGCAAAAGGGGTATCAAAATAATCTATCATGCGAAAACAAGATTTTTCTGTCCCAAGTCTACCACAAAAATGGTGCTTTGCTGATGTCCTGAAATCGGGTATGTATGTTTAGATGCTTTGAACTTCAAGTCTAGTTCACCTACTCGTATTTCCGGTTCAAGAAGTAGATAGATATCTTGACTAGTCATTCTTGACAAAGTGGCTCATAGTACTCGAGTTTAATGACTTGGAAATAAAGACGGGCCTTTGCAGTTCCACAGTGAGCGAGTTCTTTAAGGCGGCAGGTGCTGAACAAATAAAAAGCATACTCCAACTTATCTGTAAAAATATTTGGTTGAAAGTGTGCGCGATGTATGGAACCTCAGCATCGTTTGTTCGATCTTCAATAAAGAAGACCCTCTGAAATGCTCCTACTAAAGCCTAAAGCCTTTCACCGACAACCTTATTGCTCTATATCAGTCTACTTTTGACCAAATATTTATACTTTGCCAGATCCTGGAGATATTCCATGAGTGTCAAATAGATAAACACCACCTATTCATCGATTTTAACACCGCATATGACGGCATCTATAGAAACGGGCAATATCTATAATAATTTTAGGATCCCAAACTCATTCGTCTGTGCACGATGACGATGGGGAATGGACACTACTTCAGTAAGGATCTCGGTAAAGTTCTCACATTGACCTTAAATGTCAAAAAAGGATTTAGACAACGGGATGAGCTGTTATGCGGTTTCTTTTACATCATTCTTGAAAGAATAGTGCAAAACTTCTAGTACCTATAGTTATCGCGTTTAAAAAGCTTTCTCGATACAAGACTATTTAAAGCATATAATTGGTCATGTGGATTCTAGTTAGCTGACAAACAAACACTAACGCCAATGCTATGTTATGCAAAAAACTACTACATTGTGGAGCATAAAGAACCTTTCCGACTGCCCAGAGAAGGTCATCAAAGTTTGCCCTTGCGCAAAATATCTTGATGACCGAAATGCGTCGAAACTAGGTGCGCATAAAAGATGCGCAAAAGAAGTGAAAACGGTTCTAAAGCTCTGCAAGATACTTTGACTTTATGACAACCCCACTTCTAGCCTCTGTAAGCCTTACTTCCTTGGCTCAGCATCTTCATTCGAATATGAAACCTCATGGGATTTCCAGCAAAGCATTTATTTTCCAGAGCAATTGAGAAGCTCAGTCTTGTCATGTTCTATGGGATAAGGGGAACTACTCTGTCGAAAGTGGTTAGGAAAATTCTTATGCACTTCTAAAGAATGATTCTTTGTCCAGTTAAGGCTAAGGGGTATTGAATATTTTGACCTAAGTTTAGCTCTAAGTAGGTCAAGGGTAAAGGAAAGCCCCACATCAATTGGCACATGAGAGACAATATCTAAGAAATTCGAAAAACCCATATTGTGCATGTGAAAGTAAAATTTAAATCCAGACCTGAATACTGCAATGAAAAAAGCTAAGCCCAAAACGTTACACGCTTAATTTTGTAATTGCTTTGGTTGAAGATGCAGAAAATCAATGGCATTACTTCATTATGAAAGAGCTTATCGGGAAATTGTACCAAACGATTGCATACCTGGCATACCTTGCAAGTTTTTTTTTGTTGCAAATAGTGGCAAGTGTACGGACAGAACTATAAAAGTAAGTTTTTTTTACAGTAGGATTGAAGAGATGGTCATCTAGTGCTTTGTCGTCATTTGTGTTGACGACATTAGTTCCCACGGCCCTTAGAACCATCTAGGTTTTGTGCTTTCCTAATCAATAGTCAATAACAATGTTCCAATGTACTCTTTGTATCGATAATCAAAAGCAGTTGCTCATCGTCTTGGCCCTTTTGATAGAATTTTAGACCACAAGAGGAAAGTCAAAGTTTGTCAGGGGATCTTCCGAAGGAAATTTAGTTTGCCGCATACAAAAGTCGATAGATCCTGAGTTATACAAATATCAGAACGAAGTCCAAAAACTTCACATACGAAGACTATGTATATGCCCACTATAAAGTAGGCTACATGGCGTGTATGAACGACAAAATTGAATCTTAGTGAATAGAAACATAGATAATCTCAGCCTCCTCCTTCCAAATGTAAGCGAGAACTAAATCCCAGATCAAGAGTTCATGGATCGCAGAAACCTTATTGTGACAAACTTGAAGATCCGGAATTTATTTATGAGCCTTGAAGGCGAGTGTGTCTCAGGAGAAACTCAGGAAGTAAGTATTGCTTTTGCTACTTCACGGAAGACATAATTTGTCTCACTTAAAGCTAGACTATCGATAAAACTATTCACTTGAAGAAAAAAGTTTCTCGTTCGAAATTTTATCATTGAATTGATATACTCGTACATGTTCACTTAAGTTCTAATATGGCCAATAAGTTCAAGACAAGCGGCAAACAGCGATCTCATGACTAAGGCAGCAAAAATTCGCCTTCCAACTCCTACAGCTTGAACAATTTATTTATTTTCGAAAGAGTACGGATTTCATATGAAAAGATAACTTGAAGTGTACTTGTATCTTTATATATGGAGTACCTTTGAGCTAAAGCCATTGTGAAAGATTTGTTCATAATTTATAATTTTTCATGATGCAATCAAGTCATGCCATTCGATTTTTATTTTTTAAAAAATTATCAAAAACTCAACTATTGAAAAAATGCAATCTTAACAAACTCGTAAAAAAACAGTTAATCAACAGAAATTAAAAATATATATACGGTAGCATTTGTTCTACTTGTTATAACCCATTGATACTTAGCACACAGATGGAATAATATTTCAAATTGTGTTGATCTCCTTTATACAAAATGTGCTTAGTATCTATGAGCATGTAGATGCTTCAAACAAAATTTGTAAAATAGATTAAATTTACATTCTGATACATTCCTATGTATACAAAACTCTTTAAATGTTTAATCAGCTAAAAAAAAAAGACTGAAAATCTGTAGACCTGTCTAAATGCTGTTAGCTTCAGTTTGATAAATTTTTTAAGTACCTATGTAATAGTATCTATAGCTATTTGATTGGTGTGTGTGAATTATTCTAATAGATGATTGCTTTTACTGTTGAGAACTGTGAGTTTTGGAATTTTCATTGGATTTTAGTGATGAGGTGCTTGGTATGTTTATAAAATATTAATTATCCGTAAACTGTATGCTGGGGTTGTTTTTTGTTTTCAAATATTCCATATCCTAGTATACAAATACATATATCTTTTTAAAATACCTAAATTACATAAAGCTACAAAATAACTATCCACTATCATTATTATGTATATATATATATCTTATTTTTTCTTTCGATATATAGATAGATACCTATATATAACATCTTTAGCTCACATGTGTAGATTTAAATCATATTCACATTTTCTTTTCTGTCATTGTTTTTGAGATTTATTTTAGTTTTCGTTTTTTTATATTTTAGATACGCATATTCATATATAGTATATTTCAACATATTTTCTTTTAACCGTGATGCATTGGATTTTTCGGATTTGGTTTTTTTTTATTTTTGGATTTATTTATTATTTGGATTCTACATAGCCATACAGAGAGAGACACACAAATAGACACAGACACAGATTGTGAGTGTACGAATAAAACGTCTTCCTTAAAATGTTCTTAAAAAAGGATACAAATAAATATATTAATATAATTTTTAATTAGTTCTACGAAAAAATGTTTATTGTTTGAATTACTCATCCTCCTCTTCCCTGAAGAGATATGTACTCCAGTAGACCAGGTTGAATAGGGCAAATACCAGTGGGAACGTTATTCTTGAAATAACGTCGATTCTCTTCGATCTAGAACATTGTCTTGGATAAATATTTATGATTATTAATTAATTGGAAATCTAGAGATTAGCTTTTTGATTTGTGAATGTTGTTTTTTGTTTTTTTTTTTTGGTTAATTAATTGTTGGTTGTTTTTGTTTTGTTTTAAATATTTTTTTAAATTTATTTAAAATTATTATTTCAAATTGTTTTGCTGATTTTATTTAGAATTCTTGTTTTTTTTTTTGTTTTAATTATAAATCTGAAAATAAAATCTAAATTAAGAAATTATAAGATAAAAGCAAAATATTATCTAAATTATATATAACTAATGATATGAAAGGGGGGCTGAATTATTGCGAATGAAATGCATATAAATTAGAGCTAGACTTAACTTAAAAAAAATAAAGAAACTCCTGTATTTTGGTCATTTTAGAGGAGGCTTGGAAGCCCAATTATTCAAAAAGATTCCGGAGTATGTGGCAGATATAGCTTAAATTAATGTTCAGGCAAATTCTTTATATGGCTTGGGAGGTACATAAGTTGATAGTTTGTAAAAATTGGACACTAGATTAATGTCCCTTAAGACCCCAATTGCTTAAGAAAAAATTACACTTTCTGTCAGCACAACATATGTATACGAGTATTTCTCTCAATCAGACATATTTTGTTATCTTTGATCCAGAACTTATACAATAAGTAAAGAGTTTTTCAATAATAACATAACAACTTTGTTTTTAAATAAAAGAAAATAATTGAGATATCGGTCTGAAATTTTGTTTTATGTGAAGTACACATGTTAAATTCAAATTTGGAATACGATCTTGTTTATATGACCACCCTGAGCACGTTTATAGCCATTGATTCATTGGAGCCAATTTTCTAACAATTTCCACACATATCGGCCGGAATATTGATAATTTAGCGCATGATACGAGTATTGTTCCTGAGCTCCTCTTACGTTGTGGGCATAAGCCAACGACTTCACGTTACCCCGTAAGAAAAAATGCGACTGCTTTAAATCGCTTGAGCCTGATAATTTCTCGAGATTATACGATTACTAAACTCCTCCTTCAATAGATCAATAGTTGACCAGTTGTCTGGCATGTGACACCATCTTCTTTGAACTACATATCACAGATGTCTTTCAACATGGCACGATAGCTACTCCATTGACCATAACATGATGATCATTTACATTGCACTTGTGGCATAAAATCCACACCACTTGGGAATAGTTTTTTGATTCAATGGAGTTTCTTGAAGCATGTGTCGGTTTGTTCCTTGCTTATTGACAAAACCAAGAATTCCAACGTGAATATAAGCATTTTCGAAATCTACGAGCTACTATAAGATGCAGTTTATAAATGCAAAGAACGACCCCAGAAAAACGTGGAATGTCCTCAACGAAGTCCTTGGAAGCAGGAAAACGTCGATTGATAACATAATTATAAACAACTTTGCGGGAAAAGGGAGCTAGCGACAATTATAAATGAGTTTGCCGAGCGTTTCGCAGCAGAAGAACCGAACACAGCTGTAACGAAATCACATTTAAACATCAAAACCGGGATATAGCTCACTCTACCTATGTTCCTCGAGGAAGCAAGCGAAGGAAAATTGTACAGAATGCTGTGTGGTCTAAAACCGAATAAAGGCCTTGGAGTAGACAACATTAAACATTTAACAGTTTTGATTAGAGCTATATAAGCTAAGGGCGCTTAAAATATCCATTTACCACAGGCCAACTTCGATTTTACCTGTTGTCAAAAAATATATGGAGGTGATTTTTGTTGATCGCTTAAAGAAATGTATAAGTACTCGTAAATTCAACATTTTGCGACCAAACCAATATGCGTTTAAAAAAGGAAAGAGCACTGGAAGACCACCGGCTTGAATAAAAACCACCACGTGCTAGTCATGTACGTGGATTTCAGTAAAGCCTTTGATACGCTGGTGCACGATAAGCTGCGAGAATGCCTGTTCCAGGTCGGAGTTAGAGGAAAGGTAACAAAGTGGCTAAAGAACTATCTATCTGAAAGAACATTTAGGGTGAAGATTACAAACACAGTCAGCGAGGAAAAGCAGAGCATCTACGGTGTTCCGCAAGGTTACAACTTGGCCCAATATTGTTCATTCTGTTGACTAATGAACTTCTCTGTGTTTTCGAACAATTAATTGCATTTGCATACGCAGATGACATTGCCATAGTGGTCAACCACCAAAAACTCGAATTATTAAAACAGAAAATTGGAGTAAGCGCTCTTAAAGTTGCTACCACCGACCCAAAATGTGGGTAGTAATTTTTAATAGTTTCCAAACGTTGCTCGTTAGAAGTTTGTATTAAAATACAAAATTGTTTTGTCCCTGTTAAACAACCTTTTATAAAAGGATAACAAATTGGGGATTCAGGATCCTCCTTGCTAGAAGATCACTACATTTGAACCGGCTACGGAGGTAAAGCATCACTACAGAGGAAACATTAGCCTCAGACACGGAATCAAACAGGTTTCGCACCAATAATCCGAAAGCTTTGTAGTATTATAGTTGAATATACAATGTAAGTTGTGGTTGCAGATGAAATTTAAAAAGTTGAAAACTGTTTACCCACGATTAGGGACCCTAGTACAGACCCGAAATTACTTTGTTCTCGTTTAGAGGAGCTCAAAACATAAGGCAATTTCAGTCTTTTCACTTCAGTCAAAATTATTTTAAGTTGTAATTGGGCTACTTCCTTTGTAGCTATTTCCTTAGGTTTCCAAGACCAGGTAAATAATAAACTGGATGTATCTGGGAGAATTGAATAGATACCAAAAAATAGTCTGAATTTACCCACGTAAAATCGAGTTTTTTTTTCTTAACTATGAAACATAGAATTCAATTTGTACCTGATCTTACTTTGTTTGGATTTAAAATATTTCAATTTCGTCAAACAGGCTACACTTCTAGATTGAAATTAGAAATCAAATGTCTCTTACTGCCTGGTTCTAGAGAAGCTATGTATACGGATATCTCAAACTCCAAACAGAGAAATACTGTGAGGAAATTTAACTTAGAACGGCAGCAATTGCAACAGCCAAAATTGTAAGGAATTTCGACCATCGCATGTCCTATAAGCTTCATCTACGTCCCTATGACTTTTATGAAATTTTACAAATCAGTGGTACCCATCGCAACAGAAATGCTGCCACTGATGTTAAGTTTAAAAACCCAGTGAAGGCAACAATCGGCAGTTATAAGAAAAGTTTAAAAATCAGTCCAATGAACAATATGGGGACAGAAACCTGTGGCGATGAGTGCTGAAATTGAGTTGTAGAATCACAGCCGGTGGTAATAATATGAAAAATCAATTTCCCCAGAATGTCAAATGATGAGAATGAACTTAGCTCTGGCAGAAAAAATCAGTTAACTTAGTCTTTGTAGACTAAGATTTTTTTGGTCTTTCCGACCAAAATAAATGCACCCATAGCAACATCTTTACTTAAATAATGATTTGTCGAGGTCCTCAAAATAGGCCTTTGTTTGCGAGATGGCTTCATCATTGGAGTCAAATCTTTTTCCACCAAGCCATTTCTTCAGGTTTGGGAACAAGAAGTAGTCGCTCGGAGCCAAATCTGGAGAATAGGGTGGATGAGGGAGCAATTCATGGATTTTTGCCATGGCAATTGCACATGTGTTTGTGGTCGACTGTGAGCAAACGTGGCACCCATCTTGCGGAAAGCTTTCTCATGCCCAAGTGATCATTCAAAATTGAAACCACTGAGCCATGCGAGATCCCTACGGCTTCCACAATCTCTCGCACTTTCAATCTTCGGTCGGCCAACACCATATCGTGAATTTTTTCGATTGTTTCGGGTGTAGAGACCTCAACTGGGCGTCCAGGACTTTCGGCATCTTCAGTGCTTGTACGGCCACAACGAAATTCAGTAAACCACTTTTTTACCATTGAAATCGATGGTGCAGAGTCCCCATAGTATTTATCAAGCTTAGCCTTGGTCTCGATAATGGTTTTTTTCGCAGGAAATAATGCTTAATAAGCACACGAAATTCACTTTTTTCCATTTTCTCCTCAAATTCGTGAGTAGTCTGATAAAAATAGCTGTCAAACACAAACTAACTGACGCAGCAAGTTTAAATTTTGACAGGAGTCAACTGACAGATGCCTGTTGACAGGAGCAGTGTTGCTGTTTCAGTAAAGAGGTCAGAAATTCAAAAAGTCACGGACTTATTGACCCGCCCTCGTATATATTAAATAAGGTGGCTCCAATAGATGTTTACCTATATGAAACAGATCAGAAGATAACTTTGTAGAGAGCATAGATTAACCCATTTCTCCTATTCGGTCCGAGAAATGTTTGCCTGCTGAATGTTATCTCACCCTTCGTCAACAATCTGTTAGCCTTCATCAGTGGGTGTCAGACCAGGAAAATCCAAAACCTACCAAGTCTTCATGCTCCGCCAGATCCTGAAGAAAGATCAACGTGTCCAAATCGATTTTAAGGTTGAGTATGACAAAACTCATGAGGAGTTCGTTTCTTAAAATTCGATAATGTGAACGTAATTGGTATATTATAGCAGGTTGCCGGGGAATTCACTAATATTAAGACAGTAGCTGCCGAAAAGGTCTTAGCGATAAATTAGGGCAAAACCATAAAAAATACTTTTTTTTTCTAAGCCAGTACTATCTTCAGGCATTTATATCTGTCAACAAAATTATTATTCAGTAGACTTTGTCATTTTATTGCGATGACATACACGTTTCAACAACGTTATTGAATTTTAGAAATTTGGTTCCAAATTTATTGAAAACTTTTACGCAAGGATCTTGTCTTGAAGGCTTACAAGATCCAACTCGTGCAAGATTTAAATACAAATAGCCGTCGTTGGCGTCGAAATTCCGGAGAATAGGCATACAATCAACTGGTATTGGATTCGCTGTTGTATCGAAAAATTGTGTTTACCAATAAGGCTCATTTTTGGCTCACAAGGTACGAGTATGTCAATAAAGAAAATTGTCGCCTGTGGAGCAAATATAATCCACATGAGATTATCGCAACGCCGCTACACACCGAAAAATGCACCCGTTAGCATGGTCTGTGGGGTGAGAGTTTCTTCGGACTAATTATTTTTAAAAATGAAGCCAATCAGCGGTCATGATTAATAACATTCTCGTTTCTCAATTAAATGGCACGAATGGGAAAAGATGCGGTATCAGCAGAATGGCGATACGTGCAAATGATATAATCTACTTGCAAAGGAATTAATCCATTTGCAAACGAAACAATCAAATATTCGAAAAAACACAATATTTTCGCATTATGGCCTCCAAGATCTTGTGATTCGACGCCATTTTGATTATATTCTTTGGAGACACGTAAAGACGTTAGTCAACTAACCAACAACAATCGACCCATTGGAAGCCAACGTTATTGGGGTTTTGAGGACATACAGCCACAAATGTTTGAAAATGTAATCGAAAACGTTGTGTCTTGGATGATATTGTCCGGCATATGTGGGAAGTTGTGCTTAAAAATTAATGCAGAATTAATGTTCTCATATTCCAGATCGAATCTTAACACCTCCTTATTGATATTAAGCATGCCAGTGATAGCGTTTCAGCCATTCGGGCCTTCAATCATAGGACCCTTCTCGCTATGAATGCTCATCAGAACACCCTCAATCCTATTTTCGGACGCACTCGGAATTATAGTGATTCTTTTCTAAGCTGAAAACTCACCTAAAGAGTGCTCTGCTGAGCTATTTATTTCCATGCCATTATAATCCGCAAACATTTAAAACCAACGTACATAGGTACCTCTCCTTCTATCCTCCCTAACATTCCATCGCTCCCTCTGTGTGGACACATTTTTAGGGAGCTAGTACTTGACATACATTGAGTGCCAGTTGTTTACAAAAAAAACAACAATCGATACAGAGTTACATGCTCCTATGCCCAGTTTTGTGATTTCTTGTAGGTTACACTTAAAAAAATTGTGACAAATACATTTTAGAAGCCTGTGGAAATACCTTAATACGCTGATGACATTGATATAATTGTGCTGTCATTGGTGTGTTAAATGTTAGGCTTTGTCAAGCTATGGATGAGGATAAAAGCAAGCATATGCTCTCAACAGGAAGAAACATTCAACATCAAAGAATGCAACAAAATGTCGCTAAATTGCTAAATTGTCACTTCAATTCCACTTTTAACAATTTAGATGTATAGTATACTTCGTCAGAAACCGAACGAAGAATTATAGTAGAAGGGTCTTGTAATGAAATACAAAGGGACTCCACATAAGGCTCTTATCAATGTCAATTCGGTTCACGCAGAGTTCTTAGCGAAGATGGAGGAATATATCCCTACTTAAGATTCTTCAAGTGCGTTCTACATTCGGTCTGGTCTACGTTGGTGGGGTTACGGGGACGAGATATATCAACACTATCGGTCTAGTCTGATGGACATAGTCGCCTGAAATGGAAAGCACATGTTAATTTAAATTTTCCGGTTTGTAGAGTTTTGGGGGGGAAATGCCATAGTGAGAGTAGACAATCGGTTTGAAGTGCGCAAGTTGGCAAACGTCGGCCATGGCAAAAGGAGAGGTTTATTGGTCTATTTCAGACTATATGTAGTAATACGATTGTGTGCGTATTCGTGAAGATTATTTATACGGAATACTGCATTGGGATAGATATTTCTAAATATGTTTCCAATAAAACTTTCTTATATCTCCAAACTACTCGTAATTTCGGTACGAGTTCTGTAAATTTTCTTGAAAAAGGATTTTTTTTTACTAAGAGATTATATAGCCTAGAAGGATCACTGGTCTTTTAACATGAATTTGTTGCTCCTAAAAAATGACCATAAATAAAAAGATTTTTTTGCAGTTTCTTACATTTAGAGTAATTAAAAATAAATAAATTAAAAACAAAGATACAAAAAGATACTGAAATAAAATTATTTTATATTCAATATTCGATATTTGGTATATATTCTTAAATTAGTTTGTATAAGTACATATGAATATTTTCATTAAAATTATTTAAAAAAAAAAAATGTAACAAACGACGAAAAATGCGAAATTTAACCATCACTTGAGAACAATCATTTTCAAATGTCAAATAAACAAATTGTTTGCATTGGTTTTTCATTTTCATTTATTTTTTGTTTTATTCAAATCAAATCTCTAAGCTCCAGACTGTATATACAGATATTTATTTAAATATATAGCATCTTTTTTAAATTGCATTTTATTTTATTTTTTAGAAAAAAAAAAAAAACATACGATATGCCAAATACATTTAGGCTTTAAACAAAGTTGGAGTGTAGAGTTATTTTGCGATTAAATAAAGTTTTAGAAAATAATAATAGGGGATATTTAATATTTTTTTTTTACAATTTTACAATTAGCTGTTATTTTTCCTCGAAATATAATATCTAGCGACATGAATAAATGCAAAGTATACAAGGTATTACAGTGCATTTTTGAAAATTTGACCCAGAAAATAATTGTGCATTTCTGTCCGTGATTAACAACAATTATATACAAAAAAAAAGTATTTAAAATAATATTTTCGGAAAATTTTCGATTTGGATGCAATACTCAAAAAAAGCTGAGATCTCTTCTAATCGAAAATTTTCCAAAATTACTTCTTAAAATCTATGTGAAAACATTAAGCATTTAATAAAGATAGATTTTATTTAAATTTAAGAAAATTTTAAGGAAAATTGTAAATACTTTTAAGGTAAATTTTAACAATAAATTTTTAAGAAAAAATTACATTCACTATTATTTAAAAGCCTGAATACATTATTTTTATGATTTTAATTTCTTATTTTGGAATTATTGTTAGCGGCATCTGGTTATTCAGGTCTTTAAGCAACAGTGTTTGTAGTTAACGTTTTTTAAATTTAAATTTAAATTTTACAAACTTTCAATTAAAGATAGTTAAAACATAAGAATATAAAAAAAGCACAAGCATGTGGAAAAATAAAAGAAGCTTAAGAAATAGTCAGAAAGCATAGTTTGGATCATACACTCTAGGGTTGAGTTTTAAAATTTTATGAAAATATTTTACTTTATGAGAAGATGGCTTTAACATTTTTGTGTATTTGAAAAATACAATTAAATACTAACAAATATATGTGAAAAATCATTGAAAATATTCCAATTTTGAGGAAGTTCCAGTTAAGAAGGCAGAAAAAAACTTAACAACTCTGGATCGTGTTTCAATAAATTGAAGAAACTAGGTGGTAAAACCACGAGTCGAAAATGGCAATAGAGCAAGTCACTGGAGTGTGGACTTAGTACAAAGGAAAGTGCGAAATCGATAGATCTCGTCTGCAGCCAGAGTAAGAATTTTGTACAGATGAGGTGAAAGCAGCGGAAGTACAAATGTAAATGAGGCACACTCATGGCCCACAAATTGGGGAGAAGAAGTAAATAAAAGTGGAACACCAAATCATAGGATAAGGAACCAATAGTTTCAAGATTGCGGCATACTGAAAAAAAACTCGAAAAGAATTCAATCATGGAGGTATAGTGTAATCCATTTAGACATTCCTGTTTCAATAAAATACGTTAAACCCTTGAGACTGTATATGGATCGTTTAACAATCGTTAAAAGTGCTTGAATTGTGAAAACTTTGTGAAAAAATAGTGATTCTGTAGTTAGTATGTTTCGCGTATTACGAGCATATAATGGTTGACATAATCATTCATCTGAGCGTACTTTAAGCAGAACTATAAAAAAAATTCAAAGAGACTAGCTCTGTTACAGATATCTTAAGCCCTTAAGCACGATCTGAAGGAAATATGGCTTGCCCTAGTGAAAGTGTTGAAGAAGATCCAAATCTATCGATATCATGGCGAGCACAGCACCGAACATCGCTTGGCTGCTTGAACGTCAGTGTTTGGGTGACCAATTTTGACACAATATTTTCTTCGGCGATAAGGCTCATATTTTAGTTGGTGGATACGTTAACAAACAAAATTGCCGCATATAAGGAAGTAAAAATCTTAATGTCACAAAAAGTCACTGAAAACTGTGCAATTTGGTCGGTTGGTACATAATTCTTCGAAAATAAGGAAGAAGTAACTGTCACCGTAAATTCTCATTATTTTTACCTCAAAACGAAAATATGGATGTGGATAACCCTGTTGAAGATGAGCTGTGCCAATAACTTGATTGGGCTCTGCCAATGTGGTCTAAAGTTAGGAAAGTCTTCAATAAATCAAATCTGCATACTCCGCAAGATACTGGAAAAAAAACTATCTGTTCAACGATTTTGAGGTCACATACACATACGTATGTTACTATTCATGGAGATAGTTTTGGCCCTCGTAAAAAGCTCCCCCGTCTATGCATAATAACGATTGAAAACGCTCGCTGCTCCATCAAAGTCAGAGACCAACAGAGATGTGATGTTAAAAATATGTCTTAAAAGAATTGTCCAAGACTTACATGCAAACTTAAAAGCAAAATGTTTCAAAAGTCTGTCCAACTACTAGCATACGCCCATGACATCAACATAATTAGGAGATCATAGGCAGCTGTTACCGGTGCTGAAGCTGTCCCATTTGGGTTAAGCGATAAATGAGAGCAAAACAAAGTACAATATATCCTGTCAACAAGAAGAGTCAGAAATAATCAATGTTGCCGACAACTTGAATTGAGATGTAGTAAAGGACTTTGTCCACCTTGGCTCTGCTAAAAATTCTGACAGCAATACCTCGGCAAAAATAAAATGAATAGTCACTCTTGCCGTTGCTGTTTCTTTGGGGTAAGAAAGCAAATGGCTAGTAAAATCGTGTCCCCATCAACTAATGAGACTCTTAATAAGACGTTAATCATCCTACCTTATGGCAATGACGCATGGATGGTCCCGTTTGCGTTGACGTACCATGGAGATGAATATTCAACGACGAACTGAACGACGCGTACAGAGACAGCGACCTAGTCGGAAAACTGAGCATATGCCTTTCAATGGCCGGGATACGATGAGTAAATGGACGGCAATAATCTGGCCCGCATTCTACGAATTAAACACAAAAAGGGAGTTAGCTAGAAACCGGGCTAATTGAAGATGCATTTTGGTTAAGTCCCAGTTTTCACTCCCAACTGAAGTGCTATCTAAGTAAGTAAGTTTAAATACCTAACTTATCAGTAGTTCAACACAAAAAATTAAAGCCATTTCCCTTCCTAAATTTAAACACCATTTCAAACAGAAAGGTTAACCATTAATATTTCAAAACTCTCCACAAACAGTGTACAATTTGAATTTTCTTAAAATAGTTAAACTCAATATTGCATTCGATAAAATGCATTTCGTTAATTTTTTGTTCAAAATAGAAAATCATCAGGCAATTGATTAACTCCAGCAAAACAAGAAAATCGAAACAAGGTAATTAGTTCGATATTCACATCGTCTTTTTTTTTAGCATAATTTTTTTTTTTTATCTACAAACAAACTCGAAAAGGCATAAAAAGAATTATTTAATGAAAAAAAAGGAAAAATTACATTATCAATCCACAATGTATAAGTATATAAAAAAATATATAATATACTCAAAGATAGTATCACAACATCAAAAAGGAAATCCTTCATGTAAGGAATTCAAGGATTTAATGGGTTACCTGGTTGGGAACTTCGATAGCCATGTCTTACAGCAATTTGGACGTTTTGGCGGCTGCATATGAACTTCACATTGTCGAAGTTTTTCTAATGCTAATGGATCACCGGGATGACGAACCAATGGTTTCTATTTTAAAAATATTTATAGCAAAGTAAGAAAAAGGAAAGAAAAAAAAGAAAAAAAAAACAGGAATAACCGTTATTTTTGTTTAATATATGTTATAGTAGATTTTCAAATATACGCAACAAGTACTTACTAGAGAAAAGCTTTGAAAAAGTACCTGCCTTTCTACTGACGTAAGTTGTAATCTTAAATAATTTCAATATCATCCTGAATTTGGTATACAAGGTAGCTAAAAGAGAAACCTAACTATTCATATGAACGACAGAATCTTACTCTTTCAGGTGAATATATGTTAGACACAACATCATAGTAGTTTTGCCGGCGAAAACTTCTATGTCAAAACTCATCGTAAACCAAGCTTAACTCTATGATTTTGTTCTAAAACACATATACATACCTACTTCCAGAGACAGTATGAGCAGGTGGTCGCCCATATCCATCTGGTCAAAGTCAGGGGCAAAATCAGTTAAATGCGAGTTCTCGCATGCAATCATATTCAGGTATCCAGTTCTATTCGTGGAAGTCATATCAAATGGATACCCCAAAAACAGGAGCAAAAAATAATAATTATAAAAAAAATAAATGGCAATTCTTATCCAGGATAGAATGGAATTAAATGAAGATGACCTAGTCTTCACTCACTTCCTTTCCCGAAAATTAGCTTTCAATAGTGGGCATTTTAGTAGAACCTTCATAACAGAAACAAAGTTACTAGAAAGTAGGCGGAAACCGTCACCACTGACTGTTTCAAAAACTGTCTCCGAAGTCAATAAGGACCAATGCAATAGAGAAAAGTGTGAGAAGCTTTCTTTTTTGCTGTCTCTACCACTTCCTACACAACAGCAACAAAAGGGTCGAAGCACACTCAAAAGGTTTCCTCTGAAGTGCTGGATGAAAAGTGGCTCAATGAACAAACCTTTCTACCAATAGGTAAACAAAGAAAGCGTCTTTATGAGTAAGATGAACCGGAGCTCAAAGAAGAGAAAAATTAAGGTTGCTACAATACCTCTTAAACAATGCCACGTAAGCAAAGCGATCTTAAAATTGATCTCCTCTTTTTAATAAAAAGGTAGGGGCCCTTCGAGCGCTTGATCCTACAAGAAAAGACGTCGAAAAATTGCCCACTACGAAAACGAGGGCATTTAGTTTGTAATTCATGGAGGTACATCTAATATAAACCTTCAGTTCCATGTCCCTAATAGAGATCTGCAACCAGTTCCAAGACATTCATTTTATTTCAGGTACACTTCATTACTGTTCTAACTGCTTGAAAACTAAAATAAATGAGTCGCTTGATACCTGATTACTGTGTGAGTATTGTACCCATTCTAAACTAAACACTTAGTGTAGTGTACTCATAGAGAACGAGTATTCACAAATAGGTATCCATAAAAAAAAGTGAACACTTCACTGAGTACACCGAGTACACCGAGTACTTACACTGAGAACACCAAATATTAATTTATTTACTTATGTTTGGCGAGCTTTTCAATTGACAGAATAATGGGAAATGGCGATTAGTAAAAGGAGAGGCAATTGAAAAAGGCTGAATTATGACAATAGGTTTGTAAATGTAGTAAAACAAACAAATTAGATTTATTTGTTTTTAATATTTTTTATGACAGTCCTTTGAGATCCTTACAAATTTCAATTTTGTTTGTATTGGAGTGTAAAAACATTATTTGATTAACCAAAACTGGGTCGGATCCAATTAAACCACCGCTGCAGAAAAGTTGCGGTCAGAAGCAGCACTATTTGCTGGCGTAGCTAATATTTTGCAACTAACTTTAAAGAAAAATGCCAACTCAACTTAGTGCAGTTGCCACTACTGCAAAACATCAAAATCTTCATGAAAAATTACATTTACGTTTTCATATGCGAGTATACGATTGCATTTTATATGGAATATGATATAGACCAAATGACCACCCCGGCTTTCTGGAGAGGATCCAAATTGGAGTCCACTTACAAGCTTTCCAAAGCCCTTCAGTTTCTGTGTCAATTGAATTTTATACAGGTGCAGACCTTAGTCCAGAAGCAAAATTAACCAAGTTTACGTCTGCGAAATGGAAAGATAAGGAATAGGCTGCCCTAGACTTAGACTCAGAATAGACTACCTTAATTCTTGAGTTCCTTACTAAACCAGTAGATTTAAATTCGTCCGCCCAACGACGAAAACGATCCAAAATGGAACGTAGTTCGAACTAAACATTATAATAGTAAAATTTGCGCCCGCCTCTCAACACTGTATTTTTTAATCATAATTTGCCCAACATTAATTACTACAGCCTCTAAAGCTGTACTGTACGAATACTATACTATAACCTATAATGACATTTTGATCAAGCCACAGATAAAAAATCCAAGAATAGATGTGTAAAAACTCTGACTTACTCTAATAACATACATAAATAAAAAAACGGAACCTTTGTTTAGCAAAGTACAGTGTAGAGTGCCTTAGAATGCCTAAAAAAAACTGAAACTTTCCTTTTAACAAAGCTCTACTAGAATTTCGGTTACATGAAAAACTGGATACAGGTTATTATAAACAGTATTAGTGAAAATCTTTACGTAGTGTAGGCAAAAAACATTCTTTTTTTTTGCCTGAGACTATGAAAGTTGGTTTGGGACAATTAGAAAAATTGCGAATTGCTGCATTGTCAACGTCAATCTATCTAAAGCGCATAGACTTGACTCTTTTGGACAGCATGAAATAATTTCAACTTGAAGGAAAGAAGAGCTTTTTCTACAACCTTTTCATCTTCAAAAGAAAGGATATAAAAAAGTACGTGATTGGAGGTAGTCGGAAGTAGCAAACAGAGAAAATGCTGGTGAATTTAACAGAATTGCTGCTCTGTTACCCATTGTTATCGCGTAATTGTAGGTAATTTCTTCCTGGGTCGCGAAATTTTGTGCGGTATAATGTGATCAATGTCTAGTAAGGAAGTCATAATCTACACGAATATATAGGCTCCACTCAATGCAACGAAATCTACTCTTACTTACATCAGTTCTGAAACAGTCTGCAGCAGCTATCACACAAGGTAAAGGTCATTATGCAGATAAAACCAATAAAATCAAACTGAATACCAAAACACTTTGGTATATAGAAAAGCAAAGCTTCTGAAAGAAGTGAGGGTATGGAGACAAAGATATCTTTATTTAAATTTTAAAGAACTACCCATGAGGACGAACTGAAGTGGCCATACAAGGCAGTAATATTCTATCGCCTTGATTTGGATCACGTCATTAGGCAGGCCAACAGTTTTTAGATTCATTTTATCAAACCTCAGCTAGAATAATTACTTTTTCACCAAATTTTCTAGCCACCTTCATTGAATTCTGCAAAACCAGTTGATTTGCTTAGCCTTAAGCTAATGTCTTAATTAGATTACACACAAAAACATTCAGAACATTTTTTATTTCCTCAGCTGTAAATTTGCATTTTTACGAGTATCTTTCGTACATCCTCCAACTCTGCGATGCGTTTGTTAAAGCGAAATGAAATAATTTGCTGCTCAACAAATTTGTACTCGTAAGTCCAGTTTTCTTCCACAAAATACCCCAAAACAAATCAACAGATGTCTTACATTTAAATCATTCTTCTTAGAAAGAGGTTCTCCTCTTCACAGAAAGAAGGAAGCGGCAGAACTTACTTATTCGTATACAGTGCTAAAAGCATTATTACTCGTTTAACGTTCATATTTGCTGCCAAATTTATTTCGCTTTAAACTTGTCAAAGACCGTTAGTCTTTGATAATACCAATTGCATTTTTTCGTCTAATTTTCTGTAAAAAACATCACTTTTGTTCCAGCATGGGTTGTTCTGCTCTAGAAAGGATGAATATCTTTACCTTCCAGTGATATTTGTACGAGTATTCTTAAAATTATCTAACTCCAAATCAACCCCGTTCGACGAGCTATAGCCGAGCTACCGCAAACGTGCCACTACCGCCTTCTCCTGCATCACAGATGCCTCCGTGCATCGTAACAACGGCACAAAAGTGACGTTTTTTCAAACTCGCACTGAAGTTTCGGTGACTTTCTTATTGTGAAAAATCTGTGGAGGGTTCTTAAGACTTTTTTGAACCCTCTCACTACTTTTGAGCTACATCCTACTAAGCACACCCGAAAGTCTGAATTTGCTGAAACTTATTTGAGGCTGATGAGCGTGTAAGACAAGCTACAAGGGAGAGTTTCCCAGGACTCGAATTTTCCTTAGTATTGCCTGGGTTTTGTGATAGGGCTTCAATTAAGATGTCAGGGACTTTTCTGTTGGAACTAGGTAGGAAAGAGTGGAACTCGAAGCAGCAGCAGAATTGAATTGATTTGAGTGTAGCGTCACCGTAAGTAACTAATTATTCGTTTTATCAACAGATTTTTCCTAGACTATGGCAAGTTTTGTTTTCTGGTAGATCTACACAAGAGACAAATTATTAACCCAACACAAATCCAAAGAATTCTTGAACATGGAAATAGTTTCTTCTCCCAATTATTTTACTATCGGCAACCCATATGGACAGATCTTAAAAATATTCCTGTACTGATAATCTCAATTACTTTGCCCCGTTATTGTCCATATGCCCCAAATCGTCCATCACATTATGAAGAAAGGGCCTCTCCTTTTCCCCTTTAATAAATTCAAAAACCATTGCAATTGTTCTATAAAATATCAACGCAATGAACTCTTACAAACAAACCTTAAATACTCGTAGCAGCTATCAGGATGAAATATAAAGGTTCTTCAAATAATACCAATAAAAATGAAGCAAATAAAAAAATTTAAAATGCTGATACATCAATGACTGAGTGTAGATAAGTGATATACCTACTCCAGACCGTGAGAATCACGAAGAAGGAACTTGTTATCTAAAATCATTTCAACAAAACAAATCTATTCTCTGAGTAAGCACTTGATGTGTTTTTGTAGATTAGTTAATGAGTAAACAGATTTAAATTTAATTTTTTGAAATACTATATTGTTTATATTGTAAGAAATAAATTTAATTGAAAATGTATACCATTGCAAATGTTGCATTACTGTCGGTGTCGAGGAGATCTGAAGCAGCATCTAAGCTAGCTTGCTCCAAATCCCGTCGTTTCTTCTTCATATTCTCCTTATGCATGTCTGCTGCACGATCCGTTTATGTTGCATTGGGGTAGAAAATGTTTTCAAGAATTTATTTGTTCGCCAAATAAACGGTTGTAGACACGATTACACAGAGAATTTTGTTTTTGAGTTTTGGTTTTTTTTTTTACACAAAAAATAAATAAAAAACAAATTTTTGTGCGTTTTGTACATAATACATACATTACAACGATTTTTATTTTTCGTAATTGAACGAAATGAAGAAAGAAGAAGAAAAGAAATCAAAGGAAATTGATAAAATAATTTTTTTCACAATAATTATTTTTTTTTTGGTAAATATATTTTTAGTAAATGAAAAATTGAAACATTAAAAAGGGAAAATTATAAGAAAAGGAGAGAAAACACATCAAAATGAAAATTTTTGTAAGAAAATAAACGGGGTGGGTGGGGGGGGGGGGGGGTAAGGTTAGAGGACCGCAACACAAAAGTGAGATTTAAGCCAAAATGAAAATTTAGTAGACAGTTTAGGTAATAGAAATAAAAAATTGTTCGAAGCATAGAAGTAGATTAGTAGATTAGAAGCAGAGACACAACAACGGTTTAGTGTTAGTAGCAATGCAAGTTTTAGTTTTTTTTTATTGTATATGGTTCAAGCAGGATACATAGCGATGTGGTGTAGTGTTTGATTGTTTGATGAAATGAAATAAAGACAAAAAATTAGTACACAGTTTTAATCAATATTATTAGTAGAAACATTAAAAATGTTTTTTTTTTTTAAATTCAAAGTAGCAATAAATGTTGATACGTTGGAATTTTGTTGGCACTCTTAAAAGAAGCAAACATAATTCCTGTGTATGACACCATTGCATAAAAAATGTATCTACGAGTATTTTTTTGCCGATTTTTGTTTTTTTTTTTAAATATACAATTTGGAAAACAACGACAACAAATAGAATAAGTGGAGAGGAAGAGAAAGCTTTTAAGTAAGAAACACCACATTAATTAAATTATTTGTTGATATAGAAAGCATAACGAAAAATAAATTGGAAAAAGAAAAAGAAAAAAGAAAAAAAACATAAAATGTCAATTATAGCATTTATTCAAACCTGAACGCGATGCATAATTGACAAGGGCAAATTCAAGCAGAGCACCAAAGACAAATGTCAGACAGACACCAGTCCAAACGTCAATCGCTTTAGTGTATGATACGGGAGGCAACGATGCATTAATACCGGATGTTTGTGTTGCCATTGTTAGAAGTGTTGTTACACCTGGAAGTATTTTTGTTATACATAAAGAAAAAAATATTCAATACTTTTTAGTTTTTAAATTTTTAAATTTTACTTAAGCTTAAAATTAAATATTGTCTTAAAAATAGGCTACGAAAGGGCTTCTTTAATTCTAGATTTACTGGGTTGAGTTTTAATCTTCTTCTATACTACGACTATGAGGGTATTTAATTGTTGGTCTGTTCTATAAGTAGTATATGTAGGGCTTGGTAAAAATATGTATAACATGAATTATGTCTTTATTCAATCTATCAATTTTTTTAATTATTTTTAAAAGTAACAAATTAAGGATGGAAGGCATTTCCTTAATGGCAAGTTTAAATGCATATAAAAATAGATTTCAATAAAATTATAAGTTCTTAACCTGGCGTTGAATTCTTTTTCAAACACTTGAAGAGCACTCTGCATTGCTGTCATTGTACACCGAATTCAAGCTAGGAAAAGCAAATCCAATAGAAGGCATTCATTTAAAAATCCAAGTACACCGTCTTCTATTATTAAAATTCGTAGTTTTTATGAGTGAATTAAATATGGAGTCTACGAACCACTCGGCAAATGAATTTAATAAAAATTACATACAGAAAAAATCACTCAGCGATTTAAGGAATTGCACGTCAAAGAGTTAAGAAAGAGCGACAAATATTTGGTAGTAAATTAAGACGAAATTTTCAAGGCAAACAACACCGGTGTTGGTGCAGGCAATAATAATGTAATTGACATCCTGATACAATTTGATAGAGCGCAAAAGCCGAATATGTCAGTGAACCTTAATATGCCAACCTAGATTGAAAATTGAGCAGACTGCATAAAAGACCTGCCATGAAACTCCATAAGCAAGTTTGGAAAGGGAGGCCACTGACGTTTTTTTTCGAAGGTATCGAGCAATCTCCTCCAGAGATCATTGGATATTAGTCCGAAAGTTTTCTCCAAGATTTTAAGGAAATAATTCAAACAGTCGAAGCTTCAAAAAAAATCTTATTTGAGGTGCTTAAATATTAAAATTGTTGCGTCAGACGTTAAAATCAAAATCAGTAAGAGCAATATTCTTCTTTTTTTAAAAAAAAGTCAAACCTGTGCTTAACTTCAGACTTCTCGGAAACCTTATCATCTAAGGCGAGCCAAGTGGGAATCCAGGCTAGAAATTTGTCCATCGCTTTGCTTAGGTACAACCCCAAAGTAAGGTGTTTTTTTTACCGGATAATAGCGATCATTTTTAAAAGTCAATTTTGCATGACATTAGTAAAACACTTGGACAGGGTTGGATACAGACGAACAAGTTAAGTACACTCCTGAATCCGGCCTTTGACATACCCATTAAGTCAAAAATGGGCCTCATCGTTGAACAGTGGATCCAATGCTAGTTGATTTTGGCCCATTTACAGAAATCGACGGACAAAGACTAAGCTGTTGTGAATGATGTCAAATCGATAAATTTCGATTTGACTCAACACTCTCCTGAACAGATGGAATATTCGCTGTAGTACGCACTCTTCTTATGCTTCCCGGTGCCTCTGCGTTTTTAAGAGAAAATGTTGTGCCAAAACGGTTAACAATACAATGAATAGCGTTTTCAGATGGTCGATTATATCGAGTGTAATATAGTGCAAGTGTTCTTTAAGTTTGGCGCACAGAACTAAAATTTGTAACTGTTGAAGTGTGTACGTTATGGCGATAAAATTGCAAGGACTATTGATAAAAAATGACACTGACAATTGATTTGACAGATATAAATGTGTGAAGTTGGTACTGGGTTAAAAAAATTCCATTTACGTCAAGAACTTTAAGTTGAAGCTATGTTCTTCAGATTGAACTAATGGGGTACCCCAAGATCTGTCTCCTTGGTAGAATGAACCCTATTAGACGAAGCAGCAAGAACGCATGTAATATTTTAGAGCTCGCGAAACAAGCAAATCGAGTCATTGATTGCAAGCTGATTCTTCAATACATACCATACTTGAGATTCAAAATTCATAGAAGAAAGTGTTGCTGTGTTGAGTATGATAAGTTAAATAGTGTTATAGCGTCTTAAGTGAGATTCATGCTATTCCAATAACATAATTCTACTTACAGATGCGAGTATATATATGTATGTATACCACAAGCAGTTTTTAAAGGTTTTTAAAATCAACAAACCTTTTATATCGTAAAAACCAAACGCCAGCAGTGGTAAAGTTTTAAATCACTTTTCATCATATTTACCTTTATTTTTATTAGAGAAAATCTTTCACAAAAATACACTTACATGTAAACTTAAACTTGTATGTGAGAGTCAACTATGTTATAATTGCGAGGTATAACTTTGAAAATATTAAATTTTTGCAAAACAAATGGAAACTACAAAGTCTGGAAAAAAAACTGAAAACAGAAACTGTTTGTTGAATTTAAAAAAAATAAAAATAATATTTCGAAAACTATAAGCATGCTCAAAGATTAAATAAACATTGATTGATTGAGAAAAAGTATTTTATCTGTTTTAATATTTTTCCCAGTTGCAAATGCATGCCAAGGATAATATTTATTTGCCTCAAGGATGGAACACCTAACTTGTATTTGATAAAACTCTGAAACTATGACTTTTAAAATTACCTGTTTGGATTTGTTTTTAAACTGAAGCTAAGGTCGCAAATGGATATTTTCAATTTATTTAACAAAAATTATTATTTTTTTTAATGGGGAAAGGAAATATGCAATTATAAACTTTCTATGACTAATAAATAGTTATATACTGAAAACAATAAGCAAGCCCATCGTCCAGAGAGACGTTGGGCTCTAAGATTGAGAGAGAGAGAGAGAGAGAGAGAGAGAGATAAAAAAACCTGTTTCATGTCCAAATCAATTGGCATGTCTTCACGTCTTCTATGCGTCAAGGTGTCACACCAAATCTTCGATTGCATTCGATGGATACAATGCAATGAAGACCTGACCACCCCTATAGATGCAACTTCCAAATTTTTCATATTTTTTTTTTTTTTTTTTTCTGAAAGTTCGCACCAAGCAGAGAGTTCTGATATTTCTTATCTACGAGGCGGAAAGTATGATATTTATAGTATTTACAGTCCAAATAGTAGAAAGCGAGGACAATTATTTAAGTCCATAGATACGGATACAGATCAGTGATGGGTCTCCCATTTTTGTAGTCGTACGAGTAGCAGTAGTAGCAGGCAATAATAAAATTCAAATGACCTTTGGCGACGTGAGATTACTTACCGAGTGATACACGAGCGGGTACAGCTCCTTGATCTAACCAGAAAGACACCCATGAGACGATGACCAACATGCAGCATGGAATGTAGATTTGGATAAGGTAATATGAGAACTCTCGCTTGAATAGTAAATCGACTTTCAGACAACTGTACTCGCCTAAAATGATACAAAAGCAAAAAGAAGAAAAAAGAAAGAAAAGAGAATACAACAAGAACAAGAAATATAAAATCAATCATAAAAAAAATAACAAATTTGTATCTATCATTCATTGAAAATCAAATCAATTGAATCTATACTTGTACGTGTCGTACAGATATGTTACGTTGAATTCAAATCGAAAAGTTCGTTACATATTGATGTTTCAATTGTGAGTATGTTAGTTTAGTGTGTGATTAAGGAGTAGATTGTACTTACCAGTATTTGTTTTACTGTTACAATAATCAGTCAAGAATTTTTCCAATGTAAAGCGAGGTAGGTGTAAGTTTTTCACCACTTGCACAGGATCACCTTCCTTCCATAGGAATACTAAATCGTTTGTTGTCCAACCGTCTGTCATATAAATGTCAAATTAAAAATTAACAGTTAACAATTGCGTTATACATACTCGTATGTGTAAATTCTACCAGATAGTCTGATTTTTTTTCATTTTTTACTTACAACTTGCCATTCGTAGGGAACATATTTGTCTATCCAATGGATATAGTTTTAAATTCATTGGACAAGCTAGTGTGAGTGATATTCGTATACTGTATAGTACGGAACCATTTGGAAATATACGTATATACACATTTGGCATAATTATATTATGAAAATGTCCTTCCTTTTCATTTGAGAAGAACAAATCAGGCATCCATACACGATTAGCTTCAGTCAGTGTTAAATATTTTAAGCGACCTAGAACAAACAAGAAGACAAGAAGAAACACATGTTTTATTAATTAATTTATTTATTTCATGATAAGTATTTCTAACACAGTAAGAATTCACTTTTAAGCTTATGATATATTAACATTATAAAAAAATTAAAATTTTTAAATTAAAGTTTGTAAATTATGCTTTCGTCGTTGTTTTGCTTTTGCTTGAGGACAAGTATCAGAAAAGAAATCAATAAAAATAATCAAAATTTATAGGTAGTTGTTTAGGTTTGCAGGAAAAGTTGTAAGTAGCTCTTAAATTGTCGCATGTCACTAAGTTCTCTCAAATTACGAGAAAGCGAGTTTCAGAGGTGATAGCAGCAATAAAGAAACGTGGAAGAATTAGAGAAGCAGATCTACTAGATGCCAGAAACTCGATTTTATTGAAGAGATATGTCGGTTGCTTTGTTTTTAAAAGGTTGAAAAGAAAGACAAGTTCTCCGCCAAATGGGAAATGAGCTCAGATCTTATAAGATTATAGACATAGCGAATTGTATTGATAAAAGCCACTTGCAGTTTTCTTTTACTAATAATAATAGACTTCACAACCATAGATAAGAACAGGGATGACAAGAGTTTTGATAAGTAATAGCCTTGTTTTCTGTGGTGTAAATTTCTGTGTAGTCCAAAGAGTTCGGAGAATACCGTAAGCTCTTCCCACGATTAAACTTATGTGGCTATTCCAAGTGAGTGTTTTATTAAATAAGATGCCTACGTTTTTTGAGGAGTCTACGTATTTAATTGTTGAGCTGTTCAGCATGATATTGGGGAAATACAAAAGGTTTACTGCCGTTTTTGAAATAACTTGACATTTACATTTACTAGAATTAAGTGCCAAACCGTGTTCAGAGGACCAACCTAAAATACGCTGAAGATCTTCATTCAATTCATTAACACAATGTTCGATGAGTCCGAGAGATAAATTTGGATGTAGTCGGCGTAAAAATGTTTTTGATGAATTTAGAATAACCGTAGCTATATTGTTTATGTACATTGAAAATAAGAGGGGGCCAAGAATGAAGCCTTGGGGAGCTCCTCGCTTTGCAGCATGAAACTCTGATAGAGATCCACCCAGGAACACGGCCTGACTGCAGATGGAGAACAGTTAAACTCATGGCGAAGTTTATAAATAAGATTTGGATGACCAACCATATCAAACGCCTTTGAAAAATCTAGAAGAATTAAAAAGTTAATACCACCTTGGTCCAATTTTTTTCGTATATCTTCTACTACAATCATTAAAGCAGTCGTACAGCTGTGGTTGGCACGAAAACCAGATTGGATTGGTACCAATAATTTATACTTTGCCACATATTCATTAATTTGTTTTTGCATAATCCGCTCACACACCTTTGAAAGAAAGGGCAGAATTGATATAGGTCAAAATTCATCACCAATCGAATGCTTAGGGATCCATATTATTTAAGCCATTTAGGATTGACGTGGAAAAATACTGGTCATTAAAATGGTATTTATCATATGTGTGAAAAGGGCAGTAGTATTGGCAGAATAGCTTTGATAAAGACCGGATGAACTCCATCTACTCCTGCAGCATTCGATATTACCGACAAAAAACGTTCGACTATATCTGTATTGTCTACACTTTTAAAAACAAAAGGTGATTCTGTTTGAGCTGCAGGACAAGAATGACAATTCCGTACTATTGTGACTGGAGGTTGCGGAGTAGGTAAAAATCTACGATTTAGTTCATTGCCCTCAATGCTGGTTGAGCAATCTAACTTTTGTTTACCAATCCCTAAATTACGGAGGTTCTGCCATAATTTGCGGCTATCTGACTTGGTATTTAATTGGCTAGAATAAAATTCTGTTTTAGCAGCTCTTATTTCCCGAACGACACTATTCCGTAGATATTTATAAATATAGTGGAGTGGAGCTCCTCGTCCCAAAAGCATTTCCAACGACTATAAGCCTGATCACATTTCTTCATCAAGTCTCGAATATTGTTCGTTTGCCAGGCTCTTGTATTCCGTCTTATTCTTACGGTTTTGCTTGGAACGTGAGTATCAAAGAGATAACTAATGTTTCTCTGTATAAAATCAACTTGGTCGCCTGGAGACTGCATATTGTAAGTGAGGTCCCATCGAATGCTATTCATTTGAAGTTCAAGTTCGAGTATCTACTCGTATATTTTTGAAATCTCTGAAGCTATTATTTGACTCTGCTGCACTAACATAAACATCAAAATCATATAAGAAATAGCGGATGCAGAGATTTGATCATAGAGTAATACCTTACTAGTATTATTGATAAAAAAATAAATCCAGCAAGGTACTGGATGAGCTCTTGAAGTGAGCAGGAACTTCAGTATTTTCGCCGTGTAGATTAAAATAACTCACATGATTAGTAAGATGGTTTCAGCCAAAAGATTGCTATTAAAGTCACTACAGATAATTACATTATTACTTTCTTCTACTAAGACATATATAGGCATAAGATCAATATTTTTATTTGGTCTATACACAGAACCTACCGTTTTGAAAAAGCTATTTTTCCTAAAAAAATTCAGTGAAATACACAGTGGGTTAGATTGAAAAAGTTAGAAGTGAATGTCCGGTCAAAACTTTTCGTTCGTTCATCGATTTTAGACCGACAAATTGAAAAGAGAATTACATTTCGGGTATTAGATGAACAGGTGATAACAGAAACATATTGATTGAGTCAAGCAAATGATGTATGCTAAGTCGATTTAGCATGTGAAGTTAATTGGGCAAATTGAAAGGAACTAGGTGGGCCATCTGTTGGTTTTGTATGTTATTTTTTATGTTGGTTGATCGACGCTAAGAAATATTGCAAAATTACCTCTGAAGTTGCCAAAACGTTGCGAATTTTAAAAATAAATTTCTGTCGAAATAATGCACCAACTGTGCTGGTGTACGCAAGTTTATGAAGAAGGTTTGTAAAACAGGTTTGCTAATTGATAACATATTCAACGGCAACGTAATAAAGCAAAATTGTCGTATTTGGTTTTCGGAAAATCCGCAAGTAGTCATAGAGAGGGCTATACATTCCAAGCCGACAATGGAAGAAACGTAATAGTTAATGGAGAGTGCCCATACAAAAATTTAGGATTTAGACTTGAGCAAGCTATATTTCCACCAAGGCTACGTGCCACACAACTTGTCTAACAATCAATTTATTGCACACTAAGCTCAACAATGATTTAATCAGTCCATTTGGTGATGTTACTTGGCTGCCACGGAGTTGCGATTTGACATCGTTGAACTTTTTTTTGTGGGGTCCCAATTAAAGATGATGCTATGCAAACAATACAGAGACAATTCAGGCAAGCAAGAAATGTTTTGGTCAAATTAGGGCTGAAACGATCAAAAGTGTTTTGAAAAATTGGGCCGACAAAATCCCCGACTGCAAAGTCAGTCGAATGAGTAATTTGAGTGAAGTAATATTCCATAATTAGGATAGTTTTCTCTTATCAGTATCTAAAGCAACAATCGTTGAAAAGTAATATAACTTACAAGTAATTTTAAACCTATCGGAAAGTGCCAAAGATTCTAAAAAAAAAAAACAGAATATGAATTTGTGTAAATAAGCACAACAAACTCTTGAAGAGCATCATGTAATCGGCACAAAATTGTTGTTGAACAATTCATGCGATTTTGGTGCAACATTAATTTTGTGTTCGTTTTCCTGGGGGCTGAGCTTTCACTAATCGTTAAATGTAACGTTTAGCCGTACAACTCTTGGAAATGTTGTATTGCCAGGTGCAGACGTTCTATCAGGTAATGGGTGTTGAACCTATGCCCCTAAATCTCAACAACTAGGTAGACGATTTTGAGTAAGAAACAGTGTCAAACGACGAGGTCTATTTCCACCTACAGTCCGTTTGATAAGATCGTATACGGCAAAACTCGTTTATGAAAACCGGTTTGGAAGTGGCATTTGCATTAGCAGATAAAAAAATACTTCTGCTAAGATGCTTTGAATAAAAGAAATTTAAAGAGTGTTCAATTTTTGTCAGAGACGGGAGTATTTTAAAATGAGTGTCGCGTTTGCATCACGTTATGAAGCAGTATTCTTGTGCACGCATCCAAAAGGACCGAAAATGTCATACGGAGCAGCTGCTAAATACATGAAAAAGTCAAAAGCATTTGTTAGCAAGTGGGTGCACCGTTATTCCCAAGTTAAAAATGTGGATGATTTGCCGGATCGTGGGTCTACGCCAAAAACAACAAAAAAACAGGACAAAATGATTCTACGCGTGTTTGAAAAAAATCCTCTTCTATCGTTACGTGGTGGACAAGGGATCTTACGTAAAAGGGGTCTAAATGTGTGTTGTGCTACGATACGAAAACGTTAACTAGCCAATAATGTAAAATTTCGAAGCACAATAAAGAAACCACTACTGTCAAAAAAACACGTAGAAAAACGACTTAGTTGGGCCAAGGAGAATTTGGACAGAGATTGGAACAACGTTATTTTTTCGGATGAAGCTTATTTTTGGGCTTGGTCATCTATCACTCATACCTGGTGTACACAATCCAATAAATTAATCCAGCGGACCGTCAAACACCCGGCAAAGGTGCACGTTTGGGGATGCTTCTCAAAACAAGGATTTGGCAATTTGTTCATGTTTACAAATAACTTAAATGCACCCAACATGGTCAAAATTTATAAGAAGGCTTTATTACCATCTGCCCAAAGGTGGTTTAAAAGTAGGAGTGAGAATTGGTTACTGCAAGATGATAATGACCCGAAACATCGCAGTCGTTTGTGCAGTGCGTGGAAACAAGAAAATGACATCGATGTTTTAGATTGGCCATCACAGTCGCCAGATGCAAATCCCATTGAAAATGTTTGGGCATTCATGAAGCTAAAGCTCCAAGGAAAGAAGATCTCGACGGTCAAATAATCATCGCGAAAAATACGAGTTTTATGGAGATCTTTGTCTCAAGATTATGCTATAAGATTAGTAGAAAGCATGCCTCGAAGACTCCAAGCAATTATTGATAATGGAGGAGAGTGGACAACATATTAATTGAAAAGCATTCAAGTAAATAAACAAAATAAACCAGTACAATTGATTTTTTTTTATTATTATAAGTTCTTCTTTAATTTTTTTCGTGTACGATGTTTGCATTTACGCAAGAGCATTCATTGGACCATTTTGGTTTTTTTTTTGGAAGGGCGGTCGTTAAGGAACTTATTTTAGGGAGTCTATGATAACATCAAAATTTCTAAATAGAAGATACTCGTACGCCGCTGCTGTGCTACTTTAATATATTTGGATCTGGAGAAGAAAAAAAATTCATAGAAATTGCAACGGCCTTGGAAAGGTGATTGTTGCTGATGGGGCCTTATTGAGCCGACAGAAGCGGTTTACCATAGACTCTCTTTTCTGTTGTAGTGATTTTTTAAAGAAGACTGAACCACAAGATTATGAGCTGTGCCGTTGAGTTAACTCATGTTTATAACAATTAGTGGAGAGCCATTCGTCTTGGATACTAACAGTCCACCTCTTATAAGATCACGATATAGAACGTTCAACGATAATATATTGCGTTTTACATTTAAGATGCTACTTAAGAATATAAAGCTGTTCTTGAGCAGCATGTGGCAGATACTAACACCATCTAGGAGATATAACGGTTAAAATCCAGTAAAAATACAGAAAATTACGCAATTTTGTGACATCTATTTCATTGAAAATTGAAATAGAAAACTCGAAAGTTTTTAACATTAACTCGATAAGCAATTGTATGGCTTTATTCTATATCAGAACTGCATTTCTTAGAATAAATGGAGGGATTGGAGGTGGGAAGAACATCTAGTAGTTCAGTAAAGCCAGACAACTCGAAACTGGCTTCAATGTCGAAACCAACGTTTTGCATTAAAAGACATCTATCTACCCCAGGGTAAGGGAATTGTATTGTAGATACGAGTATACAGATATGTTTCTTTTTTCTTTTTTAAATAGCAATTACTGAATTATACAATTATTTTGAAGCGTGCCACTTCTATTCAATACAAAAATAAAACTTCAACCTGATTGAAGCGGAGATGCTATTGGAGATAGCGGCCTGACTTACATACCTTTCAAATCGGCAGGGGATGCCTTAGTAAGAAGCATACAACAACTCATCTGTAAAATATGGTCGGAAAAAGGTATGTCTGATGAATAGGACCGCAGCTTTGTTTATCCGTTCCTCAAGAAAGGAGACTCTCTTAAATGCATAAACTACAGAGGCATCAGCCTTCAATTTACCGTTTTGTGTTGGCGCATAAAGCCGTACGTCATAAATCGGTTGATCCATGTCAGTATGACATCAGGCTAGGAAATTCCACTATCGACCAAATATTCACACTACGTTGCATGACAGCTTCTATAGAGACGAGCTATGCAGAGCAATGTTTAGTTTTTGCATTATCTTCAAACTCGTCCGTCTGTGCAGTGGCGTTTGTAAGACCAAGCTTATGTTGTCAACCAAAAAAATACCGAACACCGAAGTCACAGACAGAAAGTTACCCTGGACAGATATTACTTTGACTTTAGACTCTGTCTATTATACATTGACTCCGCTTTCAATTCAGCAACGACAATTATATCAAACAAAAAATAATTATTGGCAATACCCGTTTATTTGGGCTAAGAAGGCTCTCAACTGCCAAAGCCCTTGCCGTGACCGAGGAGATTGAAGATCCAACGATTAGCCCGACTGGATCATATAGAGCGGTCAGATGGCAAATTTAATTGGAAAGGGACCTCAAGAAACTTAGTGTGGGAAACTGGAAGCAGCTGAAACAGCTAGAAAGTGGGAAGATAGTACAACCTGGAACTAAAACCGAACATACCAGACTAGATTTTAGACGTATAAAGAAAAAAGAAATGAGGAAGCAAGTATGCTGGTTTTTTTTGCCTCATCCCTTAGAAAATTGATTAATCTGAGGCATTTTTTGTTTTTAAATTTTGGAGAATTGTCTAAAATAAGGCCTAATGGGTTCTACGAATTGAATATATCTAATGATGTGTCTGCATTACCGCAGACATTCTCAAATAAGTTAAATTGTTCATAAAGTGAGTTTACCTTCCTTTCCATCTCGCTTCCCATTACCTAGTTGACTGTTGGTGTATTATCATCGGGCATTTCTCAAAAAAAATTGCCAGACAACGGTGGCTTATATTTTGGAAGCTTTTTAAATCACCTTTCCTTTCGTTATTCATTGGTCAAATTAACATCCCAATTGATATTCGCTTCAAAAACGGCTAAACTTCCTTAAAGAACTATAAAATTCTGATACTACCTATTACGACCTTCGTCTTAATTAACGGAGACGAGTGTTTATCGAACATTTAAAAGGTTTGTTGTTCTTTCAAATTTTCGGCACCAGGTTTATGTGTTAGTTTATGAGCTGAACCACGTTCAGTTCAATTCCAGCCCTCGTTGTTGAAATAGAGGTCGCAAATAAACTCTTGGTGCATCAACGGAAGTTTTTCTATCCCCGATATGGTCCTTAATTGCTATAGAGCAATTTTTACTGATATTTCGGAAACGCCGCGGGATGTGACGGTCAGAAGAAGAATAAAAAACTGACACATTTCAAGCTGAATCGTGTAAAAAACTGAAGCAGCAATATATTCTATTTGGTTGAGGAAAGACCAAATTTAACCAGGAAATCTGCAGCTTAAGTCACGTAAGCGAACGAATTGTTTCAATTTACGAGCATGTCAGTCCGATAATCGCCCACGCCATTACAGAAGAAATAAAGAATGCTATCAATGAATGTTTCGACGATCACCTTTGATCAATGCCCTAAACATAGTTTTAGCTAAAATTGTTTTGCGTGTGTTTCTACTTAAGTTCTGAAATATGGCATACGTCAAATCGGACATAATCGAAAAGTTTGGCGTTTTTAATGGTACACGGTGCGCTGAGAACTTTTTGTCATACGAGTGGTGTTACCGTTCTTTCATCTTGCCTCGAATTTTGGTGATGAAGCATCATTCTGGGCCACCATGTTTCGTTCGCTTTCCGAATTTAGTCGTGGTCGTCGTTCACCTTCGGACGAATTTTGTTAAGGTTATCCAAAATTGGTTATTGTGCTAGAAAGCATAGATGCGGGAACATTTTCAAAAGATTCCAATAAAACATATGACAGCATTCATAGAGTTTAAAAGAGCAGTTCTCTATCCAAGCGCTCCGTTCCGACAGAAACCAAAAAATATATTGGGTCGAGCTTTAGAGAGCCATTCTGGAAAATGGCAGAGGCTTCTTAAATATTAAAAATAAATTCACCGAAAATCTTGATTTCGAAACAATTTTTAGATAAGATTATGCCCTACAATGTTACTTCTACAACAACATACTTGAGAGAACTGTGGAAAATTCGGAACAGAAGGCAGTGTACCATATTACGTTGATGACATTGATATCATTGACAGAATGTAGTGAGCTATTGATATACCTAACAACACATTAGCAGTCTTCCTTGAAGGAGAAGGAGCCTTCAGAAATGCTAATATTCCCGCTATAAGTAGAAACTTAGGAAATGTAGGAGTTCATCGTGCATTAACCAACTTGATAATCGAAATGCTCTAACAGCAATACAACACTGGGTAACGCGGTATTATGTGTCACCAATGGAGACTCTTCAAGGAGGAGTGATATCATCTCTTTTGTGGACCCTAGGTGTTAATCAGGGACTTCTAAATAAAAAAAGATAGGAATAAAAAATATTGCATAGATGGAACAACATTTCGACTATCCAACGGTGCTAAATACCTAGGTATTGTACTGGATAGTAAATTGTGTTGGAAGCTCAATGTCGAAGAATGTGTAAGAAAATAACGACAGCCTTTTACGCTTGCAGTCGTATATTTAGAAGAAAATGGGTATCTAACCTCAAGCCTATCCTATAGATGTACGAGGTCATCGTCACCCCTATCTTAAATTATGATAGTTTGGTATGTTGGCAATTTCCCGGTGATTGATCAAAAACCTGCAATCAAGTCAATCCTTACTCATGCATGCTAAAATAGCAAGGGCATGCTGGTGCTAGATGAGTAACTCGTTACTGGTCTACGTTATAGTGCTAGCAACTCTATTAAATGTTGAGGAGGAGGAGATAAAAAAACCAGCTAATAACTGTGCACTGTTGCTGTTGCTATTATTAAAACAAATTTAACAAATTCTAGCACGTCTAGCACGGATCTGATAATAAATCTGAAAATGCGACCTCGTCAGAAATCACACTCAGAGCTATCATTGTCAATCGCTATTTCATTGGCCTAAGAAGGCAATTGTGCAATAAGGCCTGGTTAAGAAGCACTAAAGAGACTCTATGTAGTTGTGCTGTATGGCGCAGATGCATAGAGGTTGACAAAAGCGGATAAAGATATCTTTGGAATTTTAGAGGATCTAACTGCGGAATCCATGAGCTCTGCGTTGACATCGACCTGATCGAAAAGTGCGCCTTATTTGCTTGACTCTCTAGCCGCAAGATATTTTGACTTTCATCATCATCTTGTAATGAGCAACTGGAGGCACTAAGCTTTGAAGAGATAAATTGAATTTAAGAAAGTTAGCAGCAGTTAATTGAGTTAATTGTCATCCGTAAATTTTTGAATGATCTAGAGCCTTCTAGAAACAAGTTAGGAGGCAGGGTTAAACTCATATTAATAGATTCTCGGTAATAATATGAACTTGCGACTTATAGCCTTATTAAATAGGGAGACAGTTTCTTAAAAATAAAATGTTTACACAGAATGTATTGTATTTTTTTTGAATTATCTCGGATCTTACCTTGTATATCATCGAATTTGAGACGTTCGTCAGTCCATTGTTCTCGAAATGTTAACTGCACACTGTATTCCTATATACACAAGACTGTATTAGTTTAAGAAATAATAATTTTTTTTGTTTTTAATTTTAAAAAAATGAGATTATAGGTTAATAACTTCTTTTTTTGCGAAAGAACTATATATTTTTTTATTTAAGGAATTTTGTAATTATTTGTAGTTTTGGTTATTTTCGTTTTTGTTCTTCTTTTTTTTCAATTTGGGACAAATAAGTATGCAACATCACACTAAGCAAGACGCAGATCATGCCTTATTCTCGAAAGATGCACAATTAAAGCAGATGTTATCAAGCAGCATTCGTTTTGGTTACTATCAGCAAACATATGGATACGAATATCATATTGCAAATTAAGAACCAGGCAGGCATTAAATAATAAAATTACTGCAACAAGGCATTTGCAAGGATAATCCAAATCAAAAATTTAAATCCTTACAAGCATTCAAATGGATATCAACTCAAAAAATATTTAAACAAAGGCTAGTAGAACGATATGTAAATACAGAAAATAACATGCACTTATATTATATTCAGCCAAACATAAAGATCAAGATAAAGTCATCATTCGTAGCAACAAGCATTTTCCTAAGCATTCAGGACGTTTTGTTTTCGTTTTACTTTGCCATGCTGATTTGATTTATATTTTCGTAAAAAACAAAAATGATTTTTTTTGATTTTATTTCAAAACATAAGCAAAAGTTCAAAGGTAAATTAGAAAACTGAACGAAGAATGAAACAAGTGAACTCAGTGAAACTAAGATCAAATTAGTAAAAATGTGAATTAAATTTAAATTGAAAGAAATTATTAAAAATAATTAAAACTTAAGCTATGATTTCTTAAAAGTACAAACTTAAAAAATTTACCAACAGAAAAAAAAGGAAAACCTTAAATTTAATTTTTGCTATATATCTAGAAACTATATCGTTTTAGTTGATTTTATTTTCTTAAAAACAAAGATACATTTCGACTCCTTACTTATTTAAGTAAAACGTTTCACCTCTATTAACCTAGAAAAAAAATAATAATTGTACACCACCTTCTTAAATACACGCTCTCCTTAAATTTTATTTATTCAAAACAAAATTTTATTTCAATAGTGATCTGTAGGTGTTTCGGTGTTTTTATTTCTTTTTAAGTTTTTGAGTGATTTTTGTGAGATGAGATCAAGTGAAATAGAGGGAGAGAAAAATCTGTTAAAAGATTTAAGACCTATTGTTGTGAATGAAATTATGATATGAAATGTATTTAATTTTTTTATAATCTTAAGTTTTTTTTTCATAGTAACAAATAATCGTCCACTTACTGTTAAAACACTTTTATCGAAATGACTTCTGCTTAACTAAATTTTATTTTAATTTGTATGCTGTCTGCAGTGTGCATGTTACTTTGGTTTTATTCGGTTAAATATTCATTTTTTTCAAATGTGTAAAATAAAATATTTTAAATGAAAACTTTAAAATGAAATGAAAAATTATTTTAAAAATCAACAAAATACACTAAAAAATGAAAAATTCAAAATTATTGTGACATTTAATTCTAATAACGAAATTCCACTGACTAAGGTTTTATTTAAAAAATTCTTATACATATTTCCAGGTCCTGTTCCATTTAAAATATTTCTAAAATACGCGAGTTAGATTTTTTAGAACGTTTATACCTTGATTTATTTAAAAAAAATATTGTATTAAACCCTGGTCCCATAGCTGTGATACTTGGTCGAAATATTGTTCTAAGAATGACTATTTCTCTTAAGCTATGTATCGCGTGGTAGAAATTGCTGAAAAGTTGTGCTCAATATAAAAGCCATTGTTGTTAGACTGTACAATTGGTGAAGTTTATAAGCATTTATTTTACATTAATTATATAATAATATTTTTACTATATATTACGTGAGATTTTGTTGGAATCTTGGTGTTATTTTGAAGAAGAAAACGTTATTTTTTCAAACAAACAATAGAAATGATAAATGAACACATATTCACAAAAACCAAATTTTAAATAAATAAGTGAAATTAAAGGAGAACTAAATAAAAAAGTTATAAGGTCGATACATACATATATTTACATTTTTATAAATTACTTTTAGTTTTTGAAATATGTCTTTTTACTTTAATTGTTATTGCATAAAATAAATCTTATTCCTTTGAAGCAGTAGTTCCAGCCTAGTAAAAAGGACATAGACAGGAAATTTGATTTCAAATGGCGGTTAGAACCTTAGCTAATGAAGTCTTCCTTAGACTTTTCAGAGGTTCTGCCACTATAAATTAACTAAATAGATAGCAAATCTTTTATTCGTATGATACAATCAAGGGTCATCCTTGCACATGCATTTATAAAAAAAATGGTGTTCACTTTTGCAAACGAAGGTCCCTCATGAACGCAAGCTTAACTTTGAATGTGTGGCGTTGATGCCCTTGACGTTCATTTTGTAATAAATCACTCGTACTTAGAGACAGTCAATCAATGAAAAGTTTTCCTTCTACATTAGCTCATGGCTAACCAGCACCAGCAATAAATTCTGAACACCGTTGGCAGCAGTAGAGATCAATTTTGTAATATCTTGCAGTTTGTAGCATATGCAGGTAGGTAATTGAACTTCTTACAGGACTGCAAAATAGGAAGCAACTTCTTACCCTAACCCTTATTCCAATTAGATCTCCTTTTCGATGTATAATTGAAAAACATCAATTGAACTATCGTACTTTGACCACTGATACCTACACATCAATATATCGATAAAACAAAAGCAATTGTCTCCCACCCTACTGTAAGAAAAAGTACACGGCAAACAAAACAACAAATGACGAATTAAAAATCAAACTCACATCTTTAAGACCTTCAGACTACTTTGCAAAAGTATATATGAAACATTTTAACTACATTACATTGAGAAACCTACAAGTTCACCTGTGAAATCAAAAACGAGCAACGTGGAGTTTCTCCGAAGAATACAAGGTACAAAGAAATCTTCGGGACTACGGTAAGTCCTTTCCAAAGGCAAAAATTCTCTACAGATCTTGATTTTTAATCATTTCCATAAATTCACCTCAGCAACCTACTTCAAACTTATTTTGAATCAACGCGTAGATTATCCCAGTAAATATCTGTGAGAAAAAAATCCTTAGATGAGTTTCATCGAATAGTATCTTACAAGCACAGTTTAAGGTCTTCAGAGATATTCTACTATGTATTCTTCATGCTAGTTTAGCTCTCAGTACAACTCTAAGTGTACTAGTAGGTAAAACATTCATTCTATCAAAGATCCTCTTAAGCACCCAACGACCAACTTATATTCCCCAATGCTTTGCGCTCATGACTAAGGCCTTAGGGGCAATTGATTGAAATTGGTCCGTTTACACGTAAACCAATTCATTACCCCACCTAATCAAAAAAGATATCCCACTGGGTTTCTCAAAAAGTGTCTTGTAGTACCATATGTCTCATTCTAAACAGGTAAAATAGGATGGAAGAAAGCTGAAGGCTTAAAAGGGTGTATAATAAACAAAGCTATGAATTGAAGTTTCCGAAAAGACTACACTGGTAAAGAGAACTAGAATTAAGTTTCTGTTTTAAGTCCAGGAGAAATGCGCCATTGATAAATTGGTCAGAGCCTATTTTTTAAATAGTTAGTAGCTTTTAAACGTTGCGCTACCATTGTTCTACGTCAAATACAATATTCACTCCCAACCATAGATGGATTTATAGAACTAATTGTTATAATAGACGAACCGTTACCAAGTCAGCACCGATTTTCATTAACAAAATCGCGAAGAAATCAAAAAAAATGAAAACGAAAACCAGCATCAGATAAGCCAGTTGGGCTGGCAGAAACAAGAAAATGTGATGGTGGAATGATAGGATAAAAATTGTGGGGAAAAAAAAACAGGCCGTTCTAGCGCAGATACCATTATTATTCAAAGTGTGTTCAAAAGAAATCTTAAAGGAAACATAGACAATCAAGGTAAAAGGCTCAATAAGAAGCAACAGGGATCAAAACAAAATTAAAAAGCAGAATGGGAGAAGCAAGGCCAACATTTTGTAAAATAAAGAAGGTGCTTTGCTTAAAGACAAAAATCAGACTTACTGACTGATATGTCTGATCAGTCTTATTACATGCAGTCAAAATTAAGACACGGCATAAACTATGATAAACAAAGCATTTGATATGGATAGGGTTGAGAATGAGGAAATTCTGAGAAGAACACAATGCAGAAGAGAGCTGATACTTTAATCAAAGGCGAAACAAATATTATTGAGAAAAACACATTCAACCAACTCCACGTCGTCATTCAAGGAACTTAAAAAAGAAAAGAGCTTTTGCGGATAGATACTGACATTGCTGGGAAATCTACGAGAATGTCTTAGCCACCCTATACCAAAAATTCTAAGAAACTTAAAAGACAAACAAAAAATCAAAACGATGCTTTTTAACTTTTGAAGCTAAGAGGAACTTTTAGATAAGGTACAACCAATTGTCCAGCTCTAACAATGAGCAATCAAATTAAGAATTGTACAAAGTATAGAGAAAAATTGCAGCGATGTAACTGAAAATGTTTCGAATGAAACGGATATAACAAAATGTGATCTTATAAGAAATATCCCCAAGTCTTCACACTAGGAATCATATTTGTCCCAAAAACTGATCTAAAAGACAACACAGGCACAAGTTTCAACCTAGGTTCGAAGAAGGAGAAAGAGAACAATATTTGAATTACATAAGTGCGACAACATTTCCTCGTTAACTTTACGATCCTAAAGGGAGTGGATCAACTATAGGAAAGAAATATTTATGAAAATAATTTGGTATTTGTTTGAGGCCTTGCTCAAACCGACCGCTAAATCTTTCAACAGAAATAACTCGCAAACGATGATATTATAATATATTTGTTGACAATTCCTTGACATTTTTAGCTAGTATTGCTTGAAGAATCATCTTAAGTAGAGCTACATTAGAAAAAAGCTTGTGTATCATTTCAATTTATTTCGAAGATAGGTTTAAAAGGTTAGAGACAAAAGTTGAGATGCAGCAATAAACATCGGATACAGACGGAGCTTCTGTTGACAATATTTGCAATCGAATCAAGGATATGCACGTGGAATATTAGGTCCCTTAATAGGCCACGTGCAGCCGAACAACTAGCGGAGGCCTTAGACTGCTGCAAAGCAGATAATATCGCCATCCAAGAAATTTGATGAGATGTTGGAAGGAGACTTAGGCAAAAAGTCTTGAGTTTCCGGTATGTAAATGAGCGAATCGTAAAAGTCCCTATCAAGCCTCCACAGAAAAGAAAGATGACGACACCAAAGATAGCTTATAAGACCTCTTGGGCAAGATAAGTGTCCGAGCTATGACATTAAAATTCTCTTCGGTGATTTGAATAGAAAGCTATGAAAAAAGGCTATCTTTGGTAGTAGCAAATGTAAAAAAACATGCCGCAGATACAATCCGAGGCGAGGACGAACCAAATACTACTATCAGGCAAAACGAACCTTTCAACGTGGACGATGTGAATTCGATTCACCCGATCTGAATGTGAAGTGAAGATACTCATATCTTAAATCCAACAAAGCTTCTGGAGCGGACAGCCTGACTGCCGAGCTCTTCAAAACGACAGGCGATGACTTGGTGAGGAGAATACACCAACTCACCTTAGCATTGTTTGACCTATCCTCAGGAAAGGAGACCCTTTAAACTGCGACAACTACAGAAACAAGAGTTTATATGCAATATTGTGTGAACGCCTGAAGCCGTTCCTCAACCTGATTGGTCCATTGGAGTGTATCTTCAGGCTTGGGAAGTTCACCATATTTACACTACAGTAAATTTTTTGAGAAAGCCCATGGACTTTACATCGATACACAATACGTAGTCATCAATTTTAAAGTGTGACAGCAGCCTTAGAGACGAAATATATAGAGCAATGTCTAGTTTTGGTATCCCTGACAAACCTGTCCATCTGTGGAAGATGAAGATGGAGAATGCACGGCGTTCCATCAAGGCCAATAAGGATTTAATCGACATTTTTTATGTCAAAAAAGGATTAAGACAAAGCGATGTGCGTTTGCTTTAAGAGTGACTAGCGAAGCAGTCGAGCAAACGAGAATAACATCATTCTACAATACACATCACAACTTGAAGTAACTGCTGTTGATAAAGCCAAAGCAGTATGCTTAGACCTGCTCCAAGCGGAAGGAGTGCCCAGAAGAACAATTTATGCAATTTTAAGTAGGAAGCCGGGTTCTGAAAAAAGCCGAATATTATGACAACGGAAAATATTCGGAAGCTGAAAACCACATTTAACAATAAAGAGCGCACAAGTCAAACTGAAGCAGAAAATTAAATTGCTCACAGCCATATATAGTATTTGTAAGACCTTAAACCGACTTAACATTAAAGCCAGAAAAAAGCAGCGCTGTCCAGGATACACTGAAGAACAGATAAAGCAAGTGAGCTCTCAATGTCGGTGGATGTGCAACAATTTTCATTAATTTTTTATGAGGAGAGATACTTTTCACTCAGCGCTTCACAAATGCCGGGCAACGACATCCATTACACCAACAATCTTTCCACAACTCCTCCTGATGTAAAGTATAAAGTTAAAAAAAAAAATTGAACCCAAAGCTATGCTGTACGTAGCAGTTTCTGCTAGGGGTATTTCTGAGCCATTGTTTAAACTAAATGGCCTGGCAATAAATCAAGAAATATACACTAGTCAATGCTTAAACAAAATTTTGATTCCTTTAATAAACAAGAATTTTAAAAATGATGACTATGTATTTTGGCCGGACAAACCTTCTTCTTCTTATTATGCTAAGGCGACATTGGAGTTCTTGGTAAACAAAAACATCGAGTTTGTGCCTAAAGAGAAGAATCCAACAAACTTACCACAATGCCGACTGATTGAGGATTTTTTTTGGAGAAGTCAAAGCTTAAGTGTATAAGGATGGTTGGAAGGCTCAAATTGTGAAGCAGTTGACGCCTTGCATCCGAAAGTGCCTTAAGGAAGTTGGTATTAATGGTGTACAATGTGCTTGTTCGAATATCGCGACAAAATTACGACGGGTTGCTGATAATGGCTCGTATATTGAAGTTCATTGACTTTTTCCTTTTTAAAATAATATAGTTATACAAAATTAAATAGTTTATTTTTGTTTTATTATTATGTTTTGAGTTACGATTAAATAAAGATTGTGCAGATTTTAAGTCATAACCCGTTGGAACTTTTCTGATTGTCTTGTGCTCGCAGCAACAGTTTTTGAAAATAAACTCGGCCTAATAGTTCACCATATCCCAAACATCGTTTGATGATGATGATCTAGTTATATTATGTTGTTTAATGATAAGTTGCATACACCACCTTGATACCTTTAACTGAGAAGCAAAAGGCTGTGATTTGCCTTCTTTAAGAATACTTTTCCTATTTTTAAAGACTTGACCCCTCAAGGCGTGCAGAATGGAATATAAAGTCTTATGACTTCAAAGAGTGGCTTTTATGTAAGACCGACAAATTCTATGACTTGAAGCCCCTTTTGATTTAAACGGTTACAGAGAAGTGCTGAATGAACAACCAAAAGTCATAAAGTTTGACATCTATGAAGAACTGAATCATTCCTCAATAAACTACAAAAGTTGTTCCTTACACATTTGTAAACAACACGCCCACTGCTTAAAAATGTGGTTACAAAATAAAACTTTTATGTAGGAAATTTTGGGAAAAAACCTAAAATGCCACAATCTTTTGGCCTACAGTGTAACTATTCACACGTACATGATATGCATATGGGCTTTAAGACCGCCTAAAGGTTGACAATGATTAATGGTTATTTTTGCAAAGCTTTTTTCCTCTTTGTAAATCACATTTTTTAAAAGTGAGGGCATGCAATTGTTCTGTTAAATGCTACATTATACACATAGAACTGTATTGAATTGTATTTTATTGTATTGTGTAATTTGAGATTAAAGATTATACTCTTTTTGTAATAGAAGTGTGTTGGAATAGTCAACGATAATAGTGCAAGAACTGGTAAATGGGTTGGACTATCTTTTACCCTGTTCTCATGTACCTGAACCTACAAACGTACCCCTAAAGGTTACTTCTTCATCATATATACGTAGTTACCTCTGCTTTCTTTTAATGAAAGCAGAAATAGCTATATTTAAAATCGCACCAAAGCTTTTATTCATACCCAAGCAAATATAGAACATCCGTAGTGGGACTACATTTTGGTGGTACCTACAATAACCTTAGGCACCAAACAGGATTAAAATACTAATATTAATACGAGGGCGGGTCAATAAGTCCGTGACTTTTTGAATTTCTGACCTCTTTACTGAAACAGCAACACTGCTCCTGTCAACAGGCATCTGTCAGTTGACTCCTGTCAAAATTTAAACTTGCTGCGTCAGTTAGTTTGTGTTTGACAGCTATTTTTATCAGACTACTCACTAATTTGAGGAGAAAATGGAAAAAAGTGAATTTAGTGTGCTTATTAAGCATTATTTCTTGCGAAAAAAAACCATTACCGAGACCAAGGCTAAGCTTGATAAATACTATGGGGACTCTGCACCATCGATTTCAATGGTAAAAAAGTGGTTTACTGAATTTCGTTGTGGCCGTACAAGCACTGAAGATGCCGAACGTCCTGGACGCCCAGTTGAGGTCTCTACACCCGAAACAATCGAAAAAATTCACGATATGGTGTTGGCCGACCGAAGATTGAAAGTACGAGAGATTGTGGAAGCCGTAGGGATCTCGCATGGCTCAGTGGTTTCAATTTTGAATGATCACTTGGGCATGAGAAAGCTTTCCGCAAGATGGGTGCCGCGTTTGCTCACAGTCGACCACAAACGCAATCGTGTAACAACTTCACAGGAAGGTTTGGCGTTGATTAATCGCAATATGGAGGAGTTTTTGCGCCGTTTTGTAACCATGGACGAAACATGGATCCATCACAACACACCAGAGAACAAACAACAGTCAAAACAGTGGGTTTCTAAGGGTGAATCGGCGCCAAAGAAGGCCAAAGTGGGTTTGTCAGCCAATAAAGTTATGGCGACTGATTTTTGGGATGCACGCGGGATAATCCACATTGACTACCTTCAAAAGGGAAGAACAATCAATGGGGAATATTATGCCAACTTATTTTACGGATTCAATGACGATTTGAAAAAAAAACGACCTCATTTGGCCAAGAAAAAAGTTCTTTTCCACCAAGACAATGCAAGGGTGCACACATGTGCAGTTGCCATGGCAAAAATCCATGAATTGGGCTATGAATTGCTCCCTCATCCACCCTATTCTCCAGATTTGGCTCCGAGCGACTACTTCTTGTTCCCAAACCTGAAGAAATGGCTTGGTGGAAAAAGATTTGACTCCAATGATGAAGTCATCTCGCAAACAAAGGCCTATTTTGAGGACCTCGACAAATCATTTTTTTTGGAAGGGATAAAAAAATTGGAGAAGCGTTGGACAAAGTGTATAGAGCTCAAGGGAGACTACGTTGAAAAATAAAATTATTTTTTTATCAAAAAATCTGTGTTTTAATCCAAAAGTCACGGACTTATTGACCCGCCCTCGTAGATATGTCCTAAAGTCAAACAGATTTTATAGTTCCTGCAAATGAATTGGACGTTCCAACAAAACAAAAATGGCAACCATTTGTAGGAAAATGCAGCGAAAAATATGGTGTTAATTGTTTTCATAAGCAACGTTAAGTAAGTACATATGCGAGTAGAGCTATTAAACTTTTCCGAATGGAAAAAGTGTAGAAAATTTGGATTATTTGAGATTTGCAGATGTTTTGTGGTGAGAAATGTGAAGTTGCCATCGAAAGGAGAACACCCCGATAAAACTCTAACAGTAACAGGGTTTTTCAGTATGGACAAAACAACTTTTTATTTTATCAGTCATCAGTCCAAGTTTACATTTATATCATTGTGAGGTTCATGCACTAACAACGTTTGGGAGCTATTAAAAATTACTTCCGAAATTCTCAGTCGGCGGGCGCAACTTTAAGAGCGGTTCCTCCAATTTGCGGTCGTAATAATCACGCCATAGCTGGTCTGGCTATGCATACTAAGGTGGATTAATTCGAGTTGACTTATTCACTGGTCGAAGTGCCGAAAATATTGAAGCCGTAAGTGCTTCAGTTCCTAATGAGCCAAATCGGTCGATTTCACGCCGTTCTCATGAATTGGGAATGCCTTAGTCTACATTGTGGCTAATTAGCCTCCTCCATTGCAAGATCAAATTAATTCAAGAAATGAAGCCTCTTTGTCACTTGAAGTCCCGAAACTTCTTAGATTGGGCTCTAAGAAAGTTTGAAGAAAATTTTATTGAAAAATTATCTTCAGCGAAGAAGAAGGTCACAAAAAGTGACCGTGTGATTAGATCGTATTTTTCCATCGATGAAAATGATCGCCATCGTTATTGTGCCATGTTGAAGACTGTTTTTGTATTTTTGGCAAGAATTAGATGCACTTGACATCAGTCATAAGTGGTTCAGACAAGGTTGTGCCACATCCCACACAGCTGGTCAAACAATTGATTTATTGAAGGGGAAGTTCGGTTACGTGTAATCGTGAGAAATAGTCCTGTGGAATGGCTATCTCGTGATTTAACGCCGTGGGGTTTCTCTTTAAGTCGCTGATTTTCCCCAAAAAGCCAACAACGTTAGATGAGCTCAAGAACAATATCGAACACGACATCAAAACTGCTTGCAAAAGCGGAAATTGGGAGTTTATAGAAAATCTTTCCCAAAACAAGAAGTTGTCAGATGCTTTGAAATCTAAAAAGAAATACGGCATGCATGCGCTTTGTCACTGTTTATTTATTGGTGAGATAATAATTTTAAGAAAGGGAAGGAATAGTTGATCAAGACACTTGAAACTTTTGGATCAAGTCAGTAAAGGAAGAGAGTTTTCTTGTTACAGTGTATAAAGGCACGATATAATGTTGTATAATATGAAGACATGCGACAGAGTTTTAGACAGTCGATAACGCAATACTTATTGCTGAAGTCTGTGGCAGTCAGTACTTCATTGTCTTGGAACAAACATTGGACAGAGTTCTGGATACTGGTAAATTGATCTGAGACGTCCGTTCGGCTTCAAAGTATATCGGCTAGCACTGTTGAACGATGAATGAGAAGAAAAGTAAAGACACTAAATGACAGTAAAAGGAACGAAAATGACACGAATGGCAGCCAGAAGCCACAAAAAATATGTACGCAAATATTCAGGAATAACTGCCAGAATCAATAGATAATATGCACGGGCACGTGAAGCTGAAAATGACCACATTTTACACGGCGTAATTTTTCAGAAGCGGGTAAAGTTATATTTACATACTACCTGAACCGGTAGATGTAGTTCTTTCCTTTCTGGTAGGTAAATAAACTTCTTTGTTTAAAATTAAACTTTGCCAATCACAATTCGAATCTAAATTTCATATACTGATTTTATTTTAAAAATTAAATCTTGGATTAAAATATACGACATTTGAAACCAATTCTAATACGGACATTGTTTGTCCTCGCGATTTACGAGTATTTATGGTCATCATAAATACCAAAGCAAACGTTTGAACTAAATTGGTACGTGGATGGCTATCATTGAAATGCGCACCAGTAAAATATTAGCTCCTCTAAATTTTCCTTTTAATATGGCCGGTTCAATGACATTTCTCTTAATTATTATATTTTAATAACTAATCCCATTTCATTGCAAATTCTGGGTGCTTTTAAATTTCGGACCAAAATTATGGGTGAATCTATTTTCAAACGTTATTTATGTGGTAGATGTCCCCGAATAAGTTTGAGAATTCAGTGGGATAATTACACGTTTTCATATCATCTGAAATTTTATAATTTTCACTGACCCAATGATGATAATCATAATTGTCACAAATATATGGAAATATATTCTCTGTTTACTCATTTTTTGGATCAGCAGGAACTTTCACGCAATTTAATTATTTGTGTATTTTTTTTTTGTAGTAACCAATATCCAACAATTGTTTGGAAAATACTTCAGCTACTCGTAATAAATCTTCCTTAGTGTAATACGTATACTTATTGTGAGTTGTAATGCATGTATAGACAGTTCGGCACAAAATAGATGATTTTAAACATTGATATTATTCGCCTACATTAAACAAGGAATAATAGGTCATATTTTTCTGAAATCACCTGATAATAAAATTAGAGCACCGCCAAATAATATTTCGTTGCTGATTAAATCTTTAAGTCTTTAAGTTAATGCTTCCAGTAAAGGTTTATGGGCCATTGTACTCGTACATTCATCCCAGATAATAATTAGACATTTTTCTAGTACTTTAGCCATGAGTGTTTTTTGTGGTTACATATCCAATAAAGTTGCAGCGATTCCAGATGAAGCAATTGCTAATGCGATCTTACCCCGAGATCTAGTTTAGTTTAGTTTAGTTTAGTTTAGTTTATTATTAATATTGAATTCATTGTTCACATACACATCTTTTAAAAACATAGAACAAGATTTTGTACATTAATTTAATTTGAGTTAAGTTTAAATAAAAGAAAGAGATAAGGAAAAGAAAGTACCAAGAAAAGGAAACATAAGGAAAAGAAGAGGTAGGAAGGTAGGTAAGTCTATTTGGAATTATTAGCATATTGAAGAAACAATTTTTTCTTAAAGGTGGTTCTGTTTATCGCTTTATATCTACGGATAGGCTATTCCAAAGGCGAATCGAGTTAACAAAAATTTGCATCTTGGAATGATCGATTGCAACATTCTAACATTACGCGGAAAATAATTTTTTTCAAATACATATTCCAGTTGTTTTGATGTTAAAATTTTGTGTAGTGATAGTACAGTTCTATATTTCATCAATTCGTCGATATATATTTCACACCCATATAATAGAATAAGCAGGATGTATGATTTTACAAGCTTTAACTTAACTCTGGTGGGAAGGTACGAGTAGTTGGAGGTTGGACTAAATCATCTAAGGGCTCCGTATACTTTCGATTCAGTTTTTGTAATATGAGTCCTCCGGGTAAATTGTTGGCTCATCTAAACTTTGGAGTTCGATTAATATAAAGAAGAGGAATATCTACTTTAACTCGGCTAGCACTAATGATAATTGCTTTAGTCTTTGTTGGATTAAGACTAAGTTTAATTTCAAATGAACACTTACAAAATTGTTGCTAATTGGTCGTTTAGATTAATTATCGCTTGCTTAATTTGGGATTTAGGGAAAACAGAATAAATCTACACATCATCTGCATATATATGACGTTTACAACTCACAAAACGCACGGCTAAGTCGTTTATATAACATGTATAGAGTAGGGGTCCTAAAACGAATCCTTGGGGAACACCTAATGAAACAAATGGAACGTATGGGTCCGAAGTTTCATGACAAGTATTTTATGATCAATACAATGAAATGCCTGAGAAAGGCCTAAAAACACAATAAGTACTAACATTTTGTGGTCTAAGCCCTCACGCAGATCTTCGCAAACCTTAAGTAAAGATGTGGTGCAATTATGCTTGGCACGGAAACCCGACTGACAGTTTGTATAAATTGTTTAAATAATGTTTGACTTATTTACTAACGATAGTCTCGAAGACTGTGCTCAGAAATGGAAGTTTGGCAATGGGTCGATATTCGGTTGATGGACGTGATGGAGATTTCGGAATTGGCACCACTTTAGCGATTTTCCCACTTTCAGGGAAGGTTGAAGTTGTGAGTATTGAATTAAAATTATGGGTAATATGAGTGAGAATGACTGGAAGCAGGATTTTTATGAACTTGGGACGATATTATCCTATCCAACTGTGTTAGATGTAATGTCAAGGATCGTTTAACCAACACTGATTTCGTCAGTACATTGTAGGGAAAAAGAGGAGAGCGCGCAAAAGCTGGCAACAATCCCGTGCTCCCCAGCATAAAACATACTTAAACCACTTATGCAACAAGTTGAAGGAAGCAATACGAGATAACAAAAATCAGAATATCTCTACATATCTCGAAGGTCTGACTGCCGAAAGAAGTTCAAATTACTCCCTCTGAAAAGCCATGAAGGGAATCAAAAAGCCTCAAATGCAATTTCCTCCCATAAGAAAAAATAATGGCGAATGGGCAAAAGGAGATAAAGAGAAGGCGGATATATTTGCCGAGCACCTAGAAGAAACGTTTAAGCCTTTTGATGGACAGGCGTTAACAGGAGGTTCTAATTATATAATTACGGCACCTGAAAATTTTAGAATAAAAACAGTATCCCTACGAGAACTTAACTAAGCAATTAAAAAATTGAAAAATAACAAAGCCCCTGGTTATGATTTGATAACAGGTCAAATTCTCAAGGAGTTGCCAAAGAAAGCCCTTATCAAACTGCTCCAACTTATAAATGCCGCGCTAAGATTATTAAACGTTCCAAGCCAATGGAAAGTTGCCGAAGTTATAATGGTCCCGAAACCAGGCAAATCTCTAAATGAAAAAAAGTCCTACAGACCGATATCGCTTCTGCCGATAATATCTAAAATATTTGAAAAACTCCTATTGAAGCGCTTGCAACCGATCATTGAAGAGAGGCGTCTAATTCCTGATCATCAATTCGGTTTTAGAACTAAGCACTCCACAATTGACCAGGTCTTTAGAATTACGAATGAAATTGAGAAAGCCCTAGAGGGGAAAAAGATATGTTCTAGCGTGTTTCTTGACGTGTCTCAAGCCTTCGATAAGGTGAAAGGTATGACATGAAGGCTTAAATTTTAAGCTAAGTCAGGTTCTTCCGAGAGAGCTGCATACGATTCTGAAATCGTACCTGGAAAATAGAATTTTTCGTGTTAAACATGACACCGAATACTCGGAATTCAAAGAGATCGCTGCTGGAGTTCCGCAAGGAAGTGTACTTGATCCGGTATTGTTTTTACTTTATACTCGAGATATACCGGAAGAATCAGGTACCATAGTAGCCACGTTCGCGGACGACACGGCGATACTAGCTACAGATACTTCAGTCGAGTTAGCTACTGGAAAGCCACAAACGGCTTTGGATAAAATCTACGAATGGACAAAGATATGGCGAATTGTTCTCAATGAGACCAAATCTACTCATGTTAATTTTACTTACCGAAAAATAAACAACCTTCCCATTTTCATTAACTCGGTACAAATACCATATGCAAATGAAGCAAAGTATCTAGGAATGACACTAGATGTAAAACTGAAATGGAAGCCGCATGTTAAGAAGAAACGTGATGAACTTGAAAATAAATTCAGACAAATGTACTGGCTACTAGGAAGACATTCATAGTTAAGCATACATAAGAAACTGCTCATCTATAAGCAAGTGCTTAAACCTGTTTGGACGTACGGTATACAACTTTGGGGTTGTACTAAACTAAGCAACCGAAATATTCTGCAAGGCTATCAAAACAAAGTTCTAAGATAAATCGTGAACGCCCCATGGTATATCAGAAACAGTGATATCCACAGAAACTTAGGAATAGTTACCGTCGAGGACGAAATAATGAACTTTGCTCGCAAACTCCATATTCGTCTTCATGGTCATTGTAATAATAAAATACTCCAAATTCTGGATGAGACAAACTTAGTGCGTCGATTACAAAGAATGAGCCCATTCGATCTGGCGCGATAAGAACTATCCGCATATAATAGCGGTACTAACAGGTGCTTTTGCTGGAAAGCTACCTGCCCCACGCGAACGTTATTTGAAACGGAAACTACTTGATAAGGTTACTAAGTAGTAGTCGATAAGAAGGGAGGCGTGTTTTTAGTGAGTAAGAATCTCACACTTCTATGAGCAACGGGTTCATAGTGTCTATGAAGATTTTCACACCTACCCACCAAAAAAAAAAAAAAAAAAAAAAGGATCGTTTTACCAACACTGATTTCGTCAGTACATTGTAGGGAAAAAAAGTGTCGTCGCTTCTGCATTGCGGTTCAGAAATATTAGTCGTATTATGTATATCATATGCAGAAATAAATTGAGCATTAAGTTTGTCTAAATTGATGAGGCTTGGAAGGGCTGGCCTGGCAACGATGAGTGAAATTAGAAATGTTTTCTCAATTCTACCTTGTGCTTCCAAAAAGAAGAAAAATCGCCTTCTTCTGTTGTATTTGTAAACATAACTCTAACATAAATGACCTTTTATTCATGCCAACTCACTAGTATAATTTTCCAAGCTGTTTTAAACTCAATTTTTAAAAATGTTTAAAATTTTATAAATGATTACTTTTATTTGAATTTGAAAATTACATTTTTAATTGAGTGTCAGAGTGTATAAATATGAAATAACTTTACTACAAACTATGAACCATCGTCTCGATGAAACAAATAAGTTGTGCGAATTTGAGCTATAAGTCGTTTAGCAGTTAGACGGTTACTAACAGAAGCACCAGCGATTATATATAAAAGTATAAACCTAGAATAGGGCTCTATCCTGAATCCCAAAACCAACGATGACTGAGTAAAAAGACATGTTTCAATTTTTTATTTCATTTATCAAAAAAATTAAATTCGAAATAACGAGAAATAAATTAAAATTGACATCACTTAAATTGATCAGAAGCTATTGTAATATTATTAAAGCCAATTTTTTTCAAGAAAAAAATAAATAAATTAAAGAAAAAAAAAATAATTAAAAGAATGTAAACATATCACGAATAAAACGAATTGTGAAAAGCAAAAGCCAGTGAGGAATATATTTTTCGATTGTATATGTTTTTTTAAATAAATCAATTTTAATAGAAAAAGGGAAATTTTGATACAAAATCATTGAATGTTTTTTTTTTTATTACGTTTTGAGGAAAAATTTACAGTAAAAAACGCACTCAATTTTGTTGAAAAATAAGAGAAAACCAGTTGTTTTTCTGTTAAATAATTTTTTTCTTTTTTAGGTTTGTATTTATATATATGTATATGTTGATTAATTAAATATCAAGCGTTTACACAAATATAATGTCTCGTCAATAAATAATTTTATTTAATATTATGTTATAACTTTACATGTTAATATATAATTAAAAAAAAAAACTAAACCAAACAAAACAATCTTCATAGGAGGAGAAGAAACTTAAAATTGTTAAAAAAAAAATAAAAATTTAAAAACAGATCTTACGAAATAACTAAATAAAAAAAAACTAACACAAAAGCTGAAATTTATTTTACACAATCGTATTATATAGAAAATGACATGTATATAACATAGTATATATATTTTTCATTTACACAGATATTTATATGATAGTAAAAAATTCATTTCGTATAAATATCAGTCAGAATGGTGTCATTTATCAACGTTTACATTTAAAATAATCCAACTAAAGAATTTAACAGAAAAATTTCAAATATAATAAATAAAATTAGAAGGAGATACGAAATGAATTAAATTATAAAACATTTAAACGTATAAATTTTGTTAAAATTTTTTTTATATATATATTTTTTTTGGTTTCGTATAAACACAGATAGTAGATTGATTTAATATTTATATATATAGAAGGTGTTTTGTATTTTGTGCTGTAGTTTTGTAATTTTCTATTTTTTTGTTTTTGGTTTCTGTTTTGTTTTTTTTGTTGTTTTGAGAAACTCACTCACCATTTTGTAATCGTCGATTTTAGAAATTGACCGTAGAAACATGTTGACTGAGACATAGGTAGGCAAATTCTCTAAAATGTTTATGGTATAATTTTATTAAGTGATTCTTATGTTTTTTTTTTTTTTTTAAGAGTTTAAGTTTTTTTTTTTAATTTTTTGTTTTTGCTGATTATAAAGGAAAAGTTTTATTGAACTTTTTGTTTTCCTTTATTTTCGGTTGACCTTATAGAGCAGACCAGAGCTAAGAAGCGAAGGAGAGTGTTGTGTAAGTGTTGGAAAGTATATCATATTTTTGTTTTTGGCACTGAATTCCGTAAAAGAAAAAATCAAAATATAACTTCTATGTAATCCATGGAAAATAAATAAAATAAAAGATTTTGTAAAAAATTTCATAAAAGAGCAATTTTGCTACTCTCCGAAAGCAAGATTCCTTGTTTCCATGCTTGTTTGAGATATTAGATTCTGCGTCAAAATTTTGTTTCTTTATTTGCTTTCTTTGTTGATTATTTGCTTACATTAAAAATTTTCTTTCAACAAACATAAACTTAATAATAAGACTTTCATTATAATAATGAATAAGTCAAACGTACTTATACCTATTCATCACTTAATTTGTAATTATACTTTGCGCCGAAAGAAATAAATGGTTTTCTGTTTTAAACCACATTGTCGAGTACTGCTGTCAACATATCGATGAGACAATTTAAGGCGTTTTAGTATATTAAAAGAAGAAATACTTTATATAAGCTCAAGTCTTATTAGGTTTGTTCGAATAAGTGCCCTAGTTGATAGAGAGGGAGTAACATGCTTCAATAACCTTACAAAATTTTAGAAATTCGGTTCCAAAATTATACCTATAGTTTCAGACGTCAAACTTATAGAACACTTGTACCACACTACACCCGACCACTAATCGACCATCTGAGATCGCTTTTCGTGGTTGTTGACCGTTTTCCCACAACATTGTCTTTGGAAGATACTGTAGCACCGAGACAAATAAGAATAGTGTGTGCGTACTGAAGGAAATATTGCATCTGTTCAGGAAAGCGTTGAAAGGATTAAAATTTATCGATTCGACATCCTTCTCAATAGCTTGGCCTTTGTCTGTCCACTTTAGGCTCAATTTTACGCAAACATCTTGGTTCGAAGGCCTTCGTGCAAGAATTAAAGCCGAATGACCATCGTTTGCTTTGAAATATCAGTGAATAGGCTATTTTATAGACAAATTGTTTTAAGCGATCAGGCTCATCTTGGCACAGTGGACATTTGGACAAAGATTACGTGAGATTATCGAAACTCCATTACGTTCCGGCCCATATTTTTACCGAAAATGAAGCTTATCAGCGTGTTATGGACAAGGGTATTCACTAAAGAGCAGGGATTAATGACCTTTTCGCACCCCTATTGAATGGTGTGATTGTGAATGTAATGTGGTTCCAAACAGCAAACGACATAATCAACCTGTTAAAGAAATCATTCGATGAATGTACAATTTTGATTAGAAAAACTTGAAATTTTAAAAAATCCCGGAGCTTGTCACCTATTTCAATAGATCAGTGGTTCTTCCTTCAAAAATACATTGATCAGGGCGCTATGTGGTTTGGTTTTAGCTGTTTAAAAATACTGCTACAGTGCTTTTTAAACCATCCAGCCGAGCACTTGATTCAATAAAAATATGGTATATCAGAAATAATTTTGGAGCTTGGAATCGTTCTGGTTGGTTTTGTGGAAATCATGATTCCGCCAAGGATCCTGGAAATTTTTAAGCAACGCAAATCTTCTTCTCAATCTGGAAAAGCAAATATATAAAGAGGTTTGAAGGCAACTTCCGATATTGTAAGTAGAAATCTGCTAACTTCAAAATGATGAATTTACTTTATTCAATCCATTCTCGACGCACCCCACTGTGCGCCACTGCGAATGGAGCAAATGCATAACAGTTTCCAGATTTCCTAGTACTAGCAAATTTTGGTACACGAAATAAGCACATTCATTCTTAAGAACAATGAACGCATCTGCAGTCGTGTTTTTTTGCGAATCCACTTAAAAGTACTTAGCATGTTAATTACAACAATAACATAGCGATCAACGCTAAGTCAATTTATCCCCGCTATCTATTAAGCGGATATAAAATAGTGCTTTCCAATCATATTTTCTTCGTTTCGGATGAATTTTTCCCATGAATTAGCAAAAATGTCAACTATTCGCCTACAAAATTTTTTCAAAACAATTTAAGTTTTTTCATTAACCGAGAAATGAGCCACCACTAAACGCCATAGAGATGTCTGTGCTACCAAGTTTTATTGTGAACTCTTAAGCGGGGATGGATCGTTTTTTTTGCGAACTTAGCTAACATGCGTGCAAAGAAACACAGCATACTTCAACTTGACGGTTATATGACAAGTGATATTTAGGCTAAGTTCCCGCGTCAAAAGTTGTTGACATCAGCTGTTTGTAATCATGGAAGTGGGCTGGCTCGAAATTGATCTGCAAAGTGTGGCTACGAAAAAGGTGAAATATTTCGGATGTTACGGTTACAGAAAATTACACAAAGCTTTGTGTAGCCGCGCACTGGGCGAGTGCCACAAGTCAGCCGTGGAGGTTTGAAATCGTCGAAATCCGATGTGCAAGCATAAAATTATGACTCGTTAGATGGATATCTGCAAGGCAAGCATGTCGAGCTCTTAAGATCTGATTTGGAACTCAGCGCGTACAATAGACATACCGGCCACTTAGCATTGCAATAGAAACATACCTCAGCATCGAAAGCCTTTCGAAAAGTAGTCGCAGATGAATTCTCTTATGTTATTAGAAAATTTCCACTAATTAAGAGTCGTTCAACAAGCAGAATGATAGAGTGAATGCTCTGTCATCATGACATGCAAGCCCTTTCTTAGAGTTCAATTTCGGCACCACTCAGCTTCTAGGATGGTTTGGTGGGGAGTATTCTATGATGAGGTCACCAAGCTTTATTTCTGTGAGAAAGGTGTTACAACCTTGGCGAACGTGTATCAACCGGTCGTTTAACAGCATTTTGTGGAGAACCTCAACAAAACACTATTCGAAAATAAGCCGTACACATTTTAACAAGACTCCCCTTCAGGTCGTAACGAAAAAAACACTGAAACATGACTCAAACACCACTCACGAATGTCGTTCGAGAGTTATGCGCTGGTTCAATTGTGTTTCTAGTAGATGATTGAACCCGAGGAATATTTCCAAATGTGAAAATCTCATCATCAAATGAAGTAATCAGCGGAAATGGCTTTTCTTTCTTCAGATTGCGGTTAAAATAGGATTCTCTCATTTAACTACGAGTATCATGCGGTCAATCAAGAAAAACGAAAATTTGAATCCACTGGACGGACAAACTGGACGGATAGACAGTATATTGCAAAGAATTAACATGAAAATTCCTTAAAAAGTAGAGCTGTATGGATTTCATTAAGTTGATTTAAGTACCGAAATGATACGTAAAAGTACAGGAGATAAGTTTACCTGGAAACTGACCAGGAAAGCGCATATCCCAACCACAAAAATTAAAAGGCAAGACGATTGGCGATGTGGAATATGCTCCGATGAAAATAAATTTAATTTGATTAGTGTCGACTATTTATCATATGTGTGATGGTCAGAACGTGGAAGGTTTGAAGACGAGTGCATAGTCAAGACAGTGAAGTTTCCTCAAAGCCAAATGGTTTAGAGTTGTTTCTTTTTTTATATTCTGGGCCCTTTGTGCTCTATTTTTGCGACTATGTACGCTCAAAGGTATGGGTATTTTTAATAACGGTCGTTGAACAGCATCATTTGTATACTGACAAGTGCATTTTTTTAAGACAATTCTGCACCTTTTCACCTTCTATCATGTCTATCACCTTCTCAAGTGCAATAAGATCAGACTCGGTTAGTTGTTAAAGGTAACACGTGGGTAGTGGATAAGTAAAAAAGGGTTTCAAAGAAGAAACTAAATGTTCAAAGACTAAGGCTTGCTTCATTGCAACGTATTTTCCTGAAAGTAATTGTTAAACTTGCCTTAATGGCGCGTTTTCCAAGAGCGGTACGATTTCAAATTAAAATACGAAATGCACAAGTTCAGCAAATGAGCCAAGGTTTTCGATTGATAATTTCATAGTGGGTTTGACAAAAAATGATTTCTGGCATTTGGCTACCACGAATGTGTTTAAGGAACTGCTTCGTAGAACTCCAATTTTTTACCACATTTTCGAGCAATTGAGGGCGCATGTTATGGTTGTTGCACTTGGTGTTAGAATTGTTATTGACAATAGTTAGGCGGCGCTAAATCTCACAATATTTGAGGCCAGGCAACAGGGCCATTTCTGGACTTAATGTTGTCATCGAATACTTGGCATGTGGCACCACTCCATTGATACCAAATGTCCTTCAGGCCATGTTCGTGCCCTTTTGTAAATAATCATGTTTTTGTGCCGGGAGCCATTGACGAAGTAATTTTTATTTTCTTCATTTTTGAATAAGTGCGACCCGATAATGCCGACAGTCAATAAATCACATCAAACAGAACATTTTTTGGGTCGCATCGGAAGCTAATGAATCAACTTCAAATTTTCTTCGCTTCAAATTGGACAATATTAGTTATTCACAAGGCCAATGAGACAGAAGTGAATCTCATGACTGTAAAAAATTTGATGGCAAAAAGGTGGATCGACTTTGAACTATTCAAATGTCAAAATCAGTAAAAAAAAATATAGTCGCCTGGCTTAAATTTCTTGCAGCAAGTGAATCTTATAAGGGTGAAAATCAAGATCTTTCACAATATACACTTGCGAAAGTTTTGTGCAATCCAATCTAAAAAGCGAAGTGGTCTAAAAAATTAAGATAAGGATGTAGTGTCCCAAATGTAAAAAACCAAAAAAAATACTGTGGCGCTTGCAGCCCGGGCCATAACCAAGCTTCTTGACACTCATTTGTGTGGCACATGTTGTCATTTTTGTCACATCTGAGCGGGGCCTACGATTTATCGCCGAGTCCGAACGGCACTTCTTAGAAGCTTTTTCGTAGGTAATTTCACTTTAGGGAGTTTGCCGTTGCCCGCCGAAAGGGTGGTGGCTATTTGAACCCAGACTCTCTGCGTGATAGTCTAATGAGCTAACTATCGCGCCATCGCCATCGCCCAAATGTGAACACCATACAAAATACAAGGGGAGGGGAACTTGGCGTTTCCATGATTTTAACTTGGCGAATTTAGCATCTGGAGTTGGGTCTGCACCCGTATAAAATCCAACCGACACTGGTTTTTAAGATAAACGACCAGAGGCAACGCTGTACTGTATGAAGTTGTCTAAAATTTCGCCAAAAAAAGACCTTTGGTGACAAGACCCATTTCTGGATTAATGGAAGTGTGAATGAGTAGAGTTGTGGGATTTGCGACGATACCAATCGGTTTGGTTTGTCGAAATAATCGGTTCGTACATCTTTCAAAAGGAGGTGGGCGTTTCCGGTACTGAAAAGCAACTTTCTATGGCCTAAACTAGATGATATAGATACCGACGATATGTGGTTCGGCGCAACGTGCCTGCAGGAGCAGTTTTAAGGAATGATTATCTCGCGTGACGGTGAGTAAGACTTGCTACTGAGACCGTGCCAGTAAGACTTTTTTCTTTTTAAACCACAGGTCTATGCGAATAAATCGCAAGCAATTGGTGCACCCACACTCAACATAATGAACGCCATCTAGTAAATTCAGTCAGAAAGTAAAGCCTCGGTGGACATCAAAACGACCACATTCCATACTTAATGCCATATAATGTGCTTCGATGGAGCGTCCTTGTTATTCAAATTTCGTTGTGATTAAAATTTCAATAAAAAAATTTAGTTTGTTTCAGTTCCATTAAAAAAAATCTATCATCGAATTTAAAAGGAACTTTTAATTATTTTCCTATAAAACTTGAGCTTATTTGTGTTAACAAAATAAATTGAAAAATATACAAAAATCTCTAAAATGTCACCTTAAATTAACTTATGTATATATTGCATTTTACGTAGTTATGTTTAATATTTTGCTTTTACTCTTGACCTTATTTGCGTGTTTTATCAGTTACATGTTTCTGTAAAATTTAATATAATATAATGATAGAAAAGACAATAAAAACAACAGAAATCAATCAATAAAATTAACTCAATATAAAATGGTGAATGGAATGAATATGAAATAAACCAAATAAAACAAGTTTTTAATTGAATTAAAAATGTCTACATGGATCTCATTAAAATAATAATAAGTGCATGGTAAGAAAATGATGATAAAAATCTCTGACAATAAATTATCTCAACCTCATTGTTCTGTAAAAATTTAACCGATTTTTGTTTATTTTACTTTTTAAAACACAACACGCAGTTCAGTATTCAAAATTCTAAGTCTTCTAAATATTAATAAAATCACGCCTAATACATGTAGAAAGGGTATAACTTGAAATCCTGTGAAAAAATAAATGTTTACCAATTTAAACCTGAAAAAATTTGGATAAAAATAAATAAATAATTTTTCAAATAAAATTAAATTTAACCCAAAAAAAATATTTCTTGTAATTAAAATAAAAATAATATATTTAACTTATAAGAATACTTTTATATTTAATAAAATATATGATACATTCGGAAAATAAATCATTATCAATACAAGACTAAGAAAGATAAGAAATCAAATAAGATATTCTTTTTTTAAAAATGTAATAATACTTTAAAAAGTATATTATTTGTTTTAAAAGGAAAGAAAAAAAAATATATTGGGAGTAGAAAAAACATCAAAATTTGGATTATTCATTTGTCACGATTAAAGCACACAATACATTATTATTCTGTAAGATGACGTTCTTGAATAAAATCAAAAAAAAAAAACAAAAAGTGTCTTAAGTGACACATAGTTCTGTAGTCTTTTATTTTTTTAAATATAAATTAAAAATTAAAAAAGGAGTAACATACACTTATTGCATTATTGTTTAGCTCAGTAAGTACTTTGCTTTGCGTTTTTTTTTTTCTTGTTTACTTTATTTAACTATAGATGCCATAAAATTAGTTGGCGAAAAAATTAAATATATAATATATGTATATATGTATGTTAAATATAAAAATATATTTATTATTTAAAATTTTCATATGAAAAAAAATAGAAATATCAGAGAGATCCAAAAAGACATTTTAAATAGACCCTATTCAACAAATTTATCAAAAACAATTGAAATAAAACAAAACTCAACTCAAATACAAATCGAATTTGAATTTCTAGAATTTTATCTATGAAACTTGGAAATGCAAAATTAAAATAAATTTTTAAAAACCAACACAAAATCAAAACCAAAGACAAATGTTTCCAATGCAAATGCGTTTAAACAAATTCCAACAGATATTTGAATTTTATATTTACTTAAATCAAATTAATATTAAATAAAACAAATCTATGAATTTAGTTTAAAATTTTATGCTTAAAATTAAATCAAATCAAAGAAAATAAAGAAAATAATTCTAAACATTAATATACTGACATTGTAATAATAATATGAAGAAATTTCTTTCTCTCAATACGTCAAAACATCCACATTTTCAAACCAGACAAAAAAAAATTTTTTTTATTTATATTTAATGAGATATATGTATATATCAAGTCGATATTAATTTATTTATTATTATAGTATGGTATGTAATATTTTTATTGCTATTTTTTTCTTTCTTTTTTTGTATGCCGATGAGGAGTCACTGTTGTATTTACCATGATCTTAAAGAAAATTATTTTTTTTTATTGGCCAAGTCTTGTAACATCAACAAGTGGAAATATGAGGAAGAGTTTGTGTTTTAGAGAACAACTTTAACGTCAATTTTGAATGCTTTGATGAAAATTAAAAATTACTCTAATAACTTGTATTGCATTATTTTTGAATAATTTACAGTTTAATATGAAGATCATATGTACATTATAAATTCATGAGTGTATCAAAATTGAATCGGAGTACCCGAATATCTTGGCGTTTCTCCAAACGTGGGGCAAAGTTGAAATCATAGCCATATATTTTCGCGTACCATTGCTCGACGTAGAGTAAAAATTAAGAAAGAAAGTACTTCATGGAATTGAATATACATACTATAATATATTATACTATACTATGATATACTATACAGGGCGAATACAAATATTCTTGTCAGACCTCAACGGCTTCAGGAGGCGATAGCAATTTAATTAGCCTTATCAGTGCGGTTTCAGACCCGAAAGGGCAAAAATCGACCAATTCTTCACACTTCACTCAAAGGCAAAAAAATTGGGGATGAAAAAGGATACCAGTTAACGGGAAACAATGAAACTTACAATAAATGTAAAGAGTGCTTAAATTCGTTGCTTTACAAAGAATTTCTGTACAGCACCATTTTTTCGGCATTCACGTATAAAAAGAAACACCAGATTGTAGATCTAGCTAGTGGAGCTGCAATAGTAATAACCCGGTGTCGAGTTTTGCAGCGTATCGAGGGCTTCTTGTTCCACTGTATAAAGGCAAAAGCCACACGAGAAATTGCAATAAGTTTCTGATTGGTAGAACTGACGTCGCATACTATAAAAAAATACTCGTATGAAACAGTTCTGAACATTTGATCACGCAATATTTTAAACTCTACCGCAGTCAATGTGGGTTTGTAAATAATGATGGAAAAACATCGGGAAGCTTCGAACAATCTTCCGAACGCCTTTATCGGTTTGGACCTGAGCATTTATTCGAGGTGTATTACATTTTGGAATAAGAGACAATGTGTAAGACGACGGTAGACAGACACTGAGACAACGGCAATGATGTACATCAAGGTGGTGTACAAAGTCCCTTAATGTCATGATCAATTTTTTACCATAGATCATATACCAGTTTGCATGCTCGTATATATAATATTAATTTGGGATGAATGTCCAATGGTCAAAAAGGAATCACCAGAAGCATTGGAAGTAACAATGAAAGATCTACGAGGAAATCAAGCACCCCCACTTTGATACTGTTAGCTGGGACTTTGGACAAACTTTACCAGTCATTCCAACATCTACTGCTGCCGATGAAATAAATGAATGCTTAAAATCTTCAATTCTGTGGGGAAATGTAAGAACACTCACACTAAAATCAAACGAACGCTTTCAATATCAAAATGATCCATCAGCAGCTGAATTTTCAAAGCAATTATTGAAAATGGGAGAAATACCAGTTGACAAAGATTTTTGCTACCTGCTCTAAAAAACAGTACAAAAACCATGCTTGGTTAGGCGAGCGAGCAATACTGGCCGTGAAAAATGAAAATGTCGATGATCTTAACAAGGCACATTCAAATCAGTGGATACCATCATGAATCAAGATGAGGTGAATTATCTTATATAATTCTTAAATTCACTTTGTTTGCCTGGAATACCACCACACATATCTATTCCAACTAAAAATTGGAGCGCCGATTATTTTGCTTCGCAACATCAACCAACATATGCTTTGATTTGATTCCTCGCATCCCAATGATAACAATCCAGTTTTCTCGCATGGTCAGCTTTACGTTGCCTGCTCACAAGTCCCAAAACCATCTTCACTATTTGTCTAGACGAGTGATAATGAAAAAATAACCAAAAAACTACAATAAATTTTTAAATTTTACCCGAGTTGTTAAAAAATTCGTTGTTTAAGGCCTGGCGAAGCGGCCGGGGTTTAAGCTAGTCTGTTATATATTTCATTGCCCATAGTTTAAAGCTATGGATGTGTGGACAATATTAAAATTCGTCCTACCATATGCAGGAAAAGTTTTCGGGCCCAATCATTTCTCAATATCGTGATCTAAATATTGATCAATAAGTTGTGGATGTGCCCCAAAGAAAGTGGAAGTTATTTGGCTAATATTGTTTCGTGATTACAGTAACAACCACTCTAGTAGTAACCGATACGTCTGCAGTCCTAAACCTGTATCAGAAAAAAACAAGGGTTGTCTAAAAACAATTTCTTAAATATTGGATTGGCAAAAAAGTGATTAAGTTTTTTACAAGCATCATAGATTGCGTTATCGACGAGTCAGTGTATATGATATGCTTCTCAAGCACAATAAAATTGATCTTTTTTTAAAACGGTTTATCACTGGTGATAAAAAATGTATCGTCTACAAGGCCATCAATCGAAGATGATCAATGGTTAGGCATAAAGCCATCAAAAGATGTGGGGTATCAAAGAATATAAGAGTGTCAATTTAGTAGGATTACTGAACTGCTTCCAAGGAACCAAACAATCGATTCGCATATTTACAATCAAAGAAAACAGGCGAGAATTGGCGCCAAGGGAATGCGCGTGGTGTGGTCTACCACATAAAGTTTTGGTACGACGTGAAAAGATATTGAACCTTGTTTGGGAGGTGATATCAACATCCACCATACAGCCTCGATCTTGGACCATAAGATTTTCATTCCTTGTAATTCTGTTTTTATAACTAGCGCACGCCTAATTCAGAATATGTCCGAAACTTGCTGATGAGCATTCACAGCAAGAACGGTATTACACAGAAGAAATTACGTCAACGTTCGAGGGTATCAATTGACTATGTAATATTAACAACACCCATAAATTTTATCGCACGGCTTTGAATCTAATCTAGTAAGTGTAATGAGATTGACGGTTTTAGAACATATGTGATAATTTTACATTTCTTACATCGCTTGAGGAAACCCCGACATTTCGCAACATTTTGGCAACATCGAATATGTGGTTATTCCAAGAAGCCGGACAAATGCCGGTTTTTTATTTGCTAGGAAATAACAAATGTAGAATTGATAAAAAAGCTTAGGCAGCTGAGATTTACCATCCGGTCCAGCGAATTTATGTATGCTAAGACCTTTGAGTTTTCTTGCTACTACAAGAATGCGAAAGTGAATTCGTCCTATTAAAAATTCGACACACTCAAGTGTAGGCGAAGACAAAAAAGGAAAAATATTTCTCTAACCCTGATTACAGCTCGAGCCGTACCGGACCTTTTTTTTGATGATCTCATTCTTAAAGTGATTGTGTTTACATCAGCAGTGGCATCCATGTTGTTATCGAAGAAACATAATGACCATTTGAAATTCTTTGAAGGTGTTAAATCCACTCTAAGTGGCTTTCTTGTTGTCAGTGAACGTGAATTTACCTGATATGACGCAATGGTCCGACGAGCCTAGATGGGACAGCATATCAACGCAGTACTTGTCAGGGTGGAGAAGTTCGCAACAAGTCCAGGGTGGTGGCTCTATGACTATCAATATCTACGACGTTTTCCGTGAATATCTTAACACACCGTCCTTTCGGAGTTGTCTGCCAAGAATGTCGAACTGTGTATATTGAAATCTCCTCTAATAACAATATCTGTATAAGGATACAGGGATACAATTATTTGTATAGAGTCAGACTGCGAATCAAACTCGTTAAAGGTCCATTGCTGTCCAATTTAGGGTTTTTGTAAATTAAGCAGTACTGGACAATTTGCTGTCGGAGATGGAATTTTAATCCTATGAAATTGAATTGAATGGAGTTTGGCAAGCAGCATCACTATGCACGTAAATAGTGAGATCGTGGAGGGAAATTTCATAGTCAGTTAGCTCAAGATCAGAGTGATCTGAGAGGTGTGGGCTGTAATCTACCTTTGTTCCAAAATAGCTAGCCTATCTTTCCAGACATGGACGTATGCAGAAAAGTGATAATTGCGTATAATTCGTATATATTGGCTACGTCCACCCTGAATTCCAGAGTCATAATCACAAACCAACACCAACAGTGACGATGGTAAGCAATGTCGTAAAGGGGAAATTTATCGAAAGCCTGCCGAATAAAATTGTTATAGGTGCTATGTTCTTACATCAAAATACGTGTAAACTTATGCCAAACAACCGAAATAACTTTCTTGCCAACTCGACTCATTTATAACAAGGTATGGGCCTTGTCTATGAACCGAAAACATTTTACTGAAGAATTGTCAACCGATGAAATATTATTTTTTTTTTTTAGAAAAAGAGTAACAGCGGTGTTTTTTATGTTGAAATTCGTAAAGTGATAACGATAAGGATATTTTAATGAAGTAATTCACAGCAGTGTGTGAAAACGATTTTCGTTGTGATAATAGATAGTTTTAAAATAAACTTAACTGTTAGGAGATATGAAACAAAATATAATTAGGACATCAGAACAGAGCTCAATATTAAAGAATCGATAAGCTGGTAAATTATCGTGTTAAGTGAAAACAGACTGTTCAAGAAAATCGAATGATTTGGTCGTCGGAATGGTTCTTCAACCTATGGTAACATTATTATATTTCTGGCTTTGGATTTCAAAACAACACAGAATTTCAAACGTTCAGGATCTCTTATTTTAAATGAATTGTATCTGAACCAAACCCATTAGTTTGCTGCTATAATATTTTCTGTTCGACAAGGTTTTGTAAACCGAAGTGCAATATTTTGATTAGGAGAGACTAAAAGGGAGATATTTCAAAACTGTAAATGATATGGTCAAGTCTTCGTCCAAGTGGAACCTGCTCAAAACGAGAGTTAACACGTTTAAATAGATACTCGTAAGCCATAAAGAACAAAACACTCTGAGGTCAGTTTGTTAAGGTTTAAAGGACACATTTATTTTAAAGACGATAATGCTTTTTTTACAAGTTATTAAAGTAATTTACGAGTACCATGTGAGAATCCAATTTTCAAGATTCAGTTTAAGATTGTATAAGTGATGTTATTTAATACAAGAAGAAAATGAGTAAAATATCTGTATAGATGTATAGTTTTTGTAGGAAAAAATCTTTCACATATTTACAGCATTCCCAAGCAGATTATTAAAAAAAAAAACAGAAAGGAATACCTTCTTCCAAAAATGTATACCAAATGCACTAGAAGATAAGGATATACAAATGCGAGTATCTCAAAATGCACGTTAATCAAAGATAATGCATTTGAGTTTGTTTTCAAGATGAGATACGAGTATAGTTACATGACAAAATAGGTGATATTGTTCACCAATAACTTTTGGTTTTTCCTAACAAAGAAAACATCTCTTAGATAGACTAGTGTATCTATCTGAATGGTAAAATTATTTTGGATTTTTTTTCTTCATCATTTATTTCGTAATTATCTTTCATAGTTTTTTTTTTATCATAAGTTTTCTATTTTCTTTTGTTGTTTTTGCTTTTTTTGTCATTGATTTTGATACACTATCAACGGACTTACCATAGTAACGTCATCGATTTTTGATATACTTCGAACGAAAATGTTGACGCGGACGACAGCAGGGCCATCTGTATTCGTAGAAAAAGTGTAACAGAGAAATTCAAATAAAGAAAATTCCAGAATTTTGTTCAATAATTTGTTTTTTTTATAATTTTTGTAATTTCTTGTAGTTGTTGGTTTAATGTAGACTAAGTTGTAGTTGTTGTTTTGGCTTTTGGAACCTATAGTATTGGCTTCTTTTGTAAAAAAAAAAAACAAAAATACCCACCCAGGAGCAAACATTGATTGCGTTTTCTTAATAAAAAAAAATTATTTTAACATATATCTATATAAATATATTTTTGTAGAAAAAATTATTAATAAATAAACTATTGTGGCTTTTCTATCTCAAGAAGTCGACCCTTTTACTCTTACACACTACTAAAATTGTTCATAGTTTCCTTTTCCGATAGACTATTTTACATAAGTATTTATACAAAGTTTATTAAAACAGAAAAGATTTAAAAATTAAATTCTAACAATACATTTCATAATTTAAAAAGGAAAGAATATTAAAAATGTAAAAAATTGTTTTTTTTTTGTAAAAATAATTTATAAAAAATTGTTAATGCAAAATATAAACAGAATTGTAAAGAAAATGAATAGAAATATTTTATAAATACAAGTTACTAACTATCTTAGACTTGTATGCATTGGATTTGTGAAAAAGCAATTAACTGCGTAAGATGTTAGTTTCATTTAACAGGCGAATGAGGGTATCTGTAGATTTTGGATACTAGAAATGTGAAAATGTTTGCTGAGTTTAAAAGTAAACCATCATGCTAGCAGTATTTGTAATTAATTAATTGACACAATGCTTAATTGAAACAATTTTTTTTTTGTTATTGTTCTCTGAAGTGCACTTTACTGTGATATGACATTTGATGAAATTATCATTGAGTTTAAAAATAAAAAAATAAAAATTGAGAAACGGTTTTATAAGAACTACGAGTATTTCCATTTGTAAGATGCATGGATTGTTGGGATTGATAGTTAACACGATTCATTTTTAGTGCTTTCTAGATGTGAAATTGAGAAATGCAACAAGTTTTTTTAGGTAAAAGGCTTTTTAGTAAGGACATAACAATTTTGTAATTAAATAAAACACTGATAAATTGAGATATCCGGCTGAAACTTTTATAGGTGTGGTAAAATATGTTAGATTTAAATATGGATTTCGACCTCGTTCATATGACCACCGCGAGCACGATTGCAGTGATCGATTCCTTGGAGACCACTTCCCACAACTCTTGTTAGCTTGTGGGCATAAGCCAACGGCTGAATGTAACGCAGTAAAAAGAAATTCAACGGCGCTTAATCATACGTGCAAGGTGGCCACTCGACCGATCAGCTTTATGGCATGCCAAGATGGTGCTTTATTAGAACCACATATCACTGATGTCAAGTCCATCTAACTCTGGTCAAAAATAGGCTTCCAACTTGGCACGATAGCTAACACCATTAAAAGTTACATGGAGATAATTTTCACCGACGACAAAATGCGTAAAACGTACACCTACGGCATGAAGTCCACACCATTGATTAAGAGACTTCAGGTCTTGGGTTAATTTGATCTTATAAGGCTATAGAGCAAGATCTTTACACAAAATTCGACACAATGTGAACTGAGAGATCCCTAATTCCTGTAAATGGCGCGAAATTTTCCGTACTTTTCCCAGCACGTTGTCTCAGTGGCATAGAAACATGCAACAGTGAGTATATTGACTCGAATTTTTCACTATAGTGTGCACAGCCAATACAAAATTGTTACGTCCCTATTGAAAAACCCTATATTAAAGGTTACCTAAACTCTAACTTCAAACAGTGAAACTCCGTTGCAAAAAGCGTTGTTTCTAACTTATTCCTGCTTTGTATCTATGTAGGTACTTTCAAGAAGAGTTACTCTTATTTTTAACAATTCTGTCAGATATTTTCGTAAGAATTGAGTTTTTTAACACAGCGATCTAACTACAAGGCTTCTTGCGAGAATATGAAACCCGGAACCGAGATGGAAGATAAGTCGGAGAGATCGTGAAAGACGAAACAGTGCTATTTAGTACCGGTATGAGTTGATTCGCCATCGTGGACAGCAATTGCAGCTTAGTTTTATAAAAAAATTTGCAGAAAAATTATTTTTTAATGAGCTTACAAGAACCAACTCGTGCATCGATAAAGTTCACTTTTGCAATGTTGCAGATGGAGTGCTGCTGTTACTATGACCCCGATATATTTACAAAAGTCACTGTTTGATATGCTTATAGCCTGGTGGATTCATTGGGCTAAAATAACGCTAGACAGATCATTTTAGCATTTTACAGGAGCGCGGTTAATCAATGATTTCTAACTGGAATTACCACCATTGAATGCGATTAATATGAAGGAGCTGATTTTAAAATGCCGATACAATACTAAATTATGGGTTTTTTTAATATGAAAACGCTCAGCTGCTAACTTAATCAGACAGTCGACACCATCTTAAGAATCTGTATAATTTTCCAAAGCATCAAGCAAAGACTTATGCTTGTGTAACGTTAACAAATTTTGGAATTTTAGTTCTCAAATCGGTGTTCATTAAAAAATATCCTCCATGCTACTATATGGGTAAAATTTTTCAACCTTTTTATTCAGCTTTGTGCGCTACATTTAGTTTTCTAGAATCCAAGCCATTGACAGGAGTGTGAAGATAAAAAATTATCGACGCTATTAAGATCAGTATAGAGGAAAATCCCAAAACAGTTCATCGATTCGTCATCGTACAAAGAACTTGGTTTGTGTCCATCGACATAGTATAAGATCCTGGTTTCGCGCTAAAAAGTTTTATTTGCAGCAAGAATTTAAACCAAGCAAACAAAGTTTAACAGTTGGGAGTCGATCTACTTTTCTCTTTTCTGCAGTAAAAGCTTTGTTCAGTGATGAGTTTCATTTCTGTCACAGATTAAGGTTAATGTGCTCTTAAGTTAATAACTAATAGTGACTAGTAGGTTTTGTGTGCTACATTAAAGTTTTGAAAGAACTACCGGAGCATATGTTCCTGTTATATGTCTCAGTCTATGAGTACACCTTGCTGGTGTGGTGGATGTTGGACTCTTGGCATCTTGTCCTAAAATCTTCTTTCAGAAGTCAAACAAATGTTAATACCAGAAACATACTCGAACATATATGCAATAAGTTGGAGTAAAAGTAAATCAGAATCAAGAGGTTTTGAAATCGCAGACCCCTTACTCAAAGCCGACAGGAATTAAGTGATTACTGATGCTGCAAGGCTTTCATATTCAGGAGTGTAACTACTTTGACAGACCTCTTTAACAAGGGGAAAAAAGTAGAAAGTAAGGAAGTAAAGAACGAAATGGTAATGGTTGAAATACGATCTTAAGATAAATCGTCTTCAAAAAAGACTGAGAGCGACAAAATTGATTTATCATAACCAGTAGAACGAAATAAGGAAGTAGAGACGTACTTACATATATCCAGCACAAGAATGTGTATGACTTTTTAAATACCAGCTGTGATTGCATAGAGGTGATTTCTTATTGAAAAACAAAATATCCTTAGTTCATATTTAATTCAATGTGCTTTAAAAGCAGAGCAAAAAATTGTTATTTCAAAGTTGACACCCTATAGCAAGGCCAAAGTCTATCAATTGTGAAGTGGGCAATATAGATGGAAGTCAATTAGATTAGTTAAGTTATACACGAGTATTAAAAGGAGCTTTAAAACTAAATACAAATTTTTATTCAAGGATGCTAATGCAAAAAAAAAAGGAAAGCGTTCGATCAATAGAATAAGACTGTTACTTTTAATATGAAGGACGAATTTTAAAAAGATTGGTGAAAGCTGTTTCTATTATCAAAAGAGCTTAAATATGACATGCGAATATTCGATTAAAAGCTTGCAGTAAATAAAGGTCTTTAATTCACAGGAAGAGGATTAACTTAGTTGTTGGGGGGGTATTAGACCTCTGTATGATACATGCGTAGATACACTTTAAAGATCTTTAGTAGGATGGACTATAATATTTTTATTTTTCCATTTCAAATACTATATGGAAGCAAAGCCATACTTAATTTGCAGCTGTATGTAATGAAATATTAGTAGAGCATATCCTTACTTCTAAACTCAATGACATATCTAAATGTTCAACACCAAAAAGCAGCGCTTACATAGAACAAAATATCTCTCAGCTAAATGTCAGCAAACTTTTGGTGAATCATGATCGGTGTTCGACCTTCTAAGGTCCGTCTTATTATTTCATAAACCTTTGGGAATTATTTTCATTCCAATGGTAGCTCATGTCCAAACTAGGTGCAAGAGTGTGAAATTTTAAATGCCAATTCAAACCACAAAGGTGTACGATTACTAGTATGCTTTATCTATTTTATATATAGTAGTAAATATGTACTAAAAAAATTCTTATAGAAAAATCTGCATATAACATTTTAGCGACAGAAGGTTCCGAAAAGGAAACCAAAATCAAAAAATAAAAAATAAATAAAACGAAACAACTATTTTTATTCAAAGAAAATCAGTTTAAAATATATCGAACAATTCAAATTTAACAAAGCAAATCTCTTTACAATAAAAAACACAAACCAAACTCAAAAACCAAAAAATAGAAAAAAAAAATTACCACTGCGTAGGGATTCAAAATTAGTCAAAACTCTCAATCAAGTAATATTTACTAATCCAAATAAATTATATATCGTAATAATAACTAAATTCATTTAAAGGAAAGAAAACAAAAACACTTTTCTTAAAAATAATTTTTCATATCTCAAACCATAACAATTCAAATCGGACTAGCAATGATATTATGACGGAAACGAATTTTTCTTTTTTAAAGAAGGATGATTTAAGAAAAAAAAAAATTGAAGCCATATTATTGTTTGCTCTCTACATAATTCCTGATTTTTTTTCCCCCTCCAAAGCCAATTTATTTATTTATCTTTTTTTTGTTGTAAAATGATATTGCAAATTTTCTTAAAAAACTAAATTTCGATTTAGGAGAAAAAAACGTCGTGGAATTTATTTTTTTTAAATTAATTTTCTGCAAAAATAAAATATACGAATAAATATTGATGAATCAGATTGTTCCAGAGCTATCTATATTTGTTTGTTGGATTTTTTTTTTGAATTTTGTTTTTTTGTAAATCTTAAGATGCATGTTTTAATGGCAATGACAACTAGAATAATATTTAAGTATGTAAATATATATTCAGGGGATGATAATTAAAATTGCATTGTATAGGTATACGTTTTGTTTTTTTTTAATTTTTTTATTTTTTTATTTTTAATGTTCTTCACAAACAGAATTTGCATTCTAGGTTATAGTAAGTAAATGGTATAAAAACAAAATATTTTTAAATATTGCGAGTATATAACTTTAATTGCAAAGTACGAGTATAATTTGATATATATATAATTTTTTTTTTAGGTTTCTATTAAAATTAAATTATAATTTATTTTAATTGATATTTTTTTTAAAAAAAATTTTTATGGGAAAAAACTGAAGCAGTCAGTTTGGTATGATAGTTTTTTTTTTTTTTTTTGAATTAAACGATAGCAGTTAATTTTGTAATTTTGGAGGTTTTTTTTTTGTTTGGGTATAGATTTTGATGATTGCTTTTGCGATGTGGGCAATTCAAAAATTCCATGGACTTACCATTTTAATGTCACTAATCGTCATAATACTTCGAACGAAAAGATTGATTCTGACTATTGCAGGGCCATCTGTTTGGTATAGGTTATGTTAGAATATACAAAATTTAAATGTGGAACAACAGTAAAATGTTTTGCAACAAACAATATAGTTGGAGGTTTTTTTTTTTTTTTTTTCTTATATGCTTTTAACTATTTTTTTGTATTGATTTTTATGTTTTGAATTTTTTCCTAAACTTTTCGATGGTTCGAATTGATGATTTTTTTAAAAAAAAAAAAAAAAATTTATACGAGTATGTATTCAATTTATTTTTATGCATACTAAAAATAAATTTAATAAAGAAGAGAAGAAAAATTGACTATCTTACACTATAGACAGGATATTTACAAGAAAATAATAATTAAAATTTAAATTTTAAACGTATTTGTTTCTTGATAATATTCTACATCCCCAGTAAATACTTCTTCAAAAACTAAAATAATAATTATAATAATAATAATGTCTTTGAAATTTTCTTTTATTTAGTATTTTTTTTTGTATACACGTTTCAGATAGATTTTTTTTTGCATTCCATAAAAGTCAGGCGGTACAAAATATACTAACACAAAGGGTTTCTTATCAGATTCGAACCATTTTTCCAATACGGATTCACTGAACTCACTTATTCTCCTTCTAATCATGATATGGTAGACGCTACAGAGACGTTTACAAATTATCCAGTTTTTCCCAAGCATGTGTCATGTGGAAATATGTTTAGGGTGAGCCTGGAAACCTTTCAATAGGAACAATGAGATTACCAATAGATGAAAAGAGTACTTTTACACATGCAGTACCACCCTCTTGACTGTCGAGAGCGAAATATTCACACTACTGAAGACCCTGGAAAATAGCCTAAAAGTCTTAATAGATATACAAAAGGTCTTCGCATTTTTGGCAAACTCGTCAGATTGTGGGGAATGACTTTGGGGAACGCTCACTGTTCCGTTAAGAACGCAAGCAATCTATCTGAGACCTTTGACGTCTAAAAGGGACTTAGACAGCTGATGTACGTTTTTATCTAACACAAAAAATATTCCGCACTGGCAATTATTAAAACACAATTTCCGTTTATTTTTTGCGTTTTTATTCGAAATATTCTCCATCCGATTCAATACACTTGTTACAGCGATTCAATAGTGATTCAAATACCTGCTCTAGCCCATTTTGCGAAATTGCCTCCAGGGCACGTGTCGAAGCTGATTGAATGATCGGAATGTCTTCAAAAAAAAAATCCTTTCCCTTTCAACTTCAATTTCAATTTCGGGAACAAAGAGAAGTCGCGCGGTGGCAAATCTTGTGAATACGGAGGCTGATTTAATACACACACTTGATTTTAAGCCAACAATTGATTAACAATGAGCACTCGGTGTGTGTAACAAATTGTGCACAGTTCTTTGTTTTGCCAAAATTCTTGTCGCCTATCTGCCTTCCAAAAAACGTTGACGCGATTCCAAAACAACAACGGTACGCTTGTTGCATCAATCGGAATGTTTCTGATGCATTTTATCAAGTTTTTATTTTTGTCATGTTCAAATTTCATTATCATATGAAGTGGAAAAATTATTCTTATAATTGTTAAATGTCAACTAAATGCCATGAAATTTTGAAAGACAATAGAAAAAGAATCAGGCTTTAAATCGCATGTTCGGATAAGTTGCTGAGGTATGCTGGGTGTCCGGGATACTACGAGTATTTGCCACACTGTGTGAAAATTTTCCAAAAGTTTTTTAAACTTAAAAAATCCAATTCGTTGTCCGGATTTGACATAGTCATTTCAATCACAGACATCAGACAATCACACCCGAGACTGTAAATGTTTAGTTAGGGGTTTGTCATTTCACTATATGGATCTTTTAACAATCGCTGATCGGCGATACATTAATACATATTATGAGGTCTTTTGCATTTGGATTTGCATCTATACTCTTATAAATTTCAACTCACTCAGCAATAGAGATCAGCAGAGTGAGTACAACACCCTTTGATTGGGTACTTGAACATCAGCGTTTGGATGACCAATTTTCACTCAACCATTTCTTCAGCGATGATACTCGTATGTTAACAAACGAGTTTCTACGCAATACAACACAGTAGAAGAAGAGCTTGACTTAGGTGGCGCGCAATAAAATGCGCAACTAGAGGCAGTCAGGCAGAGAATGCGCTAAGAGGAGAAAACCAGATTCGTTCCAGACTATAGCGCTATCTAATTTTGATTTTTGTGGGGCTAACGTTCACATGTATTTGGCTTAATTCAAGCTTAAAAACTAGGACTTAAAACTAATAAAAATTCAGCAAAAGCTAAAGCTAGGGATGGTAAAGGAGATCGAATTTGAGGGAGAGAGTACTGCGATTACAATCGAAAACGGAAAAGTTGAAATTTACCTTGCGCAGCATATGGAAGATTGGTTCGTTAGAGCCATATGTTGTGCGGTGGATTGATACATAAAAGAGACGTGGTCAACGTAGGTTTCGAGGGTTAGTATGAAAGAAAATGGAGTTGTAGAGAGACATGCAATTGACGTAGCCTGAGAGGAGTCGTTGAAAAGAATGTCTGAGAATGTCGGCTGCGTCCTTGCGTTCCTCAAGGGTATTCCGGTTAATGAGTTTGAGACAGTGACGATAAGGAGGTAAGATTAGAGGATCGTTCCCAGGTAGACACCGAAGAGCAAATTAAAGAAAACGATGGTGGATGCTCTCAATTGGAGATACATGAACTCGTTGAAAGGGACACCACGCTTGGCTAGCGTACTCGATAAGGGGGCCGAACAAAAATGATGAATAGTGATCTGGTCACATTTGGATTGCAGAATTCTTTGGACCATCTTTTAACGAAGTCAAGTGATAAGTTTGCTTTAGTAATTATCTCATCGATATGCGAGCAGAAATTAAGCTCCCTGTCGCATAATATGCCAAGGTCGCGGATAGTCTGAACTACGGATATAGGTTGATCGCGGAGAACGTAAATTCGGGGAGGAGACTTGTTGCACTTACGTGAGTAGGTAATCGATTGACATTCGGTGACATTGAGTTCTTAACAGTTCTCGATGCACCAGGTGGAAAAACTATTTAGATCTGTTTGAAGGAGGCGGGAGTCATGTTGTGAGGAGATGGGCTTAAAAAATTTGGTATCGTCAGCATAGACAGAGAGTGCTGAGTGGAGAATGACCCTTTCAAGATCGTTAATGGTTAGGATGAAGAGAAGTGGACCATGATGACTACCTTGAGGAACACCTGAAGTGGTCAAGAAAGAGGCCGATAGGACAGACCTGAAACGAACACTATAAAAACGATTATCCAGGTAAGAAGATATCCATTGAAGCAAAATGGGTTCAAAACCCAGGCGGGACAATTTGAAAAGGATTAGTTTATGAGATATCTTGTCAAAAGCCTTACTGAAATCAGTTGTTATAATGTCAACTTCTTTACCACTTTCTAAGGCTGAGAGAACTGAGGACACGAATTCTACGAGGTTAGTGGTAGTTGATCTACCCTTCAGAAAGCCGTGCTTAAGGCTTGGTACAAAAGGCTTTTGAGGAGCTTAGGTATATGTGAAAGCTTAGCAATGGGACGGTTATTAGTGACTTCGCTCTATATTCCCTTTTTGTGTATCGGTACTATGAAAAAAGACTTCCATATCTGTGAAAATGCACCCTGAGAGAGCGATAACCGGAAGAGATTTGTTGGGAGGTGGGAAAGTGTTGGGGCACACTTTTTAAGAAATATTAAGTTTTTGTATTTGAAATAAGAGGGTTCCGGTATGAAGGAACTATCAGCAAAAGATTGCCTTAAAAAAGTAGCAAAAAAGTTGGCTATGGTATGCGAATCAGTGTATGTTATGTTTTCGTATGAGAGGGATGGAGGATTTCATTTTTTTTTCGGAGCTAACGAATTTGTAGAAAGACTTGGAATAATTTATAAGATTTGATTGTGCACTATCAAGCTATCGCTGGTAAAGAACGTTATAAAGCTGGACGAATTGCAGGTGTGACCCGAGTTAGAATAGTCAGCAGAAAAATTGGATCGAAAAAAACTGCCCATAATTTGTTTCTCTTTGAACACAATTCTGACAACTGTGATAATCATATTTAGCTTTGAAGAAGTCAGAGGATTTTTCTCCCTTGTATCAGCTTTCAGCTCTCATAATGGTACCTTATCAGAAATCGAACTATGAGTTGCAGTTGCCAATCACTATTCCTTTGGCCTCAGAGAGGAATTGAAAACTGGAGCCTCTTATGAATACAGTTCTGCTCAATGGTGCCGAAGCATTCTGATGGAAAAACGAATGGGGATTTCTTTAGACATTTTGAATGAAAGATTTTCTTAATATTGAGCTTCACCACCTGTACAACGGGATGTTTAAGGACGACCGAATGGATACTGACCTCTAGGCCGGAGAGTTTTTTTTTACTGCAACTATGTTGTAAGCATCTGTTCAAAGGTAGTGCTAACTGGAGTATTTTACTAATAAAGGCTCAGGTCCACCCCGGACTGGAGTATCATCTAAGTAGATTATTAGTTTTTTTTGGCAACACCGCCAATGTTTTCGGGCTGCACGCTTGAAGCTCTCGGGGATAATTTGCGCTATCAATCAATCAATCATCCTTGACGTAAATCGCATAATTTCAGCGTTACCGTCAACAAAAATGCATGGGGGATAGAGAGCTGTAGTATTAAAACTAACATAGCAGGCAACTTGCCCTATGTTTGCGACAACGGGCTAAATTGCGCCATATGAAATTTTTATCACAGCTCATTAGTGAATACAAAACAAACAGAGTAAAGGCAAAGAGGAAAATCAACACAAGGAAGAGGGAATATAATGCAAACGGGTAAATCAAAGAAAAATATAGTATCCTTCTACCAGCAAAATCGATTAGTAACTGAGACCCATTGGCAGTCTTTGAAAGTACATATGAGTAGCTATGTACTAGGAACTAAGTTCGGTTCCGTTTGTACACCAGGACTTAATAGATATATTTATGTATTCATAGCAAATTAAAGCCGAAGCACTCGTGTCATTATGATTGTCGCCACGTGCGTCGCTCTAAAACTACTTGACAGGTTTAGTTCTTTATGATAGTAACAATAATCGATCTGGGTGTGATTTGAAAATTTTTTTTGCATAGATATGCAAAGAATTGATATGATTTAAAACCAGCCAACAAAGTTAATTCATAGGTTCAAACCTTATTTTCTTTAGAATTTATACTCTGCGAGACGAACGACTAACGCGGGTCTGTAAAGTTAGTTTGGCACAATCTGTGAAGAGGAATTAGCCTCAATGTAAATCAAATTCTGCAGCAAACTACCTTATTGCTAGGAAGGATTGAATCTGGTTGTAGTCTGTCAACTTTCTAAATAAGGGTCACGGGAAATAGGTCAGCATTGGCGGTTTGTCCAATCCTTTGTACACAGAAAAGAGCAGTTACAGCGATCAAGGATTTGACCTACTCGCTCTCCACAATCGGAGGAAATGGATTGCAAGTCACTAGTTGGAGGCCAGTATGTTTTCTTAATTTTTACTTGCATGAGTATCTTTTTGAGTGTTGCCTCAGAATTTTACATTTAGCTGATAAAGCAGATGGAAGTCCAGGTTCAGTACTCGAACAAGCAACGATTACGTATTATTAAAATTTATAATCATAAGTTGAGTCAGAATTTCTGATTTGAGATGAGCAGATAAGGATTCAAATTCTTTCACTAAACTAAAATACTTTTGATGTAATTGACTTCAAAGTGCTTCCGCAAAGAGATCTCTAATTTGATGGCGAATTTAAGCACGAACAACATGCAGCTAAAAGCATTTAAAGCAGAGCTGCACGGATGGTTAAGGGCTGATGGTGAGGTCTAAGAGCAGATAGGAAGGGAGGAGCGGCACCTTCTTGGAAAGAAAACAAAGCACGATGACCGCGCGTTAAAACAAATGGACAAATGTTATTGCAAGAATTGAACAAAAAGAATGTTCGAGGGCCACAATGCGCGGGTAAAAGCCTGCAAAAATGAACTTGACAACTACAAAGTGGCGCAGAAGTTGTATCCGATGTTCTTTGGCTGTCAGTTTTTGATTCTGCTTTGGAACTATATTTACTTGATGTCTTAATTTTTTTTTAATTAAGTGAAGAAAATGACATTGGGTAAGTAGCCGCGGCCAGAATTGATGACTATTCGGGCCATTTTTCGGATATCGCTTTCATGACGGATAATCTCTTTGACGGCTTCAAGAGTCTGAGGTTTGCCGATAGAGATGCGTGACTTTAAAAAAAAACCGCGCAGAAAGAAGTTTGGAACGGTTAAATCAGATAATCTTGCTGGCCAGTGCAAATCGCCAAAACGAGAGATTAGGTGACTCGAAAATGCAGTCCTCAGAATTTCGGTTGTGGTTCGTGTAGTATGCGCTGTTGCTCCATCCTGTTGGCACCACATGTTCTCCTCATGGTCGAGATTCAGGATGGGTTGACACTCAAAGTAGAATTGACATTTGCCGCCATTTGCAGAAATTATAGCATCTTTTGATAATTCAGTGACGCAGTCTGTGCTTAGTATAGAAAGAGTCTATTTTCATAGGCTGCTCATCGAGGATAATAATTAAAATTTGTTTATCAGTCAGAATGACAAACTCACCCTGACCGGGAACGGTTCGGAATTTGACTCCCTAACCTATCTAGGTGACATTAAGTCATCCATGCTTAAGTTAAGCTCTAATAAATTAATGAACTGCCTGTGGAGCCTAAAATGTGTCAGAAATATCCACCAGCTCATCTGTAAGATATGGTGATATGGTTAAAGGAAAAGTATTACAGGGAATGTGGAATCTTAGTACCAATCCACAAGAAGGAAACCCTTTTGACTACGCCAACTATAAGGAATAAATCTCCAACATAGATTTGGGAAAAATCCGGGATTTTCAGATCGCAAGCCACCATCTGTTTGTCGACATCAAAGCCGCATATGACAGCATGGATAGGGACGAGATGTACATCGATAAGTTCAATTTAAACACCCCTGGGAAACTCATTATTTTTACGAGATAATAATTCTCGCTCTATCAGGATCGGTAATGATTTGATTGAGACTTTCCATGTCAAGAAGAGTTTTAGACAAGGCCTTATGTGGATGGTAAAAGAAGGCTAAATAAATTGTCAGAAAACAAAAACGAACGACCGACAGCTTGATCAGACTGTCATCATTGGCACTTATACCTTTAAGATCTTTAAAGACTTTGTTTAATTCGGAATTCGGAATTCGGAAGCAGAATATTACTATTTCCTTGCCCTCAAGAAAACAATTATACAACGGAGTCAAAACTGGCAGACTTAATCCTGCAGCCTATGCTCTTCGGCGCACAGGATTGGACCTGCTTCTTGGAACTTTTATTTTTGTTAACATTTGTAGTTCATCTCGAAATTTGCACCATTTGGTGGCTATTGGCTTTGGAATTTCGTCATCCCAAACTAATGTTAAGTGCCACAGCTCTTGGAACACTATTTTCAATTGAATGACTGAAGGGGCAAGGAAACCGAGTGGATCAAAGGTCCGTGCGACGTCTTTTAATATTTGTCGTTTCATTATAATCTCACTCGAAGAGTAGTTAAGCCGAAAGCTAAAAATATCACACTGAGAGTTCCAGTAAAGCCCAAGCACTTTAATCCACGAATCCGCTTCAGTATCCATCGAAATAGGGTTCACAGAAAGGGAATCAGAGTCTTCACGTAGTTCGGAACAATTACTTTGCCATTTACTGAGTTTCATCCCGCATTTCGAAAGGAGTTCAATTAAGGATTTCTTTTTGAGAACAGCTTCAGCTAACGTGTCACCGCCTGAGACAACGTCATCGGCATCAAAATCATTTAAAACAATTTCCGAAGCGATTGGACACTCTTCAACGTAATCGCGCGCGACTTGTTCCAACGCTCGTACCGATAAATAGGGCGCACAAGATGTTCCGTACGTTACCGTGCGTAAGCGGAAGTGCAACGGCTCGGAAGATGATTTTCGCCAAACAATGCGTTGAAAGTCTGTATCTTCATCCGATACAAAGATCTGGCGAAACATTTTTACGATGTCGGCCGAAAAAACGAATTTATGACGACGAAAACGAATGAAAACCGAGAATAAATTTCGTTGAATGGGTGGTCCTATAAGCATTGAGCGTCATTGAGCGAGTTTTCTGATGAGTCTTTGAAGGATCCATCGAATACAACGCGCAGCTTCGTGGTGCTGCTGTCCGGCTTTAGAACCGCGTGGTGAGGTAGGTAAAAGACACTAGGTTTTGCTATTTCCGAATCAGGAACCTTAGACATATGTCCAAGCGAGAGGTATTCATCGAGGAACTTGGAATAGCTTTCGAAGAGATTCTTGTCTTTGCTGAATTTCCTTTCGATGAATATGAGGCGCGAGACTGCGCCGTTCAAGGTGTTAGTAAACTGCGGTGTAGATTTAAACGGAAGGTGGACGACGTATCTGCCATCTTTGTCCCGATGGTGAGTTTTAAGGAAATTTTCCTCAATCTGTCTGTTTTCCATAGACAAATTCGATTTGGAGCCGATTTCTTCTATCGTCCAAAACGATTGTAGAATCGCATCGATGTCTACGACGGAGTGAAAGGAGTATGTACTCGGTTCTGCCTGAAATGGCAATTTCCCTGCTAGAACATAGCCAAAAATAGTTTTATGTGCGATAGGGAATCCATGTTTGCTATTCACCACACCCCCTTGCAATATTTCCCAAACCTTGTCTGCTCCTAATAAGACATCAACGCAGTTTGATTGATTGAAACAAGGATCAGCGAGATCCAAATGATACAAATGTTCCTTATCCTCAATAGAAAACGAGCTCACTGGCAAATTTGTGGTAACCCTTGATAAGATATAAGTATCTACACAGATGCTAAATACATTACAGCGTGACTTAATGGCCAACAATACAAGGCCTCTGGAATTACCAACGCTGGTAGACCCAATGCCGCATGTCGGTATACGAGCATTTGTTCGCTTTAAACCAAGCCTTTGGACACAAGACACAGTAACGAATGAAATCTGTGAGCCTGAATCTATGAGGATCCTCACTGGTTGATAATTTCCGTTGACATCGAGGACTTTTCCAACTGCTGTCGGAAGTAATTTTTGGGGAATGTGGTGTACGATATTAAGTGAGTGATTGTTGACGATAGGTGTCACTATCCCTGAAGTTGAAGGAGCTCTAGAGATGTTCGAAGAGTTTTATTACGAATGGACATTACCTAGGTCGCCATTGGTGTAGTTGCTTACGAAAGCATTGGCTGCAGGATTGAGGTTGTGGTTTACCGAGCCCTCGTGGACAAGGGTTTGATGGCGAGTATTGCATGTTCTGCAACGGAACTTGGACTGGCAACGAGCAGATGATAGTCCAAGTCTTAAACAATTGTAGCAGAGTTTTTTCAGTTTTGCGAATTCTCTTCTAGCTTGAATGGACACACCGACGTTCTAGAAATTCGATAAATTGATTGATTGTAGGATAATCTTCGGAAACGCTTTCTGTAGACCATGCCTGCCGAGTTTCAGGGTCCAACTTGTTTAATAAGATGTGAATGAGCCATGGATCCCTGTTGACCGATTTGATAGAATTCAAGCCCCTAACAATTTCATCAGCTCCATTTGAAATTTTTCGAAGGTGGACAACGTTCAAACTATGCGCCGGCGGAAGATCTATAAACGATTTTATGTAGCTGTTGATGACATATCGCGGGCTATCGTAGCGCTTTTTTAACCTTTCCCATGCCTGCTCGTAGGTAGCATCACAGATTGGCAGATGGTTAAGTAGACTAAGCGCTTCGTTTCTAAGAGACGATTTAAGCAGATGAAATTTCTGAATTGGCGTTAAGCTGGCCTTGTTATGAGCTGCACTTTCGAACATGTCGCGAAACGTAGGCCACTCCTGGTAGTTGCCCGAAAAGGGTTCTTTGAAGCGTGGGAAGAAAGCTATCCGAGCTTTGGGAAACCTTTGACTGGTTTAATGTCTCAATCAGAGCCTGTTGTTGATCAGCGAGTCGACTAACAACATCCTGACCACGAAACGCTCGTCGACGTTCCCTAATGGTGGACTGCTAAACTGGTTTTACCATAAGAAATTTCGCCTCGACTTCCTCAAAGTCAGGCACCGGATCTAAGTAACCTTGTTCTTCAGCGAATTCTTACATTTTATTTTGAGAAGCGTCGAATTCGGTCCACAGATCTTCAGCTCTGATAAGCTTAACTTCAAGCTCATCTAAAGATGTCGTGTCCCTTATAGACTCCGTAAACGTGGCTAATTTAGTAAGAGAGCCTTTGAGATGACCGCTTGTCAACCGCAGCGTAGACAAAGTAACAGCGTTATTGCTCATCTTTCTTAAATACCGAAATAGTCACTTAAATGCAACAAAGAATGTTTATAATTCCTATAAAGGATTTTCACGAAATGTAAGTTCAATAAATTCAATGGATACGGCAATACACGTAGGGAATTTTAGCAAATGTGTTGCATGCAGGCGAGCGATAGAAATTTACAAGGAGATGAATCTGCATGCACACGAAAAGAATTAATTTAATCACTAAGATCAGAATCTAATGTTTGCCACGATTAATCTTATTCACGTGTATGATTGATCAAAGTCTTAGTTTACGATAATCACAAAATTCACAAAAATCCGGTTCGAACTGGGACCAAAAAATGTATGCGTTCTTGCCATGGAACCCAAATCAAAATCGATAAAAAAAAGCTCAAGCTTAGCAAAATGATGAGGAGGCGATGATGGGAACGACGATGCCCATAGAAAAATTCCTCCACTGAAAATCCTCAAAAAAAAGCCTGGTTTCAAAAAATTTACAATTTAATTTTACCAATAGATGTTGTTGCCGCTGTGGTCGAGATCCAAGTGAAAGAGAAATCATTGGACCGAAATCTCTACCAACGGAACTTTTGCGTTATGTACAAGAAATGAAGAAGTATATAATAAAAATAGTGTGCGTGCGCACTGTTAGGCAAGTTTAATAAATTACAATAATATAAAAAGCAACTAGTTAATGATTTTAGATTTTAATTTAAATTATGTGATGAGCGTTCTCAAACAGCATCTTTGGTGTCAACGTGGTTCGGTACGGAGGAAACTCTCAAAGAAAAGAAGGAGAGTGACTACTGGAGAACTAAGAACCGTAAACAACAGGCGGATGAGACTGAATAGCTTTTAACTTATGCAACCGATCAAGTCGAACCAGCATTGATCGCAAATCAACCAAATCATAGCCAAAAGGGTGTAGCGTACTACCGACTTTATTCCACAATCAACTACGACGAATTAAAAAAAAATAAGTGTAACGAGCGTCGGAGCAGAAAATTATATCCAACAGATACCAGCAGTCTCAGAGTTAGCAGAAAATAGGTTCTTTGCATCCTATGCAAATGCCAACCAACAGCAAATCGATGTTGTGTCCTTAAGTCCCAAAAGAGCTCCCTTCTTTAATGGCAGCCCAGAGGAGTGGCCGTTATTTAGAAGCAGCTTTGAGAGACGTACTAAAATGTGTGGGTTTTCAAGTCAAGAAAATAGCGTTTGCGGAAATGTCTTAAAAGGCGAGCACTGTAGCAATCGGAAGAAGCAAAACCTGAACGTCTCGAGCGGAAAATACTGCGGTTTACTTTCGATCCCGTTTGTTTTAAAGGAGGTTGGAAAAGAAAAATTCTATCACGAACTGTAGGGCCAAAGTCCGGCGTATATGGACCCAAAGTCTGATATAGCCTAGGCATATTGAACGAATCGACACCTCAGCTCAAGCTCAACGAGTTTTCGATTTCATCAGAGAACGATCGCATCTAAGGTGTTACAATTGAAAACTATCGGCAGTTAAGACAATTGGTGAGAGATCGTGCGAGCAGGAGAGACTTGTTAGTTGAGGCAAAGGTTGATTTCAGGCTTTAAAGAAAACTTAAAAAGAGAGATTGCCCCAAAAATAAATATTTCAGAGGAGCTAAGGAGGAATCGAAGGCACTGGAAATGGCCTTGAAAACTAGTGTTCAGTATTCATAAGCCTTCCATGTTTATATTAGCAAATCTATCTTGACACGTGCATACACTTTATGACCAAAAATTATAAAATAAAAATTCAACGAAAGAAAAAATAAAAACCAATTTATGAATTTTTAGTTTAAATTAAAAACCTTATTCAGTTTTGCTATAGGTGACACACGTATACCTAACTATGTGTAGTCATAGGCATTTGTAGATGTATCTAAACCCAAGTTCAAATGAAACTATATTTTTGTCATTTGAAACTTTCATACCATACGTACTCGTAACTAGTTTAGCTAAAGTATCTAAAGGTTTTAAACGTATGTGTAGTGAAATTATTTTTCCATATATTTAAATTTCTATAATAATGAAACTCATCAACACTCGAACTGGTGATGATGACCAAAGAGGACGACGACGACGAGACGACGAGACGACCAAAATCGGATAAACACAAAAATAAAATCAAAAAACCGAACACAAAAACTCGATTTAAAATTAGAAAAAAAAAAAAAATTGAAAAAAAGAAACTCAACCGAAAAATTCAATTTCAATTATTAGTTTTGCGAAATGTTATATCTTTACCTGTTCCATTGATTCCGGATGGTCGGATTCGGGCATCATATTTTCCAGCACCTAAAATTTGATCCAAAACTTTTTTCTCTTTTTCTCGGAAATTTATTTTTGCATTATTTGCTCTGAAATGGTGGAAACGTGAAATACGTGATTTAATGGAATTGAAAAATCTTTTTGAATTCATGATGATGGGGGTTGTCTCGAAAATTGAATTTCGATATTTTCAGTTGCATGGTAGAGAAGCGGTGGAAGTTGTGGTAGTGATATATATTTCTTTTTTTTTCTTTTTTTTTGTGGTTTAGTTAGTTTGGTGCTACCTTACTTAATCGATGAATAAATTATTTGCCGTTTAAGTGAAAACTAACCTCATTGTTTTGGCATCCCTTCGGGGTGGGTGTTTTGTTTTTTATAATCTATTTTGTGAAAGGGAATTACTAACAATTTTGGTGGTTAGATCCTCCCCTACCCGACAATGTAGTTATTCAATCGATTAGAAGCAAGGCTTAGCCATTGTTTATTTTTAAACAGATAAACAAAATGAGCATATAACAACAAAAATTCAATTGTACCGAGAAGATTTCTTTTTTCTAAGTCTTTGTGCAAATTTTTTGATTTTTTTTTAAAAAAAAAAAACTGTTTTTCTTTTTACATTTTTTTTTAAGTGCATTTTAAGTGCGCGTTGCTTCAAATATGAGATACGAGAGAGCAGTTGTCGGTTGCCATTTGCCCTATTATCCATGGCACAGATTAAGGCTTAAGCTTTAACTTAAAAAAAAACAAAAAAAAAAATAACTGCGCTCCTTTGTGGGTTGAATACCCTGAAACAGAAATCTTTTTAAGTAACACAACAAAAAACAAACTTTCCACACAGAAACTCTACTCTAAAATACTAAAACAAAAGGAAATCGAAACAGAAAACTCGAAAAGAAAAATTCAAAATAATAAAATGAATATAATAATTTCTTCTTCTTTTATTTTGTTTGTAAAAAGAAGCAGATACAAATCAAAACTATAGATACTTGTATAGTACTTACAGGGACGCACTACATAGGCAGGCAAAGTAAAATACGGCCCAGAAGCAGTGACCAGTGCCCATTTTCTTGTTTGTGGCTAAAAAGAAGTTTAGAACGCTGCAAAGATACAACAAAAAGGATAAATATTACTGTAAAGTTACAAATACTTGTAATAGATACAGATGGATATACAGATACGACTAGTGTTGTATTGTGGCCTAAGTGTGATGACATGGCAATATGAGGCTACACGAGTCTACGAGTATGAGGAAGCTATTCTTATGTCCTTTGGATTTAATTTCTTAGAATATTTTTTTGTTTTTTTTTTGCTTTTCCTTATGGCCCATTAGAGAGAGATTACGAGTGGAGAAGAGATAAAGATATATCAGATTTCGATAAATTTACAGAGAAATGACTTTTGGGATTTAAGAAGAGAAAATTTAATATGTAATCGGGAAGTATAAAGAGACACGTGCCTTTTGTGTTCGTAAGTGTTCTTACTTTAGACGAACAACATAACAAGTGTAGAAACAAGAGATTTGAAGTGGAAATGGATTTTCAAATGCATTCGCTACTTAGTTTGATTACATAAGGGGTTAAGATTTGAGTTAAAACATCCTCAATACATCTGTTTACCGTAGTTATGAGCTGTTTCAGCATAGGCTTTATTGGATTTTGAATGTAAAATTTTATTGAAATTATATATCATTGGATTTCCTACGCCGCTGATATCATCTTTTACGAGTACCCTTAGATCTTTGTTCTATAGGAGTGCTAAAACGATATGAAAACGCATTTTTATCTCGTTCGTTAATGAGATTAGAAACGATAGGTATTGCCACACAGGTGGGTAGGTGTTATACGATTTGAAGAAGGGATAGAGTGGAGTCATCATCATCCAGAGCTGTAACTAAAAGTTTCAGTCCGGAGTGGACTCAGCCAATAAGTGTCTCCAGCCAGCTTGATCATTCACTAGCTGTCCTCAGTTTCACACGCTAAGATGTCTGAGGCACTTTCCAACTTGTGTGCGTCTCATAAGTCGCATTTTTCCTCTGATTTGGATCAGGGCATTGGTCTCCATCTGTCCTACAAGACTCAACCATCTCAGTCGTTATACCTTCACTATTCTAGCTAAGTCGGTGTTGCAGTACAATTCGTACAGTTCGTTGTTGAATCTCCAGTCACCGTCTGTGAGGCGGAAACAAAAATCAGCCGAAAAACTTTTCTCTTGAAGACGTCAAAAGCCTCATGCAGTTTTGGTAATACTCGTATTCAAAACAAGAATCGGATTATTAAGGTCTTATATAGGGCAACTTTTGTTGTTCGGGAGATGGCTTTGGTAATCATTTGCCATTTTACTCCAAAGTAGCGTCGATTGGCAAGAGTTATTCTTCGTTTGAGCTCAGCTCTGTTGTTGATTTCTAAATTGATAGTGGATGCTAGGTAAACAAAGTCCTTTACTACCTCAAAGTTATATCTGTCAAAGAAGACGTTCTATCTGAGACGTCGGTTTTAGCTGTCCGTTTTGCTTGACAGCATATATATACAATACTTGATCTTGTCCTCATTGACCGATTAACCCATTTTCGCCGCTTCCCTCTCAATACTCGCGAAAGCACCACTGACATCACGCTGCTTTCTTCCGATTATGTCAATATCATAGCTGGAAGCACTTTTGAGAGTTTGTGCTTATTGTGTTGACGAGCAAATTTTGCGCTATTCCTTTCTAGAATGATGTTAAGGAAATCGCTGGCAGCGCATCGCTTTGTTTAAATCCCTCTTTGACATGAAAAGTGTGGATGAGATCTTTACCGACCTTGATGGAGCAGCGTGCATCCTCCATCGTCATCCTGCGCAGACGGGTTAGTTTGGCAGGAAGGCTCTGTATAGCTCCTCTCTCTAGATGCTGTCATACACTGCCTTAAGATCGATAAATAGGTGGAGTGTATCGAACCAAAGCTCGTGGGTTTTCTCCTAGATCTGCCGTAGTGTGAATAAATTGCTCGTTTCTGGAATTTCCTGGTCTGAAGATAAGATCTTGCAGGCGATGTTAAGAAGATGTCTCCCTTCTTGAGGATCGGACAAGTAATGCTGAGGTTCCATTTGTAGGGCGTGCTTTCTTCCGATCATTTCTTACAGATGAGTTGGTGTATGCTCGTTACTAAGTCATCGCTTGCTGCTTTGAAGATCCCGGCTGTTAGATCGGTTTTTTCAGCAGGATTTAAACTTATAAACGACTATCTTTATCCAGGTAGGGTGGACGGAATTGTTGGTTTTCATGGTTCGGATTTAAAGGGCTATTCCGTCTGTTACCGGTATTTGGTTCATCATTGCCGTAATAAAGTCTACAGAAATAGTCTTTTATAGCCCACAGCATTAACTGTGACTCTATTACGAGGTTCCCTTATTTGTCTTCACAGGCGTCGGTTTGGGGTTTGTGTCCGTGGCAGGTTATTTTCTTACCTTTTGATAAAACTTTCGAATCTCATTCTCGGAGTAGTACCTCTCAATTTCCTCACGCTTCTCATGCTTCTTCTGCTCAAAGAGCTTGTGAGCAGCTTCAGTCTTTCTATGTATCTTGCTAAGCTGAATGTAATTGCAGGCAATCGTTGTTATACCAAGTGTTTTGTTTTGGTGGTCGAGTGAAACACAGAATATCCGAAGTGGCATCTCTGATGGCTTTTATGCAGTGTTACCATTGGCCTTCGTTACTTTATGCTGGTGGCAGAAGACCTCTTGAGAAATAAAGAGAGACCCGAATGAAAAAGAATTTGATTTTTTGCAACTTCAACAGTTCGAGATATCTACAACCGTTCCTTAGCTACAACAAGGTAATGGTCCGAGTCTATGTTTGCCCTTCAAAATGCTCGAACATCAATAAAACTGAAGGAGGGTCTTGCATCGATTGCAATATGGTCAATCCGGCTTACATCTAATTGATCAAGTCGGTAGCCTCGATAAAGTCTCGCCCCGCCGCTAGTTGTTCGGCCGCACTTGGCGTATTTCGGGACGTGGTTGCAGGGGTTGTTAATAATAGATTCGTTCGTATTCGAGGCTTATTTCTGCTTCATAAGCGCGCAGTTACCCCCAACTTGAGGAGCGTAATGAACTGTTGGTTCATTAAGAACTTATCGGGAACAATTCCTTTTCCAAGAACGTGACTTATTCTCGGAAATCCTTACCGGACTGAGGTCCAAATATGGGGAAATACCCCGAATAAGGTTTTATTTGTGTTGTTCCCGAATTTTACTTCACCGTTAAATTCATCTGGAGAATTTTTATCTACTGGTCAGCACTTGCCCTTATAAGTTCGGCAAGTTGAGTCTAGATGGAAACCAACCTGTACTCGATGGTCACCACCTGGAGGTAAAAAAAAACACAATTGATATGCAGAAACAGTTACAGCACTGGGTATCGCTAGGTTGCCATCACTCATCACCGAACCAGCATTTTGCGCAGAATGCTGTAATAGAAAAAATTTATGAATGAGAGGAAGCTTTCGGATAACAGAATTTGCAATTGTGGGCCTATTTTGCTAAAGGATTACGAGAAAGAGTGCGACTTTGTTGTAAGCGACAGACTAAGGCAAAAGGTGTTGATTTGCCAATATGTTACATTGAAAATTAAGCAATCCGGATACGTGCTCAAAAAAGCCGCTGAAGAAAGAGACAATATTTAAAAAAACGCGTACGTTTTGTTGAAAGTTCCTAAAACTGCCAGGAAGTAGGCAGGATCTTGCAGATTTTCGAAATTGGCTACCAAAAATGACTAAGAAATACTTAGCTTCGTTGGAGAAAGGATTCTGGCCATATTAGTTAGACCAGTCAGCTTGCTCCTTCTCGTGAGGAGAATATCCTCAGTTTTGAAAGGATTTACAGGGAGCCCATTTTCAGCACATCAATCGTTGATCAAGCCCAGGCCTGCCTGCGCAAAACGATCTTGTGGGTAAGGTAAGGCTCAACCATTTTCTTCATTCTACTCTTGACGAGAGTGTATATAGTCAGCCTTTGGCTTCTCTTAGTGTTGATCTAGAGTTCGGTATGTATGTCAGTGCCAGGCTAATAGTCGCCAGGAAATAGTTCTTGCACGGCAGCTTAATGGATCACAACTATGCGACCCACTAGGCCAATGATAGCACCTATACATTCATAAATTAGAGTTACATCACTCATTTTCTGCATCACTTTATCTATTTTTAACAATAGATTCCGGTAGTTCATTATCTTCAGCGAATGTTAAAAATTAAATATTTGCTAGCCTTCATATGAAAATAATACAGCTGCCCTCATGTGTTTTGATAAATGTTTTTTATTGTACATTTTTACAAGTAATAAATCAACTGAATCAAGTTCAACTGCAGTAAGTAGTAAAACAATTTATAGAAGAGAATCGAAGATCATTCTACGGATAAAACTGCTGTCAAAATAACCTTTTCTATGACTGTAACATCGACACCATCTCCTTTTTCCCCTTTAGATACACCATCATTCACTTTAAGTACACCATCAATTGAATCAAATAAAAATTTGAATACAAACGGGCAAGTGACTGCTTTAACATCTGCATCGTCACTCTTTATTTAGCATAACTGCGACGGGAGTATCCATTTCCTCATCGGCTGATGGTTCTGCCACTTGAAATGTTGATTGTTGTTACAAGTCCTAGATTTGGGATCACTAAACCAACTAATAGCCAACGGTGGTGAATCATCTGAATTATCTGTAAGGGATGGTGTATATTTCTTCTACGAAGAAATAAAATTGATTTAAGGCCTTGCGATCGTCTGATACAAGATTGTCGTTTGGATATTTAGCCCATGAACTTCATTGTAAGGTACTCGTTCTTTGCCATCCATAAAAGAACATTGAAACCTATTTCTAATATTTATTACTCGTAATAAAATGAGCTGATCTCATATTTTCCCTTAAAAACATTTTATTAAGCCTTCTCATCCCAACTTTGAAGTCTGTTCTGAAGGTTCTATACCATGTTCTTACCATGACAATCATTAACTGTTTGCTTTAATTTCTGGGTCACTCAGACGACTGACCTTTTGGGTACCGTTTAAGCAAACAAAACGAATAATATTCAAATTAAACTTCAGATAAACAGTTTTTCCAACTTTAATATATTCAGTACTCACTTGCTTCTTGACGGTATCTCAATTACTTTGCATAGACATTTAGATACTTCTAAAGTGTTCAAACTTTTGGTTTTAAAAATAGATTACCTAGTCACTTTCTTGTCAACCGACAACACACACCTATGTGCGAATACTAGTGTTTAACAAAAAATATAAAAAAATCTGTATACACTCTGAATGAATGTACCTTTTGACGAAAACAAGGAAAGATAATCAACTACACTACACTGCACACAGAGCAAAAAAAACCTCAGAAACACAATATAAATCGCGAGCAATCCGATATTCCTCACTCGCAAACAGTCGTTTGTGAAATCATAAGTTACGGATATTCGCGCGCTTGCTGGAACTACTGATAGGACAAATCACGGTATGACGCTTTTTATCTTAACATTTGTGACAGTTGTTGCGTCATCGAGCAGTTATGTCATCTACGAGTATGAGGAGGACATCAATAATGAAATCAACTCCCCGGAAGAAAACTCATACATCGACTTGAGTAGTTTTGGTGATAACGCATTCATTGATCCGGACGATGAGGCTACCGGAAAGGTGGTATCCGAATACAAGGAGGACTCCGATCTGAACCCCGAAGAGTTGGGCATCTACTTCGAGGGTGACATCCTTATGCCGAATCTGTTGAATGCTCGAAATGGCTTGGTGGCAAAGAGTTTTCGATGGCCAAATGGCGTTGTTCCGTACGAGATCACTGGGACATTTAATGCCCAACAGTTGGCAACTATCGAATGGGCCTTTGAAGAGTACCACCGGAAAACCTGTATAAAATTCAAGCCCCGTTCAAGGGAAAAGGATTATATTTCTATTGTGAATGGTAACTCGGGTTGCTGGTCGGCTGTGGGTCGAATGAGGGGCAAGCAAATCGTTAATTTGCAAGCTCCCCAATGCTTGCTTAAAAGGGGTACAATTCTGCATGAGTTAATGCATGTTCTAGGTTTTATTCATGAGCAGAATCGTCATGAACGGGACAACTATATAACCGTGCGGAGAGAGAATATCAAAGACGGTATGATGGTGAATTTTGTTAAGTCGTCAAGTAGTATGGCCCATGCAATGGGAATTCGGTATGACTATGCTAGTGTGATGCACTATTCGCCAAAGTCCTTTTCGAAAAATGGAAAACCGACAATCGAGGCAAAGGTAAGAATTTATACTCAAAACTGATGAAGCCTATTAACTGTGATTTGTAGAACTTAACACAGGAAGCTAAACTGATGGGACAAAGGACGGGATTCACAGCAGCAGATTTGGCCAAAATCAATTTGATGTACAATTGCAAGAGGAATAATTTTTGGGAAAGCAAAGAACACGAGCTAGAGCTTGAGCAACTAGATTATGGGATAAAGGTTTAGATTTTTGTTTTTTACTTTTGATACAATAAATTACTTTTCTGATAAAAAATTGAATTTTTGATAATGCTTTCCAAACGCTCGACTAGGGTTTAAAAAAGTGTTATTTAAAGGTCTGCTCTGGACCGAAACATCAACAAAATAATTTTGAGCAGTCGTAGAGTAAAAGTTAAGTAGAAGGACCGTGTACATCATATGTCGCACGAGTATTTGGGTATGCAATAGCTCTGTTTGAAATTGGTACCGAGTTTGCTCACTGTTGGCCAAACGTTTTGATAATTCAGAGTTCTATTTGGAGCTGTTTAAGCGAAATACAAATTAAAGAAAGATCATGTATCACCGTGACTGAAGTGTATTTTAAAGACAAAGGAGACTGTTGAAAAACGTTGCCAAAAATTGTGTTCAATATGTTAGTCTCGGGACATTTTTACCACCTGTTGCCATCGGGACGTTTATCTTTAGCCATGTTCCCTGGGCAACAAACTTGTCTTAAGTTTTTAATGCAATGGCATTTTAAAGCGGTTGTCGTCTCAACTGTTTATTAACATTTTAGAAATCTGGTTTACTCTTAATGCCTTAAAGCTACTGCCTCTAGGGTTAATGGTTTGAATTTTAATTGTTAATCTTGTTAAATATTATGTCCTGGGGTTCCATCAACTTATCAGTATTGATTTGAAATAGATTACCCCTTGCTAGTATTGTTGAACCTGAAACAATTCATAAGTAAAACGAAAAAAGTAGTAGTTCAAGTTTCGAACCCTGTGGCACCCCAAAAAGAGGCAGCCATCGTTAAAACAATTTAATTTTTGCTTGGAAGATTCTTGCGGTCAAACAGTCTTACTCCCAATTCACGATTTTTCCACGGATTTTAATCGTTCTTAATCCTTGCATCAGTTTTAGTGTGTCGAACGCCTTACTAGAGTCCATATTAGATGACATATTTATAAGAAATTAGCTCAAGTTCATCTAGGTTGCAGCGAGAAGTCTATCCATGATCAGATCTTTTAAAACAGAAGATGATGATGTTAAGATTACAGTCAACGATTTAAGTATCAAAACTGTTAATAGCCCGCATGAAAAGTTTGATGAGCTTCATAAGCACAAAGTGTCTAAGTTATATAGGTGAATATGGCGAAACATATATAGGAAACTTGAATAATACATTCGCAAGGGAATCGATAGTGAGTCAACCTTTGGCGAGTTTGCGCGTATTTCACCCAATACATTAGGTGAGTTTTGAAGATATGGTGAGTCGGCTAATGTTTGCCGGTGATGTGGTTGTACTTCTTTCATTAAAATCACTTTTTTGTGGCACAAGAGATGAGGCGAAATGTAAAGGAGCTATTGCCTTTAAGTTACATTTTAAACCAAGTGACTCTTTGACAAACTCTTGTAACTCAAAAAAGGCAGACTTGTAACATCGGCGTCTAAAACATTTTTTTATTATAAGAGCGGACGTATCTCTGACTTGAAAACCAATGACACAGGATTGAACTTAAAAGAAAAATATAACAAGGATCAATTCCGAAAAACTCGTTAAACTATTGCAGCGTGTGCATTCTGAAGTGTGTGGGACTATAGATACACTTACTAGGAAAATTGAGAGTTTTGTTACTTGTATCAAATATGTCGAAAACTTTTTGGAACGAAGTAGTATATACATTTTTAACCGTAGTTCAACGCGCGCTTTACATGGAATACAACTGAAAACGCTTATTTTTTGAAGGCAAAAAGGTGATCTTTGAACCGAAATAGGGAGAAATTGAATAACAACATCAAAATTGAAGTTATGGATGGTTGTTCTGCAAAAAGCTATTGTTTTCGGAAGCCAGAAAAATTGAAATATTTCTTGCCAGAGATGTTAAATTTTAGAAATCGTTCGGTAGATGATGCTGAACCATCTCTACATTTATTGACGGAAACTCACTTGAACATGGGCAGCGAAGGCCATTTGCATGAAGTTATATCTAAGGTTAAAGACGAGAAAAATGTGCGCCGGTTCGCAACCCGCTAAGTTTCTTTATTATCAATATAACTTTAAAGCGAACTAACTAACTTAGGTGGCGCTTCCATTCAGGATGAATCAACTTCTTGTACGCGTTATTCAAGATGAGGTCTACTTCTGCTGCCTTGTCCCTTCGGCAGCATTTGTGTCCCAGCCATCTCAAGCGACTGATGAGTTGTTTTCAGATTAGGTCGATATCGTTGTACTGCTCGTATAGTCCGTCGTTGAATATTTTCTTCCAAAGCTCGTCAACGCAAACGGGGCTGAATAAATTTTTATCTGAAACCGACTAAGGATATTTTCGAATCGATTCGACGTGCGTGGTTCACAATAGCTTGACCTTTGTCTGTCCGCTTTATGGAGAATTTTGTTCAACGGTCTTGTTTTTAAGGCTTACAAGACTGGATCTCGTCCAAGTATTGTAGCCATCGTTTGTGTCTAAATTTCGGTGAATAAACTGGCATTAGATCCGATGGTTCAATGAAAAATTGTGTTCAGCGATGAGATAAAAGCAATCCACGTGAGAATATCGAAACGTCTTTACATCCAGAAAAATACTCAGTTTGGTGCGGTCTGTGGGCTAGTGGAGTAATCGGATCATATTTTTTTAAAAAGTGAAGCTAATCAGCATGTTACTATCCATGATGAATGATATTTTCGTTTCCTGATTGAATAGCTTGATTGTGGGAGTGATGTGAGTGTGATGTGGGTATAGGATACCACTATATGTCATACAGCACAAAAGAAAACATTCGATGAACGCACAATTTCGCGCAATGGATCTGTAAATTGGTCAAGATCTCTTGATTTGATGCCTCCTGATTTTTTTTCAATAAGAATTGATGCATTTGAACCCAAGGTTATTTGTGCTATTGAGGACATACGGCCCCAAATTTGTCTTTCGGATAACATTCATCAGATCCAGCCGTGGTATGCGTGTGTCGGAAATTATACTTAAGAATTAAATTGCTATTTAATGAAATTTCATTTATTTTGCTCAAAATCAAAGATACATAGTACTGCTACGAAATCACCGTCAACGAGTTCTATATGAAGAAGGCCCCTTTTAAACATAACTTTGTGCCAAAAAAGGTGACGGTGTATTGGTAACACTATGGGGGGTTCAAAAACTCCATTGCTAAATCGAATTGCTTCCATCCGTCTTAATCATTGTCGCATTGAGGATCCAGAGATTTGATTCGAGATCTACATACTGGGACAAGAAAACGAAAAATTGGCCATTGTCACCATCTATCGAACCATTGTGGAACTTCCCATCATAGTGCGAAGACTCTTAACAGCGAAGTTAAGTGGCATTAGTCTAGTGAGTTCTTCAAGATTACGAGTATTATGTGGCATATGTCGAACAAGAAAGATGGACGGGAAGGCAGATTAGCGGGCAGAAATAAATAGGTACTGACTTTTAAAATGACTTTTCTTGCTTATAACGAGGGACAAGAGCTGATATTTAACCATCGATTGGGAGCTTCGAATGGGACTACAGATTCTCTCATCCAAGACTGCATTTCCAAAAGTAGGTAGTATATGGAGTTGATCTTTTCTCCCACTATAAATTCGTCGTTCTTCCATTTGTACTTTTGTAAAGGAGATAATAAGAACTTTTCTAGAAAGTGCTAGTTTGGATCCGGATATCGTTGTGACCTTCTTGTTTTGAAAATGAAACAATATTTTAGGATTTACAAGGAATTTGTCATTTGCTAAGTTTTTGAGTTCCTTAAGATATGTAATTTTCCTAGGCAAAGTAAGTAATAGAAATTCAAAACGTTCGCAGATCTTCGTCGCATTACTAACGTCAATTCAATCCGCTTTCTTGTAAGACATACTGTACTATTGTTGACAAATTAAACGACGATAATCACTGTGATTATAGGCAAGAGAGTTACTAATGCATTATATATACTCGTACATATACAAGCACGAAGACGAGTACGAGTATATGCCCTTGATATTCCCACGCATAAGGAAGTTGTTTGCCCTCATCTGTGACTTGTTGTACGAGCACGAGTGTTAGTACTAGTATGTTGCGTTAATTCAAATCCACCCCCTCTAATGGTACTAAACACATTATTTCCATCGGCCAATGTAATCACATCACACGGTGATTTACAAGCTTGTACGACTCTTATTAAGCCTATCTAGGCTCTAGCTGTGGGTCTATCTCTGGATTTAGCCATATCTCAAGCTATACCTCTACTTGTAGCTGTACATCTAGGTATAATTACTTTGATAAGATAATTAGGAAGTGTACATGTTCTCAAAGGAGGGTGCATTGTTTTGAAATTGTGCACCCCTCTTTGGTTAATTATTTTGTTGCCTACAAAATTCATAAAGAGTAATGAATTTGTTTTGTACGGATACGCGTACTTGTACTTGTAGCTGGGATTGTGTTTGTTTGTTAATGTGCGCTTGTATATGTTGTTGTTTTCATTGTGGGCTGTGTGTTTGGGGTTTGTTGTGTTTGCTATTTGAAAACATTGAACACGTTTTTGTCATGTTGGCTCTGTGATGTAATTGTTATCAGAGGTGATAAAGTAGGTCAAGGTGATGTTATAACCTTTGTAGTTCCTTTATTATATCTACAAGTATGAGACAATATTTATTAAAGATACTCGTACTAGACTAAAGATGTGTTTTTTTTTTTAAGCTATGTAATGAGGACTTATTTTTAGCGGAGGGCTTGGAAAAAATGTACTAAAGTATGAAATCGAAAATAAAGTGCACAAACAATGTCTGGGGTGAGACTGTCAATGATGTACGATTGATGGGAATGTACTAAAGCCTGATGACTCACTAAGAAATTAATGGGAAACAAGGGGTAGATGGATATGTCAGTCAGTAAATGTCAACACTACTTCGCGCTTTCAGAAGGAAACGACAATGATTTAATTTTCTTTATTTTTAGTTTGTTCGAAGGAATCTCGGTTATAAATTAACTGGTTATGGCGGGAGACGGGCGTATAGTGATATCCCTTTGGTCACCGCTGCACCATGTATTTAGGATTGGAGTGGAAGAATGAGAACAATTTGTTAAGTGAGACGGCCTACATTTTGGTGACGAAACGGTAAGACAATATCCATCTCAGCTGGCAAGCTCCAATCATATTGACCTCTCGTAAGCAATATAGGTATGTTGGTTGTAAGGTAATGACTGCAAGGATCTACATCGTAGACAACGTTTGGTGCACTAGAAATGCACTTAATATATATGAACATGTCGAGACGCAGGGCTGAATTCACCGACTTAAGAGTACGTTGCCATAAATGCAAGAGACTAGTAAAGCTGTTGCTAACTGCTCTTCTTTCAACCTATCCCATAGTACTGATTTAAGAGATTCCATAACCAATAAACCCATTTTCGACAATGAATGTTGGCTTTGAACTGCAATCTCAAATGAGAACTTCTGTTGATGCGTTCCACAAAAGGCGATAAGCCGAACATAGACTTTTCGGTGCTGAGAATTTGGAAACTCTACTTCTGAAGACTATCGTATCAACTATCAACCAGAAAAACTATTAAACCTTCATGAAGAAAAGCAATATCCAAATGATGGTTGGGAATTGTAGAAATTGGGTAAGCGCTGAGAGGTGTCAACCAGGCGGTATTCAGTATTGCATCGGTTTCAACACATGGTAAACGCCTTATTTTACCTCGACGTGTTAACCGCGGATGAATTCCCCAGATGGAATCAACGTCGAGGGAAAAAATTCCGGATCAAATGAGACTTTAGCCGGGCTGAGACTAAACCAGGGTCTTGAAAAAGAGATGGTGGCGGATGAGCCCTATGAACCGACCAACGGCAGGCTCACAGCCCCGAACAGGTTACTGGCTTTCGTATTGAAGATTGATAGGTCCCTAAACAGGCCATTTGCAGCCGTACAACTAGCGGAGGCCATAGACTGCTGTAAAGTTAACATTACCGCCATCCAAGAAATGCGATGGGATGGGCCGGACAAAAAGAGGATGAAGAGCTGCGACATCTACTACGACGATTGTAACGACGGCAAAACCAGTGGCATCACTGGCAAAAAGCCATCAGAGATGCCGCTGCCTTTCAATCGGTCACCACAACAAAACCCCGGGTTTGATAGTAAATGCCGGCAAACACATTTAGCGGTGCAAGATGTTTTAAGCGGCGCTGCAAAGAAAAATTTAAGCTACTCACGAGCTGTATCAGCAGAAGAGGAGAGACGAACACTGGCTTCTCAGGAGGAAAAAGAAAGAGCATGAGAAGCATGCGGTTGCGGAAATTGAGAGTTGCTACTCGAGGCACGAGATTCGGAAGTTTTATAAAAAGGTAAAAAAATATGCCATGAACACAAGCCTCGAACTGAACCCTGTAGAGACGAACAAGGAATCATCGTAGGAGAGTCCCAGTTGATGCCAAGGATTTGGAAAGTGTATCTTTGTAGGCTGTATAACGGCAATGACGAACCGAATATCGCTGTCAGGTAGAATGCAACTTTCAACTCAGATAATATTAACCAACAATTCCGTCCACCCGAGCTGCATGACTGCAATTGACTAGCAAAACCCTTTTTCAAGAAACAAAAGTGAATCTACCTATATATAAAACCTTCACGAGCCCATTTCTGCTCTATGGCGCAGAGGCATGGACATTAGCAAAAATAGATGAGGGTGCAACAGAAGAAGCCTGCGACTCAGGTGGCAAAAACAGATGTTTATGTTAGAGTACGAAACTGCAGGAAGCTAGCAAAAGATCGAGCTGGGTGTAGACACTTGCTGACTTAGATTCAGGTCCACCTCAGGCTGCAGCGCCATCTAAGAAAGTAAGTAAGTTAACTAGTTCAAAGCCTACTCTTAATTTATGAGGATATGGGCAAATTCAAAAAGCTATAAGGTCGCACATCAGTGCATCTAGATTTAAGGTAAATATGGTAATTCCATACCTGGCAGGGTACAGTATATTGGACCACTGCAAAAGTTCCTGCCCGATCTTCAAACGTATCGGAAAGTTTGTTGTAGGATGCAACTATTGTTTGTTTTATGGACTAAATATCAACAGCATCAGAAGTCATTTTATTGGCAGACCCTGTTGATGAAAGTCAAATTGTGTGTGAAAAAGCGAAAATCTGTATCATTCCACACCTTCGCTATGTTATGCTGTACGAGCTTGAAAACGGAGTGAGTGTTGAAGCTGCAACAAAAACCATTAAGAGCGTTTATTGGGATAGTAGTCCTGCTCTTAGCACCATTTAAAGGCGGTTTGGTAGAATTTGGAACTGTGATATGACTTCGTTCTGGATGGCCTTCCGAAATTTGATGACGACATTGTGCGAGCCCTAGTGAAAAATAGACCGAAGATTTCAACTGGAAAGTTGCTGAGAGATTTATTATTGAAAATTTGGAAGCATTTCGCTATTTAAAGAAATTTTAATTCATTTCCAAGCTCGGCACGTGAGTGCAGCAATATTTAACGGACAGCGTCTCCGTGGCCAGTCTCTGCTTTGACGCCATGAAAACGAATTTTTGGATTGAGCCGTGACAGTTGACGAAAAGTGAATATGTATAACAAGGAAAAAGGAGCTGGAAACAAGCAGGTGAAAGTGCAGAACTCGTGGCAAATGCTGGCTTGCATCCAATGATAGAACTGTTATCTGTTTTGTAAGATAACAGGGGTATAAGTTTTTCACCTGGCAAAACTATACTGACTAAGTACTGCGAGCAACTCTCTAAGCTTTATGAGAAAGTTCATGAAAATCGTCCGGTTTTGGCTAATCGAAAAGGCATCACCTTCTAAGAAGAAAAATAAGCTAAGCAACCACCGTATTCCCCAGACCTTGTTCTTTAGAAAAGAAAGAATTTGGTTCCGTCTAAGCTGTCGAAAAATACTTTACGACGTTGTATGTAGGAAAACCGTGCAGTTTCTATAAAAATGGAATCCGCGAGCTTGTGAAATGTTGGAAGACAATTGTAGAAAATAACAGGGTCTATAGGAATATTGATTAATAAAATTGTTTTCTTTAATTGCTGGTGTTTCATTTACAAATCGGACAAGAACTTATGCAATGATGCAACTGAAATTATACACCACATAGAACTTTAAATCTATTTTCTGATATTATTCGAGTTTCAAATACTATACTATAATTCAAATGTCACATTCTATTTGAATATGCTCAATCAAATTCATAGGATTGAACACCTCCAATAAAAAAAGAACTCAAATGACTGCCCTCAGACTGAATGTCTTCCCAGAACTCTAAGTCAAACGTGCCGACTTCTGCATTTTTAAACGAATCCATAGATCTCTCGGAAAAGAGTCTGAAATGGTTTTTTCTTAAAAAAAAGAAAGAAAAAGTACTAACACAAACAGGAACTTTACTCAAGCCGTAATAGACGTGGTAGAGTAGCTCTCTGGAAGAAGACGAAATAAGATAAAAAGATGGATTCCCATCTGCGGATGGTTGTCTCATATTTCTAATTGCTCAAATGCACTAGAAATCCACTGAAGAGATGGATGAAGAAGATGAAATAAAACGAGCATAGGTGTTGCTGTTGTCCTCTTTAATAAAACGCATTCAGTCCTTTTATTTGGCTTTGCTTTCTGTCCCCAACATCAGGATGAAACGACAGTGAGGACAAGGAGCACGGTGATGGCTGTTTTTTTTTTTTTTTTAGTGATATTATGTTTGGTTTGGTCTTGTCATAGTCTTCTCTATAATCTGGCTCTATGGACAAGGCAACAGCATCAGACTAGCAACACCCAGACAATTCTTCCTCTTACGGATACAATTCAAAATTAAAGCCCAAAGTGCAATGGGTAAAAGAACGAGGTGAAGGCTCTTTGTAGAGCAATTCAGTGATGGCCGGCAGAGATGAAATTAATGTTCCAAAGTGATAAAGTGGTATGTGGTTGCACAAGGGCGACTCGGGCATAATATGCTTAATGTTGTGGTTTGAGACTATTTTTCCCCAAAAAAATAGACCCAACCTTGATGAAAAAAAAAACACGAGAAATACCTATAGACAGATGTGCAAGCTTATACAAGGTTGATCTATATTTGGGTTCATGAAATGATTGTAGATAAATAGTATTTGACAACTAAACGCGGAACAAGTTTGTTTTTATAAGTGAACCCGTGATGCCTTCGTTTGCATAGAGACACTAAGTGCCTGATTACCTGGTCCAGCCATAAGTTCTGCTACATTTTAAACTGCAGCCCAGCGGATTTAAATCTGGACATCCTGATGGCCAATCTACAGCAGCGATAAAATCCGGAATATTGCATCTAAGCCACTCTTGCGTCGTTTTGGCTTTGTTTGCCTAAGCAAAGTTTTGTTGAAAGACCCATCTTTCCCCGTTGAGAAGGTTATTTGTTAAGCTCTTGACAACACCTTCGACGACATCCTCCTTGTACACTTTTGCCCCCGTTTTCACACCTTTTTCGCAAAAATACAGTGATGTGACACCTTGATGCGATACCCCCCACCAAACCATTACAGAAGCGGGATGGTGTCCGCACCAAACCCTCCTCGAAACAACTTTTTTTGTTTCTTTAGATGACGTTGCATAAACTTTGTCATTCTGTTTGCTATAAACTCATCCATTTTTGATTTACCAAGTGGTTTAGGAAGTTCGAAAATTTAGTTCAAATTTTTTCCACACCTGTGCAAAGCGATTACCGCGACACGATTTTCTTTGATGCCCCACTTCATATTAACTGATCAAACGAATAAACTAAACTAGCCTCTATACTCTACTTATACCTAGTCAAGTCATAAATACTGGTACACAACTGAACTCACTCATTCCGAATGCAACACTGGGCGCATCCATTTCGTATTGATTGCGATTTGACAGTTGAAATTTATGCTTCTTTGTGACATAAAAAGTTTTTGACATTAATTGCTTAAAATCATGGAATGGGGTGACATCGAAAATCGTATTGTTGTAGTTGGCCTACTTAAATGCAACATGGAAAAAGGCGATATCTTGTGGAGTACGAGACCGTCAAAGATGAAATCGTCCGCGTACTGTGAGGACTCCGAAAACGATCAAAGCCGTGAAGAAACGAAGCGATCGGAAAACGCTGCGAAAACAGAAAATCTTGTCGCGGAAAATGCAAATTTCGCAAAAATCCATGTCTCGCATTATCAAAGATTAAGGACTCAGCTCGTACAAGCGACACACTGGACACTTGCTCACGGCCGCATTGAAGGAAAAACGCAAGCGAAGATCGAAAGCGTTACTCAGCCGGTACGCGAAGAATGCTCACAGACAAATTCTGTTTACTGACGAGAAAATCTTCACCGTAGAACAATCGTTCAATAAGCAGAACGATCGTGTGTATGCTCTGTCATCCACAGAAGCCTCCCAACTCATCCCGAGGGTTCAAAGAGGCCACCATCCCGCTTCTGTAATGATATGGTGGGGAGTGTGCTACGATGGTGTTACTAAGTTCCATTTTTGCGAGAAAGGAGTGAAAACATCGCCCAAAGTATGTCAATCGACCGTCTTGGAACCCATTGTGAAGTCTCTCAGCCAATCAATATTCAACAAAAAGCCATGGACTTTCTAGCAAGACTCTGCTCCAGCTTACAAAGCAAAAACGACTCAACTGTGGCTCAAAAACAACGTTCCGGACTTAATATCAACGGATGAATGACCAGCTGGTAGTCCAGACCTCAACCGGTTGGATTACAAGTTTTAGTCTGTATTAGAAGGCATTGCTTGCTCTACTCGACACTCAAATATTGGGTTGTTGAAGCGAGCCCTTGTCCGTGCAGTGAACAATTTCCCCATGCATGGAGTGCGTCTAGCAATCGATGAGTGGCCACATCGTCTTAAGTCGTGCTGGAAAGCAAAGGGGTACTTGAAATCTTGTAAAAGAATTTATGGCTAGACTAGGTATCTTTAGCACCAGTTTGGTGTCTTTTTAAGTTGAATTTAGGCTTTGGCTAGTAATTAGGCAGTGATAATGAACAAAATTCTATTTAGTGATCAGTTTCCAGAATTATGCAATCAGAAGCTGAAATCAGTCCTCACTGAGTCCCTAACTCCTTCAATATTTATTTACTTGAAAATAAGTATTTGAACGATAAAGTAATGTTTTAGATAACTTTACATTAAGGCGATGTCGCAACGCCATCTAAATAAATAAGTGGACTTTGAAAACCCCACGAACTACATCTGGTGCCTTGATCAAATTGCTTTAAGCCCATATAATTGAGATGCTCGTAAAAGTTAGATCGGCTGTCAAGGATAATGGTATTACGGAGGAATTTTCAACGTCTTATTACCATAGTTTCTCACGAATTTGGCTTCAATTTAGCAGATATTCGCATATCACTATTTTAGGCAATCTAGGTAAATACAAGAATCAGAGAACTATTGACCTTGTGATCTCCTTAGTAGGAATACACAGAAAATGTACACAGATAGACGATATTTGTAATGCTAGAGGCACAAAGCGCCTGCAAATGTGTAACATGGTACAAGTGGAAGGGATACGAGTGGTGAATTCACATTTGTAGGGCAGCAGAGGCATCAGTTATGGACTTTTGATCTCATAGGAGGCGTCTGGTGGAACCATGCGTTGGAGTTGACGGTGAGGCAACTTCTGTTCTCAGAACACCAGCAAGGACTACTTTAGGAGAATATATGTTAAAGTGAATGCAAAGTATATAGATTCATGCAGAAGAGGACGAGGACGAATCCAGATAGCTTGTATCCGAATCCGTTTCATAGCTTAATGGGAAAAAATATTATTAGTGAGACTTGAAAAGCCTGATATTTTTCTTCAACTCTTAGACAACACTTGCATCTAATAACGCCAGTTTTCGTCAACGAAGGATTTGTTACCCTAATTACGGAAATCGGTGCTTGGATAGGGCTAGCGGCGCTACTATAATGTTCGTAACGAAGCAATCTACCCGTACTGGTCCCTGGTAATTGGAAAATTTGGCAAGGGCGTGTTGGGCCAGTAGCAATCACCTAGGTTAAACAAACAACGCTTATTCGGATGCGGATTTGCCATTGCGGGAGTCTTAAACAAGAATCTTGAGCTTCCGACATGATGTTAACATCGTACTAGGCTATTTCAACACCAGGATAAGAAAGGAGAACATTTTGGTAGGACAGCTAGTAAGCATAGTCTACATGACACTACGTCTGGTAACGCATTAAGCCTTATTGATTTTGCGGCGTGGCGAAATGGCAATAGCAAGCACACGGCTTGCTTACCTCAAACGGCTTTCCCCGGATCATTAAACTCTAAACAAATTTTTCACAATGTGATATACGTAAGGCAGATGTTCAGTATTCTAGAGGTTTAATGGTTTTGGATGGCTCGGATCAGCCAACGCGCGAATGCAGATTTTTTAAGTGCCACAACAAAGATGAACTACTATGAGAAAGATGACGTAAAAAAGCTGCAATCGCAAGAGACCACCAGAATTTCCACTGAACGCGTATTCCGAAATCTCGCAACAACTCCTATACCACCAGCATCAAGTTCCGAAGACTAGTGGCATCGCTGCCAACGTGCATCAGCTTAAGAAGAAAAATATAAGCACTGCTGTGAGGACCGAGAGCTGCTCATAAGCTGTACAATCAGAAGAGCCAGATAGAATATCGTCGTATTCAGAAGAAAAGCACTAGATGCGGGCGATCGAAAATATTGAAAGCTTGTATAGTTCTCCAGGAATATACGAAAGTTTTGCTAACATGTAAATGGAACGTGTCAAGGCAATAAGACCTATAAAAAAGCCTCTAAAGATGAAGAATTCAATCTTGCAGTAAAATCACAGCCAGTACTGAGAATATGGAAAAACTGTATCTCGGGACAGTGCAACGGCGAAAATGCCCAACATACCGCCGTCAGGCAGAATACACCATTAAAGCAAACCAGCAAAATTATTCAAAGCTGACTTGTAGTGAGCATACACCACAAGAGTGTATGGCTGATAAATTGGATCTCAGTATTTTACAAAAGAGAAGACCACCTCAACTGTGCCAACATATAAGATCTTGACTGCTAAACTGTTTCGCCCCTATCAGTGCGGTTTCAGATCCGGAAAGTCCACGATCGACCAACTCTTCAAACTCCGGCAGATCCTGTAAAAAACCCAAAAAGCTCACATCGACTTCCACCACATTTAAATCGATTTTAAGGCTCCCTGTGACAGCTTTTAACGTGCTAAATCGATGTCGCTGCACATATCGTATTGTTCGTCATTTAAGCCCGTCAACGAAAATGGGATCCATCAACGATGATCAAGGTTTTATATAGAGGCTCCTTCGTTATTCTGATGAACGAATTGTACAAACTCTTCAAACAATATGTCTGTATCACATGTTGACATGAAGGTACATCCTTTGTAGGAAATTTTTCCTAAGACCAAGGATCGTGGTGGTGTCGTTATAGAACTTTTAAAAGCAATATCGACAGTAGTAGTGGATTCATTCTGCACATGCAGCTGATAGTAGACTTGGCTCTACGTAGGTTGGGTATGAGAGTATCGCCATATGCGCAATCTATGTTATCTGTTGCAAAAAAAGGGCTTAAACTTAAAAGTTCAGAAGGGTAAGAAGCCAGCTAGTGACATCTCTGTTACAGGGATTGTCATCATAACATTCTTCAGTACTTTGCTTCACAAGTCAATTCAAAGTAGGGTAACTTTAAATAAATATGGTAAGCATTACCTGGTTGTCATATCTGACATATTGTAGATATTGCCAGAAATACTTCTTTCTATTCAATGCTCACTGGGATGGGATGGTTGTTAACTTAACAACTCTTGGGCTGTGAACTGGCGAATCGAGAACTCGGGTTTCACCCAGTTCAGTGACGAAAATATGGCAAATAATGTCATCGCCAATGAAAGGGAACAACCCCCGTTCATTTCGAAGGAAGAGCTTCAAACGATCTTCGACACAATTAGAAGTAAGAAATCAGTGGGAACCGATGGAATACCGAACATTGTGCTTCGACATCTCCCACTAGAAGCGGTGGACATTTATACCACTCTGTTTAACAATGCAATGAATAATGTACATTATCCAGCGCATTGGAAAACTGCAGTGGTGCATCCCATCCCCAAAAGGGATAAAGACACCTCCGATCCGGCGAATCTCCGGTCGATCAGTCTCCTCCCAAACATCAGTAAGGTATTCGAAAAAGATATCAATAGAGTCCTGACTAAGTGGGTTGATGACAGAAATATAGTTCCGGATAATCAATTCGGTTTCAAGGCGGGGCATGATGTCATTCATGCCGCCTCTAAGCTGGTTTCTGATATCCAATGGAACAAAGTCAAGAAGCAGTACACGGGTGCCTGCCTGATTGATTTGGAGAAGGCTTTCGATACCGTATGGTTAGAGAGACTACAAGTTGAACAGACTGGGCATTAGTAAGCCACTGCTGTATATTCTTTTCAATATGCTCACCGATAGACAGTTCATCGTGAAGAATGGCGATGTGACTTCTACTGGTACATTCAACATTAAAAACGCCAATCCTTTTCAACATTTACACAAGTGATCTGATATGTTCACTTCACCATGCCATAGCGTACGCAGACGACTCAATCGCGTACAGATCAGGTCCAAAGATTGAGGTTATAAACATTCTTTTGCAACGTGACTTCGATAAAATTAAACAATATTGCGACGACTGGAAGTTGAAGATCAACTATCAGAAGTCGGAAACCATTCTGTTTAGGACGCCTTTGTCTGGGGCCTCTACGGATACCAGAAAGAATTGGCGAAAGTTTCAGATCGTAGGACAACACGGACAACCACTTGCTTGTCGAAATGTAGTCAGATACCTTGGGATCTAGCTAGATCAATATCTGTATTTTAACAAACATATAGATGTTGCTCTGGCCAGAGTCAAAGGTGCTTTTGCCCTTACAAAGAGACTGTTTTAAAACAGGCAACTCGATGCGAGGGTAAAGGTGATCTGCTACATTGCCCTTATCCGGCCTATGCTTGTATTTGGTGGTCCCGTGTGGTTCAACGTGAGAGCAAGTCTTTTGGAAAAGATTCGGGTGTTTGAGAGGGCTTGCCTTAGGGCTTGTCTTCGCCTATACAGAACATCAGAGTCTGAGTACATAAAATTCTATCGCAATGAGGTCTTGTACAATAGGGCTAACCTAATAAGACTGGACACTTTTGTAATTAAGTTGTAATTGCAAGAGCAATGACCTCGTCGAATAACCTGATCTCTGGGGCTTACAACCCCAATTATATGTATCACGAGAGAGTTCGCTTTGACGGCTTTATTCCTCCAGAAGCTTTCCTCTACCTCGACATGAAAGGTCTGATCCAGGATAGATTAACGGTGCCGTTAATCTTCCATGTCGCTCGAACAGCTGCGGAGAGACGACTTAACTACGATAGAGACGTCGCACACGGCAGTGCGGAGCGTCTCCGGTTCAGTAGAGCGGTAGGGAAACGCGACATGAGGGATGTTGCTCGGCAGCACCAACAATTTTGGTGGCTTGTTGAAGGAGCGGAGTCTACGTCGTCGAATTCCTCTAGCACTAGGTAGCTTTGCTAGGAGCAGAGTCGGCAGCCTAATTTTTTGCCTTGGCCGACTTACATAGATGTAGGTAGGATTAGAATAGTTTTTTAAGGGGAAAAAAAAAAAAAAAAAAAAATTATAAAACAACAAAAAGATGGGTAACCTTCGGGCAACTTCTCAACAAAAAAAATAATACCTAAATTATAAGATAATTTTAAGTAGATTAAATAGCCTAAGTAGATTAAGAATAATGTTTATTTTCTTAGTTTTAATTGCAATTAATACAATATAATTTAAAAATGAAATGTACGAACCGTCGAAAGGCAAAATTTAATTATTAGGTTTAACTCATGTGGACATGGGGCCAGTAAGTTAGAATAAGATAATTTTAAGTTAATTAAGTTAATTTTTAAGCGTTTTTTTTGTCTAGCTTGTAAGAATTCCTGAATTTAAACAAATAAAAATGCATTTAAAATTAAATGAAAAATAACTCTTGGCCTGTGTTGTTCGGCTTGTCATTTAATATAGAGACGGGTGGATCAAAATTTTTTTGTCGATCTTCATGAGCCGAAGAATGTTTGGGACTACTTGCTGCCTGCCAAAGGGCTGGACGTCAGAAAAATTCTTTTATTTGTCTTTCAGTTCCCCCCGTGGCGAACTAAGTAGTCGATCAACTCAAACAATATCTCACGCCATCACCTACGAATGGGCGGAGGATATTTACTAAGGACGCCCAATAGTCAGTTCTGTTTTGAGTTTAAACTTTCATACAAATCTAGCTAAAGGACTCCACCCTATAGTTTAATTTTGAACAAAAATTTCTAACTCCCGCATGTCAAATTCAAAAGATGGAGTTCACAAAATGTTTGGAAGGTACAAGTTCTTGATTTATCTTGGGGCACAAAACTTAGAAACTAAAACAACTTTCAGTTGGCACTGATACTATTGTTTCATATGGAAAAATTTGCCGGAAATTGACACAAATTGTTCTCAGGCTGCCAAGAAAGTTTCACAGATGAATTGCAAACAGACGTGGAGACAACAACAATGGAGTTTACCTGGTTGTCGTCTTGTTTCTGCATCTCAAAAACATTTTGTTTATTTAAGAAATTCAATTTAAATTTTTAATATGCTCCGAGACTGATTGTCGGCAGGAGAAAGTTTTTTTTTTTCTTATCGTACACGAGTTTATACATAGTATGCCAGCGAGCTTCGAGTGTTGTTGACATTAAGTTATGAATTTAGATATTGTCATTATGTTTGAGTTTTCAATGCACTGTACACTGGCATTTCCTGGAAAATTTATTCAAAAATTCTGTGCTTTGATGCCACAGAGAGTTCTAAGTGAATGGTTATGTCCTGAATAGATGCTTAAGTGCAACTGAGACTAGGTCCAAGTGGCTTCAATGAACATTTTGTTGTGTCTTTGCTAAAACCTCTGTTTGTCTTTAGATCGCTTTCGGTAATAATTATGGGTGAGGCGGCCATGAGATCCGCTCTACTAAAGCTTATTATCTCTTACCACTATACCATCTACTGTAGAGTGTGTACTAAAGGTACAGCAATTTCAGAAAGCTTGAAATAATTCAAGAGGTACCTTAAAGCTGTTAAGCTGAAAGAAATTAAAAAAATAATGGCGACCTAAAGGGAGATTTTTCAAATGACCTTAAACAGGCTGACTTGGCTAACAAATTCGCAAAGGCACTTTCATCTGACATTTCGAAAGCAATACCCGAATTCGATCAGTAAACAATCAGCGTAGAATCCTCAACCTAAACAAAAGTGAAGAATGTTCTTAGCTTACTAAAATAGACAAGCCTGAGGCAATAGATGGAATAAAGTCTTGAGATCTATTATACAATTTCATTCAGAAACCTTAGCCCCAGTGGCTGGGCTGTAAATAACAGGCCGATATTCATTCTCTTAATAATTAGAAAAGTTCTTGAAGAACTGATAACTATCCAATTATCTGGAGAGATATGCATATTTACAAAGCAACCAGTTTGGATTTCGAAAGAAAAAACAAGGACATCAATCGCTAATTCGCTTATTCACAAATTAACTCCATACAAGACCAAATGTTTTACTCATCCATTTCAAGAAAGCTTTAGATGCCTTAAATCACCATCATATTCTTAGAAAATACATGTGCCCAGTCATATTTTAGCTTGGTTTGAAAGCTGCCTCAAAAATAGGAACTTTCAGGTAGAAATAGCAGAACAAATCAGCAGCGATAGTACAATACTTTGAATACGGTGTTCCGCAAGTATAGAAATGAGGACCTCTTCTTTTTGTAATAGATCTCAACGATTTACTCTTGGCCTTCGAAAAAAACTCGTTACACGTACAAAAAACTCATTTATTTAAAAAAAGATATTGAATGTCCAATGGGAATGGACTATCACGCAGAGGGTACGTGGTTCGATCCCCGGCATCACCAGCAATTTCTCGAATCGTCATCACCCTTTCAAGTAAAATTGCTTATGAAAAAAGCTTCTAAGGAGTGCCGGTCGGATTCGGCGATAAACCGTAGGCCCCGCTCAGATGTGACAAAACTGATAACATGGGCAACACAAATGAAGCTAGGCCATGGTGTTTTTAGGGTTTTTTGTTTAAATGAATTCCATCATCAAAGTATTGGCCATCGTTAGCCATATTTCTTGCAATTGATTGATTCCGCGTCAATACCATTGCTCGTCCTTTGACGCCAGCCATTCGTGAAGCCAAATTTTCACTTCTTCGTAAGAATGAAAGTGCTATTTCGAGTGCCCGGGCTACATTCATCAAAAAAGTATTGCAGTAATCAGAAAGGGCCAAGTCTGGTGAATACGGCCGGTTGGGCAGTACTTCCCAATTAATGTTTACCAAATAGTTTTTAACTTGGTTTGCAATATCTGCACGAGCATTTTCATGATGGAAAATAACTGATGCCTATCTTTGGGCATATTATACTTACTTACTTTAGGTGGTGCTAGAGTCCGGGGTGGACTTGGGCCTCAGTCAACAAGCTTCTCCAGCTAGCTCGATCCCTGGTAAGCTGTCTCCTGTATCGCACGCTAAGTTGGCTGAGGTCCTCTTCCACTTGCGTGCGGCACCTGAGTCTTGACCTTCCTCTACTGCGCTGTCCCTCGGGGGCGGATTCGAAGATTTTTTGGACCGGAGCATTGGTGTCCATGCGCTCTACATGACCCAGCCATCTCAGTCTTTGGATCTTCAGTCCATACAGTTCGTCGTTGTATCTCCTCCTCCACTCACCGTCAATGCCGACGGGACCGAAGATCGCCCGAAGAATTTTTCTCTCGAAGCAACCAAGAACACCCTCATCCATTTTTGATAATGTCCATGCCTCTGCGCCATAGAGCAGGACCGGGATTATTAAAGTCTTATAAAGGGTGACTTTTGTTGTCCGAGAGAGGGCTTTGCTACTCAATTGCCTTCTTAGCCCAAAGAAACAGCGGTTGGCAAGAGTTATTCTTCGCTTGATCTCAGCGCTGGTGTCGTTGTCTGTATTTATAGCGGAGCCTAGGTAGACAAAGTCCTTAACTACCTCAAAGTTATATCTGTCGAGGGTGACGTTCTGTCCGAGACGTCGGTGTTGGTTGTCCTTTTTGCTTGACAGCATATACTTGGTCTTGCCCTCATTGACCGCTAAACCCATTTTCGCCACTTCGGTCTCAATACTCGCGAAAGCGCCACTGACATCACGCTGCTTTCTCCCGATTATATCAATATCGTCGGCGTATGCGAGTAGTTGGACGGACTTTTGAAAGATAGTGCCTCTTGTGTTTGCTCGTGAGTTTTGCACTATTCTTTCAAGTACGATGTTGAAAAAATCGCACGACAGCGCATCGCCTTGTCTAAATCCTTTCTGGACATCAAAGGTCTCGGTGAGATCTTTACCGACCTTGATGGAGCAGCGTGCATTCTCCATCGTCATCCTGCACAGACGGACGAGTTTGGCAGGGATGCCAAAACTAGACATTGCTCTATATAGCTCGTCTCTATAGATGCTGTCATACGCGGCCTTAAAATCGATGAATAGGTGGTGGGTATCGATCTGAAGCTCATGGGTCTTCTCCAAGATCTGCCGTAGTGTGAATATCTGGTCGATGGTGGACTTTCCTGGCCTGAAGCCACACTGATATGGACCTATCAGGTTGTTGACAAACGGCTTCAGGCGTTCACACAATACGGCGGATAAGATCTTATATGCGATGTTAAAGAGACTGATGCCTCTCTAGTTGGCGCAGTTCAGAGGGTCTCCTTTCTTGAGAATTGGACAAACAATGCTGAGGTTCCATTCATCGGGCATACTTTCGTCCGACCATATTTTACAGATGAGTTGGTGTATGCTCCTTACCAAGTCATCGCCTGCCGCTTTGAAGAGCTCGGCAGTCAGGCCATCCGCTCCAGCAGCTTTGTTGGACTTAAGCTTCGATATAGCTATCTTCACTTCATCCAGGTCGGGTGGACGGAATTGTTGGTCATCATCGTCCAGGTTGAAAGTTTGATTCTGCCTAACAGCGGTATTTGGTCCGTCATCGCCGTTATACAGTCTACAGAAATGGTCTTTCCAAATCCTCAGCATCGACTGCGATTCTACTACGATGTTCCCTTGTTCATCTCTACAGGCTTCGGTTCGGGATTTGTTTCCGCGGCATGTTATTTTTACCTTTTGGTAAAACTTCCGAACCTCATTCCTGGAGTATCATCTCTCAGTTTCCTCGATCGCGCGCTTCTCATGCTCTTTCTTCTTCCTCTTGAGAAGCCGGTGCTCGTCTTTCCTCTTCCGCTCATAGAGCTCATGAGCAGCTCTGGTCTTTCTAAGCAGCGCCGCGTAATATGCATCTTGCTTAGCTGCATGTGCTTGCCGGCATTCATCATCGAACCAGAGGTTTCGTTGTGGTGGACGTGTGAAACCCAGCACATCAGAAGCGGCATCTCTGATGGCGTTTTGGCAGTGTTTCCAATGGTCTTCGATGCTTGATGCTGGCGGCATTGGACTTCTTAAGAGATTAAGAGACACTCGATCGGAAAAGGACTTGGGAATCTCTTGCGATTGTAGCCGTCTGACGTCGAATTTTCTCACAGCATTAGTTTGTCTTGGCGTAGTTTGGGATATCCGCAACCGTACCTTTGCTACAACAAGGTAATGGTCCGAGTCGATGTTGGCTCCTCGGAACGTACGGACATCCATAATGCTGGAGGAGTGTCTTGCGTCAATCGCAATGTGATCAATCTGGTTGACTGTTGATTGATCAGGAGTTCTCCAGGTCCCCTTGTGTATGTCGAGATGTGGGAACCGCGTGCTAGCCACGACAATGTTTCGCCCCGCCGCAAAGTCGATTAGCCTGAATCCGTTATCGGAGGTGGTGTTGAGCAGGCTATATTTTCCGATTGTTCCACCAAAGATACCCATTCCATTCCAAATCACCGAGGACAATTTTAATGTCATAGCTAGGGCGTTGCTCGTAGGTCTTGTTAAGGAGCTCGTAGAAGGCATCCTTGGTGTCGTCATCTTTCTGCTCTGTGGGGGCATGCGCACATATAAGGCTAATGTTGGCGAATTCAGCCTTGATGCGGATTGCTACGAGGCGCTCGCTCACATGCCGGAAGCTCAGAACTTCTTGTCTTAGTCTGCCTCCGACAACAAATCCGCATCCAAATAAGCGCTGCTTTTGCCGTCGATAGCAATTGCCGTAATAGATATCGCAGTTTTTCATCTTCTTTTTGTCCGGCCTATCCCATCGCATTTCTTGAATGGTGGTTATGTCTGCTTTGCAGCAGTCTAGGGCCTCCGCTAGTTGCTCGGCTGCACGTGGTCTATTAAGGGATCTAACATTCCACGTGCATTTCCGAAGCTCATTGTCCTTAAATCGTTTGCGTGGGTTGTCAACAGTAAATCCGTCCTTATCGGAGGCTTGTTGATGCTTCATAACTTCCTTTTTTTTAAATGGCCGGGCAGATACCCCGGCGGCACAACCCCCAACCTGGAGGACCAGTTCCGTTTTGAATGCTGCTAGGACGAGGGGTCGGTTATACCGAAGCCAGTAACCCGTTCCGGGATGTGAGCGCTGCCGTTGGCCCATATAGGGCTCGTCCGCCACCATCTCTTTTCCTAGACCCTGACTTAGTCCTGGAAATCCTTACCGGCCTGAGCTCCAAATATGTCGGAGTAGCCCGGATAAGGTCTTGTTTTGTTTCTCCGACACTAACCCTGGTTTATGGCGCAGGAAACTCGCCATTTGCCCCCTTCACTTCGCAACCTCTAGTGAGATTCCCAGATGGCGCCACGGGGAGGCGTGAAGTTGGACTTATTAGCAGAGTTGCAAGATGTTCGGCTGCAGAGGCTCATTCTCGTCATTTAAGGAACCAGCACCTGTCGGAAGATGCTACTTCTACGAGGCCTTATACTAATCGTTGCCATATTGGGCATATTATGGTCGTTTTTATTTCAATGCTCGATTTGTTGACGAAAATCACTTTACTGGGTTTCATTAAGACACTGGTTCGATTAAACACATAAAAACCTATCCGGATATATTCGTTACTGGTTGCGAATTGATGGTTGGTCTGGGTCTACCCACAAGTTCTTTGAGTTGAAGCATGTTCACCATAAACTTCAATTAACAATCGATGGTTTCACTAGCAATTTATTTTGAAAAATAATAATGTAATAAAACTGCAACAAATTGTCGTTATTTGACGTGAAATTCTACATTTTCACAATCACAATCTCTTTCTTTATTTCGTATTTGATTTTATTGGCAGATGTTTGCCCTCGGAAATACGATATTTGTTATCATTGAAACAAGCAAGTTAAGCCATCATATTCATATTCACAAACTTATTACTATAGACATAATAGAAAAAAATTTAAGACCTGGTGTCATGGCCATGGCTTAATAATCAAGATACAGAAAAAAAAATACGACCATGACTTAAACATAAATTCAAAACATATCTTAAAAACAAGCTTCACGAGGTATCCTGCTTAGATACACGAGAGTGGAGATCTGTTTGCAGTATAATGAATAGCCGGAAAAATACCTCAGAGTAATCTTGGGCTACAAGCTAAAGTGGAGCTTCCATACAGAGGAACTAAGAAAGGAGCTGCGGCAAACGACATATGTTATTGCCCAATTGAGGAATCTCTGCCCACCATCTGTACTTCGCCAATGTTATTTCGGATTGTTTGAATGTCGGGATACTGGGCATGGGAAACTGGTCTTCCGCAGATAAGCTGTTCTTCTGACTTTACAGATTCACACAAATTTTTTAAAATTATATTGACGAACAACCGTCTATTGGTTTATTTTAAAGAATAAAAAAAAAACACTTTCAATATTTTTCAATGATCCACGTAAGAGTAAACATTCCTAAATTACAGAATATTATTTCATTCAAATGACTGTCTTGGCTGGCAGTAGGCCATCCTGTCAACCTAATTTTGGCCTCTATTTCACCAATAGTTTGCGTACCTAAATCATTTCTATATTGTTCGCATAGCATCGATTTTTAATAGCTATCCACAAAAGAAAGTCCAATGGCGTCAAATCGTATCTCCGTGACGGCTAAGTAACATTACCAAAACGACTGATTACACGAGTTTTGAACTTAGTGTGCAATAAATCGATTGTTGAACGGCTTGTGTGGCCCATAGTCCCATCTTGCTAAACAATAGCTCGCCCAAATCAAAATCCTCAATTTTTGGCCATACAAATCGGTTACCATGTTCCGGTAGCGCTCTCCATTGACTGCAATATTTTTCACATTTTCGCCTTGGAAGAAAAATTGAGCAATAAAGTCACCACTTTAAAAATCATATCAAATAGTTCAGGATGCATTTGCTTATATATGATTACGTATGGATTTTTCGAGCCCTAAAAATGGCAATTTTTCCTCTTCACGTAATCGCTGATATGGAAATGGACCTCAGCTGAAATGATGAGCTTTGAGCAAAATTGTCATCAATTTTGAGCTGCTCTAAAGCTCAAATAGAGAAGCGATAATGAAGCAGTTAGTCATTTTGCTTCAATTTGTGAGTCAACTGGACTTTTGTTAGTAAATAATCCGAGATCTTTATGAAAAATTCTTCTCAGGCTAGTGCGACAGATGTTGAGTTGTGGATTGGATCTCGGTCTTAGGAGCACACTTTCGCCAACAGCTGCACACCGGACAAACATGGGAATATGTTCTATATCGGCCGAAATTTCTTTTCAAAATTCCCACTGTTTCGGCAAAACAGCATCCACTTAGGAAGGGACTTTGTAATATTTCCCAACGTTATTTAATCGTAAATGGATCCATTTTGTACCGCAAAAATATAGAACTGAGTTTCTGTGAATTTTTTGAACTCATAGCTGTTAGTCTCAAAATAATAAGTGTTACAAAACAAAATCAACTGTAGGCTTATGGGAATAAAATCAATCAATCAATCAATGACATCATCTGACATCATGATTGACATCATGATTACTCTGTGACCTTTTCGTTTTCGATAGTAGCTGAAAATAAAAGAAAGTCGAGGCCGCCATCTCACTATGATATTTCTTTTAGTCCTACAACGTGGTGGCGATGGCGCGATAGTTAGCTCATTGGACTATCACGCAGAGGGTTCGTGGTTCGGTCCCCGGCATCGCCAAGAATTTTTCGAATCGTCATCACCCTTTCGGCGGGCAATGGCAAACTCCTGAAAATAAAATTGCCTATGAAATGGCTTCTAAGGAGTGCCGTTCGGATTCGGCCCCGCTCATACGTGATAAAAATGAGCAACACAAATAAGTTGCAAGAAGCTAGGCCATGGCCCATACCTGGCTGCCAGTGCCACAATGTTTATGTTTGTTCCTACATGATAGAGCAAGAATGCCTCGAAAAGGGGCAACTGTGAAAGTAAAACACTAAGTCGACATACCGAGCTATACTTACAATACTTTTTTCTAGCTAAGATGGCGCTTTAATTCAACATAGACCTGAGTTTCAACAAACAGTTCTCCCCATTAAACATGACCTTGCACTAATTACCTTCAGCTGCGCTAGGCGGGCTTTCCATTTTATCCTGCCAACTTAATCAAGGTCTTCCTTTACTGCATTGCTGCCTGAAATGGATTCGAACATATTTCAGTCAAAGCGATAGTTTCGCTCATTCTGATCAGGTCAATATCGCTACAAAGCTATAGTTCGCTGTTGTATCTCCTATTCTCAACTCTGTTGATGTAACTAAAAATACTCGAATTCTCTCGTTGTCAATCCTCCCACGCTATGCGTTAGGACCGAAAGAGTCTTATACTTACAGTGCACTCTTACTTGCTGTTGCAAGAAAAGAAATTAACAAGATCTATTCTTCGCTTAATTTCAAGCGAATTAGATCTGACTAAGGTAGATTAAGTCCTTGAATACGTAGTGAACCGAGGTTAGATTGTTTTTGTTTTTTTTTTTTAATATTTTTGTAGGATAAATTTTGTTATTAAGGTTCTATTGTGAGGAAAACGCTAAAATCACCTGCTCCTGGATTTTTACCAACAACTGCAGATGATGCACTAGCATTAATCACGGACAATCAGCTTTTAACTCAACAGTACGAAATACTACACCTAAAAATTAACAACAAAGTTCTCAATTTATTACCTTCATACTACAAAATTAAAGAAGCTAAGACGAGATGCTACCCAAATGAGAAAACTGTAAGCGAAACTTCTGCAGAATGTGGATTGCAAAGTTAAGTAAATCACAGCGTTGAGCGCATATGTTTACCTCAAAAAGACGTTTTAAGTTCCGTTGCTGACCTAAAAGAACTATCCTTGGTAATAAAATGGGGCTGTGATGGTGCTCAACAGAAATCATACAAACAACAATTTTCTGCTGGTAATAACTCGGATGAAAATCTTTTTTGTATCTCAACGGTTCCCATCCAGATGTATTTCTTTAAGGATGAAATTAAGCAAGTACTTTGGCAAAACCCTGCCCCATCATCAACACGATATTGTCAACCAATAAAATTAAATTTTGCTAAGGAAACCACAGAACTAATCAAGTCAGAGGTAGAATCAATTCAAGATCAAATTAAAACCCTACTTCCTATAGAATTTAACATTGACAGTTTGCATATCATAATTAAACCGGTTTTTTTGTTAACTACGAGTATGATTGACGGAAAAATTTGTACTGCTTTATCATCTTCAAGATCTTCATCACAAACGTGTTACATTTGCGGTGCCAAACCCTCCAAAATGAACAATTTGAGACCAAGGCAGTAAAGAAAATGTCAAAGCCAGAAAAAAACTAATCCAAGAAAAATTAAGAAGAGAAACAGGGTTATTGGTAGATATGCCAACTCAACAGTCTGGCAATACTAACGGCGGAAACACGGCTAGAAGATTTTTTAGACATGAAAAAAAGACTGCCCAAATTACAGGGATACATAAAGAAATTATCAAAAACTTTCATATCATCTTAGAAGCTCTTGGGTCTGGGTTCCCAATATATGCAGATGCTTTTGAAACAAGGGAACTATATCTTAAAAATTATGCCTGGTATTTTATGCCGGTAAGTGGGCATATGGTCTTGTTTCATGGAAAACAAATAATTTCTACTTGTTTACTTCCAATCGGACAACTTTCAGAAGAAGCGCAAGAGGCAAGAAACTAGGAAATCAGAAGGTTTAGGGAACTGTTTACTACAAAAATATCGTGTATGGATACAAATACTGACCTCTTAAATCGATTGCTTATAACCTCGGATCCATTCTTAGCAAGCCTAAGATGCTTTCCGAGAAGAAAGAAAAGTGTCATGGAACATGAAGTCTTGCAACTTTTAGATGTACCAAATAATTAAAAAATTTAAAATAAGCTGATTTTTATGTATTGTTTCGTCTTGAAATTTCTAGTCATATGTTAAAAAAATTTGTGATATTCTATTCTGTGAACAATTGTGAACAACGAGATTGGCAAGGTGCTAAAACTAAATATGGTATACCTTTGTATAGAGAAATTGGTAAAAGGGCGCTTATTAAGTCTTCAAATCGATAAAGAAGGGATGGGTATCTGTGGATACGAAACTGAGCTGAGAGGGGCCAATTAGACCACTAAAAAATCGTTTCAGGCGCTAAAATAAAAAGGCAGACAAAATGTTGCATTTGAAGTTAAGAAGACTGATGCCTCTATAGTTGACTAAGCGTTAAGGTATCAATCTGGTAAAATGTACTAAGCGTTCAAATTATCAATGTCCTCCGACTTAATCTTGAAATAAGCTAGTATACACTGTTTTTTCCATATCGTTTTCCAATAAGGACTTGACAATTTTTTTTTGAATAAAACGCAAACCATTTGAGATATTTAAAAAAATTTATTATCGGCTTGAAGTACAATCAAAACATTTATGAATGCAACTCGACTTCGTTCATATGGCCACCGCGGGCACGTTTGCAGCGGTCGATTCGTTGGACCCGATTTGCAACGACTCGGCCACACATTTCGGCCGAAACGGCCGCTATTTCCCGTTCAATGTTGGCTCTGAGCTTTTCCAACGTCGTCGGCTTGTTAGCATAAACCAATAACTTAACGTAGCCTCACAGTAAATAGTCAAGCGGCGTTAAATCGCACGAACGAGGCGGCCAATCGGCTGGACCATTTCTTGAGATAACACGCTCACCATACTTACTCTTCAATAAATCGATTGTAACGTGTGCTGTGTGGCTTGTGGAACCATCCTGTTAAAACCACATGTCGTCCAAGTCCATATCTTCCAATTCGGGCCAAAAATAATCTGAGCGATGCCCAATTCTTGAGAACGCCGTGAAATTGACTGATTTGGATCTTTTGCTACGGACGCCTGAACGGCAGCAATATTTTCGACACTTTGACCAACCCGTTGTCTCACTGACACGGCAGCACCACACAACGAATACGTAGACTCAAATTTTTGCACTAAACTTGTTATTGTCTGTCTATTAGGGCGAGAATTACGACCGAAAATTGGAATTAACGCTCTTAAAGTTGTAGTCACCGACTCCGAATTTCGGTAGAAAATTTTTATAATTTGCAGACGTTGCTCGTTCGTGTACTTTACCATGATGAAAATGTTGAGTTTACTGAATAAATTGACAGTGACAGTTTGATAATTAGTGAAAGATTGCGTTCACAAATTAAATTCAAAGTTGTCAAGTCCCTATTGAAAAACCCGATATAACTCACCAGGTGTGTGATCTGGTTCCGCAGAATTGTTATTCTAAATTTAAATATTGCAATCTTAGCTTCACTAAGAGTCGAGTAAGTGGAAATGGAAGCTTTAACGACCAAAGTTTTAAAGTATGTACTGCTTTACAGCGGAATTTGTTCTTCTGCTTTGTCTAGGGCGCTTTCGTGTAATCTTTCTCAAAATATGGGCTTTGACGAGAGGTTAAGGGATTCATGATTGGCATAAGTCTTTCTTTTAAGCATATAAGATATCTGATGACGTACCTTAATAGCCGGTCAAAGTATTTTGACATCCGTCATACCTTGCACAGATCGCATCCTGATCACTTTTCTTTAACTATTTTATGAATCGACTAGCGCCTCGTTTCTTTGTGGATATTGAGATAAGCAAATAGTGTACTTTAAATGTTGTGTTATGTGAAACTTATTACTGTAGAATACCTTACAATTATCACCAATTTGGTCTGTGCCGTCGTGAGTGCATATTAAGCTGCTGTAGTAAGTTAAGCCTTGATGCAGATTCTTATAATCTGTTCATTACAAAATCGCACATAGACAGTATATGAGTGTTACTCAGTTTTTCATCCTCTTTAAGTCTTGGTACTAGTCAAGAGCAGTCAAGAGCCGTACATTCCATGAGCAAATCGTACTTTTTTCATCTTTCATGGACGTCAACAGTAAATCCAATCTCATCTTAACCTAGTATTGCTTGCCTTGCAAGTCACATCACCAAAGCTGGGGTATTAGACCCTTTCTTGGGCTCTCTTGCCAAATGGGATTGAATATTCCGCAGAGGAATTTCCGATTAGACGAGATAAGGTACTTAGTCTTTAAAAAAGAGGGTTAAATAGGAGCAATTGATAAGCATTTATCCTCATTAGATTAACTCCACTAAGTACGTTTAGTACAACACATAGGTACCATGACCTACCGGTCGTCAATTCAAGACCCCATTAAGGATATCTCATTGGAATTTCTGTTCGGCTGAGATATTCGACTCCCGTCTTGGAGATTTCTAACAAAGTAAGAAGAGCTGCACTGATCGTGTATCCAAATAAAAAACAGGTATGTTCTGAGTTTGTATGATCCTACAGGCCAAAGAAAACCTTTAGTGTGTTTCCAAAACTGCTGTCAGATAGACTATTATGACTAAGATCTAGAATCCATGCCCAACATAATGCCATGGTAATGTACTGATACCTAAGGACAGATTTCAGTGTCCGGCATTCAGTAGATAGGCTCTCGACTACAAAATAAGCTCTAGTTGAAAGGGAGACAGTAATACAAGCTTCCGAAATTCATTCCTGTCATTACTGTCATTTTCTTCTTCTTAGTTTGACTTAAACTTTGTTGGAGAGAATAAATGTGTTTCCATCTAAAAGTTGGACTTTTTTCCAATCCTTCTCTTCATCCTTTAAACGATTGCCTTTGACATTAGCAAATATGCTGCAAGCCCAACACGATTAACTTGTTGAAGCCAACTAAAAACTGTTGTCGAGATACAGAATAATAAACGAATTTATAAACTTTTAGCTCTGCTTGTATTTGTTATAATTTATTATTTTGCATTGTTATAATTGCTTTCTTAATGACCCCAATCACCTTCTACACAGTTGCACAAAGGAATACCATCTTAACTCTGAACTTCGACCTTCACAATAAAATGTCAAAATGCTCCAAAGTCCTTGAATTTAACTGCAACACGTCAATTCAATTATGAGGACTCACATTGCAATCACACTATTGCCCATGCCCCCAACCCACCCACTGACTGGCAAACACTTTCCAAAAGCATTATCCACTTCTTGCGTTCCACCAAAGAGCCAATTATGTATCCAAAAAGTCAATAAATCATTTATTGCAAAGCGCACAGAATACTTCCATTAATGCGGGTCTTCGATTTAAGTGGAATTAAGCTCACTCTGTGGCAATTGCCAATTGGAACTTTGACATTTAATGTGGCAATCGCAATCAGAGTGCATACAAGTATTTCATGTATGTATCTATATACCCGAGTAAATTAACAGAGCCTCTTGGATTGACTCTTAACCTGATTTAATAACAAAACTCAAGAAAATAAGTAAGAAGAGAAGAGTAAGAAGAAAATAAAGAAGAAAAAAGAGAATCGAGAAAACAGAAGATGCAGAATCATTAATAATTCCTCAGGATGTGCGACATCAACAACTGGCACTGCTTAAGTGCAAGGGAAATACTCATTCTCTCTGATCAGATATTCTACGACTTCATCCTTTTTGATGTCTCACCTGAGATCTATCTGAGAGTTTGTAGGATTTCGATTATTTATAGGTCATCGAGCAAAGCATACTCGAATATAGACATTCTGCGGCAAGTACCTTTGCACTGTTTAGATGGCAAAATAATTTTCACAAAAGGAAAACGAGAATACGAAATAGTTTCGAACAGCAAATAATGGCTTGAGAAAGAAGTTTTGACAGTAAATTATCAAACCGACATTTAAAATACTTTCTCACTGGATCAAGTACCAAAAATAAATCTCAGGCAAAAATTGCGGACCTACTCTATGGACTTCACATCCTCCAATATTTTCCTACAGAGGCTGACTCTGCCTAGTGAATTTCCGTCCCATTCCCCAAAAAAGTTTGGCTTTCGCGCGCGGTCGAGGAAATTGAGAGATGCTATTTCAGGAATGAGGTTCGGAAGTCTTACCACAAGGTAAAAATTACACGCCACGGAAACAAACGCCGAATCGAAGCCTGTAGAGATGAACAAGGGAACATCGTAGTAGAATCGCAGTCGATGCTGAGGATTTGGAAAGGCCATTTCTGTAGACTGTATAACGGCGATGACGGACCAAATACCGCTGTTAGGCAGAATCAAACTTTCAACCTGGACGATGATGACCAACAATTCCGTCCACCCGACCTGGATGAAGTGAAGATAGCTATATCGAAGCTTAAGTCCAACAAAGCTGCTGGAGCGGATGGCCTGACTGCCGAGCTCTTCAAAACGGCAGGCGATGACTTGGTAAGGAGCATACACCAACTCATCTGTAAAATATGGTCGGACGAAAGTATGCCCGATGAATGGAACCTCAGCATTGTTTGTAAAACCCTCAAGAAAGGAGACCTTCTGATCTGCGCTAACTACAGACGCATCAGTGTTCTTAACTTCGCCTACAAGTTCTTGTCTGATATTGTGTGAACGCCTAAAGCCGTTCGTCAACAACATGATTGGTCCATATAAGTGTGGCTTCAGGTCAGGAAAATCCACCATCGATATTCACACTACGGCAGATCTTGGAGAAGACCCATTAGCTTCAGATCGATTTACACCACCTATTTATCGATTTTAAGGCCGCATATGACAGCATCTATGGAGACAGAGCAATGTCTAGTTTCGGCATCCCTGCCAAACTCGTCCGTCTGTGCAGGATGACGATGGAAAATGCACGCTGCTCCATCAAGGTAGGTAAAGATCTCACCGAGACCTTTGATGTCCAGAAAGGTTTTAGACAAGGCGATGCGCTGTCGTGCGATTTTTTCAACATCGTACTTGAAAAAATAGTGCAAAACTCACGAGCAAACACAAGAGGCACTATCTTTCAAAAGTCCGTCCAACTACTCGCATACGCCGACGATATTGACATAATCGGAAGAAAGCAGCGCGATGTCAGCGGCGCTCTCGCGAGTATTGAGACGGAAGCGGCGCATTTGGGGCTCGGGCAGAACGTCACCCTCGACAAATATAACTTTGAGGTAGTTAAGGACTTTGTCTACCTAGGCTACGCTATATATACAGACAACGACACCAGCGATGAGATCAAGCGAAGAATAACTCTTGCCAACCGTTGTTTTTTGGGTTAAGAAGGAAAATGAGTAGCAAAGCCCTCTCTCGGATAAGAAAAGTCACCCTTTATAAGACCTTAATAATCCCGGTCCTGCTCTATGGCGCAGAGGCATGGACATTATCAAAAATGGATGACGGTGTTCTTGGTTGCTTCGGGAGGAAAATTCTTCGGGCGATCTTCGGTCCTGTCTGCATTGAAGGAGAATGGAGGAGTAGATACAACAATGAACAATGAACTCTACGGACTGTTCAGCGACATCGACCAAACCAGAAGAGTGAAGATCTAAAGCCTGAGATGGCTGGGTCATGTAGAGCATATGGACATCAATGCTCCGATCCGAAAAGTCTTCGAATCCGCTAACGAGGGACAGCGCAGTAGAGGAAGGCCAAGACTAAGGTGGCGCACGCAAGTGGAAGAGGACCTCAGCCAACTAAGTGTGCGAAACTGGAGGCAGCTAGCCAGGGATCGAGCTGGCTGGAGACGCTTGTCGACTGAGGCCCTGGTCCACCCGGACTGTTGCGCCACTTAAAGAAGAAAGAAAGGAGAAACATGCTACATCAAAAGCCTCTAAAACGCTGTTGGCCTTATAATAGAAGCTGCCAGTAAAACGTGGGCCTTGCAACCCAGAAGAGTCTTCGGTTCTACATGTCTATAATAACGTCGACTGTATCCTATGCTTCGGTTATCTGATGGAATAGGAAGTGTTGTCTGTCTTGATTAGGTGAGTGTGAGTGTGAGTGTTTCTCCCTTGACTTCATGTTATTATCATGGGCCGCATTCTTAAAACCATTCCCGTTGAAAGCAAGTGGTCTTTTGTACATCACGGATATCAGTTTTGGTCAGCTTGCTGGCCGACTATCTTTTTGATTTCGATATTATGACTATACTCTCTGATGCAGTGCTACAGGATCTCTTGTCGCTGTTAAAATGGTATATCAACTTTCCCTTAACTGTCGTAGCGACACTCAGGCTGTGCTTAAAGCCTTGCAGATCTGTCTTACGACTTCCAAACTAGTGCGAGACATCTCTTAGTGGGGTCGATAGCCTAGATTCATTGAGCTTGGCTTACTCCAGGTCACAATGAGATCACAGGAAATAATATCGGTGATGGACTTGCTAGTTTAGGCTAGGAAAAGAGTGTTTTAGGAGCCGAAACTTACGTCAGGATTGGCTGCGTCTGCAGATGGGTTTCTATTGACAGTTGGGTTTCATATGAGTACAAGTGCAAATAGTATGATTTCCAGTAGCTGCCAGTAGTCTATCGAATGCTTCCCTAGGTCTTTAGGTCTAAGTCAGTAAGTTCTTTGTCTGAGGCATCTGTTCCGACATAAGAGACATTTGCATTCCTAATAACAATGAACTTTATCTGGGTGACAGGTGACAGGTCCGTGTCAGCCCATTTGCGCTGACAGCCTTACTCTGATCCTGTATAACCTCAAAGCTATTTTTGAGAATTTAAGGCTTCTTTTTCTTCTTACCTCGAGAAACAATCGGCCATGAACTTACTAGAAGGACTCAGAGCGTCATTTCAGAACCTGAATTCCGCTTAGTTTAGGTCCATCGGATTCCAAAAAACTGTCAAGTTCCGTCGAGGAGAGGGAATGCAAGAAAAACATATTTGAAACGCGTTGGAAAGCTCTTCAGCACAGCCGTAAAAATCCTGTATTTGTTCAGAACGGCAGTAGATGGAGGAAGTTGTCTAGAACCTGAACAGTGCCCTCAACATATGTTTTGAACTAACGTAAGCAAGCAGATCGCGTGCTCCACACCCACGTTCCTTCGATTTGATTAATCTTATATTTAAAGTGCAACCATGTTCCCTAAATCTTTTCGATCTACAAGTAATGGCCAAATATTTGTTCACTAAAACAACATCGCTTAGAACTCATTGCCAATTAAATATGCTTTTCATTTACCCGCAAAACGCTTGCTGATTTTCTCTACTTTGTGTAACGTTCATTTTGCGTGCCAAAAATGCTCACTTCCTGTATTTTGAATATTTGTTAAATATTAAACGTTAAATGTTAAATGGCTGTGCTTAATTCCTTGTGGCATGACAATTGACAACTTATTTCAATCGCTGTGCTATGGTACCCTTGCCCAATGGTTTCTACACTCGGATCTCTACGACTCCTATCCTTAAGTCAAACATTACCTGCACAGGTGGAATTAAATTAGCGTCAAAATATTTCGACACTACTACCTGTATCCTGTTCTATTTGTCGTTGTTGCTGTTTCTGGTTTCGTATGCCTGCAATTAGAGCAAGGATAAATATTTAGCCAACCAAACATAGCAAATGAAATGCTATACCCATAAACACACAACCAGCAGTTAGGGAAAGGAATAGTTGGTTGCGAAGCGATAAAATTCCAAACAACTATTAGGGGGTAGTAGCTCATCATTCTCAATAAGAATAACCACCACCCTTCCATCTTCCATTTCTGACAGAACTGTATTTAGTGCTAGAGAACTGTGGCAAGTGAACGGGTGAAACACACGCGAAATCGGCAAAACCCCTCTCATTCAGTTGACATTATATTCTCTCCACTAAAAAAGGAATTCGACGAGCATAAAACACAACATTTACCACCATAAGCAAGGATACACACACACATTGTATACAATGCCAAACGCAAAAGGAGTATGCCACCCTTTTGTGCTATTCTGGGTCTTTTCTTTCTGGTGTGCGTTGGATGGTGAGGAGATGGAGGGAGGGGGGGGGGGGAGGGAGGGGAGGGGAGTGATGTTTTTAATAGCAAAAGAGAGAAATCAAAACCAAACGAAAGCATACAACAGGACACGTACATGGCAGTCAAGAAAACATCAATTTAAATAGCTTCTGCTGCTTGTTACTTCTGTTGCCTGCAGAACTCCATCAAATGACAGCACACCCCTCGCATTGCTCCCCCTGTAGTGTCCTGGATTCCACTCCGTAGTGGCAACAGCAAATCAACCAGAAGTGCTAGGTAAGATGAAAACCGATAGTGTTGTCGCGTCTGTAAGTTTCAATGCATGCCCTTTGAAAAGTGCAGGACGAACAAAATATGTAGTATTGCGTACCTTAGTTGGGCTGTGGTAACTATAAGGCTCAGGGAGTACTCAAACGAGGAAGAATATTACGGAGCACAACGTGTCATATGATTGTATCTTCAGTCGTTCATTTGAATCCATTTATATGTATGCCTTTGGAACTCAAAAACCAAAGGGGTTATCACGGTTTCAAAGATCGGTTTCTGAAGAATGATCACATCACTGTACATATACCAATCGCTTCCGGGGATTATGGCAAAGTCGTAAAGAGTTGGATAAATCTGACAGCTTGCTGATGCTGCTAAACAACTAGAGTTTCGATGAAAACTTTTAATGGTTGATTGCTTGATCAACTTAAAAGATCAGATGGCCATAAAACACGACTCGATAAGTTAGGTTCACTGCTGTTATGAATTCCACCCCTTGATTTACTATGGTGAATCGCAGTAGATCTTTAAGTAATGTAATTGGGGTAATGACGGAAGTCACAACGTCGAAAAGCGGAAATCGACATCTATGCCGCTACTATCAAGTACCGCAGTCTCAGGCCAACGTGCTAATAGGGACGCAGCAACTGGGGGGTTTGGTTTTCACCAGACCATCACCAGGAAATCCCTGAAACAAGAACGCCCCCAAGCATATGCAGCTCAACAAGAAGCGTACAAAGCAGCTCTGCAACGAAGAATGGGACCAGCTCGCGAATTCTACGAGCAGGTAAAACGGGAAGAATATCGACTTCTCCAGAGAAAGAAAAAAAGGATAAGTGAAGCGTACGACCGAAGATATTGGGAAGATATTTTTACCAATTGGTAAAAAGAAAGTGTTAAGGCAGGAAGACCTATACTATAGGGAAAGAAACCTTCTAGTAGAGTCACCGTCGGTGCTGAAAGTAGGGAAAACACTTTCTTTAGACTCTATGAGCACGAAAAAGCCCAAAATTTTATCATTCACAATATAGACTATTTAACTTTGACTATGAGAACCAAAATGTTCGCCTATTTTGCCGAAATAAAGTAAGAATAGCAGTGTCGTTGCACAACAGTGGAAATCCAACAAAGCAGCTGGCCCAGATAGCTTACTAACCATGTTCTTCAATTTTGCTGGTCAGAGGAGTGAACGCCTTATGAATGGAATCTCAGCATCGCTTACTCGATTCGCCAATACGGAGATCCCTCAACTGCCCCAACTGTAGAGCTATAAGTTTCCTTGATATTGCATATAAGATCTTATCTAACATATTGTGAGAATTTCTGAAACCCTTCATCAACAGCCTGATGGCCTCCTATAAGTTTGATTTCAGGCCAGGAAAGTTCACAAAATACAATAAGGATAGTTGGTAGTTCCGACAGGACTTGGTAAAATATGAAGCAATCAGGAATAATGTTGCAGCTGGGATAATCAAATGGTCTGCCTACAGAGAAGATGAGAAGACATTGCTCTCATTCAGCAGCTGGGGTTGCATGATTTGCCAAAAGAACGTGGATAATTCAGACTCCGTATGCTGGCGAGATCTTAAGTATACCATTTTCTTTGTTTCTTCTAATGTAAAATATCTAACTTGGCATACGTTTGGTATGAGAATTGCAAAGGCCGAAGTACATAGAATAAGAAGGTTCACCGCTATCGGAGCAAGCAGAAATGGTCAGGAAAAACAAGTGATTAGTCTTTTATGTTAATTTATCCTTTCCAATGATATCTTCGCTAGCTATGCGCCTAATAATTGATGGCCTCTATCGCCGTGGCATTGCCAAAATTCTATCCTACAAAATATTTTAAGGGTGAGAGAGTCCAAGGTAGTCTAAATCATCGAACCAACATGCTTTGAATTAATCTAGAATCTTGTCGCTTCAAAGAAAGAGAAACAGTTTTACTTTTAAAGTATTTTGCTGCAATTTAAGAGTTTCTATCCTGTCTATACAACGGTAGGATTGGTCTCAGTAACTGGCCTAAGTATCCATTCTTCTCTGAAAATAGTCCTACGGCAAAATGATGAACTGACTAAATCTTTTACTGATACTTGCAACAATTGCACAAGTCATTATTATACACACTCAAGCGATCTAAATGCTTCTAGATACGAGTATTGTGAACGTCGCAAATCCAATGTAGTGCACACTTGTTGGACTTATGTTCGTCTTAGCCGAGGTTATGATTCTTTGGTAGAAAGAAGGGCCATATTGATACAAAACTTCCCGCTCCTGGAGTTTTCTACAAGCCATGATGTAACAAAAGTGGAGCGCAGGGCTTATGCAGTTGACTGGTGTTCCGTGTCAAGATCCGCCTTCTAAATATTGGTTACATTTTGACAGTGGCTTTGGTTTGGATGATGCTGCATTCAGTGCAACTCCTCCTAGAGGAGGGGTGAAACAATAAAAAGATTACCCTCTAACTATCTGCAACAAATCGAATTTGTTACCAGTAGTACTGCTAACACATCCTTAGCCTAGGCTCTTGAGTAAAAGAAATTGAACTTCAATAGAATTTCAATAGAATTTTACATAAGTTTCAAGAACGTTGACATTGTTTGCAAATACTATAGAACAAAACTGACTTTCTTAACACTACCACTGGCGGGCTGACTATTTATCTCAGATATTCGCTTAATGTTCAGCTTAAGTATTCCGTCTGACTTATAATTATTTACAAGATAATTTTCGCAAAAATTTTGGAGAGACCTAAATAAAGACTTTTGGAGAACCTTCTTTAAATTGTATTCTGAATACTTCAACCTCTTTCCATTTTTCTTACGAAGATACTTTTTGAAATACACTGTCTCTTTCTTTGTGTCACTACATCACATTCAAAGGGTAAAATTTCTGTAGCCATCCGCTTGGATTTGAAATTATATTAAGAGAAATCTGCAGGGATTGCTACAGGATAGGGCTTGAGTTTCGTCGAGAGCAGAACCTGATCATATCTTTCCTTTCGCTACAATTCCCAGTGCCCAAAGTTGATAAAAACTCTCGAGATACCTCTATCAACCAATCATCCTTCATATAAAGGATCTTTGAATAAATAAGCGACTTTTACATTAAAGGAAGCCTCAACTCCCGATTTAATAATTAAAAAGGAAAATTAATTATTAATTGGAGTTTCTCTCACAATAATTGAGAAAATAGTCCCTCCATTGGGGTATATGCATAACTGTGGTGTTCCTTTATACCGAAGGATTCCCTAATAATATTAACATTTCCTCGATCATTGAAGGGTGTGTTTCCTTTTGTCTTTTATGGAGCCTAGTCATCGAATGAATGCTTGTCAAATTAGAGAGCGCCAGATGTAGTGTGTTAGCTCTAACAGACGTCAATATGTGTGATGCAAGTGTCCACAGATATATTTAAACGTTTTTCTGTTTACCTTAGGTTAACACAGTTCCTGAATCTTCTAAGTTGTGACTTTAAAAGTAATCACGCCAGATCAGAGTCAACTTCATAAGATGAATAAAGCCACCATGGCCTTACTCCAAGTTTTCAAAGGGAAACGAAATACAGAGTTTTAGTTGCCTTTTATCTGTGCTGGAAGGCTGTGGGCTCAAAATAGGGTCTACACCATGACCAATTCTTTAAACAGTCTTTTGGCAAGTAAGGGCGGACAAATACTAACAAGCTAGACAAGTCGCATCAGAATTATTCCATTCCCATCAGCGCCATGTTTAGGCAGTGCTTGTCAAAATCACATTAATTTGCTATTCATTGACATTTTCTGGTTACAATTCCCCTCCCGATGATGCCACAGACTGCGGGCTGCTTATCAACGAAAGCATCTACAGAGTGTTGCAAACATATCGTCAAAAAAGCATCCTTTCAACTTCAATATTAACTTCAGGCGCAAAGTGCCAAATCAGGTGAATACGGCGGATGATTACAGACACACATACTTGATATCGGCCCAAAAATTGACGAACAATAAGTGCTGTGCGACTCGATGCATAATCGTGCAAAAAAGACCAACTTTTTGGATCGCTTCTGGATGGATTCTGGCAGTTAAACTCTTCCAAACTTATATGCGGCGGCAATTTTTTCGCCAGTGGAAATGAATTCTGCAACAAAATCACGCACTTTTTAGATCATTTCAGGCATCCGAAATAAAATTGGCCTTCCTTTGTGTCTGTCATCCTCCAGCGTCTCTTTACAGTCCAAAAAGCGTTTATGCCACTCGAAAACAACTGTTCTACTCAAACAATCATCACGGTACACTTAAAGCATCAATCGAAATGTTCCTGAAGCATTTTTATCAAGTTTTTTTTGTTTCATGTTAAAATTTCAACATCAAATAAAAAGGTGTTCTGGAAAAATAATTTTTATATTTGTTAAATGGCAACCAAAAGTCATGATATTTTGACAGATACTAGAAAAAGATTCAAACCTTAAAACGCATATTCGGAAAATTATATGGCGCTCTTGGATGCTGGGATATGGTTGGTGTCCGGTATATTATTTGCCACACTGTGTAAATGGAAGGCATACTACCCACAATGTATCGATGCCATTCCCAAACAAATGGCTTCTAACTTACTTTAATTCATTTCAGCATATTCTTCATGTGACTTCGGAACGATTAAAGGCAAGCTGAAGACGTTTACAAAAAGTCCTTCATTAACTTCACAATGTGCTTCAAAAAACCCGAAAGCCTTTGATTTACTCCCACACTGTAGAATTATCTAAGCCTAACTCCCAAATTTTTACCAGGCCGCTAGTACAAGGACAGCCAAGCAGAGTTCAGGACATAAAAACTACTCCGCAGTTCTCAATGAGATGGATATGAGGCATCAGATCTCTCCAAATTTTGAGACACTTGGTCCTCGAAGAAAACAACGTCGCCTCCAAAATTCCGTGGCTAGAATCTCTGGAAACAATATAAACAAATTGAAGCCAAGTTGTTGACATTAACGTCCTACGCTTAATAGATAGATAATATTTACTCAAACGCCAAAGATGAAATCGTAGGAGCAACTCTGAGAAATGTAGATTTAAATGACCCATGCTTGATCCCAAACTAACAATATTCTTCTTAGAACTGCCGATATCTTAAAATTCTAAAATATATTGTAAATACGGGTCACTGTGCTTTTGGGATGCATGTATAAAAAAGGTAATTCTTATCAGTAGACTTGAATTCTAAGGAAGTTACCACTTTCGAGATATTAAAGATAAAGATGGTACCACTAAAGTACCACAAACGGCAACACTAAATACCAGGCTCACTTGTCAGCACATACCGCTGTACTTTGTGTTGGAAAAAATTTAGGTTAACTGTGTGCGAGAGTGTTCGCAACTATGTAAGTCACAGAGAAAACCCGGTCGTCCTCTGTTGTCACCAAATCAATACACCAGCCAACACCAGCATTCTCAACCCACACTCAACCCCTCCTTTCATCAAAAAAGTATACACACAGATTGGGTAAACGTGTACAGATGATGAAGGTGAGAAGGGGTTTCGTGGAAGAAAAAGCAACAACGATACCAACGAAGGATTCTAGAATCAGAATACTATATGTGGAACATCGGGAGCTCCTCTACATGGGCCCTCTTCACACGTTTTATTTTTCCTCTGCTCCTCATGTGTATGATAGGGGGTGTTAAGTTGATGAAGCATCAGGATGCGGGTAGAAGAAGGATTGCATTTTACAAATAAGAATACGAGGACGAGTAATATGCTAAACAAAATGCGGAAGGGTGTCAGAAATGGCGCTAGTCAAGTGGAATCAACCAAAATGTTAATAAGACTCCCGGTCCTGATGGATATCCAGAAACGAGGAGTAACCCAGATTCTTGATATTTTTCCATCTAAGAGTTACTGTACTTTTGCATGAGTGATTATGTTTGAAGCATACAGGGCTTAGATTGTTAAAGGAACGAGTCTTAATTTTTTTCTCCCAAGTATGATAAGACTCACGTTTTAAGGAAAGCAGCAGATAAGGGAAGATTAATTTGGTAAGTACGTGCGAAAGTCAGAGAGTGTTTTTGCCTTACGGTATTCTTGAATATATTTACACTTGTGTGAAGTTAAGTAAGCTATTCGCATTGACTTTACAACTTCGTATTTCAGGATGCTAAAGGCGAATTAGTTCCCGGCCAGCAAATGTGGAAAATTTTTCAACCGAACAGTGATAAGATGTGAATTCTTTCCTGTCTGAGCTTAAAACCAATGTCGTTGCGGGTGAAACTTTTGAAATCTGAACACTTGAGTGTTAAATCTTGTATAAATAGGATGGGCGCTGAGAGGTGTCAACCTGGCGATATCCAGTGTTGCAACTATTTCTTTGCATCAATTTTGCTTATTTTACCTCGTTATAACCACGTGGTAACCGTCGGGTACTGGTCGGTGATCATCCGGACTCGACTTGCTAAAGTTATAAGCGCGAGTGCTGACCAGCAGATAAAAAAAATAGCACTACAAACGGGACGGCGGATGAGTTCCCCAGATGGAATCGCTGGTGAAGAAAAACAAGAGAGACCTTATACGGGCTACTCCGACATATTTGGAGCTCGGACCGGTAAGGATTTCTGAGACTAAATCAGGGTCTTTGAAAAGCGATGGTGGCGGATGAGCCTTTTGTGAACCAACAGCAGCTCTCACATCTCTGAATGGGTTACTGGGTTTCGGTCCAACCCACCCCTCGTCCTAGAGGTATCGACAAATGGAACTGGCCCTCCAGGTTGGAAGTTCTGCCACCGCGACGCGCCGGGGTAACTGCCCGGACATGGAAAAAATACAAAAGTTCCGAAACTCAAACAAGCCTCGGATACTGATAGACCTGATACTGATAGACAAACGAATTTAGGACAACGAGTTTCGGATATATAAGTGGAATGATAGGTCCCTTCATAGGAGACGTGCAGCCGAACTAGCGAAGGCCCTAGATTGTTGGAAAGCCGATACTCCTGCTACATCCAAGAAATGCGATTGAATGGACCAGACAAAAGAGGATGAAATACTATGGCGATTGTTGTCGACGGCAAAAGCAGCTCTTATTTGAATCCGGATTTGTTGTTGGTGGCAGACTTAAGCAAGATGTCTTGACTTTCTGGAATGTGAACGAGCTCCTCGCAGCAAAACGTCTTAAGGCTAAATTTACCAGCATTAGCCTTATATACGCGCACGCCTTCACAGGAGAAAGATGAACCCACCAAAGATGGCTTCTATATACTCTTGAGCGACACCTACGAGCAATGCCTAAGATATGATATTGAAATTGTCCTCGGCTATTTAAATGCATAGCTAGGAAGAGAGGAAATCCTTGGTAGTACTGTCGTTAGATATAGCCTGCACGATTTCATGTTCGTAAACGGAATCAGGCTGATGAGGCGGTGCTAGCACGCGGGCCCACTTCTCGATACTCACAAATCGACTTGGAGAAGTCTTAATCAATCAACCGCCAACCAGATTGACCACATCGCGACATAATGGTGCCTAGTGTAATGGATATCCAACGTACATAGAAGGACTATAGCTGCTCACGAGCTCTATTACTAGAAGAAGAGTGACGAACGCCGGCTCCTCAGGAGGAAAAAGAAGGAGCATGAGAGGAGCGCGGTCTCAAAAATTAAGAGACGCTACTTCAGGAATAAGATTCGGGAGTTTAACAAAAGGCAAAAAAGGCATGACTTTGATGAAAACGCCGAAATAAAAGCTGTAGACACGAACAAGGGTACATCGTAGTAGATTCAGAGTCGATGGTTAGGATTTGAAAAGAGCATTTTTGTAGATTGTATATCACCGATGACGAAACAAACACCAACAATTCCATCCTCCCGACATGGATGAAGTGAAGGTAGCCATATCTAAGCCTAACTCTAACAAAGCTGCTGGAACGGACAGCCCGACTACCGATTTCTTTGAAGCGGCAGGCGGTGACTTGGTAAGGAGCATACACAAATTCATCTCTAAAATATGGTCGGACGAGATTATTCCCGATGAATGAAACCTTAGGCATCAGTCTTCTTAACAATTCCTCCTAGATCTTATATGGCGTATTGTGTAAGCGCCTGAAGCCATTCGTCAGTAACCTGATTGGCTCATTTAGGTGTGGCTTCAGGCCAGGAAAGTCCACACTACGGCAGATCTAGGAGCAAACCCATCGAAAATCGATATATATTCTTCGTTTTTAAAGCCGCGTGTGCCAGCATCTATCGAGACAAGCTATACAGATCAGTGCCTAGTTCTTACGTCCCTACCAAACTCGCTCAGGATGACGATGGAGAATGCAAGCTCATCCATCAACTTCGGTAAAGATCTCACAAGGACCTTTGGTGGAAAATAATAATTTAGAAGGCGATTCGCTATTATGCTACTTTTTTAATATCATTCTGGAAAGAGGCGCAACAATACATGAGGCATTATCTTTAAATAGTCCGTCCAATTACTCGAATACGCTGATTATGTTAAGGACATAATCGTAAGAAAGCAGTGTGGTGTTAGTGGCGCTTTCGCTAGTATTGAGACGATAACGGCGAAATGGGTTTGGCGGTCAACGAGGGCAAGATCGAGTGTACTCTATCAAGCAAAAAAGATTCCCAACATCGATGTCTGGAACAGAACGTCACACTTGATAGATATAACTCTGGTAATTAAGAACTTTGTCTATCAGGCACCGCTAGGCTGAGATCAAATGAAGAATAACTTTCGCTAATCGCTTCTTCTTGGGCCTAAGAAAGCAATTGACTCAGTCTTGCTTTATGAAGCAGAGGCATGAATCATGTAGACCGAATGGGCACCGGTGGTCCATCTTCGAATTCTTCGCCGAAGGACAGCTTAGTAGAAAAAGACCTCGACTGAGGTCAACTATCAGCTAACATAGTGTGCGAGACTGGAGGCAGCTAGCAAAACAGTCCATCCCGACAAAAAACAAAAAAAGGAAGTACGCAGAGATGTGAATACAATTGCAGATATTCAACGGGAAATCCTCGAAAGTTCTTCATAGCCAGTAAGTATCACATGGAGGTCAAATGAGCGCGATTAATGTGTGGCCATAGTAGCACTTAGGATAGCTAGTTTAATGACTTTGCTGACCTTAGAGAGTATGTCAACATCGTTATCACCCAAAAATTGATAAATAATTTTTATTTTTTTTATTTCGTACAGCTATCACGACTACTGAAATCTAAATCTAAGGTCGAATCTGTAGTAGACAGTAAAGCCTCTTGGAAATAGGCAGCTCGGTTTGAATGTGTGGAAACTGTGAACGTAGAAATGGAAGGCTTTTGTATTTAAAAGATATTACCAACGGCTTAGAGCGCCATTAAATTGATAGTACCTCAGTCATGACTTATTTTGGGACTTTTCTATCCCCTAAGTTTTTATCAGACTATAAAAGGCGTCAGTGGTTGACGTACATCAGTGTTAAGATAGGAAAATATTAACGAGGCAACATAAAAGTGTTCAATCTAAATAAACACATCTTCCAATTGCTCTCGTAGTTATTATGCCAATCAATCGCCACCCAAAGCCAATTTAAATCAATCACCCCATTACTCGCATCCAAAGTAGTGCACAAAATCAACGAAAATCCGTATGCACAAATTTAAAATTGCATGCCGTGTTTTTTCTAGCAATTTTCACAAATAATCTTCACAAATAATCTTCACAAATAATCTTCACAAATAATCTTCGCAAATATATTCCTCAATGTAATTAACGAACTTTTACGAGATATAAACACTCGTCTCTAATCCGTTCTAAGTATAACAAATTTGCGGTGTGAATAATATTTATGACATTAGTCAACATAATTTGGGGTATTTTTAGAGATTTAAATAAATTCAATTTACCTCCTCAGGAAATGCGCCACCGTCGCGTCGTTTTGAATTGTGCCACAAGTTTACGCGACTTAGTAGAATTTGATTGTGGCATCTAGCATGTCCAAGTTCAATTCGAATTTTCGGCCACAAAGTATTTCGAAAATAAATAAATATTTCGCGAAAAAAAAAACATGAATTCGCTATGGGATTGCTGGGAATTGCCTGACGAGAATGCACTAAAATAAAATTTAATTATCGCGACCGCATTGTAGTTGTAGCCTTGGATGCCCGAATCGTGTTCCTCGCACTGCATTTGTGTACCAATTCTTGATGACATTGAGCGTAATTTTCAAATTTAATTCCGGCGAAATGGTCCTCATTTTCATTTTCATTTCCCTGTATAGATGGATGTACACAGTTTTTATTTTGATGAATAGATAAATCACAAGTAATGGCAGCTCTTGCGGATTTAATTAAATTCATCCGGATTTTGTAGGAAAATTGCAGAGAACTAATTGTTTTAACAATTGATGACAGATTTCTAGATAAACGAGGATTTTTCAAATTATTTTTGAATATCCAACGAAGCATGAAATGATTGATTTGAAATTCAGTGTCAGTTTGTAGATATTCTTTAGTAGATACGAGTAGCAAAGAAAAGACAAACAATGCATTTATCTCTCCTTAAAATAAAGTTCTTGCAAGCTTCAAGGTTTCTAAATTTACGATGCAACATCTTCCTCTTCCAAATGAAGTGCTAATTAATTACTTCAGAGAAGAGATATCGAAAATCGCTTATTTAAGATAACATTTCACAATCAGCGAGGCACACAAAGCCACAACTTAGACAAAGATTCGGTTAGGTAAGAGTGGCTGTTGGGGAGAGGCAAACTCTCTTAGACATATTGACCCTTTTTGATGTCACATGGCTCTGTGATCCTCCACTTCTTGGGACTATTTTAAGATTCCGACGAAGGGTGGAAGTTTGCAAATGTCTATATTGTTTAGATCGCTTTCTAAGAGAGCTAGATATTTAGTTGAGGATTGTCTTCTCCTCCTCCTCGTTCATGCAAGTTCTGCAGAATTCGATTGTAAACATGCCAAGCATTCTTACATCTTTACCCATGAGACTGTGTTCAATGGTCACACCTATAATTGGTCGGTCTTTAAAATGTTGGCATCTTCATCGGCCCTGGAATATCGATATGCCCCGGCACCCAACAGGGGTTAATATTGAACTGCTCTGCCATCTCCATGAGAGATGTTCGGCGGTCAAAGACAGTCTTAGAGTTTATTTAGGATGAATTCAGATATCTAATAGCGCATTGATAATTGAAAAAATGCGGATATCCTGATAAGACTTTCTTAGTTCCCAAAATGACCACCTGGAGTGATCACTACTAGTGATTCTTAAGACGGAAATTTCAGCTATATATACCTATATAGACAGATAAATGAGTACCAGCATCAACTATACCAGAGTCAACAAGAACGTGTAGACGTAAAAGTCTACAGTCTTTTGTATTAGGAACAACAAGAAATCGCTGATCTGTCAGTATTCGCAATCTTGGAAAGTCACGCCATAAGTGAATTCATATCTTAATAATCGAGGATCTCATTTCGCATGATCCCATAGTAAATCGGAAAGGCTCAGTAACTTGGGCTTTCTGACTGCGTTTGAAGAAGCCTTTCACACTGGAACTAACTTTAAAGCCGAGTTTTCCTAGCAAGGAGTGTAATCAAACAAGCCATATTCCGTTCGGTGGTTAGCAGCGATGTGGGATATTTGATGTTCCCAGTTGAGAGCTCGTGGAAAAAGAGAATATTAGCGGATTAACGACATTTTTTAAAGAAAGTGGGTCGAGCAATTTAAGTCGGCCATGAAAGGATGGCGGGATGTATCCATGAGAGTAAATAGTAGGAATCTGTGTTGAACAGCTTTGATGCGTAGAATATGGTACTCATAGCAAGGGGACCATACCTGACTACGATACTCGAGAAGTGGCCTGAAAAATGTGATTTAAAGGGTCTATGCGACATTCACAACAACTTTCACGAATGTACTCATAATGTAGAAAGACCGGTTAGGAAACGGCAAGTGCTTTCGGGAAAACGAGGTGGCTTGGCATTACTTCATGTTGAACTCAATAACAATTCTATGGAACCATTTCGTAAATCATATGTAAAAGTCGAGAGTCAGATAAGTTGGTAAGTTTTCTATAGATTTCATTTCATCAGAATAGAAAGATATGTTCGAGTTATTTATGATATTACCATCATCATGGATAATCAGAATAAAGACCAATGGGCCAAGGTGACTAGCTTATGGAACACCGGAAGTGGTTCTTAATTGTTCAGATAAAAAATTAGTAGAAGTGTTCCTTAAACAATGATCTTAGGCTTAAAACCTACATTTATTTTAATTTAAATTATGTAAGTTGTCTGCGATTTTATCAACTTTTTGTGGGAGGTGAAGACGATTATGAATATTGCCAACATGACATATCATCCTATAGCATGGCCATAGTTATAACGGCCGTCATCAATAAACACTTGGTATTTTGGGGTAAAGAGTTCTGAATCTAAAGTTTCAGACATCAGTTTAATAAGCAGTGAGTCGACTTACATGCACCAAAGCAGAATACTGGACGTCCTCCTGTTGGTAGCCTCTTTCTAAAACATGTATGTATACTTCGACATGTTAAAAGCCAAGTTTATATCTCCTCAGATTGATGATTGTGCCGTCCGCGTCGGTTGGTTAAAATACCCAATCCCGTAATAAACTATTGTTACGAAGCAACAAAAAGTTTCGAATATTGAAAAGCTTAGCTGGGAAAATAAAACACGGCTTTCAGTTATGCCGAATACGAGGGTGACCCTTAACTGCCACAAATCGGATATCTTATCAACCAGAAAGTACAAAGAGATGAGGTGGCAAAGACTAGGCAGACTGATGAGCAAGGTGCTTAGCACGGCGTAAGATCGTCAACGGCGATTTGAATGCCCTGTTAGAAAAGGAGGGCACAGTTCGGATCACACCACATTAGCTCCGAAAATAGAAATAGACCAATTAATGACAGGTGAAATGTTATTTTAGTTAGCACACGTGTACCCTCAATATATGCGAAGAGACTTGGAACACTTGATCAATGCTATAGACATGTTTCTGTTTGCGTACGTCGAAACCTTTCAAAGGAGCAAAATTCGATTCCAATCGTTGACTTTTTGTAACCAAGGTGCGAATGCCAATATTCAAAATGAAAAACTTTGATTTTATTAAAATACAATCGAGTAACTCAAAACTTTTTTAGAAGTCCTAAAGTCCGCACTTGATTTCCAATGTTTCACCACAACAAAACAGAGAAGAGGCATGCAATGCGGCGCTTTAAAAAAAAAAATGTGCAGGATCTACAAAAACAAATTCATAGAAAATTAGCTCAACAATTGCCGCAGATTTTTTGATTGTGAAGACACACAACCTTCCCTCATTAGGTAGATTGAATCCGTGTGGACGATAATTGACAACAATTCGTCCGCATGAAAAGACGAGGTCTAGATACATATATCTAAATTAAAGACCTATAGGGCTACAGTAGCAGATGGATTTACTGCCACGAACTACAATATTCTAAGCATCACAATTGACTTGGTAAAGAGCATACATCAACTCGTCCTTAGAATTTGTCTGAGTGAACGTTTGCCCGAAAATTGAATCCCCACATAGTTTGACCGACCTTCCCTTACCTCCTTAGCTGCGCCATACAAAAAAGTCGCCTTATAATTGCATCCTCAAAAGCAACATCCGTGCTGTTATCACCGAAATAGAGCCGCAAATGTGCAAAAATGTCTGTTGTCTGTGGCCCAAGAAGCTGTACACCTAAACTTACAGCAATCCGAGCTTCCAAACAGAACGTTTCGGATATGGGCGAATAATTTTCTGATGAGCTGCAGCTATAGTTCACGTATGTATTTAAGGACTCATCACGGCTTAAACAAAAAAGATAAAGCGTCCGATTCTTTTAATTTAGATCTAATTTGTTGCAGTACGAGTATAAGATTGACCGTTTAAGATTGCGTCACATGACTTAACGTAGACTCGAAAATCCAATTGCGCCGAGCTCAGGCTACTATGGGGGTTAGAAAAAAGAAAGCAAGTATTTTGGTGGAAAAACCGTATTGTTTTAACTCCTAGCAATTTCTCTTCAAGTCAAAAGAAAAAGCCAGCGGTCGTTCAGGAGGCCAGGCTACGAAAGTAAAAAAGAAGATCATAAGCGAATAAAAAAAGAATTTCGCGGCGAAATCACAATAAATAACCAAGCATGCCTCAGGTCTTTGTGTGAAAGCGCGGACAGAACACCATTGGGTTCTGCATAAAGGATGGCAATGGTAAAAATCAAGGGTCACATGATGCCACAAGGGAAACGTCCAGAGATGCTAAAGAAAATTTTCAAAACATTATTCTCGCAAGCCACACTAGGGGAAATGCAACACACTTTTGAAATTTCAACGATACAACCTCAGCATAACATAATTGGCCACATTCTTCATTCAGCAGTGCCGCGACTTAAATTTGGCGGAAACTGCACAACTTTGGGCTGAATACTGTGGATACCATCTATACGGAGAGATGGTATATCAGTCTCGTACATGTGTGCTCTCCGAAATCTGGGCCATATGATTTCTGTAATGAGTCCAATGTCTCCAATTCACAAAACCTTTGGACAGCAGCATGACCTTTTATGTGTTTGCGTCTGATGGTGTAGAAATTGGTTTCTTGTTTTATTCCTTTTTATGAATAGATGGCTTTCTGCTGTATGAAGCCTACGACAGATCTATGTTCTACTTATTTCAGGTAGAAGCTTTAATGTACCTAACGAAACAAAGTTTTGTTTTTGGAGGTCATTGGTTACATTTCAATGCTAATAACGTCCATCTTGCTAGATTATATAAGACATGTGTAAGAACAGTCAAGGTGCACTATCCGAGTTATACAAGAACTTATAACGGATTGTCATAATTGAATGCCTATATACAATTTTCATGACTATGCTGTTTACCACTGAAGAGTTCCCTCACTACGAGCCAACTCGCTGATATCAAATATGAATCATCTTGGAGCCGAGACTATATTGAATATGATGAGTGTGATGTCACTTACTTTTTAGTTTTCTACTCTTCAAACCCTTTCATTTGATACCCATATCAAGAGGGTTGACAAAAAATACATCATCCGCCATCTTGTGGTGGCGGCCATATTACAATGTTGAGTACTTCATATTGTATTGTCACCAGAACTAATCGGATGTCAGAAAGGGGTTCTAATTCAGCTGGCAAGATTTGAGCTAAACAAACTAACACAGATACTTTGCAAGTAAAATAAAAGCTTGTAATTATAAAGGTAAAAACGCATTAAATACTGCAAATTGCGCGGATATTATGGAGGCGCTGAGATGTATATATACACCTGGATATATCCCTCTAATAATAGAAATCTATCTCCATGAAAGTGTGCTGTTATACGACACCGAAATGGGGATAAAAAAATACTTCATAATTGCTGGCATTCCAAAGGGTTCCGTTCTTGGACCGGCTCTCTGGAATAAAGAGACTGAGAGTTCCCAAACAGATGACGTAGCGATAGTGGTTAGGCCGAAACATTTAGATGAGTTGCAATTAAACGCAAACAATGAGGCGGATCTTATTAGTAGCCATAAAATATGAGAATCCAGTCAAGGTGACAAGTTACACGGTACACTTTAAAAGCTACATTAAGTACTCGTACTCGTACCTTAGCGTTATGTTATATGATCGACATAACTTTTTAACTTCGGTAAACATATGGAGTACATTACGAAAAAGGCGTCGAATGTATACACAGCGCTTTTAAGAATGCTGCCAAATATTATGGGGTCGTGAGTGCAACGATACTATACGCATTCCCAACCATGGTCATAAGTTAAGAAAATCAGTTGCGGATAAATTGTGTCTACAGACTTAACGCAATACAAGTAATATCGGCTTATAGGACTATTCCGGGAGACGCGACGTTCGCATCATCGCAAGCATGATCACCACAGATATCCTGGCTGATAAAGCAAGGAGAATTCCGGATGGAATTATTGGAAACCCGAACTCTACTGAATTAAGAAGACAAAAATGGGCAACATCAATAAAGATGTGGTAACAAAAAGGCTACCCCTCACACAAAGGAAGCTGGACATACAAGCTTATTCCGAGAATGAAATCATGAATAAATAGAAGCCAAGCTACCAATTGACATAAGTACTATCAAGCCATGGTGGAGGTATCGCGGTCGAGTCCTGGATGCAACGAAGACTTGATGTTTGAAATACAACAGCGAAGATGATAAAATCGGTGGGTAACTGGAAGGCAGTATGAACACTAGTAACCCAGATACAAATCGAGCTCAGAGAGGAGGAAAAGCAGAGAAGAGTGCTACAATTACAAACACTGACGGGCAAAGTATGCGGAGCCCTCGCCCTGTCAGGTAATGCTTGATGATGTTCCCACGGAGAGAGGTCTGAGCTACATTGAAACGCGGTACCTATGCAAGGTTCTCCCTCCTCTGACACTGAAAAAGAAAAACAAGACTTGAAAATCCAAATGCTCAGGTCGAAGCGACAAGAGGACCGTTTAACTTATAACCAGAGGGCTTACAAGCTACCTTAAACAACGTTCCCTACACAATCAATATCGTTTCACACTATTAATGACATGCGTGTAGAGTTCTTCCAAGCGAATGGCAATGTTGTTGTCTGACCTCAATTTTAACAATTTTAAAACAATTGTTCGAAAACAAATCTCCCCTCTATCTATGCCTATCTTTGTGGATTTAGGAATATTTTCGCCGTGTAAGGTGGGAGCTTTGTTGAGGTCTTTTCTTAAGGTAGATAGAAATGAAGATCTTGGGATGAGTTGCAGAAATTTAAGTTGATCAAGAGATGTTGCGGTAAATTTTCCCGCAACAAGGTTTACCCTCTCCCTTGTGCTTCTCCCTTCGTTCCCTCTTTTCTTTGAGTGGGAAGACCGAGCTCTGGCGGAGGTGGAGGGCAGCCATGGTCCCATCAGCCATTGGCCCACCGACCACAGACCTCGGAAAGGACCCACATAGGTTCACGGGCGGTTATCTCCGCAGAGGAGGACGAGGTGGTTCGGTCGGTGAAGCCCTAAGGACGGTAGGGAGACTCACGACGAACCAGGAACCCAGGGTGCGACAGGAGGTCCACCAAGGTCACCGTTGTCGGAGCCCGTAGGCTAGACGGGAGACTCGCAACGGGCAGCATCAGACAGGACGTCTGAAAGTCATCGACGGGTGGGGACGGACGGTCCTTGTAAGCCAGACACCCCAACACGATGATGATGGGTGGGGGAGGACGATCCCTGGAGCTTACACCCCAACGACAGCCTTAGACACAAAGGCTCCAGGAGTTCCACATCCTACAATCGATGTGGAGACAAACGGCATCGCATCTCGAAATCGATGTGGATGCAGAAAATGCTTAAGGGGGAAGAGATGACGATCTCTTTTGAAGCTACACCCCCAACGTGGGAGCTACGGAGGAGCGACGGTGGTGTGTAGGCGGACAGCCAGCATAATCGAACACATCCCAACGACGCACCAGCTGTAAAAGTCAGGTTCGATGGGTGAAGGGACGACGACCCCTTTAGAACCAGCACCCCACCGATGGAGCACCAAGGGAGCAGCAGAGGCTGTAGGCGGACGGCCAAGTTACAAGACAGCCTCCAACGTGGGAACATAAAAACATTAATAAAAATAACAGAACCAAAAACAATAAACCACATCAAATATAAACAATGACAACAACTATAAACAATAACAATAACAAAAAAAAAATAACAAAAACTACACAATAATATCAAAATAAAAATCACAACAAAATACCAGGCGGGCAGAAGGGCCCACAACATAAACAAACAAACGAAACGAAAACAAAGCAAAAATAAAATAAAATACGAAATTATGTAAGGAATGACCCGCTATTGGTCAGTCCCCCCATTCCCCCCAAATCTGAACGCCGATCCACCGGAGTAAGTAGGGAACCGGGGTAATATATCACAGAGACACATATACTTAGCTTTGGTTGGGGCGGCGGTTTAGAGAATGGCTAAACCGGGGTATAATCAGATTAGGATTATACCCACACAACCTTCCTCCTTCGTCCCAACACTCCATTGACCTTCGATCATACTTTCTTTCTCCTTCGCGTTTGTTGTTGTTTTTCAATTTTGTTCAGTTCGATGGGGGAAAATTAACCGGGGATCAGCAATGAGAGAAACATTGCTTCTCGCAATTTTCAATGTAGTTCCAGTGTCTAGGGAAATAGCTAGGCATAGCTAGGATCCACAAGCTCTCATAAACTCGCTCAGTGGAGTTCCCAGTTATCACTGGAAGCGGGAGAGAACTCAGTGTCTGAGGAGTTTAGAATGAGAGTGTACAATTGGAAACAATTGGAATGTGTGAGAGGCCTAGTTGAACACGGGAGCACACACTAGCAAAGTTGCTAGTCGTGTAGCTGGAAACCCCGTTGTTGGGTTCACTAGAGCCAAATGAATGGGTGTGTGAGTGAGTGTGAGAATGCGTGTGAGAATCTGTCGAGAGCTTGTGGAAAGGAAAAGATCTGGAAGTCACTTTTTGTGACGACCAGCAATTATAGAGGGTCAAGCCGAGGTTTTTTTTCTTTGTGCGGATAATTGGTTTTTTTGGATTGCGAAAAGCAATTTTCTTTTCTTTTGCAAAGTAAATTAGAGTAGATTTTTTTTTGTGTACAGTAAAATCGCGGGTTTGGTTTCGGCTTCTGGAGGCCGGTAAGGGAAAAGAGGATAAGGAGAAAGGGAAGAGATTAAAGGCATCAGTCAGGAGTATTTGGACGAGTGAAACGGTGTCAGGAAAGGGCACAGGAACCGCCAGGAATAAAAGCTAAGTATTGTGTAGTGAAATAGTGCAGTGTAGTTTAGCGTTGGTGTTGTTGTTGTTTTGCAAAAGTGAGACTCCGGTGGGCCGTGCGTGCGAAAAATCTCGAGAATAGACGAGACACGCGACCCGTTAGATTTCTCTTTGTGTGTTCGGGACTGTAAATAGCGGGTCACTCTGTCGACGAGTGTACCGCTTATCTAACAAATAAATCGTCGTGCTCCAACGGAGCATTTATAACGTTGTGGAAAACCCCATCTTTTCTTTTGCTGTTTCCGTTTTTTTTTTCCTTTTCGGGGAAGTATTTGCTTTTTCTTCTTTCTTTGTCGGTTTCGTGGTTTTCCCCAAAAAAATCACGTGGCGCTCAACGGTTTTTTTTTTTGTGATTTTGTTGCCCAGGTTTAGCTGCCATCAAAGCGCTACCTGGAGGTGATTCGAACCCGGGTTGGAACAGTTGGTTCCAAAGTTATTTTTGATTCGGGGCAACGGTAATTGTTGCCGGGAATCAACCGTAACAATTGGCGCCCAACGTGGGGCTTTGTTTTGAAATTTTGTTTGCCGGTTTTTTTTTATTTATTTTGATTTTATTTCACCCGTGGTTTTTTTTTCTCATTCGTTGTTTTATTTGGTAAAATCTGTCGCGGAGTTCTTTGTAATAATTCGGTTCGCGGTAAATTCTGTTAAGTGGTTAGGGAAGTAGTTGTTTGTTTGTGTTGTGTTGTTAGTTTGAGAACTGTAATACTTTTGTGCTTTTTTTTGTAGGAGTGCAACAGTTGAAGTGCAGGTGCAACAAGTGCAGCAGTGCAGCAAGTACAGGAGTTACAATTGAGGAATCAGGGAATAAGAAGTACCTGTGGGAATTAAGTAGCAGAAGCTAGTTAAGGATTCCGTAAGCCTGGGCAAGTACCAGGGTCTCAAGTAGGTGCCTTTTGTTTTTTTATATTTGGTTAGTGCGAACTTTCTTTCAACCTACCCTAAGTGGGAAGTTTTTTTTATTTCTTCGTGCCAATTCAATATATTCACCTTCATATATTGAAACATACATACATATACGCTTACCGAGTGCACGCACATATATGGAAAAAAAAAAAAATAATAATAATAATATAAAATAAAACATATTTTTATACGCACATTTAAATACATATAGATATACATATAGTATATACATAGACATTTATTTTGAAGAAATTATTTTCTAATATATATTTCATTTCAATCATTGCATACTTACATATATATACATATATATTCCATACAAAATACATAAATTTCTTTTATTTACGTATATACACATAACATATATATATAAATATTTACATTTTTTTTTATTGCTGGTGTGATTTTGTTTTATCTATTTTTCTTGTGTGCATTTATTTTCGTTCCTGTCGTGTTTTGGGGTGATTTTATTGGTTTTTTTTGGGTGTGTAATTTTCTTTTTTTTCCTCTAGTTTTGGGGTGTTTGACGAGTATTGATCGTTTCCGAGTTTGCAGTGTGACCAGAGACATTTTGTTGGATTTCCATATTTTTTTTTCTCTTCTCTTTCACATTTTGTTGTGATCCTTTTTTATACGTGTTTTTCGGTTCGTTTTCCTAGGGTTTGAATTTTGGGTTTTTCAGTTTCGTTTTTTTTGGTTTTCATTTTTCAATTGCGTGGGCTTTGTTTTTACATCGGTGGTGAGTTTTTTTTTGTTGTTTTTTTTTCAAAGGTTCCAGTTTTAACAACGTGGGTCTTACTCCTTTCTTTGCATTTCGTTGCTTCCTAGCTTAATTTTTTTTTGGAATATGGCTTTTAACATCAACAGACTCTCTGTGGACGAGATGGCATATGAGATGGAGTCTCGCGGTCTTCCGATTGGCACCCTGGACGCCATGAGGAAGTCCTTGAGATCCGCTCGTATGCTAGAGCGCAGAGGGTCGTTGAGTTCAGGCCCGGCCTACAAATTCACATTTGAAGAGGACCGAGATGCTTTATTAGCGAAGATAAAGCAGATAGAAGAGCTCTTGGAAGAGCCTCCAAATAATCCTAAGTCGAAGGAATACTTGAAGGTTCTTACCAAAATCGAATGGGCTCTTAGTAGGTTGGATAGGGCGAGAGACACTTCTCCTGAGGAGATTGAGGAGAAGTGTACTCTCCGACATAGGCTAATCGTACTAGCCGGTGAATTGGCCGGTGGTACGGGAGAGGATTCGGACGATGAGGGCGAGGTAGGCGACGAAGACGAGCAAGAGCCAACGTGCTCGAGGCTCGTCAAAACCCGAGCATCACAGCCATCGAGGGGTGAACAACATCAACAACAAGAAGGGATCCGGCATAAAAGGTCGACCTACCTGCAGTAACAAGCTTCGGACAGAACACCAGTCCGCGCTGTGAGGTCACCAGTGACGCCTGCCGTTGCGGAAGAAACCGGGTTCTACGCAACCACTGGTGAACACAGCGAGCGCTTGCCGATTGCGAGGTGGGAGAACCTGGCCAAGTGGGATCTGAAGTTCACGGGGGAACGCTGTGGTGCCTCGGTGAATTCATTCTTGGAGCGGGTGGAGGAGCTCAGTCAAGCGCGAGGGGTGACTGAAGCTCAACTGTTTAGGTCGGCGGTCGAACTTTTTACAGGGAAGGCGCTTATTTGGTATAGGGCGATTAGGTTGTCGGTCTGTTCGTGGCCAGAGTTGGTGGCGGAACTGAAACTGGAGTTTCTTCCCCCCAACTATGATGATCTCCTGCTGGAGGAAATCAGACATCGTACCCAGGGAAGTAGTGAATCAATAGGGGTATATGTAGCGGTTGTGCAAAATATGTTCGGCAGGCTTTCGGAACCGCTAGCGGAGCGGCGAAAGCTTGCCATAATTCAAAGAAACCTGGCCCCCTTTTACCAGCAACAACTTGGGCTGGCAGACCCGAAGTGTGTTGCAGATTTGGTGAGATTGGGTCGAAGGTTGGAGACGGTGCGGGCCAACGTAGAAACGTTTGCTCCGCCACCGAATCCGAGGTCGCGTCGGTTGATAGAACCAGATCTGGCTTACATCAACGTGGAGGAACCACAAGTTTCAGTTGTCAGGGAGGACAACCAACCGCGTGCACCCATCCGGTGCTTCAACTGTAATGGGGAAGGTCATTTTGCTACGACGTGTTCAGCTCCTAGGCGCTGCTACGGGTGTGGAGCGCAAGGAGTGACACGGCGCCAATATCGACGTTGCAATAACACGTCGGGAAACGCGCAACGGACTTCCGGGTCAGCAGGACGGGAGCGCCGGCGCAAGTAGGGAGTAGGTCGCCTGCTGGAGATCGGTTGGGAAGCTCGATAGTTCATTTAGGTTTTAGCTTGGAGGCAAACGGGAGGGATAGGCGTCCATATGTAGGAGTTAGCATTTATGGTATAGGAATGTTAGGTCTTTTAGATAGTGGCGCTTCTCGCACTATAATAGGGGGTGAGGGATGGAAAATTATTAAGGATTTAGGGATTAGGTTAGGAAAAAATGAAGTTAGGTCCGTCGCTTTAGCTGACGGAAAAAGTATAGATGTCGTGGGGGTTGTGTCTCTACCAATTGAGGTACAAAGTCGGTCCGTTTACATAGAATGTCTCGTTATCCCAGCGATACCACACACCGTGATCCTTGGTGCAGATTTTTGGGCACTATCGGGAATCGTCCCGGATCTAAGATCACGAGTGTGGAGCTTCTCGAGCCAACAGTCGGTTGCCTCGATTACCGCTATTCGCGAGATCTCTGAGCTGGACGTCGCCGAAGCTGGGCAGTTGGAAGCTTTGGTCGACGGTGTTTTTAAGTCGATGCCCGAGGGATTGGGGTGTACTCATTTGGTAGAACACAAGATTAGGACGTCGGCAGAACCTATCAAACAGCGATATTACCCGGTGTCGCCTGCGATGCAGAGACATATTGATAAGGAGCTGAACGAGATGCTGGAGGCGGGTGTTGTCGAGAAATCGAACAGTCCGTGGGCATCTCCAATAGTTCTTATCAAAAAGAAAGATGGGTCATTTAGGTTCTGCGTTGACTTTAGGAAATTGAATAGGGTCACAGATAGGGATGCTTATCCATTGCCATTTATATCAACGACATTGGATAAGCTTAGGGACGCCAAGTATTTGACGTCATTAGATATTAAGTCGGCCTACTGGCAGATCCCCATGGAGGAGAGATCGCGCCCACTCACAGCCTTCACGGTTCCGAATAGAGGCCTTTTCCAGTTTAAGAGAATGCCTTTCGGGTTACACAATGCGCCTGCTACGTGGCAGAGATTTATAGACAGCATCTTAGGTGCTGATCTAGAGCCACACGTATTTGTGTACCTGGACGATATTATTATCGTCACAAATACATTCGACCAACACCTTAAGATACTGGAGGAGGTCTTTAAGCGATTGTGTGAGGCAGGGTTAAAAGTTAGTCGGGAAAAATGTAACTTTTGTAGGCCGTCTTTAAAGTATTTAGGTTATGTAGTAGATAGGAACGGACTTCACGTCGATCCAGAGAAAGTAGATAGCATGGTTAGGATTCCCGCACCTAAAAGTGTGAAGGAAATTAGGAGCTTTATAGGGACAGTCTCGTGGTACAGACGTTTCGTACCAAACTTCGCCGCTTTAGTTAGGCCTTTAACAGACTTGTTAAAGAAAAATAGGAAATTTATATGGACGGATGAGTGTGAGGAAAGTTTTAGGAAGGCGAAGGAATGTCTAGTTACGGCGCCCATTTTGACATGTCCAGACTTCGATAGGCCGTTCGTAGTTCAGACGGACGCCTCGAATTATGGAATAGGGGCCGTATTATCGCAGGAGTTTGATGATGGTGAGAAGGTTATCTGTTATCTTAGTAGGTCTCTTCAGAGAAGCGAGAGGAACTACTCTACCACAGAGAAGGAATGCTTGGCTGTCCTGTGGGCGATTGAGAAGTTACGACCATACATCGAAGGGGTTCGGTTTACGGTCGTAACTGATCATTATTCGCTGGTGTGGCTGAGCAACCTTAAGGAACCGCAAGGGAGATTAGGTCGATGGGCAGTGAGGTTGCAGCAGTTTGATTTTCAGATAATCCACCGAAAGGGGAAAGAGCATGTAGTTCCCGACATGCTTTCGCGAGGAGTCCCGGAGTTGGCTGGGATCTCAGAAGCGGATCAGGACCCCTGGATTAGGAAGATGATTGCGGCAATAGAAGCTAACCCGTTAGCCTACCCCTTGTGGAGAGTAGAGGGGGGCAAACTCTTCAAGTTTGTTAAAGCTAGGAACGTAGTAGTTTACGATGATAACGATAACGAGTGGAAACAAGTAGTAGGAAAGCAAGGTAGATAAGGGATTTTACAGGCGTGCCATGATAACCCATTAGCGGGTCACATGGGCGTCCGCAAAACGTTTGCGAGAATAGGAGCTAGGTACTACTGGCCGAAGATGCGGTCAGAAGTAACAAAATATGTAAAGAATTGTAGAGTTTGCCAACAAGTTAAGCCGGTGAATGAGCGACCCGCTGGTCTGATGGTCGAGAGGGTAGGTGTGTCAAGGTGTTGGGAAATGGTTTGTGTTGATCTGGTAGGCCCACTTCCCAAGTCCACTCGGGGTTACGCGTATATTTTAACTGTCGTCGATTATTTTTCAAAATTCCCTTTGTTGTTTCCTCTACGTTCGGCAACTGCGAAAGCAGTTTGTAGGGAACTAGAGGAAAATGTCTTTTTGTTGTTCGGCGTACCCAAGGTTGTCGTTTGTGACAACGGTCCTCAGTTTAGGGGGAAGGAACTTAAGGCGCTTTGTGACTCTTATGAGGCACAAATTAGGTTCACGGCGCATTATCATCCGCAGGCGAATCCTGCGGAAAGAATAAATCAAATAATTAAGACAACGCTCAGAGCGTATGTCTCGGAAAATCACCGTGTTTGGGATTCGCAGTTGGCGAAAGTAGGGTGCGCGATTCGCACAGCCCAACACGAGGTGCTAGGGGTATCCCCGTTTTATGTTAATTTTGGGAGGGAGATGGTGACTCGGGGCACGGAGTTTGATGCCACGAGGAATTGTCTCCAGAGTAGGTTAGGTAACAAGGATAGCGTGATAGGTAGTAGGGACATAGTACCAGGTAGAGAGACCACAGGAACTATAGGTAGGGACTTAGAGATCGAAAGTAGGGAAAACGATAGGGTTGTTAGGGAATTAGATATACCGGAGTTAGGTAGGAGGTTTGAGATTTTGAGGAAGGATATACGTAGCAAATTGGCGGCGGCAGCAAAGAAGTCTGCGAAAGCCTACAACCTCCGACGGCGAGATGTCCAATACCTCCCGAACGAGTTAGTATGGCGACGAAACTTCGTGTTGTCTGACGCAGCTAATTACTACGCGGCCAAGCTAGCGCCGAAATTTGTGGGACCATTCAGGATCCACAAACGTGTGTCAGCGTGGACATACAGTTTGGTGGATTCGACTGGTCAGAATAAAGGTACCTGGCACGCTAAGGACCTTAAGCCTTATAGCGATGAGCCAGAAGAGTCCTAAGTCCCAGTAATAGTAAAGTAGGATAAAGGACCGTTTGGGTCAGAGTTTGATTTAAGTTTTATAGGACTGGCAGTATTGGCCATGATGGAAATGTCTTTCCAACTAACCTTTGGCCTCAGGAAATGGTTTGCGCTTCTGAAGAAGGCAAGCCCATTTCCTAGGAGGTGAGGGTGGGGTTTGTTGCGGTAAATTTTCCCGCAACAAGGTTTACCCTCTCCCTTGTGCTTCTCCCTTCGTTCCCTCTTTTCTTTGAGTGGGAAGACCGAGCTCTGGCGGAGGTGGAGGGCAGCCATGGTCCCATCAGCCATTGGCCCACCGACCACAGACCTCGGAAAGGACCCACATAGGTTCACGGGCGGTTATCTCCGCAGAGGAGGACGAGGTGGTTCGGTCGGTGAAGCCCTAAGGACGGTAGGGAGACTCACGACGAACCAGGAACCCAGGGTGCGACAGGAGGTCCACCAAGGTCACCGTTGTCGGAGCCCGTAGGCTAGACGGGAGACTCGCAACGGGCAGCATCAGACAGGACGTCTGAAAGTCATCGACGGGTGGGGACGGACGGTCCTTGTAAGCCAGACACCCCAACACGATGATGATGGGTGGGGGAGGACGATCCCTGGAGCTTACACCCCAACGACAGCCTTAGACACAAAGGCTCCAGGAGTTCCACATCCTACAATCGATGTGGAGACAAACGGCATCGCATCTCGAAATCGATGTGGATGCAGAAAATGCTTAAGGGGGAAGAGATGACGATCTCTTTTGAAGCTACACCCCCAACGTGGGAGCTACGGAGGAGCGACGGTGGTGTGTAGGCGGACAGCCAGCATAATCGAACACATCCCAACGACGCACCAGCTGTAAAAGTCAGGTTCGATGGGTGAAGGGACGACGACCCCTTTAGAACCAGCACCCCACCGATGGAGCACCAAGGGAGCAGCAGAGGCTGTAGGCGGACGGCCAAGTTACAAGACAGCCTCCAACGTGGGAACATAAAAACATTAATAAAAATAACAGAACCAAAAACAATAAACCACATCAAATATAAACAATGACAACAACTATAAACAATAACAATAACAAAAAAAAAATAACAAAAACTACACAATAATATCAAAATAAAAATCACAACAAAATACCAGGCGGGCAGAAGGGCCCACAACATAAACAAACAAACGAAACGAAAACAAAGCAAAAATAAAATAAAATACGAAATTATGTAAGGAATGACCCGCTATTGGTCAGTCCCCCCATTCCCCCCAAATCTGAACGCCGATCCACCGGAGTAAGTAGGGAACCGGGGTAATATATCACAGAGACACATATACTTAGCTTTGGTTGGGGCGGCGGTTTAGAGAATGGCTAAACCGGGGTATAATCAGATTAGGATTATACCCACACAACCTTCCTCCTTCGTCCCAACACTCCATTGACCTTCGATCATACTTTCTTTCTCCTTCGCGTTTGTTGTTGTTTTTCAATTTTGTTCAGTTCGATGGGGGAAAATTAACCGGGGATCAGCAATGAGAGAAACATTGCTTCTCGCAATTTTCAATGTAGTTCCAGTGTCTAGGGAAATAGCTAGGCATAGCTAGGATCCACAAGCTCTCATAAACTCGCTCAGTGGAGTTCCCAGTTATCACTGGAAGCGGGAGAGAACTCAGTGTCTGAGGAGTTTAGAATGAGAGTGTACAATTGGAAACAATTGGAATGTGTGAGAGGCCTAGTTGAACACGGGAGCACACACTAGCAAAGTTGCTAGTCGTGTAGCTGGAAACCCCGTTGTTGGGTTCACTAGAGCCAAATGAATGGGTGTGTGAGTGAGTGTGAGAATGCGTGTGAGAATCTGTCGAGAGCTTGTGGAAAGGAAAAGATCTGGAAGTCACTTTTTGTGACGACCAGCAATTATAGAGGGTCAAGCCGAGGTTTTTTTTCTTTGTGCGGATAATTGGTTTTTTTGGATTGCGAAAAGCAATTTTCTTTTCTTTTGCAAAGTAAATTAGAGTAGATTTTTTTTTGTGTACAGTAAAATCGCGGGTTTGGTTTCGGCTTCTGGAGGCCGGTAAGGGAAAAGAGGATAAGGAGAAAGGGAAGAGATTAAAGGCATCAGTCAGGAGTATTTGGACGAGTGAAACGGTGTCAGGAAAGGGCACAGGAACCGCCAGGAATAAAAGCTAAGTATTGTGTAGTGAAATAGTGCAGTGTAGTTTAGCGTTGGTGTTGTTGTTGTTTTGCAAAAGTGAGACTCCGGTGGGCCGTGCGTGCGAAAAATCTCGAGAATAGACGAGACACGCGACCCGTTAGATTTCTCTTTGTGTGTTCGGGACTGTAAATAGCGGGTCACTCTGTCGACGAGTGTACCGCTTATCTAACAAATAAATCGTCGTGCTCCAACGGAGCATTTATAACGTTGTGGAAAACCCCATCTTTTCTTTTGCTGTTTCCGTTTTTTTTTTCCTTTTCGGGGAAGTATTTGCTTTTTCTTCTTTCTTTGTCGGTTTCGTGGTTTTCCCCAAAAAAATCACGTGGCGCTCAACGGTTTTTTTTTTTGTGATTTTGTTGCCCAGGTTTAGCTGCCATCAAAGCGCTACCTGGAGGTGATTCGAACCCGGGTTGGAACAGTTGGTTCCAAAGTTATTTTTGATTCGGGGCAACGGTAATTGTTGCCGGGAATCAACCGTAACAGAGAGCGAGCAGTCAATATAATTCTCTTTAACCCAAACAAACACTAAAACTTTTTTAATTCGACTGTAATGTTTCTCAAATTTTAGAAACGACTTTCCCACACTTAAGGCTGCAAAAGAATACTGGTCACAACTTAACAAGTTGAAGAATTCTTTAGGAGGATGCTCTGCAAAGTACGAAAGTACACCATATTCCAATGATATCAATTTCAAAACACAAGTCCTGCCAAGACTCTGCCTACATAACCAGACCTCATTCTGTTTCTAATAAAGTCCTAAAACTATTGACGACAGCATGGTACTTTATTCCATAAAAAGAAAAAAAGAAAACTACAAGCCATTGCATAATTTGAAAACCACCTAAGCCTTTCTAATTCCCATCACAACCACTTACAGCGTTTTCTTCATTCGGGATTCATACAATCCCCGTTCTCCTTCTCTATCACTCTCTTTTATTTTCCGCAGGCTTTCAAAGTGGGCTTCAAATTCCATATCAAATAGTCGTTACGTTGATTGGATTCCTAGCAGAAAATAAAGTCAAGTGTTTACAAGTGCTCCACAGGAGTGCAATAGACGACAGAGGGCCAAAAGCAGCATCTTTCACTGAAATTGCATTCATATTATAGATATGCACATACCATACTCATACTTATTCGTATTTACATGCCGACTTCATGAGTACTACGAGTAGTATCAAAAATTGTGTAGGAAGGATACATCCGTACCCATACTTTTACACCCACCATCCGTATGGTGGTATCCTATCTCTTCGCCTTCCTCTAACTCACTGAAATTATCCAATTAGAATGTTTACTCTCAAGCCATTGTAGATGTAATGTGAAAATTGAAACATTCAGATGGATATAAACGTGGCAAGATTCGTGGCATCCGTAAAATATGTATGCCATGTCTGTCATTATCCTGAAGGCAAATCTCAGTTGTTCGGGGCATTTTGGGATCTTACGACACATTATCGTCATCATTATCCCTTAGAGAAATGATTACACCAGAAATGTGTGCCCTTATCCCGAAAATTTTACACTTTTCCTTTTCCTCTGTCATTATCCTTATGAGGATAATGTGTTTTTGACTTTAACCCAACGAAAATGTATCTTTTTGACACTTTCACGTTATTGTGTGAAAAACTTCTCACACTCGTTCCTCGTTGTTACTGAAGGAGCATTAGAAAACCTCAATGAAAGTGGCTGGGATTGGATGTGTCCAAATTTCAAAAAAAAAAAAAAAGGATCATTCTGATGCCGAATCAACGGGACTGATAATCAATTTGAAACTTTTCTCATACGAAATCATTCCGACTGATTACGAGTACCATGACGAGTAATGTTAATTTCTATTTAAAAGAAAAGTAATTAACCCAACGTCGCCATTTGAACACGTTTTCTCATTTCCGATTCATTTAGGATTCAAGGACTCAATTGCTGTAAGAAAGTTTAAAATTTGGGGGCACATGTTTGGAAAGGAAAATTCGTTTGACCTAATTTCCATTCCGGCATTGTCTATTCATAGTCTATTCATAGAACCATCGGACAACTGCACCATCGGACCATTGGACCATCGGACTATTGGACCGCCCTTTAAAAAGTTTGAATTTTCTATTCTCTAAGAGGAACGGTATTCGTGCCGCTCCATTCGTCCATGAGACATTTACGGATATTCTTCACATTCTAAGCACGCCTTCCGTCTAATTTCCTCGCACTATGTGGAAGCAATTCGATCGAAATTATTTTCTGAACAAAGGGTAGAGCCACTCAGGGATTGTGTTCAATTCCAGGTACTTTTTGGAATTGGATTTTTTCTGACTAAGGCATAACGTTTCTTCAAAGTGGTATCTCTAAAAGCCTAGGGATCCTTAGGCAGCTACTTTTCTAAGAGAACTACTTTTGAGATAAGGATTCGCCCATCTGTAGATACACGAAGATACATACGTCCTCCTACATTCGTAATTACTTGAAAATTGCTTTGGCAAAATACTATACAATACAAAAGGGTGTTAGGGTATTTGTACTTTTTGGTGGGAAAAATTTAGATGGGTGAATAGGGATACTATGCATCCATAATGGTGGTACTAAATCTTCCACTCAAATGGTCTTTGCCAGTTGCAAAACCAGGACTGACGATGGTGTTTTAAATGTAAAATTTATCCCACAGTCAAAGCAAGAGGGAGAATTATTTCCAATTCGAATGGAAATGACAAACATGCATAACAGTGTTGAAATGAGCTGGGGAATTGCAATTTATTTGTTACGAGTTAAGGGCGAACGTAGTCGTATCATAGCTAGTTATTTTGCATACAAGTATACCCACATCGCCGCTGAGTATGAAATATCTTTTTGCGTTTGCATTTATTTAAATTTGTGCACGTCCAGTGTTTGAAATATTTTAGTAATTCGAATATTTATTCGATTTTTGTGTGCAGTTTTTGCTTGGGAAACTTTATCCTTGGACCATCCGCTGCGGAAATTGACTGTTAAAGGATAATTTCAAACAAATTATGGAATAGAAAGTGTAATCTTAAAAAGAAATAGGGTTCGATGGAAATGAATCTTGTGAATGTGGTTCTACTCCAAGTTTTGTCATCATTCATTGGCTTAGTATCTGAGTAAAGACAAGTTTCGGATAGAAGTGATTTAAATGCAAATCTCAGCAAACAGACTACATAGACGGAAGGAGATTTTCGGCTACTTTAAAGGAGATATGGATGGCAATAATATGGGAGTTGCCATGGAAGAGCAATGGTGTCGAAATGATGAAATCTACTACGCAGATTCCCTTTTAACACACAAAGAAAGGCCTACTACAGGGAACAATGATGACTTAACCAAGAGTGTTTCTGCAAACTTCTCCAAAGAATTTCTATAGCTCGAGGCATATTCGCTATTTTCTTCATTCGGTTTAACAACCACTCAAGTGATCTGATGTTTTTGGCAATTCAATTTCTCTGTTTGCATTTATATGAGCGATCCAGGCTCTGCAAATTAAACTTTCACAGAAGCCCTGTATAATCTACAGTAATCTAGTTTGGAAGTAACTCAGATTCTTATCAAAACCAGTCGTAAAAGTAGCTTTTATATTTTCTCAAACCGCATCTGCATGTTCTTTGTATATCGATTGCTCTTTTTCTTATCCGAAGATGGGACAGCCAATAGAGAATATTATTCGTAGAGAAAATCTTCGGATCATCTGTGGCAAATCTAGGGGTGAGGATTGAACTCGATGTCTTACTTTCGTAACGCATTGAGTTTAACCCGCAAGCCTCCTCATTTTCATTAGGAATGATAATAGAAATGAAAACAGCCTCAGTTTAAAGAGAGTTGGTTTGAAACTAATTCCTTCTACACCATAGATATCTAGGATTGCTTGCGCCATATTGCGAGCCCCACAGCATGATCCGAAAGACAATATATCGACATCACTTTCATATGCTTTTTTGTATATATGCTTTCGATCAGCATCAAAAAGCTTCGGATATGGAGGGATCTACTTTTGATAACCCACGCAAACGATTTAAGGACAATGCAAATGGAATGTTAGATCCCTTAACAGACCACGTGCAGCCGAGCAACTAGCGGAGGACCTAGACTGCTGCAAAGCCATTCAAGAAATGCGATGGGATGGGCTGGACAAAAAGAAGATGAAAAACTGCGATATCTACTACGGCAATTGCTATCGACGTCAAAAGCAGCGCTTATTTGGATGTGGATTTGTTGTCGGAGGCAGACTAAGACAAGAAGTCCTGAGCTTCCGGCATGTAGGCGAGCGCCTCGTAGCAGTCCGCATCAAGGCTAAATTCGCCAACATAAGCCTTATATGCGCGCATGCCCCCACAGAGGAGCAGGATGACGACACCATCGATGCCTTTTATGAGCTCCCTAACAACACCTACGAGCAAAGCCCTAGCTATGACATTAAAATTGTCCTCGGTGATTTTAATGCAAAGCTAGGAAGAGAGGGTATCTTTGGTGGAACGATCGGAAAATCCCTCCTGCACGACACCATCTCCGATAGCGGATTCAGGCTAATCAACTTTCCGGCGGAGCGAAACATTGTCGTAGCTAGCACGCGGTCTCCACGTCTCGACATACACAAGCGGACTTCGAGAACTCTTGATCAATCAACAGTCAACTAAATTGATCACATTGCGCACGACGCAAGACACTCCTCCAGTATTATGGATCGACTCGGACCATTACCTTGTTGTAGCCAAAGTTGCGGATATCCCAAACTACGCCAAGACAAACTAATGCTGTGAGGAAATTCGAGGTCAGACGGCTTCAATCGCAAGAAATCGGCAGGTCCTTTTCCGATCGAGTGTCTCTTAATCTGTTAAGAGGTCCAATACCCCCAGCATCAAGCATCGAAGACCATTGGAAACACTGCCAAAATGCCACTCGTCCACTACAACGAAATCCCTGGTTCGATGATGAATGCCGGCAAGCACATGCAGCTAAGCAAGATGCATATAACGCGGCGCCGCTTAGAAAGACCAGAGCTGCTCATGAGCTCTATAACCGGCAGAGGAGAAACGAACACCGGCTTCTCAGGTAAAAAGGTAAAAAATGTAAAAAAAAAACATGCCGCGGACACAAACCCCGAACCGAAGCCTGTGGAGATGAACAAGGGAATATCGTTTTAGAGTCGCAGTCAATACTGAGAATATGGAAAGATTACTTCTGTAGACTGTATAACGACGACGACGAAACAAATACCGCTGTCAGGCAGAATGAACCTTTCAACCTGGACGATGAAGACCAACAATTCCGGCCACCCGACATGGATGAAGTGAAGAGAGCAATATTTAAGCCGAAATCCAACAAAGCTGCTGGAGCGGGCGGCCTGACAGCCGAATTCTTTAAAGCGACAGGCGATGATTTAGTAAAGGGCATACACCAACTCATCTGTAAAATATGGTCGGACGAAAGTATGCCCGATGAATGAAACCTAAGCTTTGTTTGTAAAACCCTCAAGAATGGAGACCCTCTGAACTGCGCGTCTGTGTTCTTAACTTCGCCTACAAGTTCTTGTCTGATATTGTGTGAACGCCTAAGGCCGTTCGTCAACAAAATGATTGGTCCATATCAGTGTGGCTTCAGGCCAGGAAAGTCCACCATCGACCAAATATTCAGACTACCGCAGATCTTAGAGAAGACCCATGAGCTTCAGATCGATACACACCACCTATTCATCGATTTTAAGGCCGCGTATGACAGCATCTATAGAGACGAGCTATACAGAGCAATGTCTAGTTTTGGCATCTCTGCCAAACTCGTCCATCTGAGCAGGATGACGATGGAGAATCCACGCTGCTCCGTCAAGGTCGGTAAAGATTTCACAGAGCCCTTTGATGTCCGGAAAGGATTTAGACACGGCGATGCGCTGTCATGCGATTTTTTTAACATCGTACTTAAAAGCATAGTGCAAAAATCACGAGAAAACACAAGAGGTACCATCTTTCAAAAGTCCGTCCAACTACTCGCATACGCCGACGATATTGACATAATCGGGAGTGACGGAAGCGGCGAAAATGGGTTTAGCGGTCAATGAGGGCAAGACCAAGTATATGCTGTCAAGTAAAACGGACAACCAACACCCCGGGACCAGGGATCGAGCTGGCTGGTCCACCCCGGACTATAGCGCCACTTAAAGTAAGTAAGTTTTCGATCAGTGGAAATATGAAAACACGTTTGCATCTGCTTTCATGACTGGTATTTGTGTCGGGATGCCGTAGGTATGCTTTCGGAATACTGTGCAAGCGATTCAGGGATCAAAACTCACCCAACACTATGAAGAATAGGCAACACCTGTAGTGGATATTTAAGTTCACCACATGCCGCTCCGTCGGCAAGTGGCAGAAAAAATTAGGGTACTCTCACTTCAACTGATTCTGGATTCTGGTGTCAGGTACTTCAAAAAAGAAACAAACAAAATTTCTTTGGGATATTAATGATCCGAAATCAATAAAATATTATAATGAAATCTGTGAAATGATTGCCTTAGACAACGAACCATTTTCACTTGTGGAACGAGTTGGCAGGCTCATGTTAAAGGCAGTATCCCAATACAAAATACCTGATCGCACTTACATGACCGAGAAAATTATTCCTGACATATTTAATATAATTTTTTTTAAAATCGAAGCTAGTACTTCATGAGCAATAGCAGTATCCGTGACATCTGATATGTGAACATGTCAGCACAATAACCAGAGTTTCTTAAGTTTTACTGCGCATTGGATATCTCCAGATTTTATTCTTGAATATGCAGTTTTAGCGATGAAACCGTTTGCTGGTTTACATACTTGTACCAATATCGCCAAGGAACTCAATACTATTACAGAAAGACGGAATATTTCACATAGCAAGATACATTTTCTTGTCCATGACAGTGGAGCCAATATGAATAAAGTTGTACGAGACGTTGAATATGATTCTGCCAAGTGTTTTATTCATTTACTACAACGGGCTGTCGAGGAATCGCTAAAGTCTCAATTTGAAATAACACAGATAGTAGCTGCTGCAAGACGAATCGTCACCCAAGAAAAGCTGAAAAACATTCGTCAGGAATGTAATTTGCCAGACCACCAATAAGTGCAAGATGTAAGAATATGCTGGAATTCAACATACTATTTAATGGAGCGATTATTAGAACAAAAGCGATCTGTGTCTTTGCATATAACTGATCATGATTCCTTAAACAATTTAAGACATGCTGAATGGGAGTTAATGGAACAATGTATCCAACTCCTCAAACCGTTCGAAGACATTACAAAAATAACCAGCTCGGGTATTTCCTGCATTTCTGAGGTGATTTCACATGTTGTGACGCTGTTAAATTACCTGGGAAAAGAAGAGACAGCACAGAGAACACCAAATTTATTGAGAATGAGATCCTCGCAACAAGCTAAACATGAAGCGCGGTTCAACTTTAATGAGAATGACAAGTGTCTGGTTGCCACTTTTCTTGACCCGCGTATCCAAGCCTAGCAGAATTTGCTAAGATTTATTTATCATCTTCCGGTAGCAGTGTATATAGTGTGCGGCTATTTTCAGAAGCAGGTCTAATTTATGAGGAAAAGCGCAATCGTTTACTATCAACAAACGCTAAAAAAATTGTTTTCATTCATCATAATATTCCACTAATTTATTTTAAATATTTAATATGCTGATTTTTTCTTTCAATAAAAATTTGTGTAAAAACATAGCCGAATACCGAATAGTAGCCGAATATTCGTGGCATCTCTAACCTGTGGAGGCACAAGCTCCACCCTTGGTAAGGGTCGTTGCCGATCTAAAACCTTTTCCTGATTTTAGGGTTTGCTACTTCACATCGAATCAACCAACTTTAGGGAGACCATTCCTGCGATTTAAGGTTTAAACTACAGTAGGCCGATACCGAAGTGTAGAGAGTCCACACTACACCTTTGCTACTGTCAGACTATCTGTAGTCCTGCCACTCAGACCGGCTGCTCAGAATGTTACTGGTCAAAACGGACATGTTTTGGGTATGTAAGGTATGCTCAACCTGTAGTAATCTTAAAATACTGACCTACATTATCATACGGCTCACAACTCTTTATGAAAGAGATTAAAAATATGCGACGAACCAACTAACGGCCTCGTATAAAAATACATTAACCATTGACGACCCTTGTAAACGTTTAAACGACAACGGCCATTGATTCTGCATGTGAAATGTTTGGATCTTGAACAAGTCATGTGCATAACAATAAGCAGAGACTCTTTACTGCTATCATACAGATCTTACCGGCATCCATAAAGTGCGAGATGGAAAACTGCGATATTTATTGTACTATGATGATTGCTATAGGGAAAAGAAACAGAGATATTTCGGTTGCGGATTTGCCATATGCAGTAAAAAGCTACACAGTTTCCTCATCTCATTATACAAAGAGAACATGGGAGCTTTGAGATCATTAGGATCATTAACTGCCTTATAAAACTGATCACATTGCTTAAGACTTAAGTTATGCCTTCAGTATTCTGCATGTATAACGTTAAAAAGCCACAATCGCAAGAAACCTCCAGAATCTTTACCTTTCTTTTTCTTGAGAAATATACAAAATCCCGGAGAAGAACAAGGAGTTATTAGACCAACTTGCAATGTTTCAACCTCGCAGCAGAAAAGATCAATGGCCGCACTTATTCCCTCATATCTCTGCCTTCCTTCTTCGTTTAAATTGTAGGCCATTGTATATCTTCACTGCCTGACAGAGTGACTTTTACACACTTCTTCAGACTTCATTCAGATCCCACACACCCCAACCAAATTATTTGTTCATCATCTTTCTCCTTACAACAATTTCTGTCGATTTTCATTATACTCGTACTTTTATTTTTTCCTTACAGAACATCGACAAAGAATTATCTCCCTTTATCATAAAGCAAAAAGTGGATTGTACAATTGGATACAACTCACTGAAAGATCCGGATACATGCTTTCGGTAATAGGAAAAATAAGCTGATTTGGAACTTTGTCAAGTTTTCTTTTTCGGAGTTCTCCTAAGAAAACAACGATGTAAGCGGGGTTAAAAAAAAAACGAATGTTAAACAAAAGAAAAACACAACATTCGAAAGAAAAAGAAAACCTTTATCTACATTGTTGCAGTTAGCAGTAATGAATCCATCCGATGTTTCTGTTACCACCCAACAATAGGTTAAGACAGCACAGTGTCCTAGTTTCTTTGAGTGTTGTTGCGTTTGTTTTCTTGTTATTCAAAAGGTACATTCTTTAATTTTCTATGTGTTGTTCTTTTTTCTTTTTAAAAAAAAAAAAAAAAAAACAAGTCTGTATATCTGTGTATCTATGGGGTGTATAAAATACCCCTTGAGCCGTCTGAGAAGTCACACATTCAATTACTGGATGACTGTGCTTAACCTACTAAAATATCAACTGACACATGAACACGAACAAATTGAAGTATTCGGCTTAGGTTTTTTTTTTCTTTATATTAAAATCCTAAGAACAGAAACTAACCTATTTAGTGCCACAAAAAGGAGCCTAATTGGTAGAATACGAGCAGGTATTACCAAGAAAAAATTTATAACAATTCTGGGTTAAATGAGAGAAGATACCAATGAAAATGGGTGAAGTCTTATGCCTGTCCCGTTCGCAGATAGCTACCTAGATGTTGTTTCGGTGGTTCAACACCTCTGGGCTCAGTGGAGTCCACTCGAACTCTTGTATAAATTAACCCATTGATTTTCTATTACGCCTTGAACTGATAAAACTTTATCTGCAACATCTGAACTATATATTCGTTTGTTGCTCTTTGATATGCTTGGCAAACAGATAATTGCTAAGGAGTAACATTGACTTCTCAGGAAAAATTAAAAAGAAGTAATAGATACTATATTAATAGAACTACTCGTAAGTGATTCTTTTGAAGATATTGTTTCTTTAAAAAATATTGTACAAGGCAATCGAACATTTCAATTTCATCAAGTTGTCGTTATCATCATACGAAACCATTCTTTATATTTATTTTTTTGAAAATTATTTCTATCAAATATTCAACGTAACTGTGGCTAACATGGTCTGAAGTTCCAATTTTTGATAACGCGTTCGAGCATTACAAGTGGAGTTCGACCAATGACTCAAGTTATATTGGCCTCCAATTCCTCAATCGTAGCCGGTTTATCCAAGTAAATTTTGGAATTTACGAAGCCCCAAAGGAAAAAGTCTAGAGGTGTGATGTCACATGATCTAGGCGACCAATTCACCGCACCAAAACGTGAAATTATTTACGGAATTTTGCTATGTGACAAGAGGGACTTGTTGGGACCACATGTCGTCGAGATAGCGGGCTTTAATTTCAGGCAGAAAATAGTTCGTTACCAAGTCGCGATAACGGACGTTCCGGTAGACCTCAGTTTTGAAGAAATATGGACCAAAAATTTCACTAACCAATAAACCAAACCAAAGCGCTATTTTGCTCGGATGTAATGACAGCTCTGGACAAAGGAAAAGGCGACACTCGAGAATGCAACAACTACCGTTCAATCAAGCTTATGTCACACACAATGAAAATCGTCGAAAGAGTCTTAAACGAACGTCTTCGGCAAATAATAAAGCTCGATAATAGCCAGTGTGGATTTGTTGAAGGAAGATCGGCGGTGGACGCTATCCAAAGCCTACGAATAATAATGGAAAAGCACCGAGATTCGTCTAAGGATTTACACATGGTATTTATCGACCTCGAGAAAGCATTCGATCGAGTGCCTAGGGATCTCATATGGGCCGCGCTGAGGTCTCAAAACGTACCGGAAACGTATGTTAGAATAATACAAGACATGTACGGAAACGTGAAAACTGCGGTTAAAAGCTCTGCTGGACTAACGAGAGAATTTCCAGTTAATGTCGAAGTGCATCAAGGAAGCGTACTTCGCCCTTTTCTCTTTAACGTACGAGTAGTATTCGACTATCTTTTAAAAGACTGCACGCACGAAGCAAATGTAACGCCGATTCTCTTCGCTGACGACGCAGTTATACTTAGCGATAACGTCGAAGATTTACAGAACGCCTTAGATTCATGGAGAAATGCGCAAGAGAGAAACGGGTTTAAAATAAGTCGTTCAAAGACGGAGCATTTGACGTGCCCATTTGCGCATCCGTTGCGACCGAAAAGCACTACCTTTAAGTACTTAGGATCAATCGTTAACATGGAAGCGAAATGTGACGACGACGTAAACCACAGAGTGAGTGTGGGATGGTTGAAATGGCGGGAAAATTCGAGAATCTTTTGCGACCGAAAATTTCCACTTAAATTAAAGGGGAAACTCTACACCACGGTTGTAAGACCAGCTCTTATATACGGTTCACAGTGCTGGACAATGTACGAAGCGTTTAAAAACAAAATGACGGCAGCGGAAATGAAAATGTTAAGGATGTCTAGTGGAGTAACTAAACGCGATTGCATTAAATCTACGCGTATAAGAGGAAGTCTACATATAAAGAATTCGGCAACCGAACAGCTTGAGGCGAATAGAATAAGCTGGTATTGCCACGTTCAAAGAAGATCTGTGGAAAATCCGGTTAAAGAGGCACTAACAACTACGGTCACTCCAACTGTAAGAAAACGAGGTCGGAAAAAGAATTCCTGGATTTCTCAGATGGCAAATGCGCAACAACGCCTGGGGCTTACCACTGAAGCGATCCAGGACCGAGCATTATGTAGACGCGTTCTGCGGTCTGCGACATTAGCCAACCCCATAAGCGGAGCAGCAGCGATGCAGTAAAAATGGGAAACTCGTTACGCATAAGTTCGTATAACGAGGAAATGGTTAATAAAAGGATAAGAAGAAGAAGTAATGACAGCTCTGGAACCTTATCGGGTTGCTTCGCACACAAATATGCCTTTTTTGCTTATTGAGGTAGCCATTAAGTCAGAAATAGGCCTCATCGTTAAACGAAATTGTGGTCAGAAACAGTGAATATTCTTGAAACGAAGACGATTTGAAAGGTCGCCCGAAATCAGTAAAATACGGCAAGTTGCTCCACACGACAAGCCAAAACGAAGCCGAATCTATCTATCAAGGTCATTGCGTAAACTCCCCTCTACGGCCGCTTTATGTTTTTTCTTCACACCTACCAGATGTGGTCTACTCGTATTTGGTCGCGTATTATCCAACAAGGAAAATTGAGTTTCAAACCTTTCAATGGCATATTGAATTGTGTTTTATTAGGTCGATTGTGTGGGCCATAATTTGCACTAAGCGCACGAAACACATTCCTCGTAAGACGCTGATTTTCGTGATACAGCTGAAGAATTTCTTGACACGCTTTTTGACGACGAAATGTCAAACAGTTCTGAACAAAAATACCATATCAGTGTGACATGGTGCATGCGTGCCTCCTCATGAATTCCCCACTCTAAGAAGTCCCTCTTAATAAATCAACTTTTTTATGACAGGTGTTTTTTACGCCACAACTGACAAAACACATACAATTTCATTAAAGAGTTATTTGTTTGTGTTCAATCGAGAGAATACATTCTGCAACTTCGGGCATACCACCACTTTTTTTGTTAGGTTTGTACATTTGTTGTTGATATTCCCTCTAAATCTTAGCGTCATAGCTTGACATTTGCAAAAGTTACGTAGCCAAGAGTACATCTATCTCTGAGTGTGTTGGCGATTTTTGACAATTTTAGAAATGAATTTAAATTTGCAACAACGAATTTGTATTAAATTTTGCGTAAAAAACGGATTTAATGGTGCGAGAACGTTGGAAATGTTGGAAAAGTGTTTCGGCAACGATTCTCTAATGAAAACGGTCGTTTACCAGTTTTTGAGTCAATCGACGATGATGAACGCAGTGGCAGACCATCGACATCGAAAATCGACGAAAACATTGATGAAGTAAAAGAAATGTTGGTCAATAACCGCAAATTAACCATTAGAGAGATAGCGGAGGACTTGAACATTGCCTATGGATCCGTGCAAGACATTTTGGTTAATGGTTTGGGTTTCCGTCGTGTAGCAGCAAAGTTGATGCCAAAAGACCTAAATTTCATGCAAAAAAGAGGCCGTGTTGACGTCGCAAAAGAGATGATTTGCGAAGCTGAATTCGATCCCACATTCATCAAGAGGATCATAACTGGAGACGAGACGTGGGTTTATGAGTGCGACACGCAATCCAGACATCAGGCAAGTGAATGGTGTTCACCAAATGAGCCGGGACCAAAAAACCACGTCATTTTCAGTCAAAAAAGAAGGCAGTGCTCACGGTTTTCATGGATTACAACGGTGTAGTGCATCATGAATTTTTGCCAGAAGGCCAGACAGTAAACAAAGAGTATTATTTGGGCGTTATGAGACGTTTGCGTGAAGCAATTCTCCGAAATAGGCCAGAATTGTGGGCAGAAAACTCGTGGATTTTACACCATGATAGCGCACCGTCGCACAGTGCCATCATTGTTCGTATTTTTTTTAACGAAAAATGAAACAAATACCAACCAACAGCCACCGAATTCATCTGATTTGGCTCCCTGTGACTTCTTTCTGTTCAATCGAGTTAAAAAACCACAACGGGGAACGCGTTTCAGCAGCCGAGAGGAAGCCCTGGCATAAGTGTGTTGCAGTCGATGGGGATTACTTTGAAGGGGACAATATAGATTTAGATGAATAAACTTGTATTTTTGGTTTTCTGTGGACTTTTTGATCAGGGAGGTATATATAACAAGGCTGAATCTGATAAAAGTCATCTGAGAGACAGTGTTTTCGACCTCAATGTTGGTTTCAAATGGATTTTTGTTGGTTTGCTAACGTAGGCAAGCCACTTTACGTATACCCGAAGACACGATCAAGATATGTCAATAAGTTGACTGTTTCGTTTGCTGCTTTGCAGGTAGCGCCATTCTGCTCGAAAATCTATTAGACATTCATGACGTAAAATCGAGCAACGAAAAAATTATCGATTGCTCTATAGCGTATACTCTTGACCATAATAATGTGATTAGCTTATTTGTTAAACAAATTAGGAAAGTTGATTTCACCAGCCCATAGACCGCATCAAGCTGTGCATTTTTCAGGATTTAGCGGCGGCGTTTCGATAATCACATCTTCTTTCCAAGTGCGAGATGTTGCTTATAGATATACCCATTGAGCCAAAAATGAGCCTCATTGCTGAACACAAATTTTCCATTTCCGATAGTTTGTGAATTAGTCTTTCGCTCCACGGCGTGATAAACTTGTTTTTTCAGCTACTCACTCTTGTGGAAGAGTTAATTGGTCAAAAATAATTTTGTTCAAGTAATAGCCTTAAAATTAAGTTTGTCAATAATTGTTAGTATCTAGGTATTCTAATTAATGGAAACTTCAACTAAATGCACAAGCTAGTAAACTTGAAAAATATATTTCGTCAGCTACCCAAAAACTGTATTATTCATATTTGCTTAATCCATATTGCTTAAAAAAATTATTGACAGTTGGGTATTTTGTCAAAATATAACTGGGACTGACTCGTAATAGTAGTAGCCCTCGTTAATGGTTTCTTAAAAAAAAACTTTACATAAAACCCTTCTTGGGACTTGACAACTTTGAATATAATTTGTGAACGCACTCTTTCACTAATCATCAAACTGTCAATGTCAATTTATTCAGTAAACTCAACATTTTCATCATGGTAAAGTACACGAACGAGCAACGTCTGCAAATTATAAAAATTTTCTACCGAAATTCGGAGTCGGTGACTACAACTTTAAGAGCGTTAATTGCAATTTTCGGTCGTAATTCTCGCCCTAGTAGACAGGCAGTAACAAGTTTAGTGCAACAATTTGAGTCTACATATTCGTTGTATGATGTTGCCGTGTCAGTGAGACAACGAGTTGATCGAAGTGTCGAAAATATCGGTGCCGTTCAGGCGTGCGTAGCAAACGATCCAAGTCAGTCAATTCCACGGCGTTCTCAAGAATTGGGCATCGCTTAGACCACATTATGGCGTATTTTGCATATTTTTGTCCCGAATTGGAAGATATGGACTTGGACGACATGTGGTTTCAACAGGATGGTGCCACAATTAACGCAGCACTCGTTACAATCGATTTATTGAAGAGTAAGTATGGTGAGCGTGTTATCAAAAGAAATGGGCCAGTCGATTGGCCGCCTCGTTCGTGCGATCTAACGCCGCTTGACTATTTTCTGTGGTGCCACGTTAAGTAATTGATTTATGCCAACAAGCCGACGACGTTGGAACAGCTCAGAGCCAACATTGATCGCGAAATAGCGGCCGTTTCGGCCGAAATGTGTGGCCGAGTCCTTGAAAATTGGGTCCAACGAATGGATCGCCGCAAACGTGCCCGCGGTGGCTATATGAACGAAGTCGAATTCCATTCATACATTTTTTGATTGTACTTCAAGTCGATAATAAAGGTTTTGAAATATCTCAAATGGTTTGCGTTTTATTAAAAAAAAAAGTTGTCAAGTCCTTATTGGAAAACCGATTATATTGGTTCAGCTGTCAACGCTGAGTTTGTGTGCGATCTGTCAACTAGTTTCTTGTCTGTAACCAAAAACATTAGTTAATCCGCAATCCCTATCTGCGATTTTTACTATGGACAAAAATATTGAGCAAAGAACGTTTGAAATATTGTGTTGCGAACGGAATTTCTTGTACAGATATTATTATTATTATTGCCCCGGGTCTACCCCGGGCAACTTTATTTAGCTTATTAACAAGCAAAAACTTAAACCTAGGCTTACAAACTAACAAAAAAATTCTGAACCTAATGGGGCGAGGGAGAATATTAGTCGGGGGAGATGTTATGGGCGTGACGTATTGAGCAGAGCTTTTTTGATTTCATGTTTGCTGCTATTTAGGTCGAAGACTTCGAAGACTTTGTTATACGCAGCATTCTTGGTAATGGTTCGAAGTAACTGTAATTGGTGCGGTGAGTTTGGATAAGGAGAAGTGGGACAGATCTTAGGTTACGGGGACTGGGAGTGAATGAAATATTTTGTGTTATCCTCGGGCAGTCGATGTTACCAGTCATTAACTGGTGTATAAAAAGTGCATCTGAGACTTCACGACGTTCTTTTAGAGTATGCATGCCAATTAGTTTCAACCTATTTTCATAGGGAGGTAATCCATATGGATCGGCCCAAGGTAGACCACGAAGTGCAAATCGGATAAACCTACGTTGAACTGCTTCGATTCCTTGAATGTGGATTTGTTTATAGGGTGACCAAACTTGGCTGCAATATTCCGGAAGAGGCCTTACAAAAGTAATGTACAGAGACCTTGTAACGTAGGGGTTTGAAAATTCTCTTGACCTGCGTTTTATAAAGCCAAGCGCAGAGTTAGTTTTATTTATAATGATGTGAATATGTGAGTCGAAATTTAATTCTCCGTCACATATTATTCCTAGATTCCTTACTTCGGTAGTGGAGGGAATAGGCTCATCGCAGATAAAGTAGTTCCTTGGAGGCGGAGGAAGACGTTTGCGGGAATAGGTTATCGCTTAGCATTTGTTGATATTAAGCTCCAAAAAATTATGCTTGCACCTACCGAAAACTTATTTAAGTCATGGGAGTCAGAAGGCATTGAAATGACTTTGGAAATCCTCATGTCGTCAGCGAAAATAGAAAGATTAGAATTCGTTAAATGTGATTTATGTTGTTAATCGTTAGGATAAAGATGATTGGTCCAAGGTGACTACCCTGAGGGACACCAGATGTTGCTTTAATGGGGTCGGATATTGAGGATCTGAAGATAACTCTGTATTCTCGGTCTTCTAAATAGGATTTGATCTATGCCACAAACGGAGGGGAAAACCCAAGTCTGTTTAGTTTGAAAATGATAAGTTGATGGGAAATCTTATCAAAAGCCTTGCTGAAATCTGTGGAAATTGAATCGGCGAAAGCACAAAGCGTCCTAGATACGTATCTGTTCAGTTAGGTTAGTGGTGGTGGATCTACCTTTCATGAAACCGTGCTGGTGCGTGAGGGTAGAAGGCCTACAGTACGGAAGCAATTGTTGATAGATTATGCTTTCGAACAGTTTGGGTATGGAAGAGAGTTTTGCTATGGGCCTATAATTATCGACTTCGGTCTTGCTTCCTTTTTTATGAACAGGGATGATATAAGATTCCTTCCATAGGAAAGGAAAAGTGCCTGTTGAAACAGACAAGTTAAATCGAGCAGAATGTTGAAAATGTTGGAGAAAGCCCACATGGACTCTGTTACATTGAGAACAAGGGCTTTTGAATGGTACAAGGGTTCAAACAGGGCCGTAAAGGTGTTGAAGACTTACCGCATCCGAGATGGTTTTGATCACTTTTTCGTGGTGCTGTTCACTTAGATTTCCTTCCTATGAGTCAAACAGTGAATAAAAGCGTGTGAGAGTATCCGCCGAAATAGACCAGAATTGTAGCACAACATCTCTTCTACTTTACTTGTTTCTATTGCCGCAACTCAATGAGAACTGAAAGCGCTCTCGGACTACGGTTATAGAAAGTATATGGATGACAGAATTGTTTATTGGACAAATTGCACCGCTTCAAATGGAGCCTATTTTAAAGGACACAACATAAATTTTGATGATTTATTGATTTGTGTTGTTTTTGTTAAACCAGTCCCTGTTATATTTTTATAGAATGTTAATTTAAAGTTGCATTCTATCATACCCAGTTAGTACCCATTGTTATTAATTAAAAAATATTTTGTATGAATTGTTTGCAATAAAAACAAAACTCTATGCGTGTCTTATCGTTCCAAAATATTTACAAAATACTTCAAGTGTCCTTTTTGCGTTATGGATATAATTCGACATAGAAAGTTTCACTATTTATGGTATGTTTAGCAAATAAACCCCATTTCTCGAATACATAAAATAAGAAAATTTAACGTAAATATTGTTACTTCTCTATAAAAAAGGGTCCTTACTCTAGGTAATTCTACCGTCAAAAATTAACAGGTCTGAGTGTAAAATCCTTTAAGCCTCAACTACGTATTATTCAATCAGCCAGACGGCAAAGACGCGTTCTTATTGATTTATTTATGAAAAAAATAATCTTAAATATTGAAAAACTATTAAATATTAAATATTTTAATTAAATAACAAAGCCACAACAACATATGTTTTTGGTGATATTAATCTAACTTAGAAAACGCATAAAACCAATCGTTTAACTCACTTTACTAGTAAGCTTGCATTCAAATAAAATTCTAAAATTCATCAGGACAAAATCGACCAAAAGGTATACGAACATGCTGCAATCTTAATGCTTTGGCCTTAATTACCTTTGTTTTACTTGTTTAACCGTATCTCAATGGTGATTAAAAACAAAAAAGAACTCAACGAACTACTCACTTCATATAACATTAAAACAACTCACAACGTTTGATGGGTTAAGTGCGACTGAATTCAAAAATTTTCAGTGAAAGATTTAAAACTGAATTTTAACATAAGATACGAGATATACGGAGAATAACAGAAATAAATTTTAAATTGTGTTTGTCACGAAATAATACCACAGACCATAACAACATGTTAAGTGAGAAGCCATGGAACAAGGGACAATTCACTTGTCTGCCTTTTCAGAACTCTAAGCAAAACTGGTGAGCGAATTACGAGTATCTATCCTATTCATTGACAACGACTGCATTCAATCGTTAAATAGAATATTTGCTGAACAAAAGTTCAGATATACACAATCATATTCTGCAAATCGAACAAAAAACTATTTGCAGTGATATGCGCGGAGATCCCAGGTCATTAACAGACACATTATTTAATAAATCTTGAGTATCTTGCGCTACATTGTCCATTTTACCATTTACTGTTTTGTTTTTGTTGTGTTTGTTCATTATATTCAAAATTGACATATTATAATTCCTTGTTGTTGATGGTGCAGAAAATGGGTCTTGGGAAATTTAATAGTGATAAGATGAGACACGACGCACGTCTGATTTGATTATCACATTCTTCACCTTCCGAGAGATTGTTTAGTGAGAGGCATCATTGCTGATGTCTTTTTCGAGAAAGGGATACTCTCTGAAGGCTACTTTTACATAGGTATTTGGCGCTAAGATTTACACATATTCCTAGAATGGAAGATTGTTTTTTATGGTCAAATACAGCTCCATACCCATCTACAATTAAAGATCTTGTCAATGAAATAACTAGCACTATTTCACGGCTCAAAATAGAGCATTTATAAATTGAATAACAGGGATTGTCACAGGAGTAAATCTTGTTATTTATAACATACATAGAACGCGGGGTATAGTTACAAAACTTAAAAGGACATGAGCAGTAAGTATCTTCCCACTATAGCACAACGAAACAATGAAAGAATCACCGACGTCATCATTCAAATTGAGAATACATGAATTACAGGTCTGTATTCGACACGTAGCGATTATTCGGATGCAAATTTGGCGTCAGAAGAATATTTAGGATATACATACCTATGTCCTGAGCTTTAGGAATATAACTTTTTTTTATTAAAGTTCTAGCAGAAATATTCATCGACATAACAAAAGCTGTTGGTACGGTTGAAAATGAAATTTTGCTCGCGAAAATATTTAGAGCAGGATTCAGAGGATTTTTGTACGATTGGTTCTGCCCCTATTTTAGGCAAAATAAACAAAGAACGAGGATTAAGCTCAATATAAGCTCTCATGGCTGTCTTAAAATGGGCATTCCCCACTGTTCCGGACTTGGTCCCCATTTTTTTTATTTTTCATTAACTCCGTATTTCCCAGCCATTTAAAGGCAAGCTTACAGGCTTTGCGGATAATACTGCTCTTTCCTACTCCAATAAGAACTATTTTGAAAATGTTGTTGGTTTAATCATGGCCTAGAAGTACTTCGCCGTTGGTAAAGGTTACATGCGCTGGTTCTTAGCAACAAGACAAAATCCATGTTTTTAGTCCTACGGGTTATGACTCTGTCAGAATACATGATAACTACAGGTTGAGAATCAATACTAGAAATTTTGGTAGCACTTGTAGAATTTTCAAATCACAGTTTTGTCAATTCTACACAATTGTTGCCACTCTGTTATTTACCTGAAGAATGCAAATTTGAGAGAAATGAATATATCATAACATAAATTTTAAGGTTAAACTAAAATTGGTTATTTTCCGTTTAGAGTTTGATCCGATACCAAACCAGTTTCGGTAAACTGGCGGCTCACCTTCTGGGGTATTCAAAGCTGCTTTGTGGAGCTTTGTGGAGCAGATTTGGTCATTTAGCGTATGCCTGATGAATGGAATTTCAGCATCGACAGACACCCTCAACTGCAGCAACTTTAGTGGTATTAGTATCTTTAACATCGCGTACAAGATCTTATCTGTCATACTGTTTGACGGTCAAATGATTTTAAACCTTTTTAGGCCTTCTCTGTCAAAAATGGTTTCAGACAAGGTGAATAAGTCATTTGACTTCTTTAATATCATTCTTGAAAGAATTATGCGCAACACACAAGTGAACACTGCAGGCACAACTTTTAAGAGTCTGGAAAACTACTAGGGTACGCAAATGATATTGCAATAATTGCCAGAAGTCAAGCCGCTAAAAACTGGGAAACTCGGCTAAAATTCTTCGAAAAATATTCAGTCCTGTTTGCATTGACCGGATTTGGAGGAGATGATTCAACGACGAACTATGCGAGCTGTTTAACTTTGCAACAGACGCCTGAGATAGCTACGACATGTAGACTAAATAAACAGCAATGCTCCGGCCTGTAGGGTATTTTATTCTAACTCGGAGTGAGATCACAATACAGGAGGACCTCACCTTAGTTTGCACGCACAAGTAGGAGATCAAGAAGGAGACCTCAAACCAATTGGAGTGCGCAACTGAACTGGAGGAAGTTAGCCAAAGGCCGAGCTAACTGGAGAGGTTTGTAAGTTGAAGCCCATCACCGAAGTTAGTTCTATGTTTCAGAAAAGCATCCTCTTTTTATGGCTTATTCCTAAGCAGTGGTATAGTAATTTGGATTTCCTTGAATATCAGGAGCTAGGACACAGAATTACATTTACTAATTACAAGAAATTTTCTATACTTGATTTCGCTTAACAACTGACTGACTCGCCAATTGCGTTAATATGGCACTTCGACCTAGAAAACCTCTTGTACCGGTTGGTCAGAACTGTGCTTAGGCTAGTAGGTTTTCTACCTTCCTAATGAAGTTAGTAACTCTGCCAGCAGGGGAATCACTTAGTTCAGTGATGTCGAGAAGTTCCCTGAAGAAGGTATTCCGTCTGATTCCGTTGAATCTTCGAGACAAAGTCGGCACTCCGGAGAGTAGACTAATCCTATTTTGTTGAGATGATATCTAAATGAAGACCTGTAAGGTACCCTCCTAGGTTTTTGATATCGTGCCGGCTTAAATTGATACATCGGTGCGAATTTTTATTGAAGGGCAAGATGGTGTTTGGCCTGTCTTAATGCGAGATTTATTTTGAGTCTTCCCAGCATTTTATGGCTAAATTAACTGCTAGGTGCAGCAAAAGAGTTCAGATCTGTTGAAGGCTGTTTCTGACTTTCCCTGATAATATGGATCTTTGCGCCCTTTATACTAGAGTTATCGACCAGTTTGGCGCATTCTTGAAGGGCGTGTAGTTCGGCTTGGAATACACTAGGACTTTTACCCATAGCAATTGATATGCTTATACAATATTTGGTCCTTGTATTCCAGTTCCCACTCCCGATTTCATTTTAAAACCATCCGTATACTACTTTATGCCTTTTTGGCTATTTGGTGGATTGTTGCTGATCCATGCTTCTTTGCTAGGAATCTACGTTCTTGTTCTTCATTTTTATCAACTCAGTGTTCCAACAAAAGTTTTGTGGTAATATAACAGCATTTGTTGAGGGCATGTAATTTTCATTTGCAGAAAACAATATATCAGACTCCGTGATGAATTTCTGCAGCACAGAAAGTGCTGAAAAACGAGAATACTAAGTGGATGGTATGTTAAAAGCTCTCAAATATAGGATCATCTATTTTGTGCTTCCGAATGTAAATTTAAATAAATTTAGATTTCAATCAAATTTTTATTTTAACTTATTGGTTGGATCTTGCCATCTTAATAACATCATTCAAATATCTTCCACGGAATAAGTTCTTGCAGGACTTGATAGTGAAAAGGTAAATTTCGAGCAGTAACTCGGCTATAATTTGACAAATATTCGAAAAGCGTCAAGAGTTTGCATATTGTGTGCATAGACACGATATTTGCATAGCTCCACAAAAAATCCAACGGCGGCAAACCACACGATCTTGGTGGCCAGTTTACATCACCAAAATGCGAAATAACTCGCCGAGCAATTTTTTCTTGCAATATAGCTAAAACGTATCGTTTTGTGTGAGATGTGGTACCATATTGTTGAAACCACATGTCTCTCACGTCTATATCTATGATTTGTGCCCAAAAAAAATTTGTTTAACACTCAGCTTCAGCGATGAGAATTGATGGTGACGGTGGCACCTTCCGTATTTTCAAAGAAGTATGGAACAATGACACCAAGAGACCAAAATGGCACACACACCATGCAACGACTTTTGTGGATGGAATTGTGTTTCGACAAACACATGTGGAGTTTTACTTCCCCATATGCGATGATATGTGAACACTAAAAATTGGTCATTCGAACCCTGATGTTCAAGTACCCAATCGACATTATATTCTTCACACTCTGTGATTAGCTTGCTTGAATTCTCGAGTGAGTTGAACTTGATTATTTCGTAGATGCGTAAGACAAGCCCACATGCTGTGCTCGCCATGAAATCGATAGATTGGGATCTTCTTCAACACTTTCACTAACAGCAGCAATATTTTTTCAAGAGAATTCATTTCGATGATAGAAAGGTGTTGAGACATCTGTAGTAGAACCAATCTATTCGAAAGTCTTTTAACAGTTTTGCCTATAGTACGCTCAGATGGATGATTATATCGACCATAATCTGCTCGTAATGCGCAAAACGAACCTATCACTATCTTTGTAGTATGTTTTCACGGTTTTAACACATTCAGAGCTTGTTAACCGATCTATATTATAAAATGACAAACCTGAAACTAAACACATACAGTATTGGATGATGGTTTGACTTGGCATATATGATTGAAACAGGGATGTAGAATTAGATGACCCTATACTTACGGATCATATCGCTCTTCGACTGAATTTATTAACATAACATTGCTGTTGAGTTGACAATACAGTTGATGATGGATATAAGAACATCCTATATAAGAAAGACTCACTTATAAGACATACATTATAAGACACCACGCACTTTCCCACATAGCAATGTCCTTACAAAATCCTAAATAAGAGAATTGTTTATTAGAAAGACACTGATATAAGAAACTTTTTTGATACAAAATCCTATCCATTGTATAGAAAATTAAAAAAGTATTCTCCTAAATTCCATTTTTTTAAATGTTGTCATACCATTCATATAAACACAGAATTATGCGACGTGTAACTATGTATTTACGAACAGACTCTCCTGAATAGAAGAATCAATCCCGGACGATTTTTGCTCTTAAATGATCCCGGGATTGCCAGTCACCCGCTTGTCTTTAACGCTAGACAATGCGTTTGTGTGATCAGTTGAAAAATTACGGTTATGTAAGTAACAGGGTGGGTATGTCATACCGAGCCACACTCTCGCCTGGTTAAAGGAGAAAGAGAAACAAGTTAAGTTACGAGGGCGGGTCAATAAGTCCGTGACTTTTGGATTAAAACACAGATTTTTTGATAAAAAAATAATTTTATTTTTCAACGTAGTCTCCCTTGATCTCTATACACTTTGTCCAACGCTTCTCCAATTTTTTTATCCCTCCCAAAAAAAATGATTTGTCGAGGTCCTCAAAATAGGCCTTTGTTTGCGAGATGACTTCATCATTGGAGTCTAATCTTTTTCCACCAAGCCATTTCTTCAGGTTTGGGAACAAGAAGTAGTCGCTCGGAGCCAAATCTGGAGAATAGGGTGGATGAGGGAGCAATTCATAGCCCAATTCATGGATTTCATGAAGTTGTTACACGATTGCGTTTGTGGTCGACTGTGAGCAAACGCGGCACCCATCTTGCGGAAAGCTTTCTCATGCCCAAGTGATCATTCAAAATTGAAACCACTAAGCCATGCGAGATCCCTACGGCTTCCACAATCTCTCGCACTTTCAATCTTCGGTCGGCCAACACCATATCGTGAATTTTTTCGATTGTATCGGGTGTAGAGACCTCAACTGGGCGTCCAGGACGTTCGGCATCTTCAGTGCTTGTACGGCCACAACGAAATTCAGTAAACCACTTTTTTACCATTGAAATCGATGGTGCAGAGTCCCCATAGTATTTATCAAGCTTAGCCTTGGTCTCGATAATGGTTTTTTTTCGCAGGAAATAATGCTTAATAAGCACACGAAATTCACTTTTTTCCATTTTCTCCTCAAATTAGTGAGTAGTCGTAAAAATAGCTGTCAAACACAAACTAACTGACGCAGCAAGTTTAAATTTTGACAGGAGTCAACTGACAGATGCCTGTTGACAGGAGCAGTGTTGCTGTTTCAGTAAAGCGGTCAGAAATTCAAAAAGTTACGGACTTATTGACCCGCCCTCGTATCAGTTTTGTTTCTAATATGTTTGTTGTGTTCTTGCATGCGTTTTAAATAAAGTACTAGTCCTTATAATTACTGCGTGATTTGAAAAATGTCAAGTGAAACTCATTTTACCAAGCATAAAAAAGATTGTGAATCTGACCCGTCACCAACAGTTTGGCATCATTTTTACACATCAAAAGATGGAAAAAGTGCACAGTGTAAAAAAATGTAAGGCTGTGCTGAAGATTTTGGGAGGTTCAACTAAAGGCTTACACACGAACTTATTAGCCATCCATAAATCCAAAGTGGGAGGTGAAGTGAGTATTGCTTCGACTAGTCGACAATCAAGAGAGAAATAAACGGCAGGACCACCGGTTAAACGCAAAATGGATGATTACTTTTTAAAAACTGATACCGACACCCTGGATCAAGTTTTGTCACGTATGACGGCTTTAGACGGACTGGCGTTTGTCACTTTTATTAAATCAGCTGACTTGAGAAAACTGCTGACTTCCAAAGGTTAAACAGATTTACCTAAATCGGCAGCGACAATTCGGGAACGTGTGGTTGACTATAGCCTTCTAATAAGGCACCAGATTACCACAGAAATTAATAAATTAAAGCAGATGGACGAAAGATTTAGCTTGACATTCGATGGATGGACCTCCCATGCCAGAATCAATTTTAAATGAATCAACAAACGATACAATAAATACTGAAGATGTAGACAATAACAGCCATGATATCGAGGATTTCGAGGACTCAGAAGCAGCTTTATTTGTGATTTCCCCACATAATGCAATCGAACATGTTCCAGATTTCACAAACGAGCAAAAAATTCGCAGATTTGTTGTATACTTTAAGAGGTCGCCGACAAAAAACGATGAGATTCTCCAAAAATATGTTAAGGCTGAACATGGAAAAGAGCTGTCATTACTTTTGCATTGTAAGACTATGTGGAATAGCCTTTTGATTATACTAAAACGATTCGTCCTTCTGAAAACTAGCATCTCAACCATTTTGTTCAGCTAAAAGATGCTGATTTTGATTTAGCAGGTGGAATCGTCAATGTTCTTACTCCATTAAAACTAGCTATTGAAGCAATCTTCCGCCAAGAATCAAATCTGTGTACAGCTGATGCAGCATTAAGATTTTGTTTCGATCAATTGGCCAGTAAAAATACAATTTTGGCAAAAAAAATGACAAAATCATTGTCAGAAAGAATCAAACAAAGACGTCGCATGGAATTAACTGGTTTGCTAAACTATCTCCAAAATCCATCAATACGATAAAAAAAAAACAGATAAAATCACTAATTGAGAGACTTTCTGCTACTAACCAACACCAAAACATTTCTAATAGTGTCAATGATAAAGAAGAAGAAAACAGTGCAAATGTATTGAAACCACCTATCCAACTTACATTAAAGCAGCAGCTACAAGCAGAAATAAAAAAAAGTATTCAAACTATTGTTTGAATTTAACAGCGTTCCTCAGAAAGGGGTTGAATCTCTTTAAAAATGGAGGTACCCGAGGACATCATCTGGATTTAGTTCACAAATATTTACTTTCCATCAACAACCAACAAGCGTAAAAGCAGAGCGAGCTTTTTCAGCGGCCAGTTATATTGGCAACAAATTCAGAAGCCAGCTTGGGGATAATACTCTCGATGCCCTTATGTTCCTGCGGTTTTATTTCCAAAGGTCGGATGAAGACCGAGAGCAAGAATAAACGCTTATGGAGTGTAAATATTTGTTTGTTTCCTAGCAATTAAGTTTTTATTAATTTAAATTAACTTCTTAAATTTTGTTTCTTTTCATTCATTTTACTAATACAAAAAAAAAATGCAGAGCATATTAGTTACGCTGTTTTTTATTTAAAAAGATAGGGCACTCATAATTAATTTCTCAATTTTTATCGGAAGTTGATTTTTTTTTTGTTAAAAAGATGACATAAATTTTTGGTTTGATTTTTTTTTTACAACAAAAAAAAATATTTTGTCCATTCCTGGGATATCCCGGGATCCCGGGATTCAGTTCTCTAAATCCCGGGATTGAAAATTAGCTTCGGGATTGAAATTCCTACTCCTGAACTAAAACCAATAAAAGCAATGACCGATTGATAATGACAGGAGGAAAAACAGAAAAGTGCTCAATTGTTTATTTCAGACATATTTGCCGTCTAATTCTTATTTTTTCTTTTGCTTTTGGTAAAACGTTAGCTAAGAAAAGAAATACAGTGTCAATAAATACTTTACTTAAAATATTAGATGAAGTGAAATGTGGAAAGAGCCGAAAATACAAAATACTGAGGAGCTTGAGAGCAAAAAATATTCAGGCATAAATTTAAACATAAAAAGGAACAGAAAGCCGCAGTATACAGTTTTGAACAAGACAATGTCCATATTATATGTTTTGCACAGATAAAAGATCACGGGACCAATTCTTCTGGAAAAAGCGCAACAATTTTCGATTCAGTTGGGCATTCTTGATTTTACAGCCAATTCCGGGTGGCTACAGCGCTTGAAAAAACAGGAAAGCATTGTCTTTAAAAAAATATTCCACGGAGAAGCCGGTTCCGCTGGCATACATAATAGCTGCCGATAAATTCAAGGCAATGGTCCTTACAGCTAAGTTGGCTAAATATGAGCTCGATGAAATCTGCAATGCAGATGAGACTGGATTAATATACAAGGCTCTTCCTGGTGGAACTAATGTACCAGCTAACAAGACCGTACGCGGACAACAATTCCAAAAGATCGGATTATGTTGCAATGCAACCGGTTCAGACAAATAAATCTTTTCAGTTGGGAAATCCAAGCAACCGCGATGTTTCCGCGGGAATCAAATAATATATAATAAGAAATATAATAAGAAGGCCGGGATGACCACCACTATATAGTGTTAAATCATTTACGAGCTGGATGAAATCTTTGAAAAGAAAAAGAAAAATGTTTTGTTACTTATTGATAATGGTTGGTAACGTTGGTGGAAGCCCATTTCCCTGGATCCACATTATCAGCTGACTCCGGCTTGCCACGGCACACTGATGACATCAATCCTTCCCTCTCCGAAGGAGAGATTGATGTTCTTATAAACCAGGAAAAAATACGGTGGGCAATTCAATACTTTAAACCGTATAAATCCCCCGGCCCGTATGGCATTTTACCCATTATGCTGCAGAAAGCACCGGAGGTAATCATCCAAAACATTATGGAAATTCTGAGACACAGTTTAAAAACGGGCTAGCATAGCATAGAGAGAAGTTAAGATAGTTTTTATACCTAAGGCTGGCAAGCAAGGGCACATAACAGCAAAAGACTTCAGACCAATAAGTCTGTCATCTTTTACGCTTTAAACCTTGGAGCGTTTACTGGAAATTCACATCGGGAACAGATGCAGTAACGGTTTCTTGACCGGGTCACAGCATGCCTACATGAAGGACAAATCCGTGGAAACCGCCCTACATGAGTTGGTGGGGAAAATCGAAAGAAGTCTAATTCAGTGAGTTTGCGAAGGCGACCTTCCTAAATATAGAAGGGGCCTTCAATAGCGTAAAGCTGATCGCCATCAAAGGTGCTTTAGTAGACGCAAACATAGAACAAGGGATAACAAATTGGATCTGGAACATGCTTGCAGATAGGGTAATAAACTGTTCCATTTGACAAAGCTCGGCTAAAATGTCAGTGACCAGGGGACCCCTCAAGGGGGAGTTATATCTCTATTCCGTTGGGTACTGGTCATAAATGACATTCTCAAAAGCTTAATTCAATGAGCATTAGCGCCACGGCATACGCGGATGACGTGGTGATAATAGTGCAGGGAAAATACTTAAACATTTTAAGTGAGATCATGGAGCTTGCATTGAAGACGATCAGAATTAATTAGAAGGAAAGAATTAAAAAGACATATAATGCTTTTGGGGCCTTAAACCTGCTATGGTGTACTGGCTATATACGGTAGTGGTGAGACCCATACTGAAATATGGCGCACTAGCATGGTAGAAAGCAACAACTATAGCCATAACAGGAGCGCTCCGTACCACCCGTACGGCGGCATTGGACACCTTCCTTTACCTGACACCGCTTGATTTACAGATAAAAAACTTGCTGCCAACGGCTCAAAGCATTATGCGTTCAGAACAGGGTGAGACTGTGCTGGGTACCAGGACACTGCGGTATTGAAGGAAATGAACAAGCAAACGAGTTTGCAAGAAGAGGAGGGCTACTCGACAATAGTGAGGTTGCTGATGTCAAACCAACCCTTTGGACAGCAAGGAGCACTATTGAGGAAAAAATCATAAAGGCCACCAGCATAAGGTGGCTGAACCTGGAAGGACATAGGGTATCAAAGGCTCTATGGCCACTTCTCGACGGTAACAGATCTAGGAAGCTTATTAAGCTGAATAGGGATAAGCTTAGGACACTTATAGGAATACTAACAGGACAGTGTCTACTGCTGAAACACTCAAAGAGACTAGCACTGACAAATACGGACACTTGTAGATTCTGCGGGGTGCCTAGTGTCTGTGTCTTATGGCACACCCTATTTTACTTAACCTAACCTAACCTATTGATAATGCATCGTGTAATTAATTAAATTTCATACAAAAAAAATTTGAGATATTGTTTTTGCCATCTTGCACAATTTTGTTATGTTTATTCGTTTCAATTAGTCAAAACCGTAATAAAATTTTGAATATTCATCTTTTAAACAGGTATAATTCAGTCTCTGAAAACCCGCTACAGGTGATGTTTAGTCCGCAAACAAGTCTTGGCAATTGAGAGTGGATACATGGAAAGTTTTTTAAAAGAATTTATAATTTTTAAAGCATTGTACTCGTATGTTGCGAAACAGTCTTGGTGGCTAGTTACCCTGGAAACTATTAGAAATTGTTTTAAAAAAGTGGGAGTTTCGAAGGAAGAAGAAAATGTAGTTTCGTTAAATGAATTGAACGGTGAATACAGTGGTGATGAATGTGATAACTTTTTTAAATACCTCGGCGATAAAGAAAACGAAGATTGTTTTAGGAAAATAAATGAAAACGAGCTTATTAAAGAAGTGCTAATGGATGAGGAGCATTCCAAAGCCAACTAGAGAGAAGACATTAAGGCTCTAAAGGGCGACGAAATTATCTGCAATATTGAAGATATGCTTTTTAAAAATCATCAGAAGCAACTCGTTCAAAAGAAAATTGAAGATTTTTTCAAACTTCAATCGAATTTTTGGGTAACGCAACCGTACATATTAATTTATTTTGTTTTTTTTTTACCTAATGTGACTTTTTGTTTTTAAATTTTTTTTATTTTTTCATAGAAACAAACGATATATACATATAATGTGTCTATCAATCCTAAGAGATCGTTTTTTAAATGCATTATAAGAAATTTTCTTTTTTATATCCGTTTATTGTATATAAGAAAAAATGTCTAAAAGAAAGAAATTCCATGGCTTTTTGTACTTTCTTATATGCGTCATCTACTGTATATTGTTCTTTAACCGTCCACTTGCACATGAAACTCAGGTAATTCCTCGCTGCTACAGCACCCAAACTATTTATAATTTGCCACGAGAAATAAGAATTTTAAGATCGTCCCCGATGCCGTTTTTTTCGAAAACGAAACAAAAAACAGTTCTGTTGCAAGGAAATATGCATTTTTACAAAATTTGATGGTAGAATTAGGTTTCGACCAAAGAAATCTCAAGTTGCAACCGCAGTGCTCAAACAATTAGATTATAAATGAAATGAAAACCCAAGGGCGAACGAAACACCTCGATTCTGTTACCACTTCGAGGAGGAAACCGTTCATCTAGAAAGATAAAATTGAAGTTTTCAAGATCAGAAGATATGCCAGCAGATAATCTAACCAAATCGGTATCAGTGTCAATGCCAGCCCATATGAAATATTTCAAGCATTTGGGAATGATCTTCTGAGCAAAACAAGGACTATTGACTTGTAACATAGAATTGAGGATGGTTGTTTGGTGAATTGAATTTACAAATTTACAAATTTATTTATTTTTAATTCATTGCTCACATATGATTTTATAACATCTTTTGAAAAATTGGAACAAGCTTTAACAATATTTCAAATAAAAATTAAAAAAAAAAGAAAAAAGAAGAAATGAAACAATAAAATACTATCTTATAAATATAGATTAAGAAATAGATAGAGAAGGAAAAATAGAAAAGAAATATAGAGAGGATAATAAGATAGAAATATTAAAAAGAAGATTAGGAAAGGGAGGTATTTTATTTTTTATGATGGCGGAGATATAAATTTGGGAGAACAGGAAATTGAGATACACAGGAGGACTTTACTAGAAGTTTTCAGCACAATATTTAAAAACTTCTTTTCTGAAAGAACTTGTGTTACTCATGCGCTTGATGGCTAAGGGCAAACGATTCCAAAGTTGAATTGAATGTATAAAAAGTTTCCGATATGTATTTAAATACTTGCACCGAGGCGCTACCAGCTGTAAAGTTCTTTTATTTCCCGGAAAGCTTACAATTTCGAACAGATATTCTGGGGTTATGCACAAATAAAAGTGAACGATATGTTAGAAGTCCAATCAAGGAACAGCCGACGATTTGCTTGCTATATGCAGAAATGTGATCATATCTTTTTACATTAAAAATGTATCTCGCGCAGGCATTGTATGCGACAGTTAATTTTCTGGCAGAACCATGGTCCATATTTGTGAATAATTCACATCCATAGAGAATAATCGGGAGAATAAATGCCTTTACAAGTTTAAGTTTAGTATTAGTTGGAAGGTAGTTAGCAGTGGGATTAAGACCTCGGAGTGCTCCATAAATTTTTGAAACAATTTTATTTATATGAACGTTCCAATTGATATTGCAACTCAAATAGACACCGAGATTCTTAATGTGGTCAACGTATTCGATGGGGGAATGGTTAAAAAATAATGGAGGCATAAACTCTGTACGTCTTCCGGCATTTATTACCATTGCCTTTGTTTTGGTTGGCCGTTGTTTAGTGACCATTTATAGACATTATTTAATTCATGGTTGAATATTTCCAGCGTTTGATGCTTGTTTGCACTTGGAAAGAGTATATATATCTTCTGCAAACAGAAAAGCATTTGGAGATATCGTTTACGAAACAAATGAATAAAAGTGGCCCTAAGACAGAGCCTTGAGGTACACCTGAACGGACAGGAAGACACGATGATTGCTTGTTATCATAAGAGACGTACTAAGATCTCTTGGATAGGTACAAAGATATCAGTTTAACCAACAAGTTATCAAACAGAAATTGATATTTAAGTTTTTTTTAATAATAATTCATGATCCACGCAGTCAAATGCTTTTGAAAAGTCTAAAAACGCTATTAAACCTAATTTGTCATTGTCACAACCAGCACGCAAATCTTCGCAGATTTTTAGGAGAGCTAAAGTACAACTAAAATTTGCACGAAATCCTGACTGGTATTTCAATATCATGGCCTTAGCGTTTAGATGTCCTTTTATTTGTCGACTTATTATGATTTCAAAAACTTTGCTTAAGAACGGTAAAATTGCTATAGGTCGGTATTCTACCGGGTTCCTGTTTGGCGATTTAGGAAGGGGTAGAACTTTTGCTATTTTCCAGCTTTCCGGAAAAACAGAAGTCATTATAATGGTATTACAGATGTGAGTGATAGGATGCAAGACAGAAGGAAGTATAGTTTTGATAAATTTAATTTGAGCGTTGTCTGAACCAACTGCATTTGACTTTACACCTAATATAACATTTCCGACAGTTGCTACATCGACACAAGAAAGAGAAAAAGCTGAATCAGTACAATTGCTCGTAAGATTTTGAGAGCTACGAATATCTAATGGCATTGACCCTCTGCAGGCCGAGACGAAAGTCTTATTTAGTTCTTCAAGATTCATGCTATTGCAAGGTGATATTTTTCTTTTTGAGGTTAGACCCATCTGGCGAATATTTTTCCAAAATTCAGAACTTGAAGAACATGATTCAAGTCTGTTTTTATAAAAGGAAGATTTTTTCTTTCTTAAGAGACGTGTTACAGCATTTCGAGTGGTTTTAAACTCTCTGTAAATTTCCATACATTTGTAACGTCCCCATCTGGCATAAAGCAAATTTCGAGCTTTTATCAATTCGACGACTTCCTGAGTGAGCCAAGGTAATTTCATTTTGGTCTTTCTGAAACTTCGCAAAGGCACATGTTTAGTAAAAAGATATTTAATTTGGTTATTAAAAAAAAGAAACTTGGAAGCTTGTGTCATTTGTATTATAAATTGGAGACCAATCCAAGGTCTGAAAGTCATTACAAAGGGTCTCTAAATTGATTCGAGAGTATTGGTAGGTTTTGAAGGTTATCTCAGTTTCAACTGCCGGAAATATATCTACTGTCAGGAATATCATATCATGGTGAGAGAAACCAGGTGCAAAGATCTGGTCATAATGCAAAATTAAATCTGGGTCAGATACTAAAGCAACATCAAGAAGCGATGGTTTGCGATGTGGTAGAAAGTGCGTCGGTTGGCTTAGGTTTACAAAGTTGAGACGCAGTGAATTTACCATTTCCTTGAATCGTCTATTTTTGTTTCCTATAACAGTAATGTTAAGATCGCCACAAATCACTATTTTAGTGTACTGCGAGGCGAAATCTTCGAGTAAGCCACTTATAAGTTTATAATCTGCTATATCTGGAGCCATGTATATGCTGCCAAGCAGACATTTCTCTCTATTGTTTCTCACCTCTACAAAAAAAATATTCCATTAGATCAGTTGGAGTTGACTTCTTCAGAATTTTGAATTTATAGCACGTTTTCATATAAATTGCAACACCCCCCGCTTCCTTACGTTGTCTATCAATACGAGCAATTTTCCTATATGCTAAGTTAAACAAATTGTCACACATATCCGGTTCCCACCAGGTTTCTGAAACACATAAAACTTCGACCATCCCATCATTAAACACATATCTAAGATCATCAATTTTATTCCTAATACTTTGGACATTCAAATGACATATATGAATATGTCTTAGTTTTCTTTTCTTTTGCTTTAACATTAGATTTTGTGTTTGACTAGCGTGCGATTCTAAATTTAAACTGTTTAAGAAAAAATCCAAAGGAACCTGTTTTTACCCTACAGAACTCAACAAAATCGTTGCACAACATTTAAGTTCAAACAATTCATTAAATCTCTTTAGAATTTTATGTTTAAAAAAATTTCCAGAATCATTCACAACACCGCCCTACAAACTGAATTGATTGTCGAAAATTTAAAAATGGCATCCCTCCCCCCTTTGGTACAAGTACTGTTCCAGATCACACCTTTTTTCCTGTCTATCCAATATTGCCCACCTTGGTAATTATATAATTGGAGATCCCTGAAACCCCTAGAAACCCCCAAAACATCCCCCTTAAAGTACACATATTTCCTAGATTACACATAACACATACCTTGGCGATTATTTTGCCGCGCGTTTCTTTTTTTCTTTCCTTTATTTTTTTGTTTGGTAAGATGTTTATTGGATACAGATGCTTCAGAGGAATCAGGACTCAGGACTTTTTCTCCGAGCAAAAATCCACTAGTAGAAGCGGTAGCAGCAATAGGAGGCAGTAAGTAAATTAACCAAAGAAAGCTTCCCTCACGAATTTAACTCTCTTTCTCTCTACGAGTATGTACGAGTATCTTTATATCTCTGTATCTTTAAATCACTTGGCCTCTCGCTCTCATTTAGTTTTTCTCTGTACCTTTGGTTATCTGGATCACCACCATACAGAAGCGAGGAATTCTGTGATAAAGTTTACACAATTTATTTTGTTGTTGTTGCTGCTGTTGTTGTTGTTTTGTTGTGGTTGTTGTTGTTGTTGGAGAAAATATTTTCCAGCTCCTCCCTGATGGTACGAGTATACACTTAAAAATGGTACTTTTTGGTTTTTAAATATTTTAAATTAAAAACGAAATTGAATCTTTTCGGTTATAGTTGATTTTACTATACGAGTATATGTTAAAGCAAACTGAAAAGGATCCTATGTATCTATCACAATACACAATGGAATAGTTGTGATTCCTTTAGATAGAAGCAGTTATACTTTAAATTCATATTCTCGACACAACAATTTCCGGTCATTAGTTTCGTGTATTCATTCGAAAACACTCACTATGCATTCGAATGTCGCCAACACTCACTATAATTCACTCGTTCCTATGCACTGAACATGTTTTCTTCTCATGCTCTATGGATTTTCTTCTTTTTTTTTATTCAATTATCTTTATTAAATTGCACTATATAAAAGGAATAACTTTTTTCAGATAAAAAAAAGTGGAAATTCGAATCCGAGATTACAACTTAAAATCGAACTTTAACGAGGATTATTCGTACGGATACTCTGGGAATTTGTAGGAATTTAAACTTTTTCGTTTTTTCTTCTTTTTTTTTAGAAATTCCACATCAGCAAAGAACCCGGGTTCAGGTTGTCATCGTTGAACATGAGAAGATATTTTAATTATTTAATCTTATTTTCATTTTTTAGATACTAGTAGGTATACTTGGAGATACTTTCTTTTTTTATATATAGAAAAAAAAAACTGAAGAAAATTGTTTGATAAATTTTGATATTTCTTGTAAGAGCTCACACGGAGAGAGTGATTACCGACCGACAGGATGTTGCGTAGTGAACAGGGAAGACAGTTTTTATTCCCGAATTTGCCTTCTCGATGATGAAAGGATGGATGTAGCTGAAGTAGGCAACAGCAGCAGGCAGTAACAGATCAGGGTGTGGTGAGTATTTGTGTACCAGATGAAAAATTTCTCTACAAAAACAACGAAACCCGAGCTGAGCTTTTCTCGTTGAGTATATAGGTACGAGTGTTTTGTGTTTTTATTTTATTTTTTTTTACTTTTTATTTAAGATTTTTCCTTTTTTTTATTTGTTCACTAAGTCTTCACTTTAGGTGTTTTTTCTTCCTTTTTAACTTATAGTTATATACGAGTACGAGTACGAGTACGAGTACGAATAGCTACACCCGCCGCTGCATCTGCAAATACCTATATATACACATACTTGGAGGGAGCTACTTTTCGTTTTTTTTTTTTCTTTTTCTCTATTTGACTAATGTCCTTTTGAGATGTATATTATTTGTCCAGATTTAATACGATGAACACGATTGTAAAAATATGTAAAAGGACAAAACCCAATAAACAAACAAAAGGAAATAGACCAAATAGACAGTCTTGGAAACCGATGTAGCAAAAAACGACGATACCCTCTAACCGAACTCGAACACTGACTACACCTGACTAAAATCGATTCGAATAGCTGTTCGTAGTTGGCGGAATCTATCGTTCGAATTGGGAGATGAAAAGTTCTGCCTTCCCCTTTGGATGCTGTATATTTGGTCAGTAATGTATCTAAAGCAAAGCTTTGGTGAGTTCTTCTTGTCTCGTGTGTTGGAATAAAATGCCTACCCCAATTTTTTTAAATTTTCAACTGAAATTCTCGGTCATGACGGGTACATATTCTTTTTATTTTTTTATATTTCAGTTTTTAATTGAGAGAGCGAAAGAGAGAGTAACCTGATTGGTAAGAGAGAAACTTTGCTTTTAGAAATTGTTTTCATATGTTGGGGGTTAGTATTTGTTGCACCCTTAGGTAATTATGAAGAATTAAGTTAAATCTGAGTTGCCATTGTAGTGAGAAGTAATGTTTTGAATGTTCAATTTTGAAGACGTTTAAAAATACCATCTCAGCAAAGTTTCTATCACTGTCTCAGGTACAGACATTTAGAAGTGCACGGATTTAACACCACAGCACATATGACCTTGCTGTCGGTGCTCGTTGAATATGCCTCGATGGTGCTGTCTGCTACGGGCAGTGCGAATGAGCTGTCGGCAAGGCATGGGTCTTTGGATCTACAATGCAATTAATCCTCCAACTACATCCCAGTTGTCGGTTATCTGGTGGAAGGAGCTTCCTCGAAAAAGCCTTTCTGATGGAGACAAATTTAGCTTTCGCTCCTCGTTAAGGATACTTGTTTCTGTCTACTAAGCGGAGATATTCACAATTCGGATGAGTACTTGCTCTAAAAACTGCTACCTACACTATGACTTAGATTGGGCTAGCAGCAAAGCAATCAAGTTCGTAACGTGTTGCTTGCCTTACTTCACAGCGGCTTAATGACAAGAGCATGCTCGGACACCCGCCTTATACTAGCTCTCACAACCCTGTATTTATTTTACTTACTTAAGGTGGCGCTACAGTACGGTGTGGACCTTAACCTCGTTGACAAAGTTTTGCCTCCCTTGATCGCTAACCTCATTTTCGCCGCTTGTGTCTCAATCCTCCGAAAGCGTTACTGACATCACGATGCTTTCCTCCGATTATGTCAATAACATCGGCGTATAAGAGTAGTCGGACAAACTTTTAAAAGATTGTGCCTCTTGCGTCTGCGAATGAGTGATGTTCACTATTCTCAGTGAAATCTTTACCGACCTTGATGGAGCAGCGGGTATTCTCTATCGCCATCCTGCACAGACGGACGAGTTTGGCAGGGATGCCAAAACTAGATATTGCTCTCTTCTTGCTTCTTGCTCTCTTCTCTATACCATGGATGCTGTAATACGCGGCCTTAAAATCGACGAATAGGTGATGTGTATCTATCTGGAGCTCTTCACGCTTTTTCTTTTTCCTCCTGAGAAGCCGTCGACTGTCTCTCCTCTTCTGTTCATGGAGCTCGTAAACCGCTCTAGTCCTTCTATGCAGCGCCGCTTTGTATGCATCTTGCTTAGCTGCATGTGCTTGCCAGTACTCATCATCGAACCAGTGGTTTTGTTGTGGTGGTCGAGTAAAATACAGCGGCATCTCTGGTTGCTTTTTGTCAATGTGGCCACTTATCTTCGATAGAAGAAGTTGAAAGGATTTGGCGTTAAACAGATGTAACCAATCAACTTAAGGCCTCAGATATAAAAAAAAAACCAATGCTGACGACTATTGCAAACATTTAAGGCCAACGACCATTACACATGCAGCCGAGAAATTAGTAGAGACCTCGGCTGCTATCACGTAGAAGTGTAATGGGAAGTACCGCGCAAAATGAGGATGATAAACCATGTGAATATTATACTACGCAATTGTTATACTACTATGCAATTTGCCATATGCGGCAGATTTCAGCAAGAATTCCTAAGCTTCCGACACGTGTTATGACAATCAACATCGAGGCAATGTCTTAAAAACAAGATGAAGAAACAAATCATGTAGAGGAGACACAGTCGGCACTGAGAATACACAAAAACTTCATCTGCACAAATCTATGAAACGGGCAAACGATGCTGACTGCATCAACTACAGAGATAAGGACTCATCAATATTTCATACGAGGTCTTATCTGCCGTATTGTTTAAACGCCTGAAACCCCTCCTCAATAGTCTGATCAGCTCATATTGGAGCAGCTTCAGACCAAATAGGTCTACAATCTACCAAATCTTCAAACTTCGGCAGATTCTGGAAAAACTCAAAAATACCTCGAAAAATATTAGGTTCGGTTTGCGTTGAAGGACTTTGGAGCAGAAAATTCAACGACGAAATGTGCGAGCTGGCCAAAGGCCTCGTCCTTTCCAGAAATGGCGAATGAACACCGGTGCTCCGGTCTGCAAAATCTTCGTATCTAACCTGGAGGGACTTCGCCTTAGAGTGCCGACTTAGATTGCGTAAATGGACACATTTAGGTAAGAACCACCTTAACTGAAGAGGCTTGCCAGTTAAGGCCCATGTTCACATCGAACTGTAGCGATATCTAAGTAAGTATTGGCTATAGTCCAATCCAGAAACCAAAGTAATTCGGAAAAATGTGTTCGTACGAGTATTTGTATGAAAGCAAGACTCACATTTATTTTGTACCAGCCGTTACCAGGAGCTTCGCTCGCTTATCAGTACTTTTGTTATGATGAGTGGTGATGAGTAAGCATTTAAGTATTTTTGAAGTATCCCTATGTACAGTGGTGTAGACATACACATATACATATGTGTGTACGTTCTTGCAGCGAAAATTAAGAAGTTTTATGACCGCGGTTTCATAAAGTTGCTCAATAGATGGCAATCGATCATCAAGCAAAACGTCCAATTCATCATTGATTAATACGAGTATTACGTATATAAAATAAACGAACCTGGAGATTCAGGGGAACTGCGAAGGAATTGATCGAGAAATTTTTGATCTTTCTATAACTTGGAACTGGCCAGCATCGCAACAACGATGTTCGAAACGAATTACTTTGCTTGCATCCTCGTAGTGGTCCCTAGTAAAGGCAAAAGTAAACCTTTACAGTCGAGCAACTAGCAGAGGTCCTTGACTGCTATCACTCCCAATCAGAAAGAGCAATGGGATGGGCCGGACATAAAGAGGATGATATATACTATGGTGATTGCTGTAGGAAAAAACAACACTTTCCCGGAAACGGATTTGATTCATGCAGCAAACTTAGGCAAGACATCTTCAGTTTACGACATGAGAGCGAGCCTCTCATGACAATCCGCATCAGCGTTAAATTCGCTTTAATAAGTCTTATATGAGCCCATGCCCCTACGGAAGACAGAACGATGACAAATAAGAGGACACCTCTGGTAGGATAGTTCGTGAGCATAGCCTTTAACTACACCCCGTTGGCGAAGGACTTGTACTTACTTACTCGTTTTCTTTATCTCAAATTACTCAAGGGGACACGGCAGTCTCCGGACCATGAAACCTTAATTGATCAGATTGCGATAGATGTAAGGCTTCCGAAATTTTCGGGCAGCCAGTGTTGACTCACATCACCATCTTTTTGCAAGAACCGCTGAAAGGCCTTCCCTACTGCTACAGCAAAGAAGAACAACTCTGAAAAGGTATAACGTTGACAAGCTACAACCGCAAAAGAATGCCAGAATCTTCGCCGAACGCATACTCCGAATTCTCCCAGCCGGCAGCATCAAGTTCCGTTGGCGTTGCTGCCAACGTGCCATCAGGGGGCCGCAACTGATTTCGGGTTTCGCCTGATTACCACTGAGAAATCCCTGGTTGGATAAAGAATGCCTGCAGGCACATGCAGTGACGAGAACCCCTCGTGAGAACTGTGAGGAGAAAATACAGTTAGAACAATGGCTTCTTCTTTAGAAGAAGAAAAAGAGCACGTGAAGCGTGTTATAGCATTCCGATTTTAACAACAAGTAAAAAGAACGTACCAATGTACGTTCGTATTAATGCTAAAATCAAACAAAGCAGGCAGAAGGCACAATCCTTAAAGGAGAAGATTCAATGAAAAACTATACGAGCTGTACAGTGACATCGACATAGTTAGAAAATTACGCTTCAGTCGACTGAGATGGCTAGGACATGTAGAGCGAATGGACACCAATGCTCTGGCTGCAAGATAGAAATAGGTAAGTACTCGTATCTTCATTAAAAATTGTTTGTGAGCTAATTCTGATTAGGTTAACTATGAGTCAAAAGCTTGACGTCGAGCATCTCTGTGTTAGAATCATGCAGATGCCATATGATTTTCTGAGCGATTGGCAACCCTAATTAACATTCAGTTACCGAGACACTGGTCACTGTTTAACTCATCCTAATTCGTAGAGTGAAAACTAAAAATTGTACTTCATCTGATCCTGGCATGCACATTGTTGGTCCAGCAATTTGTTACTCTAACATCAACTAGAACAAAGCTACCAAACCGGCGGCGTATACGCAACTTTTTAAAGAACTCCCTAGTACGTCACTACTGTTTAATACTTTCCTGCTGGGCTTTAGTCGAACTTGCAACACTGTTTCTTTCATAAACAAATTCGTTCGCCTATGTACAACTTCCCAGAATTTCACCTCACCCTAAACATTTCCCCAGCTGAGCTAGCTTCTGCGCAATCTACTCCAACACCTAGAGTAGCTTTTTTGCCAACAAATGTTGTTCTGTTGGTCGTTGTGTATCTTTTTTTTTGTATTATCAAAGGACCACAGTCAGCAGCTTTCTCAATATTTAATAATCACATTAAAATTTGCTTGTTAATTTTTATTGTTTCTACTGTCCATGTGGGTGCGCACTTGCCTATGTCTGCAATCAGCAATCTTATCAGACATTTTCGTCGGAAACACCCAACGGCAGTGTGGCAAGCAGGCACTTTAAGCTATAAGCTATCCCTAAAAACCACTCTCTCTGGGGAAGGGTACTTCGATCCTACTCTTTTTGTATACTTCAATTTGATTTGATTTGATTTGGACGCTAATTGTGATAGAGTTCCGGTAAATATTTGTCCATAATTGGAAGAGGTATGGGACGGAAATATTTTTCCAAAAATACATATACCCACACACGACCTTTGTCAAGGCTTCATTAATAGAATAAACAAAGAGTCCGTGTTAAGTAAATTTTCTGGTCTTTTTTTTTTTTGTGGAATGAGGGTATTGAGGTGGAGATACTTTGTATGAATGTATCCAACATGTGTATGTGAGGTGGAAGGGTGGTGAAATGTGGAGAGAATATCGTTGATGTTTGTTAGTTTTCACGTCGACACTTGTTGATATCAAAAAGATAGATGTTCCTTATCTAGCATCTATCTGATATGTCTATTTTTATCGAAGGGGTGTTCATTTTAAATGCACACATGTGTGCATATACGAGTATGTTTAGATATTTGTATATATGAGGATTTCATGTTGGACATATTGCAGTATGCATTTTTTTTGACAAATTTAAAAAAGACTGTATGTTACGATCTGTCTGTGTTTCCTTACTTCTATATTATATCATATACGAGTAATACTTTCAAACTCATGCGGATTCAATATCTGTTTCTGTAGGTACCTCGATATCGCAATATCTGATAGAAAGTGTATCTTATCACTTGAAAATCACTTGATCCACCAATTTTACTCTTTAGTAAACGCAGTCTTAAGCCGAATAAGCTTCTACTTATCAACTCCTAGATGGTTGAAGTACTCTTCTATAAGGAAAAGTCTTTCAAAAACACAAGTACTTATCGACTTGCACTAACAATCAAAAGCAACTGATGCACACTTTTATGACCAGGTCGATGTAACTGTACAACGGGTATAGCTCGGGTTCAAAAATCATTCGAAGAAATTTACGTTTAAAGCTGTCAACTCGAATTTTATCCATCTCACTCACGTTAATTCCTCTGTGCCATTAAGGAAAACATGGATTGAAAGGTATGGTTTCCTTAGTGCTTCGTAACAAGCGCATATTACTCGATTCCTTACGCGCTTGGTAGTGCACTTCATATGCGAGTTGTAAGGCTTATGAAAGAATCACGATACTTCTGAGCACATCCGAAATTGACCTTGAGGGCAATCTTGATGTCTATCTATAGCGGGACGGGTTTGAAAGGGCGGTATGTTTCTGGTAAATTGGTTTAAGCATAGGTGGTGTAAAAAGCGATTGAACAAGGCGATGAAGGCTATTTTACACCAGTGTTCAAGGGTGTGAATTGACCTTGCAATATTGGCATCACGTATGAGTCTTATCGCTCGTTTTTGAATCTTATCTAGATGTGGGCACCATTCACCTTTTTTGAGGGGATAAATGCCTTACGTATTGAGAGCAGATCAAGAGGGGAAAGCATCGCTTCAGCATTTCTGTTTTTATTCCAACATAGATTGTCATTGATACACGTACCAAGAATGGAAAACTTTTCGAATTGGCAGCGTAAGTGCCAATCATGGCTGGGTGTTCGACATTCGCATTATCGACAGCAGATAGCGTTCTGTTTTGAAAGTATTTGGAATGAATATGAAAAACAACGAGTTCTGGTATCAGCAGAGAAATGTATTGGATAAGAAGCAGCAGGCAAGACATCATTGATGAAAATTAAAAAGAATATCAGTAGCAACGTGGCCCATGGAATGGGAGGCTATTTCGAATCAATTAAAGGAAAAGAGAGAAGTCAGTCTCAAATCCATGCGTTTTCGGCAAAAGCCTGATGACAAACTCTATCAAAGTTGTTGCATACCAAGTGAAAATATCTTGATTTCGTCAGATTAGCTAAGATATTCTTTCCACTTTTCCATTCATTCACCAGTGGACATATTCCTACGAAAAGCGTACTATTGGCTTTCGTGTCTCAAGGTATTTTAAGTGCTGATGGTTTATAAATGTTCAAATGATCGTGAATTGGTCCGTAGAGGGATGTACTGGGCAAGTTTTGCTCTCCTTCTGCTTAGAAAGAGTCTTAAGGAGTAGGATTGATGGTAAAACTAACGCTTAGGCATTTATCTAATCGTGACAGCCTTCTAGAGCTCGAGTTATACATACGACCTTTCCTTTTGATATGATAAGCGATGTCATTTTGAAAAGAATAGTCAGCCTTATTTTGAGATTCGAATGAATTATCAATTCGGTTGATCGCCTCTATTCCTTCGAATATTTTTTGCGTATTTAACATTAAAGTTTTCAATTATTACAAATATTTCATAGTGTACATTAAGAACATTTTCTCAGAACATATCTTAACATAGAAACATTACTTGTGGCATAAAATTCAGCAATTAAAAATGTCCGAAAATAACAAAAATCAGATACAAAAAAGAGAGAAAGTTTGTAGAAAATACACAGGGAATTGAAAAAATGGAAGATATAGAAGTACGGGTTGAAGAAAAAAATTGTAGAAGGATTGCATTGATGTGCTGAGGAAGGGAATTTCATCGTCTTATAGTGTGAACAAAAAACAGACGTGACGAATTTAATAGACAGGTTGTATAAGGTTTTTAGTTCTTTGAGATAGGTACGGTGGGGATTTAATATTAATGATCTGATGTAGTTAAATTCAGTTTCGTGCACTGAGATATTGTTTTAAGGTATATTTGAATAAGCTTTTTGCATGTGCAGAAATATGGTCATGTCTACGAAGCTCATGTATTTTCATTGAATCATTGAAAGCTACTTGAAGTTTTCTCTGAGATAATGAGTCAAGGTCTATGTATACCAACTAAGAATAGCTTATTAAAGGTGCAATTTACCAATTTCTGTACCGAGTCGCCATTTGGGTAGAGCTAACTTTTAGCCAGAGCTCTCTTAGACATCCATAAATGCAACCCATGACAAGGTTTGTATGATCGTATCCGGATAAGTTTCTATTTAAGACAAAACCGAGACTTGTTGCTGACTCTATATATTTAATTCTAGAGTCAGAAAGCTTAAAGTCTGGTACGATGTTAATGTCAAATTTTCGATTTGATATCGGGACAAATTTTGATTTCGCATGGTTAAGCAGCAATCCATTAGTCACCGACCAGTCACATATTTTTGATAGGTCTCCATTTAGTTTTGGTGCAAGTTCAGCGATCAAATTCATAGATCGGGACAGATATAGCTGAACGTCGTCAGCGTATAAGTGAACCCTTGCATGCTGGTATACTGATGGCAAGTCGTTGATGAATGCACAGAATAAGATAGGACCGAGAATCGATCCTTGCAGTACACCTTGTGGAATTATGTTTAAGGCTGAGGATTTGCCACCAATGATTACTTCTTGCGATCTATTGGAAAGATAACTTCTAAAAAGCTGAACAGCTTGTTCACTAAGGCCAAACAATTATGTTATTTCCAGCATAAGATATCATGATTTACCTTATCAAAAGCTTTTGAGAAGTCGAGTAAGCATAGAAGTGTTACGTATCAAAATCATGCCTAATATCATCTAAGACACTAATCTTACGAGTAGCTCAGAAACAGCCATTCGAAAGAATAAGGTTCATTATCGAATGTATAAAGAAATGAACTTGAATGGATATTACATCCGAATCAGCTGTTGTCTTTCAATTTGAGTACTGTCAAAATCAAAATAAATGTCTCGGTAAGAGTTAAATTTGTTAAAAGTGGTAATTAAAAAAAATAAAAATAAATAAATACTGTGGCGCTGGCAGCCCGGTATGGGCCATGGCCTAGCTTCTTGACACTCATTTTTTATCACATCTGAGCGGGGCCTACGGTTTATCGCCGAGTCCGAACGGCACTCTTTAGAAGCCTTTTCGTAGGTAGTTTTACTTTCGGGAGTTTGCCATTGCCCGCCGAAAGGGTGATGGCGATTTGAAAAATTGTTGGTGACGCAGCCAGGAATCGAACCCAGACTCTCTGCGTGATAGTTCAATGAGCTAACTATCACGCCATCGCCATCGCAAGTGGTAATTAGTTTTTTGAAAAAAAGGAAAAAGGCAGTTGCTTTATTTTTAGACGGTGAAGAGCGCATTAGTAGGCACAGTATAATGGATGGATTAAATCCAGTAGAGCTTGAAAATTCCAAGTATGTACGAGGGCGGGTCAATAAGTCCGTGACTTTTGGATTAAAACACAGAAAAAATAATTTTATTTTTCAACGCTCCCTTGAGCTCTATACACTTTGTCCAACGCATCTCCAATTTTTTTATCCTTTCCAAAAAAAATGATTTGTCGAGGTCCTCAAAATAGGCCTTTGTTTGCTAGATGACTTCATCATTGGAGTCAAATCTTTTTCCACCAAGCCATTTCTTCAGGTTTGGGAACAAGAAGTAGTCGCTCGGAGCCAAATCTGGAGAATAGGGTGGATGAGGGAGCAATTCATAGCCCAATTCATGGATTTTTGCCATGGCAACTGCACATGCGTTTGTGGTCGACTGTGAGCAAACGCGGCACCCATCTTGCGGAAAGCTTTCTCATGCCCAAGTGATCATTCAAAATTGAAACCACTGAGCCATGCGAGATCCCTACGGCTTCCACAATCTCTCGCACTTTCAATCTTCGGTCGGCCAACACCATATCGTGAATTTTTTCGATTGTTTCGGGTGTAGAGACCTCAACTGGGAGTCCAGGACGTTCGGCATCTTCAGTGCTTGTACGGCCACAACGAAATTCAGTAAACCACTTTTTTACCATTGAAATCGATGGTGCAGAGTCCCCATAGTATTTATCAAGCTTAGCCTTGGTCTCGGTAATGGTTTTTTTTCGCAAGAAATAATGCTTAATAAGCACACGAAATTCACTTTTTTCCATTTTCTCCTCAAATTAGTGAGTAGTCTGATAAAAATAGCTGTCAAACACAAACTAACTGACGCAGCAAGTTTAAATTTTGACAGGAGTCAACTGACAGATGCCTGTTGACAGGAGCAGTGTTGCTGTTTCAGTAAAGAGGTCAGAAATTCAAAAAGTCACGGACTTATTGACCCGCCCTCGTACAATATAATTAGTTTTTTTTTTCCAATACTTGCAATAAGGGTATTCACTTAAACTGATAAATTTATGCATCTCGTAATTTTTGAAATTTACGAGGTTCTTTAAATGAACACCCCTTGGAAACAGGTTGTGTAATTGAATCAGCTGTTCTGCAATTGTCGCAAACATATAAAAATGCTGAAAATAAGTGAAAAGAAAAGACTTATTAGATTGTTAAAGGAAAATAGTTTCAATCAAATTTGACAGCAGTGTTTTTTCCGAGCCAAAATCTTCATAAAAATTTACGTGGCCCTCGTAAATACGCGATGATAAATTTATACGGTTTACTTGGCTTACGAGGCTTTTACGAGTTTAAGTCAATACCCTTAATAATTTCCATTTGTTAAAAGATTTTTTCGGAGTTTTCGTTTGAATAAACATGCATTTGAGTATGTTTTGGACGAATTCAAGGAGGAACAACATAATCCATTCCTCCCATCATAATGCTAGTGACTACCCTTTCATTTTTCGCAGAAGGTGGTTAGCAATTTGAAGTAGGGAAGGATGCAGATGTGAAACTGTCGCAATCAACCGTATCGAAATGCATAAAGATCTGCATAAATTATTTTATTAATTTTTAGCACAAATGTTAACTGAAATAACTTTATTTACATGTCTGTTGATGTTTTCGTCAGGAGAATTGTAAACGAATAAAAAATGACAGTTCTTTCGAATGAATAGAATCTCAAAATACGAATGATGAATGAACTATCGCTCGATCAGTGAACTTTCTATTCCTTCGAATGTCAAAATACCTATCCTTCGACTTTGCTTCACTTTCGAATGAAAATGAACTTAAAAATAAGGGTAAGTGTCTGTGATCAAGGAATTACAAAGACCAGTTAAAATTCCTAAGAAGCAATTGAGTCCGGTCCAATTGACTTGCTCGTGTTGCCATAGTGTTTTTTTTTTCAAGAACCTCTCCTGTGTTAGTGGGTATATATATTCGCCGATAAACAATAACAATGAACTCACTTTTTTGTGATCGAAATATCAAGAATATTTCTCAGAAATTGATAATCCACCGATTTCACTCAAAAAATTAATGAAAAATAATAAAAATATCATCAGAAAGAACAAACAATATGATTAGCTGTCAATCGGAATGACGTACGCCTACTGCGTTACTTTTTCTACAGTAATTTGATAAATGATAAACGAAATAAGCGCCTACAGCGCTACCTGTCGAGAATTGTCGAACTTTTCCTTTTTCCTAAACCTTCGCGTAGCAATTACGAACAAACCCGCATAGGCAAGTGTCCAATTTGGTCCAGTCGTTTTCAAGTTTTAAGCATCCGAACAAACCACGATACATTTTTATGTCACTGGCAAAATTACGAGTATTTACACATTGCATTGCTTGCGCTTTAACCAACCTATAAAGCTGGAGAACTTTCCAAATAAGAACAAATTGTTTATTAACTTTTCTCATTTGTAATGTTTGCAGTTTTATTCAAACAAAAACTTAAAAAATAATCAAATTATTTACACATCAATCAAACACAGTCAAAATTTTTACACAAGTGCAAATAACTGCATTGGGAAAGTAACGGTTCTAAATTTCCTTATTCAAATGATATTTTGCGTGGTGTCCAAATATTGCAATCAGTTTTGCTAGGTCTATACTAGCAAAAAGTTGTACGAAATGGCAAAAACTATTGAGCTTTCCTTTGAAAAAAGTGCGGTCATTATTGCAGAATTCCAGGGCGGTGTTTCGGCAGTGGAACTCTCTAAAAAAATATGATTGCAGCCGGAAAACAATTTATAATATAAATTCTAAGTTTAACGAATGTCGAAGTGTAAAAATAAAATTGGTAGAGGCAGAGAAAGGGTAACCTCAAAAAGGGAAGATGCTCAAATTGTTCGCTCCTTCAAAAGTAACCCACGTGAAAGTGTTAAAAGTGTACTCATGGACAAAAACAACGATCGCGAAAATAATATTATAAGTAAGATAACATTGCGACGAAGATTAAAAGAGAACGGAATAAATGCCTTCGTTATGCAGAAAAAGCCGCATATAACACCCAAAAACAAGCAAGTTAGGCTACAATTTGCAAGGGACCACATCAACAAACCACCAGAGTTTTGGAGATGCATTCTTTGGATGGATGAAACAGCTTGTTCCTTGGACGGTACATATGGACGGAAATTTTATTATTCCAACCCTAGAATGAAGACCATGCAACCTACACAACATTCCAAAGAAGGCAAGATAGTGATATGGGGTTGCATATCAATAAGTACAGTGGGTCCACCTGTAAGGTGCTCAGATAACATTAAACAGTCACATTATTTGAATATTTCAAATGATGTAGTGCACCGATACACACATTCAAAAAGAATTTGGCAGAAGTGGGTCAAGAAGTTTTTAAATGTCCCACGGAAAGTCCTGACCTTAACGTTCTGGAAAATCTTTGGCACATAGTAAAATCTAAAATTCCTGAAAACATTGGCAGAATTGCAGATCTTGGAAGCACTTTATAATGGCTTGGAGTATCAATCCAGTTAAGCAAGTTCTATGCTTAATAGACTCAATGCCAAGACGCCTTGCAGAAGTTATTGCGGCAGAAGGAGGAAACACAACCTATTAAGTAATATTTATTTAAATAACCGTTAATTTCAAACTTAAAAATATTGCACTGCAAGCAGAACAAATTGCCAAACTACTGATCACCGATCGTAACGGGATGATTTGAAATGATGAACTGCAAGTCGGTATTCAATCCAGTGTTAGAGGATGCAGTGTAAGTCTGCAGTGAAGATCCGAAAGATAGAGATCTGCAAAAGATGGCATGCCGTATTTAAATATGTTCACTGGTATATCCGGCAATATGTACTTATCCTAGCATTCCATAAACTGACCTTAAATCAAAAGAGATGACTTAATGCTTTGCCTAAAGTTTTAGACTCATTATTCTGATTTATTCCATGTTGGAAGACGTAGACACATTTTTTAAGGTAGAGGAAAAAATAATTTGTTAATGCATTCTCGTGGAATTGAAGACGCCCGCAACAAGAAGAAGTAAGTGCTCAGCATTTTGATCGACTTTCAACAAAATCACTAGTCATGTGCATCAAAGCTATATTAGGAAACAAAACCGTGATTGGTTCTAAAACCCAATTCTTTCAAAACACTTTTTTATTCTCTTCATAAGAAGACGAAAATGAAGTTTCCAAAATATTTTCCTAAACTTCGGTTTGCAAGTTGGAACGTCGGATCGATGACCTCAAAAAGTTTAGAACTGGAAGCGATTATGCGTCGCAGAACTCTACAAATCCTGTGCGTACAGGAAACGAAGTGGTGTAATACAGGAAATAAAGCGCGTTTTCTAGATTTAAAAACTAAGGCATTTAAGATGTTCTACCATGAAACGGTCAATGGACGAAACGGTGTTGGAATCGTTGTTGCAGCGGATCTTCTAAACAACATCGTTGGTATCTTGAAAATAAGCGACCGCTTGATGAGTGTTAAACTCGTCATACACAATGAAACGTGGAACATTGTTAGCGCGTACGCTCCACAAAATGGATGCGACCAATCGGAAAAAGATACATTTTGGTCAGAGTTCGGTAATTTGCTTAGAAATATACCTATCGATGAGATGCTCTTCGTAGGCGGAGATTTAAATGGCCACGTCGGAGAAGCAAATGTTGATTATGAGGACTGCCACGGCGGTAAAGGCTTTGGAACCAGAAATTCAGCTGGCGAAGACATCCTTGTAGCGTGTAGGGCGTACGGCTTAACCGTCTTAAATACAATGTTTATTAAACATCAACGACATCTCATCACCTATAGCAGCGGAGGCCACGAAACGCAAATAGATTATCACCTCTGCAAAATGTCGATGAGAAACCGTGTTAAGGACTGTAAAGTAATACTTGGAGAATCGCTAGTAAGCCAACACCGTCTGCTCATTACAGAATTTTTCACAGCGGAACCACCGAAAACACGGGCATCGTTTGGAAAGCCAAAAATCCGGTGGTATAATCTATCGAAGGAACGAAGCGCAAGATTTATCGCACTGGCTAAAGAAGTACTTCAAAATATAAATGGTATAGCAGACTCACTTAGCCCGCAAGAAATGTGGAACAGCATGCACGAGGAATGCATAACACTCGCAAAGTCCCATCTGGGGACTATATCGAAATACCATTACGTTGGCAAAGAAACATGGTGGTGGAATGACGAAACCAAACGAGCTGTGGCCGACAAGAAGAGTGCATTCCAAGCGTGGACAAAATGCGATCGGAGCGACGATATCGAAAAAGCTCGACTGGCTCTTGAATACGAGCGTCTTAAAAAGATCGCAAAGAAAGTCCTGGCTCGAACTCGAGCGGCAGAAGCGGAAAACCTGTACCAGGAGTTGGAACAAATATCCTCACGATCGGCGGATAGAAGACAAGCTATCCAAGAAGTTCAAACGTCGTACAGTACTAAAATGCCAAATATTTTTAAGCTCGCTGCACAGAGGAGAAAAAATTCAATGGAAATAACCTCGCCGAAATACATCAAAAACGCAGACGGTCGCCTATTAACAAATGAAAAGGAAATTTGTAACCGGTGGCTTGAATACTGCAAGGAGTTGCTTAACAAACAGTTTCCACGTGATATCGTGCCGACAGCTGGTCTATTCGAGGAGGAAGTTTCGGACTTTTCAATCGAAGAAATAAGTATAGCAATTGGAAAAATGAAGCGGGGGAAAGCGGCGGGACCAGACAGCATTCCATCAGAGTTTTGGTCGAAGATGGAGGGGATCGGCAGCGTTTGGCTATCGAAACTTTTAAATAAATTAAAATGTGGACAACCTATGCCGAATCAATGGAGAAGCAGCTTCTTGGTTCCATTATACAAAGGAAAAGGCGACACTCGAGAATGCAACAACTACCGTTCAATCAAGCTTATGTCACACACAATGAAAATCGTCGAAAGAGTCTTAAACGAACGTCTTCGGCAAATAATAAAGCTCGATAATAGCCAGTGTGGATTTGTTGAAGGAAGATCGACAGTGGACGCTATCCAAAGCCTACGAATAATAATGGAAAAGCACCGAGATTCGTCTAAGGATTTACACATGGTATTTATCGACCTCGAGAAAGCATTCGATCGAGTGCCTAGGGATCTCATATGGGCCGCGCTGAGGTCTCAAAACGTACCGGAAACGTATGTTAGAATAATACAAGACATGTACGGAAACGTGAAAACTGCGGTAAAAAGCTCTGCTGGACTTACGAGAGAATTTCCAGTTAATGTCGGAGTGCATCAAGGAAGCGTACTTAGCCCTTTCCTCTTTAACGTAGTATTCGACTATCTTTTAAAAGACTGCATGCGCGAACCAAATGTAACGCCAATTCTCTTCGCTGACGACGCAGTTATACTTAGCGATAACGTCGAAGATTTACAGAACGCCTTAGATTCATGGAGAAATGCGCTAGAGAGAAACGGGTTTAAAATAAGTCGTTCAAAGACGGAGCATTTGACGTGCCCATTTGCGCATCCGTTGCGACCTGTTCCGGATATAATGTTAGACGGAATAGTTCTTCCGAAAAGCACTATCTTTAAGTACTTAGGATCAATCGTTAACATGGAAGCGAAATGTGACGACGACGTAAACCACAGAGTGAGTGTAGGATGGATGAAATGGCGGGAAAATTCGGGAATCTTTTGCGACCGAAAATTTCCACTTAAATTAAAGGGGAAACTCTACACCACGGTTGTTAGACCAGCTCTTATATACGGTTCACAGTGCTGGACAATGTACGAAGCGTTTAAAAACAAAATGACGGCAGCGGAAATGAAAATGTTAAGGATGTCTAGTGGAGTCACTAAACGCGATTGCATTAAATCTACGCGTATAAGAGGAAGTCTACATATAAAGAATTCGGTAACCGAACAGCTTGAGGCGAATAGAATAAGTTGGTATTGCCACGTTCAAAGAAGATCTGCGGAAAATCCGGTTAAAAAGGCACTATCAACTACGGTCACTCCAACTGTAAGAAAACGAGGTCGGAAAAAGAATTCCTGGATTTCTCAGATGGCAAATGCGCAACAACGGCTGGGGTTAACCACTGAAGCGATCCAGGACCGAGCATTATGTAGACGCGTTCTGCGGTCTGCGACATTAGCCAACCCCATAAGCGGAGCAGCAGCGATGCAGTAAAAATGGGAAACTCGTTACGCATAAGTTCGTATAACGAGGAAAGGGTTAATAAAAGGATAAGAAGATAAGAAGACGAAGATGACTGTTCAAACTTATCTAAAGCTTTAAGACCTCACTATCCATTTCTCCGTATTCGTATTCTACGTATTCGGATGTTATCCAAGAAAACGAAATTCTTTGAACTTAAAATGTCGGGTGGAAAATCTTTAAAACGCTGTCGGTTTTCTGACAGTATAAGAGAGCTTTCGGCATGACATAAGGCTTCTTGAAGGGAGCCTTTGGATAGCTATGATAAAACCAATTATGTCCAATTCTTTGGTTATTTAATAGATCCTTCGCGACAATACGTCACTGTTGTCACAAGACTCCATAGAAAAATCTATCTCTGGTGCATGCATCTCAATTTCCTTTCAATGTCATCTCCTGTTAATAGAAGTTTGGTTCAATATGCACTAGAATCTTTGTGATGGTGCGTGTCATCTAAATGTGCCCTCTGTTCTTATGGACATGCCGAATAATATAATGAAATAAGAAATCCTTTTGTTAAGAAAATAAAAAAATTGGCGTTCCCTGGGCTCAGGATCGATTTCGACCAGAATCTTAACGAAGAAATGAACGGAATCGGCATTTAGTGTTCTTCGGACGACGGCAGCGATAGATTCCACTATTACCACATTCGATAGTGCAAATCATCTTTGATTACAATTAGAAGACTGAATTCCCTAAGTCTTCTTTACGTCCTATATCACAATGGGATTGCGGAAAATGGGACCGCAGTCGAATTTTCCTCGGCAGCGCTCAGAAAAGGGTATCTCAGGACTCAAGTTAGCGTTAGAACTTCTGTAGGCAAGAGAGCATAATTTTGGATAGCATTCCTCTCCATGCGAGAAAATTAAGCAAAAAATCCCGGCATCTCTAAGTGGTTAACGACTATCCTGCTTTCCTTTGATATGATCGAGTTAAGGTATCATACTGGCTTTTGATGGAGGAATAAGTTTAGGCTTAGCACATATTTGTGGCTGGCATTTGTACAGGTGAAACAGCACACTGCGACGCTAAGTGTAAGGGTTATTGCAACACTGCAGACCACTTCTTTTGTGGGTATCTGGCTCATTCTCCCATCAATTGCTCTGCGCTAATGAAGTGCGTTACTGTATTTTTGGCACTTTATTAGCGAAGCGAAAAATTTCGGTTAAAAGAACATAAGGGGTCATTCTTTTAGAGGTACTTTTTCCAGTAGGAATTACATGGGAGACCAAGCATGCGTCATGTCCTACTGATATGTTTTTTTTAGTAAAGAAAACACAGCTGCTATAGCGAAGAGTGTACGCGATGAATTGATTCGGTGCTATTCTCAACATCTTCGCCTGGTACGCATAAAATTGGCGTATTTTACGTGAGAATCGAAAGCATATACAACTCAATTCGTGCAAAAACTGAAGCCAGTCATTAGGCTCTTGAAGAAGCTAAAGCTTCAAAAAGATCCACTGTTTTCGACCAACATTTTTATCGAAACGTAGTCAAGGGCAATTCAAATAGTTACTATATACTTGGTATAACCGTTCCGTGTCAGGCTGTGCAGCTAAAGACAACATGCCTTGGTTTGCCACATACAAAAATATTAAGTGGTAAGAAAACCTATTCTTGAAAGTAGTTTCACTGAAGAAGTAACCTACATTGCTAAAGCAAACTAAGGATCATCAGTTAAAGTAATACTTGAAAACATCGACGTGGACATTTAAAGAATTACTACATATGAGTGCAATACACTATATTGATGTTCCCATAAAATATGTGAACCTTCTCAAAGGCATGCGCTATAATCGTTACTAGCAACCTTAACATACATAATGATGCAAACATTACCTCGACCTTGCATTTCATTCGGTCCCTCATTGCTCCATTGCGAAAGTACCTTGAAGAGCCCAAGAAATTTTCTCAAATACCTTACTACAGTCCTTGACACCACGTTGTTTCTTCCTTCTCTTGTAATATTCGTCAACCATTTACTTCCACCCACTCAATGTCACAATAGACACCGAACTCAAATACGAAGTACGACAACTAGTCATCCTTCAAGCCCATAATAATTACAAAACTTTTAATCTGCTCCTTGACAAAACTAGTCAAACTAAATAATATATCACCAGACCATCTGTGCCCCAAGAAGATTTCATGACAATGGATACAAGAAGGCGTTATGGGGGATGACAAAATGAGGCACACAAAGGGTAGGGGAGACGTCATCAAGTGTGCTCTTCTCATATTTTCGTCGAAATTGTCACCTAGTGGCTCGGAAAGTTTTGATGCTTTGTCAACAAGCTAAAGGGCGATCAATGTCCTCTTTTCGATAGAAAACACTTTTCAAGGCAACCAAACCAAACCAAAACTGAACCATGACACAAGCACCATTCCGGCCCCCAACCAACATCAATCCTACCACTACCACATGCATCTGCCCAAGCCCAACCACCCACGTAGTCGTGATGAGATACATATCTGCCATGCAGCCAAATGTTTCCTCAGTATCGTGCAATTTTTTGGCCAAAAGCCAACTTGATTCTCTATTCGGAGCATCGAGCATCGAGCATCTCACCAGCCAGATAGAAGATAAAGGACACAAAAGCCCAAAAAAACAAAAAACAAAAAAAAAACGAAACCTAACCGAAACAATGGCGTTGAATAAGGGGGGGGGGGGGGGGGGGGGGAATAGAATTGCCTACGTGCCTTTGAAGGCAGGATAAGTTTCAACATCTCTGGAACGTATGGTCCGCGCTTAGGACGGTGCACGGATACAATTTTCGTTCTTCGAGTTTAGATTTTTGTTTTGGCTGTTTGTCTATTTGTCTCTTTGTCTGTTGTTTCACTAACGTTTCTCTTACTGTCAGTTTGTTTATCCAGCAGAACGATTCTATCTGGGCCAAAGAATTAAGTTTGAAAAAAAGGAGAGAATATAAAAAAGAATCCTTAATTGATAAGCATCTCTGACGGGACATCCTCTGATGGGAGCCGACCTTAAAGTGGTATGGGTAAAAAGGCACTAGGAGTGCAAGGAATAGTCACTATTTTCGACGCCGCCATCGTCGCGACCATCATTGTCGTTATCACCGATACCACCGTCATCGTTGCCGCTGCCTGAGGGATGTAAACCTTACTCAGCATAATAACAACTATTACTTTTGTTCTTTGTTTGCTGTTCGTTCTAAATGTAGATACAACCCAAACTAGAAGGGTATGAACTCCAGGTCATGCCTCTCCGTTTAGATTATCTTATTACACAGTGAGATGGTCGGAAAAGTAGAGCAAATTAATTAAGATGAAGAAAAACATAAAAATAAATAAATTGAATTGAAGTCAGTACAGTGAGTCCAGTGAATCCGGACCATGAAGAATCCTCTTATCTAATGAATGGACATCAGTGCAAGCTATAGTGCATTAGACTGAAACTTTAAAGAAGATCTTAGATTACGAAGAGATAAAGGGAAAAAAAAAAGAAATTTTCTCCTTCCTCCTTTACCCCAAGAAATACTATATATGTACATGTACCACGAATATCCGGTTCAGTAGGTGAAGTTTCAATTTGTTCTTTTCCAACAACGCCAACAACATTTCTCAATAGGCTAACACACTGATCTGCAAGCTCCTGATACTTGCTTGGCATCGACTTCAACTTGGGCCCGTTTGCAGTGGGCTTCTATCACTGGAGCACACGGAAAATCCATTTGTAAAAGAGACATCTTGAAAAGTAATGAAAAACGATGCGAAGTAGTGAAACCTGTATGCAAGAATGCGAAGTAAGCCCAGTAGAATGGAAAAAAATGAAACAACCGAAAGTTGTACAAAACTAAATGAAATCACCATGGATGAAACAGTTAAACTCACTGACAAAAACAAATCCAGAGGTAGTTTTACTAATCACAATGACCGTACGCTGGTCGGGGTTACAACCCTCAAAACTAATAATTCCAAAGGACGAACATCGTTTGTTGCGATCGAATCCTCACAACAACACTGTCTGGGTTTCACGGCGCACTGCTTCAAACCGGTGTGGTAACTAGTTTGTGTAGAGTAAATTTGGATAACGCGGAAAAATCTTAGTCCAAGAAAACTCAGAAACCGATTTAGATGCTTGGATAAGCGACGGTTGGAAACACACTGAGAACAGATAAACTGAGAACAGTTCCTCAAACAAAATATGCTTGAGTTCAAGCGTAAGGCGACGATATCGAAGACTAAATTCTCAGAATGAAATGCTCCTCAAAGCCAACTCTTAGACCCTCTGGGAGTCATGATGTTTGAGGTTCCCAAGCCAACCAAAACTAAAGTACTAGATCTCGGGGCAAGTCAGGAAACTGACCAACCAAAGACTTAAAAAAGTTACTCGTATCTATTGCTGAAAGGGTTAGCTTGTAGATAAGATTTGGAGCACAAACCGGTAAGGATTTCCAGTACTTACTCAGGGTTTTCAAAAAGAGATGGCGGCGGATGAGCCCTATGTGGGCCAACGGCAGCGCTCACATCCCGGAACGGGCTACTGGCTTCGATGTAACCGACCCCTCGTCCTAGGAGCATTAAAAATGGAACTGGTCCTCCAGGTTGGGGGTTGTGGCGCCGGGGTAACTGCCAGCCATTTAGAAAAAAACATAAGTTACGAAGCATCAACAAGCCTCGGATATGGACGGATCTACTGTTGACAACCCACGCAAACGATTTAAGGACAATGAGCTTCGGATAAGCACGTGGAATGTTAGATTCCTTAATAGACTACGTGCAGCCGAGCAACTAGCGGAGGCCCTAGACTGCTGCAAAGCAGACATAACCTATCAAGAAATTCGATGGGATGGGCCGGACAAAAAGAAGATTAGAAACTGCGACATCAACTACGGCAATTGCTACGGAGGCAGACTAAGACAAGAAGTCCTGAGCTTCCGACGTGTGTGAGAGCGCCTCGTTGCAATCCGCATCAAGGCTAAATTAGCCAAAATTAGCCTTATATGCGCGCATGCTCCCACAGAGGAGAAAGATGACGACACCAAGGATACCTTCTATGTGCTCCTTAACAAGACCTACGAGCAATGCCCTAGCAATGACATTAAAATTGTCCTCGGTGATTTTAATGCAAAGCTAGGAAGAGAGGGTATCTTTGGTGGAACGATCGGAAAATATAGCCTGCACGAACCACCTCCGATAACAGATTCAGGCTAATCGACTTTGCGGCGGGGCGAAATATTGTCGTAGCTAGCCGCGGTTCCCGCATCTCGACATACACAAGGGGACTTGGAGAACTCCTGATCAATCAACAGTCAACCAGATTGATCACATTGCGATCGACGCAAGACACTCCTCCAGTATTATGGATGTCCGAAAATTCCGAGGAGCCAACATCGACTCGGATGATTACCTTGCTGTAGCCACCAAATACGGTGCTTAATAATGTGAGGAATTTCGACGTCAGACAGCAACAATCGCAAGAGATAGCCAAATCTTGCCTGAACGAGTCCCCATTAATCTCTTAGGAGGTCTTTTGCCCCTGGCATTAAGCATCGAAGACCAGGGGCAACACTGCCAGAAGGCTATCAGAGATGCCGCTTCTGATGTGCTTTTTCACTCGACCACTACAACGAAACCCCTGGTTTGATGACGAATGCCAGCTAGCATATGCAGCTTACCAAAAAGCATGCAATGCGGCACTGCAATAAAGGAGACTAGAGCTGCTCACGAGCTCTATGAACAGAAAAGGAGAGATGAACACCGGCTTCTCAGAAGGAAAAAGAAAAAGCTTGAGGAGCGCGCGGTCGAGGAAATTAAGAGATACTTCTCCAAGAATGAGGTTCGGAAGTTTTACCAAAAGGTAAAAATAACATGCCACGGAAACAAACCCCGAACCGAAGCCTGTAGAGATGAACAAGGGAACATCGTAGTAGAATCGCAGTCGGTGCTGAAGATTTGGAAAGATAATTTCTGTAGACTAACGTCGATGACGAAACAAATGCCATTCTCAGGCAGAATGGACCTATCAACCTGGATAATGAAGACCAACAATTCCGTCCACCCGACCTGGATGAAGTGAGAATAGTAATATCTAAACTCAAGTCTAACAAAGCTCCTGGAGCGGATGGCCTAACTGCGGAGCTCTTCCAAGCGGCAGGAGATGACCTGTTAAGGAGCATATACCAACTCATCTCTAAGATATAGTCGGACTAAAGTATGTCCGATGAAACCTCAGCATTGTTTATCCGATCCTCAAGAAAGGAGACCCTTTGAACTGCGCCAACTACAGAGGCGTCAGTCTTCTTAACATCGCATACAAGATGCCGTATTGTGTAAAGCCTGAAGCCGTTCATCAACAACCTGATAGGTCCATATCAGTGTGGCTTCAGGCCAGGAAAGTCCACCATCGACCAGATATTCACACTACGGCAGACCTTGGAGAAAACCCCTGAGCTTCAGATCGATACCCACCACCTATACATCGATTTTAAGGCCGCGTATGACAGCATCTATAGAGACGAGACGAAAATGGGTTTAGCGGGCAATGAGGGCAACCCCAAGTATATGCTGTCAAGCGGAAAGGACAAAGAACGTCACCGTCGACAGATATAACTTTGAGGTAGTTAAGGACTACCTAGGCTCAGCTATGAATTTAGACAACGACACCAGCGCTGAGATCAAGCGAAGAAGGCAATTGAGTAGCAAAGCCCTCTCTCGGACAACAAAAGTCACCCTTTATAAGACCGTAATAATCCCGGTCCTGCTCTATGGCGCAGAGGCATGGACATTATCAAAAATGGATGAGGGTGTTCTTGGTTGCTTCGAGACAAAAATTCTTCAGGTGATCTTCGCTCCCGTCTGCATTGACGGTGAATGGAGGTGGAGATACAACAATGAACTCTACGGACTGTACAGCGACATCAACGTAGCCAGAAGAGTGAAGATCCAAAGACTGAGATGCTTGAGTGATGTAGAGTGTATGGACACCTTAGCTCCGCTCGGAAAAGTCTTCGAATCCGCTCCCGAGAGACAGCGCAATAGAGGAAGGCCAAGGCTCAGGTGGCGCACGCAAGTGGAAGGGGACCTCCGCCAACTTAGCGTGCGAAACTGGAGGCAGCTAGCCGGGGATCGAGCTCACTGGAGAAGCTTGTTGACTGAGGCCCAGGTCCACCCCGGACCATAGCGCCACTTAAAGTAAGTACGTATAAGATTGAACGACAGTGTTCAATACTTTCAACGATTGTAACTTTATTCGAAATATTATTTCATTCAAATAACTGTCTCGGCTTTCTTGGCAGTAGGCCGTTCTGTCACCAAATTCTTAAATACATTTTCGATGGTTTCGGTCCCTATTTCACAAATAGCTTGATCAATATGGTTCTTGGGCTCTAAATCTGTAAAGCATCGATCTTTAATGACAACTCATAAAAAAAGTCCGACGGCATCAAATCGCAAATCCGTAATGGCCAAGCAACACGACCAACATGACTGAAAACACGAGTATTGAACTTAGTGTGCAATAAACCGATTGTTGGACGTTGCTACATCCTTCTAGAATCACAGCTCGCCCAAGTCCAAATTCTCAATTTCTGGCCATATTAAATCGATAATCATGCCTCTATGGCGCTTTCCATTGACTGTAACGTTTCTTCTACTGTCATCTTCGAAGAAAGATGTGTTAATAATGCCACAACTCCAAAAACCCACATTAAACTGTCACACAATCAGAATGCATTGGGTTCTCTATGACTTCGTCTGGATTTTCCGAGCCCCAAAAACGACAATTTTGCTTGTTTATGTAGCCGCCGAGATAGAAATGCGCCTCATTTGAAATGGTGATTTTTTGAGCAAAATTGTAGTCAATTTCGAACTGGTCTTAAGCCCAAACAAAGAAGCGATATCGAAGCAGTTGGTCTTTATGCTTAAATTTTTGAGTCAATTGGATTTTGTAAGGGTGCCCAGTTGCTGATATTTTGGCGCATTGAAGTTTTCGGGCTTAAGTGCGCACTTTCGGCAACAGTTGCAATATTTTCTGCTGAGAGCACAGTATAAGCTTGTTATCACATCCTATAACGCAGTTATTATATTCATCTTGAATGCAAGGCCTCACGCGTTTGTAGGTTAGTATGTTCAAGAATTTTTACAACAATATACGAGTATAACTCTCTATCAAAAAGGTTTTGTGTCAAATTCATCTCCATCAACTAAACTTGGGCACATTTCCAACCAAAGCTGTGTAACGGGAGGGCAACATGAATTGTTCATTGGTTCAGCTTATTTTCTTTAGGATTCGGTTCTACCATCACCACTTTAGGCAGTGCTCATTAGATACTGTGATTCTCAGAAGATGGGACTTAATATACAATATGATTTTGATCGTAGGAATACGAAGCAGTTACAGTAATGACATTTTCAATAGCGCTTAGATATTTCCTATTAAGAAAGATCAAACTTTTTGAGCGATTGAGATACGTTTGGTCATTAGACATGTTAACCCAACAGTCTCCACCTTACGTTTGTTCTTTAACTAACATCCGGCTTTTGTTCTAGTGTTCATGTAGCGATTGGAGTACCGATGATGCTAGTGCCTTTCTCAGGTAGGATAGACTGACTAATTCCAACTTTGGTTGAGCGGTATGATATTCTCAGGTTCGGCCTTAAAATTCCCTGGAATATCTCTGTGACCCGGCACCTAACATAGGTGGATTTTGAACTCTCTTTAAGATCATCGATAGTCAATAGCGTTTTTGGAATTTTATAAAACCTCACTATCCGAGAAGACGCGGATATTCCTATTCCCTGGCAGGCCTTGTGTATTTTCCTTAATTTTCGCATGAAACATGTAAGGAGACGCTTAGGTTAAAGTTATCTGAGAATACGCTACCACCAACCTATCAATCCTGGATCAAACTGTTTAGAAATACATTCCTTTGTCGTCCTTGAAAGCATCTCCCTCGAGAAAAAATCTAGAGGGGATGCTTGCATGAAAGTCTTTATTAAACCAATGTTGGCGCATAATGCTCTATGGAGGAATAGAATAAATCTCCTGTATCCTTCTTAACTCACTTTTGAATATTAGATCTCCAGTTTAGTTTCCGTCACAAAAAAGCCTCAGGTATTTCACTGCATGCTCGAGGCCTCCATGTCACAATCTTAATGTGAAATCCGGGGTATGATCAAAGGAGGAGCTCGCAATATACATCAATGCTCTGCCAAAACTCAAAATGTAGCAAAAAGTAGAGAAAGCTTTTCAGAACTTGATCGTTACATTCAATTAATGTTTAAGGGGTGCATATCCTCCTAAAAGAAACTCATGGAGGATCCATCTTAGGTAATGGAAAGCAAATGTGCGATGACAAGGTGGAAGATCTGAGAACTTCTTAACAGGGTACTTATTATTAATTTTGAAAAATTATTTTCAATTGAGTTGAATAACGCTGAAGCCCGCGTCTATTAACGGTTGTCATGATAACTATATTAGCGCAAAAACCGTACTGCTGCGTACACCCTGCGTCAATGGCATACACCCAGTTTTGAAACAAAAAGGTATTAAACAGTTGCTAAAGACTTTGAAGAGAATCGTAGTGCAAGCCTTGCACAGGTATACTCATATATAAAGGTCCCATATCGTTCAGTTCTTATTGTGGTTTTGTTCAACCATACTCTCTTTTCGCTCCACATTTTAAATTAAAGTGCAATGTCACCCAGATTCAATTTTTTCATTAAACACGTCTTGGTGAATCGCTAAATGTCTAATCAATGACAGCAATGTTGACTGACCAACTATAGTACAGCCTTTCATACCATTTTTGTCAAATTAAATAACAGAAACATGGTGTTTATCTTCGAATTTTCCAATTACCTCGATTTTTTTTATTTTATTTATTATTTATTTATTTCGCAAAATATACAAGTAAGACTTTGCCTTTTATAGTACATACTCGTATGTAACTTAAAGGTTAGGTTACATTTACAACTTAAAGCAAATACAATACGAAAAAATAAAAAATTGTAACTACAAAAATAAAAAAGGAAAAAAAAGAAAGTAATAGGAGGAAGAAAAGATGGATTATGGTATTATATATATTTTAACGCAGCAGTTTTAAATTTTTTAGCTCCTATTATTTGCTTCGTTGCTGTGGGAAGAGAGTTCCAAAGCCTGGTGGCGTGGATGAAGAAATGCCGCGACGAGTTCAAGCAATTGAACGACGTAACTATAATATTTTGGGTTTTGCCTGATTGGGTGAATTGAATCTTACTAAGCAAATAGTTGGGACTGTTTTGAATAATCTTTCTTCTTCTTATCCTTTTATTTACCCTTTCCTCGTTATACGAACTTATGCGTAACGAGTTTCCCATTTTTACTGCATCGCTGCCGCTCCGCTTATGGGGTTGGCTAATGTCGCAGACCGCAGAACGCGTCTACATAATGCTCGGTCCTGGATCGCTTCAGTGGTTAGCCCCAGGCGTTGTTGCGCATTTGCCATCTGAGAAATCCAGGAATTCTTTTTCCGACCTCGTTTTCTTGCAGTTGGAATGACCGTAGTTGATAGTGCCTTTTTAACCGTATTTTACGCAGATCTTCTTTGAACGTGGCAATACCAGCTTATTCTATTCGCCTCAAGCTGTTCGGTTACCGAATTCTTTATATGTAGACTTCCTCTTATACGCATAGATCTAATGCAACCGCGTTTAGTGGCTCCACTAGACATCCTTAACATTTTCATTTCCGATGCCGTCATTTTGTTTTTAAACGCTTCGTACATTGTCCAGCACTGTGAACCGTATATAAGAGCTGGTCTAACAACCGTGGTGTAGAGTTTCCCCTTTAATTTAAGTGGAAATTTTCGGTCGCAAAAGATTCCCGGATTTTCCCGCCATTTCATCCATCCTACACTCACTCTGTGGTTAACGTCGTCGTCACATTTCGCTTCCATGTTAACGATTGATCCTAAGTACTTAAAGATAGTGCTTTTCGGAAGAACTACCCCGTCTAACATTATATCCGGAACAGGTCGCAACGGATGCGCAAATGGGCAGGTCAATTGCTCCGTCTTTGAACGTCTTATTTTAAACCCGTTTCTCTCTAGCGCATTTCTCCATGAATCTAAGGCGTTCTGTAAATCTTCGACGTTATCGCTAAGTATAACTGCGTCGTCAGCGAAGAGAATTGGCGTTACATTTGGTTCGCGCATGCAGTCTTTTAAAAGATAGTCGAGTACTACGTTAAAGAGGAAAGGGCTAAGTACGCTTCCTTGATGCACTCCGACATTAACTGAAAATTCTCTCGTTAGTCCAGCAGAGCTTTTAACCGCAGTTTTCACGTTTTCGTACATGTCTTGTATTATTCTAACATACGTTTCCGGTACGTTGTGAGACCTCAGCGCGGCCCATATGAGATCCCTAGGCACTCGATCGAATGCTTTCTCGAGGTCGATAAATACCATGTGTAAATCCTTAGACGAATCTCACTGCTTTTCCATTATTATTCGTAGGCTTTGGATAGCGTCCACCGTCGATCTTCCTTCAACAAATCCACACTGGCTATTATCGAGCTTTATTATTTGCCGAAGACGTTCGTTTAAGACTCCTTCGACGATTTTCATTGTGTGTGACATAAGCTTGATTGAACGGTAGTTGTTGCATTCTCGAGTGTCGCCTTTTCCTTTGTATAATGGAATCAAGAAGCTACTTCTCCATTGATTCGGCATAGGTTGTCCACATTTTAATTTATTTAAAAGTTTCGATAGCCAAAAGCTGCCGATCCCCTCCACCTTCGACCAAAACTCTGATGAAATGCTGTCTGGTCCCGCCGCTTTCCCCCGCTTCTTTTTTCTGATTGTTCGATTGAAGACTTCCTCCTCAAAAAGACCAGCTGTCGGCACGATATCACGTGGAAACTGTTTGTTAAGCAACTCCTTGCAGTATTCAAGCCACCGATCACAAATTTCCTTTTCATTTGTTAATAAGTGACCGTCTGCATTTTTTATGTATTTCGGCGAGGTTATTTCCATTGAATTTTTTCTCCTCTGTGCAGCGAGCTTAAAAATATTTGGCACTTTAGTATTGTACGACGTTTGAACTTCTTGGATAGCTTGTCTTCTATCTGCCGACCGTGAGCATATTTGTTGCCACTCCTGGTACAGGTTTTCCGCTGCTGCCGCTCGAGTTCGAGCCAGGACTTTCTTTGCGATCTTTTTAAGACGCTCGTATTCAAGATCCAGTCGAGCTTTTTCGATATCGTCGCTCCGATCACATTTTGTCCACGCTTGGAATGCACTCTTCTTGTCGGCCACAGCTCGTTTGGTTTCGTCATTCCACCACCATGTTTCTTTGCCGACGTAATGGTATTTCGATATAGTCCCCAGATGGGACTTTGCGAGTGTTATGCATTCCTCGTGCATGCTGTTCCACATTTCTTGCGAGCTAAGTGAGTCTGCTATACCATTTATATTTTGAAGTACTTCTTTAGCCAGTGCGATAAATCTTGCGCTTCGTTCCTTCGATAGATTATACCACCGGATTTTTGGCTTTTCAAACGATGCCCGTGTTTTCGGTGATTCCGCCGTGAAAAATTCTGTAATGAGCAGACGGTGTTGGCTTACTAGCGACTGTTTTGTATAATGTTATGCATAAATACACAGCATCTTAAATCAAAGAATTGTTTGAATGAGCAGCCAAGTACCGATATGTGATATTGTGAAACATGGGTAATTCGACTCACCCCGTATTTATACCTGACCATATCATTGAAAGCAACAAGTTATTTATGTTGTGAATGGGAGTCAGGCTTGCAGTAAACAATGGCGGCGTAATCGATAATAGGTAGAGATAAAGGCCTTAACTAGTCTAAGCTCTGTTAGCATTGCTGTGAAACTGGATGAGGGCAAAAGTCTACGTAGTCCAGCATAGATACGACATAGTTTGTGAGATCAACAGCAGAGAGGGAACTATTTATTTTATACCCAAGGCTAATAACTGTATCAAAGAAATTAAGCTGATCACCGTTCAGAAAAACAGGCGGTATTGCGTCCCTGTTAAATTTTTTTTTTACTTATTAAGATAAGTTGAGATTTGGTTGTGTCAGTCCATTACATTGTGACCAATTAAATATATCGGACAGGTCATCTTTAGCCTGAAGATTAGATCCTCAACAAGCCCGATGGGTCTGGAAAGATATATCTGGGCATCATCGGCATAAAGATAATGGACACTCGAACATACTTTGGGCAAGTCGTTAATGAAAATAAGATTGAGCCAAGAATTGACCCCTGCGGTAAACCTGCAGCTAAAGTGAGTTTAAAACAAAAACATCATTATGAACTACTCTTTGATGATGGTTATCGAGATAGTTATAAATCAGTCGGACTGATCCTTCACTGTAACCGAAAAACAGCTTAAGCTTCTGACAAAGCAGCTTGTGATCGAAACTATCGAATGCCTTAGAAAAATCTAGCAAACACAGTATCGTCAGATAGTCCATATCATATTGAGTTCTTATATTGTCAAGGATTTTGACCATAGCTGTCGAACAGCTATGTCCAGCACGGAATCCTGACTGAACCGGTGACAGCGAGTCGTTTTGATCTATAAAATTGGAAATCTGATTTGCCATGATCCTCTCCATGATTTTTGACAGACATGGTTATATGTTTATAGTCGGAAATCGGAAGGGGAGGACGGTTGGGATTTTTTTGAAACAGGAATAATAATATTTTTTGAAATCACCGCCAACCTTATAGAATCCAAAATATTGTTCATGGATAAGGATCTAATCTAATCTAAGTCTAACGTCATCAAGATAAAGTGTTGAATGTAAAAGCTATCTGTTCTGCGAAAACTATTTCAAATAAAAAAACATGTGAGTTGATAAGCTACGCTGAGATCCATTTCCAGTTCTGGTCGAATAAACAACTCTTTCCCAAACAGTCTCAGCCAACTTGGTGTGTGATAATCGAGGCACCTAGCGAAAGATCGTGCTGGTTGGAGACGCTTGTTGGCTGAGGCCCAGGTCCATATCGGACTGTAGCGCCACATTGCACACATGTATTGAACAAAAAAAAAACCAGGAAGTCGCTATGCACTTAGAGATAAAAAATCTTAAAACAATACCAGGGACAGAATTTTTACTGTGCGTAAACGGTCTTTCTCGGCAACTCTGTCTCTGCTTTAGATTTACTCATGAACTTCATAGGACCCGAACCTGTGTTTAAGGCTTCAATTGACAATTTGGTTACTTGTAGGCATAATTGCAGACGGCATAACCCTTGAAAATGCCGGTACCCCAAGCGAATGCGTTCCGACGTGAACAAGACCAAGACGTCAGAGACTATGCAACTGCCACTGCCCCTTATTGTGCTAAGTACAAATGACACAATAGCGCTTACTGTGGAAATGATAACCACACTGCGTAACTCTATCCCTATAAGAGTTAAGTTCGCCTCCAGCTCCAGATTCTGAGACTGTAGGACTTTTATATTTTAAGCATTTAATCATCTTTCTACGAAAGGCTGAGAAGTTTCAGTTAAAGTAACATTAAAGAGTACAATGGACTAGTTCTGTATATAAAAGTGATTTTGTGACTTAAAATCTTGGAAGAGAATCGGATGAAAATCTAACGTACCTGTTCAAGAGACGCAATTAGGTTTCACATGATTTGGAGATTTGCTGAGTTGTATAGTCAAATTTAATACACGTCAATCTCGCTAATTTATTAATAAAATTCATCTGGTACAATAACTATGTTATTTAAGGTTGGTATGGTTTGATTTTGATTTTTTCAAGGCCTTGGTAGTAAAATCCGCCTCAGTTGTTGGTCTTATTAAAACTTCTTACGCTATCAAGTTATTCTTAGCTCGTTTGAACTTTGTTAGGTTTTCCTGTGTTGGATTGATCTTGTAAGAACGTTCACATATACCTATAACCTCCTGATAGCTAGAGTGATACCATGTCTTTTCTTTTTGCATCAGATATTGGCCTGTGAATTTCGGAGTTTTTTTTTTAATATGAGGTTTGAGTTTGACTCACCCAACAGCTTGTCAGCATCAAAATGCTTTTTTTCATCAAAGATTTCGGTAGCCCGTCGAAAAGTTTCTGGCAATTGAAGCCGTCCAACGCTTAATCTTACAATATTTCCCAATTTCTGTGGCATCTGAGATATCCATGGATGTATCTGGACCGCAGGCAAGGCCATCTGTTGGTATCTTTTTGAATCATATGGTACTGGACACTGGGCAACTCTTATGTGCTTAATTCATATTTTCACGGTTTAAAATGGTTCGGTTTACGATTCAACAATGTTGGAAAATTTTGCTAAGTTACTTCCAAAATGGATGGTATGTTGTCGAAACATTGTGAATTTTGAAAAAAAATGTTGGTCGGAATAATACACTACAACTACAACTACAGCTGCTTTACCCAAGTTTTTGCAATAAGTTTTTGTGACTGGTTTGCTGATTGATAACTGAACATTTTCCCTTGTCACCCTGTGCGCTCAACGGAGAATATTGCAGCTATTCCGAATTTCCGTGTGCGCTTAAGCCCAAGATTCTCAACGCGCCAAACATCTCAACAACTGAACATCAATCGCACTAGAATGGTGAAGTTTTGCATAATTCGCTTTTTTTGGGTAATTCGCTTTCAAGGTCCAATTGACTCATGAATTGAAGCACAATGACCACCTACTTTATTATCGCTTTTCTGTTCGAACTTTAGAGCAGCTCGAAATTGAACACGATTTTGCTCAAAAAAATCATACTTCCAGATGAGGAACATTTCCATCTCGGCAAACGACAAGCACAATTGTCGTATTTGAGGCTTTGAAAATCCACACGTCAAAGTGACATGTGGTTTTCGGATGTGATTTTTAAAGTGGCTGCATTATTGGTCGATTTTTGTTCCAAGACAACAATGAAAGTAACGTTTAAGTCAATGGAGGGCGCTACCAAAGCATGATTATAGATTTTGTATGGCCAGAAATTCAGCATTTGGACTTGAGCGAGCTATGGCTTTAGCAAGACTACATGCCACACAAGCCGCCCAACAATCGACTTATTGCACACTAGGTTAACTTATCACGCAATCATTCATTTTGGTGATGTGATGTTGTATGACCGCCACGGAACTGCAATTTGTAGTCGTTGGGCTTCTTTTTGTAGCATGTCATTGAAGATCGATGTCATGAAAACAATCTAGAGGCGATTCAGAGACTCAAAAACAATCGATATTTGGCAAGGTAACCGAAAAATAGGGGCCCAAGCCATCCAAATTGTTTTGGAAAATTGGGTTAATAGGGTAGCCTACCAACATGCTAGCCATGGCAGTCATTTGAATAAACCTTTTCTTTTTAACAGACCAATAATCGCCGAAAAATCCTTAACAGTGTTTTTTTAATAGCCTTTTCAAAAAAATACCAACGAATGGCCCAACCTTTATAATAGATTGTTGTCGGATCTTACGTTGGACGCTCGGTATGTTCGAATATCTGTAGTACTGAGTGCTTTCCACATGATTGCAGCTCGCTAATAACAAAGTAGAGTAGAGCTTGCTGGAAGGTTGAAAATAAAGAACACCATTTTGAAAGCCTGGGTACTTTGCTGTTGAAATGATCTTCATCCGTTAGAGTGCATTTAAACGAAATAATTATAATCGTTGATTTTTATGTACTTATGTACTTATTATACTGCTCTATTATCCATCTTTCCTTTTCGATACAGTGTATATCTGCACTCGTTTTTCTAAACAAATGAAATGTCTTGACGCCATGAGGTAGCTGCTTGAGAGCAGTATTTTCATACCTTCGTTGTAGTAGTATAGTTGTGGGTTACTATACTACCCTCTGCGTTTGCGAACTGATTGCATTCGTAATCAGTCCATTTTCAGTGGCATTAGTGAAAGTATGTCAATTTCACATTCTTGACACTTAAGCAAAAGTCTCAACTTCTTCTAAAAAAAACGCCGCATCCTGAACTGGGTACAAAAATAGTAGACTTTCAAGAAGAAGCACATCAGCGATAAAGTGGATACGGTACTGGCACCCAACAGATCAGCGCAGAGTATATGCAGCCTGATGCAAGTGTAAACCAGATTTTTACAAAGTTAGTGTTCTGCGATGTCGTCATCATGAGCGCAGTAAACCGTCACGACGAGATTAAGCAGATTGCAATCTTTCATACAGAGGAAAGCCTCTGATCCCTTACAGATAGCGAAAAGCATTCATTTGTCCTATTGGATGGCCTGGAGAGTCACCTGAAGCCCAACTCGCAATTAAGTCCTTGCCAAGGGCGCAAGCCTATAGTACCAAACACCACCTATTTTCCAATGGGACGGCCTTGGGAGTACAGCCGATGATATGAGTAGTAAGAGAAAGACCATTTTTTGGAAGCGAGCAGTAGTCACATATATTCGTGAAAGCTTCTTTCATCAGGCATAGGATATAATTTGCTTTGTACGAGTAATAACAGTGTACATCCTGAAGATTATAACTTCCAGTTAGCTGAAGAACCTTGGATATTTTCTACTTGACACTTTTAGACAGAAGAAGATTTTTGGGTGTCGATTTCAGGGTTTTGGGTATTTTTCCCTAAGTTGCCGCGGAACCAACAAAAAATTGAGGAGGGAATTTAGAGCGCAGACTTGCTCAGTCACTTAAGAGCTGTAGTAGCGGCATTCCGATAGGTCTCGTCCGAATCGGATTCTTTACTGGTAGCATGCGGTTATTGTGAGATGGGAACGCCTCTCCATCGACTAAAACTACAGCCTTTGTGGCTGTGCCACCGATCCTATACGAACTTCGTGTGCGGGTAAACAACTGTTGGTTTTGTTCTGCCAATGGGTTTCGCCGCTTTATTCCATTTCCATTTACAGGATCAGAGGGCGCTGTTTGTGATTGAAGAATAGTATATAGTCTCATTTCCGAGAGGTTGATGTCACTTTTGCTAACCTTACGCATTCGACAACACTTGCCTTCTCTTTACGTTTTTTGCTTCACGTTTTCCTCTCCTTTCAGTGTCCCGAGACTATGTCTGCAAATCGAGCACGCAAAACCCCCATAAATAATATTTGCGCTTTTGTTGTCCTTAAGCCATCTTTTTTAGAAGCAAGGCTATCAGCAAACCATATAAAGACAAATACGTTTTTGTTGAATTTTCATGGCTGAATATTGAAAATTTCTTTCTAAAGGTTTTCAATATAAAAACGCGTCTTCCAACACAGATATTCGAACTTTCGATTCAAATATCTTCTGTGACAACAAAATCACCAGAGATACTTGCATCTTCGCCGTAACAAATCACACCCTAGGGTTTTTGGAGAACTTGAACGATTTATTGCATCGGAAGTTTCTTGGGCGAATAAATAAACCAGGAAACAAAATCAATTTCAGTTCGAAATTGCATTTTAAAATGAAAGCATGCGAAAATGCCTTCAAAATCAGACAAAAGAATCAATTTAGTTCTTTTCGGTTCCCGCTATGAATTTCATCGCAACCAGTATGAGTACATACAACCAATACCAATTTCATTGTGTAGCCTTCTTTAAGTTTGCTAAGATGAATATTTTCGTATCTGTGTATCTAGTTGCACATCAAAATAGTGTTGCATTTGAGCTCGTTAGGAATCCAGCTGAGCATGTAACAATTTAACTTGAAAATAGGATCGAGGGAGTTTGGCTTCCTTCCACTCGTTCTCATACCACTTTAACTAAACACTCTCATCCAAGGATATAATACACAGACGTAAGAATAAATATAAACAAATTACATAATGTTGTACCGTGTAAAAGGATGAGAAACATAACGGAAGCTTCTTATTGTCGAGCGGAAATTACTTTTCACGAACACTACGACTTCCCGCAAGGAAGTACTCCTTTGAGATTAGAAATAGACACCTGTTGTTGTCACAAGAGTTCATATGTAATTACGTATTCAACTGACACGCCGGCATACACATTGTTCAAGGATATTTGCAACCCTTGCACTCTTGATGAAAGAGGGATTAAAAAAAAGAGAAACAAAAATACACGCCTAGAGCTTTCCTTATGTTTTAAATCCTGAAGAACTTCTGAGAGGTTGAAATCCTTTTGGAGTAAAAGAAATGTAGTCAAGGGGATATTTTCGATTTAAGCTTGATAAACACTTAACGAGCTTATGAGAAGGCTTTCATTAAGGGCCTAAGGGTGAAACTGTAGAATTTATCAGAGTTGACCATGGGTAATGGCACCAGAAGATAAGATCCTTGTATTTGAATTAAACTAACTAATATTTCTACTTGAAGGTAAAGAAATAAGAACAATTTAAGAATCTTGTGCAATCACTTCACATTCCTTGTCAGATGGCACTATAGTTTGGGGTGAACCTGCTCCCAATCAAAAACTACCATGATCTTCGACAGCTGCCCTCAGGGTCAGACCTCATGCTGGTTAAGGTCCTCTCCCACCAGCGTGAACTACTTCAGGTACAGTCGTGCTGCATTCGTCCTCTATTGCTCGAACACTTGGAGTTGGAATTGAAGAATTTTTTATGTGGCATCCTTTTGCTCAACGTGATCAGACATCTCAGATGTTGCATCCATAAGCCTATGACAATGTCGCTTTTCATACAGCTCGTGCAAGAATCTCCTCCTAAACACAACAATACCAATGGGGAACGAGCAAGTGCTTGTTTATCCGTCTTATAAACAGCCTATGCTGTGTTGTTCAGACGAGAGGTCCAAGCTATTATCATTGCTGCTTGTAAATGCGGAGGCCAAGAAGATGAAGTTCTTAACTACTTTAAAATTATAACTGCCAATAGTTCTGACCAAACCGGTAATGTGCACACAATTCCGATACCAGGATACACTTTGTCTTACTCTAGTTTACCGTGACGTCACAATTGGATGCTTTCGAAATCAGATAGATTGTTACTGATTTATAATTCATAGGTCTTTTCCAAGATGCCATTTTTCGGACGGAAATACATATGTGCATGACTCGTTCGTCTTTTTAGCCAAGACATGCGAATGTTTGTATTGTATCAAAAGGTTGGTTATTTTATTAAGCATGTCGAGCTCTGAGCTAAGAATTGCTAAATTTTTCTATCAGAGATGATTCTCCCATATCTATAATATACTCGTAATACTAATTTAGAAGACCCTTAAATATTCCAAGTCCACTACTGCATTCCTATAATGGCCCACATTCAACATTTGTTACAAAACTAAGGCAGCACGTAATTAACTTAACGCCATCCAACAGGTTCACTAAAAACGTGGTTGGCTGCGAGGCTTTCGCGTCGGACTTCAAGTATATCGAATTCAGAATCCGATAACATCTGAGACTGAACGCCGCTCTTACCAAGTATCTTCAGTTAACGTGTCCAGTTGTGGCGATAACACGCTTTTGCGTCCTTGATCGGGAGCTGTATACGTGATCGAAGCTTGTTGAATCTCCAGGTAGGCTTTCTCAAAACTGAGGTTGTTCCATTTACAAAACGACATAAGCTTTTTTTTTATAATTTGCGCGCGCACAAGGGATATTGTGTACTCTTAAAATATTTGCACATTGCGCGGCGAAGGCAATTTAGGAAGGAAGAAAAGAGAGGTACCGATGTTGGTTTTGAATGTTTGAAGGCTGTAATGGCTAGGAAATAAAGAGCTCGGCAGGGCATTCCATTAGCGAGCTGTTCGGCTTAAGAAAGTATCACAATATTTCAGTGGGTATACTAATGAGCCTCCGTAGCGAGACGGGTATTACGGCTGGAGAATTGAAAGGGCATAATGCAAGTGTTGGTGCCGAAAATAGCGATAAAGCAGGGTGAGGTAGGAGATGTTACGTCGGTGGTCGAAGTCTAGCTCATGCAAAGAAGTGTTAGGAGCACCTGACCAGATTTGAGCATTGTACTCCAGTTTTGGGCGGATGAAAGCCTTATACTATATATTGAAGCCAGATCAGGGGGGTGAAAAATTTCTTACATCGCAGGATATTTCGCAGCATTTTTAGCGACGTCGATTATCTGGTCATTCCAACGTAAGTTGTTATTGATACACATACCCAGAATGTAAAGTTTTACGGTTTTAACGATGCAAGTGCCACTCATGGATAATGGTTGGATATTTGAATTTCGCTTTAACGACAGTAGACAGCATTGTGTTTTGAAAGTATTTAATTCCACTCTCTTAATAGTTCCCCAATTGGTTATGCTGTTAATATCGGAATTTGATGAGCTTTTCATACACTGCTGTTCCTGTTCTACAGCCAAAGAGCAGAACCGAGAGTTCGGGAACGAACATGAAAAACAGAGAGTACTGTCGTCAGCAAAAGAAATATAGTATATTGGATTAGAAATGGCAGACAAGAGATCGTCGATGAATTTTAAAAGAGTGTCAGAGAGAGAACGGAGCATTGGGGCACACCAACATTTATTATGTAAATATCAGACTTGAAACCTTCCAAGACAACTTGAACTGAACGTTCCTGATGCCAAAATTTTGTCAAATAAATTAGAAATACCAGGTGCAACTTCTTGCTTTCCCAAATTTGATGTAAACTTTGGTTCCACTTTTCTGTGAGACATGCCATTAAATCACCTGTGGACCTGTTGCTACGAAAACCGTACGGCCGGTCATTAAGGAGTTTTCGTGTTTCGAGATATTTCATGAGCTGACGGTTTATCAGCGTTTTCATGGCCTTGGAAAGAAGGGCAAAACAGTGCAATGGGTTTGTAAGACGAAAGAGAAGAAGATTAACCTTTTTTTAGGCGCCAGCTGGACAAATACTGTTTTCCATCTGCTCGGAAAGAGTCCTTAAAAAGGGGAGGTATGCCATCTGGTCCAGCGGATTTGTGAATGTTAAGATCTTCGATCTAACAAAACTCGATCTGAAAGTGTTGAGCTGCCTGCAAAGTGTGCAGCAAGAAGAATTTTTTTTTTATTATTTTATTATTCTCTTAACAATTATAAAGTTTTCCTTAAGTTTAGTTACAAAACGTTTTTTATTTTTATTTAAGAAAAAAGCTAGTGACGTTTTTTGTATTTTCCAATTATAGCAATAAATAGGGTTAAATGCCAGTTCAAGAAGAAATAACTTTAATTATTGTGGGGTGGTTTGGTCGATTGTTGTGCCAAGCTTTTGAAGTTACTAACAACTTCAACCTGAAAGCACTTCGAGCTGCATAAAGAATTTACACGGAAAGTTGATTCGGACGGCTTACCAATTATGAAAAAATCCACAAAATCCTGCTCCATACAACTTATCCAAAAGAATGTCATTGCAAACCATGTCAAACGCTTTGGTAATATTGACAAAGAGGCTGGCTGTTTATAAAATTGCAGAAAAATATTAAAGCATCTTCCGTGGAACGTCCTTCCCTAAACCCAAACTGGACCCAACTGAGAAATTGAGGTCTTTGTAACTGCGCACACATTCGCCTTTTGACAGCTTTTTCAAAAACTTTCGAAATTAAAGATAGCAAGGAAATAGGCCAATATTGGTTTTTATCTATTTGATTACCCTTTTTAAAAAGTGGTACTACATCAGCAGATTTGAGATAGTCAGGAAAAACTTCACTTAAAATACTCCTATTAAACAGATATGCTACTATATCCACTAAGTTATGGCTCGCAAAATTTCTAACCCAGTAATTTCTTCAAAAACAAAACTATTCATGTTAGGCGTTCTTTCCACTAACTGACATAGACCCAACTGAAGCAAAATATTTATTGAATTCATTGGCAACTACTACGGGATCCACTATTTAAGCACCTTTACTACACAGCACGATATTTTTGGGATTGCATGAAGTATTGGTGTTGGTTATACTATTAACAACTTTCCATTCCTTCTTTGGGTTGTTTTGTGCATCGTGAAATGTGGAGCAGTAGTAGTCGTCGCGACGGTTCAATATTTCCTTGTTTATGTTTTAACTCATTTTCTTAACCCGTTTTCTCAGATTAGAATTAAGTGGATGTGTAATACACAGTTTACGCAATTTGTTTTTTAGTTTAATGCTTTTTAGAAAAGAAGTGTTTACCCATGGCTTTAGCCTAGTTTGAGCTCTATGTTTGACAAAATATTGTGTAGAAGAACTGATATAGTTTCGGAGAATACTTCACAAGCTTCAGAAGCGTTGTCTTTGGCATAGACTTCCTGCCAATTTTCAAAACGAACTTGAATGTTAAGTGAGTCGTACTTTATTTTGGTAATAGTCTGTGAAGAGGAGTTCCCAGAGCGCTGGATTCCCCTTAGACCTTTGAACAAAATACTCGTCATACAATGGTCAGTTATTTGTAAGTGGAAATTAAAACCGAAACAATTGCTTATCGAAATTTTTGCAAAACGACTGAAAACATGATTAATGCATTTACTCGAAGTTGGTCTAGTTGTTTCATTGATAAAGAGGGAGAAACCATGCTCAGCAGTCAAGTTAAGATGACAATCAGACGCGTTGTTGGTAAAATGTTCAAGTCACCCAGAATGACCATATTCGAACCTTTTTCATCAATTAGAAAATTTGAAAAATCGTCTAGAAAAGTTTAAAGGAGATGATGATGGATGTCAAAAGAGCTGACATCCGGAATGTTATTATAAATGAGCGTTGGGATGGAGGATGAGGCAGAATTTCTAATGTTTTCGACGAACGACTAACAATTTGTAGTACCTTTGACACATTGTAGTATTTTTTGCCTCAGTTTTTATAGAAATTTTACACGCTTAAGAAAGGCATTGCAGTCATTTCTGGCTCGTTTGAATTTTTTCCGGTTTTCCTTTGTCGGGCTAGTCTTACAGGATCGAAAAAACATTTCTCTCATCCTAACAGCCTCTTTACAGTTCAAGTCGTACCACTCCTTTTCCTTTTGTCTGAAACTCTTTATCCGGTAAGGGATATAGGATCTCGTTCCAAAGAGAATAGTGTCTATGGTCATATCAACAGCAGCATCCACGTCGTTATCGAGAAAACATAATGACTAGTTAAAATTCCTAAAGGAGGTGTCACTGTACGATAATTTAGCTGATGTGATAAAATGCTCCGACGAGCCTAACTCATCAACAGTGTACTCATTACGGTAAGAGATTAGAAACAAGTCCAGGGTATTAGGGGTATGGCTACCAACGTCAGGGATTTGCGTGGGCTCGAAAATCTCAACACACTCTCCTTCGGGTGTTGTCTGTCCAGAATGTCGATGCCAGCCAGAATTGTGTATATTGTGTATTAGTATCAGGATACAGGGATACAATTCTTTGTATGGCGCATCAAACTCTTTAAAGGTCGAATTGCTGCCCAGTTTGGGGCTTCTGTAAATAGAGGAGTAGTGGATAATTTGCTTACGGATATGGAATTTTAACCACATGAAATTGAATTCCGGATTGGACCATTACATTGTTGTGGACTTTGGATAGCTACATCACTACGCACGTAAATGGCGAGACCGCGGTGAGAAGAGAATAATGGCACTAGTTCGTAGCCAGGTAGTTCCAGATCAGAGGGATCCCAGAGGTATGGGCGTGGGTCTACCTGTGTTTCGATTAGTGTCAAAACAGCTTGTCTGTATTAACAGACGTGAAGTTATGGAGAAAAGTGATGCAAAAGAGCTATTGCCAACGTATGGGGATTATCACAGAAGAGAGTCATTTAGATCTACATGGCTATGATAAGACCAATTATATCATGTCCGTCTGATCACGAAAACACGCTATTGTTCTTTTACCAGACTTCAAAGATTAGTCTTAATGTGCATGGGACTTTCCCTAGCATGCCTGGCTCTGCTCAAAGCATATTGCCAACCTCCCTCTTCTTGAAATTCATTACATGTGCTGCCATTTCCTCTTTCCACAAAAACTGGAGCTTTGGTGACCTCGCGCGTCCACTGAAACAGGTCTTAATGACATGCCGCCCGTAGCAGTGACACTAGAACTTCTATTGTGGAGCTGATGTCTTTCTAGAGGAGGACAATGTTATACTTCCTTGATAAAACAACCTGCTTCCAAGTGGAATTGTACGCAAACCTGATAACAAGTCACTATTTAGTTGGAGGATGTGAAGCAATTCAATCAGTATTTACACCCAAGCTGCGATAACAGCGCTCGGTGGTACCGAAGGCGCTCTTTTACTAAAGCTCTAATCCATTTTCCTTCGAAAGAAAACACCACATTGTTGTTGTGATCTTTTAATCAATTGAATACAGTCATGTAGCGTCTTAAGTTTTTAGAAATGCGGTCCACGACCACACATCATAATGTCGTTCCTAACGTAAGGCACCAGCAAGCTGAAGTGACATTGCCGAAGAACTTGTAGACAGCTGTGGCTTTGGACCTTTGGTTCCCTTAGTAACTTCCAAACCATTATAATACCTTTTCTCATAAGACCACTTTTCTTAGCTGTATAAGTAAGATTTTCGCTGTCATTACTAAACCTCACAGGAGGGATGCTTCAAGTAATAATTCTACGGGTTACTAAGCAAAACTTAGGACAATGTTCGAATTACAACATCTAAGACAACTCCAAAATAGAAGGGCGGACATTACTCGCAGCGCGGTTGGGAAACATAGCCTGCACGTGATCACGTCTGTAAAGGGACAAAGGTTAATTGACTTTTATGAAGTTCACTTTAGCTAGTACACGATTTAACAATTTTATTAAGAAACATTAATTAATTATTAAACCAACACCAAGGACTTAAGTAAGCTGACTCAATGAACGAATTATCTACGTGCGATAACTTTTGCTCTAAGGTTCCAGCTATGTAGGAGTATTGTCTGTTATTTACGCTCGCTTAGTGTAGAAGTAGAAAAGTATCCTTCCAAAGAGCAGATAAACCTTGAATGTTATCTGGATAAAGCTCTTTATATATCTAAAATGAGTGAAGAGCATTCCATGTTTTCCACTGTTTAGATACAGCAGATGCATGTAACCTGAAAACCTTATAAGATGTTGTTCGCAGAGAACATTTTACCAGAATTGTTTCCAATCTTCCAAATGGGTCAACAAAAATCCGCAGAATTCATCATCACCACAATCGAACAACTTAAGCTCCTCGCAAACGCCTAAACCTCTAAATGCTGTGAACATTATTTCGCTGATTGTGACATTTCAATTTAACGATGGTAAATATTAATGATGCCGCCCACAAACGATTCATATGTTGTAAACCACGAAGTACATCTGACACACTTATCTTTATACATACTTAAGTACCATAAGAAAGTAAAAGTCGTTTCAAGTCGCAACCCTTAACTTGGTAGAAATACCAACCCAAACTCATCAGCAAACTACCCTAATAGCTTCGTAATAGTTCAACCACCAAGAGTTCCATCATTTGCCTGTGCCCTTACCGTAAGATGACATAAATCAAAAATCATTTCAACCCAGCCCAGGCAAAACTATTTGCAGATAATATCGGTTGGGATAAAACTGTGTCCTTCTCCATTGAATAGGCCCAGAGCAAGCCAGACCAGACCAGACACCAGGCAGCCGCATAAATCATTCCAAGATAATCTCCGAGTAACATAACTCGTTTATCTCTTCGACTGAATCCTAGATCTTAAAAACATTTAAATTTCATTACGACGCCAAAGTCGAAGCCTTAAAACAACAGTGTGCTCGTAAATTATTTAGTTACTTCGTCCTGCGGCGCCTCAGGTACCACCTTCTTCAAACCGAAACCACTCACCTTTGTTTAAGTTAAGCCTATCCGTACACGACACGGTCCGTTTTACGTTATCGTTTAGATGATGCCACCTCTATTGCCATTAAACTACAATTTATGAAACCATAAAACACAGAAACCCCTTCTTCGTCTGCACAATGGTCGTGGTATAGCTAATGCCACCTGCATCCTTGGAGCTCATTCCTGGTTTGGATTTTTACGAATCACGTAGCTTTATGTTAGTTGCGAGTACGAATACGAGTAGGAGAACAAATACAATAGTTCTGCTCCTGTTTTTGTCCTAGTACGTACTCATGCTTCTGCAACTGCCATCGTTCCCATTGATTGTCATAGCACATCGTATTATAAAGCAGCGTACATACGGATTCTTGGGTGGGATGGATACCTGGGGATATTCGTACCACCTCTTCTAGGTGGTCGGGTTGGGCAGCCCAATAATTCCAAAAGCGTAGGCAAACTTTATTGTGTGTTAAAGTTCAAATAAAACCACACAGCTCCTGCCTTTTTGTCCTTGTAAAGTGGGGGTTAGATTGGTAGAAAGGTAGATCCTTGGAGTTGAAAAACGAACTACAGCAACCAAACCAAACGGAACGAAATTGTTTTCTCCTACACGACACGGTGGCATAAGCACGACTTTCAGTTGTTATGAAGTTCTATGCTTCATCTCCAAATAGACAAAGGCAGATGGGACCCAATGAAGGGACAGGAGCAAAATGGACGACAAGGCGAAGAGGCGACGGTTTGTGATGTTATGGGTGGTGTAGTTGTTTTATGGCCAACATTTCATCGGAAAATCAAGTAAACACACGACGGTAGACGGCAAAAGATAGAAGGCAGAACCAGGACAACATTGTGTACAGACAGCGGCGGTGCTTTGCTGGTGCTTTTGGAATGCCGGAAGCATTGGCAGTGGGTATTTAAGTTTGGATTCTGGTAGAATTGGTGAGGTAGGCCGGAGTAGGGTAGAGTGATAGTGAGAATGGAAGTGGACTTCCTACCCTTTGAGACAGGATAGTATAGTTAATGGAGGATAATGGCAATGTTCTTGGTGGAAATCACAGGTTGAATAGTTTTTTGCTAATAGGGTCATGAAATTGTGGTTGACACTATGGTCGTTTAGTGGAAGTCTGTCAAAGCTGTCAAAACTATCTCGACATTATTTGCAGATGGAGATTTAAAATTTCATTTCAAGACGACCGAAGGGTTGTAGGGTTGAGTAGATTGGTCTAAGGCAACTATTTAAATTGGATGCTTAAAAGGATTAAGAAATGGTTACTGAAGTATCTCGTAAAAGCGACGGGGAAACATCTAAATGAGCTTGATAGTTGCCCATATATACCAATAATGACATCTTTTTGGGTATCTTAAGGTGCAGAATTGGGTCGGGGTTAATCTACGTTACACGACGCTTTCATAGTTCAGTGTAAGCTGAACCACACATCATTATATATTTCACAAATGACCGCCAAACAACAATTTGATTGTTTCTGTAAGTTGAACGTTGACAGGATTTCATTCAATTTTCAGTTGAATGAAAAGAATAATGTACTTTAAGAAAAGACAATAAGCTGTCTGCAGTCCTTTTTGTCGAAGGGCTGGTAGAGCAACGGTGACCTTTTTATTGTCCTAGTCGAGCATTCATTTCGTCGCTCATCGGCAATTTGAATTTTCTATGATTTAGTCGCGAAGCATAAGAAAAGAGTTGGAAAAGCTGGCTAATATACACTTGCAGAATCACAAGAATGATTCCGGATATCTTACTGACAACTCAGAACTGTGCAAACTGAGTAAATTTCAGTGCATACAAGGACCAAAAAAGACAATTGACTCATAAGGGCACCATGGAAAATCTATACAAGAGCCCCATCTTTCCACAGCCTTTTCAAGAATGTATGAGGAAAAAAGATAACGACCGACCTTAAGTGGTGTATAATAAAATGGACGTAGCCAGTAGCTTCTAAGTGCAGCGACTACTGAGACATAGCAACGTGTTATTAACAGCTTAGTTTGGAAAATCTTTTGAGGGACAACAGAAGGAAAATTCCACCACCCAGGCGAGCGCTCATGGAAAAAATCTGAACTAATTCAGCATCTCGGGTTAATTCGTAATTGGATACATCAGATGCATATCAGAACCAGTAACAATAACCTTTCCAGAATAGACAGCAAAGCGTGACGTGAGCAACAAATACAGCACTGATCCTACAGATGGTTTACTTACTTAAAGTCGCACTTAAATGCGGGATGGACTTGGGCCTCAGTCAACAAGCACCTCCAGTCGGCTCGAGCACGATCTTCTGCTACCTGCCACTAGTTTCGCACGATATGTTTGTTGAGGTACCCTTGCAATTGCGCACGCCAGCTGAGTTGCGGTCTTCCTCTACTGCGGGACCAAATTTAAAGACTTTTCAGACCGGCACGTTGGTGTCCGCTCTTCATGATCCAATCATCTCAGTATTCCCCATCTATGCAGACGGAATCCGAAGAATTTTCCTCCCACACAAGCCAATAGCACCTTCATCCATTTTTGATAATGTCCACGACTCTGCTTCATAGAGTAGGACTGGCATTATTAAGGTCTTGTAGAAGGTCACTTTTGTTGTTCTAGAAAGCGATTTGGTAGTCAATTGCTTCCTTAACCCAAATAAACAGCGATTGGCAAGAGTTAATCTTCGTTTGATCTCAGCGCTGGTATCGTTGTCTGCATCGATTGCGGAGCCTAGATAGACCAAGTCCATAAGTACCTTAAAGTTATATCTGTCCAGTGCGATATTTTGTCCGAGACGTCAGTGTTGGGTGTTCGTTTTGCTTGGTAAAACATACTTGGTCTTGCCCTCGTTGACCAATAAACCTATTTTGCCGCTTTCGTATCAATACACACAAAAGCGCCATTAACATCGCGCTGCTTTCTTCCGATTATGTCAATATCATCGGCGTATGCGAGTAATTGGACAAAGTTTTGAAAGATTGTGTGTGAGTTTTGCACTATTCTTTTAAAAATGATGTTAAAGAAATGGCATGAAAGAGCATCGCCTTGTATAAATCCTTCTCTGACATCAAAGATCTCGGTGAGGCTGCGGTAGCAAAGCTAGACATTGCCCTGCATAGCACCTCCCTATAGATGCTGGTGGTTTGTACCGATTTGAGGCTTCATGAGTTCGAAGGTCTGCCAAAGTGTGAATATTTGGTCTATGGTGGACTTTCCTGGAGCCACACTAATACGGACCAATCAGGATATTACGAAAGGCGCCAAGCATCCACAGAGTAAGGCAGATAAGATCTTGTAGGCGATGTTAAGTAGACTATGATGAATTGGTGTGTGGTATTGGATTTTAGCTCAGACATGGCTATCTTTACGTCAACAAGGACAGGATGGGATTGTTCGAAAGTTCGAATATCCATAATACTAAAGGAAAGTTGTGTGTCGATTGCAATGTGGTCAATCTGGTTGACGGTTGATTGATCAGGAGTTCTCCATTGTAAATATCGGACTATGAATTAGCCTGAATCCATTATAGAAAGTGGAAGGCTATATTTCCGACAGTCTTATCAAGATGCCCTATCTTCCTAGCTTCGCATTAAAATGGCCGAGATTATTTTATTTTCATAGCTAGGCCATTGCTCGTAGTTCCTGTGCAAGAACTCATAGAAGCTATATTGGATATCGTTATCTTTCCCCTTTACACTCGTTTACATGCCGAGAGCTAAGGATTTGTTGCCTAAGTCTGCCTCCATCAATAAATCTTCATCCAACTAAGCGCGGCTTTTGCCATACATTACAATCATCGAAGAAGATGTCGCAGTTTTTTTATTCCCTTTGTGCCCGGCTCATCCCATCGCAATTCTTGGATGGCGGTAATACCTGTTTTGCAGCGGTCTAGGACCTCTCCTACATGTTCTACTTCACGTTGACCTTAAGAAACCTAACATTTCATATGCATATCTAAAGTTCCTTGTTCTTGAATTATTTGCAATAGATCCGCTTGTATCCGAGGCTTGTTGTTGCTTCATAACTTTCCCCAACAAGTTACCGCCGCGGACAACCCCTAACCGCTCTCCAGGCTGTTTCATTATAGATGCTCCTAGAATAAGGAGTCACTTAAACCGAATCCTATGCCCCGTTCGGGAATTTGATCGCTGTCGTTAGCCGATCAAAGGCCTCCACCTCTTTTTCAAGACCCTGACTACTCGTAAGTTTCGGAAATGCTTACCGGGCTGAGTTCCAAATATGTCTGAGTAGACCAGACAGTATATGCTAGAAAAAACCAAAGAAGTACCGATTTTAAAGCTGGATTTAACAGCATCTATATGTAAAGACGTGCTACACAAAGTCATGTCTAGTGCTGGCACTTCTCGTAAAAATGTGCGGATTGGAAAAATGCTAGCTGCTCCGCAAAGTTCTGTAATACTTTTGTAACATATTTTTACCTAAACCGCGCAACAGTCCAAGATGGACTAGAAAACGTTCCATACATTCAATTGTACACACGAAGTTCGTTGAGATTTTCTTCAACTTCTGCGACCCACTTAAGACGAAAGACAGTTTTACTACTCATTTGTCTTTTAAACACAATGAAACAGCGTGTACAATAAATGTGACTTCGCGTGATTTCTGTGCTGGTTCCATTGATAGCTGAGTTGACATGCGTCCTTTACTATTTCTCAATTGCAGCAGCCAGTCGTCACGTCACTTAACTTATTGACAGGACATACTTTGTTTTCTTCGTGGTCTTTGCGTCAATAGTCGCAATAGTCGCACAGGACGCACGAAAAACTGAACAGAATTTTAAACCACAGTTCCTATGAAGTTAAAGTGCAACAACATAACAACCCATTACCTTGTATAAATCTTTTTCAGCCATTGAAGTTCTGCTTCTAACAGCTCGACATGTAAGCCATTGGGTACAGCAGCTTTGTTAAACTTGAAAGTTCACCTTATCTTGGTCAACTGGATGGAAAGGTTGCCTGTCTTCCTGTGGGTTGAATGGTTCAGTTCGACGGAAGTATGTTGTTCGCCATCACCGTTTAACAATCTCATGTTCTCAGCATCAACTGTGGTTCTACTATGGGGTTTCCCTCACTATCCTTCCAGGTTTCTGCTCAGGCTTACAGCATTGGTATCCTCGTTTTATTCTTGGCAAGCCACTGAGCTTCTTTCTTCTGATAGCACTTCTCTAAAGACCGATCAACGGCTTCTCGTGGTCTTTCCATTTTTTTCTGCGGAGCCTTTGTTTTTCCTATTTTTTCTGCCCATAGTGCTCCCCCGTTTTTCCTGCGTACGTACTGCTTTTCTGCATTCGTCACCGCACCAGAATTTCTTGTTTGAGGCGGATTGAAACCCAATACATCAGAGTCGACGTCTCCAATAATCTTATTGGCAGTGATGCCAATGATCTTTTAGTTTAATGGCTGTGGCATCGAACTTCATGAGAGATTAAGGATGACATGATAGGAACAGACCCAAGCCGCCCCAGAACACCCTTTGAAATTGAATTTACTTACAATGGTTAGCTTCCTTTGGGCTGCTATGGCTATTCTTATTACTATCTCTGATGAAACAAGATAATGCTCGGATTCAATGTCATGTTTTACAGGACCAAATTACCCAAAATGTCTTCCTTAGCAAACTTGGAACTTGAATTACCAAACCCGATTTTTACGCCAAATTGGGCCATTGTTCGTAAGTTACGTCGATAAGTTCACAGAAGCAGTCTTTGGTAAGTTCCTCCGACGTGGCGTGAGCGTTTTAGAGGCTTTTCTGGCAAATTAAAACTTAATACATTACTTCGCCTACATTACTGAGGCTCACAACTCTTAACCTAAGTGTAAGTATGTCATCAAATCCTCCTTCAAATAGATGCCCTGACTGCTATTCAAGTCGTGCCACTTATCTTTGCAGGGTCCATAGTACGAGTAGATATCATAGTGTGTTATCCTCTGTCGTCATCTCTCGAATGAATGTTATGCGCTGTAGTAGCACAAAATCCTCGATGCTTGGTCAGCTCCACGTGCATAATGCTTACAAGGGTCTTTAACAGTAAACCTGTCACTATTCGAGACTTTTATTCCATATAGGATTGTAAGCCTTTGATGTAGGACCCAATTGTTCGAGAACGCCCTTTTTAATTTAATAAAATTTAATTTTAATTTTGTTGAGCCGCTGCAGTCCCAATTATACTTGGGAATATTTCCCGAAGATGGAAGGCCAACAACAGCAGATATTTTCGAACAGTCTATTCAACTAGTTTTTCATTTGCAGAACAGTGCGAAGATAACTCGATTACTTCCCTAAGTGACAACGAAGATTAAAACCTCGCGCAACTGGACACAACTGTCTCAGGATCAGCAAACCTTTAAATTATATGAGTAAGCTATCATTACTCGTATTCTGTATCTATGTATGCGAAAAAAACAAAAAACAGGAAAACAAACAGACACAAAAGTCTATCATAAATTAAGATACATTTTTAAATCTGTACCGACCCCCGATTGCCAGGATAAACTCATAAATTCGGCATCCCAGCGTTCTCCTCCCTTAAGTCACGACTGCTTCAATATATTATCGACTACCATTAGGGAGTTTTATTGCTTAAAGGTGGAGAACATAACGTACAGCCTAAAGGTCATTCTCATTTCGAAGTTCTCCTTTGTCATGGTTATTTTTACAATTGCCGAAGGCGGACATTCTAGATGTCGACACATTTTATCGAAGATACTCGCACTTCAAGTCAACGACTTTTGCCATTTTACACGTCCATAACCGTAAAGACCGTCTGTCATATTTTGTGACGCAAAATGTTGTCTTCCACTACTCATTGGTTGTGATTTTGTATCCACCAATGAGTGAGAGGAATGCTGAGATTGTCTTATACTCCCCATTTGCTCATGCCGAGGACTTTTTTGTCAATGTATCTTCATAAAATACATACATATGCCTGGATTATTCAAAGTCCCTCTGACAGCAGTCGGTAATCAATTTTGGTGCTACAACAAATTTAAGGTACTCCCTCTGACCCAATTCGATTAACCATATCGATTAAGTGAATGAAATGCGATGCAAATTTTGCGTTTCGATGAAATTCAATACACCCACTCTCCCTGGGGTGTTTGGATTCTGATGAGCGGCAGCGTCCTTTAAACCTTGGGATACTTTAACAAATGACTCTTCCTATAGCATCTAAAGAGCTTCCCATTCTCTTTGACTCGGTCTTCCGAATCCTGCTGCTTCCCTTCATTAGATATTATTTGAGTATTACGACAATGAATGTCGAAAGCAGGGATGCAAACAGACGGATAGAGGGGGAGCTGAATACGTTGGATAGGAAATGGAGGCACTACAAATACTTCTCCATCAAAGTGCTTTAATGTTATCGACACGCATTTAGCTCAAGATCGTGCTACTTTTGGTTCAAGGGAATGGAATTGCTTAGAACTTGATGGGGAGTGAGTGAGCCAAAAGGTCTAGGCAGTGAAAATAATTGAATCAATGAAAATGTCAACGCTGAGATGTAAAATTGAATATAATGGGAAATAGAATGTATCTTTAGGTAGACTGAGATAAACAGATGTTTTTTTTTTGTTTTAATTTCTGCGTGGGAAATTTATAGAATTTGATGAGTTTGACTTTGACCGTTCAGTAAGAAATTATATCAAGGGGTACACCCGGGTCGCAAATACGAGTATCCATAATAATTAAGATACAAATTTTGTTGTTTTAGATTTACTTCAGGGATAAGTCAAGTCAACAGAAATAGAAGATTCCGTACAAACTGATTGAGAAAAATGGTTCAGAACTTGAGTTATCTTTCACTAACCAGTACTAAATGTATTTTGTCTGCAAGCATTCTTTTCCATACATTCACATTTTAGACAAAGAACAGCTGACTAGAATATGCTAGACTGATGATTCTGTTGTACTACACAAAAGAACTTCCCTGGAGGCTCTTTGGTGTAGTAATGTCTGATAACAAAGTTTTTCCCCAGTATCATGAATAGTTTCTCTGGTCAGATTTATATTGTATGGGGTATGCATATGTTAGGTCTGATAGGAACGCAAGAATGTTTGACTATTTTCCCACGCAGTAGCTATCTCCTAATCTAGAAGCAGGATAACTGTCTTTGCGGCGGGACGAAACATTGTCGTACCCTGCACGCGGTTCCCCCATCTCAACATTCACAAGGGGATTGTCAACCAGATTGACCACATTGCGACCGAACGTTCTAAGGAGCTAACATCGACTCAGACCACTTCTTTGTTGTAGCCAAGGTTTGGTTGCGGATACCCCGAACAATGCCAAGACAAGCTTATATTGTGAGGAATTTCGACGTCAGACGGCTACAATAGCAAGAGATTGCAAGTCCTTTTCCGATCGAGTCTCCCTTAATCTCTTAAGAGGTCCCTTGCTGCCAGCTACTTCCGCTACTAATGTGCTGAGTTTCACTCGACATCACAACGAAACCCCTGGTTTCATCATCTATAAAATATGGTCGGACCAGAGTATGCCCGATCAATGGAGCCTTAGCATTGTTTGTCCGATCCTCAAGAAAGAAGACCCGCTGAACTGCGCCAACTACAGAGACAACAGTCTTTTTAACATCGCATACAAGATCTTATCAGCCGTATTGTGTGAACGCCTGAAGCCGTCCGTCAACAACCTCATTGGTCCATATCAGTGTGACTTCAGGCTAGGAAAGTCCACTATCGACCAAATTTTCACACCCATGAGCTTCAGATCGATACACACCATTTATTTATCGATTCTGCCGCGTATGACAGCATCTTTAGAGACGAGCTATACAGAGCAATGTCTAGTTTTGACAACCCTGTCAAACTCGTCGGTCTATGCAAGATGACGATAGAGAATACACGCTGATCCATCAAGGTCAGTAAAGATCTCACCGAGACCTTTGATGTAAAAATAGAATTTAGACAAGGCGATGGCTGTCATGCGATTTCTTTAGTCTCATACTTTTAAGAATAGAGCAGAACTAACGAGCAAACACAAGAAGCACAATCTTTCAAAAGTCCGTCCAATTCCTCGCACACAACGACGATATTGACATAATCCGGAGAAAGTAGTGTGATGTCAGTGGCGCTTTCGCGAGTATTGAGACGGAAGTGGCCAATGAGGCCAAGACCAAGTATATGCTGTCAAGCAAAAAGGACAACCAACACCGACGTCTCGGGCAGAACGTCACCCTCGACAGATATGACTTTGAGGTAGTTAAGGACTTTGTCCACCTAGGCTGCGCTATGAATTCAGAAAACGACACCAGCGCTGAGATCAAATGAAGAATAACTCTTGCCAATCGCTGCTTCTTTGGACTAAGAAGGCAATTGGCTAGCAAAACCTTCTCTCGAACAACAAAAGCTATCCTATATAAGACCTTAACAATCCCAGACCTAATATATGGCGCAGACGCAGCTAATGGCTCCTTTGAGAATAAAATTTTTCAAGTGATTTTCGGCCCCGTTTGTATCGACCCTGAGTGCAGAAATAGATACAGCGACGAATTGTAGAGACTGTACAATGACATCGACCTAGCCAAAAGGGTAAAGATCCAATTACTGGGATGGCTGGTTTATGTAGAGCGGAAGGACACCAACGCTCCGGTCCGAAAAATCTTCGAATCCGTCTCAGGTAGCGCACGCAAGTGGAAGGAGATATCAGTTTGCTTAACGTGCGAGACTGGAGGCAGCTAACAAAGGACCAAAGTGAATGAAGACGCTTTTGATTGAGGCCCAGGGTCACCCCAGTCTGTAGCGTCACCTAAAGTAAGTAAGTAAGTAAGCTGCAATCTCAGTATCTTGGTTGCCTTTACTCGTAGTGCCCAGGTAGACAGCCAGATAATATACCTTAAAAAACGTTCAGTTCAGTTTTGATGTTCTCCAAAGTCGTATTCGTAATTGGTAATTATCGATTTCTTTGTAGGTTGCATTTTGGCAACGGGATAAACATTTCCGGATTGCTGTTAGCTCCGATACACACCTTTCAGTGAGTTCGGGTAGTAGACCTGTTTCCGTTCCTCCGTTAGATTTCATTTTAAGTTTTCAGAAGGCTTATGCCTAGTATCCTCAGTTCTTTCTTGAGTGAAATTGTTGTATTGCGCAGCGATAGAGGGGAGTATTTTCTTTTTCTGCAAATGTGGATAACTTTTATTTTATTTGGTGAAATAGAGGTTTCTCTTTCTTGTGCATATTGGTGGATGACTTGGTCAGCTGTTGTTGCTAAGCCCGATTTGGACCAAGAACGTTGTGGAAACCGTTTTCCAGTTTAACTGTGGAAACCATAAACCAGTCGACATTTACCTGAAATGTCCTTCCTGTCATAAATGATGTTATAAGTCTTAAGATATTCTTTGGGACTCGTCATGAAACAAGCTGTGCTATGGTTAGTATAAGTATCACCCTGTCAAAAGCCTTTTCAAGGTCAGTTGATACTACAACACTTTGTTTCTGCATAGAAAGGTTCAGCTAGTTTTACCTCTAAAAATATTGAAAGGCTTAAAGAACCCCTATTTGGCCTAAAAGCTGGATGTATCTTCTAATCTTTTTCCCAACTTATTCTTCTTGCAATGACTTTCTCAAAAATTTTGGAGAGAACTGGGAGGATTGGTGTTATTTTTTCGGCAAGCTCTTCTGATTGCCCCGACAAGGAAAGGGGATTGAAAAATTGAAGAATTTTGCTTGGGGGTGACCAAGTTATCCGGGTAACTGCAGCGAGTTTGCACAATTCACACATTTAAATTTTCGTCATGTAGAACATAGATAAATGTATCACGACATTTTCTGTAGAAGACTCATCACAGAGACATGAAGGAGAAATATATCCTAGAGTTTCCGTTGAAAATGCACACTCGATTCGTTGACAATCTCTCCTTTTTTTGCGTAGCAATTCAAAAATGATCCCGATTACAGCGCACACAAGCGTTACACGGATATATGTAAAAGATGTTGTCACATATCGCTAGCTAAAGCGTCGGCATAATAATGTGCACAAGTTTTGAACTGAAATAAGGCCGGCTGCTTGGACTTGTCGCCGAATGCGTATAAGGAAAACATATTACAATATAACAAAACGGAGTTGCAATCGTATTGATGGCTGAGCTCATATATACAGATTGGGGCAAATAATATCCCGGACACGAGCCATATCTCAGCAACCAAGAGCGCCATCTTGGTTTGTCCGAATATGCATCTCAAAGCTTAAATCTTTCTTTACTATCTTTCAAAATTTCATCATATTTGTTTGACATTTAATAATTATAAAAATGATTTTTCCAGTACACATTTTCCTTTGATGTTGAAATTTCAATATGCTTTAAATAAGGAGCGGTCATTAAATTCAAAAACATTCAAAATAATGCAACAAGTGTGCCGCGATGATTGTTTAAGAAGAACAATTGTTTTTGAGTAACATAAACATTTTTCGGGCGGCAGAGACGCGGGATGATGACAAACACACAGGAGGGTGTAGTGCATGATTTCTTTGCAGATGACGGCAATGCTTCACTGAAAATAATGGAAGAGGGCTTAAATATCAACAAGGAGACTATCCAAACCATTCCTTACTAGGTTGGTCTATATTGCACGATATTGCATCGAGTCACACAGCACTCATTGTTCGTCAATTGTTGGCTTGAAATCAAATGCGTGTGTGTTTTTTTTATCATCAGCCGTATTTACCTGATTTAGCACGCTGCGTCTTCCCATTGTTCCCGAAATTGAAATTGAAGATGAAAAGATGCTTGTTAACAACATTCCGACCACTCAAGCAGCTTGACACTGTCACTGGACGCAGTTCCGGCAAATGATGTAGAACACGGGTTTGAATCACTATTGAATCGCTGTAACAAGTATATTGAATCTGGAGGAGAATATTCCAAATAAAAACACAATTATGTTTTCCAAAGCCAGTCCAGGATATTATTTGCCTCACTATGTAGTATCTTGAAGGAACAATTGCTGGCAGGACGGACGGCTCGCTAGGTAGAGAGAGAATTTGGCCAGAAAAAGACGAGAGATCACGCGTCCAACATATTAAATGCAAGAGTCTTCAAATAAGTTGTAGGGCATTTCCCCTGTGTAATGTAATCTCGCCTATCGGGTAATTTCCTTAGCTTAAAAGGGCATCTCTGCTCGACGTCTATTCTCCTGCCCGATACGTTTTTTCGCCCTACCCCTTAATTTTGTGTCCGTTGTCTCTTTAATGAAGCATATTAACGGGAAGAATTGGTTGGATCTTGAACCGCGTTTCCAGGTAGTTTTTAACGGGTTTGGCAACGTGAGGCCTAGCGTTGTTATGCTATAGAATAACTTTTCTGTGCCTCTGCTTGTATTGTGGCCATTTTTCGTGCAGTTCTCGGCTCAATCGCACCAATTGAAGTCGATATTTTCCCCAGTGATGGTTTCGTTGGGTTTCAACAGTTTGTAGAAAAAAAAACACCGACTTGGTCCCTCCAAACACATAGCATAACCTTCGCAGCGTGAATATTAGGCCGAGATGATGACGTAGAAGCATGACCGGGCAGTCCCCATGACTTTCATCTCTTTGAGTTGCTGTAGTGAATCATTTTTTCATCACCCGTCACGATGCGATAAAGAAAACCCTTCCTTTTGCCGCTTAAGCAATTGTTCGCAGGAAAAAAAAACGCTTAACGTCCCTTGGCTTCAAATCGTAAGGGACCCAAGTTCCATGTTGTTGAATTATTCCCAACACATGCAATCGCTTGGAAATTGCTTGGCGGGTAACTCCTAGGACTCAAGCAAGTTCTTATTGCGTTTAGCATGGGTCCTCAAAGAGCAATGCCTCCAATTCAGCGTCCTCTAACAATTTTGGCCTTCATTCACGCGGACGGTCGCCTACATCGAAATCATCGTGTTTGAAGCGACGGGACCAATCATGGCACGTTGTTTCACTAAGAGCAGCATCTCCGTAAACTTTTCGGAGCTCTCGATGCGCTTCAGCCGCCATTTTCTTCGAATGAAAGAAGAAAATCAACATTTCCCGCAAATGACAATTATTTGGCACAAAATCAGACACTTTCACACAACCAAAAGTATGTTATATGACGCCGAAACAAATCACTATTGTATCAAAACGGTTTGTTTACCATATATCTAAGCTTAGTTGCGTACATAATAGAATAGATTTCATTGCAGCAAGTTCTCCAGCACTCCTTAAGAAGTTACCCCAAATCCATGTTCACGTACAAAAAGGGTATTCTTCAAGAGTTTTTCCTGGAGTTTTTCCTTCAACCGTAGTCCTACAGAGTGTGCTTCTTCTGGACCCCATTTGACTTCTTCGGCTTTCGGGACAACGTCAAAAATCGCACTCTTTCGAACCATTTATCATATCTGACGGAGTTTAAACAGAACAAACTGAACCTGTCCAGTATTCTCTTCATCATTCCAACCCAACCTGTCAAGAATATCGCAGAATAAGCCACGGAGTTCACCGGAAGCGAAGAATCTGGTGTCTTTCTAAATTAGTGCTTAAATAATAATCTAGGGTCGATGTCTTTGACGATTATTTCAACCTCTTACCTGTATTCTTCTGGAAACCTTAGTATCTTTAAGGCCGTCCCTGTACAAAAAGACAGGAAAATATTAACGCATTTATAAACAAAAGAACAGAAGAAACTCTTTTACCATAGGTTTTGTTGAAAAATAAATAGATTTATTGAAACAAAGCTTAGCTAAACTTACAGTGCATATAAATGTGAAATCTTAAAAGATACGTATAAATCTAAAACAAAAAATGAGTCTACACAAGCCCTAGTTAAACCTAAGTGCGGATGATGATATTTACAATCAAACAAAAGAAAATGGTTTGGCCAAGTCTGTCTAAGAAGTCTCTCATCACAAAAGCCAGAGTTTGATTGGAAGCTTCGAAAACACATTGTTCCATAGTCCAAGGAATATATCAGCTAATCCTTTTTCCAGATCCGGTCTAAGTTCTGAAATAATCTCATTGCCATTTTGATTGAGGAATGTGTTAATTGAAGCGCCCAGTATCTCGTTGCCGTTGAACAGATTTGTCAAATGAATTCTCATCCCGCCAACTAGGAATGTCACTTTCATATCTTCAATGTGAATGATTTCCTAAGGTTTTAGAAATTACTTAAAGACGATATTTTAGATGAATTCCTTGGATTTGATACCTACCTCTGGAGAATTACGCAAACTAATTTTGGTGTAGACAGCAGTCTTGACTTCCTTCAAGGCCATGTTAACATCTCCATTTCCGACCAGTGGGAGAAGAAGAATATTTCCCTTTAAATTGTATTTTGCCCGAATTCTTAAAATTGGTATTTCCAATTCGAAGTTGAATGTATTCTTTTCCAAATCCAAACTGTTAGAGAAGAGATAGATTTCAAATACAGAAGATTGCTTTATTTTTATTTATATTTCCTTACCTTGCCTTACGGACAGTGGAATTTGAAGGCCCGCGAACGATGAGGTTTTGAAAACCACCAGATAGAACTAGATTACCACTGCCTTTTGACACGGAAACAGCGTCAATATGCAGCGGTTCGAAGCTTTCGACCCCGATTTCTGGAATACCTGCTGCTAATGATGGAAAGCAACCTTCGAAAAGATCTCGAAAGCAGTTGTTTTCATTTGGATTTGCACGGGGACAGGTTCGCAGCCAACTGGCTAAAATAAAAATAAAAAATGTTTTGATACGAGTATGTGTAAGAAAGCAAGATTAAGATTTATTTTGTACAAGCTGTTACCAGCGGCTTCGCAAGCTTTTCCGTTCGTTTGTCATAATGGGTGGTGATGAGTAGGTAAGCTAGTAGTAATTTTTTTTGGGTGTATGTAGACATACATGAGTGTACCTTCTTGCAGAGAATGTTTTATGAACGCAGTGTTATGAAGTTGCTTTAAAGATGGCAATTAATCGAGAAACTGTTGACTGTCCTGCAACTTGGAGTTGTCCGACAGCGCAACAATGAAATTCGCTATGAAGTGCTTTACTTACATTCCCGTAAGGAGGGACTCATGCAGGCTAATGTAGCAAGGGCGTGCTTGTCCAGTAGCATTTAGGCTTAAAACCCAGTATGGAGTGATAATCAGAATGACGAATCAACTGATAGCCACGAATATAAATGGATTCAATGTTGATGACCATTGCTAACGTTTAAAGGATAATGACCATCGAGTCTTCTATATTCGGACCCTTAAAAGCCACTTGCAGACGAGCAATTAACAGAAGCCGTCTTTTGATAGCCACATCAAGGTTAAGTTCGCTTTAATAAGCCTAGTATGCCTCCATGCCCCTACCGAAGACAATATTGTGGTTTCTCATTTGCCACTTAAAAAAAAGCAGCTGTAAGAAGAAATAACCTAAAAAGCTGCAATCGCAAGGGACCGCCAAGAACTTCACCAAACGCGTATGCCAAAATTGCTCAGCCCCCAGCACCATGTACCGTTGACATCCCTCCCTACGTGCCATAAGAGCGCAGCAACTGATGTCGGGTTTTGCCTAACCACTACCAAAAATGTGGGAACAGAAATATATAAACTATAATCAAACGAAGCAGGAAGGAGGCACAATCCCTTCAAAATTCGGAGCAATGAATAACGTACGCCTAAGATATTGACATAATTGGTAGTATACAGCGAGCTGTCACTAAAGCGTTCACTAGTATTAAAACAACGTATTTGTTGTCAACAGGAAGATATAGGGTCATTCATTTCATATTTTCAAGTTGGTAACGCTGGCATGTGACACCTGCCAAACTCAGCTGTCATTTAAAGTGCCATAATGTTAGTTGAATGTTTGCCATTTACAATAATGGGTCGCTTACAAATCGAACAACGCGTTAAAATTATTGAAACTTATTACAAAAGTGGTGATTCAAACGTACCCACTTTTCGCGCATTACGCGATGATTATGGTCGTCATAATCGACCGACTACGCAAACAATCGGTAAAATTGTGAAGAAATTTGAAGGGAATGGAGGTTTTACTGATGTCGTAAGGCCTGTGCATCATCGTAATGCACGCTCAGTCGAAAATATTGCTGCTGTAAGTGCAAGTGTTGCTGATAATCCGAATTTATCGATTTCCCGGCGTTCCAACAAGACGGGGCAACAAACCACACAATACGACCAATTATGGCTTTATTGCGTGGTTTCCTGGTCGCGTAATTTCACGTTTTGGCGATGTCAATTGACCACCAAGATCTTGCGATTTGACACCGTTAGATTTTTTTCTGTGGGGCTACGCAAAAGACCGTGTTTACGTGAATAATCCCCGAACTCTAGACGCATTAAAAAGCAACATTACTCAAGTTATGGCCGAGATACCGCCCGAAATGTTCGAAAAAGAGGTTAAAAATTACCTCAAAAGAATCGCATGCTGCGAATCTTCCCGAGGCGGCCATTTGAATGACCCTTTACATGCAAAATGGACGAATTGGAAAAAAGGCCACAGTCGACAGCTATAACTTCGAGGTAGTAAGAAATATATAAAATATTTACGAAGAGTCACTCTTGCCAATCGTTGTTTTTTGGGCAATAAAGGCAATTATGTAGTAAGATTCTATATTCAATATAAGCCCTTGATCATCCAAGTCCTCATTCGTGGGACTGAACCGCCAGAAAATTTTTGTGAAAAAATATTTGGTCCCGAACTGTACAGCAACACAAAACTAGTCAGAAAACTTTGCTTCGGTATCCTGATATGATGGGCCCGGTGGACAATGCAGTAGAGGAAAACCATATTTTAGGTGGCGCGAAGTTAGGTCCACTTGGAGGCCGACTTGGAGTGCAGAACGGAGCGAGCTGATAAAAATATTGGAACACGAGCGAAATGTTCGATGTCCATCCGGACTCGACTTGCCAAACTTAAAAGCGCGAGTGCTGACCAGCAGGCAAAATAACGGCTTATAAAAGCAACAGCTAATGATTTTCTTTGATGAAGTCAGCAGTGAAGTAAAATCCCGGGATAACTTTTCCGAGACTAAGTCAGAATCTAAGAAAAGGGATGGTGGCGGAAGAGCCCTTGATGGACCAATATTAGCGCTCACATCTCTGATCGGGCTACTGGCTCCTGTCTAACCGATCCCTTGTCCGAAGCGTATTTAACATGAAGTGGAACTCCAGTTTGTGGATTGTGCGCCGGGGTAACTACACGGCGATAGAAAAAACACAAAATTTACAAAGTAGAAACAGAATATTGTTCTCGCTACGTTTGAGGTTGATGATACTGATATACCAACAGTAAGTAAAACGATTAAAGGAACAACTGTGAAACTGCAAAGCGCTCTCGATGCAGTACATATATGAATGGACAAAGCTTCTCGGATATCAAATCTGTTCATGTACATTTTACAAACAGAAAAACAAGTCGGTTCACTATTCTCATGAGCTCGCTCTGTACTCCATTTTCAAACGAGAAACTCGAAAACAAATACAGAGAAATATACTCGTACTTGATATACATTCCGAACTGAATATAGAAAACAAGGCAATCCAAAAGTACCATAATGTTATACCGTGAGTGAGCCATTATTTTTGCAACTGGTGTCAAAAGTCATTGTGCTTTGACATTTACCATATGTTGTAGACAGATGGAGAACCAATTGACAATAAGCAATGGAGCGATGCACACCGAACAAACGCGGAATTTTTGTTATTGCTAATTTGACCAATTTCTGATCTATTTTTTTTAACACAACGTGAAACTTCGTCATCGTTTTTCTCTTCGTCCTGCACCATATCCGCGAACAATCAAGCATTTGGCTGAGCAAACAAACAAAAAACAAATCATCAATTTGAAGCTAGATATCACCATCTAAACTTATTTTGATTTTCGACCACTCGGTTCTTATGATCAAGTTTCAGTTCTGCGCAGAGAGAATAAAAAGAATCCCTTGAAGCCTTTTTCGAATTTGTTTTTTCAGTACTGTAAGGAACAAACAATCCACCCAATACGGTACCTACATATGAAAACAAAAAAAAATTAGTCAATCTTACGTTTCTCCTGGAACTGTGGTGAATTATTGATAATGTGTCTATTGGCAGCCCAGGTGACACTCCAAGTACTCATTATTAACACTCCAAGGACATTGCTGGCCCCCATAGCCCAAAACATTTTTCACTTTCACTCAATCACAACGAATTTCCCTAGCAATAGTCACAACACTTTTATCTTAATAAAATCTCAAATCGAACACCGTTAGCTATGCAAGACTACGAATATTTTCAGGAAATAGCTAAGTTGTGTAATATCTGGTTTTTGGTGGTTACACTACCAGCAAACGATTACGAGTACAACTGTGGAACTTTTTCAACAACAATAACAACAAAAACAACAATAAAAAAAAAACAGGTGCGTCCGTAGTCTTCGGCGTACCGAAAGAAAGTGAGTCTTTTGGATTTTGGTACCCAAATACCAGTGACTGGTAAACTATACCAGCAACGACAACTTGTATCTCGTCTTGGACTGGAGTTTGCATCTGATTGCTGTTAGCTTTACATTGCATTCCATCCAAGCATTGCATCGCATCCGTACAGCTACGGACTTGTTTGTCTGAATTTACCTGAAGGCAGTCAACTTTTCTTCTTTTGGGCTGAAAACAACACTGGCTAACCGATAATGTTGGGTTAGAGGGTATGAGGTAGCAGATTTGTAGCTTATTACTTGGTATTGGTTTAGGAGTTGCTTTTTTTACATTTTCTTTTTGTTTTTAGTTTTTTTTGCAAACACCTGAAGCTACCACATGACAAGAAGCTTAATGCAAAAGGTTACTAGAAGACAGAGCTAAAGCTGGAGTTGAACCTGTGGTAAGATGCAAGCTGATCCAATTTACGAAATGAATACGAGTACAAGTTTTTCGCGATAAGTGCGGCAATATTCTCCCCCTTTAGCTAAGTGAGTGGCTACTAGTTTTTGCGTGTTATCGTCGATTATGCAAATTGATTAGTTGCTGGAATATTGCGTAAAAATTCAACTTAGAAAAAAGCGACCGTAAAAAATTGGATCATTGAAAAGTGGCGACTACAAGTCAGCAATTAAGGAAAAATGTTATTAAAGTAGGCGATCATAAACCTTTCCATCCATTCGCTTTCATCATAGATGAATTGGAACCAAACAGGCGTCAAATAGCTATGACGTACCAGAAGGTTGAGTTGTAGTTACGCTTCTGTTAAATTTCATGGAAGACGAACCTGGGCATTTTTTTTTCAGTCTAACTTTGTGCCGTTCGCTATTAATCGATTTATAAATCTAAAGTTCATTGGGGTTCTTTGATCCTCTTAACTAAATCCTTGTAGTCCACCTGCTCAGTACCTCGCCATAAACAGTGACCGTATTGCCGTTGGCGTTCTCAAAAAAAAACGGCCCGATCTCCTCCTCCGGCGTGAACGCCACACCACGCAGTTGCTTTGAGTGGATGTAATGGCTTTTCACAACATGCCGATTTTCAATGCCCCAGAAATGAAGATTTTGCTTATTGACGTAACCGCTTAAGTGGAAATGCACCTCGTCGCTAATGATGATTTTCGACACAAAACCGTCCTCTTCTTTGTTGAGATTAAGGATGGTTTGACAGCGGAGTATAGCGCTCCGTTGTCTGTTTATATTCTACAGCTGTCTAGCTCACAAATGTCAAATATGATTGACGTTAGACACCATTTGCAAAAATGATAACATCTTCCGATAGGATGATTAATTTTTCGCCACCTTGTACAAGCCCGTTCGTGTTGATACCCTGTACGCACCTAAAGCAATTCTGACAGTTTCCAAAATTTGACTGTCGTCTTGCTTGGCAATGAGTGGTGTCGTTTGCAGTCTTTAAGCCAATGAACATGCAATATGTTTCAGTTAAAAATTTGTAGGGCTCTTCTAAGATTGGTTCTGTTGTAAGGTTTCACTCCATTGATGATCTGTCTGTCTGAATGCCAAAGCAGTATACCCTTCTTATTTTTTTACATACCTTCCCCCAGAATGGCTTCAGATAGTCGTGCCGATTATTAAATCTGACGGATGCACTGCGGAGGGAATCCGTCCGATCTGCAGTGATTCACTTTATGAGCCTTAATCCATTATAGAATCCGACGGATGAACTACATTATCGATCCGCAGTCTACATTATCGAAATCAGCTGATTATTGTCAATCGAAGGAATTCTAATTTTTTGTTTACTTTTTTGTTAAAATACAAGTGCATTAGTTGGTGAAATGGATAGAGTCGGATTTTTTTTGTCCCCTTAGAAGAAAATGAAAGTGATTCCAGAGAAACGCGAAGAAAAGTGAGAGCTATGGCAAGTGACAGTTTTCTTTTTTCCGAATAGCAATAGTTAAAATGTTAAGGAATTATTTTTCTGTAGGTTTGTAAAACAATTTCGGCTTAATAAAGAATCCTTCAAATATGTGTTAGATGTGCTAAAAAGTCAACTGCCACCAGTAGCACTTGTTAATGCTGTGAACATATGAGTAATCCGCGACGATTTTACTGCGGATCTGAAATGTCAAAGTCTATATGGAGTGCGGATGGGATGCGTTTTCAATAATGGCAACATTTTACTGACATTTATTCACTTGCCTACCGACGTTTTCAATAATGGCAAATAACTCAAAATTGAGATACATTTTCTCCGCAGTGCATCCGTCGAATTCAATAATCGACACGGTAGTTATTAGGCCCTGAAAAATATACTTATGTGCGGAATAGTTTTTATTTTACGACAATATATCATGCGAGGGCTATTCCAAAATCAACCTTCGAAGTGAAAAAGGTTTTTTAAAAAAACCAAAAACATTATTTTTTGCACAAAATAGTTTGATTAACATCTAAATTATTTTTCTACATAGTCTCCGTTTAAATCTATACATTTTTGGTAACGTGGGACGAGCTTTTGTATACCCCCCTTAAAATATGGCACCGTCAGTGCGTTGATGAATTGATTCACACCGTTCATAAGTTCCTCATTACTTCCAAAATGTTGAGATGTAATGGATGATTTCAATTTTGGGAAAAGGTGATAATCACTTGGTGCTAAATTATTACTGTAGGGAGGGTGATCAAAAATATCCCAATTGAACTCCTCTACTAAAGTTTTTATGCATACAGCAGTGTGTGGTCGTGCGTTGTCATGCAGAAGCACCACACCCTTAGTAAGCATTCCTCGTCTTTTGTTCTGGATTGCTCTTCTTTAAGTCTCACAGTAAACCGCTGCATTTATTGTGTTTCCAGGTTCCATAAACTCGGTCAACAATATGCCTTTATTGTCCCCAAAAACCGTGGTCATCATTTTTCAATAGGAAAAAGTTTGTTTGAATTTTTTTTTGACTTGTTTGGCGAATGAGTGTGCATCCATTGCTTTGACTGTTCTTTGCTTTCTAAATTTACATACTGGACTCAAGTCTTATCTCCAGTCACAATTTGCTGTAAAATTCATCACCTTCCATTTCTAAACGTTCGAAAAATGCAAAAAACGAATTACACTTCGTACCTCACAGGCGGTGGGAGATAAAATTGTAATCTCCATGTTAAAACGGCAGTATTGGAAAAATACTGAACGAAAACGGTCGACACTTGGCATATTATGAGAAAATAATGTACTGGTTGCGACATGCAGAAACACGTCACCGAAGTGCACGTATGTAATGAATTGTAACACATCGGAGGTTGATTTTGGAATAGCCCTCGTATATCGGCATTATGGAGCTAATAACTACGTCCCCGGGCATACACTTGGTGATGATTATGTGTTGGAACCCCATCGAAGTATCACAATCACAATCACAATCAACCGAAGCACGGCGGTCTCATCTTTTAATAGCTTAAGCAACTTTTTCTTTATGTTTCACTTGGGTTGCTTTTCGACTTCATTCAGATAGTAGACTGCGTGGCCTTTTTTTCATCAAATCTATTGGGCGCATTCGCATCATATCAAGGAAGTTTCACTGATAGTCCCTTATAGCCCACGGTGATCTTACCTACTACCTACTAGCTAGATGTTCTCTACAGGCTCTGTCTCCCCTAGACCTCAAATTTTAAGTTTCCTTTCCTGGGAAGGTAGCAGATTTCCGTTCGATAGCCGAGCTTTGAATTCAGCTGAAATTTGAAATTTGGGACAAGCAAGATGCTGGACTAGTCTTTGGCATATTATACATTATGGTTTGACCAATTCAATCGGGAGTACGGCATTTTAAAAATAGTCAGCTTACTGTGTAGGTGTGGAGAATATGTATTACTTATCGCGGCATTGACAGCTGCCGCAAGGTCTTTGAAGGGTAAGAAAAAAGATTCACATTAAGTGCACTACGCAGAAAATTGAAACACAGAATTGAAAGGACCAAATGTCAAAGTCTTTAGTTAAACCATCAAATCTTTCAGTCCCTTCAGATCGTCGGCTATTAGAAGAAAGCCAAAAAACGGGTTCATATAAATGTCATAGTAGACAACGCTTGTTTTTTATATTTAGCACAAAGTCATGGCACAGTAAGATTTCCGAAGTCGATGGAGCTGCGTATAATCGAATATTTCACCACAAGCTGCTGCTCGAAGAGACTTAGCTGTTTCAGTCGCTGAGTGTGTGCAACACCCATGCATCTCAAGCCCGAGTTTCGAAAAAACTTCGATTTCAATGCTGAAAGACGAAATGGCCAGCAACTCGAGTTTAATGGGTGAAAGCAACAAATGACATTGCAGTGGTTTGCTGAATCATCTTGCACTTTTCCCTGTTAGATTACAAAGTCCATCGAGAAGTGTTACGAACTAGACATAAATAACTTCGAAGGAACTAGTTACCAGCTCCACATGGCATTTTACCTGCAGTCGAAGTCGAACGGAAACTCGCCTCAATAATAGTTTATCGCAAACATCGATGCCAGTGATGCAGAAGGGAAGAAAATACTCGGCTTATTTTGGAACACCCAATTGCAAAAAATTGCTGAACTGACACTCACAGAAATAATAAACGCCAAGAAAATGCTTAGCAGATGATGTACTATAACTGTACTGTCTGTCGGGGACCCCCGCCCAGGCTTCTTCCTTGAGAGTGTAGAGCAAAATTTGACTTATCTGTCACAACACCAGACCTTTACGCCACTGATGGTTGCTATGATTTGTCCAGTTACAAGCTGCCGGTTATAGGTCTTGTTGAATGGCAGGACCACCGGTAGTCCACATCAGAACTTCAAACACGGTACCGTGGGAGTTAGGAGGCCCCGGACTGTCTGTCCATAGCGACTTTAAGCTCTACAACTCAGCAAACATTTGGCGTATTTTAAGAGTAGATAAGATCGATAAAATTTATCGAATGTGATCGATAAAATAGAACAATCGTTAATCAATAAAATAACAACGCAAAGATGCTTGATAGCAATCAATTCTTCATTGTACATAGCGACGCTGAATGAAATCGTTAGATCATTGCACCGTGTATGAATTCGATGCAATATATCGTCAGTCATTGAATTTTTGTGTTTTTGTTCAGCCCGGAAAACATGTAGTCGTGTAGCGAGTATTAGATGAATTTGTGTTGCTGCTTCAGCAAGCATATCGACCCAATGATTGTCGTCTTCGAGCAAGCTGAGTTCAAGGCATGCATCTTTATTCGTTTGCGTATCAAAATACTTTACGTTTATCTTGAAATGACAATGGGCCGGTGAAAATAACCAACAACCGTCGCAGATAGAAGCACTCAGCCTGCCTTGGATTGACTGTATATATTCGGTCCAAAGTGTTTGATTTGAATAGGCCGGGGCACGCATCAATTGGTGTGCCTTGCTTGCGGGGCATCCATTTTTTTGTTGGATTCCATGTAAAATAGCTCGGTACTTCAGAGTAGAGTAGTGTTCGTGCAAAGGCACCGAAAATATCCCCACGATAACACAATTCGAACAATTCGGTGAGTGTAGTTTTTGGCACGCTCAATTGCTGTCTCGTTGGAAAAATATGCGCTGACCATTTTCAAGATGGATTGCTAAATGTATAACTGCTGGGTCTCGTTCATGAATTGGGAAACTAAAGAAACGCCAGACAGCTTTATTGGAGCTGATGTATCGGCCAATATGGTAGCGCATTATTTCGTCGTTGTTATTCAATCGAGTACCATTCACATCAGTATTCTGAATTTGAAACACAGCAATATCGCTGCCTTTATTAGTATGTGAATAATGTATTTTATTGAAAAAAAAAATTACTCTGTAGGGACACCGTAATCACCTGGCTGTATAAAATATACTTAACGACCTATTCTCATACCTACCAAATATACACACAAAATTTCATAAAAATCGGTCGAACCGTTTTGGAGGAGTGCGACCACAAACCCTGTGACACGAGATTTTTATATATATGATAAAAAGGAGTACTCACTGGCACCGAACTATCTTGTTTCGCTTAGCCTCAAGATATGTCACTTGTTCCTCATGAACTCTAAATCAAGTTAAAGCAATTTGTCTGTCTTTTCCTCAACTCAATTTTGTTCACGTGGTTACTAATCTCGGTTACAAATTAAATAGATCACTTTCCGCTATTGACCATATAAAATATGTTGTTGGAGGAATTTCTGCTAGACTGCGCAAACTTCGACTCTCTTCTAGTTTCACGCCTATTGGAAAAAGGCTCAGACTTGTGAAAACGTTATTTTTGCCTTTAATTGACTACGCTGCTGTAGTCTACTGCAAGCTTGATTCCTTTTCGCAACATAACTGCGACTTGTAAGACTTTAAACCACGTCAAACCGATAAATTTGGATCTGCTTCTTCACTCTCCTGAACGAATGCAAAATTCTCTTTGATACACACTATTCTTTTGCGTCTCGGTGCCACTACATCTTCCAAAGAAAATGTTGTGTGCTAACGGTCAACAATAAGGCAGATAGCCGTCTCAGGTCGTTTATGTCGGATGAAATATTACACAGAACAGAACCATTATTTTCGAAACAAATCTCTAAAATTTGGAATGTTGTGGAAGCGTTAATTTACGATAAAACTGAATAAAATGACACTAACAGTTTGCATTTTGACAGATAGATATAAATGCCTGAATTTAGTACTGTGATGACGGACCGCATTGAAACCATATACCTTCGCTCGTAGTTCTGTCATTAGGAACTTGCAAAGTTCCATGATGAATACCTAAACTGGTTGGTTTATTGCTAATAAGTAACTTTTCAACACGGATAAAGGACAAATGGACCCAATGACAGAACTCAGCAAGATAAACTAGTATCGCACTGCGATCATTAACTTTTTATTTCTGTGAAGCTCCAGTTTGGTATGAAATTACATCAGACAGCCACCAAGTCTTGCGTATATAAGGTACCTACATACATAAAACCTCTGACGGTCAAGTTTAATTAATAAAAAAATATATCCCAAGTATGTGTTATGATTTCTGTTTATGTAAATAAATTCATAGTGGCGCACGCTATCGTAAATTTAATTATACTTACAGATCTCCACTATAAAAGTCATAAAACTCAAACGCGATCACAATGTGAAACGATCAGTATCTTGATCGCTCACATCATCCAAAATGTAAACAAATTTTTGGCGTAACGTCTGACGTTGGGGGCCACCATACGTTATGAATGGATACTGTGAGGTTGAGATTCATGGGAGTTACATAGAGCACGAGATCGGTCAAATTATCTCGCGTGATCAGATGTAATCTCGAGCTCTGTTTCTTACGTTACCACCCATTAATGTTGTAATACGAGTATGACACGGCCTACATTACAATTTGTAAATTTAATTTAAAAGACAAAAAAACTGGAAACATTTAAATGTAGTCTTCGCAATACTTAAGTGACGCTCATGGAATGTAAGTTCGAATGTTGAGTAACATCTAATATCTAGTGACGTTCATTATTCGATTCACCAGAAATAGAGCGGAAGTATTTCAAAGGCGAATAAAATTATCGCTAACAATTTCTATTGGACAATGGACAGACAAAAAAAAAATTGTAGAAGTTGAAGATGAAGAAGCATGTTGCTTTGATAATCACCACCCGGGTAGTGAAAGTTAAATAAGTTAGCGATGCATATCCTCACGGGGTGTGGCAACCAATGAGTATCTGTCTACCATGCCCATCAAAAACTGTTAAACGAATAAAACTGTCATAAATTTTATAAGATTTTGAAGTTTGGAAAACGATATGTAATGGATTTTTACTACGTTGTGAAACACATTACGATCGAATCTGCTATCTAATATTTCATAAAGAAAACAAAAGGGTGAAAGTCCTATCATAAACAGCCATCATAAAGTGAGAGAAAGTATTCAGATCAATGGTTCTGTCCTGGCGCTACAGTCCAGGGTGGACCCGGGTCTCAATCAGCTCGATCTGTTGCTAGATCTAGTTTCGCACGCTAAGTTGGCTGAGGTCCCCCTCCACTTGCGTGCGCCACCTGAGCCTCGGTCTTCGTCTAATGCGCTGCCCCTCAGGGGCGGATTCGAAGACTTTTCAGACCGGAGCATTTGTGTTCATCCTCTCTACATGACCCAGCCATCTCAGTCGTTGGATCTTCACTCTTCTAGCTAAGTCAATATGTCACTGTACAGTCCATACAGTTTATCATTGTATCTTCTCCTCCACGCACCGTCAATGCAGACGGGACCGAAAATTACTCGAAGAATTTTCCTCTCGAAGCAGCCAAGAGCACCCTCATCCATTTTTGATAATGTCCATGCCTCTGCGCCATAGAGCAGGACCGGGATTATTACGGTCTTATAAAGGGTAACTTTTGCTGTTCGAGAGAGGGCTTTGTAGTCAATTTCCTTCTTAGCCCACAGAAGCATCGATTGGCAAGTGTTACTCTTCGTTTGACCTCAGCGCTGGTGTCGGTTTCTGAATTCATAGCTGAGCCTAGGTAGACAAAGTCCTTAACTACGTCAAAGTGATATCTGTCAAAGGTGATGTTCTGTCCGAGTTTTTGCTTGGCAACATATACTTGGTCTTGCCCTCGTTGACAACCAAACCCATTTCGCCTCTTGCGTCTCAATGGTCGTGAAAGCGCCGCTAAAATTACGCTGCTTTCTTTCGATTATGTCAATATCGTCGGCGTATGCGAGTAATCGGACGGAATTTTGAAAGATTGTGCCTCTGGAGTTTGCACGTGAGCTTTGAACTATTCTTTCAAGTATAATGACAACGCATTATCTAAACCCTTTTTTGACATCAAAGGTCTCGGTGAGATGTTTACCGACCCTGATGGGGCAGCGTGCTTTCTCCATTGTCGCGAATTTGGCAGGGATGCCAAAACTAGACATTGCTCTATCTATAGCTCGTCTCTATAGATGCTGTCATACGCGGCCTTAAAATTGATGAATAGGTGGTGTGTATCAATCTGAAGCTCATGGGTCTTCTCCAAGATCTGACGTAGTGTGAATATTTGCTCGATGAAGGACTTTCCTGGCCTGAAGGCACTGATATGGACCTATCGGATTGTTGACGAACGGCTTCAGGCGTTCACACAATACGGCAGATAAGATTTTGTATGCGATGTTAAGAAGACTGATGCCGTTCAAAGGGTCTCCTTTCTTGAGGATGGGAACAAATTCTGAGACTACATTCCTCACGCGCATTTTAGAGATAAGTTGGTGTATGCCCCTTACCAAGTCATCGCCTGCCGCTTTGAAGAGCTCGACGATCAGTTCAAGCAGCTTTGTTGGACTTCAGCTTAGATATTGCTATCTTTACTTCATGCAGGTCCGATGGACGGAATTGTTGGTCTCCATCGTCTAGGTTAAAAGCTTCATTCTGCCTGACAGCGGTATTTGTTTCGTTATCTTTCCAAATCCCCAGCATCGACTTTGACTCTACTATGATTTTCCCTTGTTCGTCTCTACCGGCTTCGGTTCCGGTCTTGTGTCCTTGGCATGTTTTTTTTTTTTAACTTTTGTGAAAACTTGCGAATCTAATTCTTCTCTCATTTTCCTTGACCTCGCGCTTCTCATGCTCTTTCTTTTTCCTCCTGAGAAGCCATTATTCGTCTCTCCTCTTCTGTTCATAGCTCTAGTCTTTCTTTGCCGCGTCGCATTGCGTGCGTCTTGTTTAGCTTTCGTTGTGGTGGTCAAGTCAAACTCAGCATATTACTAGTGGCATCTCTGATGGCTTTTTGGCCGTGTTGCCACTGGACTTCGATGGTTGATGCCGGTGGCAAAGGACCTCTTAAGCTTGCCTTAGCATTGTTCGGGATATCCGCAACCGTACCTTGGCTACAACAAGGTAATGGTCCGAGTCGAAGTTGGCTCCTCGGAATGTTCGGGCATCCATAATACTGGGGGAGTGTCTTGCGTCGATAGCAATGTTGTCAATCTGCTTTGTTTGATTGAGGGTTGATTGATCAGGAGTTATCCAAGTCATCTTGTGAATGTCGAGATGGGAGAACCACGTGCTAGCTACGACAATGTTTCGTCCCGACGCAAAGTGGATTGTCGAAGGTGGTGTCGTATAGGCTATATCTTCCAACAGTGCTACAAGGTGGCGCACATTTAATCATCCTATTGGAAGATGTTATAATTTTTACAAATGCCGTCGTGCGTCAATCATATTTGACAGCTACATTATAAAAACTGACAAGCAATGGAGCGGTTTACTTCGTAAGAGCGTGGCATAATTGTGTCGATTTTTTTGCCCAATAAGCGGTCGTTGGTGTTAGCGCAGCGTGAATTTGAAGTGTAGAAACATGTCGGCGCTTAACTGCTCGACTCGAACAGACTGGAGACACATAACACCATGCAGGGCGTGGCCGCCACCGGAGTGGTCGTTCGGCCGAGAATATCACGGCTGTGGCGGCCGATGTCTCTGGGAATGAATCATCCAGACGACGGGCCACGCAATTGGGCATCACAAGACGGACGCTACAGCGAATTTGTACACATGTTCCCATACAAAGTTCAAACAGTGCATCAGTTAATGCCGCCTGACCGTCAGTCAGTCAGTCGGCGTTCACGCGGGAGAAGTTATTGGGCCGTATTTTTTTGAGGACGCATTCGGCAATACGGTTACTGTTACTAGAGAACCCTACAGGGCCGTGATAAACGGCTTGGTGAACATATGGTTTCAACAAGACGGTGCAACCGTACACACAGCACGAGCCACAATGGATATTGTGAAGGAAGCGTTTCCTGGTGGCATAATCTCAAGGTCGCCCGATTTAACCATCCCAGACTTCGTTCTTTGGGGCTACTTGAAGTCGTGGGTTTATGCCAACAAGCCTCAGACAATCGCAGCCCTTTAGGGGAATATTCGACAGTTATCACCGGAAATCTTGCGGAAAGTCATGGAAAATGCGATAAAACGGGCACAAACGTGTATCAACACTGGCGGCAACCATTTGGCGGATTGTTAAGAGCCTATCATTCCACGTGCATGTCCGAAGTTCGTTGCCCTTAAATCCTCCCCTGTTCTATATTTGCGTCTACTAGAGCACTTTTAATGGCGCTGAACTTCACGTTATTGAAGGCTCCCTCTATATCGAGGAAGGGCGCCATCGCAAGCTCATCAAAGTGTAGACTCCTGTCAATTTTACCAACCACCTCATGTAGGGCGGTTTCTATAGATTTGCCTTTTATTTAAGCAAGCTGTGACTCAATTAAAAAACCGTTGCTGCATCTGCTCCATCTGCTCCTGATTTCCAATAAACGCTCTAGAGTTTTAAGCAAAAATGATGACAGATTTATTGCTCTGAAATTCTTTGCTGCTACATGTCCCTGTTTGCCAGATTTAGGTATAAAAACCACCTTACCTTCCCCCCAAGCCAATGGAATGTATCCTGTTTTTAGACTGTGTCTAAGAATTTCCATAATTTTTTGGATTGCTACCTCTGGTGCTTTCTGAAGCATGATCAGTAGAATACCATCCGGAACGGGAAATTTATAGGGTTTAAAGGACTGAATTGCCCACCGTTTTTTTTTCCTGTTGATAAGAACACCTATCTCCTCTTCGTAAAGAGAGAAAAAATAATGTTTTCGGTGTGCCGTAGCATGCCGGAGTCAGATGATAGTGTGGATCCAAGGAAATGGGCTTCAACCAACGTTACCAGGACTTCTTGGCTTTTCAGCCCACGTTCCATAGTTTTTTCTGAAAAAAATGGGGACACTCGCCTCTTTTGAAAGCATTTTGCGCAGCCTCGAAGCCTCGTCTGTTGCCACAATAGATACGCAGTACCTCTGCCATGACGCCCTTTTTGATTTCGCTACTAGGTACTTGAATTGTCTTTTACAATCATAGTACTCGTTCCACTTACTGTCACTTTTGAAGAGCTTCCCCCTAACCTCTTTCTTTATAAGACCTAATGAAAAAACCTGTATTAGTGCAAATTACAACATTACCACAATGACTCAGTTTCTTATTGGTTCATCGTATCAAACTTATATAAATATTTGTCCGCCGTTTGACAAAAAATGACCACATTAGTAAGTTACGAGTATGACAAGGTTGGACATCTGTCAACACCATAATCTCGAAGTATTAACGATAATAAGTGTGTTTTTTTGGCATCGGTATCAGGCCTTAATTTTAGAGCCCAAAATGAATCAGCTATCGGCTGTAACTATTAACATACTGACAGTTTAGCAGCACTTATAGTACTTATAATTTACACCAACCCGAAATTCAAAATTTCAAAATTCGAAGCGCTGACACCGATGCCAAAAAAACACACCTTTTGTATCAGCATCACATAATTTATTTCGTACGAAAATGTCGCGCTTTGAACCGAATAAGCATCATTTGCGGCAATCTTTGCGGCTCAATTGGTGAGATTGTGCCGAGCCCTCAAGCAAAAACGCTCCCACTACCATTCCAAACACGACAAAATTATTATCCTGTATGATATTTCTCGTTCACATGTTACGACTACAGTCAGAACCTACTTGTAAACACTCAATTGGGATGTTCTATCCCAACCGCCGATTGCACTTTTGAAGCGAGTGGCATGAGCCTTTAGCATGTTCTGAAATGTGTTCATACTCGTATCTGCCTAATCCATGAACATATCTGAGGACAAGGTGTCGATATTGCAGTATCCAACTTCAGCATATGTAATAAAGGGCAAAATAAGACTTATTACTAGCTTTCGTCTGGTGCTTACCGGAGTAAAGCTTATGGTCATATCCTGATAAGTTTGAATCGATAATAAATCCAAACCAGTTATACTGTAACCACATTTAATTTATTCCCAGAAATTAAGACATCAAGTAAGGTATTTAGGGCTAGCTTTTTACTTGAAATTGGAATAACTTGCTACGTATTGGGATTTAAAAGTAATCCATTAGCTTTAGAGCAGGAATGAATACTGCAGAGGTCCTTATTTTAATGATTAACAAGTTCAGCAGTGTTTCTATATGGCTTAGACAAGTATAGCTGGACATCATCAGCATATAGATAAACCGACGTATGAGAACAGACAGATGACAAGTCATTTCTGAACAAACAAAATATTCCAGATTCAAGTATTGACCTTTGAGGTACACCCTGCATCACTAGTAGAAGGGCTTAACAAGTATTGCATATCACAACTTTTTGTAATCTATCGGAACAAAGCTTTCAAAAACTGCACTGCACTAATTTAAAAACCGAAGAGATGTTTTAATTTTTAGGAGAGGATATTGTGGTTTATTTTGTTAAAAGCCTTTGAGAAATTAAGAAAGCAAAGAGCGGTAGCACATCCCTCATCGAACTCTTGTCCTATATCCTCCAAAATATTAACCATTGCAGTAGAACAACTGCAGTTGGATTTAAAATTAGATTGTCTCCCATACAAAAAGTAATCCAAAGATAAGTAATCCAAAAGTTATCTTGTCATGAGTTTCCCAAAGACCTTTGACAAGCATTGTAAAATATTTATAGGCCTTAAACCAGCTGCAGGGATTGGATTAGTTTCCTTCCCGGCAGGTACAACCCGAGTTATTTTCCAAGACTTAGGGAAAGTGGACGTTGTTATGTAGTGGTTAATTATATGGATAAGTATCCCATCTTCACCCATTGCAGATGATTTAACTGATGTAACACAGTTTGTAACTTCATTCTCACTTACGGATCGATGTTCAAAACCTCTCGCTGGATGAAGGGAATAATTTTTTTGAAAAATTGAAATGTAACTCTTCAGTACTGTTTTCAGAACATCAGGGTAAATTTCACATTTTGTACCACTTTTAGCACTAGAAATTTCAATTTGTCGCAGATTACACCAAAGTTTTTTTGGAAGTAAGCATCGTATTAAGCGTGAAGGCGTAGTAATTTCTTTAGTTTCGTATTATTACAGTTGAATAGTTACGCATCGCTCTGTGCGTAGTCCAGTAAGAAAGAGAAGGACTAAGCTTCCACTTCCTATAAAGCTTGTTTCAAGCTTTGATAGTCTCGATTACCATTGTTGTATTGGGTATATAACTTAATTCGTGCGGTTTTTTTTTTTCAAAGTTTGAACGTTTATTTCAGAAAAACATGTACAATAGTATTATTCAAACCATTGCCCATCTGAAGCTATGACTTGTTCCCATCTTTCTGGCAATTTGTGGATCTCATCCCAAAAGAACTGCGCCGGCTTGGCAGCCAAGAATGAATCAAGCCAAATTTTGATATTCTGCTCTGATGTGAACTGTATTTCAGTGAGGACGTTCTGCATCGACCGGAACAAATGGTAGTCAGAAGGGGCAAGGTCTGGGCTATAAGGCGGGCGGGGTAAGACTTCCCATCCACTATTTTCCAAATAGTTCTTAACCGGAATAGCAACGTGGGGCCGAGCGTTGTCATGATGATCTGGTCGCATATTCCGGGCGTTTTTCGGCTACTGCTCTCTTCAAACGGATTAATTGTGTTCGGTAGCGTTGTCCATTGATGGTTTCACCCGGTTTTAGCAGCTCATAATACAGCACACCCATCTGATCCCACCAAATACAGAGCATTACCTTCGCGCCATGGATATTCGGCTTTGCCGTTGATTTGGCTGGTTGGCCGGGTTCCACATATGATTTTTTGCGCTTGGGGTTGTCGTAATGGATCCATTTTTCATCACCATCAACAATCCGATGACTTCCTTTTGTGGCGTTACAGCAGCATTTCGGACAAGCAAAACCGCCTTTCGACGTCTCCCGGCTTGAGTTCATGTGGAACTCAATTTCCTTGGTTTCGAATATATCCAGCTGCTTTTAAACGTTTTAAAATGGCTGCTTGAGTGACATCCAAAGATTCTGCGAGCTCTTCTTGTGTTTGGCAACAATCTTTATGGAGTAATGCTTCCAGTTCTTCATCTTCAAACTTTGTTGGCTGCCCAGGACGTTCATCGTCTTCCAAGCCAAAATCACCACTTTCAAATCGTGCAAACCACTTTTGGCACGTTCGCTCAGCTAGCGCATGTTCACCATAAACTTCCACCAAAGTACGATGACTTTCGGCAGCAGTTTTCTTCATATTAAAGTAATGAAGAAGAACTCCCCGCAAAAACACTTTTTCAGGCACAAAGTTCGACATATTTGAGTGAAAAAAAAATATTGTTGTTTACGCTTCAAATGAATGACATATACTGAAATGACGTACAATGACAGTAGCTTTCCAACGCATGTTCCAATGGAATAATAACAATGGAATACTACAAGTTACGCCATCTCCTAGCGAACCGCATGAATTAAGTTATAGACCCAATATACCAAGGGCAACTTTTATTTTGCATGCAAACCGTTTTAACTGACACTTGTAAATCATATAAGTCAGTAACCAATTCTTCAAAACAGTGCAGTTTTGCGTTAGGATCACAGAATAAGCGACAACTGCTCCAAGGAGCTGAAAGGGACACATTTTGAAGATCATTAATATCACAAACCACCAAAAATAAAAATAAAAAAATTGGTGCAGCTTTATTTGTATCTGTGGTAGATAAGAAAAGTAATATACATATAATATCCAGTGGCTTTTTTATCCTGCCACCTCTAGTTTACATATAAAGATCAACTTGCGCGCCCCCTTTTTCAATGAAACCATTTAAATTGAAAACAAAAATTGCACTATGGCATGGATTCGAATTAAACCAACTGAACTAGAAATGCTTACTAAGTTTGAAGCTGCAGTATGCATTTACTTCACACTTCCTGGGTCCGTTATCCGTTATCCCCTTGCATATCAACACTGACGCCTCGCAGTTTCAAGCTTCTGTAAGCGCACTGTTATAGAGACTTTATGTGTTTATTTCCTACGCTCTCCTCGACTTTATCGAATCACCACCTCCCTCGCGGTTTAGTTTGTGTTAAGCCTAATTCGATTCCACAATAACACTGATAAAATAAATCGAAATATTTCATAATGGCCAATAAGTTAAGACGTTGTATTAACGACCCTGATAAGTTTTGTTACATTTGTGGAGAATATATTGTATTTTCAAAGATTAGCGAAAATTTATGAAAAAAAACAATGTGATCCGCTTGTATTTTGCTTACTTCAATATCGAAATTTGCAATCAAGGTACAGCGTGGGCGCTTCATAGTGTATGTAAAATGTGCGGAGATCGGAGAAAGATGCACTTTAATCTTTGAAATTTGGAGTACCGATGATTTGGCGAGAACAAAAAAATCATCATAACGACTGTAACTTCTGGTTGACAAGTATAGTGGGCATCAACAAAAACAATCGCCACAAATGGAAATATTCTAGTATTTCTTCAGCAATTCCTCATTCAGAAGACGTTCCAATACCAGTTTTTCATTAGCTACCACAATGTCAGGAAGCTAAAAATTGAAGTGCTTATCAAGTAAGCGATGACTTTGAATGCTCTGTAGAAACATCGAACCCTAAAACATTTTCACAAAACGAGTTTAATGATCTCATCAGAGACTTAGATTTTTCAAAGAAACGAGCTGAGCGGCTATCATCAAGGTTAAAAGAAAAAACTTGCCTAGTCTCTGATGTGCGAATTACTTTCAATCGCACGAGAGAACAAAACATATTGCAATTTTTTTCTTCTGGTGAAAATTTTGTTACTGACTTTCAAGTGACTGGCGTCTCTTTATTGACAGCAGTAAAATAAGTCTCAATGCTGTTCTTTTACATAATAGCAATAGACGTGCTCCTATTCCAATTGCCCACTCTTCTTGTAGGAAAGAAAAATATGAAATAATTTCAATTCTGTAACAGAAAATAAAATATGACGAACATAAATGGGTAATCTGTGTCGATTTGAAGATGGTTAAGTTTTTGTTTCGTCAACAAAGTGGCTACACAAAATATCCATGCTTTATTTGCCGCTGGGACACTACTGTGAGAGTTGCTATGGTCGTTGGTGAAAGCAATGTGATAAATGAGCCTTTAGTTCCCCGAGAAAGAATCATTCCTCCGCCCTTGCACATAAAATTGGGGCTAATGAAGCATAATATAGGAGATCTTAGCGAAGAACAAGGAGAACGCTTCCATTAAGATATAAAAACAATGGAGCACAGGTATCAAGGAAGATGGGACGTTCATATGATGGCAGACTATTGCTGGGGAATTATGCGCGATTGTCCAAGACAACTTCACTCTAGAAAATCGCTTAAAAGACAATTTCTTCACGTATAAAATTAAAACAAATCCGTATTTTTTAAAAATCTAATTTTTTGTCCATCTCATAAATTAGAGCTGATACAAAAAAAAAAACAGTTAACATTTTTGAAATCACCTTATTGGATATACTTAAGGTCCTAAATCCTAGGCACCAAAATGTGTGTAGGGCAGTGTATTTATTGATCTAAAATCCTTAAATAAAAGCATCAATGGGTCGGCGGAGTGGGTAAAGTTAACATTGTAGGTACAAAACAGTAGATCATGATCAGATATACAATTAAGTGAAAGTTGGTCTAAAAGACGAACAGATGAAAGATCCGATACGATAACCAGATCAAGAATGCTAGGAATACAATCTTCAGCATACCGAGTAGGGTAGGCTTTATTACATATCTGGAGTCCCAAGGTGGAAACAGAGTCATTAATTTGGAAGATTCCATTTAAATCTCCACAAACAATAACATGCTCATAAAGAGGCGAGAGCGAAGAAAAAAAATAGTTAGGGAATACAGCTCCGATACGGGATGTAAACGCAAGCCACCAAATATTTAGAAGAACCATCGTGGATTTCAACAATTGAGAACTTTATATCTAGATATTCCGATTTACAAATAATTTTACATTTCAAAGAGCCCCTGCAGTAAATTGCTATTCCTCCTCCCCATGTGTATGTTATCCGATCATTTCGAGAAATAAAGTTATTGAGTAAATTATACTGTATATCAGATACGTCACGTTCGAACCAAGTCTCACAAACATAAATAACATCAACACCAGAATTTTCAAACATGTATTGTAAATATTCTAACCAGGGGTGTTGCAGATATTCGCATCCGCATCCGCAACAGCAGAACTTCCGCATTAAATTCAACATCCGTATCCGCATTGTATCAGAAATCAATGCAGAACTTATGCGGATACGGGTGTTGCACAGGTCGGTACAGGAACGACTTAGCGCATCTCAAAGTATTTCAAGAGTGCGTAACCAGATGGAACAGTACTGTTTATATGTTCGAGCGGTTTTTGGAAGTAAAATACGCATTAAGTCTCTACATGAAGGACAGCGAAATGGACCCAATTATGCCAGGAGACTGGAAAATAATCGAGTGCTGTGTCCAGTTGCTGCAACCTTTTGAAGAAGCGACACGAGAATTAAGCAGCTCTGAGACGCTCATATCATCTGTAATTCCAATAACTCAAATGCTTATGAAAAAACTGGATGACCATTCAACTAGATCACAGGACTCTGATCCGATTATGCTGGCAGTCACCACTTTAAAAACGGAAATGTTTTCTAAATTCTCGGCCTTGGACGAAAATCATTCATTTTCTATATCTACTTATTTAGACCCACGATACAAGCACAAATTTTTCAAACCGTTGACAGAAGAAAAGATGAAAGACGAAATACTGAGAGCTCACAAAAATCATCTTCATGATCATGACAGCACACTTTCTCCAAACTACAACCAATCTAAAAGAATGAGAATTGGAGATTCATTGGATTTGGTGCAATCGATTGGCCATTCTTCAGAAGGTCCTACCACATCCGGTACCACTAGGAAACCCTGTTTAAAAAGTGATCTGGATGAAAGTGAACGATGTTAGATTCGTTAAATGAAGCTGACGACCTTGTTCAAAGATCAGACGGTCTCGGAACAGTCCTTAAAAAGGAGTTAGTGTCATATCGCAGCAAAAAATAGGACAAATTTATCGGAAAGTCCTCTTATCTGGTGGAAAGATAATAAAGAGTTTAAGATGTTATCAGCAATAGCACGAAGAAATTTGTTACCTCTCCCAGCCTGTGATTCTAGTTAACAATTGTTTAGTGGTTGGGGACTGATTTACGACCCTTTGCGAAATCGCCAAGACGCAGAAAGGCAGCCAAGTTGCTGTTTATTAAATATAACGTACTTATGTTTATGTTTAAGAATTAAAGGTTTCTTTTCGTTTAAATAAAAGTGACTAAAATAGCATTTATTAGTGTTTATATGTACCAAATCTTACATCTGCATCCGCATCCGCAACATGCCTAATTCTAACTTATACTGATTAAGGCTACGAGCATTTATATGACAAACCCTAAAATCACGACAATTAGTAAGTACAATTATCATAGTGTGCGTTGATTTTTTTTTCACACTGTAAGTGGAACATACTCTTTTCATTATGAGAAAAGGAAGAAAGAAAGACGAAAAAGATACAGAGATTGAAACAAAAATAATGCTAAGCTCTTAAGAGAGCACAACAGAGAGAAAGAGGAAAGACGAACAATGCAAAATAATTTAGAAATGAAATACAAATAGACTCCTTTCTCTCATCTAAACCAACTGCAATAGAAAATCGAACATCATGTTATTTACACTCTCCAATTTTCGGCCAGGTTTCCTAGTTTTAAAGAATCTGACCTTTACACAAGAACCTATTTTTTTTTCGACATACAAACTTGACATTACGGTTTTTTTAATAATTCTTACAGGAACTGTGCTCTATTGTTATGAGATGATGCCAGTTAGTGAGGCAAACCCGAAGCCTCTTCTCATTGTGCTGTTAACGAATATATTGTTGGGAAATGAAAACCCTTCCTACGTTTAATTGTTTCTCTTTTTATTATTTTGTCTCTTATATGATAAGTAAAAAAATATAACAACATATATATTAATCTATATATGTATGGTTTTCTTTATATAACTAACTTTATCACATTGTTTTGTTTAGTATAAGATACAGAGAACCTAACGTCGACAATGCAGTTTCATTTATTTTAATTTTGAATCAAAAAAGGAAACAATTACTCTGGTAATAATTGATCGTAGGAATACACTTCGAAAAGTTTCTTTGTAGTCTCACGCAAAACTTCAGCCATTGCGTCTTCCATTATGGGCCTAATTTCATCCGAAACAGCTCGCCAATTTTCATTCAAAAAATTATTCATTTTGTCACCCAGAGCATGGTCACCATTAAACAGATTATCTAATCTCACTTTTATATCACCAATGTTATAGGTAATTTTAACATCGTCGATTTTTAAGTGTTCCTGTCCATTTTTAAAGTATCGACTACTGTAAACATTTGCTCGAACTGCTACGTCAGCTGTTAAAAAAGAAAAAAACAAACATCTACAAATGACGACTATTTGATGTGGATAACAAGCAAACTTACATAGGTTAGCCATGCATATGCCGTCTCCCAGAAGTGGCATCATCATAATCTTGCCCTTGAGGGAATAGTTGGCCTTCATTTCGACTTTGGGAAAATACAGTTCCATTATCAGTGAGTTATTACTAGTGTTTGCTATGAGCTTTTTCAATTTAAAATTGGTTAGCCCACGAACTTCAATGTCTCTGTATCTAGAATGAAGGTAGATGGCTCCTGAATTTTGATCTAGTTTTACTTCTGGTACTAGCAACGGCTCCAGTGGTGGTATATAAAGCTGTGGAATACCTATTGACATCCTGGGCCGTATATTTTCGATGCAATTTGTAATGCATTCACTCAAATTCGGATCCGAACGATGGCAAACTTTGAAATATGTAGCTAAAAATTGTAAAGCTCAATAAAAAAATTTTTTCAAAAACCAAAAGAAAAACAAATAATAACAATTTACTTACGTAATACGGCTGCAAAGAGTCCTATAGACAGGAAACACAATAAAACGCCAAATATAAGTAAATTTTGTGCTTGAGACATGTTGAATAGATTGATGGTAGCTATGTTATGCGAAAAATCGCACATGTGGGTTTCAAAGTAAACTTAAGTATCAGCAACTTTCAGCTGACACAGAAAAAAACAAAGTTAAAAAATATGATAGCGTAACACTTATGACTACAGGTGTGTATGATGATGAAAATGTTGCTGAATTCGTACTTCCTTCATAAATAACGTAACATGCAAAAACTGTTATATAATATAGTACCTACGAAGTAGAAAAGATGACTAGAAATATGTTCAACAAGCTTTAATTTTCGATGTTGAAGTTCAAGGGCATATTAATTCTGCAAAGAGAAGACACAAGAAAATGATTTAAATTGAAACGTAGTTATGTGGAAGTCAAACAAAATTAGATTTTTATTTATTTTGGTTGCAGTCAGATCAGAGGCCATGCAGAGATCATAGTCATAAGTAAATTAAATTATTTTATTTGTTTTGGAACAGAGCACCCACCCAAAGAATAAATCCATTGTAGTTTCTTAGTCTTCCTTAAAAAAAAAAAGATAAGTAATCGGCAATTGATTTTGAAACTGCTGACTGTCCTATTATCTGGATTGTGCCAGCAGCATGAATATCAAAATCGTAACGAAATACCTTTCAGTGATGGTCCCCGGTAACTGCATGAGTGAACCCTTACTAAAATGGCAAAGGCATTCTCGCCCATTAGCATAATACTGGCCTACGAGTCATAGTACTCACAACCCCATATGGATGAGATTTAAAAAAATATGTTATCAACCAACTTATGGGCTCGGATAGAAATTGATCCACCTTTGATCCCTGCAAGCTATTAAAAGCCAACGACCTTCGGATGATCACGTGGAATGTTCGGATCCACAATAGGCCACGTGCAACCGAGCAGTTTGCAAGGCCCTAGACTGATATTATGCAGATATCTTCGCCATCTAGGAAGTGAATGGAATGAACCGGATATAAGAAGTATGAACAACTGTAATATATATATTTTACTGTGGTGTTTGTTGTGTCGCAGGGGTACTGCCCGGGCATGGAAAAAATACAAAAGTTACGAAGCAACAACAAGCCTCGGATACGGATGGATCTACTGTTGACAACCCATGCAAACGAATTAAGGGCAGCGAACTTTGGATATGCACGTGGAATTTTAGGTCCTTAACGGGCCACAAGCAGCCGAACAAATAGCGGAGGCCCTAGACTGCTGCGAAGCAAACATAACCGCCATCCAAGAAATGCGATGGGATGGGCCGGACAATAAGAGAATGAAAAACTGCAACATCTACTATCGACGGTAAAAGCAGCGCCTATTTGGATGCGGATTTGGTTTTCGGAGGCAGACTTAGACAGGAAGTCTTCAGTTCCGGCATGTGAACGAGCGCCTCTAAGCAATCCGCATCAAAGCTAAACTTGCCAAACATTAGCCTGATATGCGCGCATGCCCCCACATAGGATAAAGATGAACACAACAAAGATGCCTTCTATGACCTTTTGAAAAAGACCTATGAGCAATGCTCTAGCTATGACGTTAAAATTTTCCTCGGCGATTTTTATGCAAAGCTAAAAAGAGAGGGCATTTTTGGTAGTACTGTTGGAAGTAGCCTGCACGACAACGCCTCCTATAACGGATTCGGGCTAATCGACTTTGCGGCATGACGAAACATTGTCGTAGCTAGCACGCGGTTCCCCCATCTGGATATTCACAAGGGGACTTGGAGAACTCCTGATCAATCATCCGTCAACCGGATTGACCACACTGCGATCGATGCAAGACACTCCTCCAGTATTATGGATGTTTGAACGTTCCGAGGAGCTAACATCAACTTGGATCATTCTTTGCCTTGTTGGAGTCAAGGTACGGTTGCTGATATTTGGAACAACGCCAAGACAAGCTAATACTGTGAGAAATTTCGACGTCAGACGGCTACAATCGCAAGAGATCGCCAAGTCGTTTTCCGATCGAGTCTCCCTTAATCTCTTAAGAAGTCCCTTGCCGCCAGCATAAAGCATCGAAGACCAATGGCAACACTGCTAGAAAGCCATCAGAATAGCCGCTACTGATGTGCTGGGTTTCACTCGGCAATCACAACAAAACCCCTGGTTTGATGACGAATGCCGGCAAGCACATGCACCTTAGCAAGATGTATACAAAACAGTGCTGCATAGGAGGGCTAGAGCTGCTCACGAGCTCTATGAGCAGAAGAGGGAAGATGAACACCGGCTTCTCAGGAGGAAAAAGAAAGAGCAAGAGGTGCGCTACTCCAGGAATAAGATTCGGAAGTTTAACCAAAAAGTAAAAAAAAACATACCACCGAGACAAACCGAAAACCGAAGAAGAGACGAACAAAAGAAGATCGTAGTAGAGTCGCAGTCGATGCTGAGGATTTGAAAAGATCATTTCTGTAGACTGTATAAGGGCGATGACAATACAAATGCCACTGTCAGGCAGAATGAACCTTTCAACCTGGGCGATGTAAACCAACAACTCCGTCCACCCGACCTGGATAAAGTGGATATAGCAATATTTAAGCTGAAGTCCAACAAAGCTCCTGGAGCGGATGGCCTGACTGCCGAGCTCTTTAAAGCGGCATGCGATGAATTGGTAATGAGCACACACCAACTCATCTCTAAAATATGCCTGATGAATGGAGCCTCGGCATTGTTTGTCCGATCCCAAAGAAAAGAGATCCTCTGAGCTGCGCCATCTACAGAGCCATCAGTCTTCTTAATATCGCATTCCAGATCTTATCTGGCGTTTTGTGTGAACGCCTGAAGCCATTCGTCACCAACCTGATTGGTCCATTTCAGTGTGGCTTCAGGCCAGGAAAGTCCCCCACAAGGTGACGCGCTAAAGGGAGTGTGCGCCAGAGCCTGGTAACGTAGATAAAAAAGAATAAAAAGAATTGTGCGTAACTCATAAGTGTTCGTTAGTATTGAAACAGAAGCTGCCAGAATAAGTTTAGCGGTAAGTGATGGTAAAACCAAGGATATGCTGCAACAGGAAAGAACACACAACATCAATAAATTGGACATAACGGCCACACATCGGCAGAAATTAAACGATGGATCATTCTTGCTAACAGGGATTAGATAAGAACTAAGAACTAAAGAAATTAAGCAGAAAGGCCCCATCTAAGCTGACTCTCTATAAGGCCTTGATCATCGCAGTATTGTTTTATGACGCTGAAGCGTATCCAAGAAGTTCAAACGTCGTACAGTACTAAAATGCCAAATATTTTTAAGCTCGCTGCACAGAGGAGAAAAAATTCAATGGAAATAACCTCGCCGAAATACATCAAAAACGCAGACGGTCGCCTATTAACAAATGAAAAGGAAATTTGTGACCGGTGGCTTGAATACTGCAAGGAGTTGCTTAACAAACAGTTTCCACGTGATATCGTGCCGACAGCTGATCTATTCGAGGAGGAAGTTTCGGACTTTTCAATCGAAGAAATAAGTATAGCAATTGGAAAAATGAAGCGGGGGAAAGCGGCGGGACCAGACAGCATTCCATCAGAGTTTTGGTTGAAGATGGAGGGGATCGGCAGCGTTTGGCTATCGAAACTTTTAAATAAATTAAAATGTGGACAACCTATGCCAAATCAATGGAGAAGTAGCTTCTTGGTTCCATTATACAAAGGAAAAGGCGACACTCGAGAATGCAACAACTACCGTTCAATCAAGCTTATGTCACACACAATGAAAATCGTCGAAAGAGTCTTAAACGAACGTCTTCGGCAAATAATAAAGCTCGATAATAGCCAGTGTGGATTTGTTGAAGGAAGATCGACGGTGGACGCTATCCAAAGCCTACGAATACTAATGGAAAAGCACCGAGATTCGTCTAAGGATTTACACATGGTATTTATCGACCTCGAGAAAGAATTCGATCGAGTGCCTAGGGATCTCATATGGGCCGCGCTGAGGTCTCAAAACGTACCGGAAACGTATGTTAGAATTATACAAGACATGTACGGAAACGTGAAAACTGCGGTTAAAAGCTCTGCTGGACTAACGAGAGAATTTCCAGTTAATGTCGGAGTGCATCAAGGAAGCGTACTTAGCCCTTTCCTCTTTAACGTAGTATTCGACTATCTTTTAAAAGACTGCATGCGCGAAGCAAATGTAACGCCAATTCTCTTCGCTGACGACGCAGTTATACTTAGCGATAACGTCGAAGATTTACAGAACGCCTTAGATTCATGGAGAAATGCGCTAGAGAGAAACGGGTTTAAAATAAGTCGTTCAAAGACGGAGCATTTGACGTGCCCATTTGCGCATCCGTTGCGACCTGTTCCGGATATAATGTTAGACGGAATAGTTCTTCCGAAAAGCACTATCTTTAAGTACTTAGGATCAATCGTTAACATGGAAGCGAAATGTGACGACGACGTAAACCACAGAGTGAGTGTGGGATGGATGAAATGGCGGGAAAATTCGGGAATCTTTTGCGACCGAAAATTTCCACTTAAATTAAAGGGGAAACTCTACACCACGGTTGTTAGACCAGCTCTTATATTCGGTTCACAGTGCTGGACAATGTACGAAGCGTTTAAAAACAAAATGACGGCAGCGGAAATGAAAATGTTAAGGATGTCTAGTGGAGTCACTAAACGCGATTGCATTAGATCTACGCGTATAAGAGGAAGTCTACATATAAAGAATTCGGTAACCGAACAGCTTGAGGCGAATAGAATAAGTTGGTATTGCCACGTTCAAAGAAGATCTGCGGAAAATCCGGTTAAAACGGTACTATCAACTACGGTCACTCCAACTGTAAGAAAACGAGGTCGGAAAAAGAATTCCTGGATTTCTCAGATGGCAAATGCGCTACAACGTCTGGGGTTAACCACTGAAGCGATCCAGGACCGAGCATTATGTAGACGCGGTTTGCGGTCTGCGACATTAGCCAACCCCATAAGCGGAGCAGCAGCGATGCAGTAAAAATGGGAAACTCGTTACGCATAAGTTCGTATAACGAGGAAAGGGTTAATAAAAGGATAAGAAGAAGAAGAAGAAGCGTATTGTTAAAAGGCCCCATTTCTTGCTAAAAGCTCCTTTTCAATGCTAAGGACCCATAGAGCTTTAGATATTTTCGACTTGAATTTGGTGCAAAGATGGACATCAGAGTCCTCCTCCTTCTCGTAAAGACAACAACCTCAGTTTTGGGAAGAATGACTAAACCTAAAATCGTCGACAAGAGCAAACAGCCGGTAGATACGAGGGCGGGTCAATAAGTCCGTGACTTTTGGATTAAAACACAGATTTTTTGATAAAAAAATAATTTTATTTTTCAACGTAGTCTCCCTTGAGCTCTATACACTTTGTCCAACGCTTCTCCAATTTTTTTATCCCTTCCAAAAAAAATGATTTGTCGAGGTCCTCAAAATAGGCCTTTGTTTGCGAGATGACTTCATCATTGGAGTCAAATCTTTTTCCACCAAGCCATTTCTTCAGGTTTGGGAACAAGAAGTAGTCGCTCGGAGCCAAATCTGGAGAATAGGGTGGATGAGGGAGCAATTCATAGCCCAATTCATGGATTTTTGCCATGGCAACTGCACATGTGTGCACCCTTGCATTGTCGCAAACGCGGCACCCATCTTGCGGAAAGCTTTCTCATGCCCAAGTGATCATTCAAAATTGAAACCACTGAGCCATGCGAGATCCCTACGGCTTCCACAATCTCTCGCACTTTCAATCTTCGGTCGGCCAACACCATATCGTGAATTTTTTCGATTGTTTCGGGTGTAGAGACCTCAACTGGGCGTCCAGGACGTTCGGCATCTTCAGTGCTTGTACGGCCACAACGAAATTCAGTAAACCACTTTTTTACCATTGAAATCGATGGTGCAGAGTCCCCATAGTATTTATCAAGCTTAGCCTTGGTCTCGGTAATGGTTTTTTTTCGCAAGAAATAATGCTTAATAAACACACGAAATTCACTTTTTTCCATTTTCTCCTCAAATTAGTGAGTAGTCTGATAAAAATAGCTGTCAAACACAAACTAACTGACGCAGGAAGTTTAAATTTTGACAGGAGTCAACTGACAGATGCCTGTTGACAGGAGCAGTGTTGCTGTTTCAGTAAAGAGGTCAGAAATTCAAAAAGTCACGGACTTATTGACCCGCCCTCGTATGATTAAGCAGACAATGCGGGTGCATTATCTGCATATACTTGAGAGTTAGTGTTAGAGCTGTTGGAAATGTTAATCAACCTAAAACACTTTGTGTTTCGTTTTGTTTTGAGTTGAGACAGAGTATTGACGAACTTGCCGAGCACCTACTTAAACCGCGAAGGATGATTATGGTCTGACATGGAAGTCTTCTTTAGTACTTTCAACCCGGCTATCTTCTTTACGCACCTGTTGGATACAAAGATCCAATATGTTTGACAACCAAGTCAAAGCCAACCAAGATACCTATTACATGTGCAATACGGATAGTCTGATATACTTATAGAGATGCAATATAAGATGGAGAATGTTGAAAGATAGTCTAAATCAAAATAAGGGTGATCGTCTCTAGTCTGCATTCATTTAGATAAAAACCCTTTCGACTCCCTCCGCAGCACTGGATCTTCTGCTTCAATTGACACCACTAGATAGTGGTGAGCAAGTGACTGCTAACACAGTTATTCGCCTTTAAACGGCTATACTGCGGGCAAATAAACTATTTTGCCACGCTAATATTTCATCAGTTGGTGCCACTTCCACTGTCAACACATGAGCCTTCGTCTGTCTAAGGTCTTCTAGTGCTTTTAATCTGACTTTTAAGCGGCAGTCTATAAGTATATGCTTTTTCTGAATCCGGTTTCCCGAACCATGCGGCCAGAAGCAGCATATTGATTAAACTCCTGACTATTTCGATGGAATTTCGACAAGACTTTGCACAAGAAGCATAATTTTTCAAAAGTCTGTGCAACTACTTGCAGGCGCTGATAATGATATCATCGACATCAACGAAATCAAACGAAAAGTTACACTTCCCATTCATTGTTTCTTTAGCCAAAGAAGACCATTGTGTAAAAATAGCTTGCCATGAAACACAATCCAACTTTGAGCGCTAAACCTTTCGAATGATTGTGGAAGGAGATATGACCTGACCTGGTGAACGTGGCGATGAAGAGGTTTATTGGTTAAATCACATGCTCCCCCAAGTTCACATTTACCTTTTATTTAACTTAGTAACAATATTCGTTAAACGATATATGTTTCATGTGCTTGGCACATGATTAACACAAATTACACGATAGTGGCTCTATAACAAAATGTTACCGACCAAGTACTGACTGCCAAACAAAAAACATAAAGCATAAAACGAACTCTGTATACGCAAACAATACTTACTGACTGATCAAATTGGTTGTTTCGTCTATTATATTTGAGGTGGGAGCGGAGATCACATCCTCCAAATTGAAAGTATCCATTTGCACAATCATACTGTCTACATCCGAAAAGTACGTACATTTCGGTTGATTTTGTAATAACTCTTGAATTTTCGCCGTTGTTTTTTCAGATATCTTTAACTGATATGTATTCATGTCATTCATCGCAACAATGTTCTTAATTTGAATGAACTCCTTGTATAAGCTACATATGCTATCAGTACGTTCACTGATCAATCTACTTGTACTGTAGTCTATTTTCTGCAAGTTTTTCTTAATTATTTCAAAAAATTCATTGCGTACTTCGAGAAAACCGGTGATGTGATTCTTAATTTCATTGATAGCTAGAGATTTTGTTCGCAAGAGTTTTTCAAATTCTTCTCTGAAAAGATAATTAAAGAAAATTTGAAAAAAATTTAGTAATTCGGTGTCTTAAATACAACTTACACTTTATTAATAAGTACCTTTGGATCTGTGAAATGGGATACGTCTTTGAGAAACTCACGTATTCTGGATAGAATTGTTTTAAAACGGCCCATTAAGTTTTGGTTGCGTAAATTGTGCAAATTCTGATTGATTTTCTTCCATTCATCGTCCACAACGTTCGCCATCTAAATGAGAATACATGAATTGGATCGAAAGAGGTGACTTTTGTGACAGCGTGATATGGCTTTCCTAATGAGAAGTCGAAAAAATCATAAGTTTATCTAATAACACCTGAATGTGCTTTTTCGTTAACGATCAATGGGTTTTTGGCATATTCGACCATAACAGCAACGACCCCAAGATTACATGTTACTTTAGAAAGAGAGCTACATTCCGCAGTGGAAATAGGTCTCAACTCAATTATTTAACTGCTCTGATCAACTGGATCGTAAATAAGCTTCCTTCAGTTACGCAACTCGAGTTGGTAAAGTTGCGTTTCATAGACCTTCTTTGTTTTGAAATGCATTTTAGGATCGCCCGGGATAGTGTTATCAATAATTTAATTAGAAAGCGGATATTCTTATTCAACCAAAGAATACCCTGCACTCTAGTTACTAAGTACAATGACAACAGAGGTACCCAACCACCTATCTGCTTCAACACAAACAATGCCAGTTGAAGAAAAGATGGAGGCATCATCATCAGCAGCAACCGTAATATCCATAGGGTCCTTCTGAGGTAAATGCCAATACATGGGAGATAGTAACAGTTTCGCCGTGGTCGCCGCCTACAAATCAGGGGACAAAGATGAGCAAGTGGAATCCTTTAATAGTATCATATAAGAGCTTCAACAAAAGGCGTTAGTAGCAAATAAGTTGATGCAGCAAACAGTACTCTGAATGACATTTATTTAAACAATAAAAGCTTAGTGAACCACATAACAGCAACAGAAGGTGCCACTAGTTGCCAACTATAAAATGGAACCACTGAGCTATGCGAAACAGCTAAAGTAATAATGTTTTCAGTGAACGATGAATTAACCGTCAACCAGATTGACCGCATCGCAATTGATGCACAATACTCTTTCAGTATAATGGATATTCCGACGTTCCGTGGAGCCAACTCAGACTATTACCCTGTTGTAGCCAAGGTACGGATGCGGACGAAATAGATATTAAATTCCGTCCATCCGACCTGGATGAAGTGAAGACTACAATACTTAAGCTGAAATCCAATAAAGCTGCTAGAGCGGACGGCCTGACCGCCGAGCTCTTCAAAGCGACAGGCGATGATTTAGTAAAGGGCATACACCAACTCATCTGTAAAATATGGTCGGACGAAAGCATGCCCGACGAATGGAATTTAAGCTTTGTTTGTCCAACCCTCAAGAAAGGAGACCCTCTGAACTGCGCTAACTAACTAACTACAAGTTCTTATCTGATATTGTGTGAACGCCTAAAGCCGTTCGTCAACAACATGATTGGTCCATATCAGCGTGGCTTTAGGTCAGGAACAAATATTCGCACTACGGCAGATCTTGGAGAAAACCCATGAGCCACAAACCAATACACCAACATCTTTTTTGAAAGAATAGTGCAAAACTCACGCGCCAACAACACAAAAAGCATAATTTTTTAAAAGTCCGTCCAAAACCTAGCATACGCCGATGACATTGACATAATCGAAAGAAAGCAGCGTAATTTTAGCGGCGCTTTCGCGACCATTGAGACGGAAGAGGCGAAATGGGTTTGGCTGTCAACGAGGGCAAGACCAAGTATATGTTGCCAAGCAAAAACTCGGACAGAACATCACCTTTGACAGATATAACTTTGACGTAGTTAAGGACTTTGTCTACCAAGGCTTCGCTATAAATTTAGACAACGACACCAAACCGAAGAATAACTCTTGCCAATCGCTGCTTCCTTGGGCTGCGAAGGCAATTGACTAGTAAAGCCCTCTCTCGAACAACAAAAGTTACCCTATATAAAACCTTAACAGTCCCAGTCTTGCTCTATGGCGTAGAGGCATGGACATTATCAAAATAGGATGAGGGTGCTCTTGGCTGCTTTGAGAGCAAAATTCTTCGAGTGGAGTAGGAGAAACAACGACGAACTGTATGGACTGCAAAGCAACACTGACCTAGCCAGAAGAGTGGTGATCCAACGACTAAGATGGCTGGGTCATGTAGAGCGGATGAACACCAATGCTCTGGTCCGAAAAGTCTTCGAATCCGCCCCCGAATGACAGTGAAGATGGGGAAGACTATGAGTCAGGTGGCGAACGCAAGTGGAAGGGGACCCCAGTCGGCTTGGCGTGTGAAAATTGAGGCAGCCAGCGGAAGATCGAGCTAGCTGGAGTGCTTATTGACTGAGGACCTGGTCCACCCTGGAACGCAGCGCCAGTTAAATAAAGTAAAGTAATGAAATGCCGGTAATTAACCGCAGACAAGCTAAACCATTTAAAACCATGATGATAAAAGCACAGAAAGAAGGTCATTTTAAACCATTAAATGCACAGCACAGCACAGCACGACGCACATTGGGGCCGCCTGTATGGGAAGAAAACCCAAAACTCAAAATTTAAAGTGAATACTGTATTTCTTTCATTTAGTAAATATTTAATCATTTTAATACTAACTACTGTGTGTAATCAACGTGTTCAAAGTTGTCAACGGTTAAGAGAAAGTGGTGTGATAATAAATGTATTCTAATAATTCTATTGAGTGTATTTTTTTATTTATTTATTTTTTGGACATAAACAGTAGCCTGTTTATTTTAAAACTGCGCAACAGGCTTTTGAAACTGTTTATGCTAATTGCTGCCCAAATATATCCTTTATACTGAACTGAAGTCAAAAGTAAAAGCCTGTTGCGCGAATTTTTTAAAACAATTTTTTTCTTGTGCATGTCTAACATAAATTTTTGGATTTTGTTCCAGACGCAAGACTAAATGTTAATAGAAAAACGCTATTCGAAGTTTTGTGCAATAGCAATAAAAAGACATTTGAATGCAAGTTCAATAAAATAATTAAGTTTTTGGCGGAAAAATTAAACTGTTCAGCCGCAAACAGGAAAAATTTATCAAAGGAGTTGCGAAACTTCAAAGGCCAATTAAAATCAAAATGGCTCAAGCATGGTAGGCATCATGAGAGACTTCAGTTAAATGAGAATTCATGGCTAAATGAAAATTGTGAATTCACAATTTACCCGGTTAAGAAAGGTGGTAGGCCTTCGAGCTCGTTTCACGATAGTAGCGAAAATTCGAAACCCAGAAAAACTGCAGATATTCGTTCTGAGCTCAGTGCCGATGTTTTGGCTTATGCAGTGCAAATGAATTTAAGGGCTAAAGGTAAGACTGTTGCAGCAAATGTAGTTAAAAAAAAGCCATGGATGTTCCGACATATGCTAAAAACTGCATGGATTTAGGCTCTTCTGCCGAATTAGCGAAAGTTTCACAGTCAATATAATATAATCAGGAATTATACTAAAGATATTTTTCCGTCTTATAAATTGGTACAAGCAGAAAAACGGAACTCGTATCCTAAAGATCTTTATGCCACAGAATTTAGGGCTGAAATACCTCTGCAATCACTTTTAGACCACACAGCTACACGCTTGTTGCAAAGCCAAAAAACCGTTATTTAATCAAAACTCGCCGAAAGATCTAATAAGATGGTCTTATAAAAAAAAATCGTATCTGAAGTGGCAGATGATAAGTATATATTTTTGACTTGTCTTGTTCCCTTACGTCTTACGAATGGAGAAAATTTAATTTTGTGGCAAAACCCTAAACCATTATCCCCAAGATTTTTTAGGCCAATAAGTCTGGAATACCAAAAAGAAACAGTTGACTTATCAATTACCAAAAAAGAAAATATAGACCGTCAAAAAGGAGCACTGACACCAACAGAAATCACTTCAGATGGGCAAAAGTTCTTCGTTACACATCAAACTATGTTTGCTATGGTAGATGGAAAGATATGTAACGCACTTTCTGTAACAAAATCTAGTATGAAATGCTACTTATGCGATGCCACATCCAAAGATTTTAATAATCTCGAAAGAATTTGCCAGAGACCAATCAAACCCGATTATGTTTCATTTGGTATTTCTGTACTACATATGTGGATAAGGTTGTTTGAGTCATTGCTGCACTTGAGCTATAAACTACCAACACTCTCTTGGCGCATATCAAAAGAGAGCAAAGACTTGGTTGAGAAAACAAAAAAGAATATTCAAGAACAATTTTAAAAACAGCTTTCACTAATTGTAGACAAACCAAAACCGGGCTTTGGAAACTCTAATGACGGCAATGTAGCTCGAAAGTTCTTCCAAAACAATGTTTCTTCTTCTCTAACAAACATCGATCCGGAACTCATTAGAAGAATTAACATACTCGTAATACTTCAAGCCATTTCAAGCGGATATTAACAATATAACAAATTCAGAAAAATTTGAACAGTATTGTTTTGAGACAGTTTGCTTGTATGTGAAACTATATCCTTGGATGCCTATGACACCAACTCTTCACAAAATACTAATTCATGGATCTGTAATAATTCGAGAGGCCTTATTACCTATCGGCATGCTTAGTGAAGAAGCCCAAGAAGCCCACAATAAGGACTTCAAATCTTAAAGGGAATTTTTCGCCAGAAAAACGACACGAACGGACAACATCACTGATATAATGAATCGGCTATTGATTTCGTCGGACCTATTCATTAGCCTAATGCGGAAATTCCCAGTAAATGACAAAAAAATGTTTGATAGTGAAGTTATTAATATGTTTCAAAGTTAAAATATAAAATATAAATTATTTGCATACATTTTTCTTTCATTTCAGTACATAAATTAATATTTTATTAGTTTTGGGCATGTTTGCTTTACTTTGGCCCCAGTGTGCGACCCACAGTTGGGCCGATCGGTCGAAAACCAGAAAAAACTCCCATATCTCGGGAAAAAATGGTCATATCGACCTCTCAATCGATTCAGCATGAAAAACTGCATAAGGAACTGTAATAGGGCAAAAACAGTTTTTTTTATCGCTCCACAGATCGAATTAAATTGTTCGTCAGATTCCAAACAATACCTCATCCTAATATACAAATCCACTGATCCGTTATTAAATAACACCTCACAGAGATCGGCATATTTAGTAGAAACAGTCCCCATAGTGAACGATGCGAACGGTCTTGAAGAATAAAGCAGACTGATAATTCCGTAAATAAACAAAAGATCACGAGCTTGCTAATGCTAATTGTGTAAACAATGCTTGTCATCAGTTGTCTGCAGCTGTCAATGGGATTTATAGGGATGTCAGATATTAATATAAGCTTTATAAAAATGGCAATTTCTGACCGGAGCTCAACGGAGTTTTTTTTTGGTAAGACAAGACAAGTTTACATGCTGCTTATTATTTTTTCCTTGCCACCTTATTATTTTTGGGTGTGTGTGATATTTTTAAGATTGGGGTCGACAAATTTTTTTTCTGCTTTTTAATACATGAACTGAAAGTTGTGTGAGTTTCGTGGTTTTATCTTCAAAAATAAAACCACAAAAAAAAGAACGACCTAAACTATTGGGTCTATAACTTAAATAGTGCGGTTTGCTAAGAGATGGCGTAACTTGTATTATTCCATTGGAACATGCGTTGGAAAGTTACTGTCATTGTACGTCACTTCAGTATATGTCATTCATTTGAAGCATAAACAACAATAATTTTTTTTCACTCAAAAATGTCGAACTTTGTGCCTGAAAAAGTGTTTTTGCGGGTTGTTCTTCTTTATTACTTTAATATGACGAAAACTGCTGCCGAAAGTCATCGTATTTTGGTGGAAGTTTATGGTGAACATGCGCTAGTTGAGCGAACGTGCCAAAAGTGGTTTGCACGATTTAAAAGTGGTGATTTTGGCTTGGAAGACGATGAACGTCCTGGGCAGCCAAAAAAATTTGAAGATGAAGAACTGGAAGGATTACTCTATCAAGATTGTTGCCAAACACAAGAAGAGCTCGCAGAATCTTTGGGTGTCACTCAAGTAGCCATTTCAAAACGTTTAAAAGCAGCTGGATATATTCAAAAGCAAGGAAATTGGGTTCCACATGAACTCAAGCCGAGAGGCGGTTTTGCATGTCCGAAATGCTGCTGGAACGCCACAAAAGGAACTAATTTCTGCATCGGATTGTTACTGGTGATGGAAAATAGATCCATTACGATAACCCCAAGCGCAAAAAATCATATGTGAAACCGGGCCAACCAGCCAAATCAACCAGCCAATTGGTGGGATCAGATGGGTGTGCTGTATTATGAGCTGCTAAAACCGGGTGAAACCATCAATGGACAACCCTACCGAACACAATTAATCCGTTTGAAGGGAGCAGTAGCCGAAAAACGCCCAGAATATGCGACCAGACACGAGGCAATAATTTTCCATCATGACAACGCTCGGCCGCACGTTGCTATTCCGGTTAAGAACTATTTGGAAAACAGTGGATGGGAAGTCTTACCCCACCCGCCTTATAGCCCAGACCTTGCCCCTTCTGACTACCATTTGTTCCGGTCGATGCAGAACGCCCTCACTGAAATCATCAGAGCAGAATATCAAAAATTGGATTGATTCATTCTTGGCTGCCAAGCCGGCGCAGTTCTTTTGGGATGGGATCCACAAATTGCCAGAAAGATGGGAAAAAGTCATAGCTTCAGATGGGCAATACTTTGAATAATACTATTGTACATGTTTTTCTTAAATAAACGTTCAAATTATGAAAAAAAAAACAATAAAATAGGAAGGCCTGTTGACCGGCTTGCAACTATATCCTCCATACCTTTACCGCCCAGTGAATTGTCAATGGAACTTCTGGGGTAAATTCGAAATTCTTCGGACCTTTATTTGAAGGTGGCACTCTGGATGGCGAGTGAACTGATTGATCAATTACCCGACTATATTGAGGATTTACTTCCACCTCTGAAGCGGATGATGAAGAAAAATTACTCTCTCTTGGCGAGACTTTATTTGTTTCTCTTCTAGTTGCCTCCTTTTCTTTAAATTTTCTTGTTTTTCGCCAAGCACAATTCTTTTTTCTTGAATTTTGGAAAAAACAGGTTTTGACTGATTTTGTTTATTTTCAAAGCCCGGTAGCGACCCCTAAATGTTATCGGATTTGAATAATTTTTTTTTGCGATTTTTTTTCCATGAGTAAGAGTCGATAAACGAAGTGAGAGAAGGTAAATTCAAAAGTTTCAATGTGGATGGGATCCACAAATTGCCAGAAAGATGGGAAAAAGTCATAGCTTCAGACGGGCAATACTTTGAATAATACTATTGTACATGTTTTTCTGAAATAAACGTTCAAACTTTGAAAAAAAAAAAACCGCACGAATTAAGTTTTATACCCAATAATAAAAATGTACAATCTTCTGGTGAACTAATGACGACGATTTTCTACAGCTCTCATTATTCCCCAATAATATATTTTATACGCTTTCGATTGCAAGTTCAAGTAGTGGGGTCTGTAATGACATTTCGCTATTTGGTTTCTTAAATGTGTATTATATCGATTTTTTGTTATCTAGTTCTAAACTTTTGGCCGCCATTGCGAAAAGTTTATTTTTAAAATCATATCACTCTTCGCTGAAACCGTCACGCTCTGAAACGAATATTTCCATTCGCCCTGAAATTACTCCCTCGTTATGCAGAAGAAATGCCCGGCGAAGAATATATTCAGTGATATTCTCTTCTCATTCATGTGGAACTACTGTCCGTAAATGTGTCGACGTATATACGTCTTTAATTTTTCCCAACCGGTGGTCTTCAGACTTGGCAATTCGAAAGTCTCTTAAGATGTTAATGCGCTAAAGTGTTAGGAATTTACAAAAAAAATCATCTCTGCAGGGGTACGAGTTGCAGCAATATTCTATAAGCTATTGAAATTTAAACACATACTACCTTGATCAGAAAGTTTCCGGAATAACCACCGTGTTCCGATTTGAGTTCTGTTTTTTTTTGTTAAGTTGTAAATCTGTTGTTGATATTCCCTCTAAATCTTAGCGTCATAGCTTGACATTTGCAAAAGTAACGTAGCCAAGAGTACATCTATCTCTGTGTGTTTGGCGAATTCAAATCGGAACACACGGTGGTTTTTCCGATAACTTTCTGATCAAGGTAGTACATAAACTAAACTGCATTTCTAAATCAAAAAGTATCACATTTATGTAAATGAAAACGTCAGTTCTTACCTGGTTTTCATTCGACAAGGCACACATCATTGTATTGTATTGAAACATTTGACCACAACAAAACTCAATGCTATTATGAAAGGTATTTACCGAACGTTCTTCTTTGATAATATTATCTTCCAAATTCATTGCATGCTCTTTTATACCATTAACGTACTCACGAATTCGTCTAAGCTCGTTGTGGTAAAAAAAACACACGCTCAACAACGACTGCTTCAATATGTCTGGTTTTAAGTCAGTCGTATTGAAAAATTGTTTTATATTTTCTGAGATAAACGGTTGTTCTGGACAACATAGTCCAGTTTTACTAAAGTCCGCTAAATATAACGTCGAAACATCACTGGCGGCACAATCCTCATGAAACCATTGTATTGGTTGATCGGGTATGAAACCAAGTGTATTGAGAAGTTGTATTGAAGGTACAAGAAGAAATTCGGTACAGCTTATCCCAGTGTCTCTTTCTATGGCAGTGTATAGAGCATGGATGGTTGCATATTCGTTAACATCATAACTAAGAGATTTGCATCGATTAATCCAAAACACTGTTATCATTTTCGTATTCAATGCTCTATCTAATTTCGTTATAAATAGAGGAATTTCTTGTTTATCAAGTGAGGCACGTTTTTGTCCATCATACTCCAAAGCAAGTTGCAACCATTCTTCGATTAACCTCCGAAATTTAACATTTAAATAATTTTCTGGAAAAAGTTCACAATGATATGTAAGCTTGTTGTTGTTGTCCTTTGAAATGGCAATGCACTTTTCGGGTTTCTGTTTAATGTTTCTTATAACTTCACACATACTTTGGTTATGTGGGAATGGATAGGTACCGCATATTATTTCGAATGCTACAACTCCAACTGACCAATAATCTACACTCTTTGTGTAATAACCAGATTCGACAATTTCCGGGGCATAGTAGTTTCGAGAGCCAACCATGCTTGCAATGGCATCTTGATCAAGTTGTCGAGCATAGCCCATATCTGCTAACTGAAAGTGGTTAAATATTAAATGGTTTACAATATGTACAACTAAAAATGTAAGCTTACCTTATAAATAGGTTTGCTATCATCACCATACTTAATGACAATATTTTCTGGCTTTATGTCACGATGAGTTATGTCATATTCATTGTGTAGGTGGATTATAGCGTTCTTTAAAGCACAAAGCACCAGGCGAACATCGTATTCACGAAGACCATTTATGTTCTCGATTTGTTGGAGTTTACTTCGTAGATTTCCTCCATCACAGTATTCCATTACAATCACAGGCAGTTCTGTTGTCCGGTTTAATTCCTCAACCAGCATGGGACACAAGTCGGGGCAAGCATGTACAATATTTTTGGTTCTAATCATACCTAACCATGTGCGTTCCTGTGACCATCTTGATTTCAGTTTTTCTTTTTCATCTGGCCCAAGTTGATTAAGATCGACTGTACATCTTTTGATAGCTACAAAAATAAATACGAGTAAATAAATTTATACATCGAAAGGTGTTAGATAATAAAGTTATTATTAAGAACTCTTTAGAGAAATCGTCTTAAAATATTAGTCGGACGCCAGCTAAGCACTTATGCTTAGGCAAGCTACAAAACAAACATTAGATACCCCTATAATGGTTGGGCCATGTTACCGAAGAACCTATTATTGGCAACGCCTGCAAATTTATCAAAGACATCGAACTTCGGATATACCTATACACTTGAAATGCCCCTTTATAGGCCACGTGCAGCCGAACAATCAGCGGAGGCCCTAGACTGCTGCGAAGCAGACACTATCGCCATCCAAAAAATGGGATGGGATGGTCCGGGAAAAACGAGGATGAAAAACTGCGATATCTTCAACGGCAATGCGATTTTGTGTTGGAGCCAGACTCAGGCAAGAAATCTTGAGTTTCCGGCATATGAACGAGGGCCTCGTAGCAATCCGAATCAAGGCTAAATTTGCCAACAATACCCTTTTATGCTTGCACACCGCCATAGAAAGAACGATGACGACTCCAAGGCTAGATTCTATAAGTTTTAAACAAGATCGACGATTAATGCGCTAGCTTTGACATTAAAACTATCCTTGGAGGGTTTAATGCAAGCTTTCCTAGAAAGAGAATTTTGGTAGCACTGTAGGAAAGTATAGCCTCCGATAACGGATTCAGGCTAATCGACTTTGCGGCGGGACGAAACATTGTCGTAGCTAGCACGCGGTTCCCACATCTCGACATAAACAAGGGGACTTGGAGAACTCCTGATCAATCAACAGTCAACCAGATTGATCACATTGCGATGGACGCAAGACACTCCTCCAGTATTATGGATGTCCGCACGATCCGAGGAGCCAACATCGACTCGGACCATTACTCTGTTGTAGCCAAGGTACGGTTGCGGATATCGCAAACTACGCCAAGACAAACTAATTCTGTGAGAAAATTCGACGTCAGACGGTTACAATCGCAAGAGATCGCCAAGTCCTTTTCCGATCGTGTGTCTCTTAATCTCTTAAGAGGTCCAATGCCGCCAGCATCAAGCATCGAAGACAATTGGAAACATTGCCAAACCCCCATAAGAGATGCCGCTTCTGATGTGCTTCACTCATCCACCACAACGAAACCCCTGGTTCGATGATGAATGCCGACAAGCACATGCAGCTAAGCAAGATGCATATAAAGCGGCGCTGCATAGAAGTAGCAGAGATGCTCATAAGCTTTATGAGCGGAAGAGGAGAGACGAACACCGGCTTTTCAGGAGGAAGAGGAGAGAGGATGAGAAGCGAGCGGACGAGGAAATTGAGAGATGCTACTCCAGAATTGAGGTTCGGAAGTTTTACCAAAAGGTAAAAATAACATGCCGCGGAAACAAACCCCGAACCGAAGCCTGTAGAGATGAACAAGGGAACATCGTAGTAGAATCGCAGTCGATGCTGAGGATTTGGAAGAACCATTTCTGCAGACTGTATAACGGCGATGACGGACCAAATACCGCTGTCAGGCAGAATCAACCTCTCAACTTGGACGATGATGACCAACAATTCCGTCCACCCGACTTGGATGAAGTGAAGATAGCTAGATCGAAGCTTAAGTCCAACAAAGCTGCTGGAGCGGATGGCCTGACTACCGAGCTCTTCAAAGCGGCAGGCGATGACTTGGTAAAGAGCATACACCAACTCATCTGTAAAATATGGCCGGACGAAAGTATGCCCGATGAACGGAACCTCAGCATTGTTGGTCCGATTCTCAAGAAAGGAGACCCTCTGAACTGCGCCAACTACAGAGGCATCAGTCTCCTTAACATCGCATATAAGATCTTATCCGCCGTATTGTGTGAACGCCTGAAGCCGTTTGTCAACAACCTGATAGGTCCATATCAGTGTGCTTTCAGGCCAGGAAAATCCATCATTGACCAAATATTCACACTACGGCAGATCTAGGAAAGATCTTCTTTTCTTGGATGAGAAAGCTCATGAGCTTCAGATCGATCCACACCATCTATTTATCGACTTTAAGGCCGCGTATGACAGCACCTATAGAGACGAGCTATACAAACACGTCCGTCTGTGCAGGATTACGATGGAGAATGCACGCTGCTCTAACATGGTCGATGGACCGAGATCTTTGATGTCTAAAAAGGATTTAGACGAGGCCATGCGCTGTCATGCGATTTTTTCAACATCATACTTGAAAGAATAGTGCAAAACTCACGAGCAAACACAAGAGGCACAATCTTTCAAAAGTCCGTCCAACTACTCGCATACGCCGACGATATTGACATAATCGGGAGAAAGCAGGGTGATGTCAGTGGCGCTTTGGCGAGTATTGAGACGAAAGCAGCGAAAATGGGTTTAGCGGTCAATGAGGGCAAGACCAAGTATATGCTGTCACGTCCCTTTCGACAGATATAACTTCGAAATAGTTGAAGGCTTTGTCTACCTTGGCTCCGCTATGAGTTCAGACAACGAAAACAGGGCTGAGATTAAACGAAGAATAACTTTTGCCAATCCCTGCTTCTTTGTGCTAAGAAGGCAATTGACTAGTAAAGCCCTCTCTCGAACATCTAAATTTACCTTTGATAAGACCTTAAAAATCCCAGTCCTTCTCTTTGGCGCAGAGGCATGGACATTATCAAAAATGGATGATCTTGGCTGCTTCGAGAGGAAAGCTTCGAGTGATTTTTGGTCCCGTCTGCATTGACGGTGAGTGGAGGAGGAGATACAACGACGAACTGTATGGACTGTACAGCGACATGGACCTAGCCAGAAGAGTGAAGATCCAAAGACTGAGATGGCTGGGTCATGTAGAGCGTATGGACACCAATGCTCCGGTCCGCAAAGTCTTCGAATCCGCTCCCGAGGGACAGCGCAGTAGAGGAACGCCAAGACTCAGGTGGCGCACGCAAGTGGAAGAGGACCACAGCCAACTTAGCGTGCGCAACTAGAGGCAGCTAGCCAGGGCTCGAGCTGGCTGGAGAAGCTTGTTGACTGAGGCCCAGGTCCACCCCGGACTGTAGCGCCACCTAAAATAATAAAAATAAACTATACCGCAGGTGGAAATGTGGCAACCCACATTTCTACCACTCAACAGTGTACATGTGGCAACGTTGTACAACGTTGTATCCCGGGATAAAAATAGTCTAGTGTGCGCTTGTCCATTTACCCCAACTGCCCTTACTGTAAAGCGCCTACACACGGGCCAATTTCAGACACAATTTTTGTAAATTACGCACTAAAAACTGGGTTATCATGTCACGATAACGAACACCATTAATTGTTACAGCCCAAAATCCGTAGCAACAGTCACGCGTTGTGGATGCATTTGTTTCTCAACAATTACTCGTCGGTTTTCTGAACCCCAAATGCGACAATTTTGAAGATTAACGAAGCCATCAAGATGAAAATGAGCTTCATCAGTGATGATGATTGTGTTCGACTGTAGCTGACAAACCTTCATTATTTTTAAAATATTGTTCAACATGCTTTGTTCTTTCGTATGGCGCTCTATTTTTACTAACCCCGAAATATCAGTCGTCACATTGTTATCTTCTTGTCCGTTGCCATCACTTTACTACAAATAGCGCAAAATTCAAATTTTGCGTGAGATATGGGGCACACTTCATAAGACAAATAATAACATAAGAAACCTACAATAGTCCAAAGAAAGAAGAGAGAAGAAAAAAAGTTTGCTTGATAAACATGAATATGCGCGCACTCCACTGGTGGGCTGTTGATTGCAATGACCTACGCATATCTGTAATTTATGTAAATCTCAAATAATTACATTTTTGCTTATTTCTTCCGTTATGAGAATCACAGAATAATGATTGATACATCAATCTCTTCATCAGGAAATGTACTAATCGAAGAATAAAGTCATATTCAAATCTGTTTAGCCATTTTGTAGTAATATGTGTGTAAAGCATAAAAAATGCGTTTTTTTAGTTAAAAAATCATATAAATGGCTCAATAACGGACTTAGGATACTAATATGTAATACAGCTACTCACGACAAATCGATTGATTATTGAGGTACCGTTACGTACCTACTCCCTACTCACGGACAAACAGGAAAATGTGTTCTCTTTTATAGATGTAGAGAAGATTAGGTTAAGTGTAAGAATCTTGTATTCGGTAGATGAAATAAATAAATAAATGATTCAAACTTACATTAGATTCGTGTCAGAGAATGGTGTATGTTTGGTTGGGGGTCACACCTGCTATTGTCTAACAATTGCCCGATGTTTACATTCATTTGAGCCTAAGCACTCTGCACCTGTCACAACGAAACGGTTTGGCACTGGATTTCATCTTATTCGGTGAGATTCACACAGGAAATACGGAAAAATCTCAAAAATTCAAGAAAATGCAAGAAACTTTAGTAGTACATACAATTCCCTTCAATTTGCCTAAACAAAAAGAGCATTTCATATTGAAAGACACATCAGGTAGTTGCACAGCGATACGAAACCCTTAAAGCTTTTCAAAGAACTAAGTCGGCACGACACTAAGAACAGGAGATAACGGTTAAAGATATCATCTCAACAAAATGAAACTACCTAGTCGATTTCCTGGAGTGCCGACTTTATTTCAAAGAAGGTGACGAATCACCTGAACACCTTTTATGTGAATGTCCAGCTCTCAACGGAATTAGACGAATTATTTTCTTCAGCGAACAATTCGACACCAATGAATTAATGAATTTCAATGCTGGAAGGGTCATTAACTTCATTCGGAAGGAAGCAATCCTATTAGCCTAACTACAGTTCAGTTTTACTACAAAAAAGAAAAAAAAAAGATCTTTTAGGTCAAACTGTCTTACTTCGCAATTGGTAAGTCAAAAATTAGAAGCAAAACAAAAAAAGTAGAAACAGACTCATAAGCAACTCCTGCAACGATCGCTTCACCACATTCTAAAGCTAAAAACGCAGTATTTCCCACTTATGGCCTTGTCCAACAACATTCAGCGATCACGTTTTTCCTATACCTGTACGGCAAACCAAACTGGTCTTGCGCATTCGAAGGCTAATCAATTCCTAGAACCCTCAAGCATTTTCACTATCAAATTGACGCACCCAACCCAACGACTGAATGTACGAATTCCGAGAAACTCCTGCTTACTCAGATGTTTATTTTTGTTTTACGTACATATGCACGTACGTCTGATTGGAACAAGTATTGCAAATTATATTAATTTTTAATTTTTATTTACCCACTGATTGATTAGTCTCTGAGTTAGTCCATAGGGAAACTTCAGCAAAAGCTCCAGAGCCGAGCAACTGCCTTAATTTCCAGTCATCCAAAGAACTATCCAAGTCGCCCATGTCTCATGAAAAATTAAATGGAAACAAACTAAAACGAACAATTAAATATTGCTACAGAAAAAAAAGGCGAAAATTCGCAGAGCAATTCCACGCAGAATAACAAATTTTTACGAATTCCTGGAACAAACTAATAATAAAAAAAATTGTTTTTGCTGCGAGCTGTCAGTTTGTTGTCAAACATCAAAATTGTAATAGAATTGTTTAACAAGAGGGCCAGATAAGCCAGAAGATTGTTTTCATTTTATCAAAGTAGATGTATTTATGTATATATTGAGACATGTACAGTGAGTTGGGGTTTGCGAGGCAATCTCAAGTCAATTCAAATTACTGTTTATGGGTTTTTGTTTTGAATAGTTATATTGAAAGCTGTTGGCTTAGTCCGCTATTAGACGGTGACTTTTGAGTCACGACTCACAGAAGTGTAAAAGAGAAGGAAGATGAGATAAAAAGTCCGCAACACTTTGAGTCGTCGGGCAAAATTTCAATGAGTCTTTTGACGTTTCTTCTCTCTTCGTTCGTTATTTTTCTATATCGCTTTATTTCTATTCGTTCTCCATGAAGGGCGGTTGGGAAAAAAAACCGGAAGAAATATTTTGGTCAGATAAATCATCGAAAAATTCATCTCTGTAGACTGTATACAGGCAATGACGAAACAAATAACGCTGTCAGGCAGAATGCACCTGACCTTAATGAAGCAAGATACAGTCCGTTTGATAAGATCATAAAATCAATTGTACTGGTTTATTTTGTTTATTTAATTGAATGCTTTTCAATTAATATATTGTCCACTCTCCTCCATTATCAATAATTGCTTGACCTCGTATTTTTCGTGATAATTGTTTGACCGTTGAGATCTTCTTTCCTTGGAGCTTTAGCTTCATGAATGCCCAAACATTTTCAATGGGATTTGCACCCGGCGACTGTGATGGCCAATCTAAAACATCGACGTCATTTTCTTGTTTCCACGCACTGCACAAACAACTGCGATGTTTCGGGTCATTATCTTCTTGCAGTAAACAATTCTCATTCCTTCTTTTAAACTACCTTTGGGCAGATGGTAATAAAGCCTTCTTATGAATTTTGACCATGTTGGGTGCGTTTAAGTTATTTGTAAACATGAACAAATTGCTAAATCCTTGTTTTGAGAAGCATCCCCAAACGTGCACCTTTACCGGGTGTTTGACGGTCCGCTGAATTAATTTATTGGATTGTGTACACCAGGTATGAGTTATAGGAGACCATGCCCAAAAAGAAGCTTCATCCGAAAAAATAACGTTGTTCCAATCTCTGTCCAAATTCTCCTTGGCCCAACTGAGTCGTTCTTTTACGTAAAATTCCTTGTCCTCAAGGTAACGATGGAAGAGGATTTTTTTCAAACACGCGTAGAATCATTTTGTCCTGCTTTTTTGTTGTTTTTCGCGTAGACCCACGATCCGGCAAATCATCCACATTTTTAACTTGGGAATAACGGTGCACCCACTTGCTAACAAATGCTTTTGACTTTTTCATGTATTTAGCAGCTGCTCCGTATGACATTTTCGGACCTTTTGGATGCCTGCACAAGAATACTGCTTCATAACGTGATGCAAACGCGACACTCATTTTAAAAATTGACAAAAATTGAACACTCTTTAAATTTTTTTATTCAAAGCATCTAAGCAGAAGTATTTTTTTATCTGCTTATGCAAATGCCACTTCCAAACCGGTTTTCATAAACGAGTTTTGCCATATACGATCTTATCAAGCGAAGTGTAGCAATATCTTAAGCTGAAGTCCTACAAAGCTGTTGGAGCAGACCGCCTGACAGCCGAGCTCTTCAAAGCGGCAGGCGATGACTTGGTAAAGAGTGTACCCCAAATCATCTCTAAGATATGGTCAGCATTGTTTGCCCAATCCTCAAGAAAGGCTACTCTCTGAAATGCGCCAACTACAGAGGCATCATTCTTCTTAACATCGCATACAAGATCTTATCTGCCGTATTGTGTGAACGCCTGAAGCCGTTCGTCAACAACCTGATAGGTCCATATCAGTGTGGTTTCAGTTCAGGAAAGATCTTCTTTTCTTGGATGAGAAAACTCATGAGCTTCAGATCGATTCACACCATCTATTTATCGATTTCAAGGCCGCGTATGACAGAATCTAAAGGGACGAGCTATATAGAGCAATGTCTAGTTCTTGCATCCCTGCCAAACTCGTCCGTCTATGCAGGATTATGATGGAGAGTGCACCCTGCTCCGATAATGTCGATTGACCCGGATTTCTAATGTCAAAAAAGGGTTTAGACGAGGCGATGCGCTGTCAACATCATACTTGAGAATAGTGCAAAACTCACGAGCAAACACAAGAGGTACAATCTTTCGAAAGTCCGTCCACAATCGGAAGAAAGCAGCGTGATGTCAGTGGCGCTCTCGTGAATATTAAGACGGAAGTGGCGAAAATGTGTTTAGCGGTCAACGAGGGCAAGACCAAATATATGCTGTCCAGCGTAAAGGACACTTAACGCCGACGTGTCGGACAGAACTTCCCTTTCGACAGACATAACTTTGCAATAGTTAAAGGCTTTGTCTATCTTGCCTCCGCTATAAGTTCAGGCAACGAAAATATGGCTGAGATTAAACGAAGAATAACTTTTGCCAATCGCTGCTTCTTTGTGCCAAGAAGGCAGTTGACTAGTAAAGCCCTCTCTTTGGTGCAGAGGCATGAACATAATCAAAAATGGATGAGGGTGCTCTTGGCTGAGTGATGGCCCCGAGGGACAGCGCAATAAAGGAAAACCAGGAAGACTCAAGTGGCGCTCGCAAGTGGAAGAGGATTTAAGTCAGCTTAGAGTACTAAAATGGAAGCAGCTAGCAAGGGATCGTGCTGGCTGGAGACGCTTGTTGGTTGAGGCCCAGGTCCACCCCGGCTCGACTGCGCGCTTCTCATGCTCCTTGTTCTTTCTCCTAGGATGCCGGCGTTTGAGTCCCCTTTTCTGCTTATAGAGCTCGTGAGCAGATCTAGCATGTACTTCTATACAGCGCCCCTTTCTATGCATCTTGCTTAGCTGCATGTCCTTGCTATATTTATTATTCGAAGTGGTGCCGTTCATGCTATACTCTCCGACAGTATGTTACTGCCAAGATGCTTTGAATTAAAATCACCGAGGAGAATTAAAGTGTCATAGCAAGGGCTCTTGAGTCAATAGAGCCATCTACATTCGAGGCTTGTTTGTGTTTTGTACTATTTCTAAATCACTCGAAACAGCTACAAGAGTATTTTCAATGCCTGACCGGTGTCATGCGAGCACAACTCCACTTTTTAGGATGTGAAAATACCAAAGAAATACTTCTTTCAAAATTCTTAATATCTCCCAACAGCACAGACCGCAGAGAAGTAAACAGTTAACAAGTTGAACATGTGTCTAGTTTCTCACTCTGCACAGCCTGAACTTCCTCTACAGGGGTCGTTGATGACACACAAAACAAAAATGCAAACTTGGATTTAATTGCAAATTAAAAATTTATAAAAAGAAGCAACTATGTACAAAATAAAAATAAAAAAAAAAAAAAAAATTATACAAATAATTTTAACAAGATCTTTATGTCTTAAGGTCATAACATCATGCGACATTCTCTTAGCCTAACAAGCCCCCCGCTTACACAGGGAACAGCTCGTCGAATGTGAATTTTTCCATAATTTGACCAGCGATTGATTTAAATTTCTTTTCAAGAGCTCGTTCGATTGGCGGAATCAGTTCCAAGGTGAAGGTCTCAAAATTTTGGTTGATTGTGTCATTGATAATGTCACCGAGAGTCTTGTCGCCGTTGAAAAGATTATACAAACGCACTCTTCCTTTGCCCATTTTGATTTTAACATCTAGAGATTTGATTCCAACACGATCTACGTCATCTGTGCCTTTTTTAACTTCGAATTGCACACGTACGAATGCGGTAAAGTTTGCTACAACGAAACAATAATTTCATATTATACATTTTTGATGTACATGGTACGAGTATTTGATTTGAAGGTCTTACTGAAATTTCCACTGAATCGTCCATTACCCTTAAGTGGTAATGCCAATAGTTGTCCACTAACCTCATAGGCACCCTCACCATGTAGTCGTGGCAGCAGCAGCTCAAAATCGACGCGCTTCCCTTTGTCCAATGCTCTGAAATAGTGTTTTTTTTTTAAAGTTAGCTTTACAAGTCGTTTTCAATTTTGATAGAAGTCTTACGCTAATCTTTTGATTTCAAAGTTTGCAGCACCGTAGATATTGAGGTTTTTGGTTTTCACAGTGATGCCTCCCTGACCACCGTCCAAGATGTTGAGATCTCCGATGAATAGAGGCTCCAGAGGTGGGACATTGAGTTCTTGAATTCCTTCAGCTAGATAAGGTCTCATGGCATGAACTGTGTTCTTGATGCATTCGTTAATTTTGGGATCATTTCGGTGGCAAACTTGAATATAATCAGCTGAAGAGAGAAAAGAAGTTGTTTTGATACGCTTCGATATGAAAAACAAAATGAAGGCTTACGGAGCTGGACCGAATCAATAAAAGAAATTTCGAGTGCTGCCAAAAGTACAACCAAAGTAATGATCTGCTTACACGTCATGATGAATGTAAATCTGCAAAGAAAACAGTAGAAATGCTGAGGTAAGTTATGGTTTAGAAAATCGAGCCGGTTTATGGCTATCAAATCGATTTATGGACCTCCATGTCCGATATGTTTTGAAAGCTATGCGTGACAACTAGAAAACGTAATGGACTCTAGAACTTTGACGTTTCTATCATAGAACCAGGCGAAATCGAAAGCGCAAATGATAGGCAAGTTGGCTAAAAACAGAACTGAAATTTGTAGTCCGCAGCATTGCTGATAAGCTATTTTACATGAACTGTGACATCTACTACGGCAAAAGCAGTACCTATTTGGGAGAGGATTTGTATTTTTTGTTGGAGTCAGACTTAGACAAGAAATTTTGAGTTTCTGGCATGTAAACGAGATCTTCGTAGCTAAATTTTCAAACATCAGGCCCAGGAGAAAGATGACAACACCAAAAATAGCTTCCACGCTTTAGCTATGACATTAAAATTGTTTTCGCCGATTTTAATGCAAAGCTAGGACAACGTTGCTATAGCCGTCGCGAGAAAGCATGTTTATACTATTAAGGAACTCCTACAGTGTAATCTCAATATATTAACACGTTAAATCTGGGTCCAATTTTCGACGGGAAACTAAGCTGGAAACCTGACATTTTGTGCCAAAAAACCATGGGAAACGAATAGGTACTCCAACCTCGCATTGCGTATTGGCTGTTCGTTTCGATTATAAAGCCGATGCTCATCGTCGATATTGTCGTATGGGCGGCCTTAGTCAAAGCAGTCATCTGTATGAAACTAAGCAAAGTCCAAAGAATAGCATGCTTGGGCATAGACAACTCCCTCCGCTGCATTGGATATTCTGGTTCACTTGACACCCCATTAACGCACCTATTCGCCTTAAAAAAACTGCACAGTAGACAAATAAACGTCAATACTACCAGAGAACATTGACTACACCGTCCTCCAACATTGGGTTGACAAAAACATTCATGTAAGAATCCTCTCTATGTCTTTCTGGAAGGAAGACGGCTTCATGGATGACGAATCAATCTATTTCTATACAGATGGTTCAAAGACTGACAGCGGGTTTTCGCTGATAAGCTTAACCTTATCCTATCCTTCCGGCTTTCAAATCACTGTAGCTTGTTCCAGACGGAAATTCTGGCAAAGAAGGAAGCCCTGTCTTGGCTGAAGAAAAACGTAATATCTGCATCTTTTCTGACAGTCGGGCTGCTATCAGATCCCTGCACTTATGTTTGTTTAACTCAAACACTTTTATAGACTGCCGATCATCTCTCATGCAGATGGCAAAACGGTTCAACACTCACCTTTGCTGTGTGCTACGAACTTGCATAAGTTGGAACCACAATATCCATCCTACCTGCAAACGATAGCATCAGTACAAAAATCGCTACGTGCAAACAAAACCAAAGGCTGGGTGCTAATAGAAGAAGAAACCTTAGGTGGACTGTTGGTTCAACATATCTAGCGACCAAACAAATCTGGCCAAAGCTGGATTTGAATCGCTCTAAAAGTTTGATATTTTTAAATGGGAAACATCTCAGCGCTATCATAGGTGTCATCACTGTTTTATGCAAGAAGCCTAGGCATATTTACAAACGACCTCTATGGAAGCTGTATGGGCGAATAGGAGGCAGAAAAATCCCCCACTTTCTTTGTACATGTCCAACTCTCTCCCAGAAAAGAAAATTCCACTTACGAGCCTTCTTCTACAATGGCTTAAGTGATCTAAACAATACAGACGTCAAAAGCCTCCTTAGATTCGTCAAAAATTAAAATTGGCCTCTAGAGCAGGAGGATCACATATGGTATCACAACGAATCAATAGGCACAAATGGGTTGGTGTTTCTCCAACAGCTACTCTAACCCAACTTATCCTAGAAAGAGAGGGCAGCCTACGATAACAGATTTAGGCTAATGAACTTTGCGGCGGTGCGAAACACTGTCGTAGCTAGCACACGGTTTCCACATCTTGATATCCACAAAGGAACTTGGAGAACTTCAGATCGACGCAAGACACTCCTCTAGTATTATGGATGTTTAAACATTCTAAGAAACCAACATCAACTCGGACCACTACCTGTTGCAGACAAGATACCGTTGCGGATGTCTAAAACATCGCAAAGACAAGCTAAAATCAGAAAGTTATACGTCTAAATCGGCAAATTCTTTTCCTGTCGAGTCTTTCTTAATCTCTTAAGAGGTCCTCTGGTCGCAGCATAAGGTATCGAAGGTTGAACGTTTAAGGTTTAATGACAGCATCTATAGAGATGAGCCTCACAGAGCACTATCTAGTTTTGGCATGCCTGCCAAAGTCATTCATCCATGCAGGATTATAGTGAAGAATTCACTCTGCTCTATCAAGATAGGTAATGACAAAACCGAGACCTTGCATTTGAGTGGAGGACTCAGACTTGGCGATTTTTGAACATCGTTCTTGGAAAATTGTGCGAAGCTCGAAATTCCAGACGCATCATCCTTTAAAAGTCTGTTCAAAAGAGATTAAATGGCAAATAAGCTGCCAAAATTCGTAAAATTTACGATTGATATCATCGGCCATCTAAACGTGCTCATGCCACCAAAAAAAATTAATTAAACAGTGTATACCCACTATCTAAAAAAGGATGTTGGTCTTAAGCCTTTTAAGATCTAATCGATGCCAGACCTAAAGCCGTGAGACCATTTATTGCGTAGGGTATTTAGTGATTGGGCTCAACATAAACGTCCAAGAAGTCGACCCAGTTTCATACCGTAAAATCTTGTTTGGCGATGGAAACATTTTTGGTTAAAGGCTACATAATTAGGAAGAAATTAGGGTTTTTTTCTGTCAGGAGATCATGCGAAAAATCATTTTTGCTTGCCGCTACTTACTATACTAATACCTCAAAAGCGTGGATACTGTCAAAGCGGATAGGATTCTAAAATCTTATATAATTGAATATGTTTTAACTTAAACTTCAGGCCTTCATGCCATACCTTAACGAAGGTTTCTCGTCTAGAGGGTTTTTTCTATTTTATTTGTTATTCTATGAACCTGATCAATTGTGAAATATTTTGCCCTGAGGCCAAATCGATGGTCAAAAATTTAACTTCTTTCTGACCGGCTGTAGGACTGATATTGGTCTGTACGATTTTTTTTGAGCGTTTGGAGGGTTTCCAGGTTTTGGAACCATTACATCCTCTGTTTTGTTTGGCGATTCCCTACGGATCTGCCAGGTTACTAAATCACAACCAGGGGTCTTTGTTATTTTTAGATTTTTTATTATTGTGTCGTATTCGCACCACCAAGGTCTTCTATTAGCGCTTATCCGTCAAATGGTTGAACGTCTCTTCCAGGTGGTCGGTAAATGTGTCGGCCTTCTCCTTGTATATTTTTGCCCACTCGCCATTATTTTTCTTTATCGTTACCGATTTTCTAATACTTCTCATAGCTTTCCATAGTTGGAACTTTTCTGGGCAGTCAAGCCTTCAAAGTACGTAGAGAAAAAAAAACACTGTGGCGCTGCTGGCAGCCATGGCCTAGCACTCATTTGTGTTGCTCATGTTGTCATTATTGTCACATCTGAGTGGGGCCTAGGGTTTAACGCCGAATCCGAACGGCACTCCTTAGAAGCTTTTTAAAGGCAATTTTACTTTCGGGAGTCTGCCATTACTCGCCGAAATTGTTGGCGATGCCGGGGATCGAACCAAGGACCCTCTGCGTGATAGTCTAATGAGCTAACCATCGCGCCATCGCCACCACCATTACACAGGTGGTTAAATAAAGTTTTGTCCTGGAGAGCTCGGGATTGTTGTTATCTTTTGCGAGCTCCTCTCTTTCGACGTATCAGTTCTTTTATTTCCGGCGGATACTTAGCTTTGCTATACACGATTTCTTTCCTCCTAACGATAGTGTTGTTTCACGCGGCTTTCTGTATGACTTCAATAAATCGGCCGACTTCGTCTTCTATTTCATACGATGTTTATAGCGACACAACCATCCTCGATATTCGTAAAGCCTTTTGCAACACCTCTTGCAATGAAGAATTCTACGAGGTCTGGAGTTTTTGCTCTGTCGGTGGGCCAGAATTTCGGTTTTCCCGTCGAAAGGATGTCAAATGAGTATCGGAAATCAAGCATATGTCAATGTTGTTATTACGCAGGTATAGTTCTAGTTTCCAATAGTCCTTTGGCGTTCCATGTTACTATTTTAAGAAGCTGTTTCATATTCATACTTGAGTTCCTGTTTTGCGAGTTTTGAACTCAAACAATGAAGTGGTCACGAGGTTCTATCTTCTTCTTCTTATCCTTTTATTAACACTTTCCTCGTGATACGAACTTATGCGTAACGAGTTTCCCGTTTTTACTGTATCGCTGCTGCTCCGCTTATGGGGTTGGCTAATATCGCAGACCGGAGAACGCGTCTACATAATGCTCGATCCTGGATCGCTTCAGTGGTTAGCCCCAGGCGTTGTTGCGCATTTGCCATCTGAGAAATCCATGAATTCTTTTTCCGACCTCGTTTTCTTACAGTTGGAGTGACCGTAGTTGTTAGTGCCTCTTTAACCGGATTTTCCGCAGATCTTCTTTGAACGTGGCAATACCAGCTTATTCTATTCGCCTCAAGCTGTTCGGTTACCGAATTCTTTATATGTAGACTTCCTCTTATACGCGTAGATCTAATGCAATCGCGTTTAGTGACTCCACTAGACATCCTTAACATTTTCATTTCCGCTGCCGTCATTTTGTTTTTAAACGCTTCGTACATTGTCCAGCACTGTGAACCGTATATAAGAGCTGGTCTAACAGCCGTGGTGTAGAGTTTCCCCTTTAATTTAAGTGGAAATTATTTTAAACCCGTTTCTCTCTAGCGCATTTCTCCATGAATCTAAGGCGTTCTGTAAATCTTCGACGTTATCGCTAAGTATAACTGCGTCGTCAGCGAAGAGAATTGGCGTTACATTTGCTTCGCGCATGCAGTCTTTTAAAAGATAGTCGAATACTACGTTAAAGAAGAAAGGGCTAAGTACGCTTCCTTGATGCACTCCGACATTAACTGGAAATTCTCTCGTTAGTCCAGCAGAGCTTTTAACCGCAGTTTTCACGTTTCCGTACATGTCTTGTATTATTCTAACATACGTTTCCGGTACGTTTTGAGACCTCAGCGCGGCCCATATGAGATCCCTAGGCACTCGATCGAAAGCTTTCTCGAGGTCGATAAATACCATGTGTAAGTCCTTAGACGAATCTCGGTGCTTTTCCATTATTATTCGTAGGCTTTGGATAGCGTCCACCGTCGATCTTCCTTCAACAAATCCACACTGGCTATTATCGAGCTTTATTATTTGCCGAAGACGTTCGTTTAAGACTCTTTCGACGATTTTCATTGTGTGTGACATAAGTTTGATTGAACCGTAGTTGTTGCATTCTCGAGTGTCGCCTTTTCCTTTGTACAATGGAACCAAGAAGCTACTTCTCCATTGATTCGGCGTAGGTTGTCCACATTTTAATTTATTTAAAAGTTTCGATAGCCAAACGCTGCCGATCCCCTCCACCTTCGACCAAAATTCTGATGGAATGCTGTCTGGTCCCGCCGCTTTCCCACGCTTCATTTTTCCGATTGCTATACTTATTTCTTCGATTGAAAAGTCCGAAACTTCCTCCTCGAATAGACCAGCTGTCGGCACGATATCACGTGGAAACTATTTGTTAAGCAACTCCTTGCAGTATTCAAGCCACCGGTCACAAATTTCCTTTTCATTTGTTAATAAGTGACCGTCTGCATTTTTTATGTATTTCGGCGAGGTTATTTCCATTGAATTTTTTCGCCTCTGTGCAGCGAGCTTAAAAATATTTGGCATTTTTGTATTGTACGACGTTTGAACTTCTTGTATAGCTTGTCTTCTATCTCCCGATCGTGAGGATATTTGTTCCAACTCCTGGTACAGGTTTTCCGCTGCTGCCGCTCGAGTTCGAGCCAGGACTTTCTTTGCGATCTTTTTAAGGCGCTCGTATTCAAGAGCCAGTCGAGCTTTTTCGATATCCTCGCTCCGATCACATTTTGTCCACGGTTGGAATGCACTCTTCTTGTCGGCCACAGCTCGTTTGGTTTCGTCATTCCACCACCATGTTTCTTTGTCGACGTGATGGTATTTCGATATAGTCCCCAGATGGGACTTTGAAAGTGTTATGTATTCCTCGTGCATGCTGTTCCACATAAGTGAGTCTGCGATACCGTTTATATTGTGAAGTACTTCTTTAGCCAGTGCGATAAATCTTGCGCTTCGTTCCTTCGATAGATTATACCACCGGATTTTTGGCTTTCCAAACGATGCCCGTATTTTCGATGGTTCCGCCATGAAAAATTCTGTAATGAGCAGACGGTGTTGGCTTACTAGCGATTCTCCAAGTATTACTTTACAGTCCTTAACACGGTTTCTCATCGACATTTTGCATTAAGCCGTAAGCCCTACACGCTACAAGGATGTCTTCGCCAGCTGAATTTCTGGTTCCAAAGCCCTTACCGCCGTGGCAGTCCTCATAATCAACATTTGTTTCTCCGACGTGGCCATTTAAATCTCCGCTTACGAAGAACATCTCATCAATAGGTATATTTCTAAGCAAATTACCGAACTCTGACTAAAATTTATCTTTTTCCGATTGATCGCATCCATTTTGTGGAGCGTACCCGCTAACAGTGTTCCACGTTTCATTGTGTATGACGAGTTTAACACTCATTAAGCGGTCGCTTATTTTCAAAATACCAACGATATTGCTAAGAAGATTCCCTGCAACAACGATAGCAACACTGTTTCGTCCATTGACCATCCCATGGTAGAACATCTTAAATGCCTTAGTTTTTAAATCAAGAAAATACGCTTTATTTCCGGTACTACACCACTTCGTTTCCTGAGCAGGATTTGTACAGTTCTGCTTCCAATTCCAAACTTTTTGAGGTCATCGATCCGAGGTTCTAACTTGGAAACCGAATTTAAGAAAATATTTTGGAAACTTCATTTTGGCCGCCCCCAGAATCCGTCGGGCTCTAACACAAGCACTTTTGCTTGCTCTGGGATCACCCGAGTGCGTTACAAGCGTAGTAGTGCTATTGATTGCGATCGAAGTGTATATTAAGTTTGAGTGTTTTGACACTTGCATGCTTATTTTAAATTGATTGACTGTTCTTTTACCCCACCGTTAGTCTCCCGACGCGGGAACCCACTGATTGCATACAAACTTGTGGCGAAGTTTTAAAAGTGGCTGTGACACGCCTCATTTTTGATGTCATAGTTGCCTGTATATGATTGGTATCCTAATTAGGCGCCTCTTACGACAAGCTGGGACGCACTGCGGCACTATTCTTTATCCGATCCCGCACAGATAACGAGGTTCTATCTTCTGATTTGGGTAATATCAGAGAAATGATGCTACGACGTGTAAGATCAATATTCATCACTAATGCTTCGTTTAGCTATTTGGATTAAAAGCCAGCCCGCAACCGAGGCTTATGAGGCTGTTTCGCTAAATTATTAAAACAGTTCAAGAAAGAAAACACCAAAAATGCAATAACATTAATGTACTCGTATCTTGGATTCAGGAAAGGCCAAACAACTAGTCAGACGCTCAACATGTAACATCACTCACACCTCATTGAGTCGCTAAGGGCAAGACCGAAGATGTGTGGATCTGTATACCAAATCATATTGCCAAAAGAAAGCTTGAATAGCGCCGTTCTTCGTAATTCGGTATAATAAATGCAAATCCGAATAAACAAGTGGTAAAATGAGTTCTTCTTATGCGATTGCTTTGGTCTTACCAACGTTTAGTAGGAAAGCCTTCGTAGTATCATTAAAGGTCTAAACACAGGTCTGGTTTAATCGTATCTTATTTGAGAAGACTACTGCCAACAAAGAGTTTACTGGTAACCAATTGCTCGAAATCTACATCTGCATTGGTTATTCATTCAACGTTCAGTTGATCAGTTGACACATTGCTACTCTTCACGAGTAAATATCCGTATGCAGCTGGTGATAGAATAAAATGAGCAAAAGATGACAATTTGCCAATAGGGAAATAAATCAACAGAATGACTCATTTGGCTGCCATAATTTCTCAATGTGAAGAACTTGACGTTCCCTTCATTGTGTCGAAAAGTTCAATGCCAGGAACCCATTCAAATGGCCTACCACACACATCCTAAAAATTTTTGAACCGTGACCGGCGTGGTCAGAAAAACAAAACAGAAAAAAATGTCTATATACTCGTACTTGTCCTTATATTTAATAATTCACCAATTAATTAGTATTCTCCCAGTGTTAGATACTATTGTAGATGTGGCAGTTTCAATCCGATCCGTGTAAGTACACACTCAACTAACGACCGCATAAGGTAAGGAATGCAAATTAAGCGTTTTCAGTTTTGTTTTTGTTCGCGTTGCTTTATTATTGCGATTTCTAACGACCAGTCATTGATGACCGATGAAGCACTATCAATTAAAAATTATATTATGAAAAAGAAAAAAAATTATTTAAACAATTATCGTTTATTGATGTCCAAGATCGGTTTGTTATTGTTGCATACTAAGTGCGCGGAATCAAAATTTTGTGGTGGATTTCATAAACTTATTTACTAGTTGCCGGCTCTTGGGTGGCATAAAAGGTGTTCGCTGAAGGTCTGACTATGGACATAGGTCAAAAATTCACGTGGAACTATTTTTAATATTTTGATATTGAGTAGCAACAGCCTTCATTGGATTATTTCCTGCAGGAAGTTTGATTTTTATGAAGAAGAGTTCAACGCAAAGCGCTCGGAATGAAGTTGTTTTGAAGTCAGACAGTAACCTCGGTGTGAAATAAATGTTATTTCGGAAGTTTACTTACTATATGACGAGTAATTGGAATGGTTTGAGATCGATTAAGTTGCTGCAAACTTAAGCTACAAAACGAACAGAGAATAGGGCAAATTAGTAAATTTGTCGTTGAGTCTGCTTATTTTCTATATGATTCTGTAATACTGCAACCAACAAAGGCAGTAGCTGAGCTTATACTTAGTAGCGTGAGAGTTCATACCATCGACTAAAATGTTTGTGAGCAGCCAATATTTATTTCAAAAATAAAACAGCAAGATATCCACTTAACTTCATCCAATAGGTATGCCAAGGAGATTACCGGAGGTTTCTTTGCCAGACTATAGGAACACAGAATTCATGAAAAATGAATTTCACAGAAGAGCATGAAAAATCGAAAAGTTCTCAGGAAAAACCAAAGGTAGGGGATGCACTTCACTAAGTGCTTTGAGCTGCTATATCCGGAGCGGGCCAGAACGAACGTTCTATGGTAAAGCAGAAATTTCCTGGGTCTACGTAAGGAAGTCAGATATAACACAAATATCAGAGATATTGACAATATTGAGTTTACGTGTGATAATCTCAATAAGGCAATCATAATCGCCTTTTATCAAGTTTGCCCAGAAAAAACAGGCAATCAACCAACCCCCTGGTGTAACAAAAAACTAGCCAAACTTAGAACTGATACGAGAAAGCTCGGTAAGCGGACTAAATGCAATGGTGGGCCAACTTTCGTCATACATAAAATACTCTCTAAGCAGCTTGTACTATTGATTCAGTAAAAAGGGCTGATAGCCGAAATGCACTTCTTAGACTCGACATTGATTCCAGAAGCCCAAGAAAACTCACTCCAGAGAAGAATAAACAGATTGCTCAGCAAGGACTGGAACAGATCAAAGAAAATTTTTCGTGAAATCAAAATAATTTGGGCAATCAACTCTTTTCAACCCTTCAAGGCCCCTGGTGAGGATGGAATATTTCGAGCCTTACTACAAAAGGGCATTCTGCGACTGCTACCTGTACTACTACGTGGGGTGAAAAGTAACCTCTTTGGGAATGAAAAAAAAAAATTTTTTAAATGTTTTTTTATTTTATTCAATATAGTCCCCTTTTAGCTTGATACACTTATTCCAGCGATTTTTCAACTTCTTGATCCCGTCCGAAAAGTAATTTTCCGGAAGGTCTGCAAAATACTCCTCCGTGGCGTCGATGATTTCCTCGCGTGAGCTGAATTTTTTATTGATGAGCCATCTTTTGAGGTTTTGGAAGAGATAATAGTCCGAGGGAGCCAAATCGGGCGAATACGGTGGATGCGACAGCAATAGGAGCCGTAAGTCATTGATTTTAGCCGTGGTTGCGATGGTCTTATGCGCCGGCGCATTATCTTGCAAAAACAAAATTTTTTTTCGCTTCATGTGAGGCCGTTTTGTAGCGATTTCGGCCTTCAATCGCTCCAATAATGCACAGTAGAGTATGCCATGACAATCCCAGAAAACCAACGCCATTACCTTTCCGACCCACTGAGCCTCCCTCGGCCGCTTCGGAGCACTCGCGCCGGCTTCAGTCCATTGCAGGGCACTCAATCTGTTCTCTGATGTGTAATAGTGGATCCAGGTTTCATCAGCAGTTACCAATCGAAGCCAAAAGTCCGTCCGATTCCGCATCAGCAAGTCCAAACACTCTTTCGAAGTGCTCTCGCGTTCGTGTTTTTGGTCAGGAGTGAGCATGCGCGGCACCCGGCGGCAGAATAACTATATCATATGCAGAATATTGCAAAAAAAAATGGGGTGTGCGCTCAGTACTAATCTTTGTGGTATCTGCTAGCTCGCGCACCTTCACTTTCCGGTCAGCCAACACCATTTCAAGTATTTTTTTGACATTGTCCTCTGGAACCGCATCGGAGGGCCTGCCGCTGCAGACTTGATCGATAGTGGAGTTACGGCCACCACGAAACTCTCGAAACCAAAATTTGACGGTGTAATCTGACGGAGCATCAGCCCCATAATATTTTCATTTGTTTCATTCGCCGTTTTGCCTCTCAAAAAATAATGTTTTATGAGAGAACGAAAATCGTTTTTGATGCCAAACACATCAACAACAATCAGCCTTCAAAAAAACACTAAAGACAGTATCGCACTGAAATTTGGCATGTCTGCCTAAATGTGAACGAATTTCAAGGCATCATAACCTTTTTTGCAGTAGCAGCGCATTCGGCCGGTCAAGGAAGTTACTTTTCACCCCACCTAGTAATTAACTTGTTCAAGGCTAGTTACGGGTGGGGATACTTACCAAAAAAGTGGAAGGAGGTTGCTTTCAAAAATATACCTAAGATAAGACGTAGACCGTCTGAATTACCAAAATCGTGGAGACCTATCAGCCTCACTTTCTTTTTCCTTAAATTAGGGAGAATATCATTGATAGACATATCAGAGACGGGGCATTCCAAGAAAGCCACCTACATAAGTACGAGTATCACTAACTGACCTACTAACCTGAAAAATCAATTACATAAGCTCTTACCACAAGGATTGAAAAATCTCTCAAAGACAAAGAGGTTGCGATCGGTTGTTTCCTCGATATATAAGGAGCATTTGACAACACAGAATTCTCCCATGGGAGTTGAGGACACTCCATGTAAATGGATAAAAAATAAAATAAGAGAAAATCGCGAGGTAGATTTAGAAATGCCACTCACTTTGGTGAAACAATAGATTTTTCAACGTCAGTCAAATATCTAGGAATCACTGGATGAAAAACTTACGTGGAACACTCATCTCTCTAAGACTATCGACAAGGCCAGGACCTCACTATGGACCAGCAAAAATCTACTCGGAAAAAATTAGGGACAACTTCAATGTTACACTTCCAGACCGTCTTGACTGGGAACACAAAAAATCAACATTTGCCAAGGTCCCACATGTATGGTGCACAGACGGGTCCAAACAAATGAAGGAGTTGGAGCTGCAGAATACGGTCCTCGCACTAAATTATTCCCACGTACCAGTACGGTAGAAGCAGCTTCGTATTTCAGGCTGAAATCCATGCAATAGAGCTTTACATTCGGTACAATCTAAGCAGATATATGGTATAACAAACAACAACACTTACATTCTTTCCGACAGCAGGACAGCCCTACTTGCAATTTAAGTCTTTGAAATAAAATTATAACTGAGATTGCCTTCAACTCCTACAACTACTGGCTACCACAAACAAAGTCTATCGCAATTGAGTGCAAGGACAAAGTGGATATTAAAGATCAGCACCTCAATTCGTTAAGCCAAGACTATTCTGTAGGCTATCAATAAGAACCATAAAAGGCTACATTCAAACTTGGCTGGAGGAAAAAAAGATACATTTTTAAAGGGAAACAAGCAAGCCACAAGCTTTATGCCAAACAGCTGCCACAAAAAAAAAAACAATTACTCCAATTACATGGAAGTCAGATTCGACTGATTACAGGCTTTCTCACAGAGCACTGCCTTGGGTATATCACAAGACAAACATGCGATTGTACGACGAGAACGGGGAAACAGCAGAAAACATACTATGCAACTGCAAGGGTTTAAAAAAAAAAAAACGTCAACATTATGTAGGTAAATTCTATCATTTTTGAAGCGGCGGACATAGCTGCCAGCACATCTAAAGAGTTAGCCACCTTTCTCACAAGTTGCGGCATCATACTCGTAGATGAGATTTAAATGGAGGACATCACAATAGTCTCATCTGTGACCGCAGTGATCTGAAATTCAATATATTACTCCCCTCAACAATCTAATCTAATCAAAAGAAGTCAGAAAATTGCTATATAAGTTACATAGGAGCAGACGGGAGTACCCACAGATTGAAGCGCAAAAAAAAAGAAGCTAACCCGGATTTCAAAAGTCCCTCCCATAAAGACTTTTACCAAAAGACACTGGCAGTAAAACCAGAAGACTCTTTTTCCTAGGTAACATGGGCGAAAGCAGCTCACAACCAACTTCTAAAAGAAGTGAGCTAAATAGCACAACACGTTCTAGCTAGTATCTCTTATCGGTTGCGGTGACGGATGAGTCCATTAAATATTCTGTTGCTTTCTAATTCTGTTGGCATATACTCAGTAATGCTATGAAAGGGTAAAAACAAAGGACTACAGTGCACGAATACGAATGTATATAGGACAAACTTTTTTTTTTAAGCTCCATTGCAACCGGTTTGCAAAACCAGTTCTTATGAATTTCACAAATGTATGCCTCTACTGTAGTTCCGATTGTACCCAAGAATATTTGTAACTGTCTGTATTGGTACCGTTATTCACATAATTGGGTTGGTAAAAATGCATGTCAAACGAAATAAGTATACAGGACAAATCAGTTGGAGAATGAGACATTAACCTCATATCTGCAGTGGCGTTTGTTTGAATTGGATAGAAAAGTAAATTTGGAAAATAAATAATTTTAAGTGAATTTTTATGTTTTCTTAGAAAAGTAAATCAAAATGCATCGAGGAACCACACTAACAGCGGAGGAGCAGGCTCACATTTTAAACTATAGGAAATGTGGGATGAAATTTAGAGCAATAACGGTTAAAGTTATGCGAAATAAAAATACTTTTTACAATTTCTTAAAAAATCCGGAAAACTACGGTAAAATTAAAAGAACTGGTCGCACGCCGATTATCAGTGCCAGAGTTTAAAGGGAAGTAAAGCGTTTAGCTGTGAATAAACAAATTAGATTAAGATTCAACTGCCTCTTCCTGTAACTCTTCGACGAGTTCAGCAGATTTTACATGAAGACAAGAACATTAAATATCAAAATCGGTTGCCACAGCCGAAACTTCTACCTCGGCACAAGAATGCACGTCTTCACTTCGTGGAACGCTACAAATTTTGGGACAATGAATGGCGTTCGGTAATATTTAGTGATGAGAGAAAGTTTAATCTGGATGGCCCTGATGGCAGTCACAAATATTGGCGAAATATTCGTCGTGATCGCGAGACACGCCATGCCAGAAAATTCCAAGGGGGGTCCGTGATGATATGGGCAGCTTTTGGATATCGAGAAAAGACCCCAATGTGTTTCATATCCCATAAAATAAACTCTGCAATGTACGTGGAACTTTTGGACAATGTCTTGATTGATTTTGGAGACGATCTATGGGGAGAGTCATGTACATTACAGCAGGACAACGCCGCCATCCACAATGCAACAAGGTCCAAGGACTTACGAGTATTTTTAAAGAAAAATATTGATTTATTGCAATTGCCTGCTATTAGTCCTGACTTAAACCGAATCGAAATCCTCTGAGGTATATTATCACAACGTGTTTATGCGAATGGGCGGCAGTTCGACACTTTGTCAGAGTTGAAAAAAGCAATTAAAGAAGAATGGCAAAAAATGGAGCTGGCAATAAAGAAAAAAGGAGACCATGTAAAATACTAAAATTAGTTTTAATTACACAAGTTTGAAATGTTAAGCACTTTTAAGTTTTGTACGCTATAATTATTTCGTTCTATTCTTTTTTTCTTTTCAATTGTTTAATTATTCTAAAATGAAATATAATGTAAATGAGTGACGTTTTACTTTTCTTCTTAGGCCGTAAATTTAAAAAAAATCTTAATATTTTAAAATCTTAACTTTTTATTCGCATATTTTAACGATTTTGTCTGTAGTAACTCCTTGAAGAATCTTCATTGCTAGCCTGGCACTAGCATACACACGGAAGCACTGTCGCACAATGAGAAAGACTGAGATCAGTCTGACAAAGAGCTCTGGACAGATATTTTACATGTTGGTCAACTTTCTTGTAAACAAACTCAATAGCATTAACTTTCACGCTCAGGCGTATGCAAACGATATTGGCTGTAGGATAATACTTAGCCACTGTCTGTTGAAACCAGTATACACAAAAATGCATCTTTAACAGGCTCTAAAGAATGGTCTCCACCTCTTGATGTTTATATCATGGGCTGCACTCTCAAATCCACCTTATATTCAAAGAGAATTGAACTTTGATATAGTACGCACCTAAGATTTGAAGTTTTGATAATTTGTCTGTCTCTGATCTTTTGACTTTGGTCTTCTAGACTTGAAAAAATAATAATACAAAACCCACACCCAATCGCGTTAGCAAAGTATTACATTGTAAAGAATCGGCAGAGTGGCCGAAAAATCTGCATCTGTAGCGACATCTAGGCTGTGATCACTCCAAACGTCCAAGGCTTTTCGAGAACGAAAGTCTTGACTGAACACAACCGGAAATGTGAATTCACTGAGTCTTATTTGGGTCGAGAGTCACAATGAGTTCGCTGATGAACTTGCTAGCCTCTGTGGGGAGTTTTCAGGACGCAAACCTAAGTAAGATATGCCCGCATCCTCGGATAGGGCTTCCAATGAGAGTTGAATTTAATATGAGCATAACTCCAGATGGCATGACCTTTCAGATTTTCATCAGAATAATTGATTACATCAATGGCAACGATTAGTATAAGGCCTCGTAGAAGTAGCATCTTCCGACAGGTGCTGGTTCCTTAAATGACGAGAATGAGCCTCTGCAGCCGAATATATTGCAGCTCTGCTAATAAGTCCTACTTCACGCCTCCCCGTGGCGCCATCTGCGAATCTCACTAGAGGTTGCGAAGTGAAGAGGGCAAATGGCGAGTTTCCTGCGCCATTGACCAGGATTAGTGTCGGAAAAACAAAACAAAACAACACCTTATCCGGGCTACTCCGACATATTTGGAGCTCAGGCCGGAAAGAATTTCCAGGACTTAGACAGGGTCGTGGGAAAGAGATGGTGGCGGACGAGCCCTATAAGGGCCAACGGCAGCGCTCACATCCCGGAACGGGTTACTGGCTTCGGTGTAACCGACTCCTCGTCCTAGGGGCACTCAGAATGGAACTGGTCCTCCAGGTTGGGGGTTGTGCCGCCGGGGTAACTGCCCGGCCATTTAAAAAAAAATTAAGTTGCGAAGCATCAACAAGCCTCGGATATGGACGGATCTACTGTTAACAACCCACGCAAACGATTTAAGGACAATGAGTTTCGGATATGCACGTGGAATGTTAGATCCCTTAATAGACCACGTGCAGCCGAGCAACTAGCGGAGGCCCTAGACTGCTGCAAAGCAGACATAACCGCCATCCAAGAAATGCGATGGGATGGGCCGGACAAAAAGAAGATGAAAAACTGCGACATCTACTACGGCAATTGCTATCGACGGCAAAAGCAGCACTTATTTGGATGCGGATTTGTTGTCGGAGGCAGACTGAGACAAGAAGTCCTCAGCTTCCGGCACGTGAGCGAGCGCCTCGTAGCAATCCGCATTAAGGCTAAATTCGCCAACATAAGCCTCATATGCGCGCATGCCCCCACAGAGGAGAAAGATGACGACACCAAGGATGCCTTCTACGAGCTCCTTAACAAGACCTACGAGCAATGCCCTAGCTATGACATTAAAATTGTCCTCGGTGATTTTAATGCAAAGCTAAGAAGAGAGGGTATCTTTGGTGGAACAATCGGAAAATATAACCTGCACAACACCATCTCGGATAACGGATTCAGGCCAATCGAATTTGCGGCGGGGCGTAACATTGTCGTGGCTAGCCCGCGGTTCCCACATCTCGACATACACAAGGGGACTTCAAGAACTCCTGATCAATCAACAGTCAACCAGATTGATCACATTGTGATCGACGCAAGACACTCCTCCAGCATTATGGATGTCCATACGTTCCGAGGAGCCAACATCGACTCGGACCATTACTTTGTTGTAGCCAAGGTACGGTTGCGGATATCCCAAACAACGCCAAGACAAACTAATGCTGTGAGAAAATTCGACGTCAGACGGCTAAAATCGCAGAAGCCAAGTTCTTTTCCGATCGAGTGTCTCTTAATCTCTTAAGAGGTCCAATGCCGCCAGCATCAAGCATCGAAGACTATTGGAAACACTGCCAAAACGCCATCAGAGATGCCGCTTCTGATGTGATGGGTTTCACTCGTCCACCACAATGAAACCGCTGGTTCGATGATGAATGCCGGCAAGCACATACAGCAAAGCAAGATGCATATAACGCGGCGCTGCTTAGAAAGACCAGAGCTGATCATGAGCTCTATGAGCGGAAGAGGAGAGACGGGCACCGGCTTCTCAGGAGGAAGAAGAAAGAGCATGAGAAGCGCGCGATCGAGGAAATTGAGAGATGCTACTCCAGGAATGAGGTTCGGAAGTTTTACCAAAAGGTAAAAATAACATGTCGCGGAAACAAACCCCGAACCGAAGCCTGTAGAGATGTACAAGGGAACATCGTAGTAGAATCGCAGTCGATGCTGAGGATTTGGAAAGATCATTTCTGCAGACTGTATAACGGCGATGACGGACCAAATACCGCTGTCAGGCAGAATCAACCTTTCAACCTGGACGATGATGACCAACAATTCCGTCCACCCGATCTGGATGAAGTGAAGATAGCTATATCTAAGCTTAAGTCCAACAAAGCTGCTGGAGCGGATGACCTGACTGCCGAGCTCTTCAAAGCGGCAGGCGATGACTAATCTGTAAAATATGGCCGGACGAAAGTATCCCCGATGAACGGAACCTCAGCATTGTTGGTCCGATTCTCAAGAAAGGAGACCCTCTGAACTGCGCCAACTACAGAGGCATCAGTCTCCTTAACATCGCATATAAGATCTTATCTGCCATATTGTGTGAACGCCTGAAGCCGTTCGTCAACAACATAATAGGTCCATATCAGTGTGGCTTCAGACCAGGAAAGTCTACCATCGACCAAATATTCACACTACGGCAGATCTGGGAGAAAATCCATGAGCTTCAGATTGATACCCACAACCTATTCATCGATTTTAAGGCCGCGTATGACAGCATCTATAGAGACGAGCTATATAGAGCAATATCTAGTTTTGGCACCCTCGCAAACTCGTCCGTCTGTGCAGGATGACGATGGAGAATGCACGCTGCTCCATCAAGGTCGGTAAAGATCTCACCGAGACCTTTGATGTCCAGAAAGGATTTAGACAAGACGATGCGCTGTCATGCGATTTTTTCAACATCGTACTTGAAAGAATAGTGAAAAACTCACGAGCAAACACAAGAGACACTATCTTTCAAAAGTCCGTCCAACTACTCGCATACGCCGACGATATTGAAATGTTCGGGAGAAAGCAGCGTGATGTCAGGGGCGCTTTCGCGAGTATTGAGACGGTCAATGAGGGCAAGACCAAGTGTATGCTGTCAAGCAAAAAGGACAACCAACACCGACGTCTCGGACAGAACGTCACCCTCGACAGATATAACTTTGAGGTAGTTAAGGACTTTGTCTTCCTAGGCTCCACTATAAATACAGACAACGACACCAGCGTTGAGATCAAGCGAAGAATAACTCTTGCCAACCGCTGTTTCTTTGGGTTAAGAAGGCAATTGAGTAGCAAAGCCCTCTCCCGGACAACAAAAGTCACCCTTTATAAGACCGTAATAATCCCGGTCCTGCTCTATGGCGCAGAGGCATGGACATTATCAAAAATGGATGAGGGTGTTCTTGGTTGCTTCGAGAGAAAAATTCTTCGGGTGATCTTCGGTCCCGTCTGCCTTGACTGTGAGTGGAGGAGGAGATACAACGACGAACTGTACGGACTGTATAGCGACATGGACCTAGCCAGAAGAGTGAAGATCCAAAGACTGAGATGACTGAGTCTTGTAGAGCGCATGGACACCAATGCTCCGGTCCGAAAAGTCTTCGAATCCGCCCCCGAGGGATAGCGCAGTAGAGGAAGGCCAAGACTCAGGTGGCCCACGCAAGTGGAAGAGGACCTCAGCCAACTTAGCGTCCGAAACTGGAGGCAGCTAGCCAGGGATCGAGCTGGCTGGAGAAGCTTGTTGCTGAGGCCCAGGTCCACCCCGGACTGTAGCGCCACCTAAAGTAAATAAGTAAATTGATTACATCCCAACGTTTTTTAAAGATCAACGACTTTCTTGCTTGCCACTTTCAGTAAGAAAGACAGAAAGATTGTATACTGCTTACTGTCATAGTAATGAGACACTAACTATCACTATCAGCATCCTGCTAAGCTTGATGTGAACATAATGATTCTTCTTTGAGTATCCGGCCTATTCTCGATGTGGTGGGTGATGGAACTGTAGATACTTTATCATTAAAGCCCTTGTTCATATTTTTATGAATGATCGAGAAATTTCAGTAAAAACAACGTACACGGAGTACCTACACTATAGACGATAATAAAGTGTGAACAAAGTCCGTGGCTTCCCTTCCATTGCCAATGATAGCGTTATCACAAGCAATTAGCGATAAAGGTGTCACACATAGAACTAACTTACAGTAGCTCAAAAGGCGCGAAAACTTTGTGTACGTATGAAACTGATAAATGACTCTTGTTTGTCTGGAAATAAAAATGATACGAATATGATTAATGATGTGATGAATATGTAATAAGTAGTGGAGCTGGTTATTCCATGACCAACATAGTCACGTTTAAGCCGAAGTTCAAAAAAAGGGGACACAGCAAGATAATTGGCTCACTTAGTAGGAGCTTGGCAAGTTCAACTGTGCTCCCTATTAGACTACGATAAAACATAAGCCATAGGAAGTTGGTTAGGGCCTAAACGTCACCCTTACCTAGTGTTTTAACCTGACATATCCAGTTAGAAAGGGATGGGATGGGGTGATTTCTAGAATGAAAATCCCCAGCGACTCCTTGAAAAACAGAGAACTATAAACACTCCACTTAAGACGAATTTGGAGGATGACTGGAATCTTAATTATTAGAAGCTTATTCGGATTACGTTGAGAGCCTCTTATTAATATTTTTGCAAATAGATCGAAGCAATTGGTGACACCAGTTTTCTTTTCAAAGCTCTCAAAAGATGAAGATCTACCAAGATCGTATCACTCGGAAAATCTAACGGCACCTTAACTGAGTCGAAAGTAGACACTCTCCGTCTCATGCTTGGGGGTCAATTCCCAGGTTATAGAATTGGAACCAGCTCACACAGGTCCTATTAACAAAGCCGCTAGTGAGCAAAATAACATAAGACGCCGTAGTTGGTGTTGTAACCGTGTAACTCGGCAAGACAGCAAGACCTAGGTAAATGACAAGTTTGTTGGAACACTGAATGTAAATGCTGAATGCGGAGAATATGTGATGACTTAGGCAAATAGGGGCTGCCGCTCTGTCTCCCCGGCTATGATCGACAATTGGTGCACTAGAAATGAGTTTTCAGTCGATCTTCTCAAAACTGAGATTGTTTGCTTTACGAGAAGGGGTAAGGTGACTGGTTCGACTTATCTCGTGCTTAAAGGCATCATCATCTTAATCTCAAGACAAGCTTAGTATTGAGGTATAATCCTGGATAACAAACTTCTATGGCCCAAACATGTTGGGTCGAAGACTTAAAGACGGTATCGGTCGGCATTGTATGGGACCTCACGACCAGACTAGTCCTTTGGAATTACGCTGCTATGATGAGGCAAATAATATCCTAGGCCTCGATTGTCTGATAGAATGCACTCTCACGAAAGTACGTCACTTCTGCTTTTACCAGACTCCAAAGAGAAGTCTGTCTCGGCCGCACGGAACTTACCCTATTTCCTTGTTTTAACTTTCAAAGCCATCTTTCTTTAAAAAAGAAGTGATCTTTGGACAATACTTCAGTTTGATGATTTCGTTGTTTTTTAACTTTTCTGCCGACAAAAATCGAGCAGAATTCAAGCCAGGTAAGGAATGTAGTCGGGTCTTCAAGGATGACTCCAAAACTGAGATAGGATGTGGTGCCGGTGTTTTTCTAAAAGACCACAACGCTGGATTTCATTTATTGTAAGGAAATCTAACGTCTGTCTTGCAAGCAAAGCTATAAGCAATCCTGATGCCATCGGACTATTTAGAACTGAGCGTTGATAATTTTTCACGGTCCACCCTTAGTCATATTCCCGTTTAGAGACAGAATTCATATATATTCGAAAATAAGCAGCATACATATAGCTAAAAACTCGTACTAATGCTTTATCGTTTTAATTTTTTTTTAACTCAAATTGACGAATAAATACATGGATTTGCAACATTTTACCTTAAATCTTTTCCGTTAGTGCTAGACTAGTCTATTTATTGCAATCAATCTTAGATAAGCTTATGAGTACGTTGATATGGCTTTTTTGTTTTGAAATATTGTATCTACAATAAATGTAATTACGCATTTACCCCGTTCATTAGGTTCATAACTAATGTGAAGATATGAGTTCCATCGGCAAGATTATCCACTACAATTAGCAGCATTTTTTTTTAATTAAATTGCTGAACTATCAAACTTTCTTGTCAAGTAAAATTAGAATAGTTTGATAATAGTAAACCGGTGTGACGTTAGGGCTTGTCAAAGTCCGAAGAGAAAAAGAAATCGATCCGTCAAGTTGTCAAATCGCCCAGTTGGAATTGAAATAATCTTTTTCCTGCTTGAATCGTTTGATTATTTTTTAGTTTCATATCCCAGTACTTAGTATAATTATTATAATATTTTCTTTTTCGCAAGATATAATTTTATTTTAAAGTCTCAGCCAAAATGGGTAAGCAACCTTCTTGTGAACAATAACTGAGTTTCGGCCCGGTCTATTTCTAAGGGAAATACAGTACTGACATGTGAAGAACGTCAGCTAGGATAACTAGCAAGGTTTTGCTAAAAAGGCGACCCAAAGAGAAAACCGCTGCATTTCATTTTTCTTTGGCCAAGTGGAATTGATATGCTGCACCGGTTCATTGAACGCTGAGAAGGGATTATTTATTAATAATATATGTTTTCATATAACTTGGATGGGGCTAGCAGCGCAACAATGAAGTTCGTAGCGAAGTCCTTGCCATACCTCCACGTGGTGGTTCCTGGTAACTGCAAGAGTAAAATCTCACTAAAAAAAAAAGCACTGTGGCGCTGGCAGCCCGGTATGGATCATGGCCTAACTTCTTGACCCTCATTTGTGTTGCTCATGTTGTAATTTCTGTCACATCTGAGCGGGGCCTACGGTTTATCGCCGAGTCCGAACGGCACTCCTTAGAAGCTTTTTCGTGGGCAATTTTACTTTCGAGAGTTTGCCATTGTCCGTCGAAAGGGTGATGGCGATTTGAAAAATTGGTGGTTACCCAGCCATGAATCGAACCTAGACTCTCTGCGTGATAGTCCAATGAGCTAACTATAGCGCCATAGCTATCGCTCATGCAGGCTAAAAATGTCAATGGCGTGCTCGGCCAATAGCAATATAGACCGACGTAGAGCTCACAACCCTATACGAAAGAGATTATGAAACTGACGAACGAATTAGAAGTCTCGGATTACATAAATGGATTCACTGCTGCTGATCATTGCAAACGTTTAAAGGACAATGACATTCGAATTTTCAATGTTCGGACCCTTTAAATCCACGTGGAAATGAGCAATTATCAGAAACCCTTGACTGCTATCATGCAGATATCACAGATATTACCAGGAAATGCGATGAGATGGACCGGCCATTCGGAGAATGAACAACTCTCATATATACTATTGTGATTGCAGAAGGAAAAAAAAGAAAAACAGCAGCGCTTAATCGGATGCGGATTTGCCATATGCAGAGTACTTAGGCAAGAAATCTTGAACTTTCGACATTTGAGCGAGCGTCTTATGAAAATCCGCCCATGCCCCTACGGACAAGCACTACGGCTCCATAGAATGTTTCAACGAGCTCCTTGATAAGACATATGAGACGTGTTTATGACGTTACAATTATGCTAGTGAAAATGGGGACAACTTTGGTAGGACACCTGGTAAGCATAGCCAACATGACACCATGTCTTACAACGGATTTAGGCTTGTTGACTTTGCAAGAGGACAAAATACCACTGTAGCAAACACACGGTGACCTCATCTTAATTTAAAAAAAAAAAAATTCGGTCGCCAAATCAAACACATAACATGAATGATCACATATTGATAGACGTTAAGCATGCCGCCATTATTCTGGAAGTCCTTACGTTCCGGCAGCTAAAATTAACTGAATCACTATCCTCTTCGAGTCAAGGTGCTACTGCGCTTTTCCCGCCACAACAGAGAAGAACAACTGGAAGAAGGGATAACGTAGAAAAGCTGCACCGAAAGACGCCGCCAGAATCTTCGCCGAAAGCTTGCCCCGAAATTTCTCAATAACTCTTACGAGTATGCTACCATCATCAAATACCAAATACCAGCGACATCGAAACCAACGTGACATCAGAGACGCCGCAATTGAAGCGCTGGGTTTTATCCTATCACCTCCACGAAATCCATGGTTTGAATAAGGATGCAGGCACACACACATAGGGCAACAAGTCATTTATGAAGCGATGCTGCAAAGAAAGCAAGAGCGGTCAGCGTGTTCTACGAGCGAAAGAGAAACAACGTTTAGACGCTTCACTGGAAATTAAACAAAACGTGTTCAGGCAAGAGAACAGAACAGGGGTCTAAAAAGATGATCCATCCATCTGATCAAAATGTAGTGAAAATAGTAAAATTCAGACATTAGTGAAATTAGGCTGCTAGACGTTATAGTGAGTAGGCCAACAACAATGTCCGCAGTACATGAAATATTGCGGCTGTGCAAGCTTGTGTTGAAGTGGAAAATGCATTTATCGATTCATCGTCATTTTCAGCAACTTATCATAAGTCCATCCACCATCAGGAAAATTCTGAGTAAAGATATTGGTCTCAAGGCTCATAAGATCCAATTGGTTTGAGACTTAAAGCCGCTTGCCAATTTATTGCACCGAGGGTTCATAGATTGGGCCTTAAATCAACTAGAAGTTGACCTTGTGTTCCAGAGCCTGGTAACGTAAATAAAAACAAGTGGCGAGCAGTTCAGATAATTGCACTCAGGGATTATAATATAAAGTGTTCTAGTGGATTCAGAGAATCGTATCTTATCAAATAGATAAGAAGGTCATTTATTTTTTATTATTTTGTGCGTGAACAGGCAACATCTTAGGTCAAGGAATTGTTTGAGGGAACAACCAAGAATAGAGTTATGGTAGTTTGAGGTGTTGTTGCGTGCAAATCACGCCCCAAAAATACTCCATTCCCTTTGGTCCTTTTGTCATCTGTTCACTTCTTTGCCCTCCTGCCTTTTCTTGTGTTCTCCACGTTCTTTACTTCCCGTCATTCTCTGGATGCCACGTTACAGGTAGGATTCACTGGATCCTTGGAGTTAAATTCCCTCGCTCTGCATACCGCTCCAGAGATGACCATCTAGGTAGCCCGGCTAGCTCAGTCGGTGGATCATGAGACTTTTAATCTAACGGTAGTGGGTTCGAGCCCCCATTGGGCGCCAGTTAGCTGCAAAATCCGCGAGTTGACCTTTTAAATCTATTAAATTTAATATCACTGATGCCAGACTACCGGCAACCAAAACAAACGACCGTATCGAAGCAGTCCGTACAAATACCGTATCAAATCATTAAAGGCAACAAGTTACTTATATTGCGAAAGGGAATCAAGCTTGCGGCAGACTGCAGATTCGTACTCAATTGTAGATAAAAATAGCGTCTTCACAATTCTAAGCCTTGTGCCAATAGGTGTGAGACTAGAAGAGAGCCAAAGCTTGCGCAGTCCAGCGAAAATTTGTACATATTTTATTTGGTAAAAAGCGGAAAGTGATCTATCTAATATGTAACTGAGTTTACTAACCACGTCAACAAAATTAAATTGCCTGTCATTCAGGAATATTGGTGGTATTCCTTCCGTGCCAAAGCATGTTTTGGATATTAAAATGAGCTGCGATTTGTTAAACTTAAGATTAAGTCCATTGCCTGTTGACCAGCCGTATATTTTAGATAAGTCTTGATTTAATCTGACGACTAGGTCCTCAATAATTCCAGTGGCTCTCGATACACAAATTTAAGCATCATCTGCATATAAGTGGATATCAATATTTGAACAGACTTTGGTTAGATCATTTACAAAAAGACAGAAAAGAATTGAACCAACTATAGACCCCTGGGGAACTCCTGCAGCTAAAATGCCGTATTCCCACAAGGTGCTGTTGTAAAGAACTCTCTGATAATGGTTGTCGATATAATCAACAATGAGGCGCACCGAATTTTCACTAAAGCCGGAATAAAGTCTAAGTTTTTGACATAGTACTTTATGATTAATACTATCAAAAGCCTTCCAGAAATCAAGTAAGCGCAGCATCGTTTAGAAATCCCTATCATAATTAACCCGTATGTCGTTAAGAATTTTGATGATAGCTATAGGACAGGTATGATAAGTTCGTAAGCCCAACTTCAACAGGGACAATAGACCATTTTGATTGACGAAGTTTACAGAGACTTTTCGAAAACTTTAGAAAAACATGGTTAGAACCTTATAAGCCGAAAATTCGTTGAGAAAGAGGGCTTTTTCGAAACGGGTTTTACAATGCCCAATTTCCGATAATCAGGAAACGTGGACGTAGTTGTACTCGTAGAAAAATTAATTACATGCATGAGGCAACTTAAAATGTGAGGTAGAGTACCTTTAAAAAACGTAGACGCATACCGTCTTCTGCTTTAGCATTCGATATAAAGTTACGTATAGTGTTTTTTAAGTCATTTTCAGACACGGCATTAAAATTAAAGTCAAAATGGGTCGTACGGTTATTATTTGGCGTGAAGCTTGGCTCAGTTGAAGCATTGTAAGTAAATACGTTATTAAGATCGTCAATATCTATAGGTACTATTACCCTCTTTCCAACCCCAATTGAGCTCAGGTTTTTCCATAGGCTTTTGGAGTTTTGTTCAAGCCGTAGTTTTGATCCACAAAAGAGACGTCCACTACTGCTTCAATTATAAGGAGCATAAACCTTCTTAACATCGCAAAGCCTATCACCATCTCTTTACGGATTTTAAGTCCGCATACTATAGCATCAGTAGAGTTTAGCTGTAAGGAATATGGTTTGGATGCGCTGTGATGGGTGTTGCCCTGTAGGCACGTTACCACTAATTCGATTACTTATCTTTTAACTAAAGATTGAGAAATAATAGTAAGAAACAACATACAATGAGTACTAGGTTAAGATTCTATTTCTGCGTGCACTATTCTAATAGGAAAAAATAAATAAATTGACCGCTGTGATGTTGTGATTTAACACAGTGTTCCTTTGGGCCATGCGAAGGGGAAGGTTTGGTACAAAGTTACCCATTCAATTGAAATCTATTCACAAAGCCTGAATATGCAACAGAGGTCAAACAGGTCATATTTTAAGCTAACATCGTTCTCATTAAGAACGGCAACTGTTGCATGAATTAAAGTCAATATGAAACTCCTTATTGGAAATCCTTTATACGTAAAATTCTTGATGATTTTTATTCATTTCGTCTCCGATGCATCTGACTTTCCCTTTTACAAAAGTCCGGAGAAAGTATTAAAGGAAGCCCCGGCGAAAACAAGTGTTCTCAAGAACTCAGAATTTTGTAATTTTTTGTAATAAAATATATTAAAACTTAGCCTTGGCATATACGAGTATCAAATGTCTTAACAGTTTTTTAACGATTTAATGTTATTTAGCAAAAAATACATAATAAATGCACAAGCACAAGGATCACCAAACGGACATGTAACTAACATTGTTTCTAGGGATCACCAACTTTTATATCACACCTGGACATCCCCGATTACTTTCTGAAGATTCATTTATATACAATTATTTAACTTATACAAATTTAAACTTTACACTATCAATTCAGAAAAAATCATCCCACAAGCCTAGGATCACCATAAGCAAGATCAATGCATTCCATTTTCAAATTTAAGCACTTTTACAAAAAGAAAACTAAAATTTATATATATAAAAAAATCCACAAATCCTTACTTTGATTAGAGAACTGGTGTATCCGTAATATCCACTAAAAGATAGTTTTTCTTTTTTTTTTTGTAAATTAAAACCAAACACCAATTAACTACGTTTTGGAGTAGGAAATTTTGTAGTGAGATAGTCTCACTTTTCAATGAGACAGCTTAAGAAGTTAAGTCAGGTTAAGTTAGCAAAACTTCGCACTGATTAGAACTGAATGTATCTGAGCTTTTGTCATCCCGTTTTATAGAATTTATGTACGTTTCAAAGTGAGAGAGAGAACTTATGGCATACTCAAGACTAGATTCATTTGGAAGTTGTTAGCAGGTGTTTTTTTTTTTATTTTTTTTTTTTCTGTTTGTATCTAACGAGTGTACCTGTAGTGATTGATGAATGTATTCGTATTAGTGCTGTAATATCGATGATATCCAATGTGATATCGTGCGGTGAGATTATTATTTATTAATTTGAATATTAATGAGCATGCAGTAAGTTTTCTTCAGGTTTGATTTTTCATTTTCCTATGCGCCAAGTTAGAATAGAATCTCATGACAGACTTTGCACAGATATAAATCTTTTTTGATTTGTTGTAAAAGGCGAGAGACGGGATAATGTGATTAACCGTGTGAGGAAGACTTAAAGATAAACCTTTAAATACCTGCCATTCTTGACCTTTGCATTTAAAGTTGCTCAGAAAAAGTAGCGTATAATTTCTGTCTGACACATTTATTCTGTGAAAAGTAATAGGTTTGAGATAAGGTTTCCAAAAGATGTCGTGCGACTTCGAAAGCATAGTCCTCAACATGAGCGAATGTGTCCTTAAAAGATCTGAGGGCTATCTCAGTTGAGCGTGGTAAGACCAACTAACTTCTCAGTTGATTCCGAAAGTTGTTTGGCGGTATTTTAATGAACTACGTATCGTAAAATCGAAATACCTTTTTACGTGCTGCGGCGAAGGTACTTGCGTCTCCTCACGCGTAGATATATGTTCATGTAGAGATAAGCTACGCTGGCTGTGTATGTCTCTAATTTTTCCGGGGTGCCAGCAGCGTGAAACACCATAAGCACATCGATAAGAGACCACGGTACCTATCGATATCAGTATCAGGTCAGTTAAAGCCCAGCCATTGCATGTGTCCCACACTACTGTAAGTCACTACGGTGAGTAGGATTTGCCCCTCTCTTCCCTTAAACAAAAAAATGACTGTTAATATGTACCTTCAACGAGTTTTTTCAATGTGGCGTTGAGGGATTGTCAATTTGAGTAAGGGTGCTGAAACGAAATTGATTCTTGAAGAACACTTCGTGCAAACAACAGTTCTCATGTCCCCAAAGTAACTCATTTCGTCCAAGTAATCATTGACAGATCCTGGCGTTACAAAAGCACTATACTCTTACTTGGCTCGTTTTGTTTCAGGGAAAAGTGCCTGCCACGCCAGATTGGGGACTTTATGTAGACCAACAGCCTTAGAAGGGACAGATCAACTGTTGACTTGCACAAACGAAAAAACATGTGGATTGTTGGACAGCGTGCGAACAAATACAAAAACATTAAAGGAGTGAGATGAAAGCGGCAAAGCAAAGGAAAAATCAAGGATTGCGACCTACACTACGGCCATTGCCACCGAAAATAAAAGTGACACTTATTTGAAATTGGATTTGTCGAAAAAGTCAATTGAGTATATTCTAACAAGGATTTCTTAATGGAGTCTAAATACTGCATCTTATTTCACAATCAGCTGATTAAATCTGTTTAGAACTTCAACGGTGGTCTTATCAAATGTTTTTAACTAAGGTGTCCAGCCAAGAACAACTCTTTTCCATTGTGGAATACAAGTTTACAGCGAATAGAGCAGAGGAAACCCAAGAGGTTATAAACAGGTCACTTCAGACTTATATTAACAGTTACAACTGAGAATGTCATAAAACCTATCGCAACAATATATTGTGAGCTCCAAAATGCCAGAATGGACAAAATCTTTAACTTTCTGCTATAAGGATACATCTAAGCAATGTCGAACAGAAAACTTTCTAACTCAGCTTATTTTAGCATCCACCTCTGGTACTTAACCAGGATGTCGAAATAGTGGTGGTGACGATAGAGTTTTCAGTGAATCAACTCCCGACGTGATGTACTAACACTGTTTTCAAACCACGACAACGGCCTTAGGCTTATTGAGTTTCCGACGAAATTCCATCATACACTCACAAAAAACTGTCAACCAAAATGCTTGGTTTCATCGGATCACTACAATGAAAATCCCGGTTTGGTGAGGATTGTTGTCAAGCACAAACAGCAAAACAAAAAGTACACAAAATAAAGAAGGAGCACAGTTGCTTGCGAACTCTTTCAACACAACATACAGGACGAGCACCTCTCAAAGACAAAAATAAAAAAAACAGAGAAGAGCGTGCAAACGATGTATCGGGAAGTCAAAAGAACGTGCCAGAATATAAACCTCGAACAGAAGCACGTAGAGATACGGATGGCAAACATAATAGTAGAGTCACAGTGGGTTCTGAAAATTTTGACGGACCATTACCCGTGGTTATTGAAGGTAAAACAAAGCAAATTCGACTCTAAGAATGTCGTCGACAGTCTGACATTCCCTGGAGATGTTTGACAAAACCCAAGACTTCTAAATCGATACATCTTCATCGATTTCAAAGCCGCATATGAGAACGTCTTACAAAACATTAGACTGTTCAATGTCAACGTTCGTTCGTAGTTAACTACGGAGCCACCATCTTTCAAAAGTCCACTCTGAGAAGAACACAGCAAGGCGTTTACTGGGCTTTGGCGACTATTAAATCAGAAGTGCAAAGATGGATTAAGTGGTCAATGAAGAAAAAACAAGGTGAATCCTTCAAACAAAAAGGAGCACACAACATCAACGACAAGAACAAAATGACACGATATACAGCTACCATTTCAAGGTATTAAGAGACTTTATCTATCTCGGCTCCGCTATCAACTCCACCAACGGCAAAAGGGCGGAGAATCACCATTAGTCATCGCCGCCTCTTTGGGGTTTAAGCTGAGCCCTTTCTCGAGCATCAAAAAGACATTATACAAGACACTGATCTTCCCAATCCTGCACAGAAGCGTGAATGCAGTCGAGCTGTCAGAAAAGTGAAGGCGTAGCTACAAGGGCCAGATCTCAAATTAGCAGAACATTAAACGAAAGCTTTTAAAACAAGCAGAACGTCTTATGAATATCGTGAACAACTGTCTGGAAGACTTAATTTCATGGGATGCCCATACATCCATGGGGGCAAGGATACGCCTTGCCAACGTTTATTTTCTACAATAATCCCAATGCGGAACTGTATTGACGGCACAGCTCCACCCTTGGTATGAGTAGAGGCCTACCTAAAACCTCTTACTGGTCTTATGTCTCAGTACCCAGAATTTTCAGTAACTCCACTGCGGGCATTGAGCCGTAGCAGGGCCACACTCCGTGCGATTTAGGTTTAAACCACAGCCACCGTGAAGCTCCCGCAAGGGGACCTACCTCAACAAGTTAGGCCCGGACCGATGTCTGGGGGGCTCCAAGCTCACACGGTACCGTGTTTTAAGTCCTGGTATGGGTTCCGGTGGTCTTGCTACTCAACAAGACCCATGACCGGGAGCTTGTAACTGGACAAATCATAGCAACCGTCGGTAGCGAATGGTCTGATGATGTTACAGATAATTCCAGTTTTACTCTATCCCTGCTTATTATTAGACAACGTCACTGATGTCCGAAGCCTTGATAATTGGGCGGGGGCATGTTCCAACAAGCAGCAGGATATAGGTTAAACATCAACAGATTGGCGACCATGGTACGTCGAGGGAACTCAAAGCATTCATGCTGACAGCTTGCGAAGTCTAAGATGCGGCATTGTATGAAGGAGTACAAGCATGATACAGCATGCAGCAACTACATCGAGAAGAGTATAATGGCAAATACGAGCTGGTGAAACGATAAAAGGGCAGAATGTCCATTATTCAAAATTAACAAACAAGAAAAACTCGCAGCCAAATAACTCATAACAAGCTGAGAAAAGTGAAAAGGCTAAGAAGATGAGAAACAGCAGACATGCCCTATGTGAAGAGCGATAGAAGGCTATATTGCAGTTTATTTGCTAAGAGTATTAAAGCAGATTTGTTATTTCAAACCTAACAATCTTCAACATATGCACCCTAAGATTTAAGCTATGATAATAGTGCATTAATTCTGATATGAGTCGGTATAATTCTAATAGAGGAAATTGACAACTTCTTCAGATATTGCGTCAGCGGGGCTGTCAAAAAGGATCCAATGTTCCTATGTGAGACCTTATCCTTCATAGTGTGAAAGTAAGCAAAGGAAAAGAGTGCGAAAACTTAGCCTACACGACATCAGCTCTGAAGATAGACTCCAATAGACGGCAATCGATCAATCGACACAAGACACTGCTGTACTTATTTTAAATGTCCAATCGCTTTGAGGTGGAGGGGAGCTAAGCAAGCACAACGGGCTTGGCTACTTTACGTAGCTTAGATGAGACCGGAGTCCATACATCACCGAAAAATAACCATGAAGAAACTTATAGTCTAAGTGTTACAATCGCAAGAGACTGATAAAGGCTTTTCCGATCGAGTCTACAATTCCTGTCGATCAATCACAGAAGACTAAAGGCAGGATTACCAGTTTTTACGAGACCCCTTAATTTAACGAAGAGTGTCGACAAGAGCATACAGCAAAACAAGAGGCATGCATATGACTCTATAAAAAGCGACTGGCGTTTCTCTCTAGATCTATGCGCACAGGATTCAAGGGCGATGTTATGCGACTTCTTTGACCGAAATTATAGAGAAGTTCTTCTGCTGAAATGATCTTCAGAGTTTCAGTTGAGTGGCAGCCAATGCTGAACATTTGGAAAGATTACTTTCGTAAACTGTTAAATGGTGGAGACATCCAACATTCCCCTGTTAAACAGAATAAACAATTCAATGTGGATAATGAACATTGAGACAAGGGGAGTACTCGAACTATCTACCCAAGCAACGGAAATGTAAAGGGAGGGCCATCTGTTGGAATTTATTTTAATTGTAAATTATATACGAGTATATGTTAATTTGACACTGACAGCTCAGTAATGTATTTGCGCGGTACGAAATGGATCGATTTACGCTTGACCAACGTTGGGAAATATTTGCGAAGGTACTTCCAAAGTGAACGCTGTGTTACAGAAACAGGGCGAATTTTGAAAAGAAATTTCTGTCGAAATAGTGCACCAACTACACCTGGTGTACACAAGTTTGTGTGACTTTAGAGAAACCCGAAATTGATGACAATTTTACTCAAAAAAATCATATTTTTAGATGAGGTGTATTTTTATCTCGTCGGTTATATAAACAAGCAAAAGCAAACTTGGCATGTTTGAGACTCGGAAAATCCTCACGTGACTCTTTGGTATGGTTTTTGAAGAGATTTATTGCACTTTAAGTTCAATAATCTTGTAATTAGTCATTTTGGTGATGTTGCTTGGCAGACACGGAGTTCCGTTTTGATGCCATTGGACGTTTTTTTATATTTTTCGTTGGGTGTATTGGAACAATTTTGATTGAGAGGATGGTATACTGCCAAGCCAATCGACTGCAAAATTCATCTGCAATTCATCTGCAAACGCGTCATTATTTGATTTCTTCAACACCATGCTTGAAAGAACTGTGTTTCAGGCCAATATAATAGAGACAATATTTTAAAAGTGTGTACAGCTGTCAATAATTGCTTTAAGGTCCTTTCTTTAAACTTGCCCTGGAATTCGATACTTTACAGCTCTTTAAATTGAATTTTTTGTCGGCAACTTTCGTGAATGCGCGTACTTACCTTTGCCAGATTGGTGTAGACTTGGTCTCCTTTTTTGGTGAGACACCACGTCAAATCCCAATGGACATATTGCCATGAAAACCGAATTTGGCTGCAGTCATTTTTGGCTCGTTCAAACTTCAAACTCGGTTTGATCTCTTGGGTTGGCCGAAATATTCGTATTCCAGCACTGTTTCTTCACAGCTTGAATCATACCACACAATTTTCTTCTGTTTGATACTCTTCAATTGAGGTAATACATAAGCCTTGAAGGTCAAGATAATATTTCAATCCCCTCACATTCTTCTGTTTCATTAAACTATTTCTAATAACCTTTTCTAAATAAAAACAAACACAACTATTGCAACATACGATATTCTTCCCAAAGCTACATCATTCTATATTAACGTCAAAAACATCTGTTTTTCGCCTTCGACCTTCCAAATCAAAGGCAAATTGTGACGTTATGAAAACGTTTATGTCCAAAAATACCCAAGCAAGCAATTGTCAATTGAAAGGTCATCCAAAAAAAAACCAAATCGATGTCAAAAGTTTTAGTTAACCCTGAACCTGAGCGACTCCTTGACCTTTCCAGCGTGCAGGTAATTCATTTATCACCTCCAAAGATAGCAGATAGTCGTATTCGTATCCCAAACGATTTTATCGCAATATTACGCAAAAGTGCAGAGTAAACGCGCGAAACAAATCGTGTTCACGATACATATAGTTTGTACGTCCACGAACACACAAACTTGTGTATTTTCTGTTTACCTCTGCGGCAGCACAACGCAAGGCGAAGTCCACGTTTAAGTCGGACTCAAAATCTTCTTTGCGACAAAAAACATTTTGGTCAATCCAGCAAAGTGTTTTTTCCTATTCTTTTTTGAATTTTATTTTTATGCTTGCCCACAAAATTCATCTTAAGCAGCTACTAACGATTCGCAAATCGTGTTTCGAGCCAGGTTAGTAGGCAATTTGTATTCGTTGCATGCAACCCACCCATTGTTGTGCTGTACGGATGAGCAATTTACTGTGACTTTCTTGGCAGGCGACATTGTTAAAACTGCAATTAGATGCTTGTCAAAACCGTGGAACCAATTTGGCTAAGGAAATGGAAATGCTATTATCGGGTTTTCAAGATAATTTCGAAAATAGTTTTTTTTTTTTGTTTTTTTAATTCTATTGTTTTGTTGAACTTTTTTGTTGGTTTCCATTGAGTATGACATGATAGAGTGAAGGTTGGAAATGTGACTTATGGGAAAGGCATCGATAGAGATGGGTGACGTTTGCGTCTGGGATGTGCAGCATATATAACGCTGGTCGAAAATATTGAAACTGTCATTTGTATGAGACTTCTGGTTTCTGATGTCATATTGAGGTTTGCGTAGTATTTCACACTTATTTAAATGGAATTCGTTTAACAGTTTTTGACATTTTTGAATTAACACCAATTTTAATTTTTTCTGGTAAATAAAAAACAAAAGTGAAGAAATAGGGAAAAGAATGGATGAAAGTGAAGGTTACGCAATAGCAGAACTTATAGAATTAGCATTTTTCTTGTTCTATGCAGATCCCAGTAGTATTAGGTAATTGTTCAGAAAACTGCTGATTGCCATGATAGTTGCCAGCGCAACAATCAAGTTCGGCATAATACCGTCCTACATAAACATAGGGCTCACAACCCTATACGGAAAAGATTAAAAAATTGTGAAAACCAGCCATTGGCCTTGGAATTAAACGGATCAACAGCTGACGCCCTTTCCTACGATCTTTGGGTGTGCTCATAGAAAGCAGACAACTGCCACCCAAGAAATGCGAAGTAATGAACCGGATATAAGAGGATTACAAAAAATCTAAGGTGGCAACTGATAAGCAGGGGAAGGGGGGAAAATACTAATACAAGGAGAGCATCTTTGGTGTAGGCAGTGTGGAAGTACAGCCTCCACGAAAACGGGCATAAATTTATTAAATATACAGTAAAACATAATGCAGCTATAACTTGGGAACGGTTTCCAATCCCTGGTATATATAAAGGGATCAACGAATTGTCTACTACTAGGTAAATTGACCATATTACATTTAAGGTAAAGCATTTTACCAGCGTTTTGAATGTCCGAATGTTCCAAACGTTTAACGGGAACAATAGCGATAGATGGTCACGGACTTCCTCTTAACCTTTCGAGGAATCCACCATTGTCAGTAGTCAGGGAGGCTCTTAAAGGTTTCATACATTATTAAGCACTGCGAACCATATGTAAGAGCTGGTCGAACAACCCGCTCCTGAGTCTTCAATTTAATTTAAGTGGGCATTTTCGGTCACAACCAACACTTAGTCTGTGCTTGACGTCATCGTCGCATTTCGCTTTGTAGCGATTGTAGACATCTGTCTTCCTCACGTCATTAAGTAACGTTTGCGCTGTTCGAGATATCTGCAACTGGAACTTGGCTACAACAAGGTACTGGTCCGAGTCGATGTTTGCTTCTTGGGAAGTTCTTACATCCAAAATTTTGGAGGAGTTTTCAAAGTCCCCTTCTGAATATCTAGATATGGGAACCACGTGTAAGCTACGACAATGTTTCGCTCAGGTTTAGTCCGTTATCGAAAGTGGTGTCGTGAAAAGTATGCTTTTCGACAGTACCACTAAAGATGCTTTCTCTTCCGAGCGTTGCATCAAAATCGCTGAGAATTTTTATGTCATAACTAGTGCACTGCTCGTGGTTCTATGTACAAGAGCTTGTAGAAGCTTCGATCATCTGTGGTGTAGTAATTTTTCTCCACTCTGGGGGCACGCATATAAGGCTAATGTTGGTTAGCCTTGTTACAGATTGTTATGAGGTGCCCGTTCTTACTCAAAACTTTTTTCTGCCTTTAACAACAAATGCGAATGCAAATAGGCGTTGCTTTACCGTCGACGTCGCAGTTTTTTATTCTCTTTTTTATCCGAGCGATCTCATCGCATTTCTTTGATGGCGGTAATATCAGCTCGCAGCAGTTCAGGGCCCATATTGCATAATTCCACTCAATACCACATGTAGGCGAAATGATCGTTCTTGGTAAGTATAATATTTCAGCTCAAACAGATGCTGCTTGCTCCTTTGTTTAAGTAATTGCTTGGATAAGCACCTAAAAAATTCAAGGGGTTTTCTCGCAATGGAATGAATTGTCGAATAACTTTCTGAATCCTAAACTCTTGCTTGACCGAACTTTCATGTTTTTTCTGACAATATTCGCCGTAAATATGGATTAAAGGAGGTAGCGGCCACTAATGTGTCAAGAAGAGTTCGTTTAAGTAAAACGCTACTATTGAAGTTTTTATGTGTTTCTGGTAGGAGCTGAGACATATCACTGGCTAAATTTTGAGTCAAACTCAAAGTCATATTATTTTCGAGTGTTGTGACACACTAGCAGTGAAGTATCTCAAAGATAACTATCAGAAAAAAATACTTTCGTGGACAGGACGAGTTTATTTTGATATTTAAAGCACACGGCACCCTATGTTATCACAATATTTGGTATAAACAGTATGTGAGCAAACATCTAGTAAATTTCTTATTACAAGACTCTGCGCTGGTGAACTAATCCTACTGAAAAGAACATAATACACTTTAGAGATTTGAAATTGAACATGCCCCCAACAGAGCAACTGAAACTTAACTAGACAACGATAAGTTAAGCGGGTATTGAGTAGCAAATTTTAACGAAATAATTAACCAGATTATATAAATTTTTCGGGATCTGACCATCAAAAAAACAATCCAAATAGGTTTTGTTTCATTTGTGGTGGTAGCATAAATGTTACAAAAATGTTTTCAAAATTGAGTACATACTGAAAAGAAAGAAGCTGGTATTTTTGATGGTCTTCAGATCAGAAAATTAATAAATGTTTCAAATTTCAGTTGCATGATAGTTGTGGAAAAATCTGCGTGGAATGAGCTTGTTTGAATAGTGAAGGATTTTGGAATCCATTCCCAATTAATACGGGCGGGACCAAAAATAACACGTGGTATTTTCCTCTCGAAACGGCCAAGGACTTCTTCAACTTTTTTTCCTTTCCGGTGTAGAGTCGAAATTTGATGTCCTTTTTGAGTTAGCTGGAGTCTTCAAAATTGTATATGTCCGTATTCGGGGTTTGTGGTTGTAGTCTGAACGAGTATTGTTTCCAAGGTTGGGTAGTTAACCATACGTGCAACCCCCAACCTAGAGGGCCAGTTCCTTAATTTTTCGCCAAGGACAAACGGGGTGTCAGTATCCTGCCGTTGACTCCTGATAAAGCTCGTCCACCACCATTATTTTTGCAGAACCCTGATAAGTTTTGGAAATCCTCATGGATATGTTAAAGTATGTAGCTCGCATAAGGTATAAACATCCGATTTTTGACACCGCCGTTGATTCTATCTTGGGGGTTCCTCCGTCGCCGTAGGTCCTTCTTATGAGGTATTCTGCTCAGCCTCGTTTAGCATAGCCCATGCGCACTGGAGTTCACAAGGCTGTGCTCTCGTAGGTCCCAGTGTCTAATTACACATGAACAATCAGGCTAAGCACGCTCATCGTTAGTTCACTATAAACAGCGAGGAGGTCATGATATTGCCCCCTAGATACATGGAGCAAAACTTAGAATAAAAATTAAAAACCCAAAAACAACAGTGGGACAAATTAACCATCGTTTTAAATGTGAATGGCCCACTAAGAAATTAAATGCAACTCTAGCTGATGCAAGGGACTCCATTAAAGAATACATTCGGAAGGAATAAGATCTTAGTAAGGCGATGTTAGAAATGAGAAATGAGGAGCTCCAAATTACAAAATCAGAGCTAGGAATGGTTAAAGTAACAAATGACTTGCATGGAGCTTAATGCCAATATTGTATTAATTAAAGATTAAGATTGTATGTATTACAAAGACTGAAATAAATAAAAGTTGTATTCTAATTGATAATATTGGTTTGTGTTATGTTGGATTGGCAACTAAGTCATTCTGTATTCTGTCCCGAATATGTTTGGGTTCTATTATCGTTGATAATATTATGACTTGGAAAATTATTTACTTTTCTGTCAAGAAAAGTAATATTATATACACAACATGTTGTTTAATTCACTGAACCATAGTCACCAAAAATTTTACCGACTAGCAAATAATTTGGACTGAAATATATGAATACGAAACCTCACGTGACACTTGGTAATCAACTTACGAGGGACAAAATATTTGATTTTGATTGGCAACATAGACACCTTGATTGTGCCGATTGAAAAAGGGTCTTCAACGTTGAAATCAACGAGGCAAATACATTTAGAAATGTAAAAACTTTCAAAAATCAAATCACTGTTACTGTGTGTTATTGAAGAAAAAGAAGAATTTTGGAGACAGAACGGAGCCTTGAGGCACCTCGTATCTAATGTGAAACCATTCAAGGGAACTTGAATTGAACGTTCAGAAAGTAAATTTCTAAAGAAAATTATTAAAGAAAAGAGTTGTCGATCCCCAATGCACACATTTTCGACAAAAGAGCCTGACGTTAAACTCTGTCAAATGCCTCAGAAATATCAAGTGCAACTATTTTGCTTTCGACAGATTGATGTACGCTTTAATGCCACCTTTCGGTGAAACATGCCCTACAATCACAAGTGGACCTGTTGCTACGGAAACCATACTTCCAGTCATTAAGAAGTTTTCATGTCATCGAGATATTTCTTGAGCTGACGGTCTATCAGTGTTCTCATGGCATTGGAAAAAAGGAACGTAAGTGCAATGGGTCTGTCGGAGGAGAAAGAAGAAGATTCTCCTTTTTTAGGGACTGACTGAACGAATACTGATTTCAATTTGCTAAGTTCGCAAAAAAGCGATCCATCCCCGCTTAAGAGTTCATCATAAAAACTTGGTAGCACAGACATCTATATGGCGTTTAATGGTGGCTCATTTGTCGGTTGGTGAACAAAACAAAAAAATTGTAGGCGAATAGTTGAAATTTTTGCTTATTTTATGGAAAAATTCTTCCGAAACGAAGATAATATGATTTAGGAGCAAGGTTTTATATCCGCTTAATAGATAGCGGCGATAAATTGACTTAGTGTTGATCGCTATGTTATTGTTGTAATTAACATGCAAATTGCTTTTTAAGCGGATAGCGGATTCACAAAAAAACACGACTAATGAAAGAGCTTATGCAGTGAAATAGCATAAGCCCCTCCCCTCTTCAGACGAAGGGGAAAAATGCACTTGTATATAACATCCGGCCTAGCGGATTGGAGAATGTTAAGATCCTAAAGTACTTTTGCTACTACACGTGTGCGAAAGTGAATTCGCCCCGTGTTTTTTGGTGGGTAGGTGTGAAAATCTTCATAGACACTAAGAACCCGTTGCTCATAGTAGTGTGAGATTCTTACTCACTAAAAACACGCCTCCCTTCTTATTGACTACTACTAAGTAACCTTATCAAGTAGTTTCCGTTTCAAATAACGTTCGGGTGGGGCAGGTAGCTTTCCAGCAAAAGCACCTGTTAGTACCGCTATTATATGCGGATAGTCCCTATCGCGCCAGATCGAATGGTCTCATTGTTTGTAATCGACGCACTAAGCTTGTCTCGTCCAGAATTTGGAGTATTTTATTATTACAATGACCATGAAGACGAATATGGAGTTTGCGAGCAAAGTTCATTATTTCGTCCTCGACGGTAACTATTCCTAAGTTTCTGTGGATATCACTGTTTCTGATATACCATGGGGCGTTCACGATTTATCTTAGAACTTTGTTTTGATAGCCTTGGAGAATATTTCGGTTGCTTAGTTTAGTACAACCCCAAAGTTGTATACCGTACGTCCAAACAGGTTTAAGCACTTGCTTATAGATGAGCAGTTTGTTATGTATGCTTAACTATGAATGTCTTCCTAGTAGCCAGTACATTTGTCTGAATTTATTTTCAAGTTCATCACGTTTCTTCTTAACATACGGCTTCCATTTCAGTTTTACATCTTGTGTCATTCCTAGATACTTTGCTTCATTTGCATATGGTATTTGTACCGAGTTAATGAAAATGGGAAGGTTGTTTATTTTTCGGTAAGTAAAATTAACATGAGTAGATTTGGTCTCATTGAGAACAATTCGCCATATCTTTGTCCATTCGTAGATTTTATCCAACGCCGTTTGTAGCTTTCCAGTAGCTAAATCGACTGAAGTATCTGTAGCTAGTATCGCCGTGTCGTCCGCGAACGTGGCTACTATGGTACCTGATTCTTCCGGTATGTCTCGAATATAGAGTAAAAACAATACCGGACCAAGTACACTTCCTTGCGGAACTCCAGCAGCGATCTCTTTAAATTCCGAGTATTCGGTGTCATGTTTAACACGAAAAATTCTGTTTTCCAGGTACGTTTTCAGAATCGTATGCAGCTCTCTCGGAAGAACCTGACTTAGCTTAAAATTTAAGCCTTCATGCCATACCTTTAACCTTATTGAAGGCTTGAGACACGTCAAGAAACACGCTAGAACATATCTTTTTCCCCTCTAGGGCTTTCTCAATTTCATTCGTAATTCTAAAGACCTGGTCAATTGTGGAGTGCTTAGTTCTAAAACCGAATTGATGATCAGGAATTAGACGCCTCTCTTCAATGATCGGTTGCAAGCGCTTCAATAGGAGTTTTTCAAATATTTTAGATATTATCGGCAGAAACGATATCGGTCTGTAGGACTTTTTTTTCATTTAGAGATTTGGCTGGTTTCGGGACCATTATAACTTCGGCAACTTTCCATTGGCTTGGAACGTTTAATAATCTTAGCGCGGCATTTATAAGTATGAGCAGTTTGATAAGACCTTTCTTTGGCAACTCCTTGAGAATTTGACCTGTTATCAAATCATAACCAGGGGCTTTGTTATTTTTCAATTTTTTAATTGCTTGGTTAAGTTCTCGTAGGGATACTGTTTTTATTCTAAAATTTTCCGGTGCCGTAATTATATAATTAGAACCTCCTGTTAACGCCTGTCCATCAAAGCGCTTAAACGTTTCTTCTAGGTGCTCGGCAAATAGATCCGTCTTCTCTTTATCTCCTTTTGCCCATTCGCCATTATTTTTTCTTATGGGAGGAAATTCGAATATTTGACGCACTCATGGGTAGACGGAGAGAAAGCGCAATCTGAAAGAGCTGAACTAGTCGAAAAGCGTGCAGCAAGTTGATTGTTTTTGTCCAAAGAGCTGATAGCTGGAATATCATTTTAAATGAACATTGGAATAGAGAGTGAGGCAAAATTTATATTTTCTTTTGACGAACGACCAACAATATTACTACACATTGTAGTATTTTTTGCCTCAGCTTTTGTTCGGTTTTCCTTTGTCGGGTTAGTCTTGTAGCATCAAAAAACATATCTTTAACCCTAACAGCTCCTTTAGAGTCCCCTTACTGCCGTTTCTTTTAGTCTCACACTTTCTCTCCGATGAGAAAATGGAAAACGAAGGAAGTAAAAATATAAAGAACTAAAATGTCTAAAATGTGCGTTTTCTTTAACCTGTAGTTCCGACCATCGAATCGGGATTGTTTTGTGACACTTTTGGTTGGGGATGATGTGATGCTGTTGTAAAGGTTGTGCTTGCACTGCAGCTGCCGCGTTTTCAGAATCACTGCAACGAAATTGTCGAAGATAAACACTAAAATCGGTGCGCCTGCTGTGGCTGTTGCAAAGGCTATATAGGTTCAATAGTTGTGACTGTAGGCGGTGGTGGGGTGGCAGTATATAGTGCAGGTCGGATTGAGAACTAACTCTCGGGTACTGTCAATAATGGCGAAAAATAAGCCGATATTGGTGATAGAACATCGTCTTTAATAAACGAAGCCAATTTGCAATTCGAATTGATGGCTTTTCGGAATTCGTCACCGCCCAATTCAAATTTCGAAGCACAAAATGACTTTCTTTGTCGAAATATTTCTTGTTTAGGTACTTTTTTAATATTAACAGTTGTGATTGTTGGTGGACCATCATCTGGTGGTGGCTTTTACCAAATCCAAGGACTGTTGTTAAGCTTCTCTGAATAAACACGACTAAGGGAAGGCATTTCTTTCGGCATTTTTTCAAGATTTGTTCTTTTGTGCAGCGAATTAACTTTTCACTCTTTTAAATCAGACATTTTCATCCAAACACCCTGTGCTTTTGTTATTACATTTATTTTATGAAAATTTTGTATCGAAATCAATGATGTTTGAAGAAGTTTGTTCACTTTTGATGTGTTGTGCTATTTCTTTGTTCCACCTTATGCAGACCATTATTTAAAATCGAACTATCACCGCTCATATCATGTAAAATTAACTCAGCAATTCGCGTCGTTAATCCATTTTCTAATTCAAAGTCTTCATTTGGTGAAACCTTTGCAGAAACAATATTATTCTCATCGGAGACCATTATTGCGTGTTGATATCGCAAAGACGCAAAAGACTTCTAGTAATTCGCAACTGCTTGGTTGCCTTCGATTCTCCCAACAAATTGTACCTTTCTAGTGCTGCCTTGTTACGGGCAATCACTTCTTTTGGTTCGATTTTCTCCAAGCCAAAGCCAAGCATGTCTACATTAGGACTTGTAGCCGCATGTCAAGTAGTCACAACTACTCTTGTGCTCGGATGTCGGGTGTTGGTCATCTTTCGATTGCATACTGCCTGGGCTTGTTGTCGCATCATAACTAAGTTTTTTCGTCGTCGTCGTCGTCGCCGTCGATTTTCAGTCACATACAATCGACCTAGAATTTAACATGCCACTATTGAACTCCCCCGCAATACACTTTTCAGTATAAAGATACAGGGATACAAATCTTTAGTTAGAGTCAGACAGCTCATCAAACACGTTTTTGGTCGAATTGCTGCCCAGTTTGGGGCTTCTGTTAATAAAGCGGTAGTGGTTTGTTTGCTTACGGAGATTTGAATTCCGGATTACAATACGAATAAAATGTGGTGAAGTTAGGTGAAATCAGCAAGATAGGCAATTGAACTCTTGTGCCATCTCCCCTTAAGCTTTGCTAAGTCATAAAGGCATATTAATTGACATTTTTTCTCAATTTGTTCATATCTGGCTGCAGGTTCAAGGTATTATAGTGCGGGCACTGTAGTGCACTTTATAACCGAAGCACTATGAAAGGGTAATGGATTTGTGTTATTCTACTGAGTCACAGATGAAATTATTAGACGTCCTGTTGGTTTGAAAGTGGTGTAAGTTCTAAAAAAAATGAGAGAAAACCTAGTGATTTTTCCAACAGTGTATTTTCGGTGTCAATAAGTCAGCTCTGAGGCCCAATTAACAATCTAATGTTTATATTAAACCTTACCTTACATTTACAAACGAGTACATACATACAACAACAAATAAATAAAATAAGTGAGAGCTGCGCCTTTTAATTTCGCAACCATTATCTACGCGTCTTATGCAACTTGAAGCAGGGGTGGTTTTCGAAGATAAAAACAAAATCGTACCCATGGATCACGCAAGGAAAATGGCTGACCAGCTCGTCGACCGGCCGGCGCGTATCCCCATGAATACTAGCTCGTACTTTGTACAATATTATCTCTAAACGCAAAAAATTTCAATTTCAAATTGGGTTCTATGCAAATCAGCTTCGATCTTCTGTTCAGCTAACTACAAAACTGGTGACATCAAGTGATTGCAAATTATATGAATTAGTCAGATGACAAATTACAGACTGAACCGACTGAACATTCGTAATGAGATGTACAATTTGGTTGAACTAAAGATACTCGTACTTCTGAGCTGTGCTTTGATTTGGTAAATTGTCGACTTGCATGACTGACGAACTTATGACACTTGCAATTTCCTAGTTTTGTACGTAAAACCGTTGCTGATAGAGGAAGCTCTGGGAGTGACTGTGCCCTAGTTACGTCAGAAAACCGAATTTACATGCAACATGTTATTTAAATGCTATGTACGTATGTATATGTAAATAAAAATGTTCTACGATTGCACATGCGCTGAAAGTGACTATGAAACAATATAGTCTTCCTGTTGCAGAACTGTGAAAATCAGTTTTATTGAGAACAGCTTTAGTATTTACGTTTCAGAAAAATACCTTCATACACAAGACTTAAGCCTAGGCGAAAACTATTAAGTTGCAGAAAATTATTGTTGATGAATATTGAATAATTAAATATCCATTCGCACCTCTTCAAGAAGATGATGATGAGGACGAAAATAACCTACCTTAATAAAAACTAAATAAACCACCGCCAATATTTGTAGACCTATCAAAGACCTATCGCGTTATCGAATAAAAGAACAACTGGGGACTTGGATTTGATTTGTGTACCGGGCTAGGTCGTACGGATCTATTGCAGCTTATTACAAGCACAATATCTCTATACTTAATGAAGGGCGATTTTTTTCGTAGTCGTCTGCGTTCTGTTTTTGTCAGCTCACGCGTAATTCGTGGCATGCGTCAAAGTTGAACATTTTCAGTAAGCATTGCCATTTCGTCATGGAAAGACTAACACCCGTCATAAATCCACCTATTCAAGCCATAATGACCAACATTTCACACAAATTTCACGCTACATGACAGCGCCTACCTTTATGGGTAGAGTGCGTACAGAGGAAAATATTGCTCCTGTATCCGCCAGTGTTAATTAAGACCATGTCCATTCATCGCCGTTTACAGGAATTGGGATAGTATAACTTGACGACGTGGAAGATTTTATGCAAGGATGTTGGCCTAAAATTTTGCAACATACAGCTTGTGAAAGAACTGAGGCCGAACGATTTGTCGCAGCGTCGATTTGTGGGCCTAAGAAAAACTGGAGAAAGATCCGCTTTTTTATCGAAAAACTGTCTTTGAGTACGAAGCCCACTTCTGGTTGAATTGGTGTGTTAATAAACAAAACTGCCGTATGGGCCTATGAGCAATCTCAGACAATACAAGAGCTGCCAATGGTCCGGCGGAGTCATTGGCCTATAATTTTTGAAAGACGACCATGAGAACAATGTGACCGTCAGTGGCGCCAACTATTTTTCAATGATTTTGCACTTCTTGTTTGCCAAAAATGCGGGAGCAGAGACTGAGATGTGAAGACCGCGGCGGCGCTACGTGCTACAAACGCGAATCGATTTACCAATTGAGAAATGAGTTCGGTAAGCAATTTTTATTTTGTTTTGGACCGGTGGATTGACCGGCTAGATTGACCGGAAACGTCAAATCACTTGTCTCTGCAGATAAGCCAGCGCCAATTTCAGCTATTACATGTCTTATTTGCGAGATAGTAGCCAATATGCTCGAAAATGTGACTCCAAATTGGACTCTCCGTATGGACCACTTAAAACGTAGTCATGGTCAACATTTACATGAAATAGTCTTAAAAAAGTAAATAGCAGGGATTATCAGTAAAGATTGTACACATTTTTACGATTTTCCTGTGTTTTCTTTGACGATAAAAACCAACGGCTTAAAAATCATCCATTACTAACACTCGTATCTTATAAAAGATCACTTTTATTGTTCGAGAGAGGGCTTTCCTAGTCAGTTGCCTTCTTAGCCTAAAGAAGCCGCAATTGGCAATTATTTAGCTTCGTTTGATCTCAGCGTTAAAGTCGTTGTCTGAATTGATAATGAAGCCTAAGACAAAGTCTTTAACTGCCACAAAGTTATATGTGACGAAAATGACGTTCTATCCGAGACATCAGCGTCGGGTGTTCTTTCTGCTTGACAGCATATATCCACAAAAGCATCACTGACATCACGATGTTTTTAATTTGTCGATATTATCGGCTCAGCGTATGGGAGTAATTGGACTCTATTCTATTCTATTCTTTTAAGAATGCTGTTTAAGAAATCGCTTGGCAGCGCATCGCCTAGTCTAAATTAATTTTTGATTTCAAAGGCCACAGTGAGATCTTTACTGACCTTGATGGAGCAGCGTGCATTCACCGTCGTCATCCTTAACAGACGGACGAGTTTAGCATGGATGCCAAACCTAGACATTGCACTGTATAGCTCGTCTTTATAGGAATAGGTGGTCTCTATCAATTATTGGTTTTCCCAAAGATCTACCGTAGGTGAATATTTGGTTGAGGATGGACTTTCCTGGCCTGGAGCCACATTGACATGGACCAATCAGGATTGGCTTCAGTCGTTCACACAATGCGGCAGATAAGATCTTGTACGCGATGTTAAGAAGACTGATGCCTCTGTAGTTGGCGCAGTTTAGGGGGTCTCCTTGCTTGATGATCGGGCATATAATGCTGGGAACCCGTCCACATAGAAGGGGTGTGGAAGAGGAGATACAAGGACGAACTATGTGGACTGTACAGTGACATCGACCTAGCCAAAAGAGTGAAGTTTTAATGACTGATATGGCTGGGTCATTTAGAGCAGATGGATAACAACGCTGCGGTCCGCTCCCAAGGGACAGCAGAAGAGCAGGACCGCTACTTAGTTGTCGGTCACAAGTGAAAAGGAAACTTAGCTTACTAAACTGGCAAACAGCTCGCAAAGGATCGAGATGGCTGCATACGCTTATTTACTGAAGCCAAGGTCCACCCCGGGATGTAGCGTCACTAAAAGTAGATAAGTCTATTGCAAAAGCGAGCTATTAACTTGTGTTCTCCTATCTTATTTCGCGTTTATCCTTTTGAAGTCACAGCTAACGAATCTGTGACACTCCGCTTGAAATAATCGTTTTGGTCATCGACAGGCTAACAACCTGAGCATTGAAGACTGACAAACCTATACATTCTCTCAGTTCTCAAAGCGAAAGCTATAAAAACGTAAAATCGTTAGTTTTCATATTCAGATTTTAAACGTTACTTCAAGTGTTTTCTAGGGCCAAAAGGCCCTATTTACAAAACCTACTCATCCTTGTCAGCCTTGACCAAGTCATAAGAGGTAAATGAAATCATAAACCTTCCCGACATTGCCCCACAATTGCAATCGTCGTTTGTGAATTTTACGTTTAGGGATTGTAAGTTATTATGTAATTTATTCAACCGATTGTTTTTATCGATTCGAAATTGCTATGAATATTTACCCTGTTAAAACCAAGAACCTACAATTAAGTAAGTTCCCGGTAATAAAAGAATTCGCCAAGGGAAATAAAAATCCCCAAGTTGCTCGAACTTTGTGAAGACCTTTCCGAGATAAATTAGACTTATAGTGAAATAATAAACAAAATGCAAATAGTTTCAGTAGATACTTGTATAACTCAGGCTGATGTCATTCGACATCATAATCATAAGATGAAAGATACTTTTAATTCTGATATATATGAAATTCTTCGAATTAAAGTTCATGTGTAGGCAGTTGGAACTCTGCAGGTGGTGAACAGGTTAATTGCTATTAAAACCAGTAAAACTTTAATTAAACGGGGAGGCGTTCGCGGTTTTACCGAGAGTTGCAATTAGAAAGAACTCGGGAAAAGAAAGAATATGTTAGAGTGCTGACAAGAGTCTATATGATAAGAGTGTTGCTTAGTACGTGGACAACCAACAACCTCAAAAATCTGCAGAAAGTGCCATCTCATCTCTTATACGTCTATCATACGTATGTGTTCTGTGTTAACGTGGCAATCGTTTCAGCTATCCCCTTTGTGGCCTTCCTCCTAGCAGACCAACTAGAAGCAACCTAGAACTCACCACCAACTAACCGATCTTAGATTTGCAGATGAGACCCTCCAACCTCTTGAGGTCTACAACGTGATGGCCGAATTCCCACCAAATCACATTACGCACGCTGTGACCCTCACCATATGCAATTTAGAAATAGCATCAGATTTTGGCAAGGAAATACGCTATCATAAGACTTTTACAATTCAGTGTTGAAATAGATAGCACGAAGGCAGGTGTTATAGCCGGTATCATGGGATATATTTATGGCAAAAACATTGGTCGCGCCTAAAATTCTGTCTAAAGCCTTTAATAGAATCACAGAACGTGCGAAAGGAGTTAGTCGTTAGGAAAATATGAAGCATCTTTCCAATCTCGCTGGGTCTTCCAATGTCACGTCGCTGAGGTCTTTTAGTAAAGTCCTTAAGAAAGCAATAACGACCGCGGTGATAGACAAAGCGACACCGATGGTTCTATAACATCTGAACGGTGGCAGTTGCTCGATTTGAAGCTTTCGGGAAGCTTCTCGTCCATTATGCGAGAAAATCCAGAAGCACTTCCCATCACAAGCAACATTGGATGGCACCAAGACCACGTCAAGCTCATCGCTAGCATTGATCAAAAATCGTTTGATCTTTACACAAGAACCATAGATGGATAAGGAGAAGTTTGGCCAGGTGTAAGTCGTGCAACTGCTGGAACTAAAGGACCCTTATAGATCCCCTTCACCCTTTAGCAAAGGCATAATTCGGTACGGTTTTGAGTCAATAACCCTAAGGGCTTACAAAAATGATGCTGGTGCTGGATGCTGATAACCAAACTCCTTCTCCTTTAAATGATGACGAAAATTCAGCTTCAGACCTTGGGGCTTCGATATCGTTTCTTAAAATAAGTAGCGACGACTCCAACATATCCGAGGTGACCACCTTTGACAATATGTCAAAAATGGAAATCAACGAAGATCTAAGAAGAGGTCCTTTACGATGAGATGATAAAGATGTGGTTTTGGGCTCATTTCCAGAATTGGAGGAATCGAACAATACCGTGGTGGATTCTTCTCTACAAGATTGTAGTAATGAAGCTTCTCCCCCTGCCATATAGGCATCGCAGCTAAGAAGAATCCATGAAAACTTCGTCCACTCAACCAAAATAATGTAAAGATCCGATCTGCGGTCCTGTTGAGCTTCTATTTCTTAGCATACACAATTCATTTCCAAGGTTTGATCGAATGAAAGTAAGGCTTGTGAAAGGAATCTTAACATCGTTCACCGATCCACACAGAAAAAGATATTCTAAGCTCGGCCAACTAAAGGAGCATCAATTTTTGTGTCACCGCATACAAGATTCTGTCTGCTGTGTTGTTTCAATGCCGGAAAATAAAAATCTTTGATCTGAGTCGCCCTTATCACTGCTCTTTTAGGCACTGTAATTTCAAAATTAAACAAATATTCACACTGCGGAGGGTTCTCCCCATCCCTTTATGGATACCAAGGCCGCATGTGCGAATATCCATAGAGGCGAGCAAACTTAGATTGTACCTTCATAGGACGACAGTTGGTGGTTAAATCTCAGAAGCAATCTCACTGAGACATTACTATACAGGGATCGGCTGTCATGTAAGTGCTTATACATTATCCCCCTAAAGAAGATTATTGAGCCAAAAATATAGGCACAATGTTACATTACATCATCAAAAGAATCCGCATCAATTGCCTTAGACCGCTAAGATATGTTTTCCTTTTTCTAAAATGGATCTTATCCGTTAGTTGCGGACCTTAAAGATCTTTTGTACAACAGAATCGGTATTAGGAGGCCAAGACAGGCTAAACTCCCTTTATGAAATTGAGAATCTCTCTGTAGAAATTTTGAGAAGTTCTCCAGGGATAAGGCTTTGTCTAAGGGAGTATCGTCTCCTTAGGACACTTAAAATCATGATGTCACCTTCTTCCATGCAAAGACGACATTCAGTTTTCTGAATAAGACCTATTTTGTGTAACTAATATCGAATATGAAAGTGTCCTTCTAAAAATCCAACCGTTCTTCCGATATCATCCCTTTGGCATTGGAGGGATGCTATTGATTTGTTGTGAAAGTATTTGACCTGACAAAGCCTTTGGTTGTTGTCCCAACTCAGTATTCCTGAATTCGGGACTTCGCCGGCTTTTTCATTTCCGACAATATCTTTATACCAGCCACCCACCAAAGTTGTACTTTGTTCTTATGGTAGAAATCTTTTAATTGAAGCAGTTCAAGACCAATTTGGGGTCAAAGAGGTTTGAGCCGTAAGCTTTGATGGCTGCTTAATTGTCGGTTTGTATATGGATGGGACGCTCACCTCAATGGAATGTATAATATTTCTGCTTGAAATACACTTGGACTTTTTCCCATTGGTTGCGAAATTCTGGTGTTTGAAAGGAATATGTCAACATCCACTTCAGTGTCCATCTTTGATCCATCCGTTTACAACTTGATACCTTTAAGGTTTACGATGGGTCTTTTGTTGTTCCATGCTTCTCGGCTTGGTATCAATATACTCGTATTTTGTCGAAGCATGGAGTCTTTGACTGTACTGCGAACTGAGATCTTTTTCATGAAACGATTGACCGGCATTAAGTCGTTGAGAGCTTCTATGGCTGCTGAAGGACAAGTGTTTATTCCGCCACAAATCAAGCTGCTGCAGCTTTTATATGAAAGTATTTTCTTTATTTTGTTCCTCCATATTACTGATGAGTAGGTTACGATAGGTCGTAACACTATTGCATATGGGTGACATTTGGGGTTCATCCACAGGTCTAACTATACATAAGCCAATATTACTTTAGTTGCTTTGCTAATTTCATTATTGATAGCTCCAGGTCAGTTTTTTATCGAAAACCATTCCAAGATATTTAACTCCGCTGGAGTAGACAGTTAATGTACGGTTAAGAGAGATCTGATCAAAGCTCAGATTTCATTAACGACTGAAAGAACAAGTGTAGCTTTACTGAGGTTAATTGACCGATTTTCTCCTACATCTTGTAGAAAACTTCTCTACGGTGCTTAGTTTTTACTATTATGACTATGATGTCCGCATATCCTATTATTTGAAAGTCCAACCTACTAAGTTTTACTAGTATGCTCTTAATGACCAGTGACCATAAAAGGGGCGAGGGAATACTTCCTAGAGGGCAGCCTTTGATGGCTGAGACAGAAATTTTAATCTCACCGGAAGATTTATAGCCTGTGGCTTAAGAGTTGACATATTGTAAATTGTTTACAATTGCCGAGTCTGGGAAATGAACCTTTAGTAACATCTTTGAATTTTCCTCTCGACTAGCTCTCTTTTTTAACAGACCTAACCTAAATAAAAATCCTTTTAAAAGAACTTTTTGCAACCGTATTTGAAAGATTTAATAATGGCGTCATTTAGTTGATCCACTATCTCATTTGCTTCCCCCTCTAAAAAAACGGTTTGTGAGTTTCTTCATGTATCTTGTTTCACTATGTCCAATATTGCGTCCATTTGTGCATATGGTCCGATGGAGATGCTTCATCTGACACATGCCAATCTTGATAAGGGTATGAAGAAAGTGTGACGAGATGCTAAGGCCAAGTACCTCCTCTTTATAGAATTTATAAAGGTGGGCTTATTACTAATATTACATAAAATCAAATTATTAGTAAAACTATAATTTAAAAGTATCGCACCCTTTTTGATGGTATCACTGCTATCCCATAATTGTTGTGGGCATTGGCATCGCATCCAAGAACAAGATTGGCAGTTTGAACCAGGTCCTCTGCCAGAACAGGAAGGATCTATCCATCTATGTCTCTCTGGAAATAGGATGAAGCGCACACGAACTTTTGACGCTCATTCCCCTGATCTCTAGTGTTAAAATCAGGAATAAGAAGACATTGAATTTTGGAACTGATCAATAAAGCAGCCCTCGGGCAAATCCTTATTTTCGCTCGATGTTTTCGCTTAATCATCGCTGATTAAATACAGAGCTCTTACTAAATAAAGCCATGAGTAAACACTTCTTTTCTGAAAAGAATTCAACTAAAAAACTAATTGCGTAGGCTGTGTATTACACATCCACTTAATTCTAATCTGAGAAAACGGGTTAAGAAAATGAGTAAAAACATAAACAAGGAAATATTGAACCGTCGCGACGACTACTACTGCTCCACATTTCACGATGCACAAAACAAACCCAAAGAAGGAATGGAGAGTTGTTAATAGTATAATCAACACCAATACGAGTACTTCATGCAATTCCAAAAACATCGTGTTGTGTAGTGAAGGTGCTGAAATAGTGGAACCAGTAGTAGTTGCCAATGAGTTTTGCTTCAGTTGGGTCTACTCGTATGTCCTCTCAATCTAACTTTAAACATGAATAGTTTCGTTTTTGAAGAAATTACTGGATTAATCATTTGCTCACTCCAAAACTCCAGGTCGTGTGGGAACGATGGTATTCGTAATGTCGTACTCAAGAATATTGCGCCTAACTTAGTGGACATATTAGCATATCTGTTTAATAGGAGTATTTTTAGTGGAGTATTTTAGTTTTTCCTGACTACCTAAAATCTAATGATGTATTACCACTTTTTAAAAAGAGTAATCGAAGAGATAAAAACTATTACAAGCCGATTTCCTTGCTATCTTCAATTTCGAAAGTTGCGCCAGACTCTTTGCCGTTATTATCAAAGCGTTTGACGTGGATTGCAATGACATTGTTTTGGACAAGTTGTATGGAGCAGGATTTCGTGGATGTTTCCACAATTGGTTACGACATATTTGAAGGACCGCAAACAAAAGGTTAGAATAGGGGACTTCCTTAGTGATTACGAGGTAATTAACGTAGGGGTACCAGAAGGGTCTGTATTTGGCCCTATTTTGTTTCTTATATTTATAAACTCCCTTGTATGATTTGCTGCTCACAGCCTAGTGGCAAGTGGCAAAACCAAACTAATGTTTTTCAGCTTAGGTTCGATTGTGCCAGCAGAAATTTATATCAAATTCCATTTCCGCGATTGCCCGTGCTTTACCCTTGTTACTTGTGCTTGTATCACTGAGCCGTCCGAACCTACTTTCCATGTAAATTCTTTATGCAGCTCGAAGTTTTTTCAGCTTGAAGTTGTTAGAAACTTCAAGTACCTTGGCACAACAATCGACTAAAATATGAGTTGGGCTGAAAATATTTTAGACTTGAAACGATACTTGGGTTCTTCTATTCGGTGCTTTTATCGTCTGCAAAAGTTTTGTTCAAACAGGTTTCTAAAAACTGTTTATCATTGAATTTTCCACTCAAAAGTGCAATATGGAATTAGTTGTTGGGGAGATGCTACACTACCAGTCTAAAGCCGCTTCTCGTTATGCAGAAATGCGCTTTACTTACGATTTGCAATGCTCACCGCCTGGCTAATTCTATGGTATTGTTTAGGTCCTTGAAAATACTGCCATTAAGGCAATTGTTTTATCTAAGAGTCTCTAAGATCTTTTTTACCTTTTGGTAAAACTTCCCAACCTCATTTCTGTAGTAGCATCTCTCAATTTCTTCGACCGCGCGCTTCCCATGCTCTTTCTTCTTCCTCCTGAGAAGCCGGAAGCTAAAAGAGCCCATGAGCAGCTCTGGTCCTTCCAAGCAGCGCCGCTTTATGTGCATCTTGCTTAGCTGCATGTGCTTGCCAGCATTCATCATCGAACCAGGGGTTTCGTTGTGGTGGACGAGAGAAACCCAGCATATCAGAAGCGGCATCTCTGATGGCGTTTTGACAATGTTTCCAGTGGTCTTCGATGCTTGATGCTAGCGGTACTGTACCTCTTAAGAGACTAAAGGACACTCGATCGTAAAAGGACTCGATTGTAGCCGTCTGATGTAGAATTTCCTCACAGCATTAGTTTGTCTTGACGTAGTTTGGGATATCCACAACCGTACCTTGCCTACAACAAGGTAATGGTCCGACTCGATGTTGGCTCTGTGGGGGTATGCGCGCATATAAGACTAATGTTGGCGAATTTAGCCTTGATGCGAATTGCTACGAGGCGCTCGCTCACATGCCGGAAGCTCAAGACTCCTTGCCTTAGTCTGCCTCTGACAACAAATCCGCATCCAAATAAGAGCTGCTTTTGCCGTCGATAGCAATTGCCGTAGTAGATGTCGCAGTTTTTCATCCTCTTTTTGTCCGGCCCGTCCTATCGCATTTCCTGAATGGCGGTTATGTCTGCTTTGCAGCAATCTAGGGCCTCCGCAAGTTGCTCGGCTGCACGTGGTCTATTAAGGCATCTAACATTCCACGAGCATATCCGCAGCTCATTGTCCTTAAATCGTTTGCGTGGGTTGTCAACAGTAGATCCGTCCATATCCGAGGCTTGTCGATGCTTTCACGGAAGCAAGCCCCGAACCGAAGCCTGTAGAGATGAACAAGGGAACATCGTTGTAGAATCGCAGTCGATGCTGAGGATTTGGAAAGACCATTTCTGCAGACTGTATAACGGCGATGACGGATTAAATACCGCTGTTAAGCAGAATCAACCTATCAACATGGACGATGATGACCAACAATTCCGTCCACCCGACCTGGATCAAGTGAAGATAGCTATATCGAAGCTTAAGTCCAACAAAGCTGCTGGAGCAGATGGCCTTATTGCCGAGCTCTTCAAAGCGGCAGGCGATGACTTGGTAAGGAGCATACATCAATTCATCTGTAAAATATGGTTGGGCGAAAGTATGCCCGATGAATGGAACTTCAGCATTGTTTGCCCGATTCTCAAGAAAGAAGACCCTCTGAATTGCGCCAACTACAGAGGCATCAGTCTCCTTAACATCGCATATAAGATCTTATCTGCCGTATTGTGTGAACGCCTGAAGCCGTTCGTCAACAACATGATAGGTCCATATCAGTGTGGCTTCAGACCAGGAAAGTCCACCATCGACCAAATATTCACACTACGGCAGATCTGGGAGAAAATCCATGAGCTTCAGATCGATACACACCACCTATTCATCGATTTTAAGGCCGCGTATGACAGCATCTATAGAGACGAGCTATACAGAGCGATGTCTAGTTTCGGCATCCCTGCCAAACTCGTCCGTCTGTGCAGGATAATGATGGAGAATGCACGCTGCTCCATCAAGGTCGGTAAATTTCTCACCGAGACCTTCGATGTCCAGAAAGGATTTAGACAAAGCGATGCACTGTCATGCGATCTTTTGAACATCGAACTCGAAAAAATAGTGCAAAACTCACGAGCAAACACAAGAGGCACTATCTTTCAAAAGTCCGGCCAACTACTCGCATACGCCGACTATAAAGACTGAGATGGCTGGGTCATGTAGAGCGTATGGATACCAATGCTCCGATCCAAAAGTCTTCGAATCCGCAGTAGAGGAAGGCCAAGACTGAGGTGGCGCACGCAAGTGCAAGGGGACCTCAGCCAACTTATCGTGCGAAACTGGAGGCAGCTAGCCAGGGATCGAGCTGACTGGAGACGCTTGTTGACTGAGGCCAGGTCCACCCCGTAAGTAAGTAAGATCTTTTTTATGAGAGGTGACTATTTAGAGAGTCCTTTATCTGATGCACTCAACTGACGACGAACTAACCGTCATATTGTGCAGGTTCCAGCTTACCGCACAACGCATTGTAGAAACTCCTACCCAGTTGTATCTAATAAACATTTTGACCGTCTTCCAGCCGATATAAGAGTCATGACAACTTCTCGTTCATTTTCAAATAAAATCAGAGCATGGCTTCTTGATTTCGATCATCACGAGATTGAAGTTTCGCTCACTTACTTTGTGTAATTGTTTATTTTCGCACTGCCTCTTCTTTTTTTTCTTTTGATATTGTTAACTTTTAATTTACTCGTATCTACAACTAAAATATTGCCATCCCACAATAATTAAAGTTAGTTCTTCTTGAAGTGATATTTAACCCTATTTATTGCTATAATTGCAAAATACAAATGTCACTAGCTATTTTCTTAAATAAAAATAGAATAAGATTTTGTGACTAACTTAAGGAAAACTTTATAACTGTTAAGAATATAATGAATTTATAAAAGAAATATATATATGTATGAGGCACCTTTCTTTTTGACAGTCTGCTTTTATTGGTTAACTCAAGTTTTATCGGTGCTCTTTATATTGAGCCTCAGCATACCGAAACAGTACGTGACATGACCTTTTGGGTCGTTTACCCGTTTCATCGTACTATCATTTAACGCAAAAACCATGTGGGTGAGATCTTTCTCCTTGTAAAACTCTCCAGGTTATGGTGTTAAGACCTGAGTTTTGTGCATCCTAGGAAATAAGAGTTTTTTCGTTTGCTAGGCCGATGCTTTGCGGAAAGAGCCCTCATATGATGTGTGATTTCATTACATTTCCATCTCTCCTTGATTTTTGAGGAATTGTATCTCAGCGAGTTTACCGTGGCTACATTGCTAAGCTGCTAAAAGGCGATTTCACCTCATCGTCTCGAAGCTCAACCGACACATAGTTAACTGCCTTCTATATTTGAGCCATTTGCCCAATATTAACGGGATTGGGATTTATATCTTCCCCGCCTTACACGCCTCAGTATATTACTATATGGAACTTTGTCGACTGTAGTGTTTTTTATTCGGACTCTCCTTGCTTCCGCCGTTGAGGGAGTGGAATGGTCGGATTGCGTTCGTCTGGCCTGTGTGCTGTTTTTTTTTTCTGTTTTGGCTGTGGCAATTTTCAGAGCACGTTCTCTAGACTTACTTTGTTCAAGACTTGTTAAAATCTTTTTCTTGCCGAAGGTCTCAGTTTAATGTAACCACTAGTTAACGGGATAAGAAAGTCACCTAATAGCAAAACTAGTTTTTCTAAATGGAAAGCTATGGATTGAAATCGGAGTTTGCCCAGTATCTGAAGTTCGCAACCAAAAGGGAGTCGTGAGGCTCAGTTCTTTGGCGAACTTCGGCGCCATTTAAAAACATACGACATAATAGGTATCGTATAAACATAACAATTCGGCAACATACAATTTTTTTCGTACAAAACAATTAAGAACTGTTGTCCTAAGTAAATTAAAACTTTATTTTTCTTAATCCTTACCTTACATTTGTTTAATACATATTAATAAAAAAAAATTGATTTCGATTTTCAATAAATAACTCGTAAATGCCAAATTTTCTGACACCTGTCATCTGTCACTGACAAGTAACACAACTTGTTCGATAGAAAAATTTTGAGATTCTTTTACTTTTTTTTCATAACCATAACCTATGCCAACCATTCTTCTACGGGAATCTTGGCAAACAACTTATCCATAAAGTTCCGTATAACCATTGTCAATTTGGTCCGTAGAGACGGTTTCATTTCTTTTAGTAGTTCTTGAGCATTCGAATTGATGAACAAGTTCAGTGCAGCCTCTGTAATGATACATAACGTCAAATCTGACAGTTTTTCGGTGATTTCAAATTAACTTACGTATAACTGTGTTTCCATTGGCAATATTATCCACACCCATTTGAATTGACTTCACATTGAAGTCCATTTTAACTTGATCTACAGTTAGATAAGTCTTTCCATCTGCAGCCGCATTTGGAATGGCTTTGAAATAAATCTTCGCCTTGACACCCTCTGTAAATGAAAAACAAACAAACCTATTAAAAAAGACCGGAAAGAGTTAGATAATGTGTTACGGTACCATATTCACCCCAGTAATCACCGGCGCCAGATGCCTTTACTAAAATTAAAACACCTGTCGAACGATATTGTGCTTTGACTTTGATCCGTGGAATTTCGCAAGTCAACTGGAACTGCATCGTGTCGATATCTGATCTGAAAACGTCAAACAAAATGATTATTTACAGATAATTAACTGTCAAATGAATGCAAGCGCTTCTGTCAGACATATAACTATCGGCCGCATGTTTTATGTAATGTGGAGTTACCATCTCATTATCGTTCAATAATTTGTATTATGCTAATGGCACATAAACAGTGTCACCAATCGTCTGGAATTAATATTCACAAAGAGGTTATCGTCTAATTGAAAGGTGACTGAAATGTCAGAGGTGATGATTAGATAGAGTCACTCTCTGTACACCTTTCTCTCATTTTAATTGCAGACACTTGCACAGTATGACTTGGAGGGGAAAATCCGGATCTTAGCTGAGATTTAATGATTTTAATAAGTTGAATGTGCATAATTAAATTACGGTTTCTGTCATGGAAGTCGATTCATAGGGATTTAAAATCATTATAAGACAGATGACTGTCAAATATGAATCATTTCAGATTAACTGACAATTGGGGTGGGTATGGGTAAATATAATAATGTGGAGCCCGATTGACCTAATGAAATTAGCTCTTATTTGACGTTGTGCTATCTGACTTAGCTGTTTGAATTGTGTTTAGTTCGGAACGTCTGACGTAGAGAACATTCAAAAGAAACAGGTAACTACCAACTACATGCTTTAACCACAAGTTTAATTGAAAGGAGGCTCAACGTCTACCTATTACTATCACTTTACTAATTTAAGAGTTTTAAGGAATTCTCTGAACTCAATTAATCAATCAATTATTTGACAATTGTCATATCTGTGTTCCAGATTGTCTGCCATTTAGTGTTTACTTTTCAAAGGTTTACTCTTCAACAGTGTTTACAAATCACTCAAGTGATTATCAAAACACGACGACGAGTAATGTGAGTTACAGGGATTACCGCCCTGATAAGCGAATGAAAAACTCTGTAAACATTGAAAGATGTTCCAGTGAGATAGCAAAACGAAATTATGAAAATATTACCGCTGTACGCGAGTTTGTTAGTCAACTCCGAAATCAGTCGATTGTTCGACACCTTTAAAAGTCCGAAATCTTCCGTACATCTAGTGGGAGTGTCACGGTGGATGTGGTTTAAATCTAAGGGTGCTTTGACCCTGAGATTAGCAAGAGGTTTTAGGTCGGCATCGACTAAACAAATAGGACTGAATAGCAAATGAAATAAAAACGTTGTGCCCAGCGAACTGGGACAAAATTACATCTTGACCAGTTTTTTTTTTTTTTTTAAATGGATCTAGTAGCCTTGGGGAGATACGAGTATGTATGTGGACAGAAAATTATCATTTGTCAGACACCGCGTGCTACAATTTACTTATCGAAGAAAGGGTTCGGTGATTGTATAATTACCAAAACATTTCTGTGCAATGACGCACATCCAATCCAACACACATTAAGACTCTATCATTTTAATGTACTGGTCCTTCTGATCGATGCTAGCCAGACAGGCATATATCACAAGAGAGAGGTAAATATTTGATGTATGTAGAATTTTCGCCTTTCCTGTCGACTGTCGTCTTTACTTTGAAGTGTGATTCGCCAAATTTCCGTGCTACAAACTTAGTCTTTTCCACCTGATCTCTCTTCTACTATCGCATACGCTCTTATCACACCACACACTTTTCCATTGTGTTTTGTAACGTTCCTAGTTTAATTTAAGACGAGCTTTCAATTTCTACTGGATTTAGCTAAAATTGACTCAGATCACCAGCTTGTCGCAGCCAAGCTTGGTTTCCCAAGCGCCACATAGAAAATGCTAAATGGGTATCCTAAAATTTCTTAGCAACTTCTATCCCGCTACCATCAAGTAGCAAAGACCTTGGATATTGTTACCAAAATGCCATTAGAGACGCCGCAGCTGCTGTACTGTGTTTCACTTAACTACCACCAATAAATCCGTGGTTTGATAAAGAATGCCGGCAAGCCACTTGGGAACTCTAGGAGCAGAGTCTTTGCAGAAGAGTGTATGCCCGGTAAATGAAATCTCAGTATCATTTGCCCGGTCCACAAAGAATGACATCCACAACCTTCACCATTTATAGCAATTTAAGCCTCCTCAATATCGCATACAAGATCTTATCCGCAACATTGTGTAAACGCCTGAAAACTTTTGTTAACAACCTGATTGCCCCTATATTTGCGGTTTCGTATTAGGAAAGCCCACATTTGACCGAATATTCACACTCCGGCAGATCCTTGAAAAAAAGATTTGGGTGCCCAAATCGACACCCACTATCTTTCCATCAATTTTACAAGTATAGTGACGAGCCATGTCTAGTTTTGTACAACAGACGGACGTGCAGAACGACGATTGAGACCTTTGATTAAGAAAAAAGTTTTGAACAAGGTGACTGGCTGTCATGTGACCTCTTAAACATCATACTTGAAAGAATTGTGGGAAACTCACAAGCGAACACTGCAGGCACAACCTTTCAAAAGTCTGTACGTACGCCGATCGTAGACAAAAGCTTACAACATGGGTTTATTTCAGGGCAAAACTAAGTAATTGCTGTCAATACGAATGGATATACAACATTGACGAAGTGGACAGAACGTCACAGTCGACAGATTTAATTTTAAGGTAGTAAGGGGCTTTCCTACCTTAGCTCAGACATAAATTCTGTCACCAACAACTCAGTAGAAATAAAATAAAGAATCACTTTTGCCAATTTCTGTTTCTTTGGGCTAAGAAGTCAAATGAGTAGTTAAGCCATATCCATAACTCCAACTAAGCAAAATCTATACAAGACCTTGAAATTTACCAAAAAGGGATAAATATATCCTCAGTTGATTCGGGAGAAAAATTCTTTGAAAAATATTCAGTCCTGTTGGTGTTGACGATAATCTGTGCGAGCTATACGGCGACATCGACATTGTCAGAAAACTGGGCATCAGTCGCCTGAGTTGGCTTGGACATTAAAAGCATAGGACACCAAAGCTCCGGCCCATAGAGTCTTTGAATCCGACCCGAAAGTGGAGAACGAACTCACCTTAGGTGACGCGTAGAAGTAAAAGGGGGTCTCAACTTTAAGACTTGGAGAGCGCAACTAGAGGCAAATGGCATAGACCGAGCTAACTGGAGATGCATATTAGATGCAGGAGAGGGCTTCAATTCTTAAGTGAATTCAACTTTATAAGCGTGTACATACAAATCAAGAAGCTAGGCCATGGCCCATACCGGGCTGCCAGCGCCACAGTGTTTTTTTTTTTTTTTAGATACAAATCCAAATGCACAATACTCCATAATGTGGCGTAAGGCAAGTCCAAGTGTTTTGCTCGCCGTAAAATCGATAAACTTGGATTTTCTTTTCAAAACTTCCGCTAACGGCAGCCATATTTTCTGTAGAGCGTGCATTTTGATATTTTATAGGCCCAAAGGCATCTGTAACAGAGTCTCTTCGAACTTTTTTACAATTTTGCCAATAGTACGCTCAGATGGATGATAATGCCGACCATAATCTGCTTGCAATGGGCGAAACGTACCTACTACAGACTCACTATAATTGTAGTAAGTTATTAAAATTTTAACATATTCAGCGATCATTTAGCTATTCATATTTTAAAATTAAAAGCCTTAAACTTAAGATATACAGCCTCGGGTGACAGTTCGATTAGACGTATGTGATTGGAACGAGGATGTCAAATCCGGACTATGAATTGGATGACTCTATATTTAGGATTTCGAGTAGAAAGCCCCAGCTTTCGACACGTCGAGCATAAACACGAATTTTTCTGTTTACTTACGCTATGCAGAAAAAGTGTAGTATAGTCATATATGTACGTTCACTTTCATGATGCTGTACTTTCGCGACATCCTCCTCTTATGCATTTGGTGCGAGAATGTGTGAAGTCATGATTGTACCTATATACCTATATATAACTTCTATTCTGCATATCAGAAGAATTGTTAATTGTATAGCGAAACCCATAAAGCCTAAATAGACGAACTACTCGTAAACTGGCTTGGTTAAGACGAGATCGAATACAAGCAAACGTTCACTCGGTGGAAGATTTTCTATTCGTACCTCGTTTCAAGCAATGCCCAAGTCTTAAAGATACTTCTTCTAACAATTAATTATCAATTGTATAACCATCTACAAAATTGAATAAATTCCTGAATGTATAGATGCTATTGTATACGTAAGTAAGCTGTAAAATAAACATCTAGTTTGATTCAATAAAAGTCTAATTTCCAATAGGGAAGTTGCATAATTGTGCTAATACGTCCATCATTCCACAATAGTTAAAAGAAACAAATAGATGAACTGACAATATCTATAAATCGACACCTACCTTACATTCGTTACTGTGATGTTACTAACACCATATGCTTGAATGTTACGGAACACGGCACGATAGCCATCTGGGCCACTTCCTAAAACGATGCCAATTTCATCAATTATCACTGGTTCAATCTGAAAAATAAAAAGAAAAAAAGAAGTTAAGTACGTTTTCATTGTTGCGAATTCAATGTAATTTAAATTTGTTGAATTTAGATACTTTCACTCATTCGTATGTATCATACCATATTGGGACATACCCAAAGTGGTATATCTTAGTATTTGAGATTACAAAGAAATTGCGGATTAAAGGTTATTCAACTGAAAAGGCTTAGCAGGAATTGTATGTCTACACCCTCATAGTGAGGTGGTTATTACGAATGGTTTTAACTGGCTGTGCATTTTGCGTTTGCGAGCACTGCTCCGAATGATGTTCAGTGCATCGAAAGATAGTATCTAGACGGGAACTAGTCCACTGTACTCTTTGCTAAGACTGCTACAATGTTGAACTGCGTCGACCTTCCTCACTACGTCTGACTGAGGTCAAGTATCTTGGAATGACGATAAGTGAGCGGATGAACTACTTAATGCTGTGGGCCAAGTAAGGCGTATTCTACGGACTGACGTTTTTGACAGCTTGCGACAGAATTGTCCATCCAAGAATGTTCTTCCAAAATCAATAGATCATGTTGCACATCACAAACTCTGAGTTTCTGGACTGTCCGCATAACACCAATTTTCAGAGGTGCCCCACAAAAATGGCCTACCGCTAAGGTGGCTAAGAAAACGATTGCCGAATCAAGCGATTGATGGGCTGTATGGCACGGCGCTCCATTGTGCTAAAACCAAATATCGTCCAAGTCCATTGCTTCATTTTTACACCACCTCATGGCTACGACTCTGTAGTGCTCACCGTTGACCGAAATGGCGCATTTTCGAAATATGATTGGGTAATGATGCCAACAGCCCAAAATCTTCACCAAACTGTCCTTTCTACAGCTGCCTTGGCTTCTCAACAATTATGTGAGGGTTTTCCAATCTCCCGATACGGCAACTTTGTTTGTTAACATGGCCGGCGAGATAAAAATGCGCCTCGTCAGAAAAAATGATTTTTCGGCTAAATTCGATGTCCAATTCGATGTTCTGTAAGATCCACTGAGAAGCAATAACGAAGCAAATGGTTTGTAAGGAAATAATCCGATATCTTTAGTCAGGCTGGTGAGTAAAATTTTGAGTTGTTTAGATCGATGCCAAGTCCATGTTTCTGAATTGAGTTGAACACTCTCGGCCACTTCTTTGTACGTATTGGCGGGCACCCTGGCCATCTTTTTGGACAAACTTGCATAGAGCAGATGCGGTGGTTGATTAATTTCGGTGAAAACTTACTTTTTTATTTCACTGTTTGGGTAACACAGCACTCGATTTTGAAATAAGCTTGCAATTGTTACCGTTTTCGTTCAAGGCGTGATGTGATACTGACAGACAGTGAAGATTTCAAGCTGGAAAAGCTTTTGGTGTCAAAAATACATATGATTCAAATAGAAACTTGTATTTGAACCAACCTTTAGACAATTCTCATGTTACTCATTTTTACAAGCCCTGCAGTTATGCTACGGATTTTATGGAGTTAGGATTGATCGACTGAGTGGTTATTTTCGCAGTCTTTATTCAGATTAGATTGCGCTTTCAGCGTGGCAGCAGTATATTCTAGATCTTCATTGTTTAACAGTCAACAGATGTGTTTTTTTTCTTATTGCCCAACACTGACGATATCTGTCATGCTATTTATTCATGTAAATCTTTGCATTCCCTGGTTCAAATTTGTTGCCATAACATCTTTCTCCATACAGTTCTGATGACTGAAAGATCCACCACTGGAACTTCCGCATGATACTAGGGATGCGGTGTTATTTTAACAGGTTAGAGGAAATATTATCAGCCAAGTCAAAGTAGCGGGATCGCGTACTTATTACTACAATGATCCGAATCCGTTTCTGGATGTGATTACTTGGAACACTCTTCATAGGTTCTCTCTAGGAGTTCGTAGAAGCTACCTTGGTATTGTCGTTCTTTTTCTTGGTTGGACCACAGACAGATATACGAGCAAATTCTTTTACCGGATTCAGCCATGATACGAATAGTTACTTGTCGTCAATATATATATATATGTTTAAGTTAAACGACGTCAATCTTGCTTGCAAAAATAATTCTGCATATACGAGAGTCAGCTCTGCATGCGATTGTAGATAGTCAATGGTGAAGGTGCAACCTTTTCAGGTTGCCTTCTCATTCTGTCCATCTCAGCGCATTTCATTAGATTGGCTTATACACATAAGCCAAAACTATCTATCTCAGCTAATCAAACTAAGACCAATCTGTTTTTTATAGCAAACTAGAATACCATGAGTCCATCAAAAAATGCTTCACTTTTAACAAAAATTACCGAAAAGTTTGAACGGGCTTCATACGAGGCACACCGGGATATGGAGGAGAAGATGATGAAAAGAATTGTCGAAGTGGCTCACTCACTTCTATAGTGGCCACAGAGAAAATAAGTTGAGAACAAGATAAGTTGATCAAACTCTCCGAATTGATTATGCATCCTCTTCTTCTAACCCTAACAGAGTAAAGGAAGGAAATTTCTGGCACTCTTTCTGTTGTTAGATTTTTTTCTGCACGATAACCGAATAAAATTGGTGTTGCCACAAACCAGTAAACGGAATTTGGATATCGTGACCACCCAACCCATAACCAGCTTTAACACTGCATTTGTAAGGACCTTTATGATAGAAAGTAAAGCTGGTATAAAGTTGGTTTGCAATTCAGGAAGCCCTAGCGAACAGTCACAGAAGTTTCGATCGCGAAAATTCATGTTGAACAGCATACATAGAATTGTGCTTTTCAAGTGCGCAAAACTGCTTCATCCAATCCCCAAGATGCGATAAACCCTGCGAGACTGTGCTCCAAAATTTAAAGGTGCACTCGATTCGGCATTAAGGCTGCTCTGCAAACTCTAATGGCTTTTTATATGGCTTTTTCTGCCAGACAATATAGTGTAGAAGAATCACTAGTTTTGTCGATCAACGCCGGTGTATACTTCCCCTGATTTTGGTCAATATGAGACAATAGAAGAAAAGTGGTTTTGCCCCCAAAACAGGGTTCTGTCTTCAGTCTTCCATCACAGCGGATGCTGGTCGGATAACTGCTTAGCGCTCTTAATTCGTCTAGTCTTTCCTTAAAAGTATGGAGATCACAAAGTTGTACTGTCTGTTAGATCATGTCTAATGACTGTATGTTCTAAAACTCGTGCTACTCTAGACGAAATCCCCAACGAATGCATTAGAAATAAGTTCTCTTAAATGTGAGATGGTTCTCATTACGAAATCAGTTAATGCTAAAAGGCATCACTATCCATTTCTCGAACGAAGCTGACTATATGGGTGTCATCTTGGATAACAAACTTCTCTGGAGTAAATAATAAATATATCACGTTAAAAGTCTCCTACGCGGAAAAGGAGAAAAAGAGAAATGTGTAAAGCAGATTTCGGCAAAACATTGGGCTTGACATTAAAATTGTTCTCCGTGATTCTAATGCAAAGATAGGAAGAGACGGCATATTTGTCAGTACTGTTGAAAGCTATAGCCTGCACAACACCAGTTAAGATAACAGATTCAGACTAACATTTTCGTAGCTTCCCATATCTTGATATTCACAAGGTGACTTGGATTCGGTTTCGGATATCCCGAACATCGCAAAGACAAAATAATACTGATACGGTTAGGAAGTTCGACATCGAACGGCTACAATCGCAAGAGATTGCCAAATCTTCTCCCGAGCGAGTCTCCCGTAGTCTCTTAAGAAGTTCTCTGCCACCAGCAGCAAGTATCAAAGACCGTTGGCGACGCTGTCAAAAATCCATCAGACATGCCGCTTCTGACGTGCTGGGTTTCACTTGAAGCACTTGCAGTTAAGCAAGATGCATACAAATTAGAACAGTTCACGAGCTCTATGAGTAGAAGACAAGAGATGAACACCATTTTTTCCTTCTCAGGAGGAAAAAACGTGAGGTCGAGGATACTACTCCCTGCCAAACCCTGAAAACCTCACTTAAATTTCGAAACTAGGGGCAGATAGCGAAGGATCGACCTGGCTGGAGACGCTGGTTAGCTAATGCCAAGGTCCGCCGCGGATTGTAGCGACACTTTTAATTGCATCGTTGAAACCGAAAAACTTTCCACTCTCGATATTTGTGTCAATGACAACTTACTTTGGAATGACCTCAGGCGATGTAAGAAATTTTCCACCCCTCTGATCTGGCTTCAAGGCTTTCATCCGCACAAAGTTTGAGTACAATGCTCAAATCTGGTCAGGTGTTCCAAAGACTTCTTTGTACCTAATTGATAGGATTCAAAACCGTGCGATAAAACGTATAGGTGAAGTCAATATTACACAGTCGATTGACACTCTCGACTACTGACGTAAGGTCTCCTGCCTCACCTTGTTTTATCGCTATTTTCACCACCAGTGGTCCACACAAATTGCCAGATGCATTTCGCCCCCTCAAACCTCCAACCGTAATACCCGTCTCGCTATGAATGCTCATCAGTACACCCTCAAGCCCACTTTCGGACGTACCCTGAAATATCGTTAATCTTTCCTAAACCGAACAACTCGATCATAGAATGCCCTGCCGAGCTCTTTATTTCCTAACCATTACAACCTTCAAACAGTTAAAACCAGCGTAAATCGGTACCTCTCGTTTCTTCCTCTTTAAATTTCCTTCGCCCGCGCTATGTGCAAACATTTTAAGGCTACAAAATCCCTTGTGCGTGCGCAAATTATAAAAAAAAGATTACATTGGACTGGTTCTTTGTATTCCTTTGAGAAAAAACTATGCCTGATGACCCCGGATAGATAGAAATATTGGCTATTCACCTTAGTTATGGTAAACTAAAACATGCTCTGCTGAAGGTTGAATAATCAATAGTGTTCTTAGATTTATTAAGAACCCATATCACCAACCAATGTGTTAATCAGCCATAAGCAAAACAACTCCATAGTAGATTTTCTTTTTCTCTCGGGTTTGTAGTATAGACCTCATACAGGAAGCTGCATAGATAAATAGAAAAAAAATATTATTTATAGGCATGCCATGCCAATATTACTGTTGATCATGATTAAAAGTAATCAATGTTTCTAAGAAGTCATTCTTTATAGAGAGATACCCTTCCGACCGAAGCTAAAATAGTTTAAAATCTGCTCAGAAACAGTGTCTGATTAATAATTGACTTGCATGAGCTTATCTGGTTATAATATATGTAAGACAATCTGTAATAATTGAATCCGCTAACGGACACAGATACAACACAGATACTGCAAATCTTTCACATTCGGATTTCAATTCAATGAGACACACCGTACAAAGTATTTCTACAATTCCAAACGAGTTCGCTTCCAAGTGTCACACTTTAAATTTACTCATCTCTTACGATGAAAAGAGTTCATTGAACCTTCGTACCTATAATACCAGAACTTTTATATGGACCAAAAGCCATTGCTGAATTTGAGTTTTGGTAAAAGGTACCAGAACTGGTTTTTGGAATTCTTATTTCTGCTGCTATCAAGATGAGAGCTCTTTCCCAATTTATTTTATTTTTCTGGGTCAGTAATTTAATTCCAAAGACGATGACCTAAAAAAACAACTGAGATACACGTAAAAAACTGCATATGAATATCTCGAAGTTGAGATACAACTAAGGGCTATAGATACTAAGGAAATGCATTGAATTTTACCTCATACATATCCAGTTCTGGAACACCTTGCCGTAGGAAATGTACCAGCTTATTTCCGCCGTCCCGTAAACATTGATTGACGACCTCTTCATCTCTGGGACATTGCTGGAGGTAGTAAGCTGAAAGTAAAACAAAAGATAGTCACCATCATAAATAAAATTAAACCAATTACAATACGTTTGAGAGGAAACTCGTATTCACTGCTAAAATATTTAAAATTAGAATTGTACTGAGTTTTAATGTAATCCCATAGTACGTAAGTACAATAAATAAATTAAAATTAATTGCAATTAATGAACAAAATGAACTAATCAATTGTGTAATCTCTAATGGCAACTTAAGCCTGCACAATAATTAAAAAAAATATATAAGACCTATGATATATTGTTAGGAACTTTGATTAATCTCTGATCTACTAGTTCAATAATTACCACTCTACCTTTAATCAAATAGCCACCGTATACATAATTAATTCTCAATCACATTTAATTGTTATTGATTTTTCCTCAGTTTATCATAATTCAAACGAGTGTATAAAGTGTTTGTGTAAGAGGTTTTGTCGTGAGTCTTGCAGAATGCCACACCATAAGTATCTTAGAAATGCTTTTGGGGGAAAAAAACGTTTTTGATTTCTTAACTTCATGTGGAAGGGGTGGACCTGATAGCTTTGTCACTTTTAAAGACGATCTTGGGCAAAAAGGCTCCGGTTTTGGATTTCAAGTTAACTGTTTCTAATATCGAAATAAGCCACTGATATTGTGGCCCGGTGGTAGGGTAAGTTGGCTTAGGTCAAGTGACAGCAGCATCTGGCGATGCCTTTTTACCTTCAAAGTAGAGACTTCTAGGTTGTAAGGATATGACGGCGAAATTGGGTTTCCATCTATGATAACCGAAAATTATTGATCCGACGAATTTACCATAAATGTGGCTGTACACCTGTTTTTAATGAATACTGTCTAGAGCAGCCGAGCCTACAGAGATCCGGGACATGATTCATTGCTGATTTCTGAACAAAATTGTACGAAAAAGCAGAGCCCCTTGGCGTATGGTACGTAATGGGAATTAACATTTTGTATAAAAACTTTGGAATGAGAAAGCTGTCGGGCCATTGAGTGCCGCGATTGTTCACACTGAACAATAACTGAATACTGCTGTCAACCTCTATACAGGTTTTGGAGCTCTCTAACTGAAATCCCTGACAGTCTTATAACAAGCCAGCAAAGAATGCTCCTACGTGCTCCTCGAATATACGTATGAGCAATGTCTGAAGAATGACATTAAAATCGCCTTATATGATGGAACGCAGGACATCTGGCCTGCGGCGGGATGAAATATCATTATACCCACCTCTCGGTTTTCTTATCCCAATAAACGCATAAGGACATGGACATTGCAATAAGCCTGGCTGTACTATTCTGGCCGCCCAAACGTTTCGGGGAGCAAACATTAAATGATACGAGTAACAGAGAATCTCGTCCACCCGACCTAGACGAATTTAAGATAGCGATATTGAAACTAAAGTCGAAAGAGCTGCTGGCCAAGACGGGCTTCCAGATGAACTATTTAAGACAGCAGGAGATGTTCTACTTAGGAACATGCACCAGCTCATCTGCAAGAACCTCACCATCCGTTGCCAAACCACAAAAAATGAGATTTCTTCGACTGCACCAATTATAGGGGAATCAGTTTCCTGAACATCGCCTACAAAATCTGCTCTGCCTTGTTCTGTAATCGCCGATTATGAGCAGCCTGATAGGTCCATATCAGGCCAGAGAAGTTTTCCAGCGATGAAATATTCACATTACTGCAAGTCTTGGAAAAGGCCCTGGAATTCCAGATCCGCACCCACCACCTGTTTGTTGACTTTAAAGCCACATATTGTCATATTGCGTGCACAGGGACGAACTGTATAATGTGATGTTTGGTTTTGGCATTCCCGCCAAACAGGCTGTGCACGATGACAATGGAGAACACTCGCTGCTCCACTAAGGTTGGTAACGAATTAACCGAGACCTCCAACGTCAAAAAAGGTTTAAGACAAAGTGACGTGCTGTCATGTGATTTTTCCAACATGTTTTAGACAGAATCGTGCTAATATAAGAGGAACGATTCTCAACAAGTCTTCCCGATTGCCTGCATGCGAAGATGACATCGACCTTATTGGACGAAGACAGTGAGACGTCAATGAGCTATTCGCAGCTATGGAAGAAAAAACGCCTAAAATAGATCATTTATGAGGCAAAAACCAACATCCCAACATCCCAACATCGACAACATGGAGTAACTATGGGCAAACACGGTTTCTACGGGCTCAGAAAGCAATTGAGTAGCAAAGCCCTCCCTCGCAAGACTAAACTGGCCTTATACAAGACCATAATCGTCCCCGTCTTGCTCTACAATGCAGAGATATGGACAATATTGGAGGATGAAGAAGCCCTTGGCTGTTTCGAGAGGAAAATACTACGTGTTTTTTTTAGTCCCGTATGGATTGACGAGGAATGGAGAAGGAGATTTAGCCACGAACTGTACGGGCGGCTATACAACGATATCGGCTTAGTTAGGCGTCTACGGATTCAACGCTTAAGGTAGCTGGACGAATGGACATTACACTCCGGCCCGAATAATCATCAAACCCGTGCCTCGGGGGCTACGTAGCAGAGGGCGGCTGAATCTACAGTGATGCAAATAAGTGGAAGGGGACAACAACCAACTTCGAGTGCAGCACCGCAGCTGGCGAAACATCGCATCAGCTGGAGAGGCTTGTTTGTTGAGGCCCAGGTTTACCCCGGACTGTACCGCCACCTAAGAAGAAGAACATGAACAGAGTACAATGGCCTAGTTCTTTGCCTTAGTGCTTTCTTTCGATAAACAAACAAAAAGCGTAAAATTAAAGTTATCACAAGCCAACAGAAACAAAATGAAAGCTTTGACAAAAGCGAGAATCAGCAAACATAATGCAATCTACTTTCATAACCGTAAATAACGCAAAAATCTAGTATCTAGTATTACGGATGTTTGAACGTTCCGAGGAGCCATCATCGACTCGGACCATTACCTTGTTGTAGCCAAGGTACGGTTGCGGATATCCCGAACAATGCCATGACAAGCTAATACTGTGAAAAATTTCGACGCAAGACGCCTACAATCGCAAGATATCGCCAAGTCCTTTTCCGATCGAGTATCTCTTAATCTCTTAAGATGTCCAATACCGCCAGCATCAACCATCGAAGACCAATGGCAACATTGCCAAAAAGCCATCAGAGATGCCGCTTCTGATGTGCTGGGTTTCACTCGTCCACCACAACGAAACCCCTGGTTCGATGATGAATGATGATCAAGCACATGCAGCTAAGCAGAGCTGCTCATGAGCTCTATGAGCTTCCGGCTTCTCAGGAGAAAGAAGAAAGAGCATGAGAAGCGCGCGGTCGAGGAAATTGAGAGATGCTATTCCAGGAATGAGATTCGGAAGTTTTACTAAAAGTTAAAAAAATATATGCCACGGACACATGCCCCGAACCAAAGCCTGAAAAGACGAACATGAAAACATCGTAGTAGAGTCGCAGTCGATGTTGAGAATCTAAAGAGATCATTTCTGTCGACTGAATAACGGCGATGATGAAACAAATACCGCTGTCAGCCAGAATAAACTTTTCAACTTGGGCCAACAATTTCGTCCACCCCACCTGGATGAAGTGAAGATAGCATTATCTAAGCTTAAGTCCAACAAAGCTGCTGGAGTGGACGGCCTGACCGCCGAGCTCTTTAAAGCGGCAGGCGATGACTTGGTAAGGAGCATACACCAACTCATCTCTAAAATGTGGTCGGACGAAATTATGCCCGATGAATGGAACCTCAGCATTGTTTGTCCGATCCTTAAGAAAGAAGACCGTTTGAACTACGCCAACTACGGTCTTCTTAACATCGCATACCAGATCTTATCTGGTACGAACGCCTGAAGCCATTCGTCAACAACCTGATAGGTCTATATCAGTGTGGTTTCAGGCTAGGAAAGTCCACCATCGAGCAAATATTCACACTACGGCAGGCCTTGGAGAAGACCGATGAGCTTCAGATCGATACACTCCACCTATTCATCGATTTTAAGGCCGCGTATGACAGCATCTATAGAGACGAGCTATACAGAGTAATGTCTAGTTTCGGCATCCCTGCCAAATTCGTCCGTCTATACAGGATGGTGATGTGGAAAACACCCTTCTTCATCAAGGTCGGTAAACATCTCACCGAGACCTTTAATGTCAAAAAAGGATTAAGACAATGCGATGTGCTGTTATGCGATTTCTTTTACATCATACCTGAAAGAATAGTGCAAAACTAACGCCCAAACACAAGAGGCACAATATTTCTAAAGTCCGTCCAATTACTAGAATACGCCGATGATATTGACATAGTTGAAAGAAAGCAGTTGCGCCTTTGCAAGAATTAAGACGGAAGCGGCGAAAATGGGTTTAACGGTCAATGAGGGCAAGACCAAGTATATGCTGTCAAGCAAAGAGGACAACCAACACCGACGTCTCGGGCAGATCGTCACCTTAGACAGATATAACTTCGAGGTAGTTAAGGACTTTGTCTACCTAGGCTGCACTATAAATTCAAACAACAACACCAGCGCTGAGATGAAGTGAAAAATAAATCTTGCCAACCTCTGCTTCTATGGGCTAAGAAGGCAATTGACTAGCAAACTTTGTTCTTACTGATAAGTCTTCTAGGGCAATTCATCCCTATTTCAATCATACACGTCAAACCGACCTGTCATTTAAGACTGTATGTCATTAGTTGAAGGTTTGCTATTTCACAATATAAACCGTTTAACGATCGCTGATAAAATTGTGAAAACTTATTAAAATAAAAATGATTCTGTAGTCAGAAAAAGTTACTGTGTGTCGTGCAGGTTAGTTCGGGGGTGTCATTTGTTTATACTGATTCGGAAATGAGGAAGTTGTAACCGTCACCCTTGATTCTCACCGCAATATCCAAATGTTAACCGAGTCTTTTTGACTTCAAATCGAAGATATGGATGTGGAAGTCATGTGGTTTAAGCAATTGAGCCGCATCTTATATACTCGTAGTACAAAATGATCCCTTTTGGCTTTATTGAAGTTCCGTGAAAGAGAATAGAACAACGTTGCATTTCATTCATTATGGCAGAGTTCAAACAATATGTTGAAGTAAAAATTTAACAACAGGATAAAAAAGAAGGAGATCTTTTGTAGGACAGTTGGTAAGCAGAGTCTACACCACGTCTAGCAACAGACTTATGCTTGTTGACTTTGATTATTGATATGTACATGGCTTCCTTATTTCAATATACACAAGGGGACATGATGATCCGCAAATTATGAAGCGCTAAATCAAATCGATCATATTGCGACAGAGTTATGCCATGACTTCAGTGTTCTTGACGTCCGAACTCTCCGTTTTTGAGACAGCCCACATTGACAAGACATTGAAAGATTATACTCCAGGAATAACATGCGGGAGTTTTACCAACAGCGAAAATCAACTTTTCAAAACAAGAAAACTCGTACAGAAGCCTGTAGAGATAAAAAACGAAACCTTGAATTAGAAGCTGTCGGTACTGAGAATATGGAAAATTATTTCTGGAACAGACTGTATAATGTATAATAGGGAATAATCTCTACATTACGACGTCAGGCAGAGGGAGACCAAACCTTATTGAGCAAGACATTTAAAGTTGCTGGAAATGACTTTTCAGAGACCAACTCGATTCTCAAATCCGGTCAGAAGATTGTATGCCAGATGAATGGAATCTCAGTATCGTTTGCACGATCCACAAACAATAAGATCCCCTCAATCGGAGGCATGCTATAAGTCTTCTCAACATTGCGTACAAGATTTTATTTGACATATTGTGTGAACATCTGAAACGCTTCGCCAACAACCTGATTGGCCTCTATTAGTGCGGTTTCTCAATAGGAAAATACACAATTGACCAAACCGTCACACTTCAGAAAATCCATCGGTTTTAAGACCACATTTGATAGCATTTTTAGAGACAAACTTTGTCTTGTTTTGGCTTCTCTGACTTTTGATGTCAGAAAAGGTCTTAGACAAGGTGACGTGCTGCCATGCTTCATACTTGAAAGAATTGTGCAGAACCTAGTTCGCTTAATAGTAAACAATTAAATCTTTAAACGATCTCAGTTCATTTTGATCAGTTATGTCTACTTGTTTATTCAGATAATTTTTGAAATAATCCAATAAGGCTTCAATATTGTTATGTATGTGGAACTTGTTTCAAATGTAAATAATTCATTGAAAACTTTGTCTCCCAATCAATATCCGTGCAACTTTGGTGATTTTAATCTTGGTGACATTGTTTGGCGTTATCAAGAAGATGAGCAAATGCTTATTCCATTTAATGTTTCAAAGGAAGTTGATGTTTTTTTTTCGTTAGGATTAATTCAAATCAATCATGTACAGAATAGTTTAAATAGATTTCTTGATCTTGTCTTCATTCCTAAGGATATTAAATTTAAGGTTTTTGAATCAGACTATCCTTTAGTAAAAAATCAAATTCATCATGAAGCAACTTGTGTACTTTTCGAATTTTATAACTTTTATCCTGTTAATACTGATAATTGTTATTTTTTTAATTATAAGAAGGCCGACTTCATTTCATTAAATAGTTTCTATAATTCTATAAGTTGGGAATATCTTACAGCTAATCAGTCGTTGGATCAAATGTAATCGCCTTTTAAAAAATGTTCAAAAATTTGTCCCTATGGTTCGAAAGAGAGCATCCCTTAAATCTCCCTGGTTCAATAAAGGGCTTAAGAATTTAGAAAATGTTAAAAACAAAGCTTTCAAAGCTATGAGGCGTCGGGAAAAACTGAAAATAGACTTCGTTTTGTTCAGTTGAGAAGAGAGTGCGATTTTTTAAGTAGATTTCTTTATTCTAAACTAGCGGCCCGCCCCGGCTTCGCACGAGTGTAATTTAGAAAACAAAAGCCGTGAAGAATGTGAATAAACAATGTTTGTAGCTGACTTTTAGTTACACAATATGTTCAAATTTTATTTGAAAGTGACGCGCGAAAGAGCCACGTATAGCTGTCCATGGGAAAAGCACTTAACGCTTAGGTCTAAGCCCGCAACGTTGAATGTCTGAAGTTGTGATTTGTTAATAGTAATTGAAAATGACAATTTTATTGGAAACTGCAATCTTTTGAATTGGAATGGAAAAATCGTTGGTATCAATGGAATCTGGGGAATTAAGACGGTTTTTCCAATGCCACATCCGGTCAGAAATGTGCACTCTATAGTAAAAGCTTTTAAACGTTTAGCCTTGAGACTTGGATTTAGGTTTCCCAATAAAACAACAGGATACCCTTCTTTTAAGACCAATTTATTTGGGGCCAATCCAGAACGCGGCAAGCATTTGAGAAATTCTCTTGGGAAATGTAAAGCCTCTTCATGGTCCAGCACGGTGTCTACAGAGTAGTATGTTTGCGCCTGTGTATTAATTTGTAGAGATAATCAAGTCATTCACTTTACCTACTTGATCGTTAGTAGGTGAACCAAGTTATTGTCTTAGAAATTTTATTACTAATTCTGAATAAACATTGTTGGATAATTCTTGAAGATCGTTTACTAAAATGCAAAGATTTTGATCTAGATTAACTCTCCCAATTTTTAAGTGACATCTGTCTATTTCCTATTTTTAGCAACAACTTTAAAAAATACCGGTTTTCGTATGTTGACAACGACACTCTCATATTTGTTTTGAGTTCTAATCTATTCACACACGGCCAGAGAAAAGATCTTTTCAATGAAGCATTGATTTCATCAGCACGTGGCCCTCTTCCTACCACTGGTAAGATTTGCCAAAAGTCGGCAGAGAACAATATCATGCATTCACCCATGGGTGAAATCGTACTGCGCAAATTGAAAACTTGTTCGACATGGTAGCTTCGTCCCAAACTATTAATGATCAGTCCGTATTAATTTTTCAGTATTACTTTGTTTTGAAATGCCACAAACAGTGCTGGTGTCCTCAGTAGCAATTGTTAGCGGAAGTTTGAAGTGTTACTGCTCTTCTGGATGATGCTAGAGCTAATGCAATTTTTCCAGTAGATTTTACTTTTCCAAGGAGCAAGTTGATAAGACATGTTTTTCCTGTACCTCCAGGAGCATCAAGACAATATAACTTTTCTTCGTTTCTGTCAATTGATGTTATTAACGCATCGTATACTTTTTTTATCTTTGTTTATGCGATGTTCATTTTGAGCTACAATTTACAACAATTTAAATTTACCATAGGAAGCTTATCTTGCGTATTGGGCGTAGTTAATTCAGGGTTCGTTACATTTGTAGGCATCGGCATTCCAAAATCCGAAATGGATTTACCCTTCTTCTACTACCTTATACAATTCGTTCAACGCTTCATCAAAAATATTTTTATCATATTGGACATAATCTAACATTAACTCTCGCCGTCGTCGATTCAGTATATCTTCTGCCATATTTTGCTCATACTTGTTCCAGAGAGATACAATATCGGTCACTTGACAAAACGCTATAATAATGGCAAACAAATACCTTAATGAACTCGTTGAACTGCAAATAGTAGCTTGCGTTAATGTATTATCCCATTGAGAGTCACCTTCTAAGAGACCAATCGCTTTGCATGCTGCTTTAAAGGTATTATTAGTTACTTCTTGCATAGTCCTGAGGTGTAAAAAAAAAGAGTAGCCCTTAACAATGTGACGTAGCGTTCTCAAGTGAAAACATTCACAGTTGTTGGGATGAACTACAAAGTCTCTCCCAAGAGCATCAGTTCTTTTTTAACTCCAGGGAAACCTTCAACTGGAGGCCCCTGTTTCCTCTGTTGAAAGGTTTTTATCCGGCCTTATTTTGTTCACTAACCATAGCAGTAGATGGACATGTGGCAATCCACGTTTCTGTTACTCAACAGTGTACATGTGGCAACGTTGTATCCCGGGGTGAAAATAGTCTAGTCAGTTTTCCAATATCGGATTGCAACTTGCAACCGGCAGGAATATTGCATTGTGTGGACGGTTTCCATCAAACCGAATCGGCAGATTGGCTTCAGCAGTCTCACAATTTTTGTTTTCCCCTCCAAAACTTCGTTCCCCCGCCGTGTGTAGGCAATAGTTGCCACAATTCCACCCTCAGAATTCATTGAATACGGATTTTTTGCAGGTAGAATTACAACATGTTTGAAAATGGAAAGAAAATTTAGATGCAGGTAGTTCATATTTTTTTGTTTTTCGACAACAGCGACATGACTACTCGTATGAAATCCTAGATTGCGTCGTGTGTAGGCCCTTTTAAGTATGTATCTCTTAAATTTTAGCCTACGTTGGCAATGTAAATTTATTTTTCGGCGTCTTAGTATCAAAATATTGCTACTTACAAAAAAACTTAATTATATATATATAAACCTTCCGTGAAGAATTATCTAAATAATACTCGTAGTGAAGGTCGCATCAAAATCCGTTGTGTAGTTTAGGTGGAGTTAGCGGCCAAACAGACAGATAAGGAAAGCGACTTTGTTTTATACTATTAATGATGACGATGATATAAAAGTTCAGTTGAATGAAATATAAAATACAATTCTAAATTTTTTGCGTTTTTTTGAATTCGAAACGTAAAGTTCCTGAATTTCCAAATTCTATGGAACTTGATGGCGAATGCTCTTACGATAACAAAACAAAGTGAAATCTTTTTGCACTTTTTTTTTAAATCAAATTATAAACTGGCCTTCATAGAAAATAGTGTAGATATGTAAAGGGTTTTTTTTAAGAGCTTGAAAACTTAAAATAATAATACGAGACAGAAATATTGTTGGAATGAATTTTTTATTATTATAATCAGGTAGATAATTTGATGCCAATAAGTTTTTTAATATGATGTCTGGCATATGCCCGCCGTGGCTACGAGTTACATGGTTCATTTGATCAGTCCAATTTTCCACTACTTTCTCCAATAAATCTGGCCGTATGGCGTCAATGGTGGCTTTAATATTGGTTTCCAATGCTTCAAGAGTTGCTGGTTTGTTGGCATAAATCAATGACTTAACATAGCCACACAAAAAGTAATCGAGAGGCGTTAAGTCCCACAAACGAGGGGGCCAGTTAACAGGACCATTCCGGAAATAAAGTTGACACCAAATTGATTTTGCAATAAATTGATGGTCAGGCGCGCTGTATGGCAAGCTGCGCCTTCTTAATGGAACTAAATGTCGTCGATATTTAGCTGATTAATTTTTGTCGAAGGACAAAGGCCAACAATTTGAGAACGGCGATGAATCGACATTTTGGCGTCTTCTTCAACACTTTGCGCTAAAGCAGCAATATTCCCTTCGGTACACACATTTCTTTGCCCTGTTGATGGCTTTGAATCGAGAAGAAGAAGAAAATTAGTGCGAAACCGATCAATAACTGCACGAATTGCTTGCTCACTAGGTCGATTATGTTGAATGTAAAATTGACGAAGTGCTCTATGATCTTCTATGAGATGGCAATGATTAGTATAAGGCCTTGTAGAAGTAGCATCTTCCGACAGGTGCTGGTTCCTTAAATGACGAGAATGAGCCTCTGCAGCCGAACATCTTGCAGCTCTGCTAAAAAGTCCTACTTCACGCCTCCCCGTGGCGCCATCTGGGAATCTCACTAGAGGTTGCGAAGTGAAGGGGGCAAATGGCGAGTTTCCTGCGCCATTAACCAGGATTAGTGTCGGAAAAACAAAACAAGACCTTATCCGGGCTACTCCGACATATTTGGGCTCAGGCCGGAAAGGATTTCCAGGACTTAGTCAGGGTCTTGGAAAAGAGATGGTGGCGGACGAGCCCTATAAGGGCCAACGGCAGCGCTCACATCCCGGAACGGGTTACTGGCTTCGGTGTAACCGACCCCTCGTCCTAGGGGCACTCAAAGTGGAACTGGTCCTCCAGGTTGGGGGTTGTGCCGCCGGGGTAACTGCCCGGCCATTTAAAAAAGATTAAGTTACGAAGCATCAACAAGCCTCGGATATGGACGGATCTACTGTTGACAACCCACGCAAACGATTTAAGGACAATGAGCTTCGGATATGCACGTGGAATGTTAGATCCCTTAATAGACCACGTGCAGCCGAGCAACTAGCGGAGGCCCTAGAGTGCTGCAAAGCAGACATAACCGCCATCCAAGAAATGCGATGGGATGGGCCGGACAAAAAGAAGATGAAAAACTGCGACATCTACTACGGCAATTGCTATCGGTACGGCAAAAGCAGCGCTTATTTGGATACGGATTTGTTGTCGGAGGCAGACTAAGACAAGAAGTCTTAGGAAGAGAGGGTATCTTTGGTGGAACAATCGGAAAATATAGCCAGCACAACACCACCTCCGATAACGGATTCAGGCTAATCGACTTTGCGGCGGGGCGAAACATAGTCGTGGCTAGCACGCGGCTGCCACATCTCGACATACACAAAGGGACTTGGAGAACTCCTGATCAATCAACAGTCAACCAGATTGATCACATTGCGATCGACGCAAGACACTCCTCCAGCATTATGGATGTCCGTACGTTCCGAGGAGCCAACATCCACTCGGACCATTACCTTGTTGTAGCCAAGGTACGGTTGCGGATATCCCAAACTACGCCAAGACAAACTAATGCTGTGAGAAAATTCGACGTCAGACGGCTACAAGCGCAAGAGATCGCCAAGTCCTTTTCCGATCGAGTGTCTCTTAATCTCTTAAGAGGTCCAATGCCGCCAGCATCAAGCATCGAAGACCACTGGAAACACTGCCAAAACGCCATCAGAGATGCCGCTTCTGATGTGATGGGTTTCACTCGACCACCACAACGAAACCCCTGGTTCGATGATGAATGCCGGCAAGCACATGCAGCTAAGCAAGATGCATATAACGCGGCGCTGCTTGGAAAGACCAGAGCTGCTTATGAGCTCTATGAGCGGAAGAGGAGAGACGGGCACCGGCTTCTCAGAAGGAAGAAGATAGAACATGAAAAACGCGCGATCGAGGAAATTGAGAGATGCTACTCCAGGAACGAGGTTCGGAAGTTTTACCAAAAGGTAAAAATAACATGCCGCGGAAACAAACCCCGAACCGAAGCCTGCAGAGATGAACAAGGGAACATCGTAGTAGAATCGCAGTCGATGCTGAGGATTTGGAAAGATCATTTCTGCAGACTGTATAACGGCGATGACGGACCAAATACCGCTGTCAGGCAGAATCAACCTTTCAACCTGGACGATGATGACCAACAATTCCGTCCACCCGACCTTGATGAAGTGAAGATAGCCATATCGAAGCTTAAGTCCAACAAAGCTGCTGGAGCGGATGGCCTGACTGCCGAGCTCTTCAAAGCGGCAGGCGATGACTTGGTAAGGAGCATACACCAACTCATCTGTAAAATATGGTCGGACGAAAGTATGCCCGATGAACGGAACCTCAGCATTGTTGGTCCGATTCTCAAGAAAGGAGACCCTCTGAACTGCGCCAACTACAGAGGCATCAGTCTCCTTAACATCGCATATAAGATCTTATCCGCCGTATTGTGTGAACGCCTGAAGCCGTTTGTCAACAACCTGATAGGTCCATATCAGTGTGGCTTCAGGCCAGGAAAGTCCACCATCGACCAGATATTCACACTACGGCAGATCTTGGAGAAGACCCATGAGCTTCAGATCGATACCCACCACCACCTATTCATCGATTTTAAGGCCGCGTATGACAGCATCTATAGAGACGAACTATATAGAGCAATGTCTAGTTTTGGCATCCCTGCCAAGCTCCTCCGTCTGTGCAGGATGACGATGGAGAATGCACGCTGCTCCATCAATCAGATCTCACCGAGACCTTTGATGTCCAGAAAGGATTTAGGCAAGGTGATGCGCTGTCATGCGATTTTTTCAACATCGTACTTGAAAGAATAGTGCAAAACTCACGAGCAAACACAAGAGGCACTATCTTTCAAAAGTCCGTCCAACTACTCGCATACGCCGATGATATTGACATAATCGAGAGAAAGCAGCGTGATGTCAGTGGCGCTTTCGCGAGTATTGAGACGGAAGCGGCGAAAATGGGTTTAGCGGTCAATGAGGGCAAGACCAAGTATATGCTGTCAAGCAAAAAGGACAACCAACACCGACGTTTTGGACAGAACGTCACCCTCGACAGATATAACTTTGAGGTAGTTAAGGACTTTGTCTACCTAGGCTCCGCTATAAATACAGACAACGACACCAGCGCTGAGATCAAGCGAAGAATAACTCTTGCCAACCGCTGTTTCTTTGGGTTAAGAAGGCAATTGAGTAGCAAAGCCCTCTCTCGGACAACAAAAGTCACCCTTTATAAGACTTTAATAATCCCGGTCCTGCTCTATGGCGCAGAGGCATGGACATTTTCAAAAATGGATGAGGGTGTTCTTGGTTGCTTCGAGAGAAAAATTCTTCGGGCGATCTTCGGTCCCGTCTGCATTGACGGTGAGTGGAGGAGGAGATACAACGACAAACTGTATGGACTGTACAGCGACATGGACCTAGCCAGAAGAGTGAAGATCCAAAGACTGAGATGGCTGGGTCATGTAGAGCGCATGGACACCAATGCTCCGGTCCGAAAAGTCTTCGAATCCGCCCCCGAGGGACAGCGCAGTAGAGGAAGGCCAAGACTCAGGTGGCGCACGCAAGTGGAAGATGACCTCAGCCAACTTAGCGTGCGAAACTGGAGACAGCTAGCCAGGGATCGAGCTGGCTGAAGAAGCTTGTTGACTGAGGCCTAGGTCCACCCCGGACTGTAGCGCCACCTAAAGTAAGCTCTATGATCTTCACGAACAGATTTATTTTTTTTCAAAGTAAATTTTCATAATTTGGAAGCGTTGTTCTGGCGTTCATGATTTCTGATGAATTGCCAAACCTTACTGAACAGAAATGTCAACACAATTTGACATTAACAGCTGTCAAACAATAAACAACAATCATCGAAACTTCTCATGCAGCTAAAAAAAAACACCTTTTATAATGATATCGATTTTCAAATAAATTGTTGACTATTTTTCCTTGACAGATCAAGAAGTTTTAGAGGGTTAAGCTCATCTTGATTTAATCAAAAATGCTGGAATGGATTCGATTCCCCCCCTCTTACTATCTAACTGTACTGTTTCCCTCTTTAAAGTTTTCAAAATAATTTTTAATAAATCGCTTCAAACTGGTATTTTTCTTCAATAATGGACAGTCCTATTTACAAAAGTGCCCTTAAACATTTAATTAACAATTATAGACCAGTATCGAAACTTTCGGCTATACAAAAATTAGGCTCAAGTTTGCAGTTAAAGGAATTATTTCTTCAAGGCAGCATGGATTTTGCAGTGGACGGTCCACTACAACTGATTTGTGTATTTTTACAAATTTTTTCTTCTACTCCTTGGAGAATAAAATGCAGGTGGATATCTTGTTTACAGACTTCTTTAAAGCGTTCGATAGAGTTCATCATAAGCTTCTTATTAAAAAAAATTCGAGAGAATGGATTTCGGTTTCAAGTTTCGTTTTCTTAAATGGCTGGAATCTTATTTGTCAAATCGGAAATAGGTTGTAAAAATTGGAAATGATCAATCCATTTTTATTAATGTATTGTCGGGTCTTCCTCAGGGTAGTCATTTGCGACCCCTTCTTTTGAATCTTTTCGTAAATGACATTCCTAAGCTTTTAGAGTCTAATGTTTGCAGATGATTTAAAACTATACTTTCCAATATCTACAAATGAAGATTGTCTGAACTTTCAGAAAGACATAGAAGATTGTCTGAACTTCCAAAAAGACATAGATAAGCTTTATCAGTGGTGTAAATGTAATCATCTTGATTTAAATATCTCCAAATTGAAGGCTTTTAGAGCTCTTCGCTCAACACCAAGAACTCTATATAGTTACAGCCTCGGTAACGAAATTCTACCGACTGTCTGTCCAAGGCAAATTCGCTTCTAGTATTTTTTAAAGCAAAACGCTGTAGTTTTTAACCCTCTACTGCACAAGAAGCCATATATGGCTTTTGATTTTTCGGCGACGGCTGCTTAAACTACGTAACTGCTATTGGAAAATAGTTATCAAGGCCGTTTAGATAAATCATTTGGTAATGTGTATATGTAAATTTGGTTACCTTTATCTCTGCACAAGTGCAAAGTACTGCGGTTAAATTCAATAGGGCGCGTTGTAAGGGCTCAGTGCAAAAATATAGAAAAAGAAACTGCTTTATTTTTGAGTAGCGAGTACATACAAAGTTGATAATATTTTTTTTTATAAGATTTGATACTAGTAAGTAAAATTCATGTGTTAAATTTTCAATTGTAATTGTGCGATTCAAGATATAACGCGTTTTTAGCAACGTCCATATATAGCTCCTTGTGCATTTACTGAAATATTCACTAAATTTCAGGGTTTCAGATATGGCTCCTTGTGCATACGAAAACGGTTATGCGAGTTCCCCGCTTTTTCTTCAGTGACAAAATAATGACTCCATCACGTTCGTTTTACAATAAAACGCGATTTTGTACTATTTCTGACTATGGATTTCAGAGTGAAGACGAAATCCTCGAGTCAGTTTCCGCTAAGTTCCGTTCATTTGGATTCAACTGACCGCATTCCGAAATGGCAAAAACAAGATAGCAATGCCAAAATGATACGAGTAGTCCATATAGGTCTTTCATTATATACAAAGTCAACCTGTGCTTGAACAAGGATTAAAATTGCTTTGCTTCATCCCACTTATAAATTTTTTTTCAACTATATTTAATGTTCTTTTTAATGAATAGAGTATTTCAAACAAAAAATTGTTACTTTTGATTGAACGAAATGCTATACTTCACAAATTTTTTGTTTATTTGAAAATGTGCTAACTGCACAAGCGGCCATATATGGCGAAGTTTTGTTTTTTTTTTTTAATAAAAGCAAATTTAATTTTTTGTTTTGCTTTAATCCTTTAACTTTCTAAAATAGAAAACAAAAAAAGCAAAAAAAAAAATTTTTTTCATTTGATCATAATGCGTGCAGTAGAGGGTTAAGGATAGTTATACTTTAAAAGCTATTTATAATTCTTTAATCATGCCTTCCTTGGAATACTCTTTTTTGTAAGTATTATGAATTTAATTTAAGAAAACAGGTATATGAAATGTCATATGAAAGAGAACAGGCACACTTGAATCTTCTTTTGGAAGTGTTTGGAGGAAGCTCTGACGAAGAATCATTTGTAGATTCCTAGTCAGAAAATGAAGAAGTTCAGTAACTATATGCAACAGGCGAAGAATATGAGGAGGATAGTGTTGAGCCGGATGATGTTGAACCGGATGGTGACAGTAACATGTTTTATTTTGATAAAAATATGTCGAAATGATCCAAGAGTCCAGCCAACAGAAATGTAAGAACTCGGGCAGAAAATATAATTACTCACTGACCTGGTGTAAAAGGCATTGCAAAAGAAAAAACTACGCCACTAGATTGCTGGCTTCTTTTTACAATACAAGACATGCTTAATAACATTGTATCTTATACAAACGTTAAATAACCAAATATTGCCGTTAAATATGATGCGAATCACCAATATTTAGTGAAACAAATCGAATAGAGAGAATCTTTCAGACCTTTGGAGTACAGATGGCCCTGGCATTGAATTATTTCGATCGACAATCTCTCCGATTTGATTTTGAAGAAAGCAGAACATAACGCTTACAATCTGATAAGTTGGCTCACATCAGGACAATATTCGATAGCTTTGTCGACAATTGTAAAGCACATTGTTCTCCCAGTGAGGATCCTACAAATGATGAAAAATTCGAGCCATTTAGAGGTCGCGTATCATTTCGACAATTTATGCCAAATAAACCCGCTAAATATGGTCTGGAGGTATTTGCTCTTCTAGGTGCGAAAACATTTTATTGTGTGAACATGGAAATATACGTTGGGGTGCAACCAGAGGGTCCTTTTAGACAGAGTAATAATCTGCAAGATATAGTTGAGCGTTTGATAGCACCAGCATCTGGAACCAAGCAAAACATTACCTTCAATAATTGGTTTACAAGCTATCCCCCGATGATTAATCTTTTAAAAACGCATCATCTAACCTCAGTTAGTACGGTACGAAAAAACAAAAGGAGAAATACGGTCAGCTCTACTTAATATTCGAGCGAGAGAGCCGTGCAGTTTGTTGCTTGTATTTAAAGAATAAATCACTGCTTTGTCGTATGTTCCCAAAAAATCGAAAAATGTTATCCTTTTTTCCACATTACACCATGACGTCATTATTGGAGAAAATGATAAGAAGTTGCCTGAAATAATCAAATTTTACAATTTCTCCGTGCGGCATCGGACAAAGAATAGTGCCGCAGTGCGTCCCAGCTTGTCGTAAGAGGCGACTAAATGGGACACCAATCATATACAGGCAACTATGACACCAAAAATGAGCCTGTGACACTTTAACACCTTAAAACTTTCCCACAAGTTTGTATGCAATCAGTGGGTTCCCACGTCTGGAGACTACCGGTGGGGTAAAAGAACAGTCAATCAATTCGAAATGAGCATACAAGTGTCAAACCACTCAAACTTTAAACTTCATGGAAATGATCGCAATTAATAGCACTACCCCGCTGGGCACCACGGTTGCAACGCACTCGGGTGATCCCAGAGCAAGCAGAAGTGCTTGTGTCAGAGCCCGACGGATTCCGGGGGCGGGCAAAATGAAGTTTCCAAAATATTTTCCTAAACTTCGGTTTGCAAGTTGGAACGTCGGATCGATGACCTCAAAAAGTTTAGAACTGGAAGCGATTATGCGTCGCAGAATTCTACAAATCCTGTGCAAGAAACGAAGTGATGTAATACCGGAAATAAAGCGCGTTTTCTAGATTTAAAAACTAAGGCATTTAAGATGTTCTACCATGAAACGGTCAATGGACGAAACGGTGTTGGAATCGTTGTTGCAGCCGATCTTCTAAACAACATCGTTGGTATCTTGAAAATAAGCGTACGCTCCACAAAATGGATGCGGCCAATCGGAAAAAGATATATTTTGGTCAAAGTTCGGTAATTTGCTTAGAAATATACCTATCGATGAGATGCTCTTCGTAGGCGGAGATTTAAATGGCCACGTCGGAGAAACAAATGTTGATTATGAGGACTGCCACGGCGGTAAAGGCTTTGGAACCAGAAATTCAGCTGGCGAAGACATCCTTGTAGCGTGTAGAGCTTACGGCTTAACCATCTTAAATACAATGTTTATTAAACATCAACGACATCTTATCACCTATAGCAGCAGAGGCCACGAAACGCAAATAGATTATCACCTCTGCAAAATGTCGATGAGAAACCGTGTTAAGGACTGTAAAGTAATACTTGGAGAATCGCTAGTAAGCCAACACCGACTGCTCATTACAGAATTCTTCACAGCGGAACCACCGAAAACACGGGCATCGTTTGGAAAGCTAAAAATCCGGTGGTATGATCTATCGAAGGAACGAGGCGCAAGTTTTATCGCACTGGCTAAAGAAGCACTTCGAAATATAAACGGTATCGCAGACTCACTTAGCCCGCAAGAAATGTGGAACAGCATGCACGAGGAATACATAACACTTTCAAAGTCCCATCTGGGGACTAAATCGAAATACCATCACGTCGGCAAAGAAACATGGTGGTGGAATGACGAAACCAAACGAGCTGTGGCCGACAAGAAGAGTGCATTCCAAGCGTGGACAAAATGCGATCGGAGCGACGATATTGAAAAAGCTCGACTGGCTCTTGAATACGAGCGTCTTAAAAAGATCGCAAGCAAAGTCCTGGCTCGAACTCGAGCGGCAAAAGCGGAAAACCCATACCAGGAGTTGGAACAAATATCCTCACGATCGGCGGATAGAAGACAAGCTATCCAAGAAGTTCAAACGTCGTACAGTACTAAAATGCCAAATATTTTTAAGCTCGCTGCACAGAGGAGAAAAAATTCAATGGAAATAACCTCGCCGAAATACATCAAAAACGCAGACGGTCGCTTATTAACAAATGAAAAGAAATTTGTGACCGGTGGCTTGAATACTGCAAGGAGTTGCTTAACAAACAGTTTCCACGTGATATCGTGCCGACAGCTGGTCTATTCGAGGAGGAAGTTTCGGACTTTTCAATCGAAGAAATAAGTATAGCAATCGGAAAAATGAAGCGGGGGAAAGTGGCGGTCCAGACAGCATTCCATCAGAGTTTTGGTCGAAGATGGAGGGGATCGGCAGCGTTTGGCTATCGAAACTTTTAAATAAATTAAAATGTGGACAACCTATGCCGAATCAATGGAGAAGTAGCTTCTTGGTTCCATTATACAAAGGAAAAGGCGACACTCGAGAATGCAACAACTACCGTTCAATCAAGCTTTTGTCACACACAATGAAAATCGTCGAAAGAGTCTTAAACGAACGTCTTCGGCAAATAATAAAGCTCGATAATAGCCAGTGTGGATTTGTTGAAGGAAGATCGACGGTGGACGCTATCCAAAGCCTACGAATAATAATGGAAAAGCACCGAGATTCGTCTAAGGATTTACACATGGTATTTATCGACCTCGAGAAAGCTTTCGATCGAGTGTCTAGGGATCTCATATGGGCCGCGCTGAGGTCTCAAAACGTACCGGAAACATATGTTAGAATAATACAAGACATGTACGGAAACGTGAAAACTGCGGTTAAAAGCTCTGCTGGACTAACGAGAGAATTTCCAGTTAATGTCGGAGTGCACCAAGGAAGCGTACTTAGCCCTTTCTTCTTTAACGTAGTATTCGACTATCTTTTAAAAGACTGCATGTGCGAAGCAAATGTAACGCCAATTCTCTTCACTGACGACGCAGTTATACTTAGCGATAACGTCGAAGATTTACAAAACGCCTTAGATTCATGGAGAAATGCGCTAGAGAGAAACGGGTTTAAAATAAGTCGTTCAAAGACGGAGCACTTGACGTGCCCATTTGCGCATCCGTTGCGACCTGTTCCGGATATAATGTTAGACGGAATAGTTCTTCCGAAAAGCACTATCTTTAAGTACTTAGGATCAATCGTTAACATGGAAGCGAAATGTGACGACGACGTAAACCACAGAGTGAGTGTGGGGTGGATGAAATGGCGGGAAAATTCGGGAATCTTTTGCGACCGAAAATTTCCACTTAAATTAAAGGGGAAACTCTACACCACGGTTGTTAGACCAGCTTGTATATACGGTTCACAGTGCTGGACAATGTACGAAGCGTTTAAAAACAAAATGACGGCAGCGGAAATGAAAATGTTAAGGATGTCTAGTGGAGCCACTAAACGCGATTGCATTAGATCTATGCGTATAAGAGGAAGTCTACATATAAAGAATTCGGTGACCGTACATCTTGAGGCGAATAGAATAAGCTGGTATTGCCACGTTCAAAGAAGATCTGCGGAAAATCCGGTTAAAAAGGCACTATCAACTACGGTCACCCCAACTGTAAGAAAACGAGGTCGGAAAAAGAATTCCTGGATTTCTCAGATGGCAAATGCGCAACAACGCCTGGGGCTAACCACTGAAGCGATCCAGGATCGAGCAGTATGTAGACGCGTTCTGCGGTCTGCGACATTAGCCAACCCCTTAAGCGGAGTAGCAGTGATGCAGTAAAAATGGGAAACTTGTTACGCATAAGTTCGTATCACGAGGAAAGGGTTAATAAAAGGATAAGAAGAATCAAATTTTACAATTTTATGAAAAGCGGCGTGGACACTTTAGATGAACTATCTGAAAATTACAGGGTGTCAACAAATAGTCGACGTTGGCCTCTGTAAATTCTCAGGTAGTTTATAAAACAAATACGAACAAGATCGATTTGAAAAGACGCAAATTTCTGAAAGAGCTTAGAATTCAGCTTGTATCGGAGCTTCGGAATGAGAGAACACAAAACCCGCGCATACCACGAGGACTACGTTAAATTAAGAATGCAGAATGTAGTAAAGCTACCAGTAAACGACGCAAAAATAGTAAAAGATGTCCTATTTGTCCAAGAAACAAGGACAGAAAGACATTCTATGGCGGTATGACATGCGAAAATTGTTCAAGATATTTTCTTAAGTACTTCTTAGATTTAATAACCTTAATTTTCTGAACTGAAATGATATCAAATCGTAAAGTAATTACATAAATTTAAGTTTTTTAGCTAATTTTTGTATACCAATATGATTTTTGAAGCTGAATTGCTATTGTTTTATGTTTTTTATGTTATTTTCTAAATAAAACAAGGAAAATGTGATGTTTTTTGTTCCTAATATAGAAAAATATATTCAAATCCTAATTCGCATAATAAATTTAAATCAAACGAAAAACCTTACGATTTTGACCAATTTTTTGTTTGGGGTATATAGTACCCCACAACACTAATCGTTTAAGTTTTTCTGGCCACACTAACGAAGGGTTAATGTTGAAGTCGACCTTCAAATGTATAGAGGTATTTTTAGGAATAATTATTAATAACCGGATGTACAATATTTCTAAAGACTGTGCAACTACTAGCATACGCGGAATATATCTACATAGTTAGAAGAGCACAGCGGGCAGTGGCCGGTGCGTTCGCTAGTATTAAAACAGAAGCTGCCAAAATGATGTCTGCTGTAAATGAGGGTAACACCAACAAGAAAGGACATAACGCATCGGCGAATAAGACAGAATGTCACAATTGAGAGCTGCACTGCTTCAAATTTTCCCAACAGCACCTCAAAAGAGGTAAAACGAATAATTACTCTTACCAATCGCTGTTTGAATTGTCCCGAACATCTAAGAAGGCTCTATTGAAGACCTTAATCATCTCAGTTCTGAAATTAACTATCAGACAGATAGCGGAGGACTTGAACATTGCCTATGGATGTGTCCAAGACATTTTGGTTAATGATTTGGGTTTCCGTCGTGTAGCAGCAAAGTTGGTGCCAAAAGACCTCAATTTCATGCAAAAAGAGACCGTTTTGACACGTCGTTTTCAGTCAAAAAATAAGGCAATGTTCACGGTTTTCATGCATTACAACGGTGTAGTGCATCATGAATATTTGCCAGAAGGCCAGACAGTAAACAAAGAGTACTCTTTGGGCGTTATGAGACGTTTGCGTGAAGCAATTCGCCGAAAGAGACCAGAATTGTTGGCAGAAAACTCGTGGATTTTGCACCGTCGCACAGTGCCATCATTATTCGTAATTTTTTGAATTACATCGAATTCACCTGATTTGGCTCCCTGTGACTTCTTTCTGTTCAATCAGCAGCCGAGAGGAAGTAATGGAAAAATCGCAGGAAGCACTGATGGACATACCAAAAACCGAATATAAAAAATGTTTCGAGGATTGGATCAAGCGCTGGCATAAGTGTGTTGCAGACGATGGGGATTACTTTGAAGGGGACAGTATAGAGTTAGATGAATAAACTTGTATTTTTTAATTTTCTGAATAAATTCCGGGAACTTTTTTGTATGTCCTCAGTAGTTTCAAAAAATATTCGGTCTCGTTTACGTTGAAAGGCGTTGGACGAAAAGATTCAATAACGACCTAAATGAGCTGCACAGCAACATCAACAAAGTCAGGAATCTGCACTTGAATCGCCTAATTGGACTAGGACATTTAGAGCGCCATACACCAATGATCCGGACCAAAGACTGTTCGAACATTACCGGGAAGGACAACGTAGTAGAAAAACACCTCACCTTAGAGAGTGTTCAGAAGTAGGTGGGAAGCTCAACCGACTTTCAGTGGCTGAGGACTTAGTCGACTAAGCCGATGTGCAGCGACATCTAATTAAGTAAGTAAACAAAAAATACATAAGGCTGAGAAAATCGAGTATCTTAGTTGGCCAAATATCGTCTCACTATGCGTACAATTTTTGAGGAGTTCCACAGGGTTGCATCCTGGGACTTCTTCTCTTCTTGGTTAACCCGAATCAGCCCAGCGTGTCCATATGGACACACATGAAGTCGGTTTTGTGTTGTATTGACAAAATAATGGTTGATTAGTGGATTTCTTTCATTCAGGAGTGTTTCTTCGTGTAAAAATTTGTGCAAAAGTATAAAAAAAAACTTCAGACTTCAAAAAGTAAGTATACGAGTATTTCTTTTTTAATAAAATGTGGTCAAAAAAATGCCCAAAAAATTTAATTTGTTCAGCTATTAATTGTAGTTTTATGTTAAAAATGTAATAGTTGGATTTTTGGATGATTTGCAACATTTCCAATAGAGTTTTTGCTGGTGTGATCATATGATCACGCTGGGCATGATTACGAAAACATGACTTAGTATATTTTTAGTTCAGATTACTACATATTTTGTTTTATTTTGTTTTATTTTAGGTGTGCTTTTCATAATTTTCAAGACCACTAAGTGCTCAAGAAGCAATCGACTATTTAAACGAGCTTTGTGATGAAGAGGAAAACGATAGGGCTGCAGCGTTGTACATTCTTCCACCGGAAATAGAAAGCGGTGCACTCAGTGGGGAGGCTGATGCTGATGAGGACGATGTCGGCATACCTGAAGATATTTGTGTTGGACAACTTAAATCAACACGTTAGCTTGTAATGCAAAGTGGCAGTCGCATCAATTGTTTGGAAGCCACTACGATGGAATATGATGCTGAGAGTGAGGGCGAATTACAACAGCTTTAAGTGATACAGTGTTAGCTGACGTTCTGGAAAACTCAGTTACTAATATGCAAACTAATTTACTTGAAGAATCGTGCACGACATTCACACATAGGCCTTCGTCATCAAATGCTGAACACAGTGTGAGTCGTTTACGTAAAATAATACCAACAGTGTCGACGGTGAAACTTCCAATATCAAACAAGAACATGAATTTCACTTGAACGAAAGATTCTGCAGTAGCCACGTCTCCAATCCTTCCCCAAGCGAAAACCTCATGAGCAATTTGAGAAATTTTTTGATGAAGATTTACTGAATCACATTGTCCAAGAATCTGAAAAATATGCAGTTTTTCTTGGAAAATCAAACCCATCAGCCTTCGCTGAACTAAAAACTTACGTTGGCATTTTGTTAGTAAGTGTTTATGATGGTCGTAACACTTTTAGATCATTTTGGAGTACTGACGATGATTTGAGAAACAGTATGGGATATTTGGCAATGCGCAGAAATCGCTTTCAGGATATCGCAAAATTGCTTCATTTTGAAGATTGTGGTAAAAAAGTGGCCGATGGCGATAAATTGTGGAAGTTGCGACCCTTAACGGATCACCTAAAAATGAATATGTTGAAACATTTCCACCTAGAACAAAATCTTTCTTTACTTTGGGCGTCATGGGTGTAGGCAATTCATAAAAGGAAAACCTATGCGATTTGGTTACAAAGTGTGGTCTTTGTGTACGACATTTGGTTACCTGGTAAATTTTGAAATTTATCAGGGCAAAAATCCACGCTCGACTACAAGCTATGAAGAAATATTTGGAAAATGTACAGCGCCGCTTGTCAACATGATCGACGACTTCTCACCAGAGTTGCAAAGCTTGCCATTTTCTTTTTATTTTGAAAATTTTTTTACCAGCTTTCCCATACTGACGTTTTTTGAAGCTCGTGGCTACAATGCAACAGATATTGTCTTCACTAAATGGAATGACAATGCTGTTGCCAATATCGCTTCAACATCTTATGGCATAAATCCAATTTCCAATGTTCAACACTATTCCAAGGAACATAAGGAAAAAATAAATGTTGCTCGACCATGTGTTATTGCAGAGTACAATAAATACATGTGCTGTGTAGATCGTATGGATCAGAATGTCAGCCTATATCGCATTGGAGAAAGAGGGAAGAAGTGGTGGAGCAGTATTTTTACATGTCTGGTAGATGTTTCAGTAAAAAATGCTTGGCAATTACATCGCTCTTAGAGCTCAGACGTCATATTGCCAGATACTACTGCAAGCAATTTGGTGAAATACCAAAAGCAAATGGTCCTCGCAAAGGGAACGTAAAAGAAACGGCCCAAGAAACACTTCGGTATGACAGAAGAGATCACTTTGTTCGTCCTTGTGCAAGACGACAATGTGCAGGTGATTTATGTGCTGCAACAGGGCGCACTGAGTGTTCAAAATGCAACGTTGGTCTTTGCACTAAATGTTTTGAAGATTATCATACTAAAATTAATGAATAAAGCTGAAATTTCCTTAATAAATTATTTTTATTTTTATTCTTTATAAAAATCATTTTCCTTAAACTTGCCCAGCGTGATCATATGGACACACCCCATACCTTGACTCACAGGGGACGCTGGAATTAACGGATAATAGTTTTGGAATCCTTGAAGCCTACAGAGACAACTTGTAAAATATTTTCGGAAAATTCGAAAAAAAAGTTCTGGGTTGATTCGGGTTAAGAAGAACGTAAATTAAGTTCTCTCCGTTGCGATTTCACGATTATTGTGTTGATAGAGGACTGTGCAAATGCTTTAAACACTGACTTAGAGCCTATATGAAGAATCGAGTATGTTAGAACCAAAAAAATCCGGAAGTTGTTTTAGCAAGAAAACTTAAAAGTAAAGCAGGTCAATACAACAGTTGGGAAGGAATTACGAGTATATAAACACGTAGAATGTTATGCCAGCTGTGGATGTCACAATACATTACCCCTATCAATAACCCTTTACCAGTTCTTTTCTATCAGTGCTCACGTCGTATCAACAACGTTGTCTGTAACATTCTCAATCTTCGGCACTTTTACAGAATCTCTTATTACTTGAAGCTATTCTGAAACATGTCACTTCACCAACACTTTACGCTATTGATCCCTTATATTGCTTTCCAACGTGTTTCAAACCAATCAGCCTAGCCACCTTTTCAACAAGATAAAATTTATCCTGTCGAATGCTTGACCACAGCATGTCCGAAGGATCTTGTGGCAACCGCAGGCTTAGGAATGAACTTGAGACCTTCTTTATTTTTATACTTTTATTAAAAGAAAATTGCACAATTGGATATGTAGAGCCAAGGTGAAAATAATGTACTCGTGTATAAATACTTTCTTTATTAGTGTGCTCGTAATAATGTCATGTCAATGTATCTTTCTTAGCTTAAAAGATAATTCTATGTCTTAATGTGATTGCAAAATATAAAACTAAACATAAAAATAATCTAAAGATACGGATAAAGATAAATCCCACTTACGTTGTTCAGCTAGCGTTGCACAAATGAATGCACACACCACAAATATTGCGAATTTATTCATTTTTCGGATCAACTGAATTAGTGTACTATTTTTCTTGTTTTTTTTAAATAAAATTCTTTTCCCTTTTTTTTCAGAAACTAAAATCAGCTTCACTCTCCAAAAAATTAATTAACACTACTCCGACAGCGAAAGTATCTACAATTTACTTATTTACTTCTGAGGGTTTGGTTTTTTTTTTTTTTTCTGCAGACTTTGATGTAAGAGTCTTCGGTTCGACTGTATTTGCTGGAAGCGAAATCTGTTAACACCGTTAATTATCGACCAACTACCACCTTGTGCGCAATGAGAAACGTTGTCACCGTAGGTTTCTTTCGAGCACTTAAGTCCGATTATATCTCAGAGTATAGTAGATACGTCACTTAAAAATCGCGGAGAAAAAATTCATGCCACACATGGACACTATTAGACTATGAATGAAGTGGCAGATTCAACAAAACCGTACAAGTATCTCAAGACGACAAAATTTTTGGTGAACAACTTTCACGAGGTCTAGGTCACAAATGAACTGAACACTGTCTTCGTTTAACCGTTTTAAGCTAAAGGTGCGTGACCACTCCAAGACACAAAAACCCAATCCAACTGTGCTTCGCAGGTGTACCTTTATGCGGTTGGATTTGGATTCTTTGTCTGCTTTTCTTCTTTCTCCTTTCTTCTGTTTCTACTTTTTTCTATACGCTCGGGACGTGTGAAGAGCAAATAATGCTTACGACCGACATACGTACAGGTAGCAGGCAGTATCTTCTGAATGAACAATAAAGAATAGCGAACAAAACCAGAACAGAACTGTAGGTATGAGGAAGCCCATGAAGCAACCTGAGCTTGAGAGCATTGTGTCCCTCTTTATGAAGATTATGCACAAGTCTTCTTGATGGGTAACCAGGCTCGTGGTTGGTTTAGTTTTATTTATTTTTTATTTTTGCTTAAGCCCCACTACCATGTGCAGCCTTGGACAGGGGAGACAGGTAGGACAAGAGTCTTTTACTGATTAGTACACTAGAGATGATGACTCTTCACATAATACTCATGCGAGTACACAATGACACGCTGCAGCTTGACTTGAAGTGTAGAACATGCTTCTCCAATTCGCATCTCCCCTTCCAGCGGTAGCAGCTCCTCCACATACGACCTGTGTGTGCATGGAATTTAAATAGGCTCCTCACCTCTGCCCAAGTGCCCGGAATAATAATTAAAGTCTTGTTTAATAAAATCCAGTGCACGGAGAATTGTTTAATTTTCTCGGAGTTGCAAATGTGAGTTCGGTTCTTTATGAGCCCGATGGGAACATTACTCCTATGTGTGTGCGTTAGGTGTTCCTTAGTGCGGCGCGACATTGTTTCTTGGGTTGAAAGAACGTTTTGTTGGGCTATCACTTAGCTACAGTAACAAAGGGGACTGGGAGGGCCTTCAACTCATTTGTTACCCGGTGACAGGTATTGGTCAACAAAGAAAGTTGTCATCATTTGGCCTCACTCACATTTGTCAGTTAAGTGAAAAGACAGAGACTTATGAGTGCTGATAGCTGATTGAGTGAGTGAGTTTCTTGAATTCAAACTCTCTATTTACTGTGTAAATAAGTGATTAAAACAATGGCATACTTTTAGGATTCAAATATATGATCACAGTGAAGGCGAGAAATAAATGTACGAGCGATATGTTTGCTGGGTTGGTCTGTAGATGCTTATACTGCAACTAGTTGTTGAATTTCCTATACTGATAGAACAGAGTAAACGAACACCCGAACTGTTGACTGAATGAGTAAAGTTTTGGATTTTCTCATTTAAATTCACAGAAAGCTAGGACGTTCAGTGAGATCACTTACGCAATTTTTAACGACACATGCAACTTAGCCAGGTAAAATGCAGTAGAGGAATCTGTAGTACTAAAACCCTGTAAGTGAACAGGAGATGTACGCGGTGATTAATCGGAAAATTTTCATGTCAGTGGGAATAACATAAGACAATAACCATCGCATATGCAACGAGAACGAATTATCAGCAGAGCATAGTTTTTGCCTTGGTAATAGCTTAATCAGATGACGTCTACGTTTTCTTAGTAAGCCAAACCTTGTGGCAGAACATATCACTGCCAACACACCTAAGACATAGCTGGATTTATTGAAATTTCCAGTGGTGGATGCGGTAACTCATTACTCATCCAAACTAAAATGGCAAGATCATACTGAACCAGTTGAATAATACTAGCCTCTTCCATACTTGGGTTCACAAACTTGTAGAAGAGATTGAAAACAATACGAAGAACCAGCTAATAGCCTCGGATAGTAACAGATCAATTGTGACGACCCTGGCAATCGATTAAAGGGAAACGACCTCCGCATCCGCATGTTGAATATTCGAACTTTTAACAGACATCGTGCAGCTGAACAACTAGAGAAGATCTTTAAATGGTACAAAGTGGACATAACTAAACATAAAGGTGGGTTCAGCTATGGAGAAATTCAAGACAACCGGCGCGATAAGAATCGCAGCGATTATACGAATTTTGAGAATGAGTCTTGAGCATGAGCCAACGCTTAACGAAGATTACATCAAAAATAAAATCGCCAACGTAAACCTCATAAACGCACTCACCCTGACAAAGGAGAAGGGGGAGCGTCCCAATGGCTGATGCCACAACAAAATCTACGAGCAATGCCATAAACAAGACGTGATAATCGTTATTGGTTATTTAAATGCCAAACTAAGCAAAGAGGTCATCATTGGATATACAGTGGAGAAGTGCTCCTCGCACACTATCACCTTCGGAAATGGACACAGGCTTATTAGTTTCGCAACGAGACGTAATGAAACAATAATCAGTACACGAGTTCTGCATCTTTCTATACTTAAAGGAACCTCGCTGAATCCTGGCAAGCAAATCGTCAACCAAAATGATCATACTACGGTGGACGCAAGGTGTCCAGTATTTGAAATACCCGAACCTTCTGAACACCTATCATCAACTCTGATTAATGCTGTTTTGTAGCTGAGATACGAATGTGAATACTCATAATACGAGAAGCTCAAAGTAAATGTAAATGTGCGTGATGGGGTTCTCGTACGCAAACCATTTTGTAGCGTAGAGATCAGGTCCAAAAGTGAAGGTCGTCAATATTCTACTGATATGATAACTTCGATCATATACAGTCGCACTTCAATGATTGGAAATTAAAAATTAATTTTCAAAGTCGGAAACAATGTTTAGAAGTAATATCTCTGCACCCAAAAACGCCATCTATTTGTCCGAGCATTCGTTTAAGAACTTGAATCTTTCTACTACCTGTCAAAATTTCATGACATTTGGTTGACATTCAATAATTATAAAAATTATTTTTCCAGAACACCTTGAAAAATTGATGCTGGAATTAAATTTCACTTAAAGTTTACCGTGATGATTATTTGAGTAAAACAGGTGTTTTCGAGTGGCATAAACGTTTTTTTGGGCGGGAGAATGACATGACGCCTGAAATGATCCAAAAACTAAGTGATTTTGTTTCCGAATGCTTCCCATCTGGTGAAACGGTTAATGCTGTGCATTATATTGAAGTTTTGAAACGTTTAATGGTCGGAATCCGTCGTATTTGACCAAAATCTCGTGATTTAAAAACTTGGTCTCTGTTGCACGATAATACGAGTACACCGAGTCACTCATTGTTGGTCAATTTTTGGATCGAAATCAAGTGTGGGTGTTAAATCATCCACCGTATTCAACTGATTTTTCGCCGTGAGACGTTTCTTTGTTCCTTAAATTGAAACTAGGTTGAAAGGATGTTTTTTTTTGATGGCATTCCAACCATTCAAGCGGATTTAACACAGGTACTCGTGACAATTCCGCAAAATGAGCTATATGAGTTTTAAATTGGTAGGATAATACTTGAAATATTTATATAAACAGAAATCGTGTTTTAATTATGTTTTCTTGAGTCAGTCCGGGATATTATTTGCCACACTGTATATAAATGCATGTTTAACTGCAGGTAATAGAGCACTAGCCCTAACAAGAAAACTGTTTCCCAGCTGTCAACTTTACCCGAGATTAAAGGTAATATGCTACGTGGCCCTAATCAGGTTCAACGTACAGCCGTGTGTTTGAAAGAAAATGTCTCAAGACCTGTCTTAGATTGTATAGAACTCCAGTATCTGAGTTCATTAAATAAAGCCCATAACGATGGGGCTTGACTTAGAGAATTAGCAATTTCATGCTGCAAGACCGATACACAGCGATATTGACCTGATCCTGATACCCCAGTGTGGGTGTTGGGTTTCCCTACTGGTTGATCTTGTCCTCGTTGACGTTATAACTTATTTTCGCCACATGCATCTCAATACTCACGAATGCGACACCGACATCTCGCTGCTTTCTCTTAATTACCTTTGTCAATATCATCGGCCCGAAGTATGCTTTTAATTGGACGGACATTCGAAAGATTGTATGCGTTGGGGCGTGAGTTTTCGCTTTTCTTTTAAAAAGGTGTCAAAGAAATCATATGACAGCATATCGCCTTGTCTAAATCCGTCTCTTACATCAAAGGTCTCAGTGAGATCTTTACAGACCTTCATACAGTAGGGTGCAGTCTCCATTGTGATCCAGCACAGATGGACAAATTTGGCAGATATGCCAAGACTAGACGTTGTTCTGTACAGCTCGTATCTATAGATACTGAGATACTGTCATATGGCCTTAAAATCGAATAATGGGTAGTATGTATCGATCATGGGTTTTCTCGAAGATCTGCTTGCTTCCTGATCTGAAGCCACACTGACATGGGTCTATCAGGTTGATGTCGAACTTCTCGAAAATCCTTGCCGGCCTAATTTCCATCTATTTCAGACTAGACCGGACAAGATCTCATTTGTTTCGTACATGATTTCACTACACCTTTCATTCCATCTGGGGAATACATCCACCCTGTTTATAGTGCTTTTATTTTGGTCTACTGGTCAACACTCGCGCTTATAAGTCTACCAAGTCGTGTCAAGATGCACATCGCTAAGTACCCGACGGTTACCATTTGAAGGTAAGATAAGCATAATTGATGTGTAAGACAGTTGCAATATTGGATATTGCCAGGCTGAAACCTCTCAGTGCCTACCCTATTTCTACAGCAGCCAATCCAGCAGCTTTAGTGGTTAAGCATCAAATGGAATGAAACTGGAAAATCGGGCCGATTGTTTTTACCAACCACATATGGATGATTTGAATAAATAACTGAGGAATATCGTTGCTAATACCACAGAACGAATTATGTGAACTTTTCAAGACCTCTTGCAATACAGTGTGATCTCTGAACGGCAGATAAACTTTAAACAGAAATGTGGAAGGAGAACGATGTTTTTTGAGTCGCATAGGAGCTTCTATGCATTCACCGATTCTGGAGTATAGTAACATATGACAACATTCATTGTCATTAATTGGTCGGTTTCGGATATTCGCCAAAACCAATTCGGAGCTGTAATACATGAGATGCCATTTGCAGTCTCGATACAATCGAAACCTCATACCTATTCCAACAGCATGACTACTTTAGACAGATTTCACAGGGAAGGTATGTATAGTTTCTTTGAGATTTAAGAAACCTGGCCAGTTTCTGGAATACGCAAACAACATGGACACCATCGGTCGCAGAAGCTTCATCTTCAGTTCATGGTTTTGAAATAAATGAGGACAAATGAAGAAGCATCTGTTTAGCATGGAACGATAAAATTACACTTTAATACCTATAGTAACTCCAGGGTACTTAGTAAACTACCTTAAAATAAAACTCGATGAATGACACTCTAGTGGTGATTCGACAAAATCCTTCTCTACAGAATAAACAGGTTGGTAGTGCTCTGAACATAAGGCACTAAAGGCTAGCTTGCTTTTTAAAGCACAGAAAAACAATCCTTCGATGAATGAAGCAGGATGTACTCGCATAATTGCGAACTTGGAGTCATAAAGTAAAAGTGTGGGTGAATATAGTTGACTTGACTGACTTGACTGAACGAATGGACAATAATACTCCGGCTAGAAGCCTTTTTGAATTCCAACGCCAACGGATTTGAGACCACAAAGATGGAGAGTTCCCGAATAGCTAATAGAAGAGCGTGCAAGACAGCAGTTTTTAAGGCAGAAAGTCTTCGGGAGTTCAGAGTTTGTAATTAAGTAATTCGGGCAGATGAGGGGATTTTGCAGTTGAACATGGTATGTATTCGTTTTGTTGGCTGAAAACCAGATTTATATACATAGCGGGTTGTAAACGCAAAATTGTTAAACATTGTAGTTGTATTCGACATACAGCAACTACATATATCCTTCTTTTGTTTTTACAGGACTTAGAATCCCATTCGATGTTTAAACTTTGCATTCAGATACCTATTTGCTTGGGTCCGTATCACTCAAACTTATTTTTTAATCAGTCTTCAATTTGCTATATGTAAAGGGTAGTTTTTAGGCCGGCACTGACTTTGATTTTGAACAAAACACATGAACCACAGACCGCACCAAACTGTGCATTTTTTGGGATGTAACGGCGTTTCGATAATCTCAAAAATGCGGAAATTTTGTTTATTGACATACCCATTGAAAACGAGCCCCAACGCTGAACACATTCGATTTTAAGCCCATTCTCCGTAATTTCGACGTAAACGATAATTATTCGACTTCAATTCTTGAACGAGCTGAATCTTGTAAGTCTTCAAAAATTCAAGTGGACGGACAAAAGTCACTTGAACGACGTTGTATCGATAAATTTGCACCTTCTTAACAACTCTTCTAAACGGATGGAATATTCTCTTCCGAATGCACTTTTATTATGCCTTTCGGTGCTACTACGTCCTCTAAAGAAAATGTTGTGCGAAAACAGTCGACAATACGATGAATACCAGTCCCAGATGATCGATTCTGTCGGGTTTAATATGGTGCAAGCTTGAAACACTGAACCATAATTTTGGAACCAAACTTCTAAAATTTGGAAACGTTGTTGAAGCATGTATATCATCACAATAAAATTGCAAAGTGATCGATTGTAAGATAACTCTTTAAAATTGTCAAATGATATACTTTGATAAGGAGATCTTCTTCTTCTTTAGGTGGCACTACAGTCCGGGTTAGACCTGGGCCTCATTAAACATGCGTCTCTCGCAGCTCGACCCTCAGTTAGTTGTCTCCAGATTCGCACGCTAAGTTGGCTAAGGTCCCCTTCCACATGCGTGCGCCAGCTGAGTCTCGGTCTTCCCCTACTACGCTATCCTTCGAGGGCAGATACGAAGATTTTTCGGACCGGAGCATTGGTGTTCATCCGCTCTACATGACCCACCCAGCTATGTCAGTCGTCATCTCGGTGTATGCGAGTCATCGAAAAGACTTTTGGAAGGTTGTGCATCTTGTGTTTGCGTTTGTTGAAGTAATCGCATGACAGCGCATCGCCTTAATGTGAAAACCAGACATTGCCCTCTATAGATTATCTCTATAGATGCTGTCACACGCGGGCTCAACTTATTGGTCAATGGTGGACTTTTTTGACCTGAAGGCACACTGATATAGACCAATCGGGTTGTTGACAAAAGCCTTCAGGCGCTGTGGTTGTGTATGCGATGTTTCGATGACTAATACCTATGTATGTAGTTGGCACAGTACAAAGGGTCTGTTTTTTTAGGATCGGACAAACAATGTTGAGCTTCCATTCACCATACACATATACTTTCATTTGACCATATTTTGAAGATGAGTTGGTGTATGCTCCTTTCAAAGTCATCGCCTATCGCTTTGAAGAGCTCGGCGGTCAGACCATCCGCTCCAGCACTTTTTTCGACTTAAGCTTAAGTATTACTGTCTCCACTTTATCCAGGTCCACAGGTTGACGGAATTGTTGGTCTACATCGTCCAGGTTGACAGGTTTATTCTGCCTGACAGTCAACAGAAATGCTCTTTCCAATTTCTAAGAAGCGATTACAACTCAACTACGATGAAGCTTGTTCATCTCTACAAGCTTCGGTTCGGGGTTTGTGTCCGTGGCATATTTATTTGCAACTCCCGAATCTTCTCTTCTGCTCATAGATCATGTAAGCAGCTCTTGTCTTTTTTTGCAGCGCGGCTTTGCGTGTGTCTCGCTTAGCTGCATGTGTTTCCCGGCATTCGTTATCAAACCAGGGGTGTCGTTTTGGTGGTCAAGTTAAACCCAGAACATCAGTAGCGGATCTCTGATGGCTTTTGGTAAGCCACTGCCACTGGTCTTCGATGCTTGATGCTAGCGGCGTTGGATATCTTTAGAGATCTCTTTTGATTGTAGCCGTCTGACGTTGAAATCTCTCACAGTATTACTCGTACCTACCTTACCTAAATATTGCGTAATTCATGTCTGATATTCGTAAAAGCTCTTGAAGTCGGAAAACACAAATTTAGCGAACTCATGAGTCATATCAATTTGACATTCATCTGTAGCTGCATAAATGGTAAGCTTGACTGGTTTCATGAGAAGGTATTAAGCTCACTCTAAAGTGCTTAAGTGATTTTAAGTGCTCACATCAAAAAAGTATCAGAGTCTGAAGTACCTACTTAAATGCATAAGTCAAGCATTTGTTGCCTTTCCATCAGAGGGGCCGTAAAGATCACTTGAACTTGAAAATCTACTTAATTATCCATCTCATTAAATTTACAAGTACACCACCGACCATCAACATGGTGATGGTCAATGGGAAAAACGAAATACAATTCTTGCTATTCATCTCGGCGTGATGGTCAAATTTTTAATTCGCTCTACATTAAAATGACAACAGATGTTTGTCGAAATATCTATTTGCTTTTTCAATTACTGGAAAGCCTCTGCAAGTACAATACTAACTTGACGGACAAATTTTTCGGTTTTAGCACACATAAATCTCAAACAGAACCTTGACTGAGATAAATTCACCCTATTCGCGGTAGTAATAACTTTTTTCAATTTTTTTTTCTTTCTCAACGGACTTACTGTTTATCTGATTATTGAAGCTAAAAAGTTCACAAAAAAAAGAAAGATAATTAGAATTGTTTACCATAATTGGCATTAGGAAAGAGAACATAGCTCGTCCACAATATGGATTGAGCTTGAGCCGTTGACCTTAAACCGACCAGAACGTGTTTGCCAGGTACAAAGTAAATTGTGTTGTCTACAATTGTGTTGCACTGGACAAAGGATGAAGTAATTGAATTGATTATTCCTGAATGAGACACTGATTGATTCTTAGCACGTAGAATTGGCTTTGACGGGAGAGATGATTGTTCAATTTCTACGAAAACACCTTCCTGGATTGTTTTGCTGTAAACACGAGACACATCTTCAAAGAGCTTTGCCGCCATTGTTTGAAGATTGTTTTGAAGATCTGAAATAAAATATGAAAAAGTTTGTTGTTCTGCTTTTATGGTAAACAACAGAGAGCAGAAGAGGTAAACGTTTTTGTCCTTGAATACTTCAAAATAGCTGCAAAGTGATTTATACTGGAAAATTAAATTTACGTCTCAAGGTTGGAATAGAGATTTCAAATATTTCCATACGACTTGTGGCAGACCTGATCATAGAGATGCTATTCCAAGAACGAGATTAGGAAGTTTCACCTAAAGGTAAACAATCGGAGGCACAAGCTCCGAACCGAAGCCTGTATAAACGAGCCAGGGAACATCGTTGTGGAGCCGCGATGGAGGCTAAGAATTTGGAAAGAGCATTTCTGTAGACTGTGAGCAAAATGAACCTTTCAACTTGGGTGATTAGACCAACAACTCCTTCCATCCTACCTGGATTAAGAAAAGATAGTCATATCTTAGCTTACGACAGAGCTTCTGCAGCGGACAACCTAAGTCGCATGACCTGGTAAGGAGAATACACCAACCCATTTCCAAAATATAACCGATGAATAGAACCTCAGCATACTTTGTCCGATCATCAAGAAAAAAGATCTTATATGCTGTATTGTGTGAAGCCGTTTGTCAGTAGCCTGATTGATCCATATCAGTGCGACTTCAGGCGACAAAAGTACACCATCAACCCAAATGTTCTTCGTTATGTGATAGCATCTATAGACAAAATCTATACAGAGCAATGCCCAGTTTCGATTTTTCTCTACAGAATGACGTTGGACAAAGCACCGTGATCCATCAAAATCGGTTAAGATCTCACTAAGACGTTTGACGTCAAAAAACGATTTTGAACAAATTGATGCGTTGCCGTTCTTGAAAGAATTGTGCAAAACTCACGCACCAACACAAGAGGCATAATCTTTCAAAAGTCCGTTCAATTATTCATATATGCCGATGATATTGACATCCTATCCCTAAAAAGTCAGATTTCAGGCAAAGGTCTTGCATAAGCAGGTTACTTCTTAGAAAAATTAGGCAGAGACACAATTTATGGAAAAAGTGCCTTAAACATCCACATAACGCTAGCCTAAAGAGTCGCTATAACCGTATGAGTCGAATCATAAATAATGAAGTAAGATAAGGGCTGCGCTAGGGAATCTTAAACAAGAATGGAAAGTGATCAAAAAAATTATGAATCGAAGTGTTACCAAGCAAAATAATTCTTTCGTCTTAAAAATGGAAATATTAATGTTTCAGAACCCACAGAAATAGCAAACGAATTTAACAAATATGTACTTTGCTTCAATTGAGCAACAATCTTTTCAAACAAATAATCTTAACATCTGCAATAATTTTTTTCTTCTTAGTTTCTTTTTCGAACCAATTTCTGTGGTTGAGATTTTGAAGACCATTCCTTAAATAGCTTCAACTCCTGTGGCAGCGATAGTATTTCCAATGTTATGCTTAAAAACATTTCCTTCAATATTGTAGATATTTTGGAGCATATTTTCAATTTGAGTACCCTGTCCGGATGTTTTCCTGAAGATTTAAAAAGTGCTATTGTTATACCTCTCTTTGAAAATGGAAGCAAGCATGTAAGAGGGAACAATAGACCAATTTCACTGTTGTCTTCTTTCAGTAGAGTTTTTGAGAAATGCGTAAAGAAAAGTGTGTTAGAGTATCTGAATAAAATAAAATTCTTCAGTCCAATGCAATTTGGGTTTAGAGCTGGGCTATCTACTGAAGATGCCCTTTTAGATTTTTGCTCCATTATACAGAAAGGTTTGGATGAAAAAAGATCTTGTGCTGGACTTTTTGTTGATAAAACAAAACCGTTTGGCGATGGCGATGGCACGATAGTTAGCTCATTGGACTATCACGCAGAGGATCTGGGTTCGATTCCTGGCTGGGTTACCAACAATTTTTCAAATCGCCATCACCCTTTCGGCGGGCAATGGCAAACGCCCGAAAGTAAAATTGCCTACGAAAAAGCTTCTAAGGAGTGCCGTTCGGACTCGGCGATAAGCCGTAGGCCCCGCTCAGATGTGACAAAAATGACAATATGAGCAACAAAAATGAGTGTCAAGAAGCTAGGCCATGGCCCATACCGGGCTGCCAGAGCCACAGTGTTTTTTATTTTAACAAAACCGTTTGATATGGTTTACCATAATATTATTCTAAGCAAGCTATATAATATAGGTTTTCATGGTTCGTTACATAGTTGGTTTATGTCCTATCTAAAAGAGAGAAAACAAAAAGTGAAAATCGAATCTAGCCTAAGTAAATTTATGGTTATCAACCTTGGTGTCCCTCGGGGCATGGGCCTTGGACCTATATTATTTCTTATATATGTCAACTCCTTGTTTACCCAGCCATTTGTAGGAAAAGTCAGGACTTTTGCAGATGACCTTGGGATCGCATATGATTCCGCCAATACCTTAAACTTAGTGGCTGATATAAACCATGATTTTGAATTGCTGGTTCACGGAGCATAGGCTAATAGTAAGCGATAAGACAAAACTTATGTTTTTCAGTCTTACCACGCACGAGTCTCCAGATATTGAGGTCATATTCCATGCTTCTAAATGTGCAAGGTTTAACATGTTTCACTTTCCATCTTCTGTCCATTGCTCTAAAATGTCTTTCGACGTGAATGTTCCCTGCCAGGACAGTTGCTTTAAAATTGAAAATGTAAGCCATTTTAAATACCTAGGTGTTATTATTGACCGAAATTTAGGTTGGTCTAACCATATTTTAAGTTTATCTGTTATCTACCATTCACTCATTCTACCGTCTAAAGAAGTTTTGCCCTTTAAATCCTCTAAAAACAATTTATTATGGAATATTTCATTCGAAATTGCAGTACAGGATGTTGGGGAAGTGCTTACCTGAGTAAAATTCAGACGCTGATTGTTCTACAGAAGTGTGTCATGCGGAAGATCTGTGGTTCTTCTCGTCTAGCCCACTCCATGGAATTATTTAGATACATGCAAATGTTCTATTTTAAGGTCTTAAAAATATTTTGCATCCGAGGTGGTTATATGCAGAGTCCGATTTCTGACGCTTACAACTTGGCTCCGATGGCTCCGACTTTCTCTTGTCGCTATTCCTGCTTTTCGTGACATTTGCCTCTATTTATGTTATTTAATACAAAATGTCACTAACTATTCTCGCATTTTAAGCTGTAAAATATTTTTTTTAGAAATTATTTATTAATTGTAAAACGAGGATAATGATAAAATAAATAAAGTAAGTAGATAACCAGATGAAAGCAACGTGATTTCAGTAGCGCTTTCTGGAGTATTGGGACGGAAGCGGCGAAAATGGGTATGCAGGTCAAAGAGGGCAAGACTTAATTTATGCTGTCAAGCAAAACAGGCAACCAACACCGACGTCTTGGACAGAACTTTACCCCAGGCAGATATAATTTCGAGGTAATTAAGGATTACCTAGGTTTCGCTATCAATCCACCCCCGAGGGGCAGCCTAGTAGAGGACGGCTCCGACTTAAGTGACGCACGCAAAAAGACGTTTACTAAGTAAGGAAGCGAAACTGGGGACAGCTAGTGAAGAATCGAGCTGCCTGGAGATGCTTGTTGGCTAAGGTCCAGGTCCAGCTCGATCTGTAACGAAACCTTAAGTAGGTTAGATCCAGGAAAGAAGAAAAAATCTTAGGAGGTAGAGAGATATTTAAACGCTGTCCGTAATATAACGTAATGCGTCCCAGTCAGCGAAAAATATTCATTACGTATTTAAAGATGGTTGTTAGTTTGTTAGGTTCCAATTGGGAGATCTTAGCTTAGAAAAGAAACCACGTGGGAAACTGTAATTGACAACAATATTTTCAAAGAATTGATAGATGCAGAACTAACAAAAACTCTGCTGGGCATTGCACAGAACATGGGATTATCTCCCATGACAAAAATACGAAGCCTATCTGCAACAGGAAAAAGAAATTCGAAAAGCGAGTGCTCCTTGGATTGAAAGAGACACCAAAATGAACCGTTTTTACACTGTGTGATGGAAAGTGATTAGATGCAGAAGAAAAACAAGAACCCACTCCCAAAATACATCTTCAACCACAAAAGGGTATGGTGACAGCCTGGTGGAAGAAATCGACGTAGTGCATACGAAATTGGCTGAATAACAGCCTGCGTTGTACAAAAGGGTATGGTCCGATGCTATTGCACGATGCTATCCTGATGTTTCTTCAACGGACTATCATCTTTCCGCTGTTTTGGGCTATTTTGTTGTCTGAAGGTATTCCGAGCCCGAGCTCGCATAAATATCTAATGAGAAGACCACAAAAACGCAATCGATCGTAAACTTTCCTGCCCTGAAACAACCACACAGATTGGGGCTAACCAAGTTCTTGACCGCGGGTTTCCGATGTTCACACAGTACGGCGGATCGGCAGATCCACCCGAAGTTTATATCTCTGTAGTCTCTTTATTCTTCGATCGGAAAAACGGATATTTTTTTTCTGGAAAACCCAAAGTTCTTACCGTCTTTCTTGCTGGTATAGTCCTCGTGTGGCTTTTGTCCTTTGTTGGATGCTATGTATGCTACTTATGTATTTAGCAGTGATTACTTGATGGTGGTGGTTGAGTGAAACCCAGCAAATCAACTGCAGCAATACTGATAGCACGTTGGCAGAATTTCTAAAGGTCTTGAATAATCGATGGAGTTGTTGTAAGATTTCGAGATTCGTGTTCCGCAAAGATTCTGGCTATCTTTTGCGATCGAAGTCTTCTTCGTTATACCTTTTTACAGTAGTTCTTGTTTGTTATGATGCTGGGAAAATCCGCATTGACGCCGAGAAGGTTTAGACGTTCAGAATACTGAAGGCATATCTTACGTTGACTTAATTTGTTTAAACAGACACTGCCATGTTCCCTTGTTTATATTGTAAAGAAGAAACCAACTACTCCCTATAGTGACATTCCATCCCATCGCAAAGTCAATAACCCTACATTCGTTCCGAGACATCCTACCGTGTGGGCTTTGTCTCAAAATTTCCCTCGTTCCTATTTTTGTGTCTCAATTGTCTAGAAAGATTTTTCTCTTCCGGCATTGTTTAAATAACTTGTAGAAAGATTCTTTGGTGGGGTGATCTTTGTCTTTCTTGGAGACATAATCGCATATAAGATATATATACTCGTAGTATTAGTGTGCTTTTAGCCTTTCGTGTCATTACCTTAAAACTTCTTTCCTAAATCTGACACATATGACAAATCCGGACTCAAATAAGCACTGTTTCTGTTTCCTTCAGATGTCACAGCAGGTACTTCATCCTCCTTTTGCTAGGCCAATGCCAAACGCACTTCCTCGATGGGTGTGATATTTGCATAAAAGGAGTTGAGGACCTATGCAAAATATTTGAGAGGACGTTGTCCTTATTTCATTAGCTAGAATCATCAACAGTAAGGTCATCCATATCCAATACTTGTCGTTGTCTTTGATCTTCTTAGTTTTTCCGTAGTAGGTAAGCTAACCCACCAGGTTCTGTAGGACTCTCTATACCAAGGGCTCGGTACCAGTAATCTACTTTGGGGATGCTAGCGATGGCCTTAGCCCATCCAGCTCTCCTCTGCTTCTATATTTTTGAAGACCTCGCTCAGTTCCTGAAATTTCCTTATTAACTTGAACAACGCCTCAACTAATAATCCATCGAAAGGAATTCTTTTGCTCATCGACTTATGACGACATTTGTCTTCTAGATGAGAAGCATTGTCTGGCGCATGAGTGCTGAAGTTCTTCCGGCCGAGTTAGCGCTGTTCTGGGAGTTCGACTTTACATTTACTCTCACAGCCAACATATGCGTATCGTTGGTTCACTTTTAGATGGCTATCTAGCACTCTAGCAGGCACTATTTGAAGGTAATGAAGCAGTTTTACGCACCAGGGTTTTGTAGGTAATCTTGTGAATAATTTTGCCTGTCAATTTTCATCAACCCATTATTTGAAAGGGACACCGAGTTAGGTGGACAAGCGTTTTGTAAGGGTATTTTGACCATGCTGAAACGTCAACTTACTATTAACCGTCACAAAAGAGCTTTGCTGCTGTATCCACAGTGAATCAGAGAACCTCGGACTATATTGGCAAACAACATTTAACAACTTTTAACCTTCTGAGTTCACCCTTCGATAACACAAATCGAAATGACACAACCCAAGAAATAAAAAAAAAACAAAAAACCATTTCAATAAAGCAATCAATTCTCTGGAAACAAGTCTCGTAAAACTGCTTAAGTAGGTAAACCAAAATCAGCGTGTCATAGCAAATACTCATAACCGTGTTTGTTCATCAGATCGTTCATCAGTAGTTGTAGTTCCAAACCCTTCTGGCAATGCCGCTGATTAATGGGTATTGCGCAATTTTATTTTGATCCATTGTGTGCAGTTTTGTTCAATATACTTTTATTGATCGCCTCGGTAGTTTAAAATATTCAATATTGAACATTTTCGCACATTGGTACGACCATGCACATGTACGAGTAGTGCGATCAAACAAGTTCTCTTTCGATTTCATAATCAGGAAGTAAATCCGAAACTTGCTGACATACTCAATTCAAAGAAATCCGCCGAAAAATTCTCGTTTCGATTAGAATAGATAATATATGCAGTAGTCAGGTTCATTAGACACGGACTTGAAGATATTTTTTTTTTCAATTTTTTGCAAAGTTTTGTATCTAAAATACCAAGTCGCGTGTTTCATGTTAACAAATAGACGAACGAATAGTGCGATTAAAGTGTAGATACAAATCAAATTAACGTATGATTACAACTTTTGATCATTCAATCAACGGGAAATGATAAAACTACGATATGTAAATATTTTGCTCTTTAGTTTGACTTGGAAATAAGTGTCGAAGGTATCAAGTGAGTCACTTAGTGAACGCAGTTCGTTAATAAACTTGTTTACTCTTCTCAATGTCTAAGATCAAAGGTGTTAGTCGACAAACATGTCTCAATCCAAATTGTGAATTCAGTTCATAATTTCGGATATAAGTCATGTTGATGTGGTAAAACTCCAATACAATCTATATGTAAGCTGTCAACTGCAGTATTGCATTCAGTTTTGCTATTTAACAAACTTGACCTTTCTCAATGTATATTTTATCATAAGCTTATCCATCGCCACACCTTCTTAAAAAACAAAACCACTAATTGGTTGTTTATGTGACCTTGGAGTTTTCAGCTTGAAATGGTCTTAGACAGCATAAAGTTTAGATGAAGATCAGATTGCATACTCGTATGTACGAACATGGAATTTGATACGAAGGGTCTCATTCTAGAAATGACTTTTGGTTTAGCTTCAGTTGTAACGTAGATCTTCTGCATTCCCATAGCTATAATTTATGGCCTTAAAAACATGTTTAGGTATCACCTTCAGTTACAGCATCTGCGGTTCGACGCTTGTGGTAGGAAGGTCTGGCTAACATGACTTTTAGTGGTAATTCGTTATCACTTTACTTTGCTTCGTCTTGAAATAATGATAAAACTTTTGCTTCTTCTTAAATTGACTACTGAAATATGTAACGCGTATAATTCCATCTAAGGCTAGATACGAGCATTTCTTTCACACATCTGCACTGCAAGTAGGCCGCATTTGAGATTAACCTTTTCAGGATGATCTATTTTGATTCACATCGTTAGTAAGGCCATGAGTTCCCCGATATTTTTGCACTTAAGCAGTTCGCCTTAATGCCTTTAGGCTCCCTCATTCTTCATCGGCCTTAGATAGCGCTAAAATCTGGGGTGGACTTGGACCTCAGCCAACAATCGTCTTCAGTCAGCTTGATCTTTCACCAGCTGCCTCCAGTTTCGCACGCTATGTGGACTGAAGCTCCGTTCCACTTGCATGCGCCACTTGATACGCGATCTTCAATTACTGCTCTATTTCTCAGGAGTGGATTAGAAGACTTTTCAAACCAGAGTGTTGGTGTCTGTTCTACATGACTCGGGCTTCTCAGTCCTTGGAACTTCACTTTTGTGGGTAAATCGATGCAGCTATTTCCTCTTCCACTCAATGTCTATGCAAACGGGTCTGAAATCATATGAGATGTCGGTGTTGGGTGTCCTTTTTGCTTAACAGCATATGCTTGGTCTTGTCCTCGTTGACAGTTAAATCCATTTCCGTCACTTCCGTCTCAATACTCGCGAAAGCACCAGTAACATCACTCTGCTTTCCTTGGATTATGTCAATACCATCGGTGTATGCGAGTAATTGGACGGACTTTTGAAAGATTGTGACACTTGTGCCGGTGAGTAAATTTTGCACTATTCTTTCAAGCATAATACTTGAAGAAATCGCATGACAGCGCATTGTCTTGTCTAAATAATTTGTTGATATCAAAGGTCGCGGTCAGATCTCTCCCGATCTAGATGGCGCAGCGTGCATTCTCCAACTTCATTCTGCACATACGGAAGAGTTGGGCAGGGATTCCAAAACAAGACATTGGTCTGTATAGATCGTCTCTATAGATGCTCTCATACGCGGGATCAAATTGTTGGTCTATGGTGAACTTTTCTGACCTGAAGCCACACTGATATGGACCAATCGGGTTGTTGACAAACGCCTTCAGACGCTATGGTTTTGTAGGCGATGTTTTGAAGACTAATGCCTCTGTAGTTGGTGCAGTTCAAAAGGTCTGCCTACTTGAGAATCGGACAAACAATTTAGCTTCATCTAGGTAGAGTGGAAGAGGTTGTTAAGGTTGAAAAATTCATTCTGACTGACACTCTACATAAATACTCTTTCCTATTATTGTCTGCTAATGGGCAATTTCGCTTATAAGTTTTGCAAGTCGGGTCCAGATGGACATCGACTTGTACTTGATGTCACAAGATAATGCATGAGTTTTAGCTCTACCTATCTCCCGTTCTCGACATCGCATATGTAACAGCGCGAGTGCAGATTAGAGTGGTCTTGTATTAGTTAATATGCCTCTTCAGCCAACCTCATAACTTACTAGCTACTTCCAACTTTGCACTGCAGGTTGTTTAGTTGAGGTGTACTTTGATGCGTTGCTTTAGTGATGGATATGAAGCTTTTGTGCTTATCCGATCTACATGTACGAACCATTTATGTTGATGAGTTGCGATGCTTTATAGCAGTCATCTCGGTGCAGCGCAATTGTATGATACTTGGATCTAATTCGGCTTTTGCTTGTATTTGGTTTTCCTGAGTGGTCAAAAGTAAAAGCAAGTCTCTTGACAGAACTTCGCTTAGTACTTGTTTCTGTCTATATGAGTACAGAACAACAGAGTTTAAATACATAGAATTCTATCCTAATGAGGTCTTGTACAATAGGGCGAACATAATAAAAGTAGACAATTTGGTAATTAAGTTGATTCGAGGGCACATTCTACGAGCAGTGACCTCGTCGAACAACCTGATCGCTGGGGGCTAAATCAATTATATGTATCAAGAGAATCTTCACTTGAACGACTTTATTTCTTCAGAAGCGTTGCTCAACCCCGATAAGAAAGGTCTGATCCAGGACAGATTAGCAATACCACTAATCTTCCACGTCGTTCGGAAAGTTGCATACAGGCTTCTTAACTATAAAAGAGACGTCGTGTCTCTTATTTGGTAGGGCGGTAAAATGTCACGACATAAGAAAAATGTTGATGGCTTGTTGAAGGAGAAGAAGCTTCTACGTCGAATTCTTCTTTCGTAAGGTAATACCCTCCCTCAACTCAGAACGAAACGAAAGGTACTCCTAGAGGAAACTGTTTACAAAAAAAGACGAATCCTGAAAAATACAAAAACACTCAGTAAACCAGCAGGCTATTTAAAATCAACAAATTTCTGATTACAAAAACTCAAGAAATCCAATTTACACTGAGTCCATCTGCAACTTACTTACCAGGTAACTTTATATGAGTAACACGATTAGCCACAGTTGGTATCTGGCATCGATTGAAATGTTACATTAAGCCATCTTATGCCCTGTTGCTTCCTAAATTGACTTCAAGTCTCCTATCATAATTGGCATACTCCAGTTACGCCAGACAACAGTATAGACTGACAAACATATCGATCCACTAGCCAACAATATAGGCAAAATAAGCCTTAAAACCAAAAATTTGAAAATATGATCACACGCTCGGTAAGACCTTCAGACTTATCAGTCTGACTTCCTTCATATGGGTATGGAAGGATTGGTCGAAAAATTGTTCTGCAAATGCAACTCGTTCCCAAGATGAAACTTGCCTATATTTAATGCGAAAGATCCTGAGAGACAAGCTTGACAAAAACGTGTACACACGGGGGGAATTTTCGTCGACATTGAATGTGTTTTCGACAACTCAGTAAGAGAACTTTCTGAATCTCGTTTGGCTTTACAGCGGATGGTTTTCAATGGAGACATTTCAGACCATGGGCTGACTTCGAGCTCAAAAGAGACCCTCTCGTTAGCGAGAGTTTTTACTAGAGTCCTTCGACTTCGATTCGTCATGGTTTTCAGCAATTTACCTATATATCATTAAAAAGCAGTTAATTTCGACTTAAGATTTGCATTCGCATGCTTTTAAGATTCAGTTGATATGACATTTGAAACCAGTAGACTACTATTGGATCTCACAGCAACAACAAGCCCTGGAAGGCCTCGTTCGGCCGAAAATAAATGAAGATGTCGTTAAGGCCCAATCGATATCGATGAGATGATGTGCCATGCAATTGGTCATTGCACATCTCTGCGGCGTATTTTGCTGAAAGTCTTAAAAATGTTTTCTAACACTAAGTGCAAAGTGCTGATGGGTGTTGAGCTTGAATCGCGTCAAGCTTACGCTAACGCCCCCCTGAGTCACAGCAACGGAGTGAAAGATTTTGCGCAAAAATAATCATGAGTGACACGCCATTAATGAACTGAAAATTCGCGAGTGAAGAGCCATTACATCCACTCAAAGTCACTGTATGGGGTCCTGTCTACACTAGAGGAGCCATTGTACCATTTTTTTTTAAAACGGCGGGGGCTAAACGAAGACTGTGTATGACGAGCGCTACAGAGACATAAGCAATCAATTTTACATTCCTCAGTGTGATGGGACATACTGCAAGAGCTATTTCTGGCTTATATGCTGATATTCGTTTACCTCTAGGGTTAAAGCCTAGGAAAATAACGTCACACATTATGGCCCAGCTTGTATCAGTCGATTTAAAAAAGTTTAAAGAACCTTACTATTTTGCGTTTACTGAAATAACTACACAACTAGACAGGTACAAGCATTTAAAAGTGGGCAATCAATGTTAAACGCGTACTAACTCAAAAAAAGCACGAAGGTGTTAACAAATAGTTACCATCCACTGTTTTTTGAGGGCTCTGGTTTCACCCGGTTCAGCGACGAAAATATGGCAAATAATGTCATTGCCAGAGAAGGTGACCTACCCCAGTTCATTTCGAAGAAAGAACTCCATGAGATTTTCGACACAATCAGAAGTAAGAAATCAGTGGGGACTGATGGTATTCCGAACATCGTGCTTCGACATCTTCCTCTAGAAGCGGTGGACATTTATACCACCCTGTTTAATAATGCAGTGAATAATGCACATTATCCAGTGCATTGGAAAACAGCGGTGGTTGAACCTATCCCCAAAAAGGGAAAGGATATATCCAATCCGGCGAATCTCCGGTTGATAAGTCTCCTTCCGAATATCAGTAAGGTGTTCGAAAAAGTAATCAATAGAGCTCTGACTAGGTGGGTTGAGGACAAACATATAGTTCCGGATAATCAATTCGGTTTTAAGGCAGGACATGCTATCTCACATGCCGCGTCTAAACTGGTGTCCGATACCCAATGGAATAAAGGCAAAAAACAGTGTACTGGTGCCTGCCTAGTTGACTTGGAGAAGGCTTTCGACACTGTATGGTTAGAAGGTCTTTTCTATAAGCTGGCTAGTCTGGGGATCAGTAAACCACTCTTGTACATTCTTTATAACATACTAACCAACAGACAGTTCATCGTGAAAAATGGTGATGTGACTTCTGTTGGAATATTTCAAATTAAAAATGGTCTTCAGCAAGGCGCGGTCAATTCACCGATCCTATTCAACATTTATACAAGCGACTTGATAGGTTCACTTCCCCATACTATTGCGTACGCAGATGACTTGATAGCGTATAGAACAGGTCCAAAAATCGAGGTCATTAATACTCTCTTACTTCGATAAGATAAGACGATTTTGCGATGACTGGAAGTTGAAAATCCACTTTCAAAAGTCGGAAACCATTCTTTTTAGGACGCCGTTGTCTGGAGCCTCTAGGGACACCAGAAAAAATTGGCGAAAGTTCTCGATCATTGGACAACACGGACAGCCTCTTGCCTGTCGAAGTGTAGTCAGATACCTTGGGATCTGGCTAGATCAGTTTCTGTATTTTAACAAAAATGTAGATGCTGCTCTAGCCAGAGCTAAAGGCGCTTTTGCCCTCACAAAGAGACTGTTTTATAGCAGCCAACTCGATGCGAGAGTAAAGATAATCTGCTACATGGCCCTTATCAGGCTCATGCTGGTATTTGGGTGTCCCGTGTGGTTCAATGTAAGAGCAAGCTTAATGGAAAAGATTCGGGTGTTTGAGAGGGCTTGCCTTAGGGCTTGTCGTCGCTTGTACAGAACACCAGAGTCGGAGTACAAAAAATTTTATCCTAACGAGGTCCTTTACAACAGGGCGAACCTAACACGAGTGACAACTTCGTAATTAAGCTGACTCGAAGGCACATTTCAAGAGCAATGACCTCGACGAATAACCTGATATCAGGGGCGTACTACTCCAATCACCTTTATCATGAGAGTGTGCGCTCTAACGGCTTCGTTCCACCGGAAGCATTCCTTGATCAGATAGGGTTGATTCAGGATAGATCAGCGGTCCCGTTAATCTTCCATGTCGCTCGGACAGCTGGGGACAGGCGACTCAACTACAACAGAGACGTCGCACATGGCAGGGTGGATCGTCTCAGGTTCAGTAGGGCGGTGGGGAATCGCGATAAGAGGGATGTCGTTCGGCAGAACCAGCATTTCTGGTGGTTGAATGATGGGGAAGGTGTTTCGTCGTCGTTTCCGTCAATTACAGACCAGCCTCACTAATGAGGCAGAGCTGACCAATCTGTTTGCTCTGTAAATAGCGGTGGCCAGCTTACATAGGTTTAGGTCAGCATTTAAGAAAGATATGTATATATAAGTATATATAAAGGTATATACTAATGTATGTATATTATTGTGTATAACGTCTATATGCGTGTTTGTATGTATTGTATATAGGTAAGGTAGATTAAGGTTTATTTTAAGTTAGATATTAAGTTTTTATAAAAATAAAAAAATAAGTCCATATGCTAAGTTTTTTGTTGACAAATTCTTTTCTTAGCCTAAGTATAGAAAATAAATATTCCTAAACAAAATAATAATGAAGTCGAAAGACATAGGTATAAGAATTTAGAGTAACTAAGAGTGCCTGTGTGGGGCCAGTAAGTTAGTATAAGATTGTAAAGTAATTGTAAGCTAGCATTTAAGCATTTTCTGTTAGAATGTAAGAAGTAATGATAAGTAAAATAAAATGCATTTAAAACTAAAAAACTAAACTAACTCCACTGTTTTTTGAAACTCGCATGTAACGCAGAAATTGAAAAAATGTATGGTTCCAAAGACCTTTCGTAATTATTACATACATTATATGTTGTTAGCAATAAATAGTACCTATTTATGTTTTCTGAATTAAAGGTTCCTTCTTCGTGATTCTCATATTATCAAGTATCTACATGTATGCACAAACTTGTATTTTTTCTACCCTTTTTTATTTCTATTAAAAATAAGAAACAAAAAATCACTTTTAGTTAATAGTACATCTTAAGCTGCTAATTTACAATGAATTCAAAGCGTTGGATTGAAATTATTAGCTACTGTCTCTATTGATTACTTATCAGACAGAGGTTTAATAATTTAAGACTATTTACGCTTGAAACATTAAATAACAAACATCATCAATAGATCTAAGGGAAAATAAATGATCATATCATATAAAATATATAGACACAGAAAAGAAGAACTTAATTCCAGCCTATTATTACAGGCACAACCGATCCACGTACACCATAGGGGACACTTACTTACCCTAAAGCTTTCGCGTAGCGCCGTGATAGAGTCATAAATACCCAACAACCAAATGTACACCCTGCTTCAATGGTTACTCATACCGATTTCCATACCCATACACTGGTAAACAAGTTTTCTCTACCTTCTACTACTCGTATTATTGGGATCGCAAATCATTTCCACGACATTACCAACACGAAACGAACGACTGCATGCATCACAAGAGTATCCGTAGGTACCCGGTAAAAGCTCATGGGACTTAAAAGAAAAAAGAAAAAAAGCTAACGACAACATGTATCTGATGTTCGCAGCATCAACTTGAGATGGGTGTATCTTTCAGATAAATAGTGGTGCAGCAGCGAAATTGACTTTTAAGTCTGTGATCTTTGTGCGCGCATCGTCAGATTCCATAGCTCCACCGATCCAGCAGTTTATCATCTCTTCACATTACTAACAATCCACTACTACGCACAACCGGAAAGGGAACTTAACTTACTAAATTCAAAATGTGGAAGTCTATATTTGTACTAGCTGTATTTCAAGTGATTCTTGCCGCTAACAATGATATTCGTAAGTTTCGTTAATTCCTTCTCTTCCTTTACTGTTTTAATTTTTGGTGATGGATACGACTACAACATTCGAGATAGTCGTACAAGTACGAGTAAGACTACATGTAATCGTACTCACACTTTCGCTTTCAATTGGAATAAATTACGGAATATGTGATGGTACTACGATGGTTACGCGTTTCTTGTGCTGTGTTTTGCTTTCTTCGAAATATGTCCCTCCATTGACTTCCGGTACACTGGATGTACATTTGAACAAAAAAATATCTACCAGTGTTTCCCTCTCGTCTGGGGAATGTATAATTTAAGATTTGTTACAAAACGTAACCCATAATTGTGATTAATGGTTTGACGAACAAAATTTAACGCACTGTGATTCTGATTCTCGTATTATTGTTATTAGTAAGAATGCGGGCATGTGTGACGTTTTAAGTGACTATCAGGGATTTCTATTAAAAATTTTTCTTGTATCCAACTTCAACTACACCTTAAACTTAAAATTGCTCAAGCGCTGGGTTGCGCTAAGAAATTTATATTGAACCTTCTTCGCCGAAATGCTGATTTATTTGCCAAGAAGACCGTGCTGGGATTGCATTCATGGATATGAATATGAATACGAATATGAATACTTTGTTGGACGATCAATTAACTGGTTTCGGTTTTCATCTCTTGGTCCCTCTCTGTCGATCTGTATGATTTGGGGATTTATTTTCTGTTTCCTTGACATTTATTTATTCGATGTTGCAAAATTTAACAAAAAAATAAAAATTAGTGAACACGCGAATAGTTGATTTAAAAACGAGATACGATGGTGTAAAATGATTTAACGATACACCTGGGGAGTTAGTGAAGTGGTTGGTAAATTAATGATTGTCAAAACATACCGCATAATTAAAAATGAAAGAAAAAAATGTATAACTGAAATTTGCTTTATAAAAAGATCTTTTAGTTAGTTGCATTAAGGTTATAAGATAGTGACTTATGGGCCGGTTTTTTTTTCTTTTCATTCAAACCCAATTGAGAAATCCAATAAGGTTATCGGGGGATAGTAGTTGTATGAAAACAATCACTTTTGTACAATTAATCTCTTTCCCTTTAAGAAGTGATATAAACTTTAGAGTGTACAATTTTGGACAATGTGTTGCACATGAAAGCAAGTAAGTGTGCTCGACGGTATCCTTCATCTCAAGGCAATAATCGAATCTGGGTGATGCTTTCACTGGCATATGCGTTGGGTGTGCAGAGATATCTGGGTAAGACTGACTTCGCTCCAACCACGACTGTGTGAGTCGGCGTGTCCACCCGCCCACAACCTTGTATCCTGCTGCATACGTTCTGCTAGCACGCCAATAATCTACATCTCCTGTCGCTAACTTGTTCTCCTTCGGTGGACAGAAATATATCAGAACGAGAACGGTTCTCGCGATTACCATCACGGCTGCTGCTTAAACCTTGCAGTATGCACACGCTATTTGAAGGGACCCCATGTATTTTACCGAGATAGGTCGCTTTCGGAGAACCCACCCCGATCCTTTTTTTAACCTCTCTCGGGACGCAAACATTGGGCACCAGTCTTGTCAGTGCAGCTGTGTTGTATGTGTACTTTAGTGTCTTTATTAGCCGCCCTCCATATTATCTCCCCAAAATTAAGTCGTGCATCGATCCACATTCTGAGACGGTGAAAAATGGCTCGCGCCGACTTCCGCACTTGCGACTTTCTCACGGAAGCTCCCGCTGAAACATAGTTGCCAAATGAAGACAACCATCTCAATGATTTTTGGGCCACCAACTCAAACCTTTTTCCCCGGAGGCAGTACGCCACTCTAGCGACCACTAATAGTGTCCTGCGTTTGGACTCCTCACGGGATTTAGCCGTCATGACCAATGTGACATCATCCGCAAAGTTATGCCCGCTCAAAGCCTGTAATATGTACGTCAATCTTTCCCAGTTGAATTCGTCATTGACGTCAAGCGTGACAAAGATGTCAATGACGACATACATCGTCTAGTGAGAGATTTGCCAAGCCTGCTTTTCAATTCCTAGAAGTCCTGCAAGAGAAATACACGTCGAGCGGCTGAATGTTGAAGAGATTGCAGCACTTTCTTATTATTGCTCGTAGCATCCTCTCAAAGATTTTCCCGAAGTTATTCAGCATACATCACGATGGCAATGATGACGGAGTCATGGACGGTTATTTGCCCTTGTCCGCTGGAGTTGTCAGTGCTTACAGAAAAGATTGGCACTTAAATACATTTAAAACATGTCCCAGAGGTCATGTGCTTTATCTGCAGCTACGATCTTGAAAACCTCGCTCTGTGCCCCGCCTGGCACAGAAGCCTTACGGCTCGCCACGGCCATCCTCAGTTTTTCGAGTGTGAAAGGGTAGGACTTCATTCATAATAATGTCTCCCCTTCTCTTGATAGGAGGGTTCAGCTGACAGTGTCAGGACTCAGTTTACCTGATGCAATCCTCATCGAATCTCCACTAAAATGTCAATCCTAAGGTAGATATTTGCTCTAGAGTAAATGAGCTGATGATAGTGTAGCACAATCGGTATGTTCCCCAAACACTACCTTAGAAGACTAGGTTTGAGACTCGACTTACACCAAACGGCAGAAGAGTCATCTACTTTTCAAACGTTACCACCCTTTCCGTTGGAAATGGTAAGCTTTCGAAAGAAAAAAATGCTGAAAACAAGCCTTTCACTCTCCGACCGTTTGGAATCGACAAAAAATCGTATCTAGAAGACCTCATTATGTTATACATAAATAATGTCGAGTCAACAAAGTATTTTGTGAAAAATTTTTTCTACTAATAGATCTCCCATCAGGGCTAGCTTTCAAACTTTGCCATCATTTTCAACAGTTCTCTGACATTTGTGTTTAGTGTTGTTGGCAATTCAATCATAACTAGAATCCGTCTCGTATAAACCTGCCTCAAATTCATGTTTTTTTTTAATTTTCGAAACGTAGAGAAGATTACTTGATGTTTTGGTCTCAACACTCGCTGTCGATGAATTTTGAAGCACAAACACTCTCCACGAACGCAAAGGCAACAACGTATCCACTTAGGTGCGTACAGGGAAACTTTTAAGTTAAAACATGGCTTAAGGTACGAATTTATCAATTCGACATCGATTACATTGACTTGGCATCTGTTGGTCAACTATGTGAAAAAATTTGCAAAAATATTTAGGTCAAAACGCATTAAATACAGCTAATGCAGGAACTAAAGTAGCAAGACAAAGGCTTGCAACCGGAGTTCGCTGGTTATACTCATTAGCAGCTTTAAGTCAACCCTTAGGTTTGTGGGATTGTGAGCAAGCAAAATTGGACTTTCTGAAGTGAGACAAATCATGAAGAATCTTATGAGACCAAAATACGCCCACAAAGGGGCACTGTTTGTTGTCATAATAGCTTCTTTCAGATCTCAGGTCAATGATCAGTGATTATTCCTTCGTAAATATGGAAGTCATTGATCCAGACGGTATGTGGTTCCAGCAAGATGACACTACACCCTGCACTGTAATACCTTTGAGATCATTGATCAGAAACTATCCGTTCTGGCAACTTTTTGTGGCCATTAGATTGTCTTTAAAAGTTTCACCCGTTGCTGTAATTTCTGAAAAAAATCGAGCTGCCTTAGGTCCAAGTTCTTGGTGGCCAAAATGATAGATAAAAATCTCGAAATCACTCAGTAACGAAACTTTAATTATAATGAAACGATGGTTTTGGGCATGCAACCTCTTCTGTTTTATCCATATTTCGTCTACATCGATTTGACATAAATATGAAAAAAAAAAAAATTTGTTGATTATTTTTCTGTATTGGTCCACATTGATTGTAATCAAGCTCCCGCCTAATTTTTAAAGAAAAAAGAACCGATCGTGGCACCAGTGTACAACATTTTTGTGGAAGTGATAGTGTCTGAAATGATTCTTGTGGATTGTCCTTAATCTAAATAGTGTCCAGTTATGAATAAAGATGTCATTTTCAGAAATATTCTAGATCTATTAATATGTCCACGTCCAACTCAACAACCATTCTCAAAAAAAAAAAAAAAAAACAAAAAAACACTGTGGCGCTGGCAGCCCGGTATGGTCCATGGGCTAGCTTCTTGGCACTGATTTGTATTGCTCATGTTGTCATTTTTGTCACATCTGAGCGGGGCCTAGGGTTTATCGCCGCAGTTTTCGTAGGCAATTTTACTTTCGGGAGTTTGCCATTGCCGCTAAAAGGGTGATGGCGATTTAAAAAATTGTTGATGACCCAACAACCATTCTCCTCTTTCAATATTCGGGTATGATTTTAGTTTCCCTTACTTTCCTAACTACTGACTGCAGGATTTTGGCCGAAGTGCTGGACTTAAATAGTTCCGCCATTATCCATTTTTTTTTAATGACACTTTGGAAATCGAGAAAACCATTGCTGTCTAATTTGTAAGGCAGCCCTGCAAATTCTTTCCAAACATTCAACAAGTTTTCTTCATCAAAAGTCAGCAGCTTCTTCTACAGTTTTTGTAATAGATGTAGTTTGGAACACTGATGTTCATCGATACGTCTTCTGGTCTCTACTGCCAGCAATGTGTCTTGTCTTCTTTAATTACTGTCCACAATGGTGTCAGCTATACTAGTAAAAACGTATGTAACAGCGTCAATCTGGATCGCAACGTCGAGACCTAGGTACCTTTGTGGTCGAATAGCGTGCCTCCAATGATCAGGCGATTATCGTTGCATAACTCAACTAATATGTTTGTCCATTCTTGTGTCCCTTCAGCCGTTTAGACCCAACACAACATGGAGTTGTTGTTACCTTCCGTGGCCTAACTGTCATGCAATGGAAAAATTTTACGAAGCAGCAACAGGCCTCAGGTACGGATTACTGTTGAAAACATAACTTTGGATATACACGTGTAATGTTAGGGCCCTTAATGGGACACGTGAGCCGAACAACTAGCGGAGGGCTTAGACTGCTGCAAAGTAGATATTATCGCCATCCAAGAATTGCCATGAAATGGGCCGGGAAAAATTGTTATCGATGCCAACAACAGCGTTTTATTTGATGTAAATTTCGTTGTTGGAGGCAGACTTAGGCAAGGGGACTTTACTTTCGAGCATATCAACGAGCGCCTCGAAAAGACCACTTCAAATCTAAATTTGTCATTATCATTTACCCGCACGCTTCACGGAGATATCAGATGATGACCCAAATATAGCATCTACGAGCTCTTGAACAAGACCTACTAGCAATGCCCATGTTATGCTAACTTGAAAGAGAAGGCATCTTTGGTAGCACCGTCGGAAGGTAAAGCATACACGACACCACCTTCGATACTAGATTCAGGCTAATCGAGGTAGGCGATGACTTGGTCAGGAGCAGATCCCAACTCATTTGTTAAATATAGTCGGGAGGAAGCCCTAAGGCCCCTCTAAGGCAACGACACCAGCGCTGAGGTCAAACGAACAATAACTCTTACTAATCGCTGCTTCTTTGGACTAAGAAAACATTTGACTTGCAAAGCCCTTTCTCGAACAATAAAAGTTTCCCTATAGAAGACCTTAATAATCTCAGTTCTACTCTATGGCACAGAGGTATGGACTTTATTACAAATGTATAAGAGTGCTCTTGGCTGGTTTTAGAGAACAATTCAGATGTTTTTAGATCTCATATGCGTAGACGGTAAGTAGGGGAGGAGATACAACGATGAACTAAACGGGCTGTGCAGCAATATCGATTTTGAAGATCTAACGTCTTAGATGGCTAGGTCCTATAGAGCGAATGGACACCAACGCTCCGAAAAGTCTTCAAATCCACCCCTAAGGGAAAAAGCTGCAGAGGAAGGCCGCTATTCAAGTTTCGCACGAAAGTGAAAGGGGATCTAAGCCATATAAAGATGAAGGCAGCTAGTGTAAGGTCAAGCAGGCTGGAGACGCTAGTTAGCTGAGGCCCTAGTTCCACTCCGTACGTAAGCATTTTTCACTAACACGTGATGTATGCTGCAAAAGTCTCATTAGATTAAGAAACTCGATTAGAAAGTCGATTTAGAGGTTGTTTTAACCTTCAATGACTATCAAAACCTCAAACTCTACAAATTACATACAAAAAGCTCCTACATTTCGAAAATGTTACGCTTTTCTAATGAAAAATATTGCATTCGAGGTTAATATTTTTTGCATTTATTTGAACAATCAAATCACACCTATCCATTTGGTCGCCAATCTTGAGCAATCTTCGTCCGGAAACCGCGCCTCTTCTGCGAAAACTAAATATTTACTACATTTAATTAATTCAAAAGTTTCCTCTGTATTACCCAATTGATTCTACAGTGTGAATAGATTTCCTAATCTTACTCCACCGTTTAAATTCTCCACTCAGGTACACGTATCTAGTCTTTCGAACATTGATGTCAATTAACACCTTCATGCAAAACAAGTTACTCTTCATTGCACACACTGTGTCGTATTTTTTTTCTTAAAGCAACTGCGTCAAGGTCAAGATCACTTTTCGAACAAACCCGAAATAAAACAAGTCACTCGTTGAAATGTATCTCCAAAAAGGCGAAATAGTACAAAAGTGGTAGATACTTGAAGATTACTACTTTGTCAGAGCTGAAACGACATTTTTCTTACGGCCTTGTGTGCATTATCATCTCTCACTCAAGTTTAAGGTCGATACCATGGTAGCTTTTGTTAATTTAAGGTTTTAACTTGTCGAAAATTGATCTTTGATTTCGTAACTGATGAATACATTAACACATTTTTTTTCTCTTGTTTTTTTTATTTCAGCTGAATACATAAAACCATGTAAACGCAACGATCCGGAGATCGTGGAATGTTTCAAAGGCTCCCTGCAGCATCTGAGGCCATATCTCAAGAATGGAATACCCGAAATCGAGGTAAGTTCATAAGGACAAAGTTCCACACTCATAAATGGATACCAGTACCGGTTGCATCACTCTATGTTCACATCACGATCGCATGACGATCGCTATACTCCCGTCTTTTCACACATTCAACATCGATCGCGTAACTCATGGACGAGTATTCGATAAATTGCAACTTGGTATTGCAAAATTTTACATCCATGAGTTGCAGCATAGAACGAGTATATGGTGATAGTCGGCAAGATCAGTTCGTATGCGTATGGGTATCTGAAGCTTTTAGACACTGGATACGAATTAATTTAGTAAATGCATAGGAGTTGTATGAGTAAGTTTCGTCATGATGTTGGTTTTCCACAGGAGTTGTGATTTGTTAATTTGTTGTTCATTATATAATATCCGTCAGTCGGATCCGAGCCGAATGTTGAGAAACGTGAAAAGCCTCGCGTATAGATAAATGGATGCAATCGAAAGATGATCTGTTGTGAGGAAAATTCAATTATAAGAAGTTAATTAATACTTTAAATGGGAATTACAAATGGTTTGGAGTTGTTAACATGTTCTGTAAGTAGAAACCAGTTAGTTTAAAGACTGCTGAATTAGTTTCTCAACACGTGCTTGACACAAATTTGCCGTAGTAATTATTATTTGCGATTTGTTAACTTTTTAATGAGTTGGGGAAACGTAATTGCCATTTATCATTTTAAGTACGACAACAATGCTTTATCCATAACTACGAGTTGTTTAAGGGTCTTTGACTTATTCTCTGACAAAACAAAATCAGAATAGACGCGGCAATATTGTTTTAAGTTAACAACGATGAAAGCAACTTATATTATCTTTTCTACTACTTTATCGCAAGGGAGCACTATTGTTCAAGATGATAGTTCAGTTTTTGTGAAAGTTTCGACCTAATTCTGGATGACCTTTACCTTTTTTTATATCTTCATTCAAAGTTGTCGTTCAGCACCACGACCAGCCGCAACAATTTTCCATCCATTAAAGCATCTTTGAGTTTTCAATTTCCCGGTAAAAGATGTCTTGACAGGTTCCATAAAAGCGCTAGAAGATTGATTCTATAGTCATCATTACTTTCTTACATTTTGCGTTATTGGAAAATGTGGGTGCTGTGGCCGAGAATGTTCGACTCAATTCAGGAACATCGGAAACAACTCGACATTTCACACACCAGCTTGATGAGAGTTTTAAGCAAAGATCTCAGATTATTTCCTTACATGGTCCAATTGACTCAGCAGTTGAATGCCAATGATCATCGGCTTCATTATCACTTCTCAGTTTGGGACTTAAAGCCTCACGAGCTGGACGTCGAATTTAGCCGAAAAATTATTTTTTCTGACAAACAAAATCGGAAAACCCGCACATTATTGACAAGCGAATTCATCCGCAGGGAGTGACAATTTGGTGAGGATTGACTTCTACAGAGCCATAATTTCCGGCTTGTTGGGAGCTGAAATTGAAGACATTCCTTGGAAAAAAGTTTTGCAGAATGCGCTTCCTCGAAGCCAACCAAGACAGTTTAGCTCAATTAATTTAAAATCTGTTTAGATGATGTGACGACTGCCTTAGTCACAAAACGCTGAAAAAGAAGCCATCGATTCCGTAGCATGACTATACACTTTGCTCTTAGCATTCGTAGAATATGCTTCGAGATCTTATGTAACGACTACTGCAGAAACCGCAGGGACCATAAAGATATCACCATATAGTCTATGACTGTCCCAGCCTCGGTGAAACAACACATGAACTCATACAAGTTTCTTCATTGATGGCTGCTGGGTTTACAAAGGGTGTTTTTTTTTAAGCCAGTACTAAATTTGATTTTGAACAAAACTAATGAAATTTCATCAAATAGCCATTTGTTTCAATCGAGAGAATACATTCTGCGCTTAATTTAATTTAAACACAACTTCGAGGATACCTATGCTCACTACGACTGGATGTAACGATTATCATCCGGGTGACAAAATTTTTTCACCACGAGCAATTGGCTTTCCATGCGTCGATTGTTATTGGTTTGTCAACGCGAATTAACGACTTTAGATATCCTAAAAGAAAATAACCAAAAGGCGTGATCTTGAAGACCATTTCACAGCTCCATTTGTCGAAATTATGGGATTTGATGGCATTTTGATGATGCCACAAATGCCACAATTTTGCTTATTGACATAACCAATGAGCGTCATCCCCTTAAAAAGGAGAATCTGCTTCTCCTCCTCTTTCAGACTTATTGCGCTTACGTCCTTTCTTTACAAGGACATGGAAACACTGCTTAACCGTCAGCTCATGAAATATCTCGATAAATAAAAACTTCTTAATGATGGTTTCCATAGCAACATGTCCACTGGTGATTTGATAGCATGTCTCACTGAAAAGTGCAACCACAGTTTACATCAATCTGGCGAAAGCAAGATAGTTTCACTTGATATTTTGACAGAGTTTGACATCCGGCTCTTTTGTCGAAAATGCGTGCCCTTGGGATCGACGACTTTCTTCTTCAATGGCTTAGAAATAAGCTTTTGGAACGTTCAATTCAAGTTGTCTTGGATGGTTTCAAGTCTGATACTTACAAAATAAATGCTGGTGTGCCCCAGGGTTCCGTTCTGTCTCCGACACTCTTTTTAAAATTCATCGACGATCTCTTGTCTGCTATTTCTGATCCAATTTACTCCTTTACTGACGAAAGTACTCTCTGCTTTTCATTTTCGTTCCCGAACTCACGGCCCCTTTGGTTGTTGAACAGCAACAGTAGCGTAGGCTAAGCTCATTAAATTCCGATATTAATAACATAACCAATTGTGAACTATCAAACAAAAAAAAACAAACACTGTGGCACTGGTAGCCCGGTATGGGCCATGGCTTCTTGACACTCATTTGTGTTGCTCATGTTATCATTTTTGTCACATCTGAGCGGGGCCTACGGTTTATCGCCGAGTCCGAACGGCACTCCTTAGAAGCTTTTTCGTAGGCAATTTTACTTTCGAGAGTTTGCCATTGCCCGCCGAAAGGGTGATGGCGATTTGAAAAATTGTTGGTGACCCAGTCAGGAATCGAACCAAGACTGTCTGCGTGATAGTCCAATGAGCTAACTATCGCGCCATCGCCATCGCCGGGGAAACCAACAGAGTGAAATTTGATGCTTCCAAAGCACAATACTGTCTGCTGTCGCTAAAGCGACATTCAAATACCCAGCCATTATCCATGAATGGCACTTGCATCGTTGAAACCGTAAAACTTTATATTCTCGGTATATGTGTCAGTAACAACTTCCGTTAGAACTACCACATATTCGAAGTCGCCAAAAATGCTGTAAAATGTCAAAGCTTCCTTAAGCGATGTAAGAAAATTGTATGCCCCCCCTGATCTGCTCAAATCTGGTCAGATGCCCCTAAAACTTATTTACACCTACTAGATAGGATTCAAAACCGTGCGATAAAACTTATAGATGACGTCAATATTTCACATTTGACACCCTCGGCCACCGACGCAATGTCGCCTGCCTCACCTTGTTGTATCGTTATTTTCACCACCAGTGCTCCATACAAATTGCCACTTGCATTACGCCCCTTCAAACCTCCAACCGTAATACCCGTCCCGCTACGAATGCTCATCAGTACACCTACAAGCCAACTTTCGGACGTGCCTTGAAATACCGTAATTCTTTCCTAAGCCGAACAACTCGCTAATAGAATGCCAACTAAAAAAGCCAAATGCGGAAGTATAAAAGGCTGCAGTGTTCCATTGTACTCGTATTGTTGCAAAATAAATTAAAAATCGATACTGAATTTCAGGAAGAATTGTAGGCTTTTTAACAGCCAACAATCCTTTATCAAACTTAGAGTCTTAGACTATCGATAGAAATGTTGACTACCTTATAAGAAAGAAGCTTTAATATCAATATCGAGACTAAAAACCGAGAAAGCTGGAGTGAATAGGGTTATTACTGAGTAATAAAAGCAGAGAGCATTTGACCGATGAAAGTAATCTCATCTCTGTTTGTCCAATCTAAAAGTTAGGACACGTTGACTTATACTAACTACAACGTCCTCCTCAATATGCAACAACATGGAATGCAACACAAAATGCAATAACCTGCAGATCAGGGTGCTATAAATATTGCTAGAGCACTAGATGTTAACAGGCTAACACAGTCAATGCTCTTGAAATAGTTCCAGGAAAAACAGGAATTATATCAGCCAGAACTTAACAACATTGTAAGGTAGAAATACTAAAAGTTAAATGAACTCAAAATGAAAGCGGACTACAAAATTGTCGTCTCAACGTGAACATCAAAAAAACCTTCAGATATGCTTTTGAAAGAAATATGGCATACATCGATGTCTAAGTCTAAAACTTTTCCACCATTGGGCTAAAATGCGCTTGAAATTCTTATCCAGAGCACGTACCCCAACTCTAACTATGCAACCGAAAGAACACAAAAACTGAAACGGCCTGGTACTGTCCTAAAAACACAAAAGGAATAGACGCGCAGACGCAGTATTTCATAAAGCTTTTAAGACTATTGAAGAAGCCTTTGCTTTAAGAAGTTTATATGTATTGGCTGCATTCCTCGACATTGAATATTGTGTGAGTATTGTTTACATACCTTTAACACGTAGAAATCTAGAATCCATAAGTCCCGATCAACTTGTGCACTATCAAGCATCACGACTTGTCTGTTCAGCAACAGATAGGTAAAAAAAGCGTTAGGTAGCTCCGTACTAAAGATCACTCTAAACATACTGAATATTAATGCTGCTGTCATCCAAGAAGATTCTTTATCCTTTATACGAATCTTTAATTGAATAAAGAGCCTGAAAGGCTAAATGATTTAATTGGGCACACTTTGCCCTTTTACGCATCACCACAAAGATTCCCCGGAGTATAAATCTTGGAACATCTGGTTTTCCGACCTATACGTTAGTGGTTTCCTTTAACACAAATACGTTATTACTGCTATCACAAACCGGCAGATCTGCTTTTCCTTGTTATTAACATTACATGGCCGCACTTTCAAGGACACCTTAAGTTGAAACAGATGCTGTTATTACTTCAGTTCAACTCGTACATTCCGATAATTTTGCGCGCCGAATCCGATTAATGAGACCTCACTATTATTGAAGCGAAACTGTACAGTCAATAAATAACATTATGAGGAACACGTGGGATGGTGTGGTACTATATCTGCGTCTGAATTTGACTTCCTCTCAGGATTTCATTTCAATAGAATGTGACAATTGCTTAAAACACGACAGCTTATATTTACTCGTAGTTTCATAACCAGTCTAAATAAAACTGATGGTTTTGAAAGGACATATCGTCGACGCAAGTCTGTATACTCAAGCCAAGAAGGAGGTGCAAGAAGGATCCAGTGCGAAAGTCTATTTGTTCTGTTCAAGATTGTCGAGGATAACACATGTTTTCCGTCGATTTTGGCAATCTAACATGATCATAACCTCATTACACAAACAAGCAATAATGAGCCTACTAGCTCTGTTAACGCTTTAATTGCAGTTTTTTTATCTGGGAGATCATCGGTGTCACCGCCTTGTTTTTCTTGGGGGTTTGGCTATTGACCTAAACAAAAGAGCTCTAACAATGCTGCAGGGAACTATCGGGTATTCCTTTAAGACCTACACATTTATTTTTAAAGTATGAACGCACCTTAATGTTTTCTTGTGAATTGTCATTAAATTTTTGCTTTTCATGACTACCATTGAAGTTTACATATTGTTAAATTTGTTACCAAAATTAAGAACCGGTGACCTCATCTTCAAGAGCTCTTACACCATTTCCGGTCGTTATAATCACTCCACCCAACTCGCCATTTGTAATTTGAGTCCAGACTATCGCTACTTAATGTTCCTGTTCCGGGGGAAGTAGAGAGAGATACCAAAGCAATTCTAAAAAAATACTGAGGCCATAAATGTATCTGTTAACAATGATCTAAATCTAAAAAGATCCAATCCACGGTGTTCGCAGGAATTGGGGTCCCGTCAGACAACATTGCAGCGAATTTCGTGAAAGGATCTCGACCTATATCCGTATAACACCAAATTGACTTCAAAACTGAAACCAGGTGATCATTTGAAATCTCGAATTCTCTCAAATTGGTCTCTTAAAATTGTTACAAATTCACTTCTGGCTAAATGGCTCTGTGAACAAGCAAAGTATGCATTATTGGATGGCTATATATTTACATGTGCTTCATGAGACGCCACCAGGTCCACAAAAATCGACTGTTTGGTTTGGTTTCCATGCCGGTCGTATTTTTTCGATGATAATGATGATCGTCACATGAAAGTGAATGGAAATCGCTATCGGGACATGTTGGAATGTTATTTTTTGGCCGGAATTGCGTACACTTAACATCGGTTAATATGTGGCCAAAGAATCGACATATTGAAGTCTGTTTATCAAGTCAGTGATCCATGCCAACAAGGAAACGATATTAGACAGAGCCAATATTGAACTCGAATTGCCGGAATATTGACCGAAATGTGTAAGAGTGGTCGGAAATTGGCTTCAACGAATCGATCGCTTCAGGAGTGGTCGTAATAGACTGATAACCAAAGTAGACTTCAATGGGAAATAAAAAGTTTTTTCGATATCTCAGACCTATCACATACCTATACATATGTACTTGGATAGTCCTAATGGAATACACGATATAACCATCTCCTAAACAGATATAAGCAAGGAGTTCTCTGAGCTGTTAATGAGTTGTTGCGTTGATTTAAACTGTTGCACAAATTTGCTGTGTTCCATCCTGTGCAGCTAAATTGTTAATGTCAGTACTCATAGCACGAGTTATACTAAGATGTATTGCTGAGACTGTAAAGATAAAGATATTCGCCCCTCAATGCCTCTTCAGATTTTCCCTAATTATCACATTGTGTGGGCTCAATTTGCATCTTACCGTACTTATGACCACGGGTTGCGACAATTCAACAGGTCTCCAGGGTCGTCCACGAAATATCTGCTAAAGTTGGTGACAAAGTATAGTCCCTTCAAAATTCCTTTTAATTCAATTTCATTTACAATTACAAATCAGTTCACAGACTTAAGATTAAGCTTCAAGGTTTTTTTAATAAACTTTTATGAGGCTCACAGGTGACAAATTTTAAACAGCTTAATCCGAGTGGAGTACGTCATTCAAAGTGGATTTAATTCTGTCATTATTCCATGTCCATTTGCTTCAAATGAAATCGAATAGTAGTGACGAACAATCACCACACTGACGCCTTAGGCGTGCAATAATTATGTTTTTTTTTTTTAAATTCGCAAAGCGACCCAGTTTTAATTTCGAGTCACGTTCACTGTGGTCTCAGACAAAGTTGGTCTTTTTTTTTCCTTTTTCATTCATATATTATTTTCTAAATGGATCGTAAAAGAAGAGTTAACGACTCTATTTAAAAAATTTTCAGTATTCACTTCATTCTCAAATTTTTTTTATTAAGTAAAAGTGGCGCTTCAGTCCGGGCTGATTCTGGGCCTCAACTAGCACCTTTTGTCAGCTCGATCTTTCGCTAGCGGCCTCCAGTTTCGCAGGCTAAGTTAGCTGAGATATCTTTCTAGATCTAAATTGGTTGATAAACCTCAGTTGCGGTCTTCCCCTACTGAGCTGTTTCTTTGTGGGCGGATTCGAAGACTTTTTCAACCGAAGTTTTGGCATTCATCCGCTCAGACATCCCAGACATCTCAGTCGTTGGACCTTCACTGTTTTGACTAAATCGATTTTGCAGTATAATCCGTACAGTTTGTCGTTGTATCTCCTCCTCCTCCACTCAAACGGGTCCGAATACCATCCGAAGAATTTCCCTCTCAATGCAGCCAAGAAAACCATCATCCATTTTCTTGGGTCATTTCTGTTGTTTGAAATAGGGTTCGAAAGAAGCAGCTATAGCGAAGCCTAGGTAAACAAAGTTCTTAACAACCTCATGGAAATATCCGTTGAAGGTGACGTTCGTTGCATGGTATTTCCTCTTGTTGGCAGCATATTCCTGGTATTGCCCTCTTTAGCTGTTAAGCCCATCTGTGCCGCTTTCGTTTCAATATTCTCGAAAGCGTCATTGACGAGTTCAGCAAGGATGCCAAAACGAGACATTGCGCTTTAAAATAGGTGGTATGTTTCGATTTCAATCGCATGAAAACTATGAAGACTGGTGCCTCTGTAGTTTGCGCAGTTCAGAAGGTCTTCTTTCTTGAAGATCAAGCAAACAATGCTGAGGCTCCACCCATCGGACATACATTCTTCCGACTTTATTATAGAGATGAGTTGGTAAGGAGCCTGCCGCTTTGAAAAGCTCTTCAGTCAGGCCGTCTGCTCCAGCAGCTTTGTTGGACTTAAGCTTAGATATGGCTATCTGCACTTCATCAAGGTTGGGTAGGAATTGCTGGTCAACATCTGCCTGACAGCGGTATTTGGTTTCTCTTCGCCGTTATGCGGTAATGTTTCCTATAGAGTTCGGTTCGGGGTTTGTATCCGTAGCATGTTTTGGTAAGACTTTCGAATCTCATAACTGGAGTACAATCTCTCAAGTTCCTCGACCACTCGCCTCTCATGCCCTTTCTGCACTGCTCGTCAAACCAAGGGCTTCATTGTGGTGATCGAGTGAGAAATAGCACATCAGAAGTTACTTGTCAGTCATCAGTTTTGTTACTTGTCTTCGATACTATTGATACTGGCGGCAGTTGCCCTCTTGAGAGACTAAAAGAGACTCGATCGAAAAATGATTGGCGATCTCTTGCGAATGTAGCCGTCTGACGTCGAAATTCCTCACACCATTAGCTTACCTTTGCATAGTTTGGGATATCTGCAACCGAACCTTGGCTACAACAAGTTAATGGTCCAAGTCGGAAAAATTTCAGTGTCATAGGTAAACCATTGGTCGTAGGTCTTGTTCAAGAGCTCGTTCAAGCTATCTTCGATGGAGCTCGTTCACATGCAGGAAACTAGAGTCCCATGTGCCAAATTTGCCTCCAAGAACGAAATCTACACCCGATAAGGCGCTGCTGTTGCCATCGATAGCAATTACCGTAATAGATGTCGCAGTTTTACACCCTCTTTTTGACCGGCCCGGCATATCTTGGATAGCGGTAGTATATGCTTTGCAGCAGTCCGAGCACTTCGGTAGTTATTTGTCTCACATGACCAATTAAGGGAATAAACATTTTCTGTGTATATTCGAAGTTCGTTGTCCTTGATTCGTTTGCTGGCGTTGACAACAATAGATCCATCCGTATCCGAGACTTGTTTATGTTTCAGAACTTTCGTTCCTCCCAACCTGGAGGGTTACCCGTTTAGGTATGTGAGCGGTGCCGTTGGTGCATTAAGGGCTCATCCGCCACCATCTCTTTTAGAAGACCCTGACTTAGTCTAGGAATTTCCTTACCGGCCAGTTCCCCAAGTATGTCGGAATTCCCGGACAAGGTATTATTACTTGAATTTTCCGCGATTTTGCTTTATCGTTGATTTAAGCTGGGGAATGTCTCGTTTATAGTGCTGCTATTTTTGCTACTGGTCGGCAACTAGAATTATAAGTTTTGCAAGTTAAGTCGGAGTGGAAATCAACTACTATACGATTGTTAGTACTTACAGGTAAGCATAACTGATGTGCAGAAACGGTTACAACACTGGCCATCGCTAGGTTGGCACCTCTAACCGCCTTCCCTATTTCTTCAACACTCATTCACAAGCATGTAATCGTTTTAAACCTATATTTAACGATACAACTAAATCAAAAAATGCCCTAAACATCAATCATGGTGAACATTTCTTTAGTAAACAATGCGCCACTCATTCTGAACAGGAGACCGGAAGTGTATGAAAACGCTTTTGATGTATTGATTCCGCAACATTTATTCAAACTCGTAACACTTTCAAGTGCCTTTCTATTACCGTAACAAGTATCTTCACCTTATATCATGCGAAAACTCTTTTTTTAATTAAAAATACAACTCAACCGACAATTCATCTTTTCTATTTCTACTTTCACACTTACTTGTATCCACGTACGAGTAAGTATGCGAAACTAGTCAACCCTTCAACATTCACACATGCGTGAAACCGAGCATTTAACAAGATTACCCAACAACTCAAATCTAGGTGCTCGTTTGTACTCAAAGTTGTATCTATTAACTTAAACCGCAAGTTGGAATCATTTAGCTCTTTTCGTACTCACATGAACGTATGATTGCAAAATCTATTTAACTTCGTTCTGCTTCCTTTTACTCCCTTCGCTCTCTTTTTCTAATGGATTGAATGAATACAGCTCCAACCTAAAATTGCTTCTAAATTCCCACCAATCTAGCTTTATAAGAGTACGAGTAGTAATGGTTCTAACAATTAACACAAATTCTCATGTTGGCATTCGAAGCTATTAACCCTACTTCATCTGACATTCCCATTAAGCACTAGTTATTACCAACGATAATCATCAAAATGACCCTGTCATGAGTCGTGGTAAGTGTTGGTTACATCATTCGTGATTCATTGTCATATAGAAACCTCAAAGATTCTCGTATATTCACTGCATCTGAATATCTCATTTTAGCTACCTTCTGTGGAACCATTCAAAATGGACACACTTTCATTGCAACTAACCGATGGACCGCAGGGATACAAGATCAACTTGAAGAATATGGAAGTTTTTGGCGCAAGCGATTTTCAAGTCAAGTCAATGAAGTTGAGTGAAAATGATGCCCCATTCGAGGCTACCATTGCAATGCCGAAGTTGAGAATCGAAGCTTCATACACAAGTTCCGGAGTGCTACTTATCATCCCAGCGTCAGGTGGTGGAGATTTCCATGCTGTTTTTGGTAAGCACAATGAATGCTCAATAATTCCAAGATCTCTATGACTTCATATACGTTTGCATCTATGTAGATGGAGTCATTGCTAAGCTGACTGGAAAGGTATCAACCCATGAAAAGGCCGACGGTACTTACTTACACGTCGATTCCCTGAACATTGTACTCGATGTCAAGAAAATTGACATGAGCATCTCAAGGGCATTTAACAACAATCGTATCTTAAGTGAGTATCTAATACTGATGACCTCATTTATTGACTAGTTTTTATTAATCGTTTATCTCTTTTACTACAGCTGAAGCAACGAATCTATTCCTTCGTGAAAATGGCATGTTGGTGGTTGAAGCTATGCAACCGCAATTGCAAAAGAAACTAGCTCATGAATTTGGAAAGTTGGCCAACCAGCTATTAAAGCATGTGGCAAGGGAGAAGTTCTATATTGATTAAAAAAATAAATCCACCTAATGACTTTGAAGAGATGCATGTACGAATATCTATGAACAACTCGAGGAACACAGCAACCATTTGATTATAAGATACAATGTATCTGCTCTTCATTATCTTTTCCCATTGACCTACTCTATTCTATAATAATATATGTAAATTGATCATAGACACATGTATCTGTCATAGATAGTCAAAACTGTAGATGAACTTCATGTGTATTTTAATTTTCTTTTGCATTTTTGTAAATATTGTTACGATTGTTGTAAGTTGTAGTTTGTAAGTTTAAATTATACGCGCTAATGTGGGCTCAATTAATAGAATCTGACAATCCCAGACGAATACTAAGATATTATGATTTAAGGCGATTTTATATATGAATAAATAAAACAAAGGAAACTATTTTCACTAACTATACATCTTTTCTTTTAGGATAATTGAGAGTATAAGTACTTTTAAAGTTTACCTTAAGAGACGTTAGTTATCGTAGGGGAAGTTTAAATGACGATTTATCGGATTTCAACACTTTAAACCGAAGTTTGTGCCAAAGTTTTAGCATTTAATGAGACATTTTCTTAGACAGAAGAGTGAAGATCCAATGACTGATATGGCCAGGTCATTACAGCTGCCACCAATGATCTGATAGGAATATTTGTCGAATCCGCCATAAAGTGATAGCACAGTAGAGGAAGACTGAGCATACACGTAGGAAGAGACCTTAGCTAACTAAGCGTGTGAAACTGGAGTCAGCTAGCCAAAGACTTACCTATCTTCAAGCGTGTAGTTATTAAGATGATTGAAGCCTTTACGACAAAAAGCACACATTAGCGATGTTCTTGATACCAAAAGAGGGTTAAACAATGTTTACACTCCCGCTAGCAGTAGCAGCTTCGGAAGGGCTGTAGTTCATCCTGCACTGACGAGTCTAATAAACGAGAAAGAATACAAACAGCTGCATTCCTGAGTGATGTGGCTCTTATGGCCACCCGCAGCTTAGCATGGTAGCAGTTCACAAACAAAACTAGCAGCAAGCGAAAAATAGCCATGTTATGAAAACGACGCAAACGGCGGGACTGGAAAATACAAATACTTGGCTTCCACGCCTACACATCCAAAAATCTGCAACGAAAAGCGCTTTAAGATTAGCTTAAAGGATGGGAACCAAACTCGAAGGGCTACGCCGCAATTCTTACAAGTTTACTAAGTTTGTGCTTCAATACGGACTACATAATAACACATCACGACTTCAAAATATCATTTGCCTGCATTTTTCCAAGCCAGGGAAAAATAGGACAGGCACCAAATGGCACCAGACTCTATATTCATTTTCACAGATGTAGACCGGATCTTCTGCGATCAAATTAACTTTTGATGCTCCTCACGACGCCTTGCCAGACTACAGCAATATCTTGCCAAACTTACGGCAAGATCCCACGGAAAATATTTTTGTAACTATTGACAGCCCGGCTGCTTCAAGGTTTTTTTTTTTGCATGTAATTAAGTGCAAATTGTTGAAAACATGGCTTGCGAGCTTTGCGATAGTTTGGGACTTGAATCACCTACTAAAAACACCCAGGGAAGGTAAGATGTTACAATCCCTCCAGTAATCGCACCTAGTCGTCAGACTAATCAGCAATTTTGTTCTAATATATACTTATGTTCTGTTTTAAGGAACTATATTTGGTTTGTTAACTTTTATTTTTTAATTCATTATCACTATGTTAGTCTGATTATGTTGTCACATATATATTTCTTTTCCTTTTACCTAGTTAACCATTTTAAAAGGTTTTGCTCTACGTAATCTTCTAACTAAACTGTTATTATTTAGTAGTTGGACTACTTCTAAATTAGCATGGTTGCGAAGCCTAATTTCATGTCTTCTTACGACCTTCCAAAACCCATCCTCTACCATTTCCGTTTTTAGATTCCTATGTAGATCAGCGTTACGTATATACCACGGCGCATTACTTTGTTTTGAAAGCATTGTATGCTTTGAAGATTTGTCTCTCTTGTATACTCCCATAACTGGAGGCCATATGTCCAAAGAGGTTTTAATATTTGCTTGTAGAGAAGCAGTTTGTTGTAACTTGAGAGGCACGAATAATGAGATTTAGTTCATCACGTTTTTTCTTGACATGAGTTTTCCAGCTCAACTTTGGGTCCAAGGTCAAGCCTAAATATTTAGATGAGTTCGAATGCAGAACTACTTTATTATTTATGTACACATGTAAGTGCTGTACGATTTTATTTGTAAAGTTAACATGAACCGACTTCAGTTCATTTAATTTTATTTGCCATTTTTTTAATCCAATTAGATATAGTATATCATTTACTGTCCTTTGTAGTTTTTTCCTACTGCAAGTACAGCAGCAGTCTGCAAAAGTGGCAACAGTAGTTTCGTCATTTTGTAGTAGTTCGTTCGTGTATATTGTAGAAGGAACAGAACTGGTCCCAACACACTACCTTGCGGTAGTCCAGCTTTGATATGTTTCAATGCGGAGTACTCATCTTCTTTTTTAATTCTAAATAATCGTTTCATTATATACGACTACTCCTTTGTGCCAGACTTTATCAAAAGCCTGTGTTACATCAAACAAGATGGCAGAGCAACTGATGGTTTGGGATCAGTGTCTTTTCTTCAAGAATCGGATGGAGTCGTTTAAGAAGGACTTTTTCGAATAGCTTAGACATGATTGGCAGCAATGATATGGGCCGATATGACGTTACTTCATTGGGCAATTTGCCCGGCTTAGGTACCATAATAACTTCCGCGACCTTCCACATACTAGGTGGGGTGAAAAGTAACCTCCTTGGGAATGAAAAAAATTGTTTCAAATGTTTTTTTTTATTTTATTCAATACAGTCCCATTTTAGCTTGATACACTTATTCCAGCGATTTTCCAACTGCTTGATACCGTCCGAAAAGTAATTTTCCGGAAAGTCTGCAAAATACCCCTCCGTGGCGTCGATGATTTCCTCGCGTGAGCTGAATTTTTACTTGATGAGCCATCTTTTGAGGTTTGGCAAGAGATAATAGTCCGAGAGAGCAAAATCAGGCGAATACTGTGGATGCGACAGCAATTGAAGCCGTTAGTCATTGATTTTAGCCGTGGTTGCGATGCTCTTATGCCGCGGCGCATTGTCTTGCAAAACAAAATTTTTTTCGCTTCATGTGAGGCCGTTTTGCAGCGATTTCGGCCTTCAATCGCTCCAATAATGCACAGTAATACTCGCTGTTGATGGTTTTTACTTTTTCGAGGTAATCCACGAAGAGTATGCCATGACAATCCCAGAAAACCGACGCCATAACCTTTCCGATCCATTGAGCCTCCCTCGGCCGCTTCGGAGCACTCGTGCCGGCTTCAGTCCATTGCCGGGCACCCATTCTGTTCTCTTGTGTGTAATAGTGGATTCAGGTTTCATCAACAGTTACCAATCGACGCCAAAAGTCCGCCCGATTCCGCATCAGCAAGTCCAAACACTTTTTCGAAGTGCTCTCGCGTTCGTGTTTTTACTCAGGAGTGAGCATGCGCGGCACCCAGCGGCAGGATAACTTTTCATATGCAGAATATTGCCAAAAATATGACATGTGCACTCAGTACTAATCTTTGTGGTATCTGCGAGCTCGCGCATCTTCACTTTCCGGTCAGCCAACACCATTTCATGTATTTTTTTTGACATTGTCCTCTGTAACCGCATGGGAGGGCCTACCGCTACGGACTTGATCGGTAGTGGAGTTGCGGCCACCACGAAACTCTCGAAACCAATATTTGACGGTGTTAGTCTGACGGAGCATTAGCCCCATAATATTTATCCAACTTTTTTTTGTTTCCTTCGCCGTTTTGCCTCTCAAAAAATAATGTTTTATGAGAGAACGAAAATCATTTTTGTCCATACTCAACACGATGCCAAACACGTCAACAACAATCAGCTGTCAAAACAGTATCGCACTGAAATTTGGCATGTCTGCCTAAATATAAACAGACTTCAAGGCACCATAACCTTTTTTGCAGTAACAGCGCATTCTAGCGGTCAAGCAGGTTACTTTTCACTCCACCTAGTACGTGGAATATACCTTAGTCTGAGCGCTGCATTTGTTATCTGTGCTATTTTTTTCATACCTTTTTTAGGTAGTTTTTTTAGAACTTCACCGGTTATTAGATCAAATCCCGGCGCTTTTTTTGGGTTGATCTTTTCTTTTATTTCTTTGGCTATTTCCCTAGAGGTTAGTGCTGGAATCGATCTCTCGTCTTCGCATATTTCTTCCGTTTGTTGGGAATTAACATTATCGTCGTATGGCTTAACGACGTTTTCAAGATGTTCCGCAAATACTGGTATATCCGCCTTTTGTTTGTTTGTTTTAGCGCAGTTACGATTGCTGTCTTTACTCGCGGAATGTATGACGTTGGTCTTTTCTTCATTTTTGTAGCTTTCCACAGTGAGTATTCTCTCCTAGCATCGTTTGATAGATTTGTAAGGTATCTTTCCACCGATGCATTTTTAAATTCTGCTATCTTTTTTCTGAGCTTATTGTTTAAGCTATTTAGTCTACTTTCATCACTTGGAGCTCTTGACAGTTGCCATCGTATGCGAGCTCGTCTCTTTTCAGATATAATGTCGCAAACTTCTTTGGGATACACGTTTCTTTTTACTTGACATGGGCGTTGCAGCCAATACAGCCTTTTGTATAGTTAGGATGAAAGATTGTACTTCACTTTCTATTTGCTTTATTGTATTAATTGATGTGGCTAGTTCGATGCGTTCATCTATTAGGTATCTGAAATATATCCAGTCAGTTAGTTTGTTTACTAGACTTGGTTGTGTTCCTTCATTATAATTTTATTACCAAGTGTAAGCAGCACACATGAGTGATCTGAGTCAAGATCTTGCCCTTCCTTAACTCGGTTAGTATTTGATGAGATATTTTTAGTTAAGAAGTCGACAACATCTGGGATTTTGTTCCTATCTGTGGGCCAGTAAGTGTGATTTCCCGTTGAATGGTACTCGTAGTTAACATTCGTTTTTTTTTTTAAAGATTCTTATATTTGTTTATCTTGATCCCAAATATTTGTTCTTAGCTTTGAAATCTCCACCTATTATGAATTTATTTCCGAATTAACGGAAGTGGCTTTCAAAATTGGTTTGTTTCAGCCTGTAGCTAGGAGAACAATATGTCGCTGCTACCGTTATCTGGCCGCTGCTTATTTTTATGTTTACGGATTTGGCTTGTATTTCTCACGACTGGTATTCTACTTTTTCATCGTGCATTTTGCTGAGTTTGGTCTTAAATTTTTCTCCCTTGAAAGGGAACTAACAGATCAAAGTGATCTCTACTCTAAGAATAAAAGTAGAGTAAACGATACAAACAAAAGCCAAGTAGAAAAACCTTTAAGGTCCATTAGACCTCGAGACAACTATGGCCGGATTTCAGCAAATCTAGAACAAGTAAGAGCTTAAGTTCCTACGGCTCGTTAAACTACTCACAGGCTATCATTTTCTCGGGCGCACGCAATAAAACTGCGCCTTACCAACGACGACTTCTGCAGGGGATGCGTGGACATAGGATCATGGTAGAATAGTCTCAACATTTTGTGACACTGTCTCAGCATAATTGAGGCAAAGAACTTTAAGAAAGTAATACTTCCACGAATTCTCATAACTATCTGGTCTAGATGGCTTAGACCAGCTCAGAGTCAAAACGTCAACCAACGCGAAACGAGAAGCGGAAACCAGATCTATCAACTACAATCAATCCCCAACCCCTTCCTATTACCCCACTCTGACATTGCAACGGCTCTATTGGCAGGCGCACACGGGATTTTGTGTACCTTTAAAATGGGGGGAAGAAAAGATGTACGGTGGTTTTAAATGTTTCAAGGTGGCAATGGCTAGGAAATGAAGAGCTCGCTAGGGCATTCCGAGTTGTAAGGATAAGGAAAGATTCACGATATTTCAGAGTACTTCCAAAAGTTAGCTTAAGGGTATGCTGATGAGCATAAATACCGAAAATAGTGTTACGATTAAAAGTTTGAAGTCGCGGAATGCCACTTACGGAGCACTGGTGGTGAAAATAGCGATTGAATAATGTTAATAAAGAGACATAATTTACATGTTCTATTGTATCAAATGACGGTACCAAGTGTAAAAAAAGATTCAAGAGATCGTAGGGGCACCGTTATTGGGGTACATACGGAGAATGGGAAGTTTTTCGGTTTCGACGAGGCGTAATTAATAGATAATGGCTGTGTATTAAGATTTCGATTTTGCGACAGCAAACAGCAGCATATTTTTAAATCATTAAATTTAATATCGGAGCTTAATGAGCTTGATATACGTCGCCGTTCCCGGTCTACAGACAAAGAGTATGGTGATAAGTCCGGGGATGGATATGAAAAAGCAGAGAGTATTGTCATCACATCAGCAATGGAATTTTTTTGGTTTGAAGTAAAATAGATTCCGATTGACTGAATAACACAAGTCCAGAATGACATTCAATAGATAAGACCTGAGGTAATCTACATGTACTTCAGTTAGTGCCAACAACTGACAGGTATTTATAGACATCCATATATCATACTATATTTTACGCTTGTTTGCTATAAACACTCCGTATTCTCATTTCATAGAAAGACATAAAAAACACAAACACCGACGATGCTAATTGTTTTTTGAAATATTATTGTTTTATTTTTATTACTTTGTTTATTGCTAAGTTAATATATTGCAAACTAATAATATTGTTAAATACCACTACCTACCAGGGCTTTCGGCTTCAAAGTAAATAAATGAAACTCAATTTTTAATTTATGAGGTATTGGATTAAAAATGTTATATACTTATATACATTATAAACAGTTTTCTAGTTTTAAATGTTCAAGTAATTTAAAAGTGTTTCTTATACTAGCACCTTCTACTCGAGCATCGAACTTGTCAAGTTGTAGAGGCTGAGTAAGGTCAATGATTCTCGAGACATTCTCCAGATAAGTCCTGAAACTAAAAGAAGCTCCCTTTTTTGCCCTCCTTCTCCTTTCTCACCTGTCTTATCAACCCTGGGCTTTTTAAATTGCTCAGTCGTTAACGGAGTATCCGGATACCTGGTGACCTCCAGATTAGCTAGCCTAATCCGCTACTAGCGGTACCACTTGTGAATAACCTGAACAAAATAATAAAACCTGAGACTGGTACTCCTTCATTACCGGGCGGTGATACGGTGACTGCAACGAATACCGGTAGGGCACCTGCAATGCCAAACAAACGCACAATTGTGGCAGGATATGGTGAACCTTTTAAAGCCAGAGGCAACGAACCCAACACAAACCTTTCAAGGAGTGGAGAGACCGTGACAAGACATGGTCAATATCGGACATCTACCCCTAGCAACATTAAGTCTGTGGAAGGCTATGGACGTCCTGGTGCTACCAAAAACGCTCCATCAAAGAAGAATACAGAGACTAAGTCCCGTTCAAAAGCCAATGGTAAGGCGCTCTTTGTTAGACGTCGTAATGCGGTACGCATTATTAAAACCTTCGGATCTATTCCGGAGGTTAAGACAGATGCGGAAACCGAAAGGAAAATTGAGTGAGCTTACAAAATTCTTAAAGACGGACTTTCCACAGTTTCCAAATGGCTACAAGACTCCTCAAAGCGCCAGAGATCGTTGGAGGAAATCGTACCGATTTCAAAGAGGCGCAAAATTCAAATCCTGGAAATAGCTAGAGAACAAGAAGCTGACCTAATCATAAGGTGTGATGCACACCGTATGGAGCATCACCGACACCAACAATAGAGATGAGTCACTTTTTGATTATATATTTAGTACTAACCTTATTTTCTGCTACACTGGTAATGAACCCACCTTTGTCTTGTCTCCGAACACATCAAGCATTTAATAACGAACTGGATTCAGATCATAGATACATCTAATTCAATTTAATGGATGCTCCCCCCGCCAAACAGCATTTCTTAACTATCGGAAAACCGACTGGCCCAAATACAGGTTTATATAGTATGTACTTGTAAAACGTATCTCCCCTGAACTTTCAAGCCCCCGGATAACGCCAAGGAGCTGGAGGCTCTTACCCGAGTTCTCAATCAAGCTCTGGCCGCCTCATGTCCCCTAATCCAACCTAGAGGCAAAAAAAAAACCGTACTGATCGACACTCACACTATGGCTTAGACACGCCTGCAGGAAACTTTTCAACCATACGCAAAGCGTCAATCCTGGAGGTCTTTCTTTGATAAGACAACTGAAACTTCTGAGGCATCGTGTCTAAGGAAAATCCTCTCAACAAGTCCTTCGATGCCTTGCTGCTTGAAAAAAAGCGACGCCTCTTGCACAATCTCAAGTGATGAATCACTCAACCTGCTACTGGACACTCACTCGCCAGGTAGCTCCCCATTCATGGTTAACAACAACTTCAACAGGACTGCTGTGCCCGCGACAAAAAGTGATGGTCTAATAACAAAGTGCTTTGGGCACTGCACAGCTTCAAACCATACAAGTCTGCTGGGCCGGGCGTATAACTCCTGCCGAGCTACAATGGTCCTCTGATATAATCCTGGAGGAAGTAAATGTGGTCTTCACCACCAAAACTGGTAAATATTCTCATGTTGCCGCAAAGGACCTATCTTTAAGACCTATTAGTCTTAGTGTATTGATATCTATATACGATCTAGTCTTAAATCTATGTGTTTATCAACGGCACAATATGCCTACTGTAAAGGAAAGTCGGTGGAAGCTAGCCACATCGAACGATCCCTAAATTATAGAGAATATAAATACAATCGTCGCTTTCCTATACAAAGAAGGCACCTTCAACAACGGTAACACATCCGCAATCACAACTGCGCAGTCAGCTACGAAGGCACTTGCGGACTTGATCAGTCTTATGCAATGCGGTGTCCTCACACCCATTCTCTGGAACTTAGTGATTAACGAACTGCTGATATACCTAGAAGCAGGTTGTAGCAGGGTGGTTACTACAACCGACTCAGAAAAGCGTCAACTAACACAATTCATAATCAATTTTTGACAGGATGATGAATGGACCTATTTTTCACTGAATTAAGTTATTTACGAGTATCATCACATGTATCCTAATTCTGTCGAAAGCTTTTTCAACCATATTTGAAGCCTACTTGGCCTATTTTTATCTAGTTGTTTTTTTGTAAGTACCAGATTAGACGCCTAGCTATGAATTTTCAATCACTTTGCATGTGCATGGCATGAGGTATTTTGGGCTTTTACGACGGACGGTTGCAGTTTTCCATATTTGTGCGCTGATATCTTTATATGAATATGACATTCTAACGTAACCTTGTGTTTTACATGTGACTGATCGTAAACAGTTTTCAAATTCAATATATTTTATTGGAAGTTCAATTTTGCAGTTAACTTGAATCTTTTGAGTATTCTGACCATATTTTTGCAAAGCATTACGCTATTTCTAAGCGATCGGACAGTGATTGTGATATAATTTTTAAAACCCTTACTTGAGTTGAGACAGAGTTTCCGGTAAGGATCTTTATGTCCCAAAGTACTTTAGATGAAAATTTCGGGGTTGTGAAGTTGTCAAAGCTTTCTTTCTTTGCAAGTCGAACATATTTGCGGAAAAGAGCATTGGCTTTGCGGGATGCAATTAGATTAGTATTACTATGATGTTTTTTTAAAATCGTGTCAATTGACGTATTTTTTCTTATTCTTTTCCAGTCTCTGATCTGTGAAATCTGCGCATATTAGATGCTTATTGAATCGATGCTTTCTTTTTAATAAAAATACACTATAATACACTATGGTTTATTACATTTTGAGGGAATCAATATGAATTTGGGGTTCTTGAGTGTAGAAGTTGATTTTGTAAGAAAGGACATTCTACCCAGGAGCTGGAAGCTATTTTTTGTTTTCACTGGAAGACCGCTAAAGCGATTTTTGGGTTTTATGTTTGGTCTTAAGTACAGTAAAAAGCGGGATTCACTTAGATTTGAAAACGTTCTGGAATTTTATTAAAGAAGAGAAAACACTTACGATTGCGCGTATGATAATTGGTCGTGTCCGTGAAGAAGAACTATGTAAAAGTGTTTAAGGAAGCACTAAAAACTGATTTTAATGCAAAGCTAGGAAGAGAGGGTATCTTTGGTGGAACAATCGGAAAATATAGCCTGCACAACACCACCTCCGATAACGGATTAAGGCTAATCGACTTTGCGGCGGGGCGAAACATTGTCGTAGCTAGCACGCGGTTCCCACATCTCGACATACACAAGGGGACTTGGAGAACTCCATCAATCCACAGTCAACCAGATTGATCACATTGCGATCGACGCAAGACACTCCTCCAGCATTATAGATGTCCGTACGTTCCGAGGAGCCAACATCGACTCGGACCATTACCTTGTTGTAGCCAAGGTACGGTTGCGGATATCCCAAACAGCGCAAGAACACGAAAATGCTGTGAGGAAATTCGACGTCAGACGGCTACAATCGCAAGAGATCGCCAAGTCCTTTTCCGATCGAGTGTCTCTTAATCTCTTAAGAGGTCCAATGCCGCCAGCATCAAGCATCGAAGACCATTGGAAACACTGCCAAAACGCCATCAGAGATGCCGCTTCTGATGTGCTGGGTTTCACTCGTCCACCACCAACGAAACCCCTGGTTCGATGATGAATGCCGGCAAGCACATGCAGCTAAGCAAGATGATGACCAACAATTCCGTCCACCCGACCTGGATGAAGTGAAGATAGCCATATCGAAGCTTAAATCCAACAAAGCTGCTGGAGCGGATGGCATGACTGCCGAGCTCTTCAAAGCGGCAGGAGATGATTTGGTAAGGAGCATACACCAACTCATCTGTAAAATATGGTCGGACGAAAGTATGCCCGATGAATGGAGCCTCAGCATTGTTTGTCCAATTCTCAAGAAAGGAGACCCTCTGAACTGCGCCAACTACAAAGGCATCAGTCTCCTTAACATCGCATATAAGATCTTATCCGCCGTATTGTGTGAACGCCTGAAGCCGTTCGTCAACAACCTGATAGGTCCACATCAGTGTGGCTTCAGGCTAGGAAGGTTCACCATCGACCAAATATTCACACTACGGCAGATCTTGGAGACAACCCATGAGTTTCAGGTCGATACCCACCACCTATTCATCGATTTTAAGGCCGCGTATGACAGCATCTATAGAGACGAGCTATATAGAGCAATGATAAGTTTTCGCATCCCTGCCAAACTCGTCCGTCTGTGCAGGATGACGATGGAGAATGCACGCTGCTCCATCAAGGTCGGTAAAGATCTCACCGAGACCTTTGATGTCCAGAAAGGATTTAGACAAGGCGATGCGCTGTCATGCGATTTTTCAACATTGTACTTGAAAAAATAGTGCAAAACTCAAGAGCAAATACAAGAGACACTATCTTTCATAAGTCCGTCCAACTACTCGCATACGCCGACGATATTGACATAATCAGGAGAAAGCAGCGTGATGTCAGTGGCGCTTTCGCGAGTATTGAGACGGAAGCGGCGAAAATGGTTTGGGCAAGACCAAGTTTATGCTGTCAAGCAAAAAGGACAACCAACACCGACGTCTCGGACAGAACGTCACCCTCGACAGATATAACTTTGAGGTAGTTAAGGACTTTGTCTACCTAGGCTCCGCTATAAATACAGACAACGACAACAGCGCTGAGATCAAGTGAAGAATAACTCTTGCCGACCGCTGTTTCTTTGGGTTAAGAAGGCAATTGAGTAGCAAAGCCCTCTCTCAGACAACAAAAGTCACCCTTTATAAGACTTTAATAATCCCGGTCCCGCTCTATGGCGCAGAGGCATGGACATTATCAAAAATGGATGAGGGTGTTCTTGGTTGTTTCGAGAGAAAAATTCTTCGGGCCCGTCTGCATTGACGGTGAGTGGAGGAGGAGATACAACTACGAACTGTATGGACTGTACAGCGACATGGACCTAGTCAGAAGAGTGAAGATCCAAAGACTGAGATGGCTGGGTCATGTAGAGCGCATGGACACCAATACTCCGGTCCGAAAAGTCTTCGAATCCGCCCCCGAGGGACAGCGCAGTAGAAGAAGGCCAAGACTCAGGTGGCGCACGCAAGTGGAAGAGGACCTCAGCCAACTTAGCGTGCGAAACTGGAGGCAGCTAGCCAGGGATCGAGCTGGCTGGAGAAGCTTGTTGACTGAGGCCCACGTCCACCCCGGACTGTAGCGCCACCTAAAGTAAGTAAGTAAGTAAGTAAAAACTGAAAATAAGCAGGTTGTTTACTGCTCTCAGGCCAGATGGTGGCCGTATTATTTTTATTTTGAAATAAAACACCATTTTGTATTCTAATAATTTTTTCATGTTTTTTTTTTATTTATAATAATTTGTTTTATTAATTTTATTAGTTTATACTAAAGAGCTTATGTAAATTGTGTTTATCATTCGTTTCCTTTTATAATTGTATTTTTTTTCTTTTGTTTAATAAACAAGTTTGTTTTATCTTTTACCTGTTAATGTTGTTTTATTTTTTCAGTAATTCATTTTATTTAAATTTTCTTTTAATAAATATAAGACACAAACTTTGTCGAATTACGGGAATGCAGAGAAATTATTTATTTAACAAAGTGTTTTACATTACCTTACACAATATAATTTCTTTTTATTTTTAAAATTTCATATTTTTGTTTTTGTTTATTTATTTATTTTTTTTACAAAACAAGCTTTTGCAAGACAATACCAAGAAAGAAACAATTGAAAAAAGATTCCAAAAATCAAAGACAACACAACAAAATACTATACAAATTTGTATTTAAAAAAAAAAACTGAAAATATATATTTCATATTTATATAAGTATAAAAAAAGAAATTCTAAATCTAATGTGTGACTAAATTTTGAATTTACAATAAATGTGTTCCAGTTAACAATTTGTGTTAGTGGTTTTCCTTTTTTAAATTGGTAGTTTCCAAAAAGCTCAAAAATTCTTTTATTTAGTTTGTTTTTTTTATTTTTCAATTTTTATTTGTATTGTATTTAGTTTTCATTTTCTTTTCAATCTAATAAAAAAATGTGTTTACTTGCAAATGTTTTTTTTTTATTTTTACATTTCTTTTTAGTAATTGTTTAATTTTTTTTTTTTTTTTTGAATTTATGTTTTCAGATTTACCTTGTTTTATCTATAAAAGTGTTTTGTTTGTTTTTTTTCTTCATTATATTCATTTATTTATAAGTCGCAAATTTAACTATAATATTAAACCGACATTTTGTGGTGATTTGGTATTTATATTTATCCATAACCGCCGACTATCTCAACTTTTGATGGAATTTTGTTTTTATATTTAAGAAATATTTATATTTAATTTTTTGTTTTAGTAAATACAGTAAATGTTTAGTTAGTTTTTGTTTTTACTACTATTTCAAATTGTATGTATTGAAATAACCTTTCTGTGTACAAATTTGTTTAATAACATATTTTATTTAATTTTTTTACTTTTTGTTTTGTTTTTTTGTTTCTCTTGTAAAAGTCTTAAAAATGTTAAAATCCCCATGTTTTTTATTCTTTCTATTTTACTTAAATTGTATTTGATTATTAAAACATTATACAATATACAATATTTTATTTTATTTTATTTTTCTTTCATCTTTTGGTTTACATAAAAAAGTTGTGTAAAAAGTTTTATCTTTTTGGTTTTTTTTTTTATTTTTCAAACACAGACAAAAAAAATGAAATTAGGGTTTTCAAAGAAGACAGGAATTGAAAAATAAATACATTTTGGGAACCTATATAGAATTCAACGAATACGATATAATTGTTGTTTATTTAAATACAATATATAAATTTAAATTTGCTTATATTTTTAAAAATTGTTCTCTACATTGTTTACATATAAGTACATTAGTTTACACAAAAATCTACAATTGTTTCATTTATATGGTTTTATTTTTTTTAATCTACAATTTATTACGCTATTTTTTTATGAATAGCAAAGTGTGTATAAATATTTGTTTTCCTTATTTTCTTATTCTTCATTTTAAGGGGAAATATAACATGTTAAATATTTTTTGGTTTTTCTATCATTTATTTTTTGAAGGGATAATTTCGAAAAATAAATTATTCGTTTCTACAATAATCAGAAACGTTCTAGTTTTCTTTGAATTCCTTTTTTTTTTTTTAAATAAATTTCCCTTTTATCTGTTTCTGTTTTAATTTTTTTTTTCGGTGTTTTTTTTTAAATATCTCATTTGATCATGTGAACGGGTAAATTCAGTAAAATTTTTCAATTTTTTTCTTTTTTGCTTATGTTTTTCCAAAAATGTCGCATATAAAAAAATAAATAAATTCTGTTGTGAGTAATACAATATAATTCTATTTTTTGTTTTCTGGATATACATATGTATAGTTAATTTATTTAATATTCTTTCAATTTATTTATTTTATTTTATTTTTACAACAAAACTTGTAAATTTCACAAGATTTCTAGAAATACATAATTTACCATTTCTTTTGTGTGTGTTTCTGTTTGTGAATGTGTTTTAGTGTGTCCTTTTCGCACGTACAAAATATGTTCAATTTGCGTAAAAAAATTTCTTATTCTGTTTTGTTTTTGTTTTCTTTTTTTTCAATGTTATTTTATATAATATATATTAATAAATATTTTGATTATAAATTGATTATAAACATTTGGAATTTTGTTTTTAAGTTTTAATATTTTTATATTTAGATAGAGAAATGAGAGAAAAAACTTTACAAACTTTTACAAGAAAGAGGGAGCTACTAGTTTTTCTTATAATTATTTTTTATTTATATATGTATGTATATAATATTTATTTCTTCTCTACTTTATTAAAAGTTTTTTTTTTTTGTTTTAAATATATGTATATATAGTTTTTCATGAGAATGCCTTATTTTTTTTTTTTGGAATATAAAGTGTGTGAGTTGTTTATGTTGTAATAAAACAGTGTTGTGTTTAAAAAAGATTGAAAAATATTTGATTAAATTTTCAACCCAAAAGCAGGGCATCTCTCGAACTTCCATGTGGTGTATTCTAAGAAAGCGCTTTGCCTTACATGGAAGCTTAAGTCAAATGATGAATTTAATTGAGAAGATATGTGGTTTTAACCAGACGATGTATGTTATCAAACAGCGCGTTTCGTTATCGTAATCAACGGTACAATTGGCCGTTCCTCTCTCGTGGGATTTCTTCGGCGCTACATTAAACCCTTTCTATATGATAAGCTCTGCATCTAGATAAGAATACGTTCCGAGTCAGCGAAAAGTTACTAAAGTAATGATGATACAAAAACCAGGGAAATCACCAACTGACAATCAATTTCACTTCTCATACTTTTTCGAAATTTTTGAAAATATATTGGCGCAAAAAATCATATCCTTAACCACCAGATCGATATAGAAGCAAGCATTCAGTTCAAAATTTAACAGGTCTTGCCTGAGAGCCAATACAATATACTGACTACTTTACCTTTCCATGTTAGATTCGGTACGAAGGTTTCTCAATTCAATGAAATTTTAGTTGGTGAACCACAAGGAAGTGTTCTCAGTTCGCTTATTGATTCGTGACAAACCGCAAAAAAGGGAGATCATTTAAGCTACATTTACTGGTGACCCTGCTATACTGGCAGTTGGAAAAGCAACGCGAGAAACCAAAGTTTAACTGCAATGTGAACTTAACAATGAAAATAAATGGACAAGATATTAGTCAAGCAAATGAGTAGATTGTGTATCTATGAAAATTGGTCTGTATCTCATTCGAAAACGATGCTTAATATGAGTACCTCAAAATGACCCTCAATTAAAGTTGCATGTGAAAAAGACGCGTAAAGAACCAGAAAACAAAATGATATATGGTAAAAACTTCACGACGTAACAGTATTGTATTTGCCTGTTTCCTCGAAGGGTTTTGACTCGCAGCCAAACAGTAAGTGTTGGTCAAAGACTATAGCAATTGAGACGTGTTTCTCGAGGTTCAACACTAGGCCCTCTCTTATTCTGCATGTATATTAATGAATTACTTAGCATGTGTTCTGATGCATGTCCGATTATCATTAAATCAGACTCCATAATAATATCCAAGCGGAATAAAAGATACGCTTTCTGGAAGATAGGATAGAGAACCTTTACCATTTCGTAATTTGCTTAGACACCCTTGGGCTCATATAAAATGACTATTTAGGTCTCTAAAGGCATCGATGTATTTACCAGTGAAACGAATCTGTACAGTTTGTTTGCTGTGTTTTCCTCTGCTCTGTTAAAAGCTCCTTTAATGTTGTCCACTTTGAATAGGGCGTATAATTGGAAGAAGAACTCATGCAATTCAAAATGGTTAAACTAAACTCTGTAAGCCAAAATCGACTACTGGTTGGGAGAAAGGACTCTATCACTATTAAAGAATGCAGAAGATATTTTCCTGCATCAAAAATGCAGATTTGTATGATTAAGTCATGTAAAAAGCCTGCATCGCTGAATACTTTAAACCTGTACTAGTCAAATCCCTTGGAACCACAAAGTAAATCTCCTATAGTTTACTAAATTTCCCTTATGTATTAAATTAGGAAGGGTAAACTATTTGGCGGATGTTTTGTAATGTTCGGTCTATAGCTTCTAGTGCTTTTCTGTTAGCTATCATCTACAATGTCAGCAATCGCACCTGTAGTGTAGTTCATTTCATTAGATCGGTTGTCACCTAAGATCGGAATGGATATCCCAATGTTGGATATCTAAAATCAATTAATTGACATCCATCACGACGAGGTAACAATTTTATTGTCTGCTGATTGCATTTAAGCCCTTGAACTCCGTTGGGGTAATCTTATGTTCGGATTGCTGGATGGCAATCAGCCAACTTTAAATAATTTCAGTAAACTAAAATCGTAAATTGTCCCCGAATGTCGCTGCTCTCTGTAATGAATCCTTAAATGACGACCACTAATAAGACTGTAATGCAACAGAGTGGTTCCTTCTTAGATGATCCGGATGGTAGCCACCCCTTCGATATGTCTTTCGAATATGAAATTATGCCTAAGTACATCGTGCTCGGGTTTATCAGTTTAAGCATCGAATACCACCGAAATCGCCAATTTACAATAAGGTTGAAATGGAACTAATCGGACTCTGCTGTGAGTGTTGTACAACCACGACCAGCACTTCCTGATTGCTGTTCATTTTCACTTTTTAGCGACTGATTGTTCAGCAAACAACCAACATACGCATTGCACTACAAAGCGAGAAGCAAACGTTGCTTCTGCGCGCCACGTAAGATGAAGTCCTTCTCTAGTACATTGTCCCTCAGAGTAAGGTTCCAGGACTTTGCGGTCAGATGATAGATGCGCAGATTTCTGACTACATATTTTTAATACCGCAAACCCTAAACAAAAGACAATGGTGGTCATAAAAAAAAACAGTGAGAGTAGTCTGCAGAATAAAGAGTAATCTATCCAGATGAAGTAAGCTAATTGTAGTCTTGTGTATGACTTTATTATGGGGTGTGTTGGTAGATTTTCATCTCCCTATCACAATATTATAATAGCTATGTATGTATGTAGTTTTTTTTTACCGGTTTTTTATACTCTGGTATGTTCTCTTTTCCGCCGAAACAATTTCAGAGATGTACTTGGTTTAGAGGTTTTGTTGTACCCAAAATAAGGATGTGGATATGCGTAACAGCTCAATGCCACTGAACCATCGTGAGGTAGTTCAACGACGTACAGCTACAATTGCAGTAGACCGCTAGGGCTTTTTCGGATAGATACCCTTACCTTGCCGTTAGCATTGCAAATTAAAAATCAGTGATATCCATAGAAAAAGATCAATCAGAGAGGCTGGCTTACAAGGAAACTCCTAGATCAATGACGAATCCAAATAGACAAATCTAGAAAAAACGGCATTGCGATGGGAAATGCCAAACTACGTACCATAGATTCTGGTTCGGAAATAGATGATAAATAAATGAAACGATATGGCATTCCGAAGTCGACGAGCATAAAAGAAAGGAAGATCATGGAATCCTCAGATGAAAAAGGAAAGAGTACGAAACGCAACTGACCGAGGCCTACCAGATGAATGAAATTCTTTACAAAAAACAAAAACAGGTCAACAGTCTAAACAAAAATCCGCAAGGATAAAGAACGGCGTATTTAAACAGAACCACAGTCGGTGCTAAAAACTTTGAAAGATTATTTCCGCAGACTGTAAAACAGTAACCATGAACAACATCCCACTGTTTGGCAGAATGAAACAATCAACCTGGAAGAAAAGATACAACATTTCCGTTCAGCCGGCCATGATGGAGTCACGACAACAAATTCTAAGTTTAAAACTCACAAAGTTACTGAATGGCTTAATTGCCTATCTGTTTACGGAAGCGGGTTATGATTTGATACAGAGATCTTCTGAACTGCACGAACTATAGGGTAGTAAGAATCCTCGACACTGCCTCTAAAATCCAGTGCTTATATTAACCTCTAAGACCCTTCGACAACAGTCTGACAATCAGCGCAGTTCTATTCAAAGAAAGTCCACCATAGATCCACCACCTCATTATCTATATGGCGTGTTATTGAAGCAGAACCAACCGACGGCCAAGATGGAAAAAACAAAGTATATGCTGTCATCCAACAGGGACATACATACTCGGACACCATCGCCGCTTAGGACAAAACATCAAGCCGGCTCCGCTAGTAGCGCGGAAATTTTTCAACGAATTGCTTTTGCTACTTTTGGGCTTGAAACTCAATAGAGTAGTAAATCCCTCTCTAGAGTAACCAAGGAAATATTATACAAGGAATATAAATACAAGGAAAAATTCTTTGGAGGAAACCTGTAGCCTGTACAGCTATGCCGAGCTCTTCAGAAATCTCATACTCCAGCGTCCCAGCTCGGAAGGATTTTGACTAAAACAGGACAACGCAGTAGAAAGCGACCTTTTCATAAGTGAAAGTAAATAACTGCTGAGTTCATAAAAGCAAACTAGTTTACTGTAAACATCCCGCAACGGTTTTGGTAAACTTTTATAAACGCGAAACTTACTGTTTTCTTGCAGCAACCATGCAAGGGTGAAATCGTGCAAAGTATTCCGAAAAGTATTAATTTTCTTCTTTCTTTTACTATTAACGAATACCCTTACGATATTTTTAGAAGTCACTTTTGCATGAAAAGATCAACTTTTTACGTATACATTTAGTTCGGCAACCTTCTGCAACAAAATGAAATCTGTTGCATGCAAAACATTGATAAGCAATTGACTTTTACAACTTTTGCATAGATAATACAGGTTTTATGCAATTATGAACGCACCGTTTGCAAAGTTGCATGTTTTTTGCGTAAATGAACTCAGCCAACAACGTCCAGTAAACAATTGAAGGCAGCTGACAATAGACGACGCTAACTAGAGAGGCATGTTAGCTAAGATCCTATTCTTCACTAAACTGCAGCGCCATCTAAGTAAGATAGTAGCAGTCCGTAAAAAAAATCACTTATGAAAAATTAGCTAAACAAAGCAAAACTATAAAACCAAAACATCTAAAACTGCAAACAAAACCGGCCAACGAAACGAAACCAAATACAAAAAAATAGTCAACCAAATTTTAGAAAACAAAATAAAACGACAACCAAACATTTGATGTTTTTTTTTTTGCTACATTTGAATTGAAATTGTTTATTTTCATTTATTTATATATTTCTTTATCCGTTTTTCAGTTTTTTGTTGTATAATATTTTCACTTTTATAAATCATAAAAACATAAAATCTAAGAGACGACAAATTAAATGAATTAATTAATTATAATTATAATAATAATAATAATAAAATTGTAAAAGTAATAATTATAATAAAAATATTGTGTTTTATATATAATAATTATAATTAGGCGAAAAAAAAAAACTATAGTCGATAAAACAAATAAAAGTAATAATGAATGAATAGGCGGTAGAGTAAGATTAAAAAGAACTGATTGTTTGTCAACCTCGGTTATTGTTAAAATTTGTTTTTTCATATTCTTTCTTAGCTTTTCCACTTATCCTGAGGGGTTTCTTTATCCTTTTGTTTCTAATTTATTTGTTAATTGAACATTAATTGTTATGAGATGCAAGAGAAATTCAAAAGAAAACATACAAATTTGTAAAATAAAACAATAAGAATTGAAAGAGAAAAAAAAACTACATATATACATATATGTATGTATTGTATTTATATAATAATGAGAATAATTAAAAATTAAATGATTTCATTAAACTTTGTATATAATTGTGAGAATATTTATAAAATGTATTTTTTCTTATTGTGGGTTTTGTTTTGCTTATGTTTCCTTTGAAAATGATGACAAAAATGTGTTGTATCTTCTGTTGAACGTGTAAATGTGTTCTAAAATAGTAATTGCTTTTAATTTTCCTTTTTGGAAAAAAAACAAATGAAATTATTAATCGTTTGCATTTTGCGTGCCAGAAATGTGTTTTGTTTTACTAAATTTTGTATATATAAAATATTCTTTTTTAGCTTCACTTATACGTTGCTTTTTTGAGTGTTTCTTTTTGTTACATACATACATTTACAATTAATACATGGTATATAAATATTTTTTATAATTTTTTTTTATTTAATTTGATTCTACACGCGCAACTATGCTGCTTTTAAATTCTTCTTGTTTTTCTTGTTATTTTTTCTGTTTCTGTTTCTGTATCTTTTTTGTTGTCATCGATTTGTTCTACTTGATGAAACATTTCATTTTTTTATTCTTCTTTTTGTTTTTCTATTTTCTTATCTAAAATTGACACGGATACCAGTGTCGTTTTTGCTTCTCTTTATACCATATATATATATTTTTTCATTTTTCTTCTTAAAAATCAGCAATTTTCGTTTAGAAAACAGAAAAATTGATTTTATCTGTTCTATTCTTCATCTTTGTTAATCTACATTTATTACAAATATTTATAAGACTTTACACTAGAGTATATATATTTATATTTTATATTTATATATGTGTATAATATGTTAGTAACGTTTTTTTTTCTGTTTTCTTTTTAAATATAATTAAAGGAATCTATATAATTTGTTTAGCACATTTTTTTCTTCTTTAATTTTTTGTTAGGTTTTTCTTTTCTACCATAAATAACTTATAGGAAAGTGAAATTTCCCTGCATGTTCTACAATGTTTAAACAAATAAACTATATATGTAATAAAAAAAAAAAATGTGCTGATAGATTTTTTTCCCTTTTATTGAAAATTTAACTCAAACTGGAGTAGCTAAAGGAAAATTTGTTACAGCAAAAGTAAATAAAAATTATAGCTTATGGATATAATTAAAAAAAAAAAAATATGTCTCATTACATTATCAGTGCATGCTTAATAGAAGCAGTAAAAAAAAAAAAATACAAAGAGTAATATAATAAAATTAACAGAAATAGAGTACACACAAAGTTTACAACAAAGTTTTGTTTGGTTTTTTCCCCTCTTTTTAATAGAAAGTAAGAAATTTGTTACAAGAAAAAATAAATGTATTTAGTATTTATTTTCTTTTCTTTCTTTCTTTCTTTTTTACATTACTACATGCATATTTTATTTAAATAAATTGGTTTTCTTGATTTCTAGATTGGCTTCTGCAAAACAGTACATGCTCAACATATTCACTTTTGTCGAATATTGGGGTGAGGGCTCATCAAGAGATGTACATGTAGTTTTAATTAAAACAAAAAAAAATTATATATATATATATATATTTTAAAAATCCAACAGATAAACGTTTATCGTTGAAAAGAATCACAAAGTTTACGTGTTTGTTTTTTTTTGTTTTTACATAATTTTACAGGAATTTACAATGCATGGTTTTGTTTAGTAAACTTTTCTTTGCGCTTCTAAATTCGTTTTTATTTTTTTAAATAATGTTTTCCTTGGAGGGGATAGGAAATATTTTATCGAGTTTGGTTATTTTGGTTTTGTACAAATTATTTCAATGGAGATTGATTGTAAATTGGGAAGAGGATGGGAAGGAGAGGGAATTGGGACAGGGGCCAGGAGAAGGGTTTGATTTTATTTAAATCTAGTTCTAGTATAAAAGATAAATATTTATATAGATACAATTTATCGACGCTAAGTTGGGCAATGTAGGTGTATTTTCTGGGAAGATCTTGTGTTAAGAAACTCTCATACCTTTTCGGGTTAAATCTGATAATGCGAGGACTCCTACTAAACAAACCGATGGGTCTTGATTCGAATGTGGATTTTTCATTTCAAAATTGACAGGTAAACTCTTACTCGGTTCTTGCCCTAAGCAAAGTATTAATTCATGAAAGTTTATAACAAATGATGGTTTTAATGTCATCGTCGAAACCATACCAACAGCTTTTCATGACGTGTAACAGTGCGAATTACACTTTTACTTATTATTGTTAAAAGATGTATGTCAAAGTTTTCACGTCTCAAACAAAATGTTATCAGTTTCTGATTGCTATTCGGCAGTTTTACAAAAAAAAAAAGGTTCGGTTGATCGCTGATTTTCTGTCTAATACAAGCTTGGCTTCAAGATGAAATGACTCATTTAATCTATAACAAAAACTGAAACAGTCTTCTAACATTACGATTGTGTGACTTGAAACCAATTGTGTTTTAGAATTCAATGGATTAAAAATCCAATCCAACAGACAAACAGAGTCTTAGGACCAAACAGCTGCATCTCTAAACGTATGAAACAGAATTTAAATACATTTTCAATATGTATTTTTGAAGAAACAAGGAAACACCATGTTAATTGAAAGGATAGGCGTACACAAAGCAAACATGATTGAAATGAGAATTTTGTGTCTTTTAAAGAAATTAAGTTCCAATCAATGTTCAGGGTTCGAGGATGAAGTACTTCTTGCCATCCTTTATATCGTGGAATACAAAGAATAGTAACAACAAGAATGTTGACTAGGTTGAATAGCAAGAACCTTCGTGTTCCAATCTGTGAAATAGAACGCCAGTTTAATGAGGGAGTGATGTAATTTATATGGTATTTAAGGGAACAGGCTGCTACAACCAGAGACTATCAGTATTTTATGTCAATTTTCTACTTTCTTGTGCAGGAGTTCTAGAATGTCATAAAAAGAATTTCTTGGCAAAAGACACCTTCGAATCATACAGACATTGAATTACAGGCCATTGAAGGCAAACTACGAGTAAGTTCACAGAACATCCTCTACAATTTTTTATTCATTTCTTTCCAACAGCAGATCGTCTCCCAAAAAACACCCTTCTCGTCGCACTCGTGTGTGTGTGTTTAATTTTTTCTAAGGGGTTTTGATGAATGATGAATGCGTGAATGCGTGAATGCGTTTTGTTGTTTCTGTACAATATTTTACATAAAAAATTATTTATATGTATAAAAAGAGAAAAAAAAAATATTATTACAAAACAAACAAAAATTTACATATTTAAAAAAAAAAAAAAAAAATAGTAAAATTTACGAGTAAAAAAACAACCACACCTTGCTTTGTACACTAGAAGCGAAAAAAGTTGCGCGACTTCAATTGATTTCTTTAAAAAAAAAAGAAGATAAACAGGGCAAGGGATTCATTTTTTTTCTCCTTCTCTTTTCAAATAATTTTATTTTTTTTATCTACATTTAAGAAAATGAATAAAATTCAATTCCAAAAAGAAAAAACCAAAAGAAAAGAAAAAAGCTTTTCAATGATTTCCTTTTCTAATTAGTTCGTTTGATTTTTTTTTAAATATTTTATTTTTTACAAAAAATTTACACATATGAAACAAATGAATGAGAGAATGATTTGTTGTTAAATGTATTAACACAAAGAGCCCCCCAAAGTCCCATATGATCATAATATACCCTGTCAAGCATGTAATTACGGCAGAAGTCCAAATCTCAAGAAATAAACTCTAAAATGTCTAAAATAAAAATTAAAATAAAAAAAAAAGGAATAAGAAGTTTTAAAAAGATTCTACATTTTCGTTTTTACAAAATGTTTACAGCAGTTTTGTTTTTGTTTTCTTTTTATACAAAAAATTGTTTATTATTTTGTTTTTTGTTATTTTGAATTTCTTTTCATTTGTTTCTCATTTTATTGTTTAATTTCATAAAAGGCAGTTTTGTTTCTTGCTTTCGCTTTTTTTTTTGTTTTTTTCTTTTATTTAGTTTTAGTTTTAGTTTTATTTTTATTTTTTACAAAAATTACACTAATTTACATAAATTGTTTTTGTTTTGTTTTTTTTTTGTTTTTGTTTCTTCTTCGGTGTTTTGCATTTCTTTTTTTATTTGATAAACCAATGTTTGTTTCTTTTTAGAAATACAAATCGAATTAAAATTGAGAAAAAAACAAGTAAGATAAATAAAAAAAATCAAAATTACAGCTTGCATGCATGCACTTCTTTTAAACACAAAAACATTGTTTTTTAGTTTTTGTTTTTTGTTTTTTTTTTTTTTACAGGAAAAGTACAAGAATATAATACTACAAATGAATTTTCACACCGCGATTGGATTTTGTTTTTCTACCTTTTGTTTTGTTTTGTGTTTTTTTTTTGAAATGTTTTTTTTACATATTTTTCTTGTGGCAAAATACTCGCACACTGATGATTGATGAGAAGAAATTACGCAGGCAGCGGTTGTGATTTTTGTTTTTATGAAAGAGAGGACACACAATGATGATTTTCTTTTTTATAAACCTAAAACATAAATTTATCTTAAAGTCTATATTCAAATAATAAAATAATTAATAAACATTGTCTAGAAATCATTTAAAAAAAAAAGAAGAAAAACAAAGAAAAAAACCAAAAACATTGCGGGGTATAATTAATTATATATAGTTTCCATGTTTTTTTTTTTTAGGGACAAATTATTTTAAAATACAAAATTGTACAAGAAAAAGTCTATGATATGAAATGTGAATAATAAAATGATAAAAATGATAAAGTCTACAACATAAGGACAAGATACAACTTAAAAGCTACGTTCCACATAGTCAGACATTATTTTTCCTTTTTTTTTTGTTTTCTTTGTTTAACATTTAAAATTATTAATTGATAACTAAAATTAAGAAAAAACAAAAAATCATCATCATCATCTATTTTGTCGGGGGTTTTTGTTTTTAATAATTTCTATTGATCTACTTGACAATCTCTCTCTGGGTTTCCTTTTTAAGGGAAGATTGTTTACATGAATTTTTTCTTAAACTAAATTTTAGACATTGAATTAAATTAAAACACAAAAAAAAAAAATTATATACTAGTCGATGATGATAAAAAAAAATTTATGTATGACCTCCATACTCTCCTAGCCTTTCCTAAACGTCTTCTTCCACTCATCGATTTATTTCTCATTGAATTTCTTTGTGTGTCTATACTACTTTATATATTTTCTTTTCATTACAGAGCCTTCTGTTGTATGTATAGAGTAATAAAAAAAAATTAATTTTATTATTATGATGTGTGTGTCCCCTGATTTAGATGACACCATTTGCTGTTGCAACAGTTGGTGGTCCAATTGGCCCTAATCCAGTGGCATTATTTGCCGTAGCTATGGCGACAACAGACGCTGAGGATGGGGTTGATGATGATGACGATGACATAACAGATGTTACCGATGGTGTGGCTGAGGAATTAGCTGTTACCGCTATTGATGTAATGCCATTTTCAGTAATCATAGCATTAGTTGCTACGGCCGAGGTGGTTGTAACTACTGCTGTAGCCGGTTGAATAGGATTCGATGATTTCATAAAGAATTTCTCTAATTTGGCATTGATGTGCTTGCCATAGGTGTATTTACGTAATGCAGCCATGTGAGGGCGTATTTTATTCATCAGCTTTTTCAACTGTGTTGGCTCAGAGACATCAATCATTTTCTGGACAACATAATTCGCATATTGATCTTTCATCATGACATGTAAAGCACTGCAAAAGAATAGAGAGAGATAGTAATGTGAGTAAAAAGAAAATAGATTTCATATAATTAGGTTTACTTGTCATTGAATGTGCAGACTTCATCAATGAGTCCGGTCCTTTCGGAACGTGTTGCATGCGTAACACATTTTTCGACGACATTCGAAGCGAATTTATGCTGTGACAATACTAGGACTTTTCCACGTACACTGTTGATGAGAATCGATTTGTCCTCGGGTTTGCCGTGCTCTGAAAAAATAAAATAAAGCAAATGAATTAAAGATACGGAATATCACTGTTAAGAAGAATCAGAAAAATGCTTGCAAACCTGAGAGAAATAACTACCTTCTTAATTGTAATACGAAGTCCAACACAATAAGACAGACACTTTGATGAACGACATAAAAATAGTGCGAAATAGGAACAAAGTAAGGGTAAGCCACACCACTTGGGCAAGGAGTCAGGGCACTATCCCTTACAATTATAAAATAAGAGTAGGAAAACTGCAGTAAGAGATCAAAGTATATAAATATAGAAAAATGCAAAATTTTGAATTCTTCTTAACATTTCTGTTTAGTATTTCTTGACAACGAATCATCGAGAACGATGCGAACAAACGAACACATCAAGGCGATCGCGGCAACAGTTAAGTGCTTGTTCGTCCACTACTTAGAAAATTTTGGGAAAATGTCTTTGCCATTTAGTTGGTGCAGTCATAAAAGCCACGAGACGAGAGGTTGCGAACTGGCCATTGGAACACCTTGAAGTCGAGCTTTATTTTTAGGAAAAAATCATGTTAAATGGCGAAGGTGACTTCTGGCCAATTATAATTGTGAACAGGCAACTATGGAACTCAATTACACCCACAGATTTGGCACTTCTTAATGATCTATATGTTTTCAGGAATTAGGCCGTTATAGTCAGAATATGACTAGAAAAAACTCTAGTTGAATGTCGACTTACAAAAGATGTGATTTTTAATTTTGAGCCATTTTTAACTGTCAACGTTTTAAAATAAGTTAAAGCCAGAAGATTATTAAATTTAAATGCATACACACTCGCATGATGTGTGAAATTCACCACAAAAACGGCGAAAACTTTACGTGCTTGTGGTCGTTATCAAGCGCATTCTCGCACAGTTATAGTAAATTTTATCAACAAATTTGAACATCTCGGACAGGTTAGCGATGTAAAGATTCCAATTCGTGTTCTTCCGCCATGGCCAGATGAAAATATCGCCACTGCAGATGAGAGTGTGACTGAAGACTTAGGTGTGTATATTTCAAAGCGATCACAGGAATTGGGCCTATCCATAACCACCTTTACCGCATTTTACATAAGGATCGTATCCTTCGTGCTTATAGGGTCCAGTTGAAACAAGAAACGAAACAAGCAGACCAGGCATAACGCTGTGATTTAGCTGATTGGGTGCTGGAAATGAATAAACAAGATCATGATTGTTTACACAAATTTATTCTGATCCAATAGTTTAGATACGTAAACAAACAAAACTGTTTCTATAACCCAAGAGAAATAGTGGAACAACCTTTTTATTTACGTGGGCTGGCGGTGTGATTGGGGCACATTTTTTCGGAAATGGTACTGTTGTGACTGTTTTAGTAAATGGATTGCTTTACCAAGCGATGATGGCTGCCTGTTTTTGGCTGAAATTGGCTGAAATGATATGGACGTGGGTGACGTTTACTTTCAGCAGGACAATACGACCATACCACCCACCTGATGAAACAATGGCTTAATTGCGTGATAAATTTTCAGAACGTCTAATTTCTCTAAATGTACACTTCAATTGGCCCCAGAGATCATCACACTTTTTTCTTTGAAGCTATGTTAAAAATAAAGTTTACGCCAATGCTTCATCAACGATTCGTAGACTAAAAGAATATACCAAAACTGTTGTTTGCGAAAAATGCGAAAATGTGATAAAAAAATTCATCAAAAGAACGACGTTGTTACAACCGTTCACTTTAAGTAATTGAATTAAAGCGTAAAAGGATTAAGAATGAGCCGCAAAAATACCGAATACGCATACTTCAGAACATCTAAGACCAGATATCTATTAAGAAGAAGTTATCGTCCTGAATTGGACGTGAACTATCTGGGAAATTTAAATGATAGTGATGCATATCGCGTTACTGTAAGGCTGTTGAAATGGCGGAATACCTCTGTTGTTTTCTGCAAGGAAATTTTAATCTGAACTCAAAACTTTTCTGCACTATAGTCGAACAGCAGCTATAATCTAGAGGTTTTGGGCGATATTGACGGCCAAATTTAAAAGAAGAAAAAACACTGTAATATACTGTTACGCACGGACAGAAACATCGGCTTAAGATGAGAAGAGCAGCAACATAGCAATTGTAATGAAAGAAGAAAAAAGCGGCAGCATGATGCTTGTCCCTAAAAGTGAAACAGTACGTCCATTGCCAACTACGGCAAGTCATCGGAAGCATACTATTCTAGAATCAGTACTGCAGATGATTGTCTAATATAGAGAGCGAAATTCAAACCACATTATATTGCTCTATATTGCTCGATGATTTATAAGATATCTTCTTATGATTAAAAGGACAAGAAGTCGAAATCCCGATAGAATGAGATGATCATGAAAATTGAAATACAGCTTCGTTCTGCATCCGTGAATACATACCCCAACATTCATTTCAACATAGAAGTGTTAAGACACGGACCCGACAAGTGTTACTCATCAGTGTTTAAGCTGCACAGGCCGAATATGAGGCAAGCCGTCACAATAGGACCAGTTACTATCAATCAAGGGGTCTACCGAGAAATACAGGTCCAAAATCATCCCGACAATCCATTGATAATATTGAATAAGAATGGAATAACACTTCAACTTGAATAGAATCGCGAAGGTTGGGAATACGAATGAGCATTCTGAATCAGCATGTTCGCGAACGAACATTACATAGATTACAAACGTAATTTAAGAAAAACAAGGCTTCACGCATGCTGGAATATGCCTTTTCCAGTTCTAAATGTTCCACCGTCAACTAAACAAAATTATAAACCTGTTGAGAAAAGCATTCTTTACAAATTCATCGCAATGCCGTGTTTTGTGGGTGAGTGGAATGTGGGTGCGACAAAGGCTCTTCTTTAGTTAGTAGAGTAAATGGCTTTTTCAAGTCCGTCCAGCTCGTAACATCATATGAACAGAATACGTTAACTAGACATCATCTCTCTGCAACTAAGTCAGTAAGCAAATTTAAGATTCCCATGTTGGAAATAAAAACAAGTGCAAACCTCCTCTAAAGACCATAATGGCTGTAGACGTCCGACTTGGTTAAGTCGATTAAGAACAGAGAGGAGGTTAAAGAGATTGCTAAGGAAAATCCAGCCATACATACTTTCAGCAAACAGATATAATGTACCAAAGCCTTTCTATTACAACAGATATCGAATATAAAATATGTAAAAAATAAATAAATCAACTTACCCAGCACATGCTGAATGACATAATTGCCATACTGATCCTGTATAAGTTGTTCTGTATGTTCATGCAGCTCCTCTAAAATTGGTGCCGTTTGCTCTGTGGTACAATGTTCCAATATACGCTGAATCACCCGACAACCATACGGATGTGTGCTCAACGAATAAACCTGAGACTTGAAAGCATTTATAATAAACTGCAACGCACTTGGCTCAACACATTCAATGCATTTCTGAACGACATGATTGCCATTCTGATCTTTAACACACTTCAGCACATGACCATCGAGTTCACGCACAATTTCTTGCTGTTGCTCTGGTGTAATACTTTCTAAAGCTTTTTGTATTACCCGACATCCGTACATTTGTAATGCCAATGGCAAAACATGACCCTTCACTTGCATTCCCAAGGTGTTCTTTTGCTCTGGCGTACCAAATTCGAAAAATTTCTGAATAACATAATTGCCGAACACATCTGTCATAAGGCTATAGGCAGCGCCTAGAATTTCATTGAAAACCATTTGTTTCTCAGCGGCGGTAGCACGTTCCAATTTTTGCTGAATAAAACGCGAACCATGCTGATCCTGAGAGAACTCAACAATATGAAGTGTTAGATCACGTAGTTGTAGATTCGGATAACGTTGATTCCGGAAATCTTCCAGTAGTTTCGATCGACCCGGTGGACGTTCACAATTTGCACCTCCAGCAGCGGCAGCTGCGGCTACACCAGCTGCAGCAGCAGCAGCAGCTACGGCATTTTGTCTAGCAGCCGCTGCTGCATTTGTGGCAGCAACCGCAGTAGCTCCTGGAATGCCCAAATGTTTGGAGAACAATGAACTATTTGAACCGAACATATTTTGTCCGGTTATACCAACTAGAATTTGGTTACGATACTTAGTTTCGGCACCTGGTGCTCGATTAGTTACTAGGCATGATTCTGGTGGCGGAGTTATTGGTGCTCCAATAGGACTTGCTGAAGCGTTTGCTACTGATCCGAGATTTCCATAGCTGCTGACAGGCCATTTCCTTGCTACAGCAGCGGCAGCGGCAGCCGCTGCAACGGATGATGATACGGCTGTAGCTGCTACTGTACTTGTACTGTAATCCATTGAAGGGCTGAATGCCGATGTGTTGCGATCGAAAGAGTCCCGTCGGGTGGTCAGTGACGAGGTGTTCAATGCCAAACCTTAACAAATAAAGAAAAAATAAAAGACGTGAGTATGTAATTTAAGTTTAAATAACTATTAAGAAAAGAATTAAGAAATTAAAAAGTTATTGCATGCTACCTGGAAGCAAAGCTATCTGTGTCCAGTTCCACATTGCTGGAATACCATTCATTTTGTTATTAGAAAATAATTATTATATTTAGCACTCGAAAAAGGATTGGAAAATAAAAAAAAAAAACAACACTCCGACTGATGTACTTGTTACTTGTTCGCGATTCAAAGTTAATCTACAAAGTTTCAAGTGCACCCCCGATAGTTATCCTAGTCCATTAGAGACGCACACAGCCATCCTCAATTCGCATACTACTTTGTGTCGGTTAAGTGATTTAAGCGTGTAAACATATCCCTAAACAGGAGGGCACATGCAACAAATGTCTTCAGTGAAAAGGATTTGAATATGGAAAGACAAAGGCAATAGGCACTGACTGGGACTGGATTGGTTTTCGTGCAAGGGATGACCTTTTTGCGTGCACATGATTGCCTGTGTTTATTGTCTTCACGAGTATTTGCCTGTCTGGCACAACAACCAAACAAGAGTATAGTTATCCGGATTTTCCGTTTTCCGTTTTCTGTTATGCAAAACTATGGAGGACGATCAGGTAGATGAATGGCTGGTTGGTTATAAAACGTACCAAGAAAAGGAAACGTTTTGCGTAATTTCCAAACCGGCAGAAACAAGATAAGTGGAGGGGCGGCATATTTCTAATACAACGTGTTGAAAGGAATGAAAAGAAGATTTTAATTTATAAATATTACCATATAGCGATGGAATCTGTTCGATTTTTTTTGTTTGCTTGGTTGTAAAAAGGGGTTTTCGTTTCTACTGTAATGAGTTGGTAGATTCAAAACCAGTATTCCCTTGATTAATGCAACATTCATACCAGGGCGGGTCAATAAGTCCGTGACTTTTTGAATTTCTGACCTCTTTACTGAAACAGCAACACTGCTCCTGTCAACAGGCAGCTGTCAGTTGACTCCTGTCAAAATTTAAACTTGCTGCGTCAGTTAGATTGTGTTTGACAGCTATTTTTATCAGACTACTCACTAATTTGAGGAGAAAATGGAAAAAAGTGAATTTCGTGTGCTTATTAAGCATTATTTCTTGCGAAAAAAACCATTACCGAGACCAAGGCTAAGCTTGATAAATACTATGGGGACTCTGCACCATCGATTTCAATGGTAAAAAAGTGGTTTACTGAATTTCGTTGTGGCCGTACAAGCACTGAAGATGCCGAACGTCCTGGACGCCCAGTTGAGGTCTCTACACCCGAAACAATCGAAAAAATTCACGATATGGTGTTGGCCGACCGAAGATTGAAAGTGCGAGAGATTGTGGAAGCCGTAGGGATCTCGCATGGCTCAGTGGTTTCAATTTTGAATGATCACTTGGGCATGAGAAAGCTTTCCGCAAGATGGGTGCCGCGTTTGCTCACAGTCGACCACAAACACATGTGCAGTTGCCATGGCAAAAATCCATGAATTGGGCTATGAATTGCTCCCTCATCCACCCTATTCTCCAGATTTGGCTCCGAGCGACTACTTCTTGTTCACAAACCTGAAGAAATGGCTTGGTGGAAAAAGATTTGACTCCAATGATGAAGTCATCTCGCAAACAAAGGCCTATTTTGAGGACCTCGACAAATCATTTTTTTTGGAAGGGATAAAAAAATTGGAGAAGCGTTGGACAAAGTGTATAGAGCTCAAGGGAGACTACGTTGAAAAATAAAATTATTTTTTTATCCAAAAATCTGTGTTTTAATCCAAAAGTCACGGACTTATTGACCCGCCCTCGTATTTTCCAGGACATCATGCAAAAAAAAAATAAAAATGAAGAAATACTGTAGCACAATTTTTACATGAACTTATGGAGTTAGTCATAGAAATAATGTTCATGAACTTCCAGAAAACTTCCCACCAGCACCTATGTAGTCAACATTTAGGAGACAGTCGTTTTATTCAGGAAGGCAAACATTTTTCATCAAACTTGATTAGAAGCTCATATCAGAGAGGCATTGTAGACCCTTTAAAATCCAGAACGCGACTCCTGATTGAAAGATACAGAAACTAGATTTTTACGTAAGCAGTTTACCCAATCAGCTTTAAAGCAGGTTGCCACATTCTCTAACTTTACCTACCGACAGGCTTAAATGAAAAAGTCAAATCTAATTAGATAGTGTACTTTGAAATGATTATTATAGTGGTCCCTTATAAATGAAAATGTTTTCCCAACAAAGTGAGGCTATATCTTATCGTCTATATATTATGAGCATGATAAGCGAGTAACAATATGTTTGAGTAAATTAAGTCCTCCTACGTTCTCTTAAGCAAGGCGAGTTTTAAGAATTATCACCTTTTGAATTGGACTTTAGAACCGTCTGCAGTTTATCTCGGTTCATGATAGAACTCCAGAAATATGAAAATAGAAATCATATACGTGAAGGCTTCTCCTGCTGACGATGGCTCTCATAAAGCTGATGCTTTATTACATTGGAGAATCAGAATCAGCTTTTACATGGATTAGATGAAATTCTGGAACGATGATCAGTGTATTTATGTACCCTTTGTCGCACTATGCATCCTACATGGTCTATCTAATGTAATAAGTTTTAATCAGATAAACAGACCATCAAGAAGTCATATTTCGCGAGTGAGTGACTATTGAACCTAAGGAGTACGACCTACGAAGTAAGCTGTCCACTCACCATTCATAAGCAAAATAATTTTTTTTAAAGATAGAGGTCTAAGATGGTACCCTTGCGGTGTTTCATGCTTTTATTAATTATCTTAAAATTTGAATCGTGTTTAGGGGTTTCCTATAATTCTTTATTTTAAACGAAAGGATACGCAATATAATTTATTCGAATTTAAAACCGTAAACCAAGTTTTTAAAAGAACATCTCTAGAAGTCGTAAATTTAATTAATACAAATCCCTGGCACTAAGTACTCATAAACAGTAATTATTATTACTGTTATAAATTATTTCCAAAGCAAGAGACGATAATTTACAATCTCATTCTCTACGTAAAATGCAGACATGTACTCGTGCATAATCATATTTGTATTTATATGCATAAGCAGCCGTATTTACTCTATAACCCTTTGACAGCCGCAGTTCTATTTGACATCAGATTAGTTAAGATACAAACATACTCGCGTATATGGTTAAGTTAAGACATTTTCGGTTCTCCGATACTGGTTATCGTTATTTACTTTTAAAAAAAAGGAGCAGTCAGAAGCACAGAGTGCAATGAAATACAAATAAAACAAACATGCATATGGATACAGATGTATCCGTAGTGTTTACAGCCAGCAAAAGACTAACATTTACAGCAAATTGCTTCAATTTCGCTTTCTGTCTTTCGGAATTTGATGAATCAGCTGACCTGAAATCTAAAAGTCAAATAGGTAGAGAGGTTCCCTTGGTACTTCTCAGTTGGGTTTTATTATGATGATGGTTTTATTTGGTAGAGTTTATGACGGTACTATAATATAACCAACAGCTGTCTGAGAAAGGATGTAGGTATCTTCTATTCCTCAGAATATGTGCAATTAGGTTTTATTAAATATTATAAATACATACTCGTATGTGTATTGCCATCAGGTAGCCGAACAGAATTTTTTGTAACACTGAAAACGAGCTCATTAAATCCCAATTCGTAGTTCATTTACATGTTCTACGACGGTTAGGGATTAAGAATATTAGTCTTAAGTTTCTCTGCGTTTAAAATTACCTTGTTGTCAGGCAGAAAATACGAACGAGACAAAACTATCGTTAATCTATTCGATTCGCTGAAATGTTTTAGTTTTATCAAGGCGATATAAAATGTAGTAAGGCTTTAACTGCCACCAGCACATTTCCAGTTTTTGGAGATGACATGATAGAAATCTGCGCTTATTCATCACATGATATCTGACTTGTGAATTTGGCGAAAGATACCTTTAAACATTTAGTAAGAGGCTTACGCATAGAAGGAAGATCGTCAGCAGAAGAACTCTTCCGACATATACGGAGCTTAGTTATGTAGGGGTTTTCCAGTGTATGTAGGGGTTTAAAAGAGAGTTGGGCTACTGACAAAGGTTTACTCGGATTTGTCCTCCAAATAGAGTGTGAGATGATCCAATGCCTTCCAAATCGAGATGGGCTAATCGACGGAATGAATATTAGTGAATATGAGTCCGTAACTTCAACATACTCAATGTTTGCCCTCTTAGGCGAGAAGACCTCGACGTGAACTCGAAGTAAAAAAATACCTTTATATTGGACTTGGATTTTAGAACATAGGGTATGGGAAAAACCTAACCTCTGTTAACAACCATTTAATCATCATAAGTAAAGTAGGGGAGAATAAATTTAAGATAGGCAACTAAGAAACCCAGATTCTCTCGATTCTACAAGCAGTACAAAGAAACTGTTCACATACATACAACGAGTATAAAACCAATTGTATTTAGCATCCTAAGGATATTATAACTAAAAAATACTCTAATGTGTAAATAAAAAACAAAAACAAATATGGTTTCCATTTGCAAATGAAATTTAAGCCAGTTAAAACACACACGAAAACATGAGAATCACGAAGAAGGAACCTTTTTTCGTTCACCACTGAACGTTGCTCGAAATAACACTGAAACTAGGATTTAAGCTTTGGAAATGCCTAGATCTGATCATTGACCATATGGACTATTTACTAAGTTACATTTGGGTGAAAAATGTATTCAGAAAAGCAAGAAAGGACACCGGACAATATTTCTTATGCAGTTTTTTGCATTATTTCATGCTCCGTCACAAGTATTGGAAAAAAATGCTGCTGGTTCTCGTTCTCTTTTAACTTAAATATTAAGCATGCAGATCAATTTAAGTAATTTAAAACGCGGATAGGGGGAAGGTTTACAACACTTGCTCACCCGCTGTTTTGTTTAAAAAAATCTTCCAAAGATTTTATAACAGCTCAACGTGACGTAGACTCACAATTTCATTTGTTTGTTCCGCTTTTACCTTATCAAATATACTAAGTTGTTTTCAACAGTGGGTGGTGAAGCATCTATGTACCTATCATTCCATTTGTGTGCTATTCTTTCTCCATTTGGCATTGATTTGTTTGCCAATAATTTAATTACCTAAATTTTATTGAAAAGAGAAGGTAATCTCTTTCAAGCAAAGGTAGGCCAGATAATTACGTCAACGCCAGGTGACGGACAATAGCCAATGATTGTAGGATACAAAAACAGACATCCGCTGATTATCCTATATCCGAATATTTCATTCTGTATCCCACACGCACGAACATACAAATTGGAATTGAATTTAGGTTGCATAATAAAAGTGGATAGAGATTGGGTGTTGGATGAATGGTGACGGGTGTTGGAGGTTTGGAATTCCATGGTGGCACATCAATCAATCAATCTCCTGGAGCGATACTTACGGTTCAATCTAAGAAGCATCTTTTAAATTACGAGATGCTACTGCGACTACGATGAGAGTGACAAATTTTTTTTTATCGTTCAGATTTTCTTTGATCCTTATTTCTGCCTTCGTCCTGATAATGATTAATCAATCAAAGGAACGCTCTAAAACCTCATAAAATCTTTACTTATATTCGTACCTCTGTAAGTGAAAGTGATTGAAATGAATTTAAAATGTTTTCTCTGTTAAGTTAAAGTGTGAAGCAGCAAACTTGACTCTTCTTGAATAGTAGTTGTGTTCGTAGCTTGGTTGTTTTTAATATTAAATTTACATCATGTCCTTGATAATGGCGAATTGATTTTGTTGAAGTTCCGGCGGGGGTTTGTGACGACGACGACGGGTTTCAATTTGAATTATTCATTTATATTTTGATTGGCTATGGCAATACTCATTCTTCTATCTGATTTTCATGAGTAATAACGGTGGCGCTGAAGTTTGAAACAGCAGTCCCAATGGAAATATGATTAAAAATCGATTTGTATAGAAATATGTAAAATAAGCACTTTACACAAAAGCCTATGAATACGCATATACAGACACCCACCCACCCCACTCCGATTGGAAGGATGTTTTAATTTAAATTTTCGAGGAAAGTAAAAAAAATAAAAATCATTTTTCATTAGAATTTAAATTTGAAAACTTAAGGACTCTCCAGTGCTGTGTGTAAAACCCAGCCTGCGGTGGCTTTTCGCGATACTCCTGTTTACGTTGATGTTTTCCAATTTAATTATTTAACATTAAGACTGTGAAGGTTTCTACCAATTTTGCAATGGAAAAATCAGACAAAGAAGTGAGCCTGGTGTAACCCTTTGTTTGGAAACCAAAAAGGGAGTCAGTCGTTGCTGTGTTAAAATTTATAGAAATAAATAAAAAAAAATAAAATAAATGACTTTGAAGCCTTTCAAGGCAAATGGAGGCCAGAAATGTATAACTGAAATTGCGTGGGAATATTTGATTAACATTTTGGGTTCAAGCAGGTTAGCGAGGAATAAGGGGGTTTAAAGAAAAAGTACATCAGCATTAGAGGCATCTTATATTTGATGAAAGACGAAATCTTTGAGCTCAAGGAATTTGTTAACTTCAAAGCAAGGAATCTATTACTTTATGAGAAAGAGTGTTAACAAAATCCTTTGCTGTGGCTTCTAAAAGATCCGGTTAATATTTTGAATGGAGTACCTTAAGGTTGCCAATTATATTCAGCACTTTTAAGGTGATTTGAAAAATATAATAGTTTACTTAGTATAATAAAAGAAAGTTTTGGCTTTAAGGGGTTTAAAAAAAACAGGAATAAAGTGAGATGTAGTGGCAGACCAAAACGTGGACGAGTCTGTGAAACGTCATAGAACCCAAATAAAACCTTCGTATTTACCTAGTAGAATCCCAGATTACTTCTTTTAGTTAAAGTAAAACGAGTTTTTGCAGTTAATATAAATCATTTTAAGGTTTGTCTTGAACCCAAGTATAATGAATAAGCAACCAAATGAGAATGCCAACTCCAAGCGAATTGGCAAAACGTCATAAATGTCCTTAACTGTATATACTATAAAGAACGCACGACGCTAACTGAAGACTCCATGTGCAATTCAAAGTACTATCAATGTGATGCTAGGTGGGATACCGCATGGATGAATATAGTGTCATATGATTTTTAGAACCAGATTGTACTCGTATATTCCTGCCTCGGGATACATTGTCAAAAGTACTTTATTCATGCATGTATGTACATAAAAGTGATTGTTGAACTTTTAAGCAAAACTTGTAAATAGTAAACGTTATGCATGTTAGTAAACAAATTATAAATCAACTTGAGAATGATATGCACCTACAAAGCTTATGATTGGCAATAAAGAATACGAAGGACAATTTTGTGTCATACATAGTAGGGATACACAATTCAGATTATCTGTTTTGACGATGATGAACAAATTTCGCCATGCAATTGATGACTGGAATCACAGCCCCTCGTTATACGAGGGCGGGTCAATAAGTCCGTGACTTTGTGAATTTCTGACCTCTTTACTGAAACAGCAACACTGCTCCTGTCAACAGGCATCTGTCAGTTGACTCCTGTCAAAATTTAAACTTGATGCGTCACTTAGTTTGTGTTTGACAGCTATTTTTATCAGACTACTCACTAATTTGAGGAGAAAATGGAAAAAGTGAATTTCGTGTGCTTATTAAGCATTATTTCTTGCGAAAAAAAACCATTACCGAGACCAAGGCTAAGCTTGATAAATACTATGGGGACTCTGCACCATCGATTTCAATGGTAAAAAAGTGGTTTACTGAATTTCGTTGTGGCCGTACAAGCACTGAAGATGCCGAACGTCCTGGACGCCCAGTTGAGGTCTTTACACCCGAAACAATCGAAAAAATTCACGATATGGTGTTGGCCGACCGAAGATTGAAAGTGCGAGAGATTTTGGAAGCCGTAGGGATCTCGCATGGCTCAGTGGTTTCAATTTTGAATGATCACTTGGGCATGAGAAAGCTTTCCGCAAGATGGGTGCCGCGTTTGCTCACAGTCGACCACAAACACATGTGCAGTTGCCATGGCAAAAATCCATGAATTGGGCTATGAATTGCTCCCTCATCCACCCTATTCTCAAGATTTGGCTCCGAGTGACTACTTCTTGTTCCCAAACCTGAAGAAATGGCTTGGTGGAAAGAGATTTGACTCCAATGATGAAGTCATCTCGCAAACAAAGGCCTATTTTGAGGACCTCGACAAATCACTTTTTTTGGAAGGGATAAAAAAATTGGAGAAGCGTTGGACAAAGTGTATAGAGCTCAAGGGAGACTACGTTAAAAAATAAAATTATTTTTTTATCAAAAAATCTGTGTTTTAATCCAAAAGTCACGGACTTATTGACCCGCCCTCGTAGTCAAGGATCGAATGTGGATGCAAAATGTGTTTGAAATATAGTAAGACATTTCCAAGTCGGATTGATACGGCCACAAGGGATGTCTTGATTGAAAAGCAATGAAAAACCACTTAATTAAGACCTTGAAGAAATTGAAGTGGAATGGTCGGAAATTTTATTAAAAGTTATTTAGCAAGTACCAAGTAACAACGGCAGATCATAAGGTTTGAAGATAGCTCCACCCATCCCTTGATTTCAAAAGTGGGCCTCGACAATGTGGGTATAACAAAGTAAATAGTTTTCCAATAAGAACTCGACAACTTTTTTTTTTAAATAAAACGCAAACCATTTGAGATATTTAAAAACTTTTTTATCGGCTTTAAGCACAATCAAAACATTTATGAATGGAACTCGACTTCATTCATATGGCCACCGCGGGCATGTTTGCAGCGGTCGATTCGTTGGACCCAATTTTCAACGACTCGACCACACATTTCGGCCGAAACGGCCGCTAATTCGCGTTAAATGTTGGCTCTGAGCTCTTCCAACGTCGTCGGCTTGTTGGCATAAACCAATGACTTAACGTAGCCCCACAGAAAATAGTCAACGGCGTTAAATCGCACGAACGAGGCGGCCGATCGACTGGCCCATTACTTGAGATAACACGCTCACCATACTTACTCTTCAATAAATCGATTGTAATGTGTGCTGTGTGGCTTGTGGCACCATCCTGTTGAAACCACATGTCGTCCAAGTCCATATCTTCCGATTCGGGCCAAAAATAATCGGTGATCATGGCGCGATAACGCTGACCATTCACAGTAACGTGACGATCGTTATCGTCGACGAAAAAATATGGCCCAATAACGCCGCCGGCATGCAAACCGTATCAAACAGTTATATTTTGTGGATGAAGTGGTGATTCATGAAGCACATGTGGATTTTCACCCGACCAATAACGCATATTTTGTTTATTGCATGTCTACTAGGGCAAGAATTACGACCGAAAATTGGAATTAACGCTCTTAAAGTTGCAGTCACCGACTCCGAATTTCGATAGAAAATTTTTATAATTTGCAGACGTTGCTCGTTCGTGTACTTTACCACAATGAAAATGTTGAGTTTACTGAATAAATTGACAGTGACAGTTTGATGATAAGTGTCAAGTCCCTAATGGAAAACCCGATATATGACATCGACAAGAACCACTAGGAAAACTCGGTTTGTAAGCTACAATACGAAGCTTTAGTTTTAAAGTCGTAAATAACTTTGTTTGATTGAATTGAATAGTTCCAATCGTCCGTTGATATGTTTAACATAATTGCTAATACTCGTAGAAGTTGAAGAAAAAATATGAGGTTCCGGCGGACATTGGTTTAGAATGTATGAAGATCATATCAGATGAAAAAAACAAAACTATGTTCACCGAACTACTCGTATTCTCAACTTAATTATACAATGGGGCTCCTATTGAAGATATATCAACAGAAACTATTTAGCTGAATTATGGACATGAAATATGAAAAATCAGTAACCAAAGAAACCTGCCAGACATCACATCCACTAACTACAAAAAGTAAAATAGATAACTACTCGTACGGACCTGTCGTCGATTACTGATTTATTTGATTGACTAAAATATGAGCAAATAAATATCTGAATTAGGTACAAAATAGAAGTGCATCTACAGCCCTTTCTTTTTAAGTCCAATAAGTCCAACAAAAGTCGTAAAATAAACTTTTCCACTTTTTCACAACTCCTCAGTGCTGAATAATTCCTAAAAGGTACTTATTCAATATGGTCCTCCATTAGTCCCTATGTGTATTCCATCAAGGACATCGATTAAGTAACTTTCCAGACCTGACAGAAACTGAATTCCACGAAGAACTGTCAACCCATAACACAAATACAACACAAATAAAAGTAAGGACACCGAAGCGTCAATGTAATACAAGACGACTGTCTAAACCAGGTTGAAGTAATGATTTCATGAATAATAAATGACCAAACAGGTCGGACAAGCGGCAAAATAAACTAGAAAAGCAAAGAAGAAAAATGAGTGAAAATAGGAAAATTCCACCCACAAAGGCAAGGATTTTATTTGTCAGTTTGTTTGTTTATTTGTCATGTTATGTCTTGTAGTATTGCTGTTTGTGCACATACTCATACGTACGACACGTTTTGCAATTATAATTATTAACACTCAACAAGAGAAGGTTCACAAAAAGGGGACAACAAAAACAACAAATAAATAAAAAAAAGGCCCGATTTTGTTTGTTACTTTGAATCCGACATGACAGGATACATGGCGATGTGTCGTTTACTTGTTTTGCTTTTATATTAAATAAATACATTTGTAAGCCCATGAACGTTTAAATATTTTTTTGAAACTTTGACATTTGTTGAATCAGTTAACAAGTGCATTGGACGATGCTTAATAAGAATAATACGAATGGATGGTACTCCGCTGTCAATGTGGAAAAGGAAAGCAAAAGGTTAAGTGACTAAATAATTTTTTAAATGTCTATACAATAGAAAAATCAAATACAAAAAGTGTATAAATATATATAGAATAAAAAGCTTAATGTATGAATGCACTAGATATGTATGTATATATATAAAATATACCTGTAGGTTGTGCGGGGCTCCCCAAGGTACCAAGACCTCCGCTAAATGCTTGGGGTGCAAATAACCCGCCACCTTAAAAGTATAATGGAAGTTTTATTCGATTTGGTTTATTGCATTTTGTTACACACACACACAAAAATTAAATAAAAGTTATTTGAAATAAAAAAAATTAAATTAATTTTTTTTAATTACAGTTTTGATATATTAACAGTGATATTTACATAACAATTTAAGCTTTAATTATTATTTATTAGATTGCATTATAAATTTTTTCGATGGTGAGCGAAATTGATCGATTAAGTAGCCAGTTACTTTCAAAATTGTTCGTTCATATATTTGTTTTTTTTTTTAAAGAGAATCCTAACACTTCGAAGAGTAAAAATTGCGGTTAGAACGAAGATGATAACGTTTACATCAGTCAAAATAAACTAAAAATAGTTACGTGATTGTTCTTTTTTTAAACAGGACGTGTCCAGAAGGTAGGTAACTGAAGTAAAAATACAGGTTAACGAAAGCGATCATTTTATATATCTTCTGTTTTTAACATATATTTTTTAAATTTATTTTTAGTTGCTTATAAAACAAACTCAGGAAAAGATTATTGAACTACAGTAAAACCAGGATAACTGCCTCCGTAAAAATTTCAGCTTCTTTCTGCACTTAAATGGGTGCGACAGATAACCGATCCCGCTTTAGAACCCTAAACATGCAGATGTCCGAATTCGGATATATAACTCTAAGGGATTTATAAGCGGGTTTCTTATTTGTGAATGGATTCTTAAAATAAGTGTGTATAAATCAATAATGATGCTTTCTGATAACATTTTTTTATTTAAATAGAGATCAAAAGCAGCCGGCACCAAGACAAATTCAGATAATAAGGGCATGCTGCGAATATAGATGGTGATAAATGGCAAAAAATGCTTGATATCAACATTTTTAAGATTTGAATGAGGTTTTAACACGAGCTATCCGAGCAAAGAATAAAAATAAAGTTGGAAAATAGAGGGCACTAAACCGAGTAAGGCACTTAAGCGGAAAGTACTTTCAATTTAAAACAAGGCCAAAGATATTGAATGTTAATTTGCAAATAATTGCTTTTAACCCAACTAGCATGTTTGCGCCAATTTGATGTGCGAAAACCCTTTGAAGAAATTTCGGACCCTTTAAAAACTATTTCATTAACTGATCTTTGTCAAGCTGAGAGACATTTTAAACAACGAATTTTTCCAAGTTGCAATTTGCTAAGGTTTTAGATAGACCAACACTCAAGCGCTCTACTTTGCAGGTCGTTTTAAGGAATTTTAAGACCCGAATTGCAGACAAGGCAAGAGTACGGCAAGAAGATCGTCAACAACTTGTATTTTATTTATAATCTGATAAGTGATGAGGCTTGTTTTTCGTAAATGAACAAAATAATCCTAAAAGTGATACTGGAAACTTACAAATCATTGGCGGAAACTGCACTTACTTAAATGCATAGTCTGGTTGTGAAACTCTTTTTTAACCGCATATGATGCAGGAAATTGGGCTGTGATGATTAAAATATAATTGAAATAGAATAGAGCTACTGCGCACAACGCTCGCATTACAGTCGCTTCCGAATTGTTTCCTAAACTTTAGGAATTGTTTGACCACAGCACTAGACTTTTGTGTATGGGGTCATTTCAATGAAAAGACCGTTATATTATCCAGAAAAAAACATGAAAAAACAACCTCAAATAATAACGTTAATGGAAAAAACGTAGGTAGTTTCGCAGGTTTTATTTTGCCCCTACTTCTTACCCAATGGATGATAATCATCAGTGAACCAAAATTATTTAAAGTAAAAATTGTCAGCATACATAACATATATATAGTATGTATGTATGTATATATGTATTTTTCTAAGCCCCTTTCGAGTTATAGAGCTTTCGAGAGGACTTTTTTAAATGCAAATAATTTGCTAACTTCGAAATTAAGTAAACATACTGCAAGTAGTTTAGGGCTAAAAAAATAAAATAAGTGCATAGATATATTTTTTTAAAAGTGAAATACCACAAGATTCTGTGTGTGGACCCATGCTTTTATTTTTCGTAACTTAACTTCTGTCCAAAGACAGAGCAATGACGAAAAAATAGTAGAAAAAGCATGGAAGATTTGGAAGTTTGTTGCATTTAAAACGAGCACCTTGTCTTTATCTCTGATAAGTTATTTGTGAGGAAAACAATAGAAGACAGTCTACTGAACTTTGCCATTTTAAACAAAATTGTATTACTAAAATTTGAAGTACCAAAGATACAATAAATACTGTTAATTAATAAATTTCAACGTCACAGCTGGGGTAACCCACATCGATATCATTTTCTGAAAATAAGGGGCTTTAACAGACACTAAAATGTGAATAAATGTTGACCATAAGCCAGAATAAATATTTTTCGATAAAACCAACTAATACATCTGACTTTAGACTCATTCCAGTGTGCACAAATATCCATACAACCAAGCTTTTCAGATTGTATGTTATGGTATCCAACCAAACTGCAAGCAAAATAATTGAGTGGAACCCGAGATTTAAAAAAGCTTATATATTTGTCCACTAAAAATTCAAATTCGGAGTCTTAGTCTGAAAGATAGCACTGGGCACGGCCACCAACATAAACTTTCTCCAAAAAAAAAATACACTCAGCAGCTTGTATCATTTTTATATGACAGGACATTCAGTTAGCTGTATCAGGATGTAGAACTTCTTCGTCAATCTGCTATGAAGACTACGTAGTAAATTACAGACGTACTAGTCATGGTCCTTTCCCCAGTTTTCTGCGCAGTGTGAGGGATCATTTAGATAATATAGGCAACTGAAAAGACGATATGCTAAAAATAAAAGGTTCAAGATACAAGGACATTTGCTCTTTGTCTTTGTCGACTTTTGTAGGTATCTGACACCTACATAACATACCAAACAAGATGGCCTGAAATAGCTTCTGGCTATGTATAGCACCCACAGGTGCTTTGATTTAAGTGTGTCCTTCCATATGCGAGGAACAACTAATTCCTTAAAAAAAAATTCTTTTGAAAAATCCATTACTGAGACAAGTCAGAATATGTCCAAGAAAGAAGTCTTTGTCCAAAAGTCGAAAGATAATGCTAAGGTCCTAAGCATGAGATCAAAATTAATTAAGAAAAGTATGGGGCATAGAACTGAACCCTGCGGTAGGCCAACATTTATATCTACGATTCGACTGCAGGATCATCTAGGGGAAATTGGAATATTGAAAATCAGAAAAGATAAGATTGTTTTTATGGCAAATAAGGATCACGAAGAAGATATTCTATGTTATCGTTGGTTCAAGATTCATGTGAGCTAAGGGTTGGTTTTGACTGGAATTACTTTTCTTACTTGCTGGAAATGATATCAATTGTTGTTTATTTAATCAAAAGAATTAATACACCAGGTCTTTATCCGGTAAATTGAATACAATTAACTGTACGCTAAACGATTTTAATAAACTGTAATCAACTATACAACAAAGAAATGTCCTTCAAACAATTGGATTCAGTAATCGGTGTTTTCAAAATTGCTATTTTCCTTTTTATTTTTTGTTTTTATTCAATTTTCAATTACAAAACCCAATTAATTTCGATTTAATTCTCATTGCATTCCTGTGCATGAAGGCTTTTGTCAAATACCTTCATCTACACACTACAACCCGGGTTTTATTTGATTCCCGCGCCACCTACCGCTACAATGTTGACAACGAATTCCATATTCTGTGTCAGTGATTTGCGCGCAAAATTCTCCAACCCTTTCGCGTTATCCAGTGGCAACCAGAAACAAAAATAAAAATAAACAAAAACACTCGCTGCATTGCGATTGGGACAGGAATTGAATAATGTAATTCACCAACAGAATGCAACGGTCAATCTGTTCAATTATTTAAACTGCACAATAATGCAAGGTTGTGATGAGTAAAAAAAATAAAAAAAAAAAAAATTAAAAATGCAAAAGGATATAAGGGTATGGCGAGAGCAAATTCTGGTATCCCTTATGATGTTGGAAATAACTATAAAAAAAAGAAGCACAAAACATAAATGACCAGCCTCTGTTACAGGACCACAGGGATCTGCCAGATATTTAGAATGAGCCTGCATTCCATTGTTGATTGAAACCAGCAGCTATTTCCTCTTTTTCGCCACATCCGACACACCACTATCCGTTGCTGTAATATTGTAGTATTTCGGATTTCGGATTTCGGATACTATGTACATACTCGTATATCGTTGTTTTTGTTTCAATACCCGTCCGTCTCTTATTTCGTCATCCAACGACCTCCGGTTTTTTGGTTTGGTTCAGTGCGGTGAGAGCGGTTTTTCTTTCATCAATCAATCGAAGAATTTTATAGTTTGCAATGAAATTTAAATTATCAACATTGCACGATTGTAATTAGGGATTCCGTGGCGTGGTGTGAGTATGTAAAACCTATCAAGCGCTACCCTTGGTTCAGGCATTTCGAAACAGCCAGAGCCTTTCCATTTGGGACTGGGATTTCCCAGCTGAATTGACTATCGAGAGAGGGTTTGTGGCATGAAGTGGCTTTTGAGAACCGAACTGGTACCAACCTACCTATCTACATAAGTAAACACTAGCACTATCACCATCAATATAGACGGTTTAAATTAATTATTCACAATCACACACAATCGCGAGTATAACTACAGTCACAATCATATTTGTTGCCATCATCTGTTAGGTACCGTTCTATGCTGATAATAAAAGCGAGTGATAAATCAAAACGAGGTTAGCACCAGCGCAAATGAATTGCAATCGATATTAATCGATAGCTCCAGAAAGGTGTGATACAATCGACAATATCGTGTGAGTTATCGACATGGGGTTTATCTTATAAGCCTTAAAACGTGTCACCCTACACTCTCTTAACTCTTCTATGCTTGTGTTTTATGTTAGGGTAATAATTATTACGGAATCTATGGCTTTAACCGACAAGTACTATGTTTTAATTAAAAAAATAATATGTACCTATGTACTCGTATAAAAAAAATGAAAATTGATTTGCCGTTTTACGCAGGTGGGTTTTAGGTTTAAAAGGTACTCCTATCCGTGGCTATAGACTGCAAAACTATTAAACTACCCATGTTCATGCAGCCATGGAAAAACGGAAAAGTTATGCTTTAATGATGTGAATGAGCAATGTTTGCAATTGTCGGAACAACACAATTGTTTTGTTTGTTAAAATCATGGAAGCATGGAAGAAAGTGCATAAGTCGATGTTTATCAGTGAATCGGAAAAGTGGACGCAAAGATTACGGTATACACTCAGCTTGACGGGGGCACTTATGATTACACATTACTGAGACGGCCTTACGAATTGGGTGAACCAATAAGTCTATAACTTTCGCTAATTCGTAATTGTATAATGGTAATTGCGGTAAGCAGATGCCATAAGCGTACATATACTCGTATGTACTATATGTATAAAACGAAGCAAACGAACGTTACCTGTATGTACTCGATAGTGAACTCATCGTATTCTACGAAACCTGGGCTTAATGCATCGATCATAATCGCTATCATTGTGACAACTCAACCGTGTTGAAACTTAATTACTGATTGAGTGTCTAACAAGTGCTTCACTAATCCTTTATTTTCTGGACAAGAAAATACTTTCAATTAATCTTGGGAGCTCGATCAACAAAACTTTAACTATAGTCCGTTTAGCCTTATATGAAATGGGATACATGTAAAAGATGGCTGATCCTATGATAACGGCCATTGATCCCAGCTTACTGTTCTAAAAAAGAGCTAGATCACTAAACCACAAGCTCGTTCTCTTGCTTTTTTTGCTTATTTCCTGTAGATTGTATGAACTATACGTTGTAGAGGTACAATTTTGCAAAAATCTCTGCAGCCTCTTGCATATGCTACCACGGCACTGGTGCGTTTGCAAGTTTGAAACAAATGCGACAAAAATGAAGTAAGCTGTGAATAAGGGAAAAACAAATTTGAATCGTCAATAAGTAGAAGCGCTACATCAATCGCTACTTCTTTGGCCTAAGAATATAAATCAGTACTAGAGCCTTTATTTTTAAAAACACAAGACTTTTCGAATGATTTTCGGACCCATTTGGGTTGATGACTTTTAAAAAAGGTGATTTAAGAGCCAGCTCTACGGCTTTTGTAGTGACACCGACTTGGTCAACAAAAAAATGCACATCAGACGCCAGAGGTATCTTGATATCACCGACCCATCCCGAAGAGTTAACTAAGAGAGATAACAAACATCTCGTCCTCTCTGGTTCGCAAAAAATGCAGATGACCTGAACGATCTTGGGAACACCACTGGAGGCAGTTGGAGAGGATTTATAACATACAATGAATTTTTGAATGGTCAAAATATGTGGGCCATTATAAGACCAGAAAAACAAGTTTGATTTGGTGAGATGTCTTTATCGGGTAAAGGTACACACTGGATATTTCTTTCGTAAAATAAAAATGACAGTGAAAGGTAGTTTGTAAACTGTGGCATCCTCAAGATTATAGCAAACGAATTTGCTAATGCAATGCTTAGTTCGTTTATATTGTACGAGTTCACAGAAGGGACATCAAATTGATCTTTGTACGAACTCATTGAAAAATGCGTAAGTGATGAATAATTCATTTAAAAGATCATCACGGGGAAAAAAAATTTGGGGTTTCCGAATACAAGATTGAGAAACAGAAAAAACTGGCTTAAATATCCTCAGCATTTATTTAGGTCTCAATTCGAAAAGAATTTAAGGGAACTAGTGCAATTCTTTACTAGTATGACGTTTTTGAAAACATCCATACTTTCAAAAACGTTAAAGAATGTTTCTACTTCACATGAAGGAATATATCCATGTATTTCCTTGGAATATTTAAAAAAAAAATCTAATTTCTCACTAAAGTTTATGCAGAGAGCACACTTTGACGAATAATTTACAAATTGTTGAAATCATTAAACTTGAATAGTTCGATAAATTTTCCAACAAAATATAAACCGTCACATGCTGGCAAACAACAATAAACAAATGAACTTAGACAAACCTGCGAATCATTTGCATAAAACTTACCGTATGTTTATCGATTGGTTGATGAAGTATAAACAACTTAATTGCGAATTTTCAAAGAATTATTATCTTTTGCTATTTCAACCTCTGATGGACATATTCATAAACAAATAGGGAGTATCTAAATTGGCAGGGGTATGGTATGGTATCTTAAATTAGCAGTGGTTAGTAAAAAACAAAAGGCGTTTAAACTACACCGAGAGTTAAGTGATGAAAACTGTGTTGAAAGTATTCTTCAAGGTCATCCGTATATTATATTGCCTATACACGAAATACCACATAGTGAATATTTAGATTGATTGATTGATTGGTACCACTATATACTACCTTGATCAGAAAGTTCGCGGAATAACCACCGTGTGGTGCTCCCATTCGTCCGATTTGAGTTCTGTTTTTTTTTTGTTAAGTTGGTACATCTGTTGTTAATATTCCCTCTAAATCTTAGCGTCATAGCTTGAAATTTGCAAATACATAGCCAAGAGTACATCTATCTCTGTGTGTGTTGGCGATTCTGATCAAGGTAGTATGCTTTTCGATTGAAGTTTAGTACCCGCTAATCTATGAGGATTAGAAATGTCCATATTTTCTATTTTTGATTCAATACATTCGTTTTTAAAAGTTTGGATCCATCGATGTTTTACCAATGGCTGCAGGGCGAGATTTAAGCCATTTTTAGACTAAAAAGTTTATACCCTTGTCGAACATCATGCATTATTATTCAACTCGGTCCCAGTAAAACAAAATTAATTTAAAATGATGGTCATTAATGGTAAAGAATAAAATGCCAGAAATGGAGACCGTCTTTGTTCCAAAAGATATTCATTCGTAGTGCTTGATTTACATCTAATTGAATCGTTTATATTAAAAACGAAAACATTGCAATGGATAATCATTTTTTGTCCTCCGATTCTTTGATTTGTTTCAAAACTTTAGTCCCGGTGTGCCCTACGACTGTGACTCTAGTTTTTTTTAATTACTCGTATAGAGAGAAAACAAGTGCATACAAAAACGTATTTATCACACTTGGATGTAAAAAGCTGGGAACACCGTCGTCAACAAGGGTGTATATTGAATATTGGGATAGAATTTAAAAGTTGCGGACATAGAACAGAACCCTGTGGAACATTAAAAACAGTTTCAAAACAATTTTAATATGTCAAGCAAGGCCAATAAATTAACGAAAATTAACATGTCTTTGACAATTCTACACTGGAGCCAAACTCTGGCATACGTATTCGAAATATCGATTGAGCGAATTGTACTTTCACTAGATTTATCTGGTTAGCTTCCGTTTTGGAATCAAATTAGCAGGGGATATGTGACTATGAACACGGCGGTGCTGCTTGTCATAAATAAAGCAACTTTCATTTATTAAGGACAAATTGATAAAATGAAAATGGTACTTCACGGCCTTAAGTATTATTTTTGAATTACAACAGACTTAAATGCCTTCGTTTGTTACTGCGACTGCTTTATTTTATTTAACTTACACGAACTACCTGTATGTTGAGAGCACATTTAACATTATTTTAAAGATTGTCGAACAATTTCTATCCGCAAGAGTCAAAGATCCTGGTAAGCACTTGGTTATATAGTATTACTCATGGAAACAATTTCCTTATATCGGGCCTTTGATGCAATATTCTGGCAGACTTTGGCAGTCTTTTAAGCCTTAGACACGTTTAACTAGCCTCTAAAGTGTTTATTTTTGACGAGGGGCTTGAGCTTTCATGTCTTTTTAATCTGAAAATATAAATACATTTTGAGGGCTCTAAACGGGTCAACAGATTCCAAATGACATTGCAAATTTATGTAGCTGAGGACGAAATAATTTAAACAATGTCATCTTGTACATTTGAAAACTATTATAGTGCATTGATATAGCTATCCATAAACTTTCTCCATGGCAAAGTACGAGTATGATGTAAGTACTAAACGGAACGATCCGCGGTGCCGTGTGATGATTTTGAGATAAAAACCCAACCCAGAGAGGTTAATCTAGTTTTTTCTTAAAATATTGTCAACAAAAGACTGTCGAAGCTGTTAAGAAAACCGTCACTTAGCCGTATCTGACTAGGGTTTCGTTTGATGGAAATGGCATTTTATTTCGAAAAATTGCGACTTTTGCAGTTTTTTTTTGTAGATAATGAGTCCAATGTTTGTATAATGACTCTTCTATAGTTTGTCACTAAAATAGTAAAGCCTTTAAATTCTTATATACTTGAAGATCTCTGAGCACTTCTTAAGTAAAATAGTCCAAGGTCAGCTGGGTAACTACGTACCATTTTCCCAATCAACACATCACAGATATCTTCAAAGTAGTGACAAATGAATTGATTAGTAAATAAATAATTGATTGATGGCAATCACTAAAGTGGAAAGCAATTAAAAAAAATCAAATTGTAATAATAAAACTTAACGTATCAATCAATCATTTCACTTAAATTTCTTATCTCTGGACATGATTTTCTTATTATCTATGACTTTTATTGAATGTAAAATCGATAAGATACGACTTTACCCATTCAGCAATGACAAGTGACATTTTATTGTAAGAAAGAAAAAAAAGAACGGCGGTATCCCTTTAAAAAGACTGTTTTGTTATCTATTGCTATCTTATATGAGTACACGCCGAATGTATGTATCTTTGGCATCTTAATTGATTTCTAAGTACGCGTGCTTGTAAGTACTTGAATGATATCGATTGTGAGTTAAGGTATCTGCTCCAAAATCGATCAATTTTCCATAAAAATCCCTTTTTTGTTTTTTAGTTTCATGCAAAAATTAAGTAAAATGGACATGATTATGTTATATACAAAAGTTATGAACAATTTGTTTTTTTACATTAAAAAAAAAATAATAATAAATACGTAACGAAACGTTCCCGAAAAACATGACGGAACATTTAACAAAATATAAAGTTAAACGAAATGAAACGAAAAACTTATTCTATACACATATAATTTACAAAGAGATTTAATAGGAATTTGAATCTTTGTATCTTACCTCCAACATTTGAACCGTTTTGTTGTGAGTAGAGATTCTGTTGAGCGGTCTGCGGCTGCGGTGGATACAATTGTGGTGGACCTTGTGGTGGTGGTGGTCCAGCTCTTGTTGCACCTGGTGGTACTAGCACTGGTGCTGGGCTAACAAGGCGCATTGGTGTGGTGGTTCTTGGTCCCATCACTAGTGAACCGCTTTGATCGAAAAAGGCCGGTATTACCTATGCACGGGGAATTTGTTGTACCGAGTTTGTTTGTTGGCGTTGACGATTATTGTTTTTGTTTTTTCAGATTTTTTTTTATTATTTTTAGTAGGGGAAAGCAAAGTATGAGGGAAGGATGGAATGAAAAGAAAAAGATACAAATATTTATATATATAAAATAAATTATATACAATTTTATTTTATTATTTTTGTTTAAGTTTTAAACATATACAAAGTCCATTATAATAAAAAAAAATTAAATTTTATTTTTGATTTAACAACATATACAATGAAATTTATGTTGAAACGAGAAAAGAGAAAAAATGTACAAACGCGAAAATGTGTTGCAAACAGAGTTGAAAAATCGCTGACACCAGTTAACCACCCGAAATGAGAGGGCGAATGGATTTCGTTACAAAAATAGTTGGTTTATCGATTTTTTTTTTATACAATATTATACGAGATGTAAACATATAAATCTATCTATAAAATGTTTAGGGTTTTGATTGAGTTCTTTGGTATCGATAAGAGCTTTTTAAATTCACATTTCATGTGTTGTGTTGGGGAAGGTGATTTAGTGTTTTGATTGCGCGTAAAAGGTTAACTAAATAAATCGATGTTGTTTCATGTCAATGATAACAGTATAAGGGTGACGATACTCTTGTATATTTTGCATATTTTCCGTTTCAATTAGGACATGATTTTATTTCATTTTTCAGCATTCCATGGAAATAAATTGAAAAATGAGATTCAAAATTTGTAACCTTAAATATGGTAGTCTAACAGAAAGTAAGAAATCGGCAAAACAAATTGAGCCTGACTACTTCTTTACGTGCCAACAGGTATTGTCTCCTGAAATAGTATTCTGTTGTTATAAAACTCGGCGATCATTTAGTAAAGAACTTCAGAAAGTAATTATCGCTCGGGCGGAAATCGCATACCAGTTTTGGACAACTTGTTTGTGCACTGACAATTTTTTTATTTAATTCGAATGCGTAATCTTCCCTTTCAATCTATATGACTTCCGCGTATAAAATACGAGGGCGGGTCAATAAGTCCGTGACTTTTGGATTAAAACACAGATTTTTTGATAAAAAAATAATTTTATTTTTCAACGTAGTCTCCCTTGAGCTCTATACACTTTGTCCAACGCTTCTCCAATTTTTTTATCCCTTCCAAAAAAAATGATTTGTCGAGGTCCTCAAAATAGGCCTTTGTTTGCGAGATGACTTCATCATTGGAGTCAAATCTTTTTCCACCAAGCCATTTCTTCAGGTTTGGGAACAAGAAGTAGTCGCTCGGATCCAAATCTGGAGAATAGGGTGGATGAGGGAGCAATTCATAGCCCAATTCATGGATTTTTGCCATGGCAACTGCACATGTGTGCACCCTTGCATTGTCTTGGTGGAAAAGCACTTTTTTCTTGGCCAAATGAGGTCGTTTTTTTTTTCAAATCGTCATTGAATCGGTCCAATAAGTTGGCATAATATTCCCCATTGATTGTTTTTCCCTTTTGAAGGTAGTCAATGTGGATTATCCCGCGTGCATCCCAAAAAACAGTCGCCATAACTTTATTGGCTGACAAACCCACCTTGGCCTTCTTTGGCGCCGATTCACCCTTAGAAACCCACTGTTTTGACTGTTGTTTGTTCTCTGGTGTGTTGTGATGTGACGGGTGTTTCGTCCACGGTTACAAAACGGCGCAAAAACTCCTCCATATTGCGATTAAACAACGCCAAACCTTTCTGTGAAGTTGTTACACGATTGCGTTTGTGGTCGACTGTGAGCAAACGCGGCACCCATCTTGCGGAAAGCTTTCTCATGCCCAAGTGATCATTCAAAATTGAAACCACTGAGCCATGCGAGATCCCTACGGCTTCCACAATCTCTCGCACTTTCAATCTTCGGTCGGCCAACACCATATCGTGAATTTTTTCGATTGTTTCGGGTGTAGAGACCTCAACTGGGCGTCCAGGACGTTCGGCATCTTCAGTGCTTGTCCACACAACGAAATTCAGTAAACCACTTTTTTACCATTGAAATCGATGGTGCAGAGTCCCCATAGTATTTATCAAGCTAAGCCTTGGTCTCGGTAATGGTTTTTTTTCGCAAGAAATAATGCTTAATAAGCACACGAAATTCACTTTTTTCCATTTTCTCCTCAAATTAGTGAGTAGTCTGATAAAAATAGCTGTCAAACACAAACTAACTGACGCAGCAAGTTTAAATTTTGACAGGAATCAACTGACAGATGCCTGTTGACAGGAGCAGTGTTGCTGTTTCAGTAAAGAGGTCAGAAATTCAAAAAGTCACGGACTTATTGACCCGCCCTCGTATTAACTGGGAATTTTCCATTGGATTCCCGCTACAAGTGAAATTTTTTTATTACACTCCCAAACTTCAATATTGAAGTGGATAATAATAACAAACGATACAGAGCATAGTTTAAGGGTATTATCTCAAGCCTACAAAAAAAAATGCCATAGAGCTCTTTCTTGACTTGGTTGACCACACTTAGAATTAAAGATACGCTCACAGGAGTATAATGGAAAGTTGATTGATTTGCATCAATTTCGCTTCCGCTTCCCTTCCATGATCGTATCAAATTAGCCATAAGCCTTGGGTATGCCCTCGGATAAAAGGAATAGTTGAAATTTCAAGCGGAGCTTCAGATAAATTTGTTGGATTAGATGGGATACCTCAAGGTTCAACCTAAACACCTGTTCCTTTTACTTAAATCCAGTTCTAAGTGAAAGATCATCTAGTTTAAATGTGATTTGGCGTTATTTAAGCATTAATCAGTTGATATCTATCGAAAAGGTGAAATTCAGTGATTTTTTTCCTTCAAGAAATATTTTATTGGTCACTTCTTTGAGTCACTGCTTGATTGTGGCGATTCGTATTTTGTTGATAGAGTTAAAGTACATCATTCTCTGGTAAGATATTCATCTAAATCTAGTAAAACTCCAAAAGTGTCAATGTATTTCAGTATGAGAATACACAAATCTAAGGCTCTGATCGCAGTTGTAAGTCGTTACAGCATTTTCCTGAAAAAACGGGCTTATGGGATGAAGACAGGTCTCATTTTGAAGGACAGTACGATTGAATCTGCAATAAAAGAAAGACTTGAACCCGTGACAGACTTTACATATAAATGTAAGAGTACGAGTTCCGATAGTCAAAAACAGAAATTCGGGGCTTCTGTACCTAAAAGTTCCAAAACCATCGTGAGATGGTTTTGATTTGCATCTCTATCTCTAAAAGCTATTTAGTCTAGTCGTTAATACTGGTTCACGACTGCAGGCACTCCTTGTAAATGAGGTAGTGAATGTATCCACGTATGCAGTTATCCATCGTAAAACAGTGTTTTTTGTGTTTTTATAAGATTTTGAGTATCATACTGTGAAGTTGTCCGAGAATGGAGAATGTTTTCTAGATTACCGACTGTCCTCGCACTGTAAAAACTCCGAGCGGCATTGAAGGCGTATAATCTCGGAACAGACGAAAACCGTTGTTAGAACAAAAAATAACAAAACGATCGAGTTTAGGTTATCAAGAGAAGCTACGAGTATATAGTCGAAAACTGACCCAATTGATCTCACCGGTGTCACCGATGTTTGTGAGACATAACATATCGAAAAACAAGTATGTATGTATTCATTACTTCACAAGCAATAAACGAGTTTAGTCCCATACTTTTTCCTAATTGATGCTGTTTGATAGCTCATTATACTGTGAGAATGCTGAAGCAATATCTTGGATGTTCCTGTTTATTTAAGGCAGAAACACCTGGATGCTGCAAAGTCTTACGCTCTCGAAGGGAATTTAAAAATCAATCCCATATTAAGTCACAATAAAAGGGTTAAAAAATTATAATATTGAAACTACGAGTACTATAGATAGAACACAAAATAGAATCATATGTCTATAGTGCTTATACCAACTTTGTTAATTAAATGAGAGACGCTTTGTTATACGAAATCAAGTAAGTTAGCTGATCGATGAGGGTAGTACGAGTAATACATACACATGAATATCGTCAAAAAAGCATCAGGCTATATGGATGTAAAGAAGGATCTTAGCATACAGTCCATTTGATAAGATCGTATACGGCAAAACACGTTTATTAAAACCGGTTTGGAAGTGGCATTTGCATTAGCAGATAAAAATATACTTCTGCTAAGATGCTTTGAATAAAAAAATTTAAAGAGTGTTCAATTTTCATCAGAGACGGAAGTATTTTAAAATGAGTGTCGCGTTTGCATCACGTAATGAAGCAGTATTCTTGTGCACGCATCCAAAAGGACCGAAAATGTCATACGGAGCAGCTGCTAAATACATGAAAAAGTCAAAAGCATTTGTTAGCAAGTGGGTGCACCGTTATTCCCAAGTTAAAAATGTGGATGATTTGTCGGATCGTGGACACCCGCCAAAAACAACAAAAAAGCAGGACAAAATGATTCTACGCGTGTTTGAAAAAAATCCTCTTCTATCGCTACGTGGAGGACAAGGGATTTTACGTAAAAGGGTCTAAATATGTGTTGTGATACGATACGACGACGTTTACTAGCCAATAATGTAAAATTTCGAAGCACAATAAAGAAACCACTACTGTCAAAAAAACACCTAGAAAAACGAATCAGTTGGGCCAAGGAGAATTTGAACAGAGATGGGAACAACGTTATTTTTTCGGATGAAGCTTCGTTTTTGGGCATGGTCTTCTATCACTCATACCTGGTGTACACAATCCAATAAATTAATCCAGCGGACCGTCAAACACCCGGCAAAGGTGCACGTTTGGGGATGCTTCTCAAAACAAGGATTTGGCAATTTGTTCATGTTTACAAATAACTTAAACGCACCCATCATGGTCAAAATTTATACGAAGGCTTTATTACCATCTGCCCAAAAGATGAACTGTATCCAAACTCGACCGTATATCGGTAACTATTTCAATGACCGAAAAGTTCCAGTCGTTTATGTATGATCGTCTCTATTAAGGTTTTTAATAATATGTACGAGTAGATCCCGAATGCCTTTCAAAGACATTTCGAGTAATTACAACACTCCAGAAGTAGTCGATTATTAGCAGAAATTTGTTGTCTTGGTTAACTTGATCACGTTAATTAAGGTTTATGTCTCAAGTAAGTCTACCAATAAAGAGGAAAAAACCAATTAATAGTGCAATTTCTATCCAAATCACAGATAAGCAACAAAAAAAAAACAGTTCGCACCAACCATCACCAAAGACCTGAATACCCAGTGAACTGCATTAGTTACTTCTCCACATTACCTAATACCTTTTAAGACACCTTGTACCTTGATTGATTGGTAATAAAATACCAAAACCTATTCAATCAGAAAATTACTTCTACCAAAGCGGAATAACCAAAGCAAGTAGATTTAAAAGGTGTGCAGTTGCAACACTTAAATCGGTTACGCCTCACCACACAAGAAGTGTACGCACTCCTTATTGTCTGGGTTTCATTGAAAAAAAAGGCGCCTCCAACGGTGGTAGGTACGGATAGGAGAAATCCAGTACAAGGTGTTGCACTAGACAAACGCTGTGCATTTAAAAAAGATTTTTTACTTTTTTAATTAAACAAATGGATTACAATAGTTGTTGCGGTAGAAATTAATTTGCACTGTGCAATCACGCTCTCACCACATGGAGAATCACTCTTTCTTGGGTCAGCAAAATCAAATTAAACTATCCCCCGGTACTAAAAGAATTTCTATGTCCGTCTGTTTGTCGCTCTTGAGCTGTCCGTGTAGATAAGATACATCCACCTATTGGTGAAATTGATTAAAGTGTAAGGAAACTTTCAAGTATTGATGTACGTCTTCAATTTTGTTAGCAACACACTTGGTACACTGACAAAATCTCTATTCTGTATCTGTATTCTGTTAGTCTTTAGCAGCATTTTTTTTAATTCTGTTCTGTACAGATTTACAATGATTGGTTACAACTTCTTTACACAATTTTTTCTCACACTTTGTACATTTTGCAAAAAAAAAAAAATATATATATACGTAATAGAGCTTTAGATAGATACAAAGATATTCGTATGAGAACGATTTGTTGAAATGGGGAATACAAGTATATGACCCATTACTCACCTGATACGATGGATTCTCAGCACCCTGTTGGGATGGGGTTAAAGGCCTTCGTGGCTGTGATCCTTGCTGTGGTATAAGGTTGCCCGGATACATGCCCCACGGTGCAACATTGTAGTATTGTGGCATTTGTGCCGCTATTAATCCCATATATGGCGTAGCATCCTGTCCAGGATTTATAACATAGGGCGCGGCTTGTTGCGCCGCATATGCATTTTGTTGTGCGGCCAAAAATTGCTGTGACGGCATTGGCATCGGTTGTGGTTGCATCGTGCCATTTGGTGCTCCGGGCGCACCTGATGATGCGGCCGCAGCCGCTGCTGCAACAGCTGCTGCATTTGAGGCTGCTATTCCGTGATTTTGTGATCTGAATAGTTGCTGCAAGTAAATGAAATAAGAGGAAGAAACATTAAAAATTACGTACGAAGGTTAATTGAATAAAAAAAAAAAAAAAAAAACAGTCAGTCATAATCACAGTTCCAGTGAAGCAACGTAGAAATTCCAAAGCATTCCTCAGTCAGTTTTTGTCTGATTTTAATAGCGAATAAAATAAATAAAATGGCAGAACAATTGCTAGAGGGGTGGACTCTTGAGGTAAGAAAGGAGGATGATTGTTACGGGAAACGCTATGGAAGTTAGAATTATTTTTTAGATTGGGTTACCTCCCCTGTTTCGGTGTTTCACTGCTTCAGCAACAGATGTCATAAGTCATGACCCAAATTTCACGAGAGAATTCCCTCTACGACCCCCGGTCTTTTGGTCTTTCACTTTAGGAATCCAAGGGAGCGGGAAAATTATATTTTTTTTTTTTATTTCTTTATGCCCTTTGTTTCACTTTCTTGCTTTTTGCGTGTACATAGTTGTTTTCTTGAAAGAGGGTAGTTTACCGTCATGCCATTCAAACCTTAGGGGTTAAGTTCGCGAGTTTTTTTTCCCTCTTATTTCATTCTGTGCTCTGTTAGTTTGGATTTGTTGGATTTTGGTATTCCTTTTTCGTTTTGTTTAAGGCCAAGTGGAAATAACCGATTTTGCTTTATACGAGTATAGGCGTCGTAGTTCGTGACGTTTTAAGTTGGAATTCGTAAGGTGCAGAACATATCCGCTGCTGGCTGGTTTATGAATTTTTGAGCGCCCTTTTGGTGTTGGCGACGGCATTTACTCGCTGGTGGGTATGAATTCCTCTAGATGTACTTGAAGGTAATTTTGAATCAAGACGTCATAAGTTGTTTGGACATGGTTTAGAGAGAGGAAGAGGGAGCATATGGCATAATCGGGATAAAAGTACTTTTGCGATTCACAAGCTTTCGGGGAAAGAGAGGTCACATTGGTCATTACTCACCACTTGCTGCCATAGATTACTTATTCTGTTATAACTAAAAGCTTTTGACGTTGCAGATTTGCCCTGCAATAGGCAGGAGCAGGCCTTAAAACCACATTTAGTCTAGTAGAAATTCAAAATTAATGGAGGCCTAAGAAGAGAATCTTGCGGTTATCCAACTAATGCACCTTGTTATGTTATAAGTTTGCATGTAAAGAATTTGATTGGCTATCAAGTTTCTAAAACAATTTTAGCGAAAAGAAAGAATAAGGATGAAGAAGAAAACTGCAATAGTGAAAGATTGACTCTATAAGGTGTAAACAAAAAATAAAGCAGTATAACCTGCAACATTTACAGAAAAGAAACTGGAGTTCCACAAGATTTTCACTATAGACCAATGCTTTTCATCTGTGGGCCAGGTCAATTTTCTTACAGTTTGAAATAACTTTTCTATATCGGAGCAGAACATTGACGTGCAATGAGATTGATTTTAATTCTAAATATCTTAGCACCCTGGGAACGTTAGTTGGAATAATTTGAAACTCAATAATAAGGTCGGTGCAGGATAGGAAAAAACAGCAAAACAGACCATCCTAGAGCTAAAAATGAAACGGCATCAAATCGTACCGATTGAGAGATTGTTTCAGAAACCTCAGGGACTCAAAAGAAATAGAAAAAGACACAATATACTCACGTTTTAGCTGCCCCCAACTCTACAATATCTTGAAAGCAAAGCTCCTATCCCTGCTGACATATTTAAGGGGCAATTTCAACTTAAAGTCACATAAGAATAACGCATACATGTTCATCAGTGCCGTAGCGAAGTTAATCATGAGTTATAATGGCTATCTCAGTGACAAGACTTTAGCTTTAGCAGTTGACAAGAAGGTTATCAGTGCAAAAGAGTTACCCCTGAGGGATATCTACCGTCATGTCGAGACATACACAAGAGTGTTGTAGTGACTAAAATGGCTTTAGAAGCGGATAATCTAAAACCGTTTGGTTCCCAAATTAAATTTCTGAATGAAGGAGAAGCTAATAGAATTATGACCTAGACAGTAGGTATGAGAGGAGATGAATTGTCACGAAAAAAAGAATCGGATAAGTAAGTTATGAACTCTGTCATTGATCAAAACTTTGTAAAAATATTAATTTCTGTTTGGAGAGCTGAGCCAGTCTAATTACATACCAGTTATGCTATCGCGAGACTCAACGTGAAATCGCTTATAGCTAAAGATTCAAAGGATGTGTGTGCCTGAGTACATGTAAGGTATAAAACTGGCTAAGGCATTGACTATGACTTTTCTGAAAATTTCCGGCAGCTGAGGTAAAAGTTTCAATATGAATGGAAGCCGAAGACTTGTTTGTGTAGGGAGATAAAAAAATAAAAATTTAATGAAGGTTAAACATCGAAGAAGAGTTGTTCAAATGCTAATCGATTTGTAGACCTCTTTGTGGAGCCATATCTGATGCAAGCGATACGGCACTGAAAATCACAATGACTCCACAAAGATGGTCAGATGCTTTAGGCATAACAATGCTGAGAAATATTTCTAGTAAGTAGTGGTCATCTTACCAATGTGCTTTAATTGAAAAGAAAATATTTTAGAAAGTAAGTCAGGTACCCCTTGCCTTTGGTCTTGAATGTATGAAGATTTCATAGCAAAAGAAATAAAACTCGAAAAATTAGCTAGCATACACTTTGCGGTGATGCTTACTTAAATAAACGGCAACGATAATTTGCCAAATTAAAAGCACCACATTTAAATAGTCCAATCAAACTTAAATAACCAATTTTCTCTTATCTATTTCAATCTTCTTTCTACATCTTTTCATTTAAAGGACATAAAGAAACTCTAGCAAATTAAGAACAAAAGAGAAACACAAAAAAGAACAAATAAAACCGACTGATTGTCATCTAATGGACTGCAAAACCTATTAAACGAGACATTCTCCCTTTGTCATTCCTCCCACTACCTCTACTACTGGGGGTTGTTGGAAAAGGAACATTAAAGAATTATTACTAATTTAACCAGTGACACTGTAATCTCTAATTTACACTTTGTTTCAACCGCAGCAAGCCCTCTAAAGTTTTATTGTTACCCTTAAGCTAAAAACCTCGCGGCATTCTATTGCCAATTATTTTCGCGTTATCCACTCATTAATTTGATTAATTCCTACCTCCCACAACTACTTCTCTGTGCCGTCGTCTCTGTATTCCATAAAATAAACTTGAATCTGAACTTTAATCACCGCCTTAGCCAAGTAAAAAAAAAAAACAGAAAAAAGAGAAGAAAAACCAAAACCATACCCCATTGTCGTTCATCACTTTCATCCATTATGCGCGCCTTCCAAGAGTAATTTCGACTTCCCAGTCTTCGTTCAATTTCTTAATCATTATTCAGTACGCATTCTTCGATACTAAAATTCCAATTAAAAGCCAATACCACAACAATACACACCATCAACCCCGAAAATTCAACCACCCCAAAACTTAACCCTCAGTACAATCACTTTATGCTTGAGTCGTAAAACAGTAGGTACCACTTGCACAGAGTGACGATGACGCCGGCAAACGGACTCAAACCACGACAAACCAAGCCATTCCAAAGTCAAGTCGAGCTTTTCAGAAGAATTAGAGAGAGATAGAGAGAGAGAAAGAGTCCTAAAATGCAAATCGAGAAAAATGGCGTAATATACAACATCACTTTTATCCCCCCTCCAGGATTAGAAGCAACGAGATCCTTGGTGGAACTGAGAGACTTCCGCTTTAATGCATTAAAGATTACTTCATCAAGGATAGGCGACTGGGGCAGGATGGCTGGCTGCCTGCCATGGATGGCAGTGCCATCGAAAGAGGGAGGAACAACTCTTAGAAGTTATATAAACCAACCACCATCATGACGACCCCCCCTCTCAGACCAGCCTAGCCAAGAGAATCAGATGTAGGTACATAAATAGGGATGACACAATGGAAACGCTTGTCTTTGTTGTATAATTAATTACGCAAACGCCAAGGCAAACAGCTCACAGTAACCATATAGACATCCACCCAAACATACACATACGCAACTAACACAAGGATATCGGTTAATCCCATCCGATATGCCCTCCTTTTTATAATAACCTAATTGAGCATTAAGTTTAGTGATAAAAGCTGAGTAGATTACGCCCTGAGAGAATGCACAGTAACTGGGAAAAGTAGGACACAAACCCAGCTCACAGGATATTGATAATGGTCTCATGTTAGACGACCATAATATCTGGGGATGGTCTTTCTATTTTCTCCGTTTTTTTTTGCTTCTTTATTTATTTATTTTTTTTAATTACAAGTGCAAATATATCGCTGGCGTAAAGCAACCGGAAAAAAATGTCATGTCCTTGTTTCTTAATAGATAGAGGAGAGGGAAAAAATGACAGATATAAAAGTATTTGTCCGTGTGTGGATATAGATAGTTTAGTCTGGCCAATTGGCCCCAAAGGGAAATACTGTTCCATCCCTGGAGTTAACACACTAATTACAGCGTTCTTCATAGAATGTGATCTAAGCAAGGATCCATTTACATCCACATATTCATGTATAAAAAAAGTAAATAAGAGCATAAAAAAGAAACGACAAAAACATGGTGACTCAACAACACTGTTTGTATCTTCTTTACAAGGACTGAAATTGCCAGACGTCTCTGACAATTATCCTGTTGCGCTATTGCATGGCAGACTTCCAACAAAACCCATGACGATCCAAACAAACCCAACAGAGCACCTAATTAAGTATTACATTTCCACTGTACCCTCTGTTGTCCTGTTGATGTAACAAGGATGCAGGATGCAGCTGGGACTATGAATAGTGGACTGGCAATGAAAGCCAGGGGAAGAAAATTCTAACTTTTTATAATTACACAGAGTTTGGCCGTGTTTTCTTTCATATGACGCGGTTAAACCATTTCCTTCCAATCATTTGGCACGCATTCTATGGTCGTCGGGGTCCTTTTTTGTTGCCAATAAATCCTTTGGCACTTGATAGAGAATGAATTAGAGTAGAGTGTTGCCAGTTTTACTTGCACTGTGGGAGTATACAGTCAGTATTAAAATTGTTAAGCATGTACGAGTATAGTGCGACTTTCAGCCAATTCCCAATTTGACATAATACGAGAATTGAGGTCACTTCCACTTCAATGGTTCTCTTAGTTGGATTCCGTCCCTTGACTTGGATATTCACATCATGGGTTGCAATCTCATAGCCATCTTCCGTTGCTACAACACGCTCCTCAGATTTAATGACCTTGCAAGCCGACTAACCCCTCTGACTCTAATCTTATGGCGATGCCATTTGATGTAATGACACCAGAGCTCACATTCACTTGTCTGTTCAAAACCAGAGGGAATCAAGTTGCATGGAAGGTATTCAAATACCAATCATCAGATTCTTAACTCATCCTTTGACAAATTGATTATCAAATGATTTACGGATCCGGTGTGTAGTGTAGGGTAGTCAAAAGTATTCCTGGCCAGAAAAAGACAATTTTAAAGAGTTGAGGTCTAAGCTGGCAACCCTACGGTATCCCCATTATAACGAGATTAGCAACAGTGAAGCAAAAACAATTGAGATTATTTGAGGTATTGGTAGAAAATATCGTTGATAAATTTGGCGGAAAGTCAGAAGAAATAGTATCTCGATAAGATGTCATTAAATTGAAAACCATGGCTTTGCAACATTAGTCTATTGTATAAAAAAAGAGAATCCTTGGACTAGCTCACAATCACTTTGGGACTAGGAGTAACAGAATAAGTCGGTATATTCCTATGATAAGCTAATTCAGTAGAGGATGCCAAGTCGGAAAAATGACTCCCAAATGCCACTTCTAAGCAGCAATGCTGGGCGACGGAGGGCAGAAACAGTCAACGCAAATAGACCATTAAAAAAGGGGGAAGAATGTTTTATGCTGCGCAACATTCTACACACAAAATGATCAGAGAGATAATTTTGTCATCCTTTTTCCGAGTCAGACAGCAGTTTGGGTTAAGGCAGTGCAAATATTTAAACAGGCGCTTCATCACAATGCTCATATAATCAGTACAAGGATGAGAATGAATACGAGAACCAGAACGACAACAAGAACGAGGACGGGAACGGGGACAAAAACGACAAAGCCATACAAATTCTTCTATGGAAGGGAAAACGTAAAAGAGGCGACAAATGACAAAAAGAGCAAACAAACAAACAAACACAAAACAGTTTTATGCTCTGTATGTGTTTACTTTTGTGACAATTAAGAAGCGTAAGTGGGCGTGAGTGAGTACGCACGTTTGCGTTCTGTTTGATCAAGTTTCTGATCCCAAAAGGATACACTGGATAAATATTCCACAACAAAATAAAATTAAATCAGCATACTTTAGGGCTATACAATACGAATATAGTACGGATATACAAAGGCGCCAGGATGAAATACATACTCTTACATGGATAGAGGTTTGTCGATGTTATTCGTACCGGAAAACGAGACACGGGACTGGGTGTATCTGAATTCCGTATTTATACCGCCGGTCGACTTGTATTTGGCTTAGTTTCGTTTCATAAATTCCGCTTGTAGCTTCAAAGTACACAAAAACTGGAAACTTGGAGCTGGAATTAATTGCCACTGGGATGTAGATACATCACGTACCTATGAAGCGGAGGATTTTACTCTTGTTTATTTTGTCATTATTTTTTTTTTTCGTTTTTGTTGTTGTTTTACCTCTTCCTCCCCCTCTGTACTTTTAGTTATTTGGTAATTTTTTTCAGCTAAAGGGGGTTAACGTTGAACTTGAAATTTATTATTAATTCAATGATAATACCATTAAAACGGCAGGGAGCCGAACTAATTGAATTAGTTTAGGCAAATCAAATAAAAACGGTTTCGCCAAAGGGATGTTGGGGGAGCAAATGTCAGATAGGTGAAAGGAAGGGGATGAGATATGAGTTGACATTTGAGTAGTGAATAATTCAAAAAAGTCGTTCGGTGTTCTCTCAGAAATTGTAAGAGATTTGGGAATTCAACAAAATAATGATGTTCCACCAGGTTCCCACTTGAGACCTATGCCTTTTAACAATTAATTGTTTATTTAAAATTCCATTAACTGTTGTGAGAAAGACCTGGTTAAATTAGCTTACATGATACTATTTATTAATTCAGATGGCAAAGATACCTTTCTAAGCGAAATTATCTGGAATTGAACTCAAACTTTCATGTATCCTTCACCTTTGACAGCATTTTGTTTTTTGCACATTTCCTGCACTTTTTTATAATTTTTTTGCAATGAAGCAATTATGTTACTCCAACTTGGCACAAATAATTATCTATTCTCCGAAGTGGTTTGCTATAAAGTTGCCTTGTTGTCACTTATGAACCTGAATGTAGACAACCGGTCAACATTTATGTCAATATCTAAGAGTAGCTCCTTGATAGTATTTTCTTTTTTCTTCTTAAGTTCATGTCTGTATCTAATTGGCCTCAATTAAATGCTAAAAATCTACAAAACAGATAGAGACACAGTCAACTTATACGAGTAAAAAAAGGAAACCGAGAGAAAATTCATTCGAAAGTGGACTACGAGTACGACACGTCATAGGGAACCAAAATACTCGTAAGAGAAGCGTATTCATTTTCAAAAGCCTGACTGGTTCTGATGGAAGTTGTGAAAACACGAATATGGTCAGCAAATGTAGACGGATGATGATGTTTAAGTTAACGTACAATTTGTGCATTATCTTTTATGGCGTGGTACTGGTTTGAAGTGTCTGCCATTTTTCCATTACTGCTTTTCCTGATTTTCAGGTCATTTGAAGAAAGCATTTATTGAGAAAAAGTATAGAGTCAAACGAGTAGAAGTTGTATGTGTTGAATGGCAGTCTTTGACAGTCAATGTCGAATTAGTAAATTGCCATCTTCATAATTGGCAACGTCAAAACGAAAGAAATTAGAGTATAAGATGTCGACTAGTGTAAATTAGATGCCAGTCAATAAGTGTTTATAAGTAGAGAAAATCATTGTGGTTTGTTTTTTTAAATTGGCACTATTTCCGAAATTAAGTATGAAATAGTGAAAAGCGATTTTAGTTCCATTTCGTTTCGCCTTTTGCTGAACAACGAAAACGAACAATACGAAGCAAGAAAGGAAGTTTCTTCATAGCTTGACGTGTGAGCAAGCGAAATAGGCGGAAAACTCAAAAAGATTTTCCTAAAAAAGAGACAAATTCAGAGGAGAGACGGTGTAGATACGTAGATCCCTTAATCAAATTTTGTATTTCTGGCAAGACTTTTACCAAGAAGTAAAATACATATCTGGCCAATACTGAAAAACTCGTTTAATATACAAAGACTAAAAGAACAAAATACTAATACAAGTCGCTTGTCATGATAGTTGTACCTAATAAGTAACTCTAATTCGACTGTAGGTCCATCTATTGGCGTAAGTTGCTCCTGAACCTTCTTCAGCAACAATTCCTCCAAAAACGGGCTTGACCATCACTTTTCTTATTAGTTTTAAATTTGCATTCCGACTATTGATCCTTCTGAACTATAGAAGTAAAGGCTGAATTAGGGAACATTAAAAAAGCTGACCTGATAATGTAGTTCGATACAGAGTTTGACAAAGCGACACGGGATTTCATTAAATCTTATGCTTAAGCCGGAATGCATACATCAAAATCCAATATGCTGCGGTAAAATATTTAGAGGATGAAATAGAAGCATATAGTTGAACATCAAAAATTAAATTACTTTACGAAAAGAAGCTACGTGCTATAGGGACGTCACCTATAGTACAGAGTACAGCGCAGTTTGCTTAGGCGAGTTTACTTAGGTGATAGTCGACGATAGATTAAATGAAGTTGACTTTGTGTTACATTGCATTTCGTTTGGCGAGGATTAGTACGATTTAGTTGATTATTGTTCAATACCCTACTAAAGGGTATGTTATCGAATTCATGAGGTATTGAAAGGTTGATTCATAATTGTCAGCAAAATTTTTAGTGAGGGAACAATAAGCGAAAGAAAATGTGCGGAATGGTTTGGCCGCTTCAAATCATCAGCAATATGGATAGTAAGGAGTACCTTCGAAGACACTCAGGCAGAGATCGACCATCAGATTTCGAGGAACAAGCATTTTGACACCCATGGAATTGGATGAAAGCATGAGTACTCTGGACTCTGTTTCAAAAACGTCAAAAGAAAGACGTTTTCCATTTTGCTGGGTGAAACACCGAAAGGAATATCAAAAGACTTTGACTTTAAGAAGTCAATGTGTTTGGTGGGAGAGAAGTGGGATGATTGATGGAACGAAGATGACCAGTGTCATCATGGGCCGATTCTGTACAAAAACGGCAATTTACAGTTTAATATCAACTGGGATCTTTACCTGGCTTTACTTGATCGTCTTCATGCTGCAATACTGACTGAATAAGACTGCGAAAAATGAACGAAATTGTCTTCCACCACGCCTTATGTGGCCCAGAACATCGCTAATAAGTAATGGGAGCTGCTTCTGCCAAACTCTCCCACAGAGGCGCACACAGACAAGCACGTAAATCGCTCACTGCAAAATAACGAAATTTATGAGGATTTGGAAGACTTGGTGGTCGATGTCAAAGTCTGGATTTCCTCTAAGAACTGCGACTTTTTTGCTTCCGAAATCGATCGACTGATGAGCAAATGGGTAGCACTTATTGAGGTATAGGGTGAATACCGTTGAGATTAATCACTTAAACTATTGCAAACGAATTCGAAGTAAATGTAAACTTAGACCAGTTGGAATTGCCTAAAGGCACCTACGAGGGCGGGTCAATAAGTCCGTGACTTTTTGAATTTCTGACCTCTTTACTGAAACAGCAACACTGCTCCTGTCAACAGGCATCTGTCAGTTGACTCCTGTCAAAATTTAAACTTGCTGCGTCAGTTAGTTTGTGTTTGACAGCTATTTTTATCAGACTACTCACTAATTTGAGGAGAAAATGGAAAAAGTGAATTTCGTGTGCTTATTAAGCATTATTTCTTGCGAAAAAAAACCATTACCAAGACCAAGGCTAAGCTTGATAAATACTATGGGGACTCTGCACCATCGATTTCAATGGTAAAAAAGTGGTTTACTGAATTTCGTTGTGGCCGTACAAGCACTGAAGATGCCGAACGTCCTGGACGCCCAGTTGAGGTCTCTACACCCGAAACAATCGAAAAAATTCACGATATGGTGTTGGCCGACCGAAGATTGAAAGTGCGAGAGATTGTGGAAGCCGTAGGGATCTCGCATGGCTCAGTGGTTTCAATTTTGAATGATCACTTGGGCATGAGAAAGCTTTCCGCAAGATGGGTGCCGCGTTTGCTCACAGTCGACCACAAACACATGTGCAGTTGCCATGGCAAAAATCCATGAATTGGGCTATGAATTGCTCCCTCATCCACCCTATTCTCCAGATTTGGCTCCGAGCGACTACTTCTTGTTCCCAAACCTGAAGAAATGGCTTGGTGGAAAAAGATTTGACTCCAATAATGAAGTCATCTCGCAAACAAAGGCCTATTTTGAGGACCTCGACAAATCATTTTTTTTGGAAGGGATAAAAAAATTGGGGAAGCGTTGGACAAAGTGTATAGAGCTCAAGGGAGACTACGTTGAAAAATAAAATTATTTTTTTATCAAAAAATCTGTGTTTTAATCCAAAAGTCACGGACTTATTGACCCGCCCTCGTATTTTGACTTTAACTAGGCTATCGTTACTGAATGAAGAACTACGACGCGTTCTTCGGAATTGACGGATATGCTTTGAACTTATGTGAGGGTAACATACACAGATGGATCAATATTTAAATTTTCGAGGAAGAAAGCACGAAGATTTGGTGAAAATCGTTAGGGTTTCTGGAAAGCTCTTCTTGAGAACAAGATTCTCTACTTTGAGAAAATTTTTTGTTTAGTTTGTATTATTTTGTAGAAAAGTGTTTAAGCCAAACCATTGGCACTAAGAACGAAGAAGATGTTGGTAATGTTTCAAGCTGACTTAAACAAGTAGATTCCATAACTCAGTGTGGTAAGAATATTGCTTTTATTCACTAGAAAAGGTAAGGGTTCTCAAATGCTTTACTGTGGTACTCCAAAAAAAAAAACTGCAAAATCAATCGTCATCCTATTCTTGTGCTGAATAATAAATTCACTGACTTGTTCCATTTCAATCTGTAAGCCAAATCTTCGGATTACATTATAAAAAGAGAGGCATAGAAGGTATCAAAAGCTAAAATGGTAAATGTTTTCGACCAATTTAAAACATTCTATTAATTTGAGATTTTTCTATCTAGCAATAAAAAAAAGAAAATTACCTTTAAATGAAAAAGGAGTGCACTTAAGTACAAAATATCCACAAAGACTCAAATTGTCTGAAAATTGTTCTTTGAAACACACTTTTCCATTTAAGTGAGGTCAAAGCAATTTTCTACTTTGTTCGATGCAATTATCCGCTTATACAAAAATCTTTTTCTGAATCCAATAAAATGACACCCAGGACGATATTTTTGAATTTCTCAGCAACTATAAGATTCTTCTTATTTTGTTGGTTTTTGTTTGCAAGTACATTAAGTTCTTAAGAAAATACCGACTGCAATCAAAGAAATAAAACGACAGAGAATATTCAATTGGACAATCCTATTAAACTGAACATTTCTCTACTTGGATTTCCCTATCAAATGAAAACTTTTACACCCAGCATCTGGACATCGATTTGTTCTCTATTTACCCGGGTGTTTCTTAGTTCCCAAAGACAAAGTCTTAGTATAGTTGATACTTTCAAGAAATGAGGTCAAAAGCAGTTTATCGACACGAGGAGTAAAAGGTGCCAAGTACCTTCCCAATGTGACATGGTACTCATGTCCTCCTCAAACATGTCAGACAAAGTACAATTTGAAATAAAGCAACAAACACATCTTAGTTTCGTTCTCTCTAATGATAAATACACATATTAAGTAAACACACAATATTAGATACTTGCATAACTCAAGTGCCGTTCTTCCAGGCGAAATTTATGTATGAACATTGTACAAGCGACTCATACACAAAGACAAACAATTTACTTGGCAATTATTAACATTAGGTGTTGCTTGTTGTCATCGCAGCTAAATGTTTCAAAGATAGAACGGGGGAAGAAAAAAACGGAAGAAATTCCATTCTATGATATGTCTTCGTTAATTCCACCTCAACGAAAACAATTTTAGCCTTATATCCTTTCTTTTGCTGCTGTCGTAACCAACCCTACATCAACCCTCTGGTATGTCTTTGGAGAATCAGAAAAAATAAGCCATTCTCTATGAGATGTGTGTGTCTGGATCTGGAACTACCTACAAGATCTTATGAGTCTAACAGAAAAAAGTACTAATTGCGAATAATCCTCGACATTAAAAGTAAGCACAGAATTAAATTCCGTACCCTAAAGACCGGTTAAGAAAATATAAGACCAACAAACTAAAAGGGGTAGCAAATGGAAAGGAAAACACTTGAAAGCAAAACGAAGCAAAGCCTCGAAAAAAACACAGAATTTATAAAGTCGCAGATCTATTTTGGAAGAAGATAGATTGTGACGACTGTTTTAATTGCACTTTGAGCAAGCTAAATATGGAAACTGAAATGGGGTCTTGGGCAAAACAAAGTGAATACCCAATCTTATGTGTGTTCTTCTGACAGTTTGGTCCTTGATCTAAAGGTTTTATGATTGAGGATTAAGTAACACTTGCGTTAAATAAGTATTCATGATTCGAATTCATTATAAAATGTTGTCACTACTTAGCCTTAGCGTGTGCTAAGTCGGTTAAACTGTTTAAGACCTTCGTAATCAATAAATTTTTGCGCTGCCCCTATGGAGGCAAAAAATTCAGGAAAAATTTAAAAGGCTCAACGAGGCATTTGACTAAATTGTGCAGTCAACAATCGAGTTTGGAATTCTATCTCAAACTCGTTTTTAGGTATCATGATACAAATATGGTCTACTGTCGTCTCCGAGGCAAAAATCGTTAAGAAGCGTCCGGTGTAGAGGGACGACCGCAACAAAGGTGGGCGGACGGTTGGAAAAAAATCATAACTACATAACTTGGTATGCGAAACCGGAACCGAGGCTAGATGAGAAATTTTTTATTCAAGTCTGTAATTCACCGTGAATTGTAGCATCTCTAAAAGTAAAAGCTGATATACGATTCTGGCTTAAAAACGATAGCTCGCAGCAATAGCACCTTCGCCTTACACACCATTTTAGGTTATTTCAGCCGTAAATTCAGGCACTTGTAGAGGCTGTCTCCTGAATGGAGAAAGGTATGATATCTACTAGGTGTATCTGCATTTGTATTAGTAGACAAAACAGCTATTTTATCGTCGAACTCGGCTCTGACCCCTGCCATTGGTGGCATAACACTTAAAGCACATTCAACTTCAAAGGATATAGGAATACAACTTGCCATAATGGGTTAAATGAGATCAATTACAGATGGTCAGAAAGCATATTTTCTGTGAAATGGTTTCATCACAGTCCACTCTTTAGTTGACAGGCACATCAATAGGTTTGACCTCCCTTTTAATGGTTTTTGTAGCAGCTGTATAAACAAAACTACTGCACAGTTGCTCCACAATCTCCACCATATGAAAAATTCATTTGAGTAAATCCTGCAGGTCTGTTTGAAGTGAGAGAGAGTTAAGAGACACCTTGCTTCCAGCCAAAGGCTGTCAGATCTTCATTGCATTCTAGTTCACATTTTTTAATCTGAAGGCATATGACCTTATGGTATCACAAACGAATTTGTATGGCTTTAGTGAGCCAAATCAATTCAAAAAGCCGAAAAAAGAAAAAACAATTGCAGGAGAGGTTGGTATAATCCAGCTTTGTTCAATACGGTATGTGAGAGTTGCTTTGTAAACTGCACATTACTCAGTAGGATCATGTTGCTCATTTGCTCACGATGCCAATATAAATGACTACTAACAAACGCAAAGATGAAAGAGCTGCACTCTCATTCCTAAGTACAAAGTCGGATAACACTCACACAACTTGCAGAGCAGGCCCAGCTTGAGCTCCGTCCGGCTAATCATCCAATTACACCCCCTAGCTATACTGACTATAAAAAGACAGTACTGGTGGGCACTACAATAACAACCGAAAATTGTCCCCAGAGAATGTATCATACCATCCGACGTATAATACGTGTATACATACGAGTTGAACTCAGAAGACAGCCCAACTAAGCCCATCTGTTTTCACCGGCAAAGGCCTAATTGAATGAAGAGGAACCAGTTGTATCCCCGAATACTTGAACCCGACGACACTGAAGGACCTGATAAACGTAGCAAAACCATAAAGTCAAGTCAGCATTATTTGGAATTGGAAGATTCGATACCGGCGGCCACTCAGAGTAGTTGGCTCCGGTTTGGCACAATACTGGCGACGCAGCGGACGACTTTTCAAAAAAAAAAAAAAAATAGGCCAAACCACACGCACTCACCGATCATCGAGCAATCAAGGTATCCCTGACTGACTCAACTCAATATGTCACAGAAAAAAATTGTTTGATTGAATAATTAATAGTAATGGACTTAACATAGAACCGTGCGGCATTCTATTATATTTTTTCTGCTAAAGACTGACAACTTTAACGGACTTTTTAAGACCTAAAAAGATTGAAAAGTTTTCACATGTGCAATGGATGGATGAAATTATATTTGTAGAAAGAAATTAATATTTGAGAGCTCATAAATCTTCATGATTTTGTTTGCACCTTCTTGCCACATTGCACTTTCCTTTCCCCATTTCGCTAACCTATATCTATTTCTATCCATTTAAATGAGGCTCTAAGTAAACTGAAGGTAAAATCAAAGACTATGCCTTCTTCAGAAGCGTGTCAAGGATAAATAATCATGTCACACAATTAGTAATCAAGCAGTCAAGGATGTGGTTCTAAGGATATGTGCAAAGATACAACAAAGTGCACCACAGAGACAATGTAATTTGATGATGAACCATTCCAAATATGTTATGTATGTTTACCTCCTGTTTCATATTTCCAGTGGTGTACTATGTATACGTATTGTTGGAATCATTTGTATCTCCACCCTATCCGCCCGCCTCTCAATAAGTGACAGACAATAATGGCTAATAAGGTATTCATAAAAGCTATCATGAAAGTGGAAATGTAATTAATCACACTCTCTGTTTCCCTCCTTTTATATGACAGACAATTTTTTTTTTTGTATTTCAAACTGCTGTGGAGGATTACAAGGATTTCGTTTTTATTTCATTTTCTTTGTGCTCAGAACTCGGTGTTGTATTGCAAAGGATTTTCCTGCAATTAAAATTGTTTCATGTGGAAATAAAAGAGGGGGAACAGTTTGTTCTGCACTGTCACACCTTCTCTCTTTTTTTTATTTATTTTTTTGGTTATTGCTTGTTGTTGCTGTTTAAGTGGACAAGTGGAAATGATAGGACAGGATTTCATACTATGGCTTTTATGTTATGGGTGTCAAAGGGTGAATTCAATTGGAAAACGAACAAGATGAACAACGGATGATTTTCTCTGAACAAAGTGAAAATGCATTATTATACATCACATGGCTGTACTTCAGAAAAACAGGATACAAGAAATTTAAGGAAACTTTAACAAAAAGTGATACATTTTCAAAATGAAATGAATCAAGAAATGAATCCAGTCTGTTTTGTAAGTTTTAAGCTATACAAGCAAAATGGCAATATTTAGGAACAATTTTGAGAGAATTAAAAATTGACCTGGTGTGCTACCTATAGCTATTATGTAAGGAAAACTCATGACACAAGGCTGTTAAACGAGAACCAAATCACCTATAGAAGATGTGATCTTCAAGTACAGTGGGCTGTAGTGATTAGGAAGAAAACAAAAATTTGAGACATCCTCCGTGTTCAGTTAACTTTACAGCGGAATACCAGAATGTTACAACCTCCTTTACATTCGTAAGTCACATTCTCGTAATCGAATTAGTGAAAGATACTTATTTACTGCGCTGGATCTACAAACATACCTTCTACGGTGACATCAGATCCCGAGTAGTTACCTGTTACTCGTTTGTTATTAAAATATGGTAACGAACACCTAATAACCTGAGCCAAAATGGAGAGCATTGACAAATAAGATAGGAGCCCAACAACGACTTATAAATAAAAAAAAACAGGAAACGGAAATAAAATCTGAGCACGTAGATCCAACTTTTTGAATCCCGTAAGAGGTAAGGGACTCTACAAAGTAAACATATCGAACAATGCGGTTGCCTAAATCGTCTGTTTTAAACGGAAGTCAGATAAGTCGAGAGTTGTTTAGCCATTTCGAAGCTTGAGAAAGTGACCTGACAAAGCAAACAACTAGCTTACTTGGTTCGAGAAATCACATAATGTTAAAATAAAAATGCATTTGGATTGATGCGAAGTCATTTTGGGAACGAAGATATCGAATTTTAGCTACCATCTTGCTGTAATCCATTCCACGCTTGAGAGCCTTTCAAAAAGGAAAGCGACACCAAAATCATATTTGACGATTTCAATGATGTAATCGGCATTTCTTTGTTCTTTGGCAGCCTAGATAGAGGAACCTTCAACCCACCGAACTCACAAGAGACAACTACTCCTCGTGATAAGTAGCCAAACAAATGCATTCGATTTGCAATCTGGGTTCCAAATGGTCAAATCACCATTCAGTTCATCAACGTGCTGATTGATATTAGACATGCCTCAATGGATGTTAACCTAACTGACAGACGACTGTCCCAAAACAGACTCTGCGGCGATGTGGGTAAAATTAAAATGTTGAAGTTGAAGCCTAAAGATGCTCATATCTTGCAGAAATTACCAATGCCACATAGAAAATCCCATCGAGAATACTGTGGTTTATGTTAAAAAAAAACACTTTTGGATTCCACTTAGCATACCAAATCCACTTTCTTCTTCATACATTTCAATATATATATCCTAGCACTTATCCTAGCACTTATCAGCTCAACCTCTGAATTACTTTGACGCTGAAATCAGTAAGACATTTAAGAAAAAAATCCGCTGTGGTGTGACACAAGCTTTTCCAGCTAAGCCCAAATGTGTACAAAGTAAAAAAAAACATTTAGATACGAAAACTGAAATGCTTCGGCCAAATCAGGAGGCTGCATGATATTGCCCCAACTTAGATGAACGTCGAATGCCAGTGCCACGGTTCTAACCCCAGATTTTCCGTTGATGATGAGAGGAAGCGACAGAAGCAGCATGCGTGGGATCTGCTAAATAAAATTGAGCAGCCTAATTGGAATTAAGTCTGAATCGATAGGTAAAGAGTTCCTGATGTAGTGCTATGACTATACAAGCTAAGAGTGGTAATTAAGTGATATGCCCAATTCGATACCTAACAAACCGTAAGAATAACTAACTAACTTTCCATCCAAATCTCATTGACATTGCTTGAGTGAACCCATTTTACATTAGATTCTTTTCGAAGGTACTTTTTTTTGTAGGGATTACGTGAGAGATCATGCATACATCGTGTTACACTAATATGCTATTTTAATTCAGTGTTGCTTGACATTTCATCATGAAAAGATGGCTTATCATATGCAGCAACTGGCAATATTTTACATGAGGTTATTGGTTTAAAATCCAACACGTGAAAGAACTGAAGCCGGTCGACCTTCCAAATCATCTCCGCTTCAGTCGTTGGGCTCTTGAAAAGTTTCAAGAAGATCCACTGTTTTCGACTAAAATTTTGTCCAACAATGAGGCTCAATTTTGGCTTCCTATGGCTATGTCAACATGCAAAATAGCCGCATTTGAAGAAATCATCGGTCCATATTTCTTCAAAACGGAAGCTATATTTAAATGGCCTCCATTAAGTGGCATTATAACGGACTTTTGATATCTGAAATTGAAGCCCGTTGTGTCACCATTTGATTCCAACGAGACGCCGTCACTTACAACACAGCCTGTAAAACTATGGCTTTATTGCGTGAAAGATTTGGTGAACAGTTGATTTGACGCATTGGGCATCTCACTTTAGACTTTTTCTCTTGGAACTGCGGAGAGTCCGAAGTCTACAGGGACAAGTCGATAAACTTTCGAATGGACCATGTTAGCAGCAATTATGGCCAACATTTGAAAGAAATAATCTAAAAAAAATAATTGTAAGGAACTGTTCCTTTGTATCATTATATGTACCTTGTCATAGCTGCAAATGGCCTCCTTAATGTGGATTCAAAACAAATTCAACATCAATTGTACTTTCAAAATCTACTTTCTCAAAATCCCGGCGGCCCTTAAAAATCTTATACCAATCTTACATAGGTCTAACAAAGTATATTTGATCTTGCTTGACAGCGATGGCGATGGCGCGATAGTTAGCTCATAAGACTATCACGCAGAGGGTCCTTGATTCGATTCCCGGCATCGCCAACAATTTCGGCGTGTAATGGCAGACTCCCGGAAGTAAAATTGCCTTCGAAAAAGCTTCTAAGGAGTGCCGTTCGGACTCGGCGATAAACCGTAGGCCCCGCTCAGATGTGACAAAAATGAAAACATGAGCAACACAAATGAGTGTCAAGAAGCTAGGCCATGGCCCATACCGGGCTGCCAGCGCCACAGTGTTTTTTTTTTGTTTTTTTGACAGGTTTCTTAGTTAAAGAAGTAAGTCGATTGTTGTATCGTCCAGTCATCGTTGTTTAAACTACGGAATTGACTTATTCCTATAAAAGCAAAGAGTCAATGCTAAGCCGGAAATGAACCAATTATCCTGCTCCTTTTGCCATTCATCTACAGTATGGACCCCATTTTTGCAGATTCAAATAACCTTCCAGAAGTATGATGATCCAAGTTTAAGTATGAAAGAATGGGCTCGTAACGCCACTGCTGTCATATATGTATGGGCAATATGAACGACGACTGTCAAAGCGTGTAAGAACTCTAAGAAAAACCTGTCCGGCAAGATGATTTTTTTCGCCATGGCGAACCACAGTCTTCTCTTAGTTCTACAAAAGGGTCACTGAACTAATATTTTTTTTTTAAGAACCCGAAGGTTATGCTTTACAACAATAACCAATTCCCACTGATCAAAGATAATGAATATGTTAAAAAAAAACAAAAAAAAAAACAAAACCATAACCATTTCCTACCAAAAATAAACTGAAATTTTCCCCCTCATTACGCATAATTTTTCAATAAAAATGTCCTCTCTCCCGTTGACCTACTGAGTACAAATTAACAACAAATCACAGGTACAGAGGTCTCACAAAAATTAAGAGCTTCAGGTAAGGTACTAATCAAAAATAACGACTCCTTAACAAATTAATCGTTAAGCTACTCAGTCAAGAGTAAAACAGAAAAAGGACCTTCAGTCATTAACATCAGGCCCCTTTAACACAGCTACTATAATAGTGGTGAGAGATCCAAAAGAAAAAAAAAAAGTGTTTAATTCACTGCCACCTTAATTGCACACGAAAACCCTCACTAAAAAGCTGGAATTAATAATGAAAAAAAAAAAAACCTAGGGTCCCGAAAATAACCCTTAAAAGAAAAATAATTTATTTACCTTTTCCGGTTCTTTATTTATTTTTATTTTTTTTTCATTGCAACCCTCTCAACATTCTTAATACAGTGCCACTCTAGGTGGCGTGTCAACTAATCAACAATTCAATGGTAACCTTCTGCAAGCATGTTGCTATTTTCAAAGTCCAAATGAAGTACTCATATAAGCAGCATTACACCGTTAAATACGAACCAAACACATACAAAAAAAAACCAGACGACCTAAGTCGAAATAAATGGTGATAGGATGTCACTCTTTCCTTTCCTCTCTTCATGAGTATGGTATTTTTGTTTTTGTTTTTTGTTTTTAAATCTTTTTGCGTGTGTTATGTTCAGGAAGTGAAAGCAAGTAATACACTCAGTTAATTACGTAAGCACCTTTTAACAGTAAAAGAGTAGGTACATCCACCCTCCACCTCCAATCAAGCTCTAACTTGGTACCTTTCTGTGTGCGTAGTGTGTTTAAGGCTAAAATTCGAAGGCTTCTTAAAACATGAAAGTTTTCATTTTACCAATGAGTATGAGAATGTGTGCGAGTGTTGCTCATAAAATCAACGACAAAAGCATAAATCAGTGTCGAAATGTAGAGTGGAATATCGGTGGGGTGTAAAAAACGGGAGGTTTTAGTTTCTTTCCAAGTAACTGCCATATGTCAAAGATGTGATTAGCGGCTGTAAGGTGATTTAGTCACGCTAAGCAATGAAGAAGTTGTGATGATGGGGGAAATGAATTGAAATGTAGCCATCGGTAGGGGTAAAAGGTCTTCTCACAATCGATTTTTACTTAATTTTCACTTCAAGATTGAAAATCTTTGGGCGATAAAAATGAAAATTTGCTGACGTACGTCGATTCAAATTAAAATGAACATAGGCTCTCATGTTTTTGTAAATTCAAAACGAGCATTTTTGGAGATTTTGTTAGGTTCAGTCTATTCAAAATCGGTGCTTTTGTTTTCAAATAATTTTTGTTCCATTATTTAAGTGATCCTATGAGTGACCCTTCACATTAGAGTCGGTTTCATCTAGAAACACTAATTTAAAACAAAATATGTATTTTGTGTTTTTGCTTGAGAAAAATTGTAAAATTTGGCGACGTACGTCGATTACGAATCAAGCTCCCTTGCGTTCTCCGTTTTTCGATTCCATTAATCTTGACATTTGTCGATTTTGCTAGATGGAACTTCTAAGAAACATGAAAATAAATTCTTTAATTTCAAGTTTTTTTTTCCAATAAATAGTTGTGGAACTGTATAAAACTCATTTAAGTTGCCTCCATTTAAATTAATCGCCATTTCATCGATTGAGTGTTCTTCATGAGCACTGCAGTTGTAGTGGGTGTGACCGATCAGAGAATAAAAGCACTTCAGTGTACATTTCTCACTTTTATTGTACGTCAGTCTACAAGCTTTTTACCAACAGCACTTCTCAATTAAAAGAAAGACATTGCTCTTCCTGCACATGACCATTGACTGACTGACTACTGACTACTACCGTCAATTACTTGAAAATTAATTAAAAATATATAAAAGTTCTAATGGAAGGGAGAGGAGAGGGTTACTACAAATACTCCATTAGAGTCTACATTACTACTGAACAGATAGACCACGTGTCGTTCTCGTTGCGCATCTCGAATAATAATTTCAATTAAAAACTCAATTACAGATAGTACTTGAAGTAAAATAGATTTAGAGCACACCACCAACAACAAAAAGAAGACCCTTCGCTGGGTATGCACACGAGTATGTATGTATGTATTCATCTGTACCTGTAGGCAATCGTGTCAAGCTCTATCAATATATTCTCATTTCAATGACACCTGCAGCTCTTACTACTGGTATCCAAGAGGATGAGCAAAACACAAAAAAAACTATCCTCCTTTTGTATCTACAAGTCCTGGTTGACTACGTCAAGTAATATATCGTGCAACGGATACAACAAATGGTGGAGCTAAGGATATCTATTATATGTCATTGTATCTGTTGGGAGGGGGGAGTATTCCTTTTTTTTTTTTGTAGAAAGTGTCAGAAGTAGGATGAGTTGAGGAAGGAGAGTGTAAATTCACTTAAAATGTAATTAGCAGCCTTAACGTAGTATGGTAAAAGGAAATCGATCGTAGTTCTTAAACCATCTACTAGTAAAAGGTTGGAGGTTTGTGCTGTCCTGAGTGGGTGAGGAGTGTATCTGAAGAGTGGAAAGAATAAGATGAATCAGCCATATACCACGAATTTGATTTAAAGGATGGCAAAATAAATTGATTAGAGAATAGTGCCTGGTTGCTACACAAAGTCGATGGTATAGAGAGCTAAATGTAAGTTAACCAAACTACTAGAGTAGTTTTCGTTCTTTTAAGGACTAATTGCATTTACTATAGTGGTACTTTCTACTATCCTATCTTTGGGAAAAGTTTTCAATCTTTTACGTGTCAACAGTGGATTAAATTGTCTGGCAAAATAGTTGAATGGCTCGGAGAGAAGAAAATGCTTACTTGTTATTACTTTGAAATTGAACAGAAGAAGTATGAAGAAAAAAATCGAGTACCTATGGATAGGTGATGAGAAATTTTTAATTAAGCGAGAGAGAGGGAAGAAAAAGGGCCATATTTACTAGGGTCGCATGTTGTGCCAAACAAAAGCTTGAATATAGGATCTGCAACCGCAAGCAGATTTAACTTATCGTCCATTTTGGATGCCAGCCAAAGGCAGATGCACTTGACTTTAGCAATTTTCTAACAACAGCAGTACCTAAGCAATAAGATCTTTAAAAGAGCAAGTTTTGACTGAGGTCTGTGCTACCAGATGGCTAATCAACCGATGAAATTTAATTCGAACCGTAATTTTTGAACTGTAGCTGTCGTTTTTGCTTTATGAGTTGGAGAGGAATTTTGTTGAAATGTACAGGTACTCTAAAACGTCCGTTTGAAACTTTTCTCGTAGGAATGGAGCCCATCGTAGGCGATTCTTCATCCAACCATCCCAGAAGATGAGCGGTAATCATGTCGAACCTTTGGAACGAGTTTAGACGGATGTTATGATTACAGAGCATACATTCTTTTCTACTTTTTGTTAAACTATTCTTCAACGGTGAAGAATAGTAAAACGAGTTCGCTTGTGACTGTTCTTTGCGTACTGGCAGCAAAGCAAGGCTTTCAATTTTGCCTTACGTTTCTCTTTCAATGCTTTTGTGAGTAAGTGGACGGTGTGTTTCTTGTATGCACTGAGTCCGATATGACGGGTGCATAAATGTCAGTTGTCAAACAGCCGTGAAGTTCGTACTTGACAATGAATGTGGTCAGTTCGTGTACCAACAATTTTGTTGGTACTGGTTATAAAAATGTTGAATGTCGCTCGTTTGATGCAGGCTTATCTATCACTAAGAGGTACTTCGATCACATGAATGAGAAAAAATGGGTTTAAACTTGAAACTTTAAACTTGAGACTTATATCCACACAGTGTGCACCTTATTAACAAGTGTACCTAGTCAAGTCATAAATACTGGTACACAGAAAAATCTGCGCCAAATGAAAACGAATTAATATTTAAACAATTTTTTTTTGTTTTTATTGGGTTGTTCAATGGCTACAAATCTTAGAACAACTTATTCGAAATGACTTCCATTTGCCTTCCAGCACGACTCAAGACGATGTGGCCACTCATCGATTGCAAGGCGCACTTCATGCATGGGAAAATTGCTCACTGCACGGACAAGGGCTCGCTTCAACGACTCAATATTTGAGTCCTCTCTAATGTCCTCTCATACGGACCAAAACTTGTAATCCAATGGGTTGAGGTCTGAACTACCAGCTGGCCAATCATCCGTTGATATGAAGTCCGGAACGTTGCTTTTGAGCCACAGTTGAGTCGTTTTTGCTTTGTGAGCTGGAACAGAGTCTTGCTGGAAAGTCCATGGCTTTTTGTTGCGTATTGATTGATTGAGAGACTTCACAATGGGTTCCAAGACCGTCGATTGGCAGATGTTTTCACTTCTTTCACGCAAAAGTGGAGCTTGGTAACGCCATCGTAGCACACTCCCCACCATACCATTACAGACGCGGGATGGTGGCCTTTTTGAACACTCGGGATGAGTTGGGATGCTTCTCTGGATGACCGAGCATATACACGATCATTCTGCTTTTTGAACGATTCTTCTACGGTGAAGATTTTCTCGTCAGTAAACAGAATTTGTCTGAGCGTTTTTCGCGTACCGGCTGAGTAACGCTTTCGATCTTCGCTTGCGTTTTTCCTTCAATGCGGCGGTGAGCAAGTGTCCAGTGTGTCGCTTGTACGCACTGAGTCCTAAATCTTCTTTGATAACGCGAGACATGGATTTGTGCGAAATTTGAATTTCCCGCGACAAGATTTATTGTTTTCGCAGCGGTTTTCGATCGATTCGTTTCTTCACGGCTTTGATCGCTTTCGGAATTTTCACAGTGCGCGGAAGGCCACCAGTATCCTCAAACAACTTCACAGCACGATACACAAAATTGCGAGTGATTCCGAGCGGTCGCAACGTCCTAAAGATATCGCCTTTTCCATGTTGCATTTAAGTAGGCTAACAACAACAATACGATTTTCGATGTCGCCCCATTCCATGATTGTAAGCAATTAATGTCAAAAACTTTTTACGTCACAATGAAGCATAAATATCAACTGTCAAATCGCAATCAATACGAAATGGATGCGCCCAGTGTTGCATTCGTAATGAGTGAGTTCAGTTGTGTACCAGTATTTATGACTTGACTAGGTACATATGGCCAGCATTAGTTTGTGTTTAAAACCTCAACTGGGATACTTTAAATCTGAACTCAAATCAAGTGCACAGAAGGAAATTTGTTTACCTAATTTAACTTCACCCTGGGCTTATCTATATAACAACTAAAGCAATTTTCCTAGAGTCCCACAGGGTTCCAAGCTATCACCTTTTGGTATTTCTGTTGAACAATATTAGGTAGATACTCTATAAATTTAGGAAATAAAAAAAAAATCAGTAGGACGAAACAAGGATCACATCAAAATTCATTGGTTAAGAACAAATTTGTAATGCCAACAGCAAGCAAATACACAACTGTGTCATCATTTATGCCATTTTAAGCAAAACGAAACCCTCTCCATCGAACGACAATTGTGTCATCACATTAACATTTAAAAGCTCTAAAAACCAAATCAATTCCACTTCAAGGATTAACACCATAAGCTATAAAATCTTTTCCAAACAGAAAAAAATTTAGAAAGAAAGAAATCATTTTGAATTTGTCATCAACGAAATGCATTACGTTGGCGAAGCTTTTAATACTGGTCTCTTCCAACAGTTTATCATTTTTATTTTTTAATCTATAACTCAGGAATAATTCACGGGTAGAAAGACAACGAATAATAACTACCGACAATATGAATTTCATAAATATTTACCGACTACTTATGAAAATGTCCCGCTTTAACACTTTTCCAACTGGTTTCCTATTTGAAGACAGAACTTCTTTTTAGCTCGCGATTATTTATGGAAATCTTCTACCCAACCAAACAGTCTTGAAAATATATTTCCGACATAACACAGCCTCAACCCCCTGTGTCGTTGTGGAGTCATTTTTTATGACAGTTTCCGTTTCTTCTCTTTTTTTTTGTGTAAATTTTCTGGTTCGGAACTTTCTTGTCCTGGTCTTCTATTTCATAATGTTTTACGCATAATTTGCCATCGGGAAAAGAGAACACAAAAAAAAAAAAAAAAACGAAACTAAAAAACGAAGAAACAAGGATTGTATATCCTTGAAGTTCCCTGGAGCTTGCGATAGCACTAGCAACAGAAAACCACATTTACCCGGAACGACATCGACAAATTATACGCTGGGTTATAGGGGATTGGTGGTAGTGTTAGTGTGACGCGCTCTAGCATTCGCTATTATATCATATTTCCTGTAACGTTCTGGCCGTTGTCCTGATTTTCCATAAGGAACCGCACTACTACCATGCTCTCCTATCTCCAATCTCCACGACCCATTTTCTTCCAATTTTTTTTCCTCCAGCTCCAATACGAGTACAATGGGAATCGATAGCTAGGCCCGCGTCAAATGAAATTATAATAATGAAGAAAAATCTACACAGCTTCAGCGATACACATAGTGACAGCTGGAGAAAAAAAAGGATACTTCCATGGAATGAAAGAATAATCGAAATGTTATGCAAGTCACATAGTAGTTTCAAGGCAGCGTTATGTTCTCGAGCATATCGAATTCAACATCTACCACATCGTCACCCATTTTCACTAGACTAGGACTACCCCACATCCAAACCGCACAATATGCAAGAACCTGCAAAAAGAAAAAAAATTCGAATTGGATAGAACTCTCGTTATCTCGTACAGTGTGGTGTTCTGTGTAGACTAGTAAAGGTCTGCTGGAGTTGTTATGTTAGAAGGAATTCACTACTTTTGAGAAGTTTATATTATAATAACGAATTCCAAGCTGAAAAAAGAACTCCAAAGAGGGTGGTCCATAAAATGCATCAAATTTCATCAATTTATCATACTTGCCTACATAAGCTGAAAAGTGATCGTTTCAGAGAAAGCACACCACGGACATAGTCCTTACAGAAATATCGTGTTCATGTAGCTAATACGATAGATCAGAAACAACTAATTAAACTTTATTAGCTTATTGGCTTTGCTACTGTATAATTATTTTTGTGGTATACCACAAGGCGGTGTTTTGGATGTTCAACTCTTGAATCGGTAATGATTGACTACGTTGAGATATACGTTACAAGCGTATCGCATATCAACTTGTACCTTAGGACATCACGCGCTCCCATTTCAAATATATTCTCCTATCTTATCCTTTAAAAGCAGAAGTCAGCTACGACACGAATTGGTTAGGGCTTGAACTCGGGATATGGTTGAATACCCATGCTTAAGCTATTGCTTAAATCTCAAACGCATTTATATGAATGTACCACGACGCACCAACCGGAGGACACTTTGGGGACAAATAAAACATTTGGAAAGCTAAGATTACGGTTTTATTGGATCAGCACCAGAAAGGACGTTGAGCGTTATTGTGCTGAATGCGATGTCTCCACTGCAAAACGATATTGATATGTTAGGGACGGAAATAAGTACGTGCTTGTACTGATGGACTACTTCTTAAAATGGGTTGAGGTGCTTCCGATGCCGAACCAAACTACTGACACCGCTGCGAAAATCTTAGTGCATCAAGTTTTCTGCCATTATGGAGTACCATTAGAGCTACACTCAGACCAAGGGCGTAATTTTGAGTGGGCTGTATTTCAGAACATTATGGAAATCATGGGCATTCGTGAAACTCGCACCACGCTATTGCATCCTCAATCCGACGGCAGGGTAGAGCGGCCGAACTGCATAATACTCCATTACCTAGCCAAATTTGTCCACGATAAACAGGACGATCTTCCCTTTTTCGCTATGGCCTACCGTTTGTCAATTCAGCAGTCAATTAAGGAGACTCCATTTGTAATGTTGTTTGGACGAGATATGCGACTTCCACCGGACTTGATATTTGGACCTCCGCCGGAAGCTTTCCCTTGTACAGGACTATCCCGGGAATTGCAAGAACAACTAGCAGAAATTCACGACAGAGCTAGACATGAATTACATCGATCTTGTCTCCGAATGAAAACCAGGTATGATCTGAATTTAGACTCTTTTAAATTCCAGATGGGAGACATTGTGTGGCTTTACAATCCCAGAAGAAGGCTTCGTTTGTGTCCAAAACTTCAATCGGACTGGCACGGTCCATATAGAGTCATGAAGGTTTTAACGGATGTCACAATAAAAATCCAGAAGACACCCCGGTCAAAGGCCAAGATAGTGCATGTCAACTGGCTGGCACCGCATCGAGGTACAAATTTCAGTGCCTGGCACCCGCAAGAGAAGCTTTCGACAGAAGTAGCTCCAGCTCCAGGAGGAGAGAGAGAATCGAGAGAATTTGAGAAAATCGATGAAAGGATGAGGAGAACAATTGCGATTAACAAAAAGAAAACCAAATACAACCTGAGGTTAGAAAATTTTTACCGTTAGTTACTCCTTAGAAATGATTAGAAGGAATAGGTAGAGGGCGTTACTCATAGTATTTAATATTTTGGCACAAATGCATTGATGATCGTTTCTGATCGATTTAAAGAAGTTGCCTGCTTCAAACCTTGAGACGCTGCCTAAATCCATCATCAATTAACTTTTACGTCTAGGGCGTTAGACATGAGAAGTTGTAGCTACGGGGACAACAGGATTCCCAACTAGAGAAGGCGACAAAGAACTCACCAACGAAAAGGACATATTGCTTTCTTTATTACAAATTCTGTTCACCCTGTGACTTCTTCTAAATATATTGACCGCCGAGTATAACTATTTATCGACTCTGATTGCATTTCTTGCTTCATCTCATCGAACAGAGGCAAAGTTGAAAGATGAATGTACTTTAAAAAGCCACACTGCAACAAGTGAAATTATAGGAGATGATATGATTAGGGTACACGACAGTTTACGATTTTAAGAAGAAGAACGTTACAGGATGTCGACCTTGAAGTCGTACAACATCTTTGGACCAATTATGTCTCATATATTTCTAAAGAACATTATGGAACAGCGGTAGCAGTGAAATAAAATTGATTAATCAAGCTTCCTATTTCCTAAATAACATACATATACATATGAGTACAACACTTCCCTTTAATTCTGAACAATACTCGTACTCCTTTTGAAAATTGAAAAACGACACCACTGTAGAGGCGGTTGGTTCGCATTTTTCATCCGAAGCGAGAGGCAGGAACAAGAAAATGATGATGAAGATGAAGAAGAGCAAAAGAAAAGGAGTCAATTTGTATTCAAAATGTGCAGCGGTAAAATTCAAATGGAAAAATCCGGCATAACTTCCTTCACAATGGGGTGCACCACTACAGCGTGAATGATATGTTTGCGCGTACCCACACATAAGGGGAGCTGAGCCCATGTCTTATTTTCATTTTCCTGGAGTTTCTGTTTTTTTTTTTTTTTTTTTTTTTGTATTTGGTGGGGCGAACACAACACGCACGTCATAGAGCCGAACGCGTGTTGTTTTCGGTGTTTCAAGGATATGAGCAAACAAAAACAGAAATACACTCCACCACCCATCATCCACTCCGTAGATCTCTTAAGAACTAGAGAAGCTTCATGTCTCCATGTTTTCCATGTTTCTATGTTCCATGGTGTATCGTATATTTTACAATGCTGCCTTTATAACGGGTAGATGGGAGCACTGGAATTGAAACTGCCACTGCCACCAATAGTAGAAAAAAAAAAAAACCGGGTAAGCTTGTGAGTAGTCAGTCTTCCAGGCTTTCAGTTTGGTATACGAGGTATGTATGAGAGAAGATCCCTAAATAATACGAAATGCAGTACGTGATGTGCATTTTATTTATTTTATTTTTATTTCATTTTGTACTTTTTAAAGGACAACAAAATGGTAGTGGGTGATGGTTTATGTTAGAAAGTGGGTATAACAGTGGAGGATGTTTTATTTGGCTTGCGTCTGGCTGAATTGGTGTATCGTACTCTTACGAATATTCTGACAAACCGAAACCGACCTCTCCTTGAACTGTGCAGAAAATTTTACTTTTAGTCTATCCATTTGTTATAGATATGCATTGAAAGTTTATGACGTAAGAGTTGGATACAACTGGCAAAAATTCCTTTGGCATATCGAGGTCGAGTTGTTATTGTGGATGTTGATGTTGATGTTGGTGTGTGGTTTGTTGTGTATGGACGCGTTCAGAACGACAAAGTATATTTTTGAAGCCACACACTCGTTTTCATACTGACAAGGCAAACTCACACAATACACACACCAACTCAGAGTATAAGGAATGATGAATAAGGTATTGAGACTGAAATTAATAATGCATTTCGTTTGCATAGTCCACAAAAGGAGTCTTGCTCAACTACATTTGTTCCCCTCTGGAGAATCCTACGATTCATATATGTCAATTTGAGTGAGAAATGAAAAGGTTACTAAAATGGCTATTCAGCACTTCGGATGGAGATGGTCCTTTGATATTCCTTGTGCTCCTTAAACTCTGGTGGGCATAACAAATTGCTAATATTTATTTTAAGGATGAAGGAGTTTTTGCTTAGAAAGGTCCTGAAATCTTGGACTGAGTTTGTTTGCGTTTTCCTTAAAAGAAACAAATATTTGAAAGAATTTGAATTGAAAGTGGATTACAACTTAGGTAGATACGATATGGTGTGTCAAGTGTCGTACAAGATGATAACTGACTGTATTTACGACCAAAATAGATTCGTCTGTTTAGTTTGTGTTGAAAATCAAATGAGGATATTGAAATTCTCAAATTTTCGGAGGTGACACTGATTAAGGAAGTATGCTCAACTGAGGTCTATATACAGTCCGTTTGATAAGATCGTATACGGTAAAACTCGTTTGTAAAAACCGGTTTGGAAGAGGCATTTGCATTAGCAGATAAAAAAATACTTCTGCTAAGATGCTTTGAATAAAAAAATTTAAAGAGTGTTCAATCTTCATCAGAGACGGAAGTATTTTAAAATGAGTGTCGCGTTTGCATTACGTTTTGAAGCAGTGTTCTTGTGCACGCATCCAAAAGGACCGAAAATGTCATACGGAGCAGCTGCTAAATACATGAAAAAGTCAAAAGCATTTGTTAGCAAGTGAGTGCACCGTTATTCCCAAGTTAAAAATGTGGATGATTTGCCGGATCGTGGACACACGCCAAAAACAACAAAAAAGTAGGTCAAAATGATTCTACGCGTGTTTGAAAAAAATCCTCTTCTATCGCTACGTGGAGGACAAGGGATTTTACGTAAAAGGGTCTAAATATGTGTTGTGATACGATACGAAGACGTTTACTAGCCAATAATGTAAAATTTCGAAGCACAATAAAGAAACCACTACTGTCAAAAAAACACCTAGAAAAACGAATCAGTTGGGCCAAGGAGAATTTGAACAGAGATGGGAACAACGTTATTTTTTCGGATGAAGCTTCGTTTTTGGGCATGGTCTCCTATCACTCATACCTGGTGTACACAATCCAATAAATTAATCCAGCGGACCGTCAAACACCCGGCAAAGGTGCACGTTTGGGGATGCTTCTCAAAACAAGGATTTGGCAATTTGTTCATGTTTACAAATAACTTAAACGCACCCAACATGGTCAAAATTTATAAGAAGGCTTTATTACCATCTACCCAAAGGTGGTTTAAAAGAAGGAATGAGAATTGGTTACTGCAAGAAGATAATGACCCGAAACATCACAGTCATTTGTGCAGTGCGTGGAAACAAGAAAATGACGTCGATGTTTTAGATTGGCCATCACAGTCGCCGGATACAAATCCCATTGAAAATGTTTGGGCATTCATGAAGCTAAAGCTCCAAGGAAAGAAGATCTCGACGGTCAAACAATTATCACGAAAAATACGAGTTTTATGGCGATCTTTGTCTCAAGATTATGCTATAAGATTAGTAGAAAGCATGCCTCGAAGATTTCAAGCAATTATTGATAATGGAGGAGAGTGGACAACATATTAATTGAAAAGCATTCAAGTAAATAAACAAAATAAACCAGTACAATTGATTTTTTTTTATTATTATAAGTTCTTCTTTAATTTTTGTCGTGTACGATGTTATCAAACAGACTGTATGATGAATTTTCCTTTGTAAAGCGGACTTAGATATTATGTTGTCACATGGATATTTTTGGATGTAAATGAGGTACCACAAGGTTAGATATGTCCCCCCTAATAGCTCCAGTTTTTGAAGTCTATAATTTATCTGGCTGTGTAGGAAAATAAATATGGGCTCACACCTTGACACTGATGCGAATCTTTGAAAAATCTATAGCTTCATACAACTCAACTTACACAACTCGGTAAAGAAGCAAATACTCGGAGGTCTCATTCTTTTCTTTTAGAGGGCAGGGAGACACACATAACCTTAATTTAAAAGATCAACGGAGTAGCGTTGAAATTCAACGCAAGAAATTGGATAGATTCTTAAATTGTTATACATGTGTCCGTCGGAGAGCAGTACATAGCTCAAATCGTCTAGCCGCTTAGTACCTTACAAAGTAGTACCACTTTCCAGTTAAAAAGAACATTTAAAGCATCAGGTGAGGAAAGTGATTGAAATATAAAAACAATTACGGCCCTATTGAAAAACAAGTCGTCGGCAACATAACTGTCTATAAGCTTCAATCTTATGTTTAGAAAGCGATTAAACTTTCCTTATCACTGTGAAAATAATTGACTTGATTTTAAGCTCGAAAGATACATATTTGAACTCTTCCTCCATTAAACATGAAGGATACAAGATAGATGTGCCCTCACCCCTACCTGTAGTTGTGAGAAATCTCAAAGTAGTAAACTGAGGTAATGACCATGCAGAACTGCATCTACTACTTGTGCATAGAGCAAGCTCTACTGCCAATCTGGCTTCGTCGAATCATTGCACTCTCTTTTGGTTCACACTGTTATCTCGAAGATTAATAGACATTTCCTCCTTAAATTGTAAATTGTTGTTGCATAGTCATTGCTTACATATCCTTTATGCTATTTGCTATCGTTAGCTCATCGGCTTGAATAACGATCTTTGCTATGTCAGTTATACCACCTTGATTAAAAGTTCCCGGAATAGCCACCGAGTGGCGCTCCCATTGATCCGATGTGAGTTCTGTCTTTTTTGTTAAGTTGGTACATCTGTTGTTAATATTCCCTCTAAATCTTAGCATCATAGCTTGACATTTGCAAAAGTTGCGTAGCCAAGAGTACATCTATCTCTGTTTGTGTAAGCGATTTTTTACAATTTTAAAAAATGAATTTATATTTTCAACAACGAACTTGTATTAAATTTTGCGTAAAAAAAGGATTTAATGGTGGGCGAACTTTGGAAATGTTGGAAAAGTGTTCCGGCAACGATTCTCTTAAGAAAACAATCGTTTACCAGTGGCAGGAGCGGTTTAAAAATGGTCGTGAGTCAATGGAATATGATGAACGCAGTGGCAGACCATCGACATCGAAAACCGACGAAAACATTGATGAAGTAAAAGAAATGTTGGTCACAAATTAACCATCAGAGAGATAGCGGATGAACATTGCCTATGGATCCGTCCAAGACATTTTGGTTAATGATTTGGGTTTCCATCGTGTAGCATCAAAGTTGGTGTCAAAAGACCTCAATTTCATGCAAAAAAGAGACCGTGTTGACGTCGCAAAAGAGATGATTTGCGAGGCTGAATCCGATCCCACATTCATCAAAAGGATCATTACTGGAGACGAGACGTGGGTTTATGAGTACGACACGCAATCCAGACATCAGGCAAGTGAATGGCGGTCACCAAATGAGTCTCGACCAAAAAAACCACGTCGTTTTCAGTCAAAAAAGAAGGCTCACGGTTTTCATGGCTTACCACGGTGTAGTGCATCATGAATTTTTGCCAGAAGGCCAGAAGGCCAGACAGTAAACAAAGAGTATTATTTGAGCGTTATGAGACGTTTGCGTGAAGCAATTCGCCGAAAGAGACCAAAATCATGGGCAGAAAACTCGTGGATTTTGCACCATGATAACGCACCGTCGTCGCACAGTGCCATCATTATTTGTAATTTTTGACGAAAAATGCAACAAATACCATCCAACAGCCACCGAATTCACCTGTTCTGGCTCCCTGTGACTTCTTTCTGTTCAGTCGAAATTTGATATCTGTTTGACTTTCGATATCAGCTATCGCCAAACATTTAAAGGCTTGTCGAATAGTGACTTCAACTCGGAAGACGTAGCTGTGGTTTTGGAGGTAAAAGGATAGGTGTCTGAGAAAATACAGTCGCTGACACGTTCCGCGGTCTAAGACATATCCTTAAGTGATATGACAACAATACGTTGTGAAGAACGCCTATTCTGTACGGATATTTAGAGTCCACTGAAATCATTTGAAGACGTTCAGTCTACCTACAGAGTTCCGCAAGTTTCCGTAAGTCAGTTTTCATAGTAAGTTTCATGCTTTCGTCAGCCTTTGGACGGGCTCCGAGAGCAGCTTTTTGAATGCCCGGCTGGTTTTGACATATGATCTATAATGATATCTGATGTGGAACCGATAAACAGTTTACGATTATGTGCAATCCGTTGAAGTTGTTCGTAAAGGATAGAAAAGAAATAGAGAATGTTCTATAAATGCAGTCTTCATACAGAGGCTACTTAAGGTCTTATTTGCAGATCTACAAATAGTTACCCAATAGTTAAAGCCAGCATGGATAAGATTCTTGTTGTCAATTAATAAAGCCGTCACATCTGTACTAGGCTGGGTGAAAAGTAACCTCCTTGACCACCAGAATGCGCTACTACTGCATGGATGGTTATGGTGCCTTTAGGCAGACATGCCAAATTTCAGAGCGATACTGTCTTCACTTTTGTTTTGACAGCATGATGTTGATTATGGACAAAATCGATTTTCGTTCTCTCATAAAACTTTATTTTTCGAGAGGCAAAATGCTCTGTCAGATTACACCGTCAAATATTGGTTTCGAGAGTTTCGTGGTGGCCGCAACTCCACTACCGATGAAGTCCGCAGCGGCAGGCCCTCCGATGCGGTTACAGAGGACAATGTCAAAAATATACATGAAATGGTGTTGGCTGACCGGAAAGTGAAGGTGGCGAGCTAGCAGATACCACAAAGATTAGTTGTGAGCGCACACGCCATATTTTGGGCAATATTCTGCATATGAAAAAGTTATCCTGCCGCTAGGTGCCGCGCATGCTCACTCCTGACCAAAAACACGAACGCGAAAGCACTTCGAAAGTGTGTTTAGGCTTGCTGATGCGGAATCGGGGGGACTTTGGGCGTCGATTGGTAACTGGTGATGAAACCTGGATCCACTATTACACACCAGAGAACAGAATGAATGCCCGGCAATGGACTGAAGTCGGCACGAGTGCTCCGAAGCGGCCGAGGGAGGCTCAATGGATCGGAAAGGTTATGGCGTCGGTTTTCTGGGATTGTTATGGCATACTTTTCGTGGACTACCTCGAAAAAGGAAAAAACCATCAACAGCGAGTATTACTGTGCATTATTGGAGCGATTGAAGGCCGAAATCGCTGCAAAACGGCCTCACATGAAGCGAACAAAAATTTTGTTTTTGCAAGACAATGCGCCGGCGCATAAGAGAATCGCAACCACGGCTAAAATCAATGACTTACGCCTGCAATTGCTGTCGCCTCCACCGTATTCGCCCGATTTGGCTCCCTCGGACTATTACCTCTTCCCAAACCTCAAAAGATCGATAAAAAAATTCAGCTCACGCGAGGAAATCATCGACGGCCACGGAGAAGTATTTTGCAGACCTTCCGGAAAATTACTTTTCGGACGGGATCAAGAAGTTGAAAAATCGCTGGAATAAGTGTATCGAGCTAAAAGGGGGCTATATTGAATAATATAATAATAAAACATTTAAAAAACAATTTTTTTCATTCCCAAGGAGGATAGGTTAGAGGCCACTCTAATTAAGTATACGTAAACAAAAGTAATCTTAGAGGCCCTGTCGATGATCTGTAAATATTTTCTATGAATATGGATTTATGCTGCAGGTCAAACTTCATAAATTCAGATTTTAGAATAAAATTCTTTGAAAACACCACAATTTTATGAAATTTACTATTTATTCTGATCCTTTATTTATACTCCTTTATAAAGGCAATGCGAAATACTTCTTCGAAACCAAGTCGTAAAAAAGCAAAGGTTTATAAATAAATGTAAAATATGTCTTGCGCATATAAATGCATCTGTATAAAAGCAGCTTAGATGGGAAATTGTCAATACTGAGAACAGAAGTAATATAAAAGCCAAAGAGGCTACGAGACGGCAACGCTGGAAGCAAATTTTACGGAAATTTTAAAAACTACGATAAGCTAAACAGAACCAAGACGGGACTACATCATACGTTCGCTGAGAATTTCAAATCCTCACTTTAAAGACATTTATTGGAATTTTTTCTGAAAATAAATAGATAACCATAGAAACTGTCCATGTTTGACTAAGCTTTAAAGGGATTACAAATTTACTCTGAAACATATTGATCTGCCTTTGAGGAAAGATAAAAAAAAAAAAAAAAAAATCCGAAGAGTATGCCTTAACAAAATATGTCCTTTAAATACGACTGCAGGCAGTAGCCAAAGCCCAGTTGTTTGTCATCGACAAAATAAAACGTACTCGTATGTAGGTTAAAGCACTTGAAACTGAATGGGGATGGTCATTTTATTTCTGGCTATCTCTACCATTTCTCTTTCCTCTTAAGTTGATGGTTTTATTTTCCATTTTCTCCACTTTGTTTTCGGTTTTTTTTTTTCTTTTCTATTTGCTTTCTCATTTCCTTTATCCTTGAACTTTCTGGCCAGCACTCTCATTGCTAGTACACACTTAACTTTCATGCAGAGTTCATGGCACACAAAAACAGAAAACAAGATAACCCACTGTTTTCGAGGAAACTTCTTCAATTCATTCATAAATACAGTTATCATCATGCTTTCGACAGTGCACAATGCGAAAATAATATTTCCGAAAATTATTTCAACCCAAATTCTTTGCAAATTTCCCCCTCCACCAAAAACGAATGTCTTCTTCTTTCATCTAACGTGTTACTTATTATTGACGTTAATTAATTGCATTACCATGTTTATGCTAATAAGCAGATACTTCAGAGTGGTAGGCATGTATTGTTTTATTTTTTTTTCTCTTTTACATATCTAGAGTCTTATAGAAAGTCGAAGATACAAAATTGACTCACGTATCCGAACTTTTGCCAAAGTTAGGCCGCCCATACGAATCTCAATCTGAATTACTATGCGTTATAGGTTCATTCTAACAGTTTAGTTTCTCGCTAATTTATGATGTGAATAAGAAAATTCGTATCCCTATGTGTGTACAAAATAGTGCGTGTTTTGTAGATACTTGGAATCTTGTTTATCACGTCCCCCCATTGTACTCACATGATTCAAGGCAGCCTTTGTGGTCAAGAGGCTCTATAATAGGCTGGCAAACAAGCACACATCAGCACCACATGTGTGTCGAAAAAGAATTTCTGTATCTCATATGAATACTTGTATCTTAAAGAACTTTTTCGGCTAATAGCTAATTTGGATTTTTGTACACACGCAGATAATTGTATACTTAGTAACGACCCATTGTTTATAAGAAGAAAAATCGAAAAAAATCGGGGCCAACAATTACTCAGGTGCATAGATACAATGGCTCCAGGTCTCTAGGGATCGAATTAAAAAAGAAGGTAATTGCCTAGGAGATTAATCCAACATACAATACGAGTTCGGCTTTCCTCTGATATGATTGGGGAATCCATTACTTGAAAAGTTCTTTCGTTCCCAGCAGCGCGTAGAACGAGTACTTGCATGTAAAATATTTCCGACAATTCGGGTCAATGAAACTTCTCACATGTGATTTGTATGACATACAGAGAAACAGACTAAAACGTTCGAAGTGATACTGTTTCCCAAAAAAATACAAATAAAACAAAAGTCGCACAGTTTCTAATTTTTTTTTTTTATTGAAATGCGATTTATACTTTTTTGTGAAATAAAAGATACACGGTTCGTTGGATTTATAATACGAAGTGTGAAATTTAAAGAGGGTCAGTGGCTTTGTTTAATTTTGGATCTGACGTTTATTACATTAAAAACTAAAAAAAAAAAAATTGAAATATAGGATTGATTTGAGCTTAACAGTGTAATTCTGGTTCTTATTTGAATTCCGCAAGGGGCATTGCTTAGGTTTGTACTATAATACAACATTGGTAACGACGTGTTAAATTTTTAAGTGTTTACTCGTATACTGACCATATGTATGCATTATGTGCTTAAATTGTACAAAACAGAAAGCGTTACCGGCAGTATATTGATAAATCATGCAGAAGATTGAATATACAAATTGAGCCCCTAATCAGACAGTTTGAGGTAGTCTCTAAGCGTAGGCTACAGATATTTTTGGGTAATTTTATATTACAAAAGTTGTCATTAAACCTTCGAAACTAATTGGTGATTTAAGTAACATTAATCACTTAAAAAAGATGTTCAAATGTGAATTAGACATTTTTCCAAAAACCAGCACTAACAAAAACGATGATGGTACTCGTAGTTAGCAACATCCTTAAGCAGATGGTCTGAAAACAACATACAAGGTGGCGCTAAGTTAGTCATCCAATTTTGTTTTTGAATTACTTAAAAAAAAAAAAAAAAACACTGTGGCGCTTCCAGCCCGGTATGGGCCACGGCCTAGCTTCTTGACACTCATTTGTGTTGCTCATGTTGTCATTTTTGTAACATCTGAGCGGGGCCTACGGTTTATCGCCGAGTTCGAACGGCACTCCTTAGAAGCTTTTTCGTAGGCAATTTTACTTTCGGGAGTTTGCCATTGCCCGCCGAAGGGTGATGGCGATTTGAAAAATTGTTGTTGACCCAGCCAGGAATCGAACCTAGACTATCTGCGTGATAGTCCAATGAGCTAACTATTGCGCCATCGCCAATTACTTTTTTACTAAATGAAAAAAAAAATGATTTTGGGTGACGCAATCTTTATTTGGACCTTTACAATTTTTTCTGATAAGTGGAAAAGATGATATCCGCCAAGTGGCTGCCACCAGTGTTGATACACATTTGTGCCCGTTTTATCACATTTTCAATGACTTTCCCCAAGATTTCCGGCGATAACTGTTCGCATTCCTGTCGAATATTCTCCTTAAGGGCTACGATTGTCTGAGGCGTGTTGACATAAACCCGCGACTTCAAGAAGCCCCAGAGAAAGAAGTCTGGGATGGTTAAATCGGGCGATCTTGCTGGCCATGACAAATCGCCAAAAAGGGAAATTACGCGACGTGGAAACGCTTCCTTCACAATATCTATTGTGGCTCGTGCTGTGTGTGCGTCTTGTTGAAACCGCATGTTCACCAAGCCCCGCTTATCCAATTCCAGCAGTAATAAGTCGTTTATCATGGCCCTGTAGGACTCGCCAGTAACAGTGACCCAATTGTCAAAACCCAAGAATGTATTGAAAAGTGTTATAAGGAATATGCCTCGCCGAAAGCAATCATTTGTAGATGGTTTGGTGAATTCCAAAGCGATTGTGCAGACACAAAATATGCTAAATAATCTAGGCGTCCAGACGGGATTATTACGCCGGAAAACATCTGAAAAATCTACAAAATCTAAAATGGATGAAACATGAATCCTATTCCCTTTTCGCAAACCTGAAAACATTGCTCGCCGAAAAGCGATATGGCTCCAATGAAGAGTTGATCGCCGAAACTGATGTCTATTTTGAAGTGCTAAACAAATCGTTCTATAAGAAAGGCATATAATTTTTAGAGCGGCGATAGAATGATTGTATAACTTTATACGACGTCTATGTGAGTAAAAAATGTCGAAATTTTAAAAAAAATTCTATTTTTATAGATTGGTCTCGGGACGAACAACCTGCTATTTGATGCTTCGATTAGAATAATATGACTGCAGGATTTTGAAGAAAATTCCCACAATCCCTGAACTAATTTCGTTATTTTTAAGTATGCACGTTGCCTTAGTTTAAAAATACTGAGGACTTAATTGTAGAATCGACCATCTTTCGGTCTATGGTAGGTGCTTGCTATTTGTCATTGTTTTTTTGTTTGTTTGAAAAGTGATAGCGAACTTGAATGGCTTATGTATAGTGGGATTCGAAGGACTGCCGCTACATGCAGTAGGTCATAGTCACTGATGTCGTTTTTATCTGACAGTATTTAAACTTAAATTCGAGTAAGAACTGGCAGCATCAGCTCATCGTTTAATTAAAAGCAGTGTATCGAAGAAATAGAACAAATCATTTCTGGCGTCAAACTCCTTTCGCCTATAGAAAAGTTTCGGAGGATCAACTTTTCTCTGGTCATAAAATTATAGGACAAAAGGTACTGCAAGTAAAGATACTTGCCCGTGATCCAAGCCGACTATGGCGCCATAAATTTCTGCTTTTTTTAATAAAGGGTATTGGCTGCCGATGATAACAAAGGTATTTGTTGTCCGCATTATATTACAACTGCTATAGTCGGGTAAATTGATACTTTGCTCGGCGATCTGAAAAGTTCTAGCATCTACACTCAGGCAGTATGCGTCTGTTATGACAGTCGTATCATGCCTAACGTCAATGAAATAGATTCTCAATCGACCCTATTAGAATCGAAATTGTTTTACTTCACAAGAAGGAAGTGTCTACTCGATTACCGTTTTTTTTAGACCAAAAAGGTCCAAAGCCCTTAAGACCTGCCGTTTTTCTGATGGTGCAAGATCACTACTTTTTGCCAAGAAGTAGATGCGTAGGACACGAATTAACTACTCTTAACATGTAAAGAACAAGTGAGTAAAGTGTTTGCGTCAACCTTTCGATACCCTAACGCCTTTCAAAGCATTATAGTTCAAAATAGCAAAGCTTCACTGAACGCTGTCACAATTTGAATTCTACGTCATTCTTGAAAACTGAGATCATCGTCAGTAGCAAAATCCTTACTGACGACTTCAAGAAGTGCAATGCTTTACTAAGCTTAATGTCTTACACATTAGTGGCATAACCTCTTGACAGTCGCTTGTTTTTGAACAATCAATAAGGTCGATTCCAGACTGCGTTTTTGAAAAAAAAAAAAAAAAAAAAAACGACTATTGTCTAGTACTGTAGACACGAAGGGCGGAAGCTCAAACAGACAGCTGTAAATTATTGCGAAAGATCAATACTATGCGATCTCATTTTCCGAGCAGAGCAGCCTAATATCTTAATCATTTCGCGCTCTAAAAATACGGCGAAAAATTTTTAGTGTGACTTGATATATTGGTCTTTGCTTTCACTGCTATAGAACATAATCGACATTTTCATACTCGTAGAACTTGAGTAAGAAACAAAGGTTTCAAAGTCAAACGCTTTGGGAAAGGAAAGTGTTTTCAACCTCATCCTCAGAATTGGGGCAATAAATTCGAATGTATGTCCCGTGGGAGCCGTTCAAATCCAGCTCAAGGCTATGAATTCCAATGTTTCTCCCCTTGGAATCGTTGCAATTCAGCCCCGAAGTCGTGAATCATGCCTCAGTCACATACACTGGCATCTGACCGCCCAGGCTCTTCATCACATGATTCAAGAGACAGCATTTTTTACATGTACGTCCAAGGCATTTAAAACCCATTAGAAGTCCGTTTGAACCATAGTTGACATAATTTCTATCTCTGCTGGAACAGAGAATAGCATACATATGAGTCACAATTAAAACTCCATCTAAGGGTTAAGGTCCTTTTTGACTAAACTACTTCCGACTTGAATGATTTTTGTTTGTCTGCGCTTTCGCATCACAAAAAAAGATTTCCCGAAAATTTTTGCAAAACTTGTGTTTGTCATCGCAGACAGATTAACCAACCACACATAAACAAAGGGACTATCTCGGCATGCTCATGTAAACCATAAAACGGCTGAAAATACAAAAATAAAAGAATTAAAAAAAAAAAAAACCAAACCTTCACATAGAATGTCCTTGTTCGGAGTTTTAATTATTTGCTTTTGTGTTTTGTGGTTTTGAATATTTTTTTTTCTATTTTTTGTCATAAAAGCATTACTCGTCTCCCATTGGAAAACATCGTCCGTTCCCTGGTGTAAAACCCTACACAAAACAAAAATATCCTTTTCCTCATTTTTTTGAAACTTTATTTTTATTTTTGCGCATGCAGAAGGGAAATAAAAATGAAATATCAAATAACAACTTTAATGACCAACTGAACAAATTGCACACTCATACTCAAACACAGTGTATGTGTGCACGGGAATTTTTTTGGCGGGAGCAAGTATCTATCCGTATGTAAGGGAAAAAGGGCGAGCAAACTCCCATGATAACATATATGGGTGGTGATAGCCAACTAAAGCGGAAAGGGAAATAAACTATCTATGGCCCTTACTTTTGATATCTGAAGCGTGATACTCGTATCACCGTCGGATATACAATAATAAGTTCGGGGACTGAACTGGACTCCACTGTGACCTATTTTCGTCGACGACATAGGGGTATATCAGTGGGGCATTACGGTCTCTGTTTGAGTGCTTGTATCGCTCTATACGATTCTATACACCCAGAGAAAACAAAAAAAAAAAAAGCTATAGGAATACATATTTCAAAAAATGAATAGCTACCCTAATTGGAACCGAATTTTTGAGGTTAATTAGTTTAAAAATATTGACGTTCTCGTTTGAGTTCACCCCTCACTCAAAGAGAAGGGTGGACAACCCCTATGGAAGGCGGTTAACCCCATTGGATAGGTGGTTATGGGTAAATCCCAAAAAGGACACTCGTATTTGGTTATATGGATGGTTTAGAGGGTGATACTAGGAAAACCTTTTTGAGGTGACCACCAAACTAGGAATCGCCATTGCGGTCGAAATGTACAGCCAACAGCGGCCGTAATAAGTGGTGAGAGGTTAATATTAAATGCAATTACATCGATTCAACGAAGTGGTTAATATGATATTAACAACATTTTCAACAGAAATTCGATTTTGCGGTTTCAGAGAATTTCGGTGACAGGATCAAAATATTTGCCATCGTGCGTAATGGTTTTGATTAGTTGTCATAGAAATGAGATGAAAACAGATTTTTGATTGATTTGGCCGGGATTATAAAAGAGTTCTGAGAATTTTACAGGTAATTAGTCTCAAAGTTGTAGAGACATAATTTCGTCGAAATTGAGTTTCCAAAGGTTGCCGATTAATTAATGGTTAGGCTTAGGTAATTTGTAAAGGTCGAAACACTTTGCCAGATTACTGTTTTATCCTTTTTTTACTAGAAATATTTTTATTTGTAAATTCTTGGGCAATCAGCAAGTTGAGGAACTTTCACGAAAGTACCTGCGGTTTGGGTTCAGGAAGACGGTCTGTAGATATTTAGCACGAAGTACGAGTATATTGCGATTGGTTAACAAATACTAAAGTTGAACCTTAGAGAACCACTGTTTCTGTACTTTACTTACTTACTTTACTATGAATAACTTAGGTCAAAATAATAACTTAAAAGACTATATTTGGTGGAAAATTGGGCATTTCTTCAAGCCTTTGTCGAATAATTTAAACAAACGTATGTGTCTTGGAGTACATTTTATGAATTTGTCAACAGAAATTGTAGTTACTCACGGAGATTTTGGGTTCACTTACCTATAAAGAGAAAAAAAAACAAAGATAAGTATATTTAAAACATAAAATTCAAACACAATTACGCACTATAGATACGAGAAAATACATAATATTCTTAAAAATGATTTTTTATAAAAATATTCATGGAACTGTGAAATCCCACAGGGGTAGATTGTTGGACCTGTATTTTATGGGCAATAGAACAGAATTTCGAATTTCAAAATCAAGAAGGAGAGAAAAACATTGAAAAAAATGTTGACAAATGCCAATCCTTTTCTGACAATAACTACTAAGCAGGAGCAGAGGTTAAGAAAAAACAGAAGAATGTTGTATAAGCCTTTTGCCCTAGAATACTAATGTTCGTCGATTCAACTACATCGCATTCGTTATCTTACCTAACGTTATCTTTCTAACGCGGGCACATAGTAACGAATACTCAAAAATTAGCTCAATCACCGATGCGCTCTTCTGAAAGACGATTGTTTCCATTAGGTAAAAAGAGTATTTCTTTTAATTTATTTTTTTAGTCTCACATGTTCGTCGTTTCGACGAATACTTAGCTTTTGTGGTAGATTTTGTGATGTTGAATGCCGTGTTTTTTTTGTAGGTTTTTATAATGGCTTCCTTGAAACACGTAACAGTTTCGGAATTTGTTAAGTTATTACTTGCTCATGATGATTTGAGTGATGTTGGCGATTGTTCTGAAAGTAAAGAAGTGGATAATTTGGAAGAGGATGATGTGGAAAGCGATACACAAGACGATCCATCCGATATAGAGGTGGAGAATGAATTACCCGGCTCTCATTCGAATTCACCACATATATTATGCTTAACGCAAGGAAATATCTGTGGTAAAAATCGTCATGAATGATCTACAGCTAAAGGTAAAACGTCAGGCAGAACACCACCTATAAATATCGTGCGTATTGCAAGAGGCCCTACTAGATCTTGCAGGGCCATTATTGACCCATTATTGCTGTTTGAAAAATTTATGACAAATGAAATATTGGAAGAGATTGTAAAGTGGACAAACGTTGAGATATCAGCAAAAAAGCAAAACTACGAAACGATATCAGCAACACAACTTGAAACCAATAAAGAAATCAAAGCATGTATGGGTGTTCTGATGTTATCGGTCGGGAACAAGTTATATAGCTTGTATGAGCAAGGATAGATTTAAATTTTTGTTGCGATGCCTTCGTTTCGATGATAAAATGTTAAGATTACATCGCCAGCAATCAGATTCTCTTCTACCAATCAGAAAAATATGGGAGTTGCTAATGGCTCAGTGTCGAATTAATAATGAGACTGAGACTAATGTCCTCGTTTACGTGGTACAGCTATTAGCATTCAGAGATAGGTGTAAGTTTAAAATGTATAGCATATACCTAATAAACAAGCAAAATATGGAATAAAATCGGAAATGATGTGTGACAGTGGCACCAAGTATATGGTCAATGCTATACCACACCTCGGAAAAGGAACTGATACTGGCGGCTTACCTTTGGGTGAGTATTTTGTAAAAGGGCTTACTCGAAGTATATATGGATCAAACAGAAACGTCCCCACCGATAATTGGTTAACTTCTATACCATTGGCTAAACAATTATTACAACAACCCTATAGGTTGGAACATTACGCGCAAATAAAAGAGAAATACCGGAAGAAATGAGAAATTACAGAGGTAGAAACGTCGGCATATCTATACACAAGCCGAAACCATTAAAAATAGTTTATCTACGAGGGCGGGTCAATAAGTCCGTGACTTTTGGATTAAAACACAGATTTTTTGATAAAAAAATAATTTTATTTTTCAACGTAGTCTCTCTTGAGCTCTATACACTTTGTCCAACGCTTCTCCAATTTTTTTATCCCTTGCAAACATAATGATTTGTCGAGGTCCTCAAAATAGGCCTTTGTTTGCGAGATGACTTCATCATTGGAGTCAAATCTTTTTCCACCAAGCCATTTCTTCAGGTTTGGGAACAAGAAGTAGTCGCTCGGAACCAAATCTGGAGAATAGGGTGGATGAGGGAGCAATTCATAGCCCAATTCATGGATTTTTGCCATGGCAACTGCACATGTGTTTGTGGTCGACAGTGAGCAAACGCGGCACCCATTTTGCGGAAAGCTTTCTCATGCCCAAGTGATCATTCAAAATTGAAACCACTGAGCCATGCGAGATCCCTACGGCTTCCACAATCTCTCGCACTTTCAATCTTCGGTCGGCCAACACCATATCGTATATCGTATATCGTATTTTTTCGATTGTTTCGGGTGTAGAGACCTCAACTGGGCGTCCAGGACGTTCGGCATCTTCAGTGCTTGTACGGCCACATCGAAATTCAGTAAATCACTTTTTTACCATTGAAATCGATGGTGCAGAGTCCCCATAGTACGAGGGCGGGTCAATAAGTCCGTGACTTTTGGATTAAAACACACATTTTTTGATAAACAAATAATTTTATTTTTCAACGTAATCTCACTTGAGCTCTATACACTTTGTCCAACGCTTCTCCAATTTTTTTATCCCTTCCAAAAAAAATGATTTGTCGAGGTCCTCAAAATAGGCCTTTGTTTGCGAGATGACTTCATCATTGAAGTCAAATCTTTTTCCACCAAGCCATTTCTTCAGGTTTGGGAACAAGAAGTAGTCCCTCGGAGCCAAATCTGGAGAATAGGGTGGATGAGGGAGCAATTCATAGCCCAATTCATGGATTTTTGCCATGGCAACTGCACATGTGTTTGTGGTCGACTGTGAGCAAACGCGGCACCCATCTTGCGGAAAGCTTTCTCATGCCCAAGTGATCATTCAAAATTGAAACCACTGAGCCATGCGAGATCCCTACGGCTTCCACAATCTCTCGCACTTTCAATCTTCGGTCGGCCAACACTATATCGTGATTTTTTTCGATTGTTTCGGGTGTAGAGACCTAAACTGGGCGTCCAGGACGTTCGGCATCTTCAGTGCTTGTACGGCCACAACGAAATTCAGTAAATCACTTTTTTACCATTGAAATCGATGGTGCAGAGTCCCCATAGTATTTATCAAGCTTAGCCTTGGTCTCGGTAATGGTTTTTTTTCGCAAGAAATAATGCTTAATAAGCACACAATTCACTTTTTTTCATTTTCTCCTCAAATTAGTGAGTAGTCTCATAAAAATAGCTGTCAAACACAAACTAACTGATGCAGCAAGTTTAAATTTTGACAGGAGTCAACTGACAGATGCCTGTTGACAGGAGCAGTGTTGCTGTTTCAGTAAAGAGGTCAGAAATTCAAAAAGTCACGGACTTATTGACCCGCCCTCGTATTTATCAAGCTTAGCCTTGGTCTCGGTAATGGTTTTTTTTCGCAATAAATAATGCTTAATAAGCACACGAAATTCACTTTTTTCCATTTTCTCCTCAAATTAGTGAGTAGTCTGATAAAAATAGCTGTCAAACACAAACTAACTGACGCAGCAAGTTTAAATTTTGACAGGAGTCAACTGACAGATGCCTGTTGACAGGAGCAGTGTTGCTGTTTCAGTAGAGGTCAGAAATTCAAAAAGTCACGGACTTATTGACCCGCCCTCGTATTATCTTCCTGTGATGCACAGAGGCGAAAAAATTCAATGGAAATAACCTCGCCGAAATACATCAAAAACGCAGACGGTCGTTTACTAACGAATGAAAAGGAAATTTTTGATCGGTGGCTTGAATACTGCAAGGAGTTGCTTAACAAACAGTTTCCACGTGATATCGTGCCGACAGCTGGTCTATTCGAGGAGGAAATTTCGGACTTTTCAATCGAAGAAATAAGTATAGCAATCGGAAAAATGAAGCGGGGGAAAGTGGCGGTCCAGACAGCATTCCATCAGAGTTTTGGTCGAAGATGGAGGGAATCGGCAGCATTTGGCTATCGAAACTTTTAAATAAATTAAAATGTGGACAACCTATGCCGAATCAATGGAGAAGTAGCTTCTTGGTTCCATTATACAAAGGAAAAGGCGACACTCGAGAATGCAACAACTACCGTTCAATCAAGCTTATGTCGCACACAATGAAAATCGTCGAAAGAGTCTTAAACGAACGTCTTCGACAAATAATAAAGCTCGATAATAGCCAGTGTGGATTTGTCGAAGGAAGATCGACGGTGGACGCTATCCAAAGCCTACGAATAATAATGGAAAAGCACCGAGATTCGTCTAAGGATTTACACATGGTATTTATCGACCTCGAGAAAGCATTCGATCGAGTGCCTAGGGATCTCATATGGGCCGCGCTAAGGTCTCAAAACGTACCGGAAACGTATGTTAGAATAATACAAGACATGTACGAAAACGTAAAAACTGCGGTTAAAAGCTCTGCTGGAATAACGAGAGAATTTCCAGTTAATATCGGAGTGCATCAAGGAAGCGTACTTAGCCCTTTCCTCTTTAACGTAGTATTCGACTATCTTCTAAAAGACTGCATGCGCGAAGCAAATGTAACGCCAATTCTCTTCGCTGACGACGCAGTTATACTTAGCGATAACGTCGAAGATTTACAGAACGCCTTAGATTCATGGAGAAATGCGCTAGAGAGAAACGGGTTTAAAATAAGTCGTTCAAAGACGGAGCATTTGACGTGCCCATTTGCGCATCCGTTGCGACCTGTTCCGGATATAATGTTAGACGGAATAGTTCTTCCGAAAAGCACTACCTTTAAGTACTTAGAATCAATCGTTAACATGGAAGCGAAATGTGACGACGACGTAAACCACAGAGTGAGTGTGGGATGGATGAAATGGCGGGTAAATTCGGGAATCTTTTGCGACCGAAAATTTCCACTTAAATTAAAGGGAAAGCTCTACACCACGGTTGTTAAACCAGCTCTTATGTACGGTTCACAGTGCTGGACAATGTACGAAGCGTTTAAAAACAAAATGACGGCAGCGGAAATGAAAATGTTAAGGATGTCTAGTGGTATCACTAAACGCGATTGCATTAGATCTACGCGTATAAGAGGAAGTCTACATATAAAGAATTCGGTAACCGAACAGCTTGAGGCGAATAGAATAAGCTGGTATTGCCACGTTCAAAGAAGATCTGCGGAAAATCCGGTTAAAAAGGCACTATCAACTACGGTTACTCCAACTGTAAGAAAACGAGGTCGGAAAAAGAATTCCTGGATTTTTCAGATGGCAAATGCGCAACAACGCCTGGGGCTAACTACTTAAGGGATCCAGGACCGAGCATTATGTAGACGCGTTCTGCGGTCTGCGACATTAGCCAACCCCATAAGCGGAGCAGCAGCGATGCAGTAAAAATGGGAAACTCGTTACGCATAAGTTCGTATAACGAGGAAAGGGTTAATAAAAGGATAAGAAGAAGATGGAACGGTTTCAATAGGATCCAACAAGCCAAATATAATCGAATTTTATAACGCTCCCAAGGGTGGAGTCGATACCTTTGATCAAATGTGTGCGACTATGACATGTAGCAGAAAAATTAATCGGTGGCAAATGTGTCTCTTTTACGGCATGATAAATATAGCATGCATTAACAGTTACATCAATTACGGTCACAATTATTCTATATTGGAAACAAGAATATTATCAAGATGAAATTATACGAAAAAGTTACACTCGCAACACTTGTGGAGCCTTGGTTAAGAAAACGTGCAGAAATACAAACTATGAATAAAAGACTTCAGGACACAATCTCGAACGTTTTAGGTACTACTCCTAATGAACAATGTGTCGATCAGTCTACCACTAGTCAAGATGAAATAGGACCATCTACAAGGACACATAGTTCTAAAAGAAAAATGTGTTGTGAGTGTTCTTATAAAATAAAAAAAAAGGCGGATGACAAAGACCGTTTGCTCAAAATGTAGTATTGGAATTTGTGGTGAACATCGAGTTGACTTCTGCGGATCTTGCGCAGTGAAAAATTAGTTCCTTTATTTTTTTCTCAATACGTCATTGTTATTTTTATTTTACCAAAGAAGAAATGGTTGCTTTTTCATCATTTTTTTTTTTTGATTTTGTTAAAACACATTTTAGACTAAAAAATGTTGTGTTTTGTAAAAGGACTTCTTGATGATAAGAAATATAAATTTAATTAGTTAAAATTACGTTTTTTTTTATTGCAGAACACTTTCGTAATGCTTTAGAGAATAAAAGTAAAATTATATGCATAATAGAAAACTACAAAAAACATGTGTTTTAGTACAGACCGTCGAATCGACGAATAATTAGCTTATTAGGGGTAATCAACAACCTTAGCCTTCTAGGGTTAGAGAAGAAATATGCGACGGTGGAGGAATACGCCTGAGCCTTTTTGTCAGAAGGCCATCCTGTCAACCCAATTTTTCAATATATTTTCGATTGTTCTGGCCTCTTTTTTACGAATTGCATCTTACTGGAACCATAGATTGCCAAGGTTCAAACTATAAATTGCTGGCCATAAAAAAATCGGTCCTTATGCCTCAGTAGCGCTCTTGATGTGCTATAACGAATCATCTTCCAATGTCGTCTTGGAAACAAAACGAGCCAATAATGCCACCACTCCCAGAAACTCACGAAACAGTCACATGTTCAGGATGCATTGTTTTCTCTAAGACTACGTGGATTGTAATTTTGATGGAAAAGCGCCTCATCTACAAACATGACTTTTTGAGCGAAATTATGGTCAATTTTGAGTTGCTTCTGAGAAGCAATGACGAATACACCTTATAAGCAAATAATCCGAGATCTTTATGCAATCCTTCTACTCTGACTTGTACGAATGATGTTTAGTTGCTGAGATCGTTGGCGCATTGAGGTTCTCGAGTTTAGAAGCACACTCCCAATGAATATTCTAGGTGATTGAACGATCTTAGGACCGAGGATCCAAATTCGCAGCTAAACAAACTACAGAAAATGCCTGAAAAGCCAAACTTTGCTAAGTGTCTGACGACATTGTAACCAAACGTGGTCAGAAGGATACATTCAACGCGGCACAACGAACCCGTCGGTTTGATGGAGTGGTAAGAACCGTTTGCAGTACAACAGGAATGGAATAAGTCGATATTGCATACGAATTAAAGGCAAAATATACAAGCAAATGCCTGGAGAAGACGCTTGAGAAGTACTTGATAAGATCAATGAAGATATGCGCTATTGACATGTTTTAAGGTCATGAATCTCGAACACAACCATGTGGAGATGTACGTGGATGACAGTTTGATGACGAGGAAGATGAACATGCCACTGTCAGGCAAAATTAAATATACAACGTGAATTCTGTCCACCTAAATAAGTAGGAGATTCTCTCAACTGGGGTAGCAACGAGCTACATGTTCTATAAAGCGACATTGGTGATGACATAAAGAGCAAATTCACTGGTTTAGAAAGCCAGGATATCTCAAATGAATCAATACTAACGTCATTCTTGAGAACAAGCCCAAAAGAGTTAACAAATATTATAAAAAGAGTTAACATCCAGGTCCCTGATTTATAAACGTGCCCGTTCGTTGGGAATTTTGTAACAAAACGAAGTTACTTTAGTCTACTCTTCTAGTGTAACCGAAATAGGCTTTTGTGAAATCTTATGTTCACGTCCTAAAACATTCGAATCCATGTCTTGGTGAATTTTTGCTATTACAATACATCACGTTAAGACCTGAGCCCTTTAAGACACCTAAAAGAATTAGAAGAATTTTGTGATAAGGACAGTTAGAATTAGAAAGATTTTAAGACACGTACGTACAGCTGCAGAGATAATCTTCTTCCTTGAAAAGACCGAGCTAACATTTCACTTTAAAAATTGTACTTCGAGATTTGACATCGAATTGACATCCACTAACTCTTATAGTGAAAAGCGCCGATGAACAGTGAAGATTTAGTGAATTAAACAGTGTGTTGGGTTCTTTCCCGTCTAATTTTTTTTTTTTTATAAAACTATTGTGACCGATCGTCCGTGGGTTGTTTCATAAAAAAAAAATCTCTATGAACATGAGCAACTCCCAAGTGGATTAACTTTTCAAAAATAAAAGAAAAACATATTTCGTACCCAATTTGAATGAATTCCATGAAATATCCAGATATTCAGAGTACAACGCATTTGCTTTAGCCATTCGACTGTGTAATTTCAAATTCCTAGTACCAAAAAGAAGACTCCTTTCTGTGTCATCGTTTTACAAAGTCCTTTTGAAATATTAATACATTCATCCATTCAAATCGACAAACTGACGTCGTTGTACTAAAATTTCCTCCACCTTCGTTTGGTCCAACTATATTACCATAATGACAAAAAATATATACATAAAGGTACTCGTATATAAGAAAATATTTTATATTAACACTTCATGAATATTTAGACCGCCTGGGCTCTTTGAATAGAGCTTCAGCCCCTCTGTCGGTCATAAAATTCACAAAATCATACTGATCATCCTTTGCACAATATAGGGAGTCTCTTTTACTCCTATTCAATCACAATTATCACTCCATCCATTCAAGAGATACTAACCACCATTTGACCTTTTCATATACAATGGCATCTGTGACAACCAGCGGGCTTCAAGCTATGTCTTCTAAATAGATTAATTTCATTCCTCTGCAGGCCAATATCTGCTATGACGAGATGAGATGACGACAACCCGATGACTCTTTTGTCAAAGAAAGAAAAAATAAATAAATAAATGGAAGTAAATCCTGGCAGAGCGGTGGAGACGACACAGAGACTGAAACTGAATGGAATCCCAGGATAAAATTGCTCAAAATATCCATTCATATGTCATTCACAGGTATTGAATATTTAATGGTTATTCTCTTTCTTTAGATACTTCTTCATTCTCAGGATTCTTAGGACTAACGACTCAGGACAATCTTCAGCCTTTTGACATTGCCATGGAATATTCATACAAAGTTAACGAAGGAGAGCGAATCCTGGTAGAAGAAGATGACACAGAAGAAGGGTTAAGTCTAAGTCGTTGTCGTCGGTTTACTCTTCATATATATGTATATCTGTGTACAAAAGCAATATCCTTTTTCTTTTCTTTTTTTTTGTAGGCGGTTATGTATAAACTATGACATAATAGCACGTTGACGTAAAAGGCGGCAACGACTACATCCTCGACGACCTCTACCTACTGTTTAAGCTGGAGATGGAAGAATAAAAGGACTTCTAGGACGACTAGTAAAGTCTGGAGTCCTTTTACTGCGTAGTGATTGGCACATGCTAGCTAACAGATTGATATTTACTCATGAAGACTAAACAACAACGATACATACACAATACACATAGTAACTCAGAATAGATGGATGATAACATCATCGTCATCATAATCATCGTGTCCTTGTGTCCCCAATATACATCCGTGCCGTATCCCCCATGGTGACCCGTACATAGATATTTTACTCATTGTCATCTTATTCAAGTTGTCATGTTTAGGAGGGTTATACTCGTATTGGGAGGTTTGTTGAATGAGGTTTCCCAAACTCTGTCTTCCTCTGACAGTGGGGGTGGTATACCATGTGGTATAGTAGACGTGGGGGGCGAAAAAATATACTTTGTTTCGCAGAAAAACATAAAGGACGACGTGTGTCCTTTGTGGGTAGCATAGTAGTGGTGTTTGTCTTTTTTCGAAATTTTTTCAAGAGGTAAAAGGAAAGATAAGTACCTACTGAGATACAATATTTCAGACATAAAATGTGGCATGTTGTTGACTACACGAAGACGATGATGAGGATGACAAGAACCAACGAGGACGTCCAAAGGGGCGAATAGAAGTAAAATAGCAACAACAACAACGACAACGACGACCATCATGCTGATGATAATGGTGATGGCCCTGATGGGTAGTAGATGGTGGATTGCAGTGGATTTTAGATTGGCTGATGGGTGAGCGACAATGATGATGTGGTCGAGCATTTTATTTAGATCCAATTTAATGGAGGATAGTACACGTAATTATATTGTTCATGTTGTTGTTTTGGATGCTGTGATTATTATTAAGATCATTATGATGATGACGAAGACAATGATAGAGATTATGATGCAACGTGATACAGGACTTTTGTTTTGTCATAAAATTCTTCTTTGAGTTGTCAACTTGTTGGCAGAGGTTCTATGTGGAAGAGACAGGTTATGTTCTTCCAAAAACTGGGGACAGTAATGTTTCCGGCAATAATAAATTCACTTTGTAAGTGGTGGGAATGTAATAAATTGGAATGAGATTTAGATGAATGAACACAAATGTAAATTACTGGAAGCTTCTTAAAAAAAAAAAAAATAGTTTGATGGGGAACCATATGGTTGTGCTCTTAGTCCTGAGCTATTTGTGAAAGCCAATATAAAACTGAAACAGTATTTTTGATGCGAAAAATGAAAAATATATATGTATGCCATGCATCGCCTTGAAAAGAGCTTCTTTGTGAGTATGGATAAGGTCAATGTTCGATTGCAAGACTAAGCCGGTGACAGACAGATCAACTGACAGCTTGTTTTATTTGTTTGATTCACTCACTTGAAAAGACAAAAATATTACAATATATGAATACAAGAAGTATGAATCCTGGGGCAAGAGCTCTACATTAGAAGTTCATCATAATTGGGATACAAATGATAGTCTTCACATACCCACAAACAATTGAAATCGATCTTCTGAAGAGCCTCCATTGGTTCCTAGACATCGATAGCATGTCAGAATGCTGAATATGACTTGGTTAATTAGATATTTACACTTTTTTAGACAGCAGAAAAGGCCCTAAAAGCGAAGAAGGCAACGAAAAAGTACATCGATTGCTATCAACATAAGCCAAAAGTACTGAATTTCAGTTTTTTTTTCTCTTAAAATCTCTTACTTCGTGTTGAGGGAATGATATTAATTAGTTGACGTTTGAATGGTCATTTCTTCGATTTAAGCAAGGAAATCTAAAAACTGGTTCAAAACGCTATACTCTTTAACCGACTTTACAGAACATATTTCAACAACAAAGATTGCTATTTTTTCTCCATAAATTGGATAAATCTTATTGTACACAAATTTCAGATAAATAAATCTCACATTATTAATCGTACTCTATGTTGTCTCCACTAATTTGCTCTCTTGGCCTCCAATTTCGAAACTAAAACTAAACCACAGTAAGATCGCAACATAAAATTATACTCGTAAAAATGTTGTTTTACACTATCAGATTAGATTGGATCACACCATTCAATCACTAATTTGATACGTCATGTTGAGTAACTGATCGCAGAATATTCTCATTCGACTGCATTGCGTAATACGCACATTTATCTATTTCTATCTGGGAAATGTTTTGAAAAGAATGTAGAAAACGCTGGGGTACAACTATTTCAAAAAAAAAGTCACTCCATCGATCGTAACCAACGTTGAGGTAGATCAGAAGTAAACAATCTGATCGTTGCCTGAGTGTCTATGCATATTGCAATATCAGACGTAATTTTTTTATTCGACTTGGAGCACAGTACAGCATGTATACAATTGTAGGACTGAAGGATTTGTATATGTAAAGATTATCAGTGAACACTGCAGCTCCAACGTCTTGGGCGTCATAGAGCCTATGAAAATGGAAATTAACTTACTGATGCTTATAGTTTTAACATCGAATTGGTTGAGATCCCCTTCAATTTGGCTTGCCACCCGAGTCGTAGTCCGTCTTGTAGAAGATATTGAGAAGATATATGTATCTAAAGTTGTGGAATTTAAATACTGTCCTTTCTTGGGGAGTGAACAAATATTAAATAATGCCAAAGTTCCATTCATTGGACTCTATTTAGTAGAGAAGATAGTCCCGGCTCCTTCCAAAGCCTTCTCTCATTTCCTTCTTTCAATAGCCTGTCAGATAGACCATTAGCCTTGTTGAACTTACACGGTTTTCCATCTAAATAGCACACAGATTGTGTCCTACTGTTATAATTGCTTGTTTGTCTTTGCAGTTCTAGGTATGGGCTTTGCAGCATTTACATGTTCCTTTTGCAATTTTTAGATTTAGAAATTTCATTTATGCAATAGCAATCTCTATTCCCACACTTGCACACCCCGGATTTTTCCTTCTGAGGAACCGATTTTCTGCTTGTAGAGCTAGTGAAGAGCTGTAGTAGTTCTATGAAGCACGACTGCGTTTGGCTCTTCTTTAGCAGCATTGATTGTCTAGCCAGAGTTTATTTTTCTCTTTTTTTTCATAATCAGCCTGCACTCAAGGTGTTATTACCATCCGTGAAAAGTTAGGTAGGAAGAAACGAGAGGTACCGATGTACGTTGGTTTTGAATGTTTGCAGGTTATAATGGCTAGAAAGTAAAGAGCTCGGCATGGCATTCTATAAGCGAGTTGTTCGGTTTAGGAAAAAATCACGATATTTTTGAGTAAGTCCGAATTGAGTGTGTACTTGTGGGCATTCATAGTGAGACGGGTGTCACGGTTAAAGGTTTAAAGGGGGGCATTTTCAACCACCAATTTCGGTGGAGTACTGGTGGTAAAAATAGCGATAGAACAAGGTAAACTGGAGACATAACGTCAAGGTAATAATATGGTCTAACGAAACCGAGCACATCAGAGCCGCTATTTTTGATGGCAGTGTACCCTCTGAGGATGAGAATTCTTAAGACCTCGAGTTCAAACTTTCTCGGAGTACCTATTTTCTTGCATTTGAGTTTTCGGAATATCAGAAAACATACACTGGCTGCAGCAGCGCAGTCGAGGTGGTAGTGCTTAAAGGTGGATTTTCCTGTCAACTTAGCCCATGAAATTCTATAGTCATCTTGATTTTTAAGCAACACGAATGCTATCTACACCCCAATCTGTAGATACCATGGCTGCATGATAAAGTGAACTACCAGATATGTTTCACTTGTCAGTACAGGAAATGGGTTGATCTTAGTGATTCATTAATTTCTTGAAAACAAAGGGCTTGAAGTAAATGTTTCATAATGATAAAGTCGACACAAAAATACATCGTACTGGTTTACTTCATATCCCAGTCAACGCCCTCATCCTCATTTCTAAAGGAATAATGAAGAAATGACAATAATTCTAAAAGCATAGGGTCAATTACCTTGTTTTTTCGTTTCACAATAAATAAATGGGAAAAACAACTCAAAGAAACAAACACAAAACTATGCAAAAACTGTACAAATACTCTACTCCTTTCGTACTTTTTGGAATGTTTATCATCTCTGCTCTCTGAAAGAGGAATGCACATGAAACAATTAAAAATTCCTCAAATACACAGAAAACTTCAAAAGCGAACTAACGAAAACATTTATTTAAATTAATATTCATTCTCTTCTTTTTGAGTGTAAAAAAAACTTAGAGTGGGCATAAATACCATCAAGGAGTGAGGAATGAGCACAAAAGTCAATGAGAAAGAACAACACGACTCCCTTAGTCGTCCGTTGTTTTCAAACGTCTTTGGAACACTGAAAATTACAAAAGAAAAAAAAATAATAAAAGAAAAGAATCTCAACACTTTTTATTTCGTGTACTTAGTACACTCAATCAACAGTATTTAGTATACAGAATCTCAAGAGTTATATTCCGCTCCTCCCTCAGGTTTCCAGAGGTTTGAGACTACCAGTTCTCAGAATTATTCCCACTCCAGTTTGCACTCCCATTCACCAAACCTAAATTAGGTTAAAGGGAAAATTTAAATTTATTTCAACGACAACAAATATTCAATGCATCCGCAAGCAACACTGTCTCAATTTGGCTTTTGTTATTTGGATTTTTTTATCTGGTTTACCTTGTAGACAACTACGAAAGATGTTCATCCGGCTTGTTGTCTACCACCTACTATCATACTCCCCCAAAGCTATATTAGTTTGTTACTGCCTGCTTAAGACATAAAACCACCCACGTCTGACGGTGATTCTTATTTCAAGATACGAGTATCTACGAGTTACTCACGGCCGGCCTTGTACAACTCATTCCGATCTCTCAATTGGAACAAATGATGACAAACCCTTAGTTGTACAAATCTTAACCAACCGCCCGACCCTTACATCGGTCGAATCCTGGTCTACTGGGTGCTACTGGTGTTACTTGAAAACGGGGATGGATCTACGGCTCAAGGGGTTGAAAGAGATACGGGTAGTACTACGGAGCTGGTAGAATGCCAAAAGAAAAGATTGCCCGGAAGCGAATTTCGGTAGAGAGATGAACTGTAATTGCCGTTACAAAAGCATTAAGGAAGGAAGAAACAAGAATGGCTTTTCCACAAAATGTTCCCTTGAATTACGTTGTCGTCGTCATCGTCATCGTCATTGTCGTTCCTGGAATGCTTGTAGACGTCTTAAACGACGATGCTTCTTGGATAGATAGACATTTACAACACAGCTATGTTGGCATGGCAAGGCAAGGCAAGAGAAAAATCTCAAAAAAAAAACAAAAAACAAAGATGAAAGGAAGACTACGAAAAAAAAATTGTATTTTCCTACTTACAAATCCGTGAACATCCTTTTTGACTTTCTCTCTACTTTTCTTCGTTTTCTTGGGTCTGCTGATGTGTTCCTGTGCTGTGGTATGTGGTATTTAGATTCCTTCTTGTTCTTAAACTTACCACATCCGTAGGAAAATTTTGTGGGAGCAAACCGATAAATATATAGAAACGAGGAGAATAGGAAGAGACAGCCAAGAGTAGGATGATGCCAATATGATGATAATGGCTTCTATAAGAATTCCATGAGAGCTTGAAATCAAGGGACGAAGACATGGGGTGAAAAAATAAGAAAAAATTATGAATGAAGTGGAGATGGCGGTGAAGATGGAGATAGAGATGTTTTTTGGTTACTACATACGTTTGGAAAAGTATCAAATTCGCCAATGGCATGAAAACAGTGCGAGACAGTTTTCATAAAGTCATGATAGATTTTGGCACTGTTGCATCTAGCAAAGTTTTCTTGTGATTGTTTTGATTTTAGATATCAGAAAGTAAAGAATGCGATGGGATGCTATTGAGAAGTAACACGAAACATGAAAACGTTTTCTAAACACTCAAGTGGGTGTGAATACACTTATAAGGACTCAGCATGTTTTTTTTGGCAAATTGGACAAAGAGGAAAGGAAGATGTTTGAGCTCAGTGGTTATTTTGCTCCATGGGTGGCATTCAACATTTAATGGGGAAGCTAAATTGTTAGTGAGAGCTGGACTTGTTTTTTTATTCTAGTCAACAACACTTCTTACTCGACTTTTGTTGACGGGAAAAAAGCAAGTCTTTCGGACACGGCTGGGAGTCAACCATCGAACCTTCCGGTTTTGAAGCCAGCTCACTACCACTTGAGCCACGGTCATCCATAGTTGAGGTTATAGGCTGCAAATGAGGTATTTCTGAAATACATTTTTAAGAAATTGGGTTAAAACTGGGTCAGATGAGTCTCATTAGCATAACCGTATGAACAACAGAAGTGCTTTAACTGAAGTTCTATTTCCATTTCGACTGGACAGGAACACTAAATTAAAACCGCTCTTGGATGTTGGATTCATGTTTACCACCTTTATTTTGCCTCTGAATCATCTTAAAATGAAGGTGACATATAGTCTGAAACTATCTAGAGAGACCAATTTTGATTCAAAAATCGAAGCTTTCAGAGCGGAAAGAGCATGTTCAGCACGAGCTCAGTTGACTGAATGCAAGTGTAGCCGGTGAAGTTTAATAACAAAGGTATGCGAATCTTCTGGTATAACACAAGGCTCGATACTTAGACCAGTACCTTTATTTAGATTCACTTTGAAGGCTCACTGGTAAAAATGTTTCAATCTTCGTTAAGGCAAATTTGGTTTTACTTTTTATCGTCTGTTGTACTCGTTGTCTGCTTCTTTTACTAACGCTTTCCAGTCTTTTGCAGAAAGATTAGTTAACTTTACTTATGTCTAGCTCAGACCCTAGTAAGCAGTCTACAATCCTTACTACTAAGGAATAGTAGGAAGACAACTTATCTTCCAGAGATGTCGAGAAAACTTCGTTTGTTTTAGGAGCATCGAGAAGTTAGGCACACAAAATATGCCATCAATGAAAGCTTGTAAGACAGAGCGATTGATAATGCTTTTAAGCAGTACACGAGTGAGAACAATCTTCTCCTTCTCCTCGTGAATAGATACATTTTTGAGAACCTTATATACAACCCATTTCTAGTGTATCTATCTTAAGCCGCCGGCGTTTGGAGGAGATGAATTGTTTGATAGCAACGTATGTGAACATACAAACGATTCAGAAAATATGATTACCTTTAAACATACTCGTAGTTAACGCATTCAGAACGTTTTTTGTTTAATGAGATACCACAGGAGTCGACTTTAAGCCTTATACTGTTTATATCTTATGTAAGTGACGTTTAGAGACGAAAGGCACTATAATTCTAAATAATAATAGATAAATAAATTTCTTCGAAGATCTTATATCCCTTGCCTTTCATCTAAAGATGGCCTTAAGACATAGACCCAAATATCTGCTGTTCAGTAAGCCAGCCACTACCACGGAGTGAAAGACGATATAAAAAGACGAGGAAGGATGAGACTGAGACTACGCGGACGTCTTTTAGGAGGTTGTTATTTTAGCAATTTCAACGTGGTTCTTAGTGCGTATTTTTCAAATGCAAAGGCGCTATTTCATTAATTTAGTGAAGGTATGTATATACCATTCTATGGATCTATTTTACGATGCTTACCTGAGACTGTAGTAAGAAGGCTGTATAAGGCCTATTTGAACTGTTTCACTCAAAATTTTAAAACGACTCGTTGTTCATTTGAACGAAAGGATAGCTCTTTGATTGGAGAGCAGTTGTTGTTCAAGGGATCGCCAGGTAAGTAGATTGGTACTTATAAGAACTCATAATTTTTTGAACAGGAAGATTTACAATGATGATTAAAAGCTACTTCTCAACGCCTGATATGCAAGATATATGGGTCTCAGGACATCTATGAAGATGATGTGAAAAACTTTCAGATTTCTGCCAAAATTAAAGTGAATTTATTCCTTCTGCCCCTACTGTACACTCACAACGTATCGATAGTAATAACTACAACTTTCATTCGTAAATTGGCTTGAATTTCAAGCTACTACTGTACCGAGGAGTCTTGCAATAACGCTAAAATACAAGCATAGCATAGGGAATTATTCGTACATGTATTTTGGATAAATCTGAGCAAGTCTATAAGAGAGGGATTACATACAGAATCCAATGTAAGTTACTCTCGTACCTACTATATGTGCTCTTGACTTGACTTTTTATGACCCATTGTGAGCCTTCGACTGACTGCCAGCCTGCCTTCCAAATTCAATTCAAATAAAGAAGCGTAAGCACACTCAAAGTGATATGTTCCCACCTCCCTCTGCAGTCTAACCATTAATTGATAATGATTTTTTCTTCCATATTACACTACAAGGAGCCGAATATATGTACGTGTACCGAGTACTTTCCTTCTTACCAAATATACACAGATGGAGTAATCCGATAAAACATTTTCATTCAATCTAAGATACTCGTAGTGTGGAGAAGATTGAATTGTATTTAACGCAAAGTGAGAGCGAAGTCGGCTCTGGTAATTTAGAAAAAGAAAAAAGAAATAAAAATCCAAGCGAGGGATTCACCCACAGAAAAATAAAATAAAATGAATTCTGAATCCTTATGGATGTCCTTAATTATTCAAAGTAGGTTAATGGTAGCTTTGGAAGTTTATATTGTTTCGGAGGAGTGGATTTTTACGCGCGCCACAAGAATAATCACAATAAAGTGTGTGTTTGGTATTAATAATGCATTGACATAGACGTACGAATACAAATAGCTCGTACATGGACTGCCTTAAGGTGGCCCACTACTTAAAATGGCCAACAGAATTGAGTTAAGCAGTCATAGTGTTGTGTGATGAATGAATTATTAATCGAATTAATAGATTGGGAATGGATATAAAGTAGATATTTACTTAAAGATACTGTGACCTCGATTTTGGGTGGATGGTTGTACCTGAAAAATTATGGGGCCACAACGTAGTCGTAGATGGATAGGTTGGTGATCAATTATTTTATGGATAAGCGGAGGTAGACCTTTTGATAGCTCATGGATGGGTTTAATGTAAGAATTTATCTTATCTAAGGGGATTACTGATAGTCTTCCTCTCGTTATAGTACATTCGACGATCTTCCATGATAGGTGTGAAGATTTCTTTGAGCCGCAAGACTCTCACAATTTGTGGTTCTGGAGGAGATTTCACTGGTTTGGGGAATAACAAATTTTAACGAACATTTTAGTTATGTACCTTCATGTTTGCTGCTCTAATAAATACGCTGCATTTGTAATATATATTAAGCTTATAGAGCAACATTTAATACATACATATGTATATAACAATGGCCATCGAAGGTGCATTGTCCAAATTTAAGCAGGTTCTTATAATTTTTTTTAACAAATTTAGAGCTTGTTTGCATCGAACTCACAGACTGAAAGAGCAGTTCTATCGTCCTAGCATTCGCGAATAGAACATATTTAAATTAAATTCGAAAAAAAAGTAAACTGGAGTACCACAAGACTCCAAACTGAAACCAATGCTTTTTGGAGCAAGGCCGTTCATACTCCTTGTAGGCACCATTTCTTTACTTTTTTAATGGGACACTTCAACCGATGAAAGGTAGAGATACATGTTTTTTGTCAAAGCAAATATGGTCCAGCAGAGTCTACTGGCTGGAAGTATGCAGAATTACTGGAGGCTTATAGTATCCCTGATTTCCGATGTCGGATGGCAACGATTAGTATAAGGCCTCGTACAAGTAGCATCTTCCGACAGGTGCTGGTTCTTTAAATAACGAGAATGAGCCTCTGCAGCAGAACATCATGCAGCTCTGCTAATAAGCCCTACTTCACGCCTCCCCGTGGTGCCATCAGGGAATCTCACTGGAGATTGCGAAGTGAAGGGGACAAATGCCGAGTTTCCTGCGCCATAAATCAGGATTCGTGTCGGATAAAACAAAACAAGACCTTATCCGCGCTACTCCGACATATTTGGAGCTCAGGCCGATAAGGATTTCCAGGACTTAGTCAGGGTCTTGGAAAAGAGATGGTGGCGGACGAGCCCTATATGGGCCAACAGCAGCGCTCACATCCCGGAATGGGTTACTGGAATCGGTGTTACCGACCCCTCGTCCTAGGGGCACTCAAAATGGAACTGGTCCTCCAGGTTGGGAGTTGTGCCGCCGGGGTAACTGCCCGGCCATTTAAAAAAAACAAGAAGTTACGAAGCATCAACAAGCCGCGGATATGGACGGATCTACTGTTGGCAACCCGCGCAAACGATTCAAGGACAATGAGCTTCGGACATGCACGTGGAATGTTAGAACCCTTAATAGACCACGTGCAGCCGAGCAACTAGCGGAGGACCTAGACTGCTGCAAAGCAGACATAACCGCCATTCAAGAAATGCGATTGGATGGGCGGGGCAAAAAGAAGATGAAAAACTGCGACATCTACCACGGCAATTGCTATCGACGGCAAAAGCAGCGCTTATTTGCATGCGGATTTGTTGTCGGAGGCAGACTAAGACGAGAAGTCCTCAGCTTCCGGCATGTGAGCGAGCGCCTCGTAGCAATCCGCATCAAGGCTAAATTCGACACTGTAAGCCTTATATGCGCGATTGCCCCCACAGAGGAGAAAGATGACGACACCAAGGATGCCTTCTACGAGCTCCTCAACAAGACCTACGAGCAATGCCCTAGCTATGACATTAAAATTGTCTTTGGTGATTTAAATGCAAAGCTAGGAAGTGAGGGTATCTTTGGTGGAACAATCGGAAAATATAGCCAGCACAACACCACCTCCGATAACGGATTCAGGCTAATCGACTTTGCGGCGGGGCGAAACATTGTCGTGGCTAGCACGCGGTTCCCACATCTCGATATACACAAGGGGACTTGGAAAACTCCTGATCAATCAACAGTCAACCAGAATGATCACATTGCGTTCGACGCAAGACACTCTTCCAGTATTATGGATGTCCGTACGTTCCGAGGAGCCAACATCGACTCGGACCATTACCTTGTTGTAGCCAAGGTACGGTTGCGGATATCCCAAACTACGCCAAGACAACCTAATGCTGTGAGAAAATTCGAATGGCTACAATCGCGAGAGATCACCAAGACCTTTTCCGATCGAGTGTCTCTAAATCTCTTAAGAGGTCCAATGCCGCCAGCATCAAGCATCGAAGACCATTGGAAACACTGCCAAAACGCCATCAGAGATGCCGCTTCTGATGTGCTGGGCTTCACTCGTCCACCACAACAAAACCCCTAGTTCGATGATGAATGCCGGCAAGCACATGCAGCTAAGTAAAAAGTACGCAATGCGGCACTGCAACAAAAAGACCAGAGCTGCTCATGAGCTCTATGAGCGGAATGGGAGAGACGAACACCGGCTTCTCAGGAGGAAGAAGAAAGAGCATGAGAAGCGCGCGATCAAGGAAATTGAGAGATGCTACTCCAAGAATGAGGTTCGGAAGTTTTACCAAAAGGTAATAAAACATGCCACGAAAACAAACCCTGAACCGAAGCCTGTAGTGATGAAAAAGGGAACATCGTAGTAGAATCGCAGTCGATGCTGAGGATTTGGAAGAACCATTTCTGCAGACTGTATAACGGCGATGGCGAACCAAACGTCGCTGGCAAGCAGAATCAACCGAATCAACCTTTCAACCTGGACGATGATGACCAACAATTCCGTCCACCCGACCTGGATGAAGTGAAGATAGCAATATCTAAGCTTAAGCCCAACAAAACTGCAGGAGCGGATGGCCTGACTGCCGAGCTCTTCAAAGCGGCAGCCGATGACTTAGTAAGGAGCATACACCAACTCATCTGTAAAATATGGTCGGACGAAAGTATGCCCGATGAATGGAAACTGCGCCAACTACAGAGCCATCAGTCTCCTTAACATCCCATATAAGATCTTAACCGCTGTATTGTGTGAACGCCTGAAGCAAACACAAGAGGCACTATCTTTCAGAAGTCCGTCCAACTACTCGCATACGCCGACGACATTCAAATAATCGGGAGAAAGCAGCGTGATGTCGGTAGCGCTTTCGCGAGCATTGAGGCGGAAGCGTCGAAAATGGGTTTAGTGGTCAATGTGGGCAAGACCAAGTATATGCTGTCAAGCAAAAAGGACAACCAACACCGACGTCTCGGGCAGAACGTCACCCTCGACAGATATAACTTTGAGGTAGTTAAGGACTTTGTCTACCTAGGCTCTCAGACAACGACACCAGCGCTGAAATCAAGCGAAGAATAACTCTTGCCAACCACTGTTTCTTTGGGTTAAGAAGGCAATTGAGTAGCAAAGCCCCAACAAAAGTCGCCCTTTATAAGACCTTAATAATCCCGGTTCTGCTCTATGGTGCAGAGGCATGGACATTATCAAAAATGGATGAGGATGTTTTTGGTTGCTTCGAGAGAAAAATTCTTCGGGCGATCTTCGGTCCCGTCTGCATTGACAGTGAGTGGAGGAGGAGATACATAGACGAACTGTACGGACTGTACACTGACATGGACCTAGCCAGAAGAGTGTAGATCCAAAGACTGCGATGGCTGGGTCATGTAAAGAGCATGGACACCAATGCTCCGGTCCGAAAAGTCTTCGAATCCGCTCCCGTGGCACAGCGCAGTAGAGGAAGGCCAAGACTCAGGTGGCGCACGCAAGTGGAAGAGGATCTCAGCCAACTTAGCGTGCGAAACTGGAGGCAGCTAGCCAAGAATCGAGCTGACTGGAGAAGCTTGTTGACTGAGGCCCAGGTCCACCCCGGACTGTAGCGCCACTTAAAGTAAAGTAAGATTTCCGATGTCCTTGATAGAGGAAGGCCTTCAATCTCGCAATAACATTAAAAGTATAAAAGTTGGTCCTCCAAGGAGTCTTAAAATGTATTATTAATCGAAATTGAAGAATAAGCCTTCGAGACAATTATGAAGTAGACTACCACAAGGTTGGATACGGGATCCCATTTTTTTCCGAGATTTTTGTTTTCTTTTGAACAGCGCCAGAGGCCAAGGAAGTAAGTCAGTTAATACCAGCAAACAAACACACTAGCGCTTACTTTAAGTTTTTGTTCTTTCTGCTTCTTCTTAAATATTATATCTGTAGCAATAATAGAAGTATGGCTTTTAAGAATATAGTATAGTGATTATTTTCAAATTAAGAATCACTTGCAAACCTACAACAATAAGATCCCGAGTTATACTCTATGAAATTCCATTAACAGCACAAAACATCAATTGCCAATAAATCTCATCAACGACTTCTGTGTATTTCAGAAAATTTATACATTTCCTAAATACTTTTCTATCGATAAAATCCTGTATTTTCGTATGGGTGCCGTATTAGAGAGCCAGCAAAAGGATTATTACTCCCAAGTGCTGGTACCATTCACAATTTATATCCAAATCAAAATTCAAACCGTTATACGTATGTTTATTGACACTGGAACATGAGCATTTGCATACATATCAAAACATTGAGAGATATGAGGACATGTACAAGTACACTACTCTTCAATGTACGAGTGTCTGTGTAATATCCGATAATTTCCTGAACGAAACGAAACACTCACTTCAGTTCAGCAAATGGGTAATAATTAAATTCAAATGAAATTCCCGTGAAATTTATTTAAAATTCAATGCAGAACGGATTACGGGTATTATCCTTCTTCGCCTCTGCCAATCGAAAACGACGCCCACATATCACATCGTCCCCCATGTGACGTGGACATAATTATCAATCTCTCTACTCTCGGTTGGTACATGTGCACGTAAGTGTGGATGTACTTATTTTTGAAGGATTTTGAAATTGTGAGTAGTCCTGCAATAAATATTGTATGCATAATACAAGTGAATCTATCATCAACGAGTTTGTGTACCGAAGGAGGAATATATCACCATAGAAACACCATGACCAACACCACTATCATATGGGAGTTAAATTAAAGGAGAGTACCCCAAACATTATCCTCTATCCATTCACCGGCATCGTCAGCAAATCAAATTCATGTCGTGCTTTTACCCTTCGCATGATAGGAATAATAATAATCGGAAAAGCGCAGGGAAGTCCCGGATTATCCTCATTTGCATCATCGAATCTAATCATCTATCTATGTACGAGTATATCGAAGCCAGGAGTTCTTTAGTTGTTTTTTTTTTTATTGGGCTAACTAGGGTGTTGCATGATGATGTTTTCATTTCAGACATGAACCATTTTCACCTTTTTGCTCCCTGAAAACGTGACGCAGATGCAGGGATACCACGTTTCTGGGAGGATCAGGTCAATTTCCTGACCATCGCGTCAGTGTCATATCCACAGACCGCGTGCAAGCACCAATATTGCACATTGGACACTGATACAGACAAAAACGGATGGATACAGATCTGGATATTACAAAATGTCAAGGGACGTACGGTATACTCGTGCATTCATGTATCCAACATCATTATTACTGATTGGATTAAGCTGGAGCGGTCACATTGATGTGAGGTAGAGGTAGAGAGGTAAAGCCCTCGAGTCCAAAAATGCATACACGTGCTTGTCCGGATAAGTGATTGACATGAGTGGGGATTTTTACGGAGATAAAATAGACGAACAGGTTGCATTGCATTTCATTTCGTTTCATGGTATCGCTCTCCTGATTAATGTGATATGAGAGTCATTTTCATTACAATTCTGATTGATTATATTGTAGGTACTGTGAAAATTTCAGGATACTCAGTACACATCGCTTTGAAAGATTTCGGGGAAAAAAAAAGAGATGTGAAACTAAACCCTGGCAACTAAGGAAGCTAACCCTTATACTCATTACACTGTCGTCACCACTGACATTGGCTTGTCATATCGTAATCTAACCAAGGATACTCATATTTGCGACAACGATTACGATAGCGAAATACGAGTACGACCGATGATGACGATGACAACGACAACGCCAACGACGACCCCTGCCAAAGGATGATGATAACGATGATGACAACCAGAATGCTACTCTTCTGGTCGTTATGTAATATTTTTTTTATTTAACATAAGGGCGTGTGTTTCGAGCATTTTAAGGCGAGTACTTCAAGTGGAAATGATGACATGACTGGGTGCCGAGTGGTTTTGGCTGAGGGTTAAATGTTTACTTCCATTTTCACTTCCCATCGCATAGGATCTGACAAGTTTGTGATGTTCTTTACAACGAAGAAAATATTTTGCTTTGAGACGTCAAATTTACTGAATTTGGTATGACGTTCTTCTGTCAATCACCTATGTATGTAATGTGCTGACGTTGTTTAAACGGAAAATGTCATTCGCAACAATTATGAATTAAAATAGGTACACCTGCATTAACATAAATTTTCAAATATGACAACTAACTCATTTTGATGTCTGACAGCGGACATGAACATACGGAGGCAGCAGTTCATCAGCGTGTCAAATGAATGTGACAAATAATCAATACAATGAGACATTTGTAGTTGACATTATACGAAACGTCATTGAAGTCATCCCATGGCAGGAATGACAATCTAAATCGATTTGACATTATCTCACTTGAAATAATTTGCCTTGCGTGGTTAGGAAAGTGTCAACAATTTATTATATTTTGGCAGTTACTGGTTGTCATAGCTATAATAGTGCAATAAGTTTGGTAAATGTCAAACAACCTCAATACACGCGCTCCAAACCGGATATCCGCGGAAACCAAGCCGAAAATGAAATGTAAAAAAAAACGTTTGACGCCCTCAAGTGAATACTTAAAAAACGTCAAACATAATAAGGTTTTCATACTTTTGATAATCTCGTATTAACCACAACTATTGCCTAACGTCAATACGAAAACAAGACAATCTCAAATTCGCGCCTCTTATATCGGAAATTTAATTCAAGAAATGTTAATCAATCAGCAATCAATTTTGACGTTTAACAGAATTATAAGCCGAACTTTCAGCAAATGTCAAAGCTGTCAGGTTTGGTTGTTTTCTTTTCCCGCCATAGGAGGGCTTGTAGTCTAGCAACAAAATAAAATAAAGGCAGACGCAAAAAAAAAAACATATTCAGCTCACTTATCTAGAAGAAATTAAGAACTGGATTATCGACAAAATTTAGACAACGTCACAAAATAACGTGTGCCACCAATAATCTCAATCATGACAGTCGGTTTAGTTTAAAATTACATCTATCAGTAATGGCAAATACAGAAACATATAAATGAGAGCAATTTAAGAATATCATGTATAACCTAAGGACATGAGAAGTGTCATATCAGTGCTATAAATGTCAAAATAAACGTCAGTTTGGTATTTATAAGTTGATTTTGTTATAAATCAAACTATAGAAATAAAAAATAAATTCCACTCACATCGAAAAATTTAACCAACAACAGTTTATAAAGATTGACACTTGTCACTATGTCACTATGAAAAAAATGGCAACAATGGAGTTTTACTGTTCAGAAAAACTAGATGTCATTATAAATCTTAGAACAGCATTTTAAATTTAACTTCTGATGTGTGAGGCACGCCAATTCTTCTTTCCTTTAAAATTACAATTATGTCTGACATTTGAACTGTCACTTCTCAATTTATTTGCTAGAACAGTCAAAAGCAGGCACCATCTTGTTTGACATTTGTCTATAAAGTCATCTTTTCGATACACTACTTCAGTAACTAGAAGAAAGCTCAATACACTCGTATAGTTCATTGATATCACAGTTACTTACAAATTTCGCCTTAATATTTCTCATGGTGGATTTGTCATATCAAAATATAACACTCTTTGTCCACCCACATGAAAAGACAATCTCGACAAGACAACCTTTCCAAACTGCACTTCCCACCTACATGTATTATATATCTTCATATTTTCGTTAATTACATTTCTATGGAAGATTATTCAATCGAAGAGGAGGGACACAGAATTTATTTTGGGAAAATACGATTTTCCTTTTAACATGTACGTTCATATGGATTACGAGGGATTGGAATGAGACAATAATCGAGTAATGAAACGAGCTTAATGTAACATACTTCAGTGAGATACATTTACTGACGTATTCTAGAAGCAGGCGGTGCTTTTTTTCTTCTCCAATGACAATAGTCTACGGCCATACATCCTAATCCATAATAATAATTATCAAAAGAGCTAAATGGAGAGGTAATGTGGAAAAGAAAAATATTTTTCCTGTCAAAAGATGTGAGCGGTGTTAAATATAAGGCAGCGATTAAGTCGAATTATTCCTCAACATCTGTATCTTACAGCCTTTAATAGGGGATTAGGTATAATCAGGTAGTCAGTGAGGTGTTACAAAATAGAGTGTAATTAATTACAACGATATGAATCTTAGTAAAGATAGAATAAATTTTTTCAATCCAATCTCAAAAATAGGCTAAATTATGAGGTGCCACAGGTTTCGATGTTAGAACTCATACTTTTCGTTTTATATTTATGTTTGACAATCTTTTGATTCTTGAATTGGAGATTCTGCTTTCGAAAAGACGGCTTCGAAAAGCTTCCAGGTAAGTTCTAAGAAATTTAATTCTGATAGGTTATCGGTTTACAGTAGGACAACGATGTAACTAATTCATTCTTTCCGGAGAGGCCATCAAGTGCGTGTCGTACTGACATCGATTTTTTATTATTACAAGTAAAAAGATAGAACAAGAAGTAAAAGCAGAACATGCAACTGGTGTTACTTCAAACGCAAGCTATATGAAACACCGAATTATTGCCCATACCTTCAAGGATCAGCTCGGGCAGCTGTCGAACATGTTGGAGGGCACTGAGGAAAAATGTATAAATACATTATTACACGATTCAATCAAATATTTAACAATAAGTGCAGAGGCAAATTCATTCGTTTCTTACAAGATACATGCCAGTCGGTTGTATGAACTTCTGCAGCAGAATAATTGGAAAGAATCAGTGGTGTTTCCATCCCGGTAGAACTAAGATCAACAATTTTTTTGCATCACCCAAAACTTGTAAAATACCAACCAGTTTCAATAAAAATCATGTCACTTGCTTTTAGACTTTAACCGCGAAGATGTCTGAGTTTGGGATTAATTTAAAAGTGATCCAGACCAAATGAAGAAGAAGACGAGTTAAGGAGCTATATGACTCAGTTTTAAGAGACGAACGATAAAATAGGTTTTGGAATTAAATGTGATCAAAATGTGCCGATGTTCCGCAGGGTTCCCGTGTAGGGCCCATACTTTTGACCAAAAATTCAGCAAAATGTTGTGATGCTTAATATATGTTGATATCTTAACCTAAAACCTTTTTTCAAAAAGATCGCTTTGATGAGTAGTGAGAGACATTCGGGAGTATCATTTGGTTTTAAAAAACCAAAAACAAATTGAAAGCAAGTTGCTTGGCGTAGTTCGTAATGTCAGTGGTGGTACCAGTTTTACACTTCTGTCACCACTTCCCAAATTGATCACTATACCATACACCTGTCATCTTAGGCATGCAGATAAATACGTTTATACTAGAAAAAAAGTTCTTTTCACAGCCTTCATCTCCTTTTCAGAAAATCGTGCTCAACAATGGATTTTCTTCAACCATTACCTTTGCTCGTCACCTTAAAATATCGATCATCATTCTTCATGACAAGGATTCTGAAATAAAATAATTATTTCGCTTTCCACCTCACCCATAATTTTATAGGACATTCCTTGCAACAAAGTTACGATTAGAGGCAGCTTTGTGTTTGATAAAACTCTACAAATAAACCAGGACGATGAAGAAGAAAAGTAGGAAAAAAAACAGTGTGTCAACCAAAAATAATGATTTATTATGGCGGACAACAATAGAGTGACAGCTCATGCAGCGCCCAGGAACTCCTCCTCTTAGATTCAGAGCACAAATTTTTGGGGAAACTATAGAAAAACGCTACAAAAACCGACAACATAGAATCTATTTCGAATACAAGGATACAAGGATACTGACACTGAAACAGAACACGTCTTAGGAGTTGGGATAACTTAATAGATATAAACGAATGGGCGATGGATGATGACTGACAGATAGATCTTTTTTTTCGTTTTTTTTTTTTGCCAACTCTGTGTTTGTTATGGTGGTTCGTTGTTGTCAAACGAAAAACAATTATCGAAGGACATTCTGGACGTATACGGACAGAATTGTTTTTTTTTTTCGTTTCTCTGAATCGGATTGATGATATTTTTCATGGTATCTGACACTCTGTCCCAGGATAACAGGTCCGAAAAATAAAAGCAGAAAAAAAATATCATCATCCAACAACGACCACTGTGTCGTTTTCTGAGCAAAGCTTATTAAACTGCGGTCGTTGTTGGTTAGTTGTCGGTTTTTTTGTTTTTTGTTTTGCTTTTTCGAGCTGTATGTCCTGGATCAGGGGGATATCCTTTATCCGCCCCCATAACCTCGATGATGAATTACAAAATAACAATTTGGTAGACGTAGGGCTGTGCAAAAACCATAAGAGGGATACTACATCGTACTACGTACGAGTATAGTCAGTAACAAGAGGATGTGGATTATGACCACATTTCCGGACTTATTCTACCTTCACCATCCTGCCATCAGGCCAACTTGTACCGCTGTTACTGTTGCTCTGTTGTAGTAGTAAGTAAGGTAGCTGCTACTGTTGTTGATGATGATGGCCGAGGTAAAATCATTAATTGAAATCATAATCTTCGCTTTGAGAGAAATACAAGCGGTGGTTTTACGAAACCCACACAGAACGGATATATGAATTTCTCTCTTTTTCTCTGCATAGGTGTACGTTTGCTACAGTCAAATTTTGAAATCGAAAAGGTGACTGGGGAAGACTCGTGTATCGATTGTGTTTCAGGCAGAGTCGGTCGAATCCCCAGAGTTTCCTGTTTGATGACCGCAATGAAATTTGGTTTTGCTATGCATGGCAAGTGAAGTCCTTATGGAATCAACTGACCGACCAGGTAGTTTAAGCTTTCCGGTATGTACACAATTGTAGTACGGGATGTAAAAGTCCACCTACCGCTCGACCGCATATACAGGGTTAATTTCTTACTCCTATCCAGCGATTTCGCCCAGTCTATGGGTGGTAAAGTGGGTGATGAAGATTTTTTATGTCGATGGGAAGTTTATGATGATGATGATTATGATGATGATGTAAGCATCATATAGCACCATCCTACAGAATTAGTTTACAAACTCGAACCACAGAAGAATCCAGTAGATAGCAGATCCCAGGCAAAGGTTAAAATAACCAGAACTTACAGGAAGATTTTAGGAATACGCACGGATAGGAAGCTGGGGCTGTTACAAAGATCAAATTCAATGGTTTGATGAGTTTCGTTCAGACGTGACACTTGATGCATACTTTATGAAAATTATCGAACTCAAAGAGATTAAAGATTTTCCAGAATTTCAAGACCACATAAGGAAACAGGAAACACGACAGACATATGGGTATCTCTGTGGTTTGTCAGTCAAGTGTAAGCGGCCAGATTGATGTAAATGCGGGGCAAGGATCACACTTTGTAGGAACTTCCTCTATACACGATAAATGGATAGGAAATCTGATCCGAGTAATAGATAATATTCTATCTACATATGCAGATAAGAAATTTAGTTGGCCTTTGTGACTAGAAACAGGTTGAAATTTTTTGAATTATGATTTGTACATTGATACAACTCTTTTGACAGTAACCAGGATGAGGGTGTGTAAGAATAATTCTTTCAAATACAAGTTTATAGAATAAACATACTTATTGCCGAGTTCAAAGAGCAATTTCTTTAACGAATTTTCTCCAATTTTTATTGAAAAGTTCAGAACTATTTTAATGTCATTGGCAAGACGATATCTTAAAATCAAAGCAAGTAAAGCTTAAGAATTAACACCAGCCCCAGTGACAACCAAAAAAAGCCAAAAGACAGAAAATTAACTTGAACACCCACAAGGTTCCGCTCTAAGTCCCCTACTGGATCCTCATTTTGTCTTTTCACATATTTGTGATAACCTTTGAATATTTATGAAGTTTTTAAGATGTCGAACAGAGAGTGCTTTCTGTTACAAAAGACAATTACTGTCGATTGATCTGCGGTCTTTCAGAAACTGCAAAGCGGAAATTTCTTAGAAATTCGCCAACATGTCATATCCTTTCAGACACGTACGAAATCCTGCTCACAACCTTTACTTATAAATTTTGTGCAGAAAGATCATCGCTTCTCGTTATAGGATATCATTTGGCTATTGGTTGGACACAACATTCTGGCATAATATCTCTAATTTTACGTTCTTTCAGTTTTAAGCTTTTGGGGATCGTCAAAACTGAGAAAATTTACACGGCATTCATAAGAGTACTTCTGACTGTGCTGAGAGCAGAAAAAAACAAAGACTTCAACTCGATCTGTTTTCCAAAAATCATAAGAACTGGAATTTCTAGTTGAAATGACGATGGTATCCCCACCTGCAAAGATAACCTGAAGACAACCCCTTTCAATCTACTGAAATTCACCATTCACCATAAATTTCAATATAACCATAGTAAATGAAAAATAAAAGAACCTTTAGTGAGTAAAGTGCAGAAAAATGGAAGAAATTGCTCGTTACCAGCACAGGAAGTCCACCAACGACAAACGTAAATTTCAATTACACATTTCTTTGTATTTGGGTGTCGCTAAAGTCGCCATTCTATCCCTGGTGCGGACACTGCCGAGTATGCCCGTTCACCATTACACTCTCGTAACATGGGGTGGCTTTTCGCAACCAATCCTTTGAAAATTAGCCTTTCTCGTTGGTTTTTTTCCACCCTACTCTCTGTTTCAATAAAACCTTCAAATTTATTTAGCTCTCTATTTCCTCTTTCATCTGTTGGTCTTAAGTCTCTATTCCATGTCCATACCATTCTTACCCCGACTCTGATTAGAATTGCACACAAATTTCGGTCGTCGTGGTCACTTATTTCAACCCTTTCCAAGGAGTTTGGTAGTAGCTGGGGATTTTATTTTTTATAAAAAAAAGAGGGGAGGAAGGCATTTAAGTGGCCACTGTAGAGAAATATACTCTCCAACAAATACAATTCACAATTTATCTATATGTGAATGTCGGGTTGACAGCGACGATTCCTTTTTCCTGAATTAAAGTATCTATTACAGAGTAAAGCTACAACAATAGACAGTAAAATAAAACAGACCATAAGGAGTTACTCTGTACGAGGGTTGAGTTGAGGCTTGAGTGTGGCTTCCAACCTTCTGATGGGTAGGTCTATCGTTGAGTATGATATCGTCTTCTTCGTCTGGTGGTAATATAAACTAGAATTAGGTGTGCCGTAGTTAGTTTATTTCTGGGGATCGGCATCGACTATGGCTAGCAGTTATCAGCACCAGCACCAGTACCAGGTCTCATTTAGTGTATGTAATTCACTCCAATGTTGTCACACCCAACCTTGGGTAAGCACATCTTTACAGGTATAAATTAATAGCTCTGGACAAGGTGTGGTCATAGTTTTTACTTAATTATAAGTCGTTAGAGAAGTTTTTGAGGGGCGGCTGGACATCTAAGGTAACCTTCTATGTACAGTTCAGCTGCTTTATAGTTATTTCAACGAGAATAAAATTTTGACAAACACAAGTTCTGATAGTTAATCACTGGTGGTAAGCTCAACCATTTATGTATGCAATCCTGTTAAGGATAACAAAATGATAAATGGTGATAGGTTATCACAAAATTTATGCAGCGTTTGTTGTCTTCTCTTGGCTCAGGTGATGAAGGGGGAAACATTCTTCATCTTCAACTGGGATAGACTAGTGGAGAGTCCTAATGTAAATATGACAGTTACAAATGACAAGGTTTTTGATCATCTTTCTTAAATCATAAAGAGTTAGAGGATATGGATACGGATACATATAAGGAAATTAGCCTCTATCCACACATGTGCAGATAGTATCTATGACATGGGAAATAATATACTCAACATGAGCTTCAAAACTCAATTAAACTTTTTCTTTAGTTGGGACTTCTTTTCAACTGCTTTGGGTAGGAAGTACAGTGTCGTCGAAAGCATAACTTAGGGAGTGTCACCCTAATGAGGATGGTTTTCCATTTAGAGATGTCGTTTTGAATTTAGACATCCTTACTTTTTTACATTCCTAACAGAGAAATAACAGTTCCTGAAAGGTTATACGGGAAGGTGGAAGGTGCATAGAAGGGAGATAATATAAACGAATCTATGTATTACCGGCGCAGGAAACATTGTGAAACTTCAGATTGCTTCTAGTCTCTATGAACCAACTTCTTGTCCTGATTTTGACTGAATTTTTGTTCTGTAATTTAAAATATGTCCATTAAAACTTAATCCTTAGTTTGGAGTTGATTCAGAAGTCAATATTCTTTTCTCTTTCCCTATTCTACCTCCTAAACTGCTTCCACTATCCTACAACTATGTAGGCTTCCTGATCAAAAACGACTACAAATGCAATACCGCTAAAGGTTGGTTTTGAATGTATGGAGATTAGAATGTAAAACAAAATGTGACGTAAAAATTAATAAAACATAATAAATTAATGGGACATTTGTTTAGTCTTAAGTTTGGATATACAGGGTCATTCATTTCGTTTTTTCAAGTTGATAACACTGACATTTGACACTTGCCAAACTCAGCTGTCATTTGAAGTGTCATAATATTAGTTGAATGTTTGTCATTTACAATAATGGATCGCTTACGAATCGAACAACGCGTTAAAATTATTAAAACTTACTACAAAAGTGGTGATTCAAGCATAGCCACTTTTCGCGCATTACGCGATGATTATGGTCGTCATAATCGACCGACTACGCAATCAATCGGTAGATTGTGAAGAAATTTGTAGAGAATGGAGTAAGGAGAAAATATTGCTGCTTTAAGTGCAAGTATTGCTGATGATCCGAATTTATCGATTTCCCGGCGTTCACAGCAATTGAACGTGTCATACACCTCACTATGGCCTAATTTGCACTTGGATTTACATTTCCATCCTTATAAACTTCAACTTACGCAACAATTGAAGCCGGCTAACCATTCACAACGCCGCAAATACGCTTCTTGGGTGTTGGAACAACAGACAATAAACACCGATTTTTCGAACAACATTTTCTTCAGTGACGAGGCACATTTCTCACTCGGTGAGTATATAAACAAACAAAATTGCCACATATGGGGCTAAGAAAACCCAGAAGTGATTGAAGAGGTCCTCTATGGTCGAAAGGTGTCATTGGTCCAATGGGCGGACGGTTCGGAGCGATATGGTCGAAAGATAACCAATTTGTTTGGCCGACTATTGAAGATCATGACTGGACGATATGTGGTTCCAACAAGACGGGGCAACAAGCCACACAACACGACCAATTACGTGTTTACGCTTTATTGCGTGAGTAGTTTCCTGGTCGCGTAATTTCACGTTTCGGCGATGTCAATTGGCCACCAAGATCATGCGATTTGACACCGTTAGATTTTTTTCCGTTGGGCTACGCAAAAGACCGTGTTTACGCGAATAATCCCCGAACTCTAGACGGATATAAATCAACATTACTCAAGTTATCAAAAGAATCGCATTCTGCAAATCTTCCCGAGGCGGCCATTTGAATGATATTGCCTTTCACACTTAATGGCAAAGTCCAATCTTTATAATGAATTAGAATTTTCATCAAACATGTATCGCTGCATGTGTTTTGTTTAGCTTTACTTTCGAAATCGAAAGATGAATGACCATTTACAAACGAACATAGAGAAAAGTGTTCACCTTACAGACAAGGCTGAAACGCTACACGCAGCTAGACACGTTGAAGAAGTTATATCACGATTTTTTACGTTCGGATGAGATTTTTGACGCCCAAAGTGCTGTAATTGTTGATGGCTTTTGGGACGATATTTTCCAATATATATGAATGCCATCTTCATCCAAGAATCTGTCTACTGAACTAATCCTCTCACATGTAGTCACAACTTTTTCTTTTAGATTCTATAAGAAGACTGCACTGCCATCGGGGAAGTCATAAAACTCACAGTTTTCAAAAACGCATCCGAAGTTGATCGAGTTTTTTTTAAATGCTATCTATCACCGACGTCCGATAAGTCGCTTTGACTTGGTCAATGTCGGTGGAATTTTAAATTTCTAATTTATCAAACCAGCTTGCTGATAAACCACCATACTGGTACAACAAGGAGATCGTTTACCGCATGAACAATGAGTATTCAAGAAGAATGCTGTCAAAAGTCTAAGAATTTAGCTATACATCTCCAGAGTAGTCAAACGTTAGGACCTCTTTTCATTGTTTAATGGTAGGATGGACTATTGTTTTTTTTTTATGACTTACGCGCGCCTTAAGGGGATTATGATACCCTTTTACTGATGCCAGGGCGCGGACGAGAAGATGGAAGGTGGAGAAAGGAAAGCATTGTTGTGATGTGTAGTGGTTTGAAACTCAGGTATATTTGGTTTCGATATTGACTCTCCAGGGGTGGGAGTCGTCCGAATAGGACGGAGAGTTTTTCTTCACTCGAAATGATTCAGGTTATAAATTTGAACGGTTATCTTGTGCTTGAAAACTCTACAACAGCCAAATCTTACATGCCAGTGTTATGCCTCCACACGCAGATTTTTCTGCGTGCAGTGGTCTAGAACGCCTCAAATTGGGATTCAGCTACTAATTATAGAAAAAATCGCACCGGGTTAGGTCTATAGAGAGTTATAAACTAAATTCCATTACATCATTACAAAAGTAATTGACAGTATGAACTTTGGCTCTCATCAAACAAGAAGACTGAAAAACTAAAATTCTTCTTAATCATGTAATTAATAAATAAAAGATACAATTGAAAATGTATCTCATAAATGAAATATCTCATAAATTGAAATTTCTCATAAGATTGTTGCTTCAATTACAGCAAATTGTAATTGTTATCCTATAACGATTACTTTTGGAGATGTTCTGGTTTGTTTATACTTAAAATATGCCGAACAGAATACGTTACTCTAAAAATGAAGCAATTGAGCGGTTGAGTTGGATTGATCTTAGTTCAAAATTTGACCGACTTAAGGATTGATTACATATGGTACTCGATAATGACCGACCCTTTCATTCATTGCAGTTTTGGAATGCGAATGACGCTTTTGAAATAGAATCGACTAATCCAATAGCAACACAGTATTTAGCCAAACTTTGATATTACTACTTACGAATACTTTGCCAATTACCCGGTGAAAATAGTACTGTGATGAAAAATTAATTAAATTAATTTCCAATTAGAAATGACTGCACTGCATGAAAAGTCAATTTAAAGCTTTAAAGGACAATGGTTGCATAATACAGATTTTCCCAACCCAAATGTCACCACATGTACACCACGGCAAGTAGAGAAGAAGAAAAACGTTGCACTTAACAAAAGTCATTGAAAACTTCTTCTTTTTCTTCAACATCTCTTTACTTCTTACTTCTACTTTTGTTGTATGAGTTTGTTTTAACGTTTCCTTGAAACTTACCTGAAAGGAGAAGAAAAAACAAAAGAAACGAATTAGAGCAATTTTTTTTTAAAGTCATCAAAAAGAGAAGAAAAAAAAATATACGAACAGATACACACTTAGATAGATGCAGATGGAATGGTTTCCTACTTCTTTTTTTTTTTTTTTTTTAATTTTTTCCTTAAAGAAGATTATAATTTTTAATTAATGAAACCAGTTAAGGGATGACTTAGAAGGTAAGAGGGTTGATCACAAAAAAAAAAAAACCTACAGGACACCAATGAAAGAAGATAGTGAGCTAATTGCGAAATCAACTTACATAGTTTATGAGTTCATTATAAATGTTTAATTATTTAATTAGGAAAATGGAAAACTGAAACGAAGAAATGAAGATACACAGCAGTCTTGTCCAGCAGTTTATTTTCATCTAAAAGTGATTTCATTTTATTTATTCGTTGTTTTTTGCTGCTTGAGGAGATAATAAATAATTTTTAAACTTGAATTAAATTATGAATGGGAGACCAAATCTGCTTATTCAAAGAGAATAGAAAAAAATTAATTTCGGGATGCGATTTGAGTTTGAAATGCTAAGTAAATAAAGTCGAAATTGGGAAGACAGTGGGGTATTGTTTATTCGTTTACTCAGACCCTGCGTTTACTTAAGTAACTCCGGTTTAATTCAATAGGTACGATTGGTGTTTAACTATTTATGGTTCACAACCAATAGATTCAAGAATTTTGTTAAACTTAAGTAAGAACTTATAACATTTCTTTGAAGTAGAAAAAAATAAAATGTATAAATCCGTTGTGAAAAAACTCAACATTTTCGGAGATTACGCATAATAAATTTTTATATAAGTTCACGTGGGGAGGAGTTCTTATGGATATACAAAGTTAAATCATTTTATTTTCAAAATAGCTAACTACTACTACAAACTGTAGAAAGAAGAGTTCGTTTGCATCAAAGGCCTTTTGTTACCACCAAGTTCAATAGAATATCCCCTGCAGCTTGAGACAACTTTTGAGTGTAATTGCCAATTTTTTTTTAGAGCTACTGTAAGTATCTAAAAAATAAATTTGATTGAAGCGATTATTTAAGACTATTTTTTTTTTAAGGGAGATCAAGGAGGTCTTTGAAACAGCTTTGCCTTCCAACACATTTTTAATGAATTTTAACTAAATGTCAATCTAAGAAGTTGTATTGGAAGGGAATGTCTGCATATTCATTGACAACATCAACTTCAATATCCATCGACAACTTCAAATTTAGATTTGAATGTCTGATACAATTCTCTTGGGGAAGTGTAAAATGTTAAGAACGCGATCTGATAATTCAATACCAGCCTTTGAAAAAAAACCGACTCACAGCCTCACTGGAGGATAACCTGACTATTCTTAAATATTTGAAGACGTCGAAGAACTGTACAAAGGGAGAACCTAAACTACAGGGTGACTGACTCGAACTCCAACTTTTTAAAATGCTATAATTTTTTTATTTTTTTGATAAATTTTATTGTGCCAAAGCAAGAAATGTTGGGAAATACATAAATTTTCAATTTGTATCAGTGGTTTTCAATATGTCCACCTTTGGCGCGAATAATGGCCTCGAGACGGCCAAAAAAAGCATCGCACGCTGCACGCAAGTGACTCTGCGGTATTTTGGCACATTCCCGGTGAAGTAATTGTTTGAGGTGGTCCAAACTTTGGTATTTTGTAGTGCCAACCTTCGCCTTCAAAATACCACAGATTTGCATCCGGAGAATTTGCAATCCATTGTGTCGAAGAAATGAAGTGTGGAACATTGTTTTTTAACCAATCTTGGTTGACGCGCCCTTTGTGAGACGGTGCCGAGTCTTGTTGAAATGTCCAGGGTCTCCGACTGAAATGATTGTTTGCCCAAGGCTTCAATACTGCCTCTAAGACAGTTTCACGGTATACGATCGCATTCATTTTGACGCCACGGTCCAAAAATACGAGGGGAGAGCGACCTTCGGCGGTTATGGCGACCCAAACCATCACCATCGGTGTTGCCTGCTTTCTGGTGGCCGTCCGAAGGTGTAAATTTTCGAAGGCAAGTAGGCTCGGTCATTTTGTTTGTTGATATATTGCTCGATAACAAATGGCGACTCATCGGAAATAACCAAATTCGGCGACTCACAACTTTCGTGCAAGCGTAGCAACTTCTTCGCTCTTTCGACTCTAACTTTTTTTCTGTTGCGGTCTAAGATCGTATGCTTTTTGGAACTTCAATGGCTTGAGCCCAAACTCATTTTTCAGTATGTGTTGCATCCGTTCCAACGATATGTTGAGCTCACGAGCAATTTTTCTTCCACTTTGACGCGGATTTCGCTCAATTCGAGCCTTCACTTTCTGAACCATTTCTGCCGATGTTGCTGTTTTTTATGACCACCTCCATGGCGTTTTGCAACGCTGCCACTATCACGGTAACGAGCTATGGTTCGAGACACAAATGATTTATTCATTTTTTGGAGGGCTCTAACGATAGCTACTTGTGGTTTTCCAGCCAAATATAAAGCAATCACACTATCATGTTTGAATTCCGTCGCGAATAAAACTTTTTCAACACACAACAAATTATGTGTCAAAATTTGAGCTCACTGTCATGAACGGTTTGGAAATTATAGCAGTCTGAAGTTGGTTGCAGTTCGAGTCAGTCAGGGTGTATATAAGAGATTCAATCTCCGGAATATATATTTTGAAGTTAAAGAGGAACAACTGATAACGGGGTACTTAACGAAGAATGAATCGATGGCGTGCAGTTAGACAGCAAAACATACCTTCTAAAGTGTAGGAGACAATCCGAAATCTTGGTTTGATTTTTTATTTAATGGGATGCGGTTTAATTGAAAAAAAAAAATGATCACAAGTAGTCAAATTTCTAACTAGAGAAGAGAGAGCTTTCTTATTTCACTGTATAAAGGCAAAGGCAAAGCGAAAAATTGGAACTGCAACAAGAGTTCTAGACACTTGACAAATTAAAGTTGTTAAACTCCATTCTAGTTAGATCGGCTTTGTCAAAAGCAGGATAACGATGAGACATCGCGTAGCATTTCATAAAATTCTTAGTGACAGTCTTTAACCACGAATGAAGTTGTGATGACGACGTCATACAACATAGAGTCAGAATCAGTAGGATTCAATAGTACGACAACATTGAAATAATTCGCGACAAAAAAATGCCATCTAAACTTTAAAATTTGTTGGGTGTTGGAGATGTATGAGAAATCTAAAAACAAAAAGTGAGATCGGTGAAATATCATGAATGTCAGCGGCTGTAATAAAACGTAATCTAGTAAAAAGTGAGACTACTTGTATTTGCGGAGATCTCCAAATTAAGAAATCTAAATTAGAAAATGTGGTCCAAAAATTAGTACAGGCTCAAGTTCCAGCCGAATTCCAAGAAAACAAAACTTCTCAGTAACCTCTGCAAAAATGGGGTTCCACAAGGTTCTTTGTTGTCTATCCCACTTTAAATTCTTCAATTGTAAGTACCATAAACATGAAAAATAGTTATGACTATTTGAACATTTGTTGCTTTGGTTGGATTATCTTACAAATATAATAATAAATTGATAATTTCCAGGCGATGGCGATGGCGCGATCGTTAGCTCATTGGACTATCACACAGACAGTCTGGGTTCGATTCCTGGCTGGGTCACCAACAATTTTTCAAAATCACCATCCCCTTTCGGCGGGCAATGGCAAACTCCCGAAAGTAAAATTGCCTACGAAAAAGCTTCTAAAGAGTGCCGTTCGGACTCGGCGATAAACCGTAGGCCCCGCTCAGATGTGACAAAAATGAAAACATGAGCAACACAAATGAGTGTCAAGAAGCTAGGCCATGGCCCATACCGGGCTGCCAGCGCCACAGTGTTTTTTTTTTTTTGTTTTTAATTTCCATGCAGAAGTAGACGTAGAAATATTTCCACACTCACTACAAAGAAGTTTATTTTATGAATGGTAAAGTAAAGACAAGGAGAGGTCTGGTTAAAAAACATGTACTGTCCTTTCCATCCCTTTTGCTTCAACAAAACATTTTAAATATTAAATCGAGTTCAATGTTCTTTTCCTCCCACCATTTTTGAGTTAACTCCTTTATATTCTTCACGACGAAAACAACAGTTTGAAAGAATAAGAAAGAAGTAGAAACTACAGTTTCTCCACGATGAGATCGATAAATTTGAATATAAACGTTTGCGCGCCCTTTTAGGTGTATCTGTTACATGAAATCCCGCACCCCTAGCCATGTTGCTAGGAGTATTTTTGTTTCTTTTCCTTGACACTCAAGGAAATATAGCAAAAACGAGCAATACATACGTAAAAATACATTTGGGATGTGTTTTTCTTTTTTGTTTTTGCTAAATAGGTAAAAAATGATAGAATAAAAATCGAATAGCTAAAGCGAATATGCCATATCTAACCATATCGACAAGCCCACTGATGTATTTCTAATGATGCAATATTGATATGATTTTCCCTTTTTTATATTCACACACAAGCACATAGATATCCCGACTTCCATTTAGATACGAGAAACGCCGCATATGGGGTGCTTTATAGACGAAAAAAAAGAAGGAAAAAAAGAATAGAATAAAATCGGAAATTAGCATTTTTATAGGAAAATCAGAAATGCATATTTCCAAACGAACATATGGAACGCAGCTCCATACGTGGATAAATATTTAATATGACGGTTATTTTTTTTCCATACTCAAAGTGGGTATTAACACAACACATGCCAACCGGAGAGAGAAAGAGAGAGAGAGAGAGATAAATATAAGCCCGAGAGTGATTTTGTTGGTTCAGGTATTTTATAGTATTTGAAAAATCTGTCATTTGGAAGATTTAAATTTTTCAATAGCTGCCATGGGAATGATTTATGATGAAAATTTGTTCTTCGGTTAGTTATCGGCATGTCAGATGAGTTGGACATTTCAAACATTTTTCTCAGAAGTGAATGCATTGTTAAGATAGGCGTTGTGCCGCCTCAAGGGTCAATCAATGGACTTATACTTTAACAAATTTTTTATTAAGATCGGAGTAATGATAATTTTATATCTTTCAGAATTTGACGCTATTTAAACCGGACCTTTGCATTGATTGTTAAAAAAGTTGGCATTGCAAGTAGTGCAACTGATACAATTAGCCTTAATATGACCATAGTGCACGACCATGTCATAGAGAGTCCTGATAAGTTATTCATGAGGATGTTTCCCATTATAATCTAAAACTAAGATCCTGAAGGAGCTAGGTCGAGGTTTTTTGAGATTTACATTGACTTAAACATCCAACAAATGTTACTATGTATAGGAATATCTTGCTATCTTAGAGAGATATATTTATTAAACAATCCCAAAAGTTGCCCTATGATGTTAATTTAGCGTACAAAATTAAGTGCCGCAGGTGGCGACTTTGGGGCCCATGTGCGTAAGCAAATATATGTATAGCACCAGCTGTTTATTTTAATTGACATTATTAAAGGTAGGCTTAAACCATTGCTTCAATAAATAGCCCTATTCGTTCAATACCATCTTGCGATATATCGCTTCCAGTTGTACACACTCAGTTGGGAGGAGTTTTTTTTTTTCATTGGAGTGCATTCCTATAAGAATTGAACACTTTTCAAGACATTTCGGACCGAAGCAATGGTGTTTATTCGTTCAGCATGTCTGAGCCATTATAGCTGGCGCATTCTAGCCCTTCTGGCACGAATAACGTCGTATGGCACCTACAGTTCGTTATCATACCTTTCTCTTCAAATTGCGTTTATGCATATGAGATCGTTGTTAGAAGCTTTCAGGACTTCAGGAGAGTAACTCTCTTATAGTTGAAGTTGTTAGCAGAGCCCCTGCCTAAGGATCAATCAAATGATACTTAGATTCCACTCAATGCGCATACTTTCACCCGCGTATACTTTAAAGATCAATTGATGCATGCTATTTCGGGCATCCCTTCTGGCAACATGTTGGATAGTTTTACCACTCTGACTTTATTTGTAAGAAACGAGCTGTCGAATAAGCAGTATTTTGTCTACATCGAATTGTCAATGACACAACACCGAGAATGGACAGTTCTATGGTTTCAGCAATGCGTAATTCATGAAAAAAGTTTTTTTTATATTTAAGGTTGGTCTTAGGCACAGCAGACATATTTGTGTTTTGGAAAACCAAATTCTTCCAAACAGACAGTTACTCAACAAATTATAACGTGAATTTGGAAACCAAGCATCTGCTGCAGTTCTCGCTCCACAGACTATCAACGACTTAGATTTCCCTAAAATAGTTCATACCATTGCTTAAATCGCGAACTTGTAATATGACACTGAATAACAAATAAATCCGAAAGCTGAATGCAGCAGCTTTAGTACCCCATCCCCTTCGTAATAAGTGGATTGCTACAAGTGTCCATACTAGGGCCCATATTCTCTAGGACATAAGAACGTTTGAATTTGAGTTTTAAAGACTTCAGAAAAAATCCTCAGTTCAAATAGCCATTAAACCTACTCAGGCCTCAGGCTAACGACAAGCGGTATCTAAAGGCAGTCAGCAGTAATCCTCTTCCTTTCTCAAGCCCAAACATATTTTACAAGGATACAAGGTTAAGGTAAACTGTTGACATAGACCTGGTAAGCCCGTAAACTTGTTGAAAGGTTTCACAAAGCTACATAAATAGAAAAGACACATTCCACATATCCCGTTTATATTTGCTTTGATCTTATCTACCCGTGTAGACTTGTATCACAATATATTATGCACATGTCGTATTAAGTGCATAATTTTCCTTTACTCTGTATCTCGTTATTTCCTTTTTCGATAAATAAATATTATAAAGAACTTTCAAAGCAAAACTCATCCAAGAGGACCTTTTTTCATAATAAATAAAAATAAAAATGGTAGAAATCTGACATCCTTTTAACTGCTTGCACTTTCCGACATCAATTTAATAAGAAAACAAGACAGAAAAGAAAATGAAGAAACGGTTGAATCATTCCCATTGGAAATAAATAGTACACCGCCGCCATGATGTACTCGTATGTGTATCTCATAGATACGACAACACCACGTACTATATACATGTACTCTTAAATGAAAGTTAAGTGCAACTTAAAAAAGAAAAAAAGAATTACAAGAAGCACTACGACTCAACGAGACGTCACTCTTTGACAAGGGCAAACAAAAAGAGGAGGATACCCACCCCTTCTTCACAGATACTCGTACATGCTCGTATAAAGAAAAATAAAAAGCCTTCAAATAGCTTATGAAGAGCACATTTTGGAGCTATCCTACCGTAAGGATACACGAAGTTTACATGATTACATTTACATGCACTCGATTAGATCCTTTGGGTCTAACAAGGTGAAATGGTTATTTAGCCGAGAAGTGCACTGCAATTGATTTTCTTTCTTTTTTCCACATTTTGTTTTTGTACTTCTCAGCCGTTCTTCTTGAGTGGCAATAATCCATCTATCCGTTCTTTCCCTTTAACATATGAGTACAGAACGGGGCTTGTCCCTGTCCCCAAACCCTATTTCTGTCCCTGTCAACTCTTACCAGGCTTTGTAAATAATTTGTATCTACAAAAAAGCAGAGAATACTCGTAGTGCTTAAAATGGAATTCAAATGGAAGCACATTTCATTTTACTCGTTGTCGTTGTGGCACATCTTTACAAATCCTTGCAATAAGAAAGAAGAGCAATTTCCAGCCCTCACAGGGTGCTTATGTTAATTTCTAATAGTAGTCGGCTCTGGGTGTTTGGCATTCAAGCATGCAAAAGCATCACGTTTATGCAACGTTTAAATCGCGTGAAAAAAAAGGTATGGAAAGAGAGATAAAAGGATACAAAATAGGGGCTCGGTGGATAAGAAAAGTTACTTATAGGGAAATAGAGGTGACACCTTAGTCGTACATCGGTGTTCTTAAGTACTTATGCAGATATGCAAGAGGAGGAACAAAAAAAAAAACACTCTGTACCTTATATTAACGATGCCATATCGGAAAATGAACACAAAATGAAGACAATAATGTTACAATGCTTTTATATTGCTTGACCTAGATGAATTCGCATTTGGTTGATCCAAAATGTTAATAATAGATTATGGATATACGACGGCTGATCGAAGTCCTGGCAATGAGCTCACTGTATCAATGTGGCAGCATTAAAATAATCGCGATTAAACGCCACATTGAGCCAATGTCATAAGACAAGGATACTTCCTTTGTTGGCGCTACAGTCCAGTTTGGACCTGGGCCTCAATCAACAAGCATCTCCAGCTAGCTGGATCTTTTGCTAGCTACCTCCAGTTTCGCACGCTAAGTTGGCTAAGGTCCCCTACAAAGAGTAAAAAAAAATCTGAAATTATGAAGAGTTGAGGATATACAATGGAACCATGTGGCATAGCCAAATTAACCATATAAACTTATCTAATAGCAAGTTAGATGTTTTTAGAAATTTCAGTTCTAGCAGAGGTCCATTACTTAGTTAAATAAAAATGGCTTCCGGCGCATTAAAGATCTCTGCCTACAATACAGGTGACTTACAGTACAGCCCAATCAACCTTGATCATACAGCTTCGGACGGTCACGCGTAGAAGTTTTCTAAATACTTCGCCCTCGTGCGATCAGATCAGCTCAAGCAAGGTTTTGTATTCATAAAGTCTTGTCAAGCTGATAGTTGACAGAATTTTCAAATTAAATAACGGCATTTAAGACTAAAATATTAAGTCGTTTTGACTACTTATTGACTTTAGATCAGAACTTTAAGTGTAAAGTTTGTTTAGTTGCCAGAAAAACATAGAAATTTTGATTTTTACATTCGCGATCGACCTGTTTTAATGCGTTATCCAAAACAGCTAACCTTGTTCGTCAGGGAAATTGGAGCAGAAAATAAAATTGTTGCATTGGACTGGCAGTCAAATTTGGGTTCATAAGTAGCTGTAGAGTAATAAAGGCCTACGAAGGTATAATTGACAATATCAGTCTCGGCCATCTAAGTAAAAATTGTAGTTGTTTAGGACTGCTAATGAGTAGCAGCTTGAATGTACCGCTTCGGCCTTAATTTGTCGTTGACCAAAATCTGAAAATTCGAAAGAAGACTAACATGACAATCCAATCCTCTGATTTTTACTCATGCACCTTCAGTTGATTTAATTTTTTAAATTGCTCAATAAAAGTGGTCGGAGGGTCTACTCCTATGGCAGTCCACTTTCAACAAAAAATAAAACTTAGCCCTTTTGCTAATGGCTTTATTAATTTACTACAATCCCACCTTTAAATTTGAAAAATTTAAATTGATGATGACATGAGTCCCAATGAAAACATTCAATGTTGGAATAACGTACGTACATACCTCCTATCGACATCGACTAAATATTTCGTATCTAATATTCTGACAAATGTCCATTAGCCCGGCTGGCTAACTACCATAAACATTTTAAAAACCCATTTATACAAACAATGGAACAGGAGAAAGAAAAATATTCAACATTTATTTACGTTAATTAAATGTAATTAACCCCACCGAGCAGCGGATACTTGACAAAATCCAATAAAGTTAGAAAAACGATCCATTCGTATCCCTCGGGTAGAGCCAATGAGCCTTATGCAGACAGGGGTGTTGAAAGCATGGTTTACTGCATATGCTTGTTTGTTGTAGGGACTTTTTTTTCAACAAAAGGACATACAAAATGGTTAACAACACAACAGTAACAAAAACAAAAACAAAAACATTGGTGGCGTAAAAACCTATTCGAAGCTATTATTAGACCAAAGGTTCTAATTAAACATTAATGGTATGCAACTACTAGTGGGTCGAGTCGCAAAAGCGATTTTGATTTTGGGGGAGTTAGTAGCCTACGTATTAACCCCATCTTCGGCATATGGTTAGACCGATAATTTTCCAAATTAAACCCAAGCTTAAGGTCAAAGGGTGAATTCGGGTGACAATGGGGATGGAGGAGTATTTGATGGAACTGATTTGGATTACCCTAGCATACTGCACATTTCGTTAAAAGACACAATACAACACAAAACATGTACAAATACATACATTTGGTATCCGACTACTTTATAATGATAATGTTGACGATTACTTTTCACAGCGTATAGACATTTAGTCTCGTTCGTCCGTATGTAGATACAGACCCTTCTACATTAGCTTTGCACCACAAAATGCATTCGACGAGGAGAGAATGGTATGGTTTTAGTGATGGAAATAGTACGAATACCCGTTAATGTGTTGTACTATTTAAATTGCATTTTAATGCTGGTACAATTATATTGATAGCTTTACCAGCAAATGATCTTTGACATCCAAACAAAAAAATTATGCATTTTAGGTTTATAAAAACTTGCTTGCGAGACTGACTTGTTAAGGAACTCTACCTGATTGAGTCAGTTTTCGACTTTTAAAAGTGTATCAAAGGATAGCTAATGGGTAGTTTTGAAAACTACCAGAAGGTGGGTCAACTAATAGCTGTATTAAGGTAAGACTTTTGAAGGATTCATTGTAGTAGAATTGAGTAAAGTAAGGAATCATTGAATAAATTTACGACACTCGGTTCCTAATTGACCGATCCTGAGCAAACCGAAACGATCAACGACCAGAATTCAAACTCTGTCGGTATTACAAATCTAGCTGCTTTGGTAGCAATTATACGAATAATTGCATCCACTAAGCCGAGTCCACAGCTGAAAGAAACACGGCGATATTCTTTCTCGCAATAAAACCATGGTTTCACAGACTGTGTGGCAATATCCAACAATATTAATTGGGTTTTAAACTTTTCATGATGAAATTTCAAGAAATGCAGAGCAAAAATATCATATCAGTGTAACACGACACGTACGTGATCTCTTATAAGATTTTCACTGGAAAAAATACATCTAAAAGAATCACTCTTTACAGTGAATGGGCTCCAACTCTTTAGTCTTGCTACAAATCGTAATGAAAAACAATCTATAATCAGGAGATATGAGTGTTTCCAAAGAAAAGAACTTAAACGTGTGGGTTTGAAGAACCTGATTTTATTATCAGTGGTTGCCAGTGAATGAACTCGCGACAGTCTTGTGTGTTGAGGTAGAGAAGTCGCACAAATTTTTCGTCTAGACTATACCTTTAGCTCTCGGTATTACTTTGTACCCACAGGAGCTCCTAGAAGCAGCTTGTGGAACTGGTCTGAATGCGGAGTTCACGTCTCATCTAAACACCACAGTATAGTGCACTTCTCGGCTACATCTTCTGACCTCTATCACTCTAAAATGCCTATTTCTCGTTAAGTCAAAAAGACTTTATTCTCCAAAACATCTTTCGTCTGTGCTTCGAACCATATTGTGAAAGTGGTTGATACTTTGTAGTTTGAAGTTTCTGCTCTTCTATTTACAGATTGAAATGCTTATCGTCGTTGCAACATATCGTCAATGCAGTCTCAAGACCTTCAGATCAAGCTATACGATCCATTTTTCGAAAAAAAATGGAAGGCTTAAGCGGTGAATTTTATTTTTTTTCACTATCTGTCAAAACAAGGACTTTCAGACACTTGATTCCTTGTCTTTTTTCTCAAAAGAATCTGTCAACTCCGGGCACTAAAATGTTTTCCAGGAGACGTGAGGTCAAAACTTAAGTAGGCCGACCGAGATAATAATTTACGGTACGCAATTTTTAGGGACTGGATATTTGGTGAGGTGTAGTAGCCCAACTTGCGCATCTGGAACATCATAACAAATTGGGCGTCGACTATATTCCACAAGATAGGCAACCTGGTTGCTCTTTAATTAGATATTGAAATTGTTGCTGTTATTGGCACAGGGAGAATAAACCAACAACTTGGAGTCACATAGAATATAAGGGCTAGCAAGTATCAAGAAAAGGACGCACATACCTGCAAAGAACCGGGAAAGCCAACATATTAGTTCCACCTGTTCAATCTAAAATTGTTCATATTACAAAAGCTATGACCTTATGTATCGAAACCTGTCTCTAAATTAAACTTAAATATAGTAAGCCCAAGTGGTATGCGCCAACGTCTGTGATTTATATAATAATGGTGACAACCTCGCTTTTCGTGATACGACAATAATTGTACACTTACAAAATAAGTCAAGGAGAGTTAAGGACTTAAACACACTTTAAGACTGCCCACAATCTCTGTTAGAGCTTTCATCAAAGCACGGTTAAACTTCAAATGAAAACAACAGGAAATGGCACTGCGTTTTAGGTCGCGGAAAGTCAATATGATTGCCTACCGACGTCGTCAAGGTTCAGTGGAAGCGAAGTCTATGGAATTCATTACCACCGCGAATCAAACTCATTTCTAACCGTGCAATCTTCAAAAGTGCAGTCCTCTCGCATTTCTCTTCTTTAACTACCCATCCTTAATCCCTTCTTTGTTCCCTCATCTCTTACTCTGAAGTAATTTAAGCAATCTATCTTGCATCGTAGCTTAAGTTTTTAAGTTATAAATGTTAAATTAGTTCTACTTTCTACTCAATTTGTATTTAAGTACTAAAAAAGATATTTATCTTATTGTACATCCCAAATATTTAATAAAAGAAATGAAAAATGAAATGAAAATGAAAAAATGAAGTCTTGCTGTGTCTCAAAAGAATTGATGACACTTAAAGATTGGTCTGCAAGGGAGGTTAAAAGGACACTTGTCATTTGATGCTCGGTCCATAGTCGACGCAGCAGTCCAGCTCTGTTTTAGTTCAGAGAAACCAAGGACTGTTGTATTGAAGGTAAAACTAATATAATTACAATCTTCAAAAATGAAATAAAGAAATCGAAATCACTTCTATGGTAGGTCTGACACCATATCTGTAGTGATAAAAAGGGCTAATTTCAAGTAATGGCCTTAGGCAAACTATTCAGACATATGTTTCCCATTTTCCCTGTCATTGTTGGCTCAATTTTTCACTTATTTGCCACAACAATCTCATTTGCCACAACAAGCATGAAACGTACTGTCACAACCATTCTCATTATTGCCATCGAATTTGTAAAAATTGATTTAAATATTAAATTTTGTTGCTCTTTTGCCAAAAAAACCACTTACATCACCAACTTATTTTAACTGGTCCACAACTAATTATTTCTGTTAGCTATTGCTAGTGATCAGAAATCAGATTTGATCACCCAAAATGTGTGTCTCATTAGAGACAAGGAAAAATACCAGTCCATAGCAATTTTAACTAACTAACCCTTCTGGCATTGCCAAAATATCGTATATACTATATGTATTATTTAGTAGCCTTTCGTACCCCTCCCGATTGCATTTACTCGTATGTATTGGAAAACAATTTTTTAATTAATTTTCCTGAACAACAGCGGCAGCAACACAGTGTCCACTCAATGGTATGCTGAGTCTTTGTGCAAAAAAGCGCAATACCTGCCTTCTACCTATAAGTACTTGCCATTCCATATTTATCTCGTTTCATAATTAATTAATTTATCTTTATTGGCAACATCGAGATATATTACAAAAAAAAATAAAAAAAAAAATCGGTAGGTATATAATAAATAAAAGCCTTTCGACTTTACTCTCTCTTTCGCTCCATCTCCACACAAGGCATCCGTCCGATACAATTTTGTTTGCTATATGAATGTCCACTTTAGCTGCTCCGCTGCATCGATTCAATTCACTATCAGGCTGAGTTGGGGATACGAATATATTGCACAATTAAAAATAGTCACTGGCACAATTATAAATACAAGCCTACATACCTGCGTTCGATTGTATGTAGTGTGGTCGTATCCAACCGATACTTTGTCACACTCTCACTTAAGTGAGGAGAAAATTCAAAGCAAAAAAATTGAAATACGAAAATTCTATAAAAATCGCCTGTTGCCAGCGTTGTCATTCTGATAGATATGCTCTCGAGCAAGCAAGAGATACACTATAAAAATTAAAGTGTCCAATTAAATCATTCCACGAATAATATTTCACGGACGGACGGAAAACTGGTTTTACGCCAGAAACAACAAAAAAAAAAAAAAAAAATTGAAAAATTATTGAAAATGGCTTTTTTGAAAATTGTTTTCCTGAATCTATATTTTTTTCTTTTCAATTTTCAATACCTGGGCGGCATACCGCACCGATGATGATACATAACAGAAATGTGGTCACAAGTGCAAACTATCTGCGTCTCTGATGGAGAAGGAGGTACAAATATCTGGTGCTGCGATTTCTCGGTGTGAAACATGGTCCAATTCTTTGATTTTATTTATTCTGTACAATGCATTGCAAATGGCTTTTAATGAGGCACAATTTTTTGTCCCAATCTCTGCCCCTAGATACAATAAAATCGACCAACAGATAGAAGCGAATATGACAAGTGGCATGTGGCGCTGCTGCTATTGCTGGCTGGTACTGGTGCTAGAGCTGTTGCAATGCAACTGCTGCAATGCGTATTTAGGTTTTCTATAGTTTTATATCGATTTAATTTAATTAATTATTACGTTGAGAATTCGGTTTATCATTTTAGTTACAGTGTTGTACAAAGAGAAGACGAAAAAAAATTATTTATGATCAATGTGGTCATTGGTGGATGAAAATAGATGATGCAGCCCAGATGGCGGGCGAGTCTAGAAACTGTCACATCTCCTGGGCGCACAATAACCTTGTGACTTGTCAAAGTGTCAGGATACAGGATATGTATCACATGCCCTCTAAACGGGAAGGGCTGATCGTAAATTGTTTGAAATTTACAGACAAGGGCAGGAATTTTAGATATAGGATACAGTCGTCGCGCCTTACTTGGATTTTGAATTTTAGTTCTTTTCTCAAAAATTAAACAGGTTATGTAATGAACTGATAGGTGGCGTTACGAGAATGTTTTCTTTATTTCAAGACCAAAACCATTGTTTCTTTCGAATATGGTCATTTTATCAGACACTGCCTTTTGGGTCTTTTTACGATAAAACCCTTGAATAGGTGCAAACCAATTGCACCCCAATAAGGTGATAGTGCGACAAAAGGACCGCCAATGCAATCAGATCCACTAAACACAATCTCAGGGAGCCGGAGTTTGCTCAACCGCCTTTGTTGACGAACTTTAATTACAAAAGGAATGTAAAAATGTGACTTGAGTTGAAGGCCGAAGGTCCTCTAAACTATAAGTACGAGGGCGGGTCAATAAGTCCGTGACTTTTGGATTAAAACACAGATTTTTTGATAAAAAAATAATTTTATTTTTCAACGTAATCTCCCTTGAGCTCTATACACTTTGTCCAACGCTTCTCCAATTTTTTTATCCCTTCCAAAAAAATGATTTGTCGAGGTCCTCAAAATAGGCCTTTGTTTGCGAGATGACTTCATCATTGGAGTCAAATCTTTTTCCACCAAGCCATTTCTTCAGGTTTGGGAACAAGAAGTAGTCACTCGGAGCCAAATCTGGAGAATAGGGTGGATGAGGGAGCAATTCATAGCCCAATTCATGGATTTTTGCCATGGCAACTGCACATGTGTTTGTGGTCGACTGTGAGCAAACGCGGCACCCATCTTGCGGAAAGCTTTCTCATGCCCAAGTGATCATTCAAAATTGAAACCACTGAGCCATGCGAGATCCCTACGGCTTCCACAATCTCTCGTACTTTCAATCTTCGGTCGGCCAACACCATATCGTGAATTTTTTCGATTGTTTCGGGTGTAGAGACCTCAACTGGGCGTCCAGGACGTTCGGCATCTTCAGTGCTTGTACGGCCACAACGAAATTCAGTAAACTACTTTTTTACCATTGAAATCGATGGTGCAGAGTCCCCATAGTATTTATCAAGCTAAGCCTTGGTCTCGGTAATGGTTTTTTTTCGCAAGAAATAATGCTTAATAAGCACACGAAATTCAATTTTTTCCATTTTCTCCTCAAATTAGTGAGTAGTCTGATAAAAATAGCTGTCAAACACAAACTAACTGACGCAGCAAGTTTAAATTTTTACAGGAGTCAACTGACAGATGCCTGTTGACAGGAGCAGTGTTGCTGTTTCAGTAAAGAGGTCAGAAATTCAAAAAGTCACGGACTTATTGACCCGCCCTCGTATCTTCAACTTGTGCAACAACTTTGGCGAGTTTGAAACGAAACAAAATAACAAAATAGCAGAGAACAGGGTATGAATTAGGTGTTAAACTAAAGCTCTCCAGGGTCGTTTAAATTTCGTAATAGGACAAATGATGCAAACAAACTTAGCGCAAACCATTACAAGTAAGCACAAGAACATGGGAGTGAGATCATGGAATAAAACTGGCCAATATTCTAACTATACTAATGACTTATTATTTCTTTCTTGCTTCAGACTTAAAAACATAGAAAAGGGAAGTTGAAATCGCTGTAAAGGAAAGTCTGTTAAAGGATTGTAACAGCTTTAGTTGACTATCTTATTATAGGGTTAGAACTGAAATATGCAAATTCCTAATATTCTTAAAAGAAGATAGCCAAGGTATCTTATATAGATTATATATCCTTCCGTGTTAAGAAGGAAAGCAAAGAGATTCAATGCATTTTTTTTCCCGCGGTTTTTTCTGCACACAAGGTCTGAATGAAGATGGTATAGCAACCAAGACAATGCGACAAATGAGAGAAGCGTCGAACCTGAGTTTGGAGTTTAGATAGTATTTGCATCTTTTCTTTTGACATTATGAATCGGTAAGACTGGGATAGAATATTTCCATACAGCTGTAGATAAGGGACTTTACAAGATATGAAATGCCTCAAACCTTCATAAAAGCAAAAAATTTTGATGAGGTTCTGGATTAATTTAGTAAACATCAAATTTGATTGCAATGACCTTTTACTCGTCAAAAGGCTCTCATCAGTTCTAACTTAAGCTAACGTCTACTTTCAGGAATGTGTGAGTTCATAACGTCTGTTACAAGACCCATTTTATTCTATTCTTTGGGCGTTTAATATATGGCACTGAAGTTTCGACGATGATGCGGTGGAATGCCACTTGACTTTGAAAATTCTGAATATTTCGTCCGATGCAAACCTTCGGCTTGTTAAAAAATCTTTAAAAGCGCAATCATTGGCATCCAATGACAATGTCATGAAAATTTTACTCTCATAACCTCGTTGATAAAACTGCCACTGAAATCTTGTTTAACCCATTCGATACCAAATTAAATCAGTTAGTCCTAAGATACATATGTACGAGTGTAAGAAATTTGACGAACGGCTGACATGTCCAACTGGAATACAAACTGATACTTCCCGGGGTCTCTTAAAAGTGAAGGACTATTTGCTCATTTGAATCTTATTGGGGTGCTACTCTGGTGATGATTACTATTACTGTAATAGCCTTGTGGGCTAGCTATTCACATTCACAACTGGTTAATTAGAGAGCCAGGGCTTAATGCAATGGCAATAAGTAAAGCCCTCAGCAATGAAAATTGCAGGAGACACCAGTCAGACCGAACAAATTTTAAAATTTCAAAATTCTATTACAACTTGTCTCAGAATATAATATCTAAATTCAATTGCAACTGGCAAATTGCCATCCAGATGTTTATCTCTGACTTCTCTTTTTAAATCCAAAGAAAGAAAAAAATCACATCTCCCCGTGTCAAATCAACTTAACCCAGACATCTCACTACCCAATTTCACCCCCTCAACTCTCAATCTCTGTCTTACCACTTCGACAACTATAAAGCAAAAAATAAAATATATTCCAAACCAACAAAATTACCTTCTTAATGGGCACGTGACATCTTTTCCAGTAGACAACAACGACGATGTCGTCTTCTTTCTGAAGTAGTTTCACATTGATGTCACAACATTTTCTGTTCCTTGTAGTTTATATGTCGTCCTCCATTACAAACACGAAACAAACTCTTTTCTTTTTGTATATGTCTATCGCAGTCGCCTTTTGTTGTAAGCCTTTTACACAAAGTGGCGGTAAAAGCGTATAAAAAACAAGACGACGCCCATAAAATAAAAAAGCAATTTACCTTAAGGTACACTCTGAGGAGGATATGAATATCTACAGCTTCTATGCCATCATATATTTTCCAATCCCTTGTTTCTTTTGCCTATAGTGTCGACAGTGTGTTGAAACAAAGATAGAAAGATAGAAAGCTGATTCTTGCAGAGTTACAAAAAAAGAAGAATGAAGACAGCGCCGAAAGGCACAGAGAGAAAGATGTATAAATATATATATATATATATATATATATAAAAGAGCTAAAAAGAAACCCTTTTACTGTATAAAAAAGAACCACACACAACCATCCCCCAGAGCCGTACAAGGCAAACCGCATCAAAGGCTATTCTATGCCTCAGGGCAGGCCACACTGTGTTTGTACTTCTCCACACGCATAGTATAACTATGAATGCATATGTATTTGTATCTACACCCACACGTTGTGGCAGACAGAAACCAAATTACCTCAGGACCGCCATGAGCAATACAGGAATACACATGACCCAGACCAAATGACCATACCTCTGAATATACAGTGAATAGAGACTAGGACTCTACACAAACCCGACAAGAAGTAGGACTTTTTTCTGCAGAAGGGTTAAGAGGTAAAAGGGTTGAAAGGTTGATTTTATTTCATTTTTGTTAGGTGATGCGTGTTTTTTCTCCATGTCCTGGTTTAAGTCCTCGATACGATCAGGGCTGATGATACGTTGGTGGCATGTCCTGATTTGATGGATTTTTTTGTTTTTGCGCGTGCGATAACCTCGATGATTTCTTTCGATTTCATTATCTTCATCTTCATCTCCACTAAATACAATGACGACTGTGGTCAAAAGTTTGAAATCCAGGAGCGGAATTCGTAAGAATACTGCGCCTTACATAACCCTACGAGTAGTACATATATAAGACATAGCACAGTTAATCCAAGCCTCTATATGAAATGAATGTATATAAATTTTGAATGGCACACAACAAAAAAAAAAAAAAAGTCCAAAGGCGTCAAAAATCGCAGCTCCGTGACGACCAAGCAACATTACTAAACTAACTGAATTCACGGTATTGAACTAAGTGTGAAACAAATCGATTTGGAACTATAGCTCGCCCAGTCCAAATCCTCAATTTCTGGCCATACAAAATTGGTTAAAATGCCGCAGTACCACTCTCCATTGACTGTAACGTTTCTGCCATTGTTGCATTGGAAGCTAAAAGAGCCAAAATGATACCACTTAAAAAACCACAACACATAGTCACACATTCAGAATGGCTTATCTATGATTACGTGTGGATTTTCCAAGCCCCGAATACGGCAATTTTGCATGTTTACGTAGCCGCCGAGATGGAAATGCCCCCTTTCTGGAAAAATAATTTTTTTTTTTGAGCAAAATTGTCGTCAATTTCGAGCTGCACTAAAGCCCATAGCGATAACGAAGCTTTGCTTTCTGAGTCAATTGGGCCTTGTAAGCAAATAATCCGAGATCTTTATGAAAACTTCTCGTTAGGCTAGTACGACTGATGTTTAGTTACTGAGATCGTTGGCGCGTTGAGGTTTTAGGTTTCGACAGCAAACCAATCTCACAAATTTTCTTAACAAACGTGCGTACACAAGTTGCAGTATTTCGATCAAAATTTCTTTTCAATTCGGACTGTTTAGGCAACACAGCATGTTGTAGTATTTTCCTACGTTTTTCAAAGGGCAAATCGGCCCACTTCGTACCGAGAAAATATAATACTAAGTTTCTATAAATTTTTTAGACACATTCGAGCTTTTAGTGTCCAAAAAGTGACTCAAAAAGAAGCTAACAAATGACCCACTCTTTTTAAGAAAGTCATTGCTATTTCGGGGAATGTTCTTAGCGCGTGAGAATGGACTCTATCCGTCTTACAACATACGCGTAGCTCCAGAAAGTATGAAGATTATCTTACGTATCATTAATTTAAGTAGAAAGCAATAAAAAGAAGAAGCAATTCCAATTCAAATGGAGAAAACAGGCCAAATCGCTGGCCCTATTAAGATTGTATGGAAGATGGGAACAATGACTTTGCTTGTGTAGCATTTTCAAGAATCATTTGTAAGTAGGTAGACATTCTATGTAGTTGTTATCTTCGCGCAGATTTCATAGCTTCAAGCGAAACTCAGACGACAGTTAACATGGAAAATGATCGATCATAATAAAATATGTTGGTTGGTCCACCTTGTTTGAGGAAATCCCAGCACTTTAGCAAGTGACTTGAAAACCATCACATCAGACACGACCTTAAAATATTATAAAGAGCCCATTGTCAGCGGGCCTCGATCCTTCGTGAGGTGTTAAATTGGTTTGATTTAACTGTAAGACTCCTGTGACATGCAGTAAGATGTAAAGTATAATGTGGCTTAAAACTAAAATACAGTGAGCCATATCTTTAATTCTTAAGAAAGCATTCACAACAAACTAAAGGAATGGAGAGGGCTAAAACGCGGCTGGAAAAGAGTTTTAAATAGTTAAATATCCGTTTTGTTGATGGCCTGACTGCCGAGCTGTTCAAAGCGGCAGACGATGACTTGGTAAGGAGCATACACCAACTCATCTGTAAAATATGGTCGGACGAAAGTATGCCCGATGAATGGCACCTCAGCATTGTTTGTCCAATTCTCAAAAAGAGACCCTCTGAACTGCGCCAACTACAGAGGAATTAGTCTCCTTTACATCGCATAGTTTTGGCATCCCTGCCAAACTCGTCCGTCTGTGCAGGATGACGATGGAGAATGCACGCTCCTCCATAAAAGTCGGTAAGGATCTCATCGAGACCTTTGATGCGCTGTCATGGGATTTTTTCAACATCGTACTTGAAAGAAGAGGGCAAAACTCACGAGCAAACACAAGAGGCACTATCTTTCAAAAGTCCGTCCAACTACTCGCATACGCCGACGATATTGACATAATCGGGAGAAAGCAGCGTGATGTCAGTTGCGCTTTCGCGAGTATTGAGACGGAAGCGCCGAAAATGGGTTTAGCGACCATAGGGCAAGACCAAGTATATGCTGTCAAGCAAAAAGGACAACCAACACCGACGTCTCGGGTAGAACGCCACCCTCGAGCGATATAACTTTGAGGTAGTTAAGCTACCTAGGCTCTGCTATAAATACAGACAACGACAACAGCGCTGAGATCAAGCGAAGAATAACTCTTGCCAACCGCTGTTTCTTTGGGTTAAGAAGGCAATTGAGTAGCAAAGCCCTTTATCGGACACCAAAAGTCGCCCTTTATAAGACCTTAATAATCCCGGTCCTGCTCTATGGTGCAGAGGCATGGCCATTATCAAAAATGGATGAGGATTTTTTTGGTTGCTTCGAGAGAAAAATTCTTCGGGCGATCTTCGGTCCCGTCTCCATTGACAGTGAGTGGAAGAGGGGATACAACGACGAACTGTACGGACTGTACAGCGACATGGACCTAGCCAGCAGAGTGAAGATCCAAAGACTGAGATGGCGGGGTCATGTAGAGCATATGGACACCAATCCCCCGGTCCGAAAAGTTTTCGATTCCGCTCCCGAGGGACAGCGCAGTAGAGGAAGACCAAGACTCAGGTGGCGCACGCAATTGGAAGGAGACCCCAGCCAACTTAGGGTGCGAAACTGGAGTCTGCTAGCCAGGGAACGAGCTGGCTGGAGAAACTTGTTGACTGAGACCTAGATCCACCCCGGACTGTAGCGTTACTTAAAGTAAGTAAATAAGTCCGTTTTCTAGGTAACAACTTCAAATGGATGTTGGAGGACAAAAATATACAGGAATAGCCTTACACACAACTCTTCAGTCGAAAAAATTATGTGAACGACCAGATCTTCTGATTTAATATTTTTAATTTTCCTTTCATTGGAAAATATTGTAATTTTCCTTTCATTGGAAAAATTGTGCCTGATTCAATCAATAATACTCTTGCTGTATGAAATGTCGTCACCTTGCTAACATGCTGCAAATTAATATAGAAACTTAAGATGGATACTGACGATGTTATGAATTTCATGGTTCCAAGGTGCAAGTTAGGTGAATTCAAAAATATATCTTTATCGTTGAACAACTTTTAAGTTACCTACTTAAGGCACACTTTCCAACTTAGTGGTCAGTTGTACGTGAACCAGAACCACCCACAACCGCCTGTAGATGGTAACTGGTTCTACTCCCGTGCTTATGCAAAGTAACGAGATCTGTGATTTTATACTACCTTAATTAGAATGTTCCCGGAATAACCACCGTGTGGCGCTCCCATTATTCCGATTTGAGTTCTGTTTTTTTTGTTAAGTTGGTACATCTGTTGTTGATATTCCCTCTAAATCTTAGCATCATAGCTTGACATTTGCAAAAATTACGTAGCCAAGAGTACATCTATCTTTGAGTGTGTTGGCGGTAACTTTCTGATCAAGGAGTATATTTTAAGAACGAAAGAACTTTACATTTAGAATTTCAGGTAGCTTGTGGCAAGAAATGGAATATTTTGCTATCTAATTACCAGCATTTGCAGTGTGCAAGTCTTCATTGAAACAACAGCAGCTCTTACTCTGTCCTTAAATCCCAGTTATGCACTACTAATTTCATGAATAAATTCCGGGGAATCATAGGGGGATAAAAAATATCAAAACGAGCAACTTTTGAGTCATGTTTTTACAAGTGATAGGTATTGAAAAGCCATCATCCAAGAGACGCTAATTCCGGCTTATTCTAAAACAGTGATATATGTCACTAAGAATTAGTCAAACAAAATCAGACTCAATCTAAGTGGCCCTTAAACTTATTTCAAAACAGCGCTCGCAATCACTTCGCAGCATGATATTGCATCCTTAATCCAGCACTGTTGCTTCAAAATTCTGAAAAATCGCCAAGCACCGCAACACACATACCTCGTTCAAAAAATACCAAGTCACTACCTTGGTGTTGGCAATTTTTGTGAGAGAACATTTGTTCTACAGTGAGAATAAAATAAAATTCAACCAAACACCGCCCCGGATCAAAAGGGCGAAAGGTGCAATCGTTTGCAGAAAACCCAACCGGAACCAGGACACGTTCCATCTTTTATCCACTCTCCTGGTCGTTGTGTACTTTTTTATTTTTTTTTATTTTTTAAAAACATACGAGTATATCCCTGCGGACTTTTTCCGATATGTTTCTTCCTTTTGGATACGGGAAACGATTTACTCCTTTACTTGTCGCATTGGTCGTTTGGGGTTACGAGTATTGTACATTTCGTCACCATTTTAAGGGATCATTTCGATGGTAATAGCAATAGCTCGGTACCTTACAGGACCTTTCACTGCGAAGCTATGACCTCAACCTTTTTTTATCCGATACACGAATGGAAATCTCGTTACAACAGTGCAGCCTGTTAGTATCTATTTAATTCTTTTTTCTGGTTTGTTTCCTGTTAAGGAATTTCTTCGGTCCTGGCGTCGGTCGGTTAAGGTGAAGGGGTATCTGAAATTTATTGTTACACTGAGAGCACTCACTCATTCATTCGTCTCGTGGGAGATGTATCTGTTGTTGCACCTTCTTCTCCAATTCATGTATGGAGAATAATGCGCAAGTAGACAAACAAAAAAAAATTCAAGAAAATAAAAATAAAAACTGAATCCTAGCGATGGACATGTAGACACAGAAGGAAGGAGATGGCACAGGACTGCGATGGCAGGGATGTAGAAAATAAAATGAAAATATTCAAATGAATATTTATAAGATGAAAACTGTAGTAGACGCGATTTTTGTATCCTATTTCCCCCAATGCCCATCCCTGCTTCTTTGGATTTTTGCAGGAAATGTTATTCTGCCCGTTTGGTCCCTTTTATAGGGTGTTTATATGAACAGACAGACATTGGCCAAAAACCGGGGGGGAGCCAAGTACATCGGAGATGAGATTGAGGAGAGTCTATTTTTATAGTGAATATTTTTTAATGGTTACACAAGTAGCATGGTCGCTGTTTTTTCAACGGCGGGAAATGGAATGGATAGATTGTAGTCGATTTTTTTTCCCTTCTGTTTACCATTGTCAGTCCGCATTTTTTATTTGGGTGTAAACCGAATCAAGGAAAACACAGATCCAGAGGTACGAGTACCTTCCTACAGGATTTACTGGAGATATACTCGTAGAAGGAATCGCTGGTGTATCCCAATGTGGCAATCATTCAATGCAGTGATCCCTGTTGTAATTGAATATTTTAGCTAAGCAAACATTGGCTTGTGCTTTGTTTTTATGATTTTTTGTTTTTTGGTTTTTTGTTTTGCTCTTCCAGAGGAGGGTTGTTAGTTACACGGGGTCAGGAATATTGTATACACAATAAACTGATATTTCCGGGAGATGTTTTTTATTTCTCTCTTTTCCTTTTCATTTTTTTCTGTTTGGTTATAAATTATTAATTTACTGGCATTGTTAATGGAAAGTGGAGAAGTTCCGGAACAGAAGCAATAAACAAAGAAACAGTAACAGGAACATTACCGCAAAAGTCAGTTAAACATACAGTGTACACAAAGAACATTTTGACACGGGAAAAATGATTCAAAATTCGACTTCACTTCCTGATAAATATTGTAAAGGCGTTATTTTTTTTTGGCAGGATAGCGGGATATATTTATTTTTACAGAACAGAAAAAAAACAAATACAGAATTAACACTAGAGGAAGAGAAAAGAAAAAAAACTGTACATCTGAAAGTATCTTAATATGCCAGTTGCAACCCAGGTTATACTCATAGCGCAAAGACCGTATACATATTTATATTTAGGCATGACATTTTCACCAACAACTCTTACCGACGATGAAAATGATGCTTTTGACACCAAGAATTCGAGACAAAGTACTCCCACTAACTTTAATAGTTAAGGTACACGAGTGCAAGGCATGCAGCTGAAAATGACACGGATTAGTAGCAACAACCAAGTAGCAAGAGATTTCATTTGGGATGTGTAGTTGGACTAAAATCAGATCCATCGATACAGCTTAAACGTCATGGAAACGTTTTATCCAAGTCTCATTCCTAATTAACATGTTTGTACCTTCGTCAATACCTAACACTAGGCCTCGCAGAAGTAGCTCTGTTTAATCGGTGATGGGTCTCACCATGTACACAGTTTAAATCGTTCCCCACATATTATTCCTAAGCGCGCTCAACGCTGCATAATTTCGGTGATGGAATACATTCAAAATGCCGCTGGCTGAATCAAAGTATCAGATTTTAGGCTAGTGGCAACACAAGCAACCAGAGCTTTACAAATTCAGTTGCCACGACAAAGTAAGCAATATCACAGTTTTGTAACCGTCGAGCGGCGGTTCTGCTACAAAAACAAGCCTTATTGCAACTAGTCGACAATTTATTAGCAATAAGCTTAGAATTAATAATTAAGATAAGCTTCTTCTACCCATCATAACGAACGACTGTGCCGGCAAAGGATTGGAAAGCATAAGTCGAGAGTAGTCGTAGACATTCACTTGAATAACCATCTCATATTTATTGACTTTTGGTAATAGATCAGAACTAGGCCTCTGTATTACTGTCACAGTACGACTCTGAACATGGGCAGGTGTTCTGGGAGATAGCACGATACGATTTATCGTGAAAGTAGTTCAGTAGGAGAGACGGGGCTTTGGTTTAGCCAACAATAATATATTTGGTGGTTTTATCTGCCGCTCAGGAATCTTGTTAGTAGATTTAGATATACTATATAGAGATACTTCAATGGACTTTATTATGGGCTTGAAGTTCAATCAAAACATTTATAAATGTAACTCGACTTCGTGCATATGGCCACCGCGGGCACATTTGCAGCGGTCGATTCGTTGGACCCTATTTTCAACGACTCGGCCACACATTTCGGCCGAAACGGCCACTATTTCAATATTGGCTCTGAGCTCTTCCAACGTCGTCGGCTTGTTGGCATAAACCAATGACCTAAGGTAGCCCCACAGAAAATAGTCAAGCGGCGTTAAATCGCACGAACGAGGCGGCCAATCGCCATTCTGTGGTCTGAGCGATGCCCAATTCTTGAGAACGCCGTGGAATTGACTGATTTGGATCGTTTGCTACGGACGCCTGAACGGCAGCGATATTTTCGACACTTCGATCAACCCGTTGTCTCACTGACACGAAAACATCACACAACGAATATGTAGACTCAAATTTTTGCACTAAACTTGTTATTGCCTGTCTACTAGGGCGAGAATTACGATTGAAAATTTGAATTACCGCTCTTAAAGTTGCAGTTACCGGCTCCGAATTTCGGTAGAAAATTGGTATAAAATGTTGAGTTTACTGAATAAATTGACAGTGACAGGTTGATGATTAGTGAAAGAGTGCGTTCAAAAATTAAATTCAAAGTTGTCAAGTCCCTATTGGAAAACCCGATATATCTGTTAACGGTAGAATGAATGCGGTATTTGGAACATTGGAAATACCGCTGCCGGAATGCCTCAGGGTTCAATTTTAGTCCCTGTTCTTTTTTAAATTTTTCATTAAATAAGAATCAGATAACATTATTCATGATTGGACGCGTAAATTTTAGAGATTATCATATTCTAAGCACTACAGGGCAGGAAAGTAGAAAAGAATTTAGAAACTGATGCCCTTTCACTCTCTCAGAGAAAGTGAAATGTAACTTCACTGGCTTATGACAAAGACTTCGCAGTGGTAGGCAGACAAAGGCCTATTAGGTACATAAATCAGGATACTATTGTTATCGGTACTTGTTGGGACTATTGCGAGGCTAGAATTTCAGAACAATACCTTCATAGCCTCACTGAAGAGAAGATGTAATTGGTGATTGCTAGCACCAGCATTTCAGGATTCACAGTCGTAAAATATATGCATACATGATAGAACTTTACGAATTGTTCTAAAACAGCTTCGTAGACTCGAATTTTTAGCCTTTGACGAAGACTAACGCAACTTCTGCTCAGGCAAAGATGTCTGGAAAATGCATAAGTCTAGTCAGAAAAGCGCTTATTGGAGGGTTCAAATTCTTCTTGCTGTACAACGTTAATTAGTTGCATATTGGACGGTAAGCTTTCGTGTATTCTCGTGCTTAGATGAATATTGAAATTTTGCAAACCAGCAAGAAATGTCCCATGCCGATTTTCTAACGCCAAAAAGAAATTGCAGTATTTGTAGATGCTTCCGAAATAGTAGTGGGGGTGCGACAGCAACAGAGCTAAAGAGAACAAGAACCAGCCAGAATGAAAGGTTTATTAAGGACTCAGTAGCAGACCTCTAAAGGGATACCTCTTCTGCGCAGAATATGGGTAATAGACAAGAAGCATTTGCTATTGAAAATAGAACACATCTCTCTGAAATATTTTGTTAAATGAAACCCAATAGGCTGATAAATTTAAACCAATTTAAGTATCACGGTATCATCGAAAAAACCTATACCAACAGACGTATAGGTGCTTTCGACAAGCACTAGTGACGTTTATTCGTAAACATTGAACGAAAAAGAGTAAATTTAATTTTTCTCGGGTTTCAATGAAAAAAAAAGCCCACGATGACCGCACATTGTGTCACTATGAAAAACTTTTGCAACAATTCAACCATTTCCTCATATAAACCTCTTGGTTTCACCATCCGCACATAGGTTTTATAGCTTTCCCATTTCCAACTTAATTCAATGCAAACAAATATCTTTCACACCCTTTTACCCCTTCATATGTGTGTGCGTTAGCCGTAACGTTCCACTTATTTACAAGTGTTAAGACCCGAAGAAAATTTATGCATCCTTTCGCACCACTACTTCTCACATCCTTCAGGCCACTGCCATCAGTAGTACCAGCTGCATAAATGCAAGGACAAAGTTTAAAATTTGTCACGATTTAAATGAATTAACACACGAATGCAACTGCTAGACGACGACAACGGTAGTACATCAACTTAAAAATAAAAAATAAAAAATAAAAAACAAAAGGAACCACAACAACCAGGTTTGACCCCTTTTAAGCTTATTATGCGTATCGTTGGACCATTTTGGCTGACGACCCCACAAACTAAAAAAAAACAAGACTGTTGAAACTTCTGCTACTACCATCACCGGCCTCCCTTCTTACACTTTTCGTAATTACGTTGCGGAAGAAATCACACCTGTTAACCTGGAAGGGGCACCACTGCAAGTATGCACCACCTCACCTTCCAGTTGGGGTTATATTTCAGTTTTATTGACTTTAAAGTAAAATGAAAGCAACAGAAGTAAGAGAGAGAAAAATAAGTAAAAAAAAGTGGTAACACTCTCGTAAAAGGATTGCGAATACAAAGTAGTTTAAAACGATTTTAATTTCTGGTAATTTAATTTGCAAACGAAGGATTTTTCTGCTCCGTTTATTGTGTTTTATTTTCTTTTGAAACCTAATAGACACATTCTTATGGCCTCAATACTACTTGTTCAATATACAAACTCCACCACACGGTCGCTTAAAGGACTTGATGGGGTAAAAAGGGTTTGAATTTATCACTAACTGCAAAGGATGTAAGGATATCCAAATGGCATAATACAAAGATTCCCATTGAAAAGTAAAATATATTTTAAAAGTGCAACAAATTTACCAACTTTCAGGATTTAAAGGACACTTGGGGGAAAAAGTAGGAAACATTCTCCAAAAGTTCACACTTACCTGAAAAGAGAGAAAGAACATTTGTTAGTGAAAGTTTTAAGGATAAAATGTGTTAAAAAGTGAAAAGGCAATTTATGTAATAGAATTCTTTGAAAAGTAATACTCGTAGTCTCTGATTTAATATAAAATGTGAAGCACCACAGGGTTGGATGATATCACGCATACTTTTTATCACAAACATTGGATTTACTTTTCATAGAACATGGTTCAAAAGATTTACAGAAGAACATTAAACAGGTAAAACCCTTATCGCTCCAATTTCTACTCGATTAAACCTTTAAACTCAATTAATGCTTTAGAGATTTTCTTTCTGGTCGAAGTCACTGAGAGCTCGACGATTGGCAAACTTGGCTCATTTAGACAATTCCTAGATAAAAACACGGACTTTAAAGACAGAGTTTACTTCTTCGATTTTAGAGCCGCTCTGGGTGAACTCGGAGTCCCAAGCAAACTGATGGAGATGTGCCCCGTGATGCTAAAATCAGAATCAATAATTTGGAAAATCACCAACTTCGATTAGCGAAACAATAGGGGCCAAAGCTCCTAACACAGAAGACGATGCATGTTATACAAACATTTATGCTGCCGGTTTATATATATGGAACTGAGTGATAGACTATGTGTAAACTAGATGAGGTCCAGAAAATCAAGACGGGACGATTACACCGCCGAATAGGAAATTATTCTCCAAGAATAAGTATCTTAAAATCACAGATCCCAAGGGCGACAAGATTTTTGTTTAATAGATAAAGCAAAAGAATCGGGGATGCCAAATCGTTTGATGTCTCAAATGGAAACAGCGTATCTACAAGGAATCGAATAGTGTGCATGCCTACAGTATCTCAGGGAAAGACTCTTTAGCAGATCAGAGAACATTAGTTATGTAATCACTTATAATATTTTTAGTATATTGTGGGTGGTGGCCGTGGTTCGATCCCCGGCATCGCCAACGATTTTTCAGATCGTCATCAACCTTTCGGCGGGCAATGGCAAACACCCGAAAGTAAAGTATGAAAAAGTTTCTAAGGAGTGCCGTTCGGATGACAAAAAATGACAACATGAGCAACATAAATGAGTGTCAAGAAGCTAGGCCATGGTCCATACCGGGCGGCCAGCGCCAGTGTTTTTTTTTTGTGTTAAATTAGCACTTAATACCAGTATCAGCCAACATAATTTATTTATTTTAAGTAAGTGTACAACAGGATTCAACACTTTCCCCAATACTTTAACGAAAACGGTTGATGAAATTGCTTTAAAAATTGATGGGATAGTGAACTAGATAATATTTCAATCAAGGCATCTCGTAAGGTGTGTTGCCACTTCTTCTATTTTTTCAGTAAGCAAGTGCGATTGCATTTCTATACAATCCAAGCTACAATCGGTAGGCAGGAACCAATATTGAATCAACCACAGTTCAGAGTCTGCAATTGTTCGAGATGCTAAAGAAAGAAGGATGCCTAAGTCTTCCGAGAAGACGAACGGAGACGGGTTTTTAAACTTGGGAGAAAGAAATGGACTGAAAGCGGCCTACCTAACAACCATTTACTTATCTTCATCCCTGTCGTTTTACGGAGTTTGAAGATGGATTCTTAAGAAGTGTATTCGTGTTAGAATAGTTAGTTTTGGTAACTTAGAATGTATGCCTAAGGTTTCCACTTAAGGACCTGCATTCTTGTCTTTTTTATGACTTACATTCTTGGAAAGTTAAAACTGAGTAGCTGGCATGCTTCAATTCTTTATAGTTCTTTTACCAAAATGAATCTACATTAATCTGTAAGACAAAAGTATTCAAATACTCTCACTGAAACCCATTTTGAAGAAACAGCCGGTAAAGAAAATTCTAAGTACTTGGATTTAAGACGTCTTTATTTAACTGTGTTTTTAAAAGGACTTATTCCTGGAATATATGATTGTCAGCTTTAAATGACCTAAGTTTCAAACAGCATGCCCTCTTGTGACCGCAAATTTTCCCCGACCAGTGATAGAAATTTTTTTAAATTACTGCAGTTTTATTATTGACAATGGGCCAGCGCACACTGGACTAATTACCCCGGGGTAAAACTGGTTTAATAGGAGAGGCAGATGAAGTGAGAAGAGAAAACGTGGTAAAATTTTGAACCAGAGATGAAGCGGTTGAACATCGGGGTAAAACATATACATGCATAAATCGTCAATTTTAGGGGTGAGAAAATTATCACAAATACCACTACAAACAAAATCGGTTAATATGTATACACAATTTTACCCCGAAATATTCATCCCGTGTGCGATTGAAGTAAAAGTTACCCCGGTTTAACCCCGGGGTAATATTAGTCCAGTGTGCGCTGGCCCAATAAAAACAACTTTAAGCCCTTCTCGACTGGCTTCTTCTTTCTGCATGTATCGTGTTAACACATTTACAAAATGATTCTATTTAAAGGGACGCTGTCAACCCCTAAAGCCAAGCCAAGCCTCTCCTATTTTCTCCAAAAGATTTAATATATACAAAAAATGCTTTCAGTTGAATGGCATTCCTTCCCACATGACATCCAGTATTTAAAAATAAACCTCAACCCCTCATCAGGAATAAACATCAATCAAGGAATTCTTTTAGCCAGGCATTTTACTTATTCCTCAGGACAATTGAAAATTGAAAAGAAATGAAAAATTGAAAAACCGAAAAAATAAAATTCAAGAAAATTCTGCAGCCAGTCTATCTTTTGAAAAGCTGTCACTACAGCCTATGCACATAGTCCCACCAAATCTCTATGCAAATTTCCATTTATTCCTAACTTTTTACCCTTCGTTCTCTAGGTTTTTTTTTTTTTTTTGATTCTTTTCGACTCCTTTTTTTATACTTGTATGTGCCTTTCTTTTAAGGCGCGCTCAATCGCAATCCCAGTCTGTCAATTTGTATGCCTGCCAGGGTGATGCGATTAAATGAATAATTGAATCAAATTGTGCGTACCAGAGGTTGACAGGAAGATTTAATCTCAAAAAAAAAAAAAGCACGCAAACACAAAACAACAGCAGAAACAAGAATTCGAAAACTTCTTTTTAATTTCCTCCCTCATGTCTGAAGGATTCGCTGGGGTAATAAATCTCTTTTGTTCTGATTTTTCTGTTCGGTTCGTCCTTCGTTTGATTATTTTATTTGTTCGCTCCTCTTGTCGTGCATTATAAATTCAATAAGCCGAGTCGAACCGAATTGAATCTCTCTGAGTCTTTGACAACGAAAACATGAGCCTTTACAGATTATCGCAACAATTATGGTGTTTTGTTTTAGTCAGTGATATGTGTGATTTCGAAGGAGGTCCTTGAGGGAAGTATCTATAGAAGAGTGATGGTTAATCAAAATCTCCTTCAGAGACTCGGTAATGAAATAAAGAAATTTTCCGAATTTGGCTCTTCTAAACATGACCTTCGAAGATTTTCCTTTGCATTGTTGACAGACAAACAAATGCGACGTAATCTCATAAGTCAATTACAGAAGAAGTGGTTTCGTCGGAACTGAAGAATACTTCAGAAACTTTTTGTTTATTTTTGATTAGGTATGCGATGCCTTTTTTTTTTTTTGATTATCTGAGTGCCTGATTATGTTACTTATCACTTTAAGCAACCAGTCCACAAAAGTTATTGCATCTTTTGATGTGATTGGAAGAAGATATGTGTATCTTTACTGCTTTCGAAATGGCTTCAGATTAAACAAAAAAAAAATCTCGTAGCTGTTGATTGAATACTGTCTTCAAATCAACAGAAGTGTAAACTGTACCTCTCATACGAAATCTATGCATAGTAAATCTGCACGTTGGTTTTGAATGTATGAAGTTTATAATGAGTGGAAACAGATTTCGGTAAAATGCCTGAAATTGCCTTAGAAACAGAATAACGCAATCGTTGAAAATATGAATTTATCAGCATTTTCAGCGATCAGAAGTTAATGTCCATATGTGAAAAATTTAGAAAATTCAACGTTTGGCTCACGGTAACAAAGACCTGAGAGTACGAAGATCCACATCGAAATAAAACAGGTTAACATTTTTAATATTATTCGAAGGTATGATTCCTTCCTTCCGTACTACGAGTATTTCTTTAATAAGCAGCACTTTTTCTTAAAAAAAAAAAAGAATGTCTGGTGCCTGATGTCTGATGTATTCAACCAAATCTTCAGCGATCTACTGAGCTTGATAGGGTGGTGACTACAGAAGGGAAATTTAATTGCAGTTCGTAACCCAACTAAAACAATTCGACGACTATTTTATTTCTAAGTGTAAAAATACTAAACGAGTCATTTCATATAAGGACGACTTCACTTCTTATCAACAAACACTAGAAAAATTTATCTGCAGTACTGTATGAAACCTTATCAGTTTCCTGTTAAGTTCACTACAGTGGATCTTAGAGAAAACTTAGGATCTTTTGGGTTTTCTTATTATCTTAGGGAAAACCTTTAATAAAAAAAATCACTCTAGCAAACTAGTGCATGCCTGTTATGAATGAATAGAATCGCTTCCTCATAAGAGTTGAAATCATTGAAAACATTTGTGGTAGGTCTATAAGAGCAAGGAACCAAGAATAGTTAAAAATATTGAATTTATCTATAAAAATATTCGGTTCCGTTTACATGAGCGTCGAACATCACTAAAAATTTATCGGCTAAATTATGGTTTGCAAATTTAAATAGACGGCCCAGACCGAAAGATCTTTAGATCCATACAGGACTGGTGAAGCAGCAAAGTGAAACATCGATCTACGCCGCGGGTGAAGCAAAATAGGCATCATTTGATTTATTTAATGTGCGCCAATTGAAGCCACTTAATGCAAATCTGTTCATTCCTAAGGCTTCTTATCAGTGCTTGCTTTTCATGTCCCCGCCTAATTATCAAGGCTTCGTCATCAATGACGCTGTCAAAAAAAAGCGGGGGTAGAGTAAAACTGGATTTATCATAAACTTCATCAGACCTTTATGCCACTGATGGTTGCTATGATTTGTCCAGTTAAAAGCTGCCGGTCGTAGGTCTTGTTGAGTGGCAAGACCACCGGTACTCCATACCAGGACTTAAAACACGGTACCGTGAGACTTAGGAGCCCCTAACTTAGGCCGGTCCGGGCCTAACTTGTAGAGGTAGGCCGCCTTGGGGAGCGTCAAGGTGGCTGTGGTATAAACCTAAATCGCAGGGAGGGTTACCCTGCTAGGGCTCAATACCTGGAGTGGAGTGGCTATAAGTGCTGGGTACTGAGACTCAAAGATCAGTAAAAGTTTTAGTTAGGCCTCGACTCATACAAAGGGTTGAGCTGTTTCCTCAACACAGTTCCGCATTGGTAATATATTATACAGTAGCAAATAAGCGATGGCAAGACGTATCCTTGCTCCCATGCATGTATGGACGTCCCATGAACTCAATTCTACACGACAGGCGTTCACGATAAACACAAGACACATCTGTGCTAGCTTTCCATGTTCACTTACTTAGTGCAATCTATTAAAAACTGAAGAAAATTCCGGACTGTAGTGTGAGCCTTGATGTACGCCACTTTATGACTAGTCCAGCAGCTGAAATTATCCGGTCTTCGCTTATTGCAACTGCTTTAATTTATATCCGGGATCTCAACAAATTAGTATTTATTTAGAACATCAAATGATCATAGAGTGATCCTATTAAACTCGTCTTAAATGTGCATCTCAAGTTAAGTGATTCTATTGGGACGCATGCATATATATAAATTACTTCTATTAGATCAATAACTCGATCCCAAGATCCCTATACTTTTAAACCTGATGATATGCTCTATGTTATTTATGAGCACTTTTCTATCCGAATCCCTTATGTCTCAATCTGTTGTGTGCCGACTATGAAAGGGTTACCTTAGCAGCATTCCCTGAACGATTTCAAAGATTTTTCTTAATGGATTCTCGACTTTTTCCAATTTCTCCTGCTTTTATTTCGAAGTAACATATGTATTTCCTGCGACGCAGTTGTGAGTAGGAAATCCATAAGTTGACCTCTTATCGTTATGCTAAGATTTCCGTTCGTTACAGAAAATTGTTTCAAAAACATAAAAACAATTTCTTTGGTTGTATCTACGAATGGTGCGATAAGAGAGTGAGTTCTTGGAATGCGACCACTAAACGAAAGACTGTAAGCATTGCTCGCATAAAATTTTTGTTGTTTTAATTTTTTTTTTCTACATATATTCTTTATCATTACATTCTTTTGTGTTCGTTGTTTTTTTTTATAATTTGTCCTTCATTCTTTCTCCCGCTCAGTGTGTAGAAGCTCCATCATAGTCACATTAACGTCGCAGTGAAGTTTATTAAGTCATAAAATTAGAATAAGAATCAACGTGCACTGAATAATTTTCCCTCAGTCTTCTACTTTTTTCGAAGGTTTCTTTTCTTTTTGGTTCTGGGCTCGTCTTACCCTAGGTATTGTCAAATAAAAATGTCGTTGACTGGATAATTTTTCAGTTGATTCATTCTTGGTCGTGTATCTCGTCGAATAAACGAGTAGAGTTGCAGTACCCAACTGGAAGAACAGCAGCACGTTGCTCCATCTTTTCTGCGTTTCAGTGTCTCTTATTTCGAATTCAAAACAGAAATCGCAATTTAAGTAGCTCGAAAGTGACTCAAATTGGCGCCCAACAGAGCATCTCTATAGCTCTACTGCTGCGACAAATCGACATCTCATATTGTTTACAATTTGCCTTCTGCCTTCCGTCATCCCTTTGGGGGTGGTGGGTGCCGAGTACGAGTACGAGTAGAGTATACCATATTGCAAGGCATTCTTTCGTGTCTTCTTTCCATTTTCTATGTTCGTTTAATTTATCATGAAAAACACCCACGTACGTCTGAGAATAAGAGTCTTTTTTATTTCACCCTTCTGTTTCATCCTCCTCCTTCACAACGAACAGGGTTTTAGATGGTAGATAGAGTGACTTGAACTAAGTCTGAGTTCTTATAGTACCCCCACTGTACCATATGCCTTCTCGGATTATTACGTCTTTCGTCCTCGATTTGCTGCAGATACACATATACAAGTTCTCGTCCTCTTGTCTTTCTAGTCATCTTCCAAGTATACGAGTATACTATACAAAGATAAATGGTCTGATGTTGCACAATTCGCGCATCCTCTTGGCTCGAATAACAATGCTGGCGTAATTGTTTTAATGCTCTCCGAGAGTTTAATTTTCTTCACTTGCTAAAAATGATAAAGATGATGGAGAGCCATGAGAATGAGGAGGATAAGGACACCAGCGAGGATGACGAAGACGATGACGATGACTATGAATTGACGCTGAGGAAGAAAATAAGTAATAAATGGTTTTAGCATTAATTTTGCGGACACTATTCTGCAGTGCCAAACTTCCTATTTCCATACAAACAGTAAAGAAAAAAAAAAGAAGGAAATTATGAAGGGGAAAGATGATGGGTAGGGGACACATTAATGGTGGCAAACGCATCATAAATTTTCATACCATTAAGGCGGACAATTTTATTTCTCAAGTAACGATCTTCAAACATTGTGAAAGCTTGTGGAATTGAAAAAGTTTCTTACTCGTAGGATGTAATGAATTTTTGTTTTCTTTTTTCCAATTTGTTTATGTATCAAAAACTTGGCTTCGTAGCAATTTTTTTGGCGTCATGCCTTTCTAAGGCAATTTGCTCCCCTTTCCACAGAATCGCTATCATATTTTCGCTAAGGTCGTCTACTTCAAATTTTATTTGAATTGATTTTTGTTTAAGAGTAGTGGGCCCAACTGTGTCTCCTGTGGTATTCCACATAAAAAACAAAAAAAAAAATCAACTGGTCTACGCATAAAATACTGATTATCCGCCAACCAATAGAAAACGCCATTCAGCGTCTAGGATACGACAGAATTTAAGAAAACTTATAGACACATTGAAGCATCTCCAGTAAATATTTTATTAGGAAAAATTCCAAAAGTCGACTTTGCCTATTCAGGTTGTGGTCACAAAACTCATGAGATTGTCCTCAATTTATTGGCAAGTAGACTGAATCTTAACCCCAACCTAATAATGATTGACTTGAATTGACTGAATCATTTGTATGCCTATCATAGATCAAAAGTAACATTCAAGTTGAAAATTCAATAGAAAACATCGTTTGGCATACATCCAAAAACAAATCAGAAATAAAAAATTGTTTGTATTCGATACCAATCATTATTGATTCTATTCAATTAAAAATGCAATTAGAAGCGTCCGTCATATTAACACTTTGTCGCGACATTAACACATGCCACCTTCATCGTGATTTTGCAATCATTTTTCATGTCAAGTTGACAGTGGAAACGCTTTCAAATTTTGTGATAGAAAGACGAGAGACTATGGTTTTGTTTCTTTGTTTCTGAGGTCGTGATACAAAATTGTATAGTCAAGCACTTTGAGTGAAAGTTTAAAACAAACTATCGAACAGACATGTATGAGATATATGGATATCTGCTAATAACATGACAGAAAACAGGGAGAAGCAAAATATATTTTTAATGAACTCAACTAATCAGTGAGTCAGAGGACTGATCTTTTTGTTTATTCAACAGTTTGGTGATTTGAAACATTTCAAAATCAAATGAAATCGACTTAAGATTAAATCTCTTATTGCTCGGTATTGATGCAGTTGAGCTTGTAACTAACTCTTAAGAATTTTGATCAAATTTTAGCCTAACATTTTGATCCCAAATTACTAATGGAAGCAAACGAAATTCATCCTGGTGAAACTTCTTCGAACAGAGGCTGTAGAGAAGTGGGAAAAAGTACCTCGCAGGTTCTAAAAGCCCAGTTATGAGCATTCACTTAAGACCCAATTTTATTGAAGCAAAAAAAAAAACATTAATTTATTTATGAGACAAATATGGGGTTCCGCAAGAGCATTTACTTTGTCCTACATTTTAGGAAGTTGTGAAGGATGGTTTCAGTGTTGTTTTTCTCAATTTTTAATCTAAGAGGAGCTAAGTGGTACATTGACAAGGAAATGTCGAGTCAAGGATATTTATATTTCCTTACACTTCATGGTACTTTTAGAGAATGCTTATTGTTCCACAAAAGTTGCAAGCTTGACAACACTCTCATCGGCGTACAACTGATACAGCAAGTGAATAAGGTCGACATGATATGCACTCTTTAAAGATCCTGAGATTGCTCGAAGGTTAAGTAAAACGTCGTCTTACGAATATATCACTAACAAAAACAGAAGGCGAACAAAAGCAATTCGTTCCACTGGAGGCAGTGGACCAATGACCAAACTAACCGGACAAGTAATTTTTTGAGATCCAGGTCCAACTCAGCGTGAAGAGTCAAATTAGAAATTAGCTAGGAAATAGGGAAATGTTGTCTTAGTTGACAGCATTATAAGGTAGTAGAGTCTGCCAAGAAAAGCTGTGCTAAGAATACTACTCGTATTTGGCTGGTGTAAGGCACTGATGTGAGTCCTGCGCTAAACTATTGAGCCCTGTGAAGCCTTGTGAATGTGGTTGATGGAAAATAACTACCAGTATCACTTGGAGCCTTCAATTTATAAGATATATTAGAATCATGTGGCCGATCATTTCACAGAACCACTTGGTAGTGTAGTTTTTAGGAAGGCAATCAGATCTTTTGGGCAACTATCAGACTGAATGTTCAAAAGTGTTTTAATTCTCTTAGAAACTTTGTGAAGTCCTCATGATTCTGTAGTATAGACGAGAGTTTTGAGAAAGATTTCGTCTTCCACAAGCCAATCAACTATGACATCAAGTGTGCCCTTCTATGGATTTCTATGGCACTTCTTTGAATATGAATATATATATGTTCCAGAGGGAATATCATATAATTTCGAATGCGTCGACTCCCAGTTTGATAAAACATCACAGTTTCGTGATATTCCAATGATCTAAGGAACTATATAGTGTTCCTCAATTCCTATTTTTCAGCTCTTATAATAGAATCTACAGATCGAAGATGGAGGGAATCGGCAGCGGATGGCTATCGAAACTTTAAAATAAGTTAAAATGTGGACAGCCTATGCCGAATATGCTTCTTGGTTCCATTATACAAAGGAAAATGCGACACTCGAAAATTTCCACTTAAATTAAAGGGGACACTCTTATAGCTCTTATATACGGTTCACAGTGCTGGACAATGTACGAAGCGTTTAAAAACAAAATGACGGCAGCGGAAATGAAAATGTTAAGGATGTCCAATGGAGTCACTAAACGCGATTGCATTAGATCTACGCGTATAAGAGGAAGTCTACATATAAAGAATTCGGTAGCCGAACAGCTTGAGGTAAACAGAATAAGCTGGTATTGCCATGTTCAAAGAAGATCTGTGGAAAATCTAGTTAAAAATTCACTATCAACTACGGTCACTCCAACTGAAAGAAAACGAGGTCGGAAAAAGAATTCCTGGATTTCTCAGATGGCAAATGAGAACAACAACGTCTGGGGCTAACCAGGACCGAGCATTACGTAAACGCGTTCTGAGGTCTGCTACATAAGGCACCCTCATAAGCGGAGCAGCAGCGATACAGTAAAAATGGGAAACTCGTTACGCATAAGTTCATTTAACGAGGAAAGGGTTAATAAAAGGATAAGAAGTTATAAAATCTACAAAATTACAAATAAAATCTACGCCTGCATTTTAAGGCAATATTCTTATAAAACTTTGGGCGAAAACTTCATCTAAAATTCAAGCACTTTGGATACCAAAAGCCTCCTGGGTCAATTATGTTGGTGGTCGGAGAAAATACTATTTCCTGAAATTCGTCATACCTTCGAAGACATCTACAACAAGTTGGTTATGTGATTTCGAAAAGTAAGAGACCACCCTGTGGTACTTTTGCATACAAAAAAAAAACAAACAGACTTCAAGTGGATTCCAAAAAACGTCACTAATGAACAGAACCTTCTTCTTTCCTCCGTAAGTTTTACAATGGCTTTGAAAAATGCTTCTCTTCTCCTCCCACACTCCGCGCACGGTTTGAGCTATCTGTAGTTTTTTTTTTAATTTTTTTTTTTTATGAAACAAAACGGCTCATCTCCTTTTCATACAGTTTGCAGGCTCTTTGTGGAAGCAACTTTTTTGAAGTCCAAATACTTTAGCCGACAAATCCTTTTGTGTGCGCAACCGTTCCGTATCTTTTGCTTCGCGTATAGATTTACTTAAGGCACTTCTCACAAGTCGCCCAATACGAAAATACGAAAATACTCATAGTTCGTTAAATATCTAGATGGCATACTTCGACTGCAGATATTTTTCGCTGGTGTGGACAGCACAGAGAGCTGAACAAAGTAAGAATAATATCTCAAAAAGTTTCAACAATGTGATTATGAAAATGTATATCCGCAGCCCAAATTTAACTTGATTTTGCCTTTGATTGATAATGGAAAAAGGATTCTTGATGATTTTACGGCATCAGAGTACTTAAAAAGGCCCTTCTATTGATAATATCTTGTCATTTAATTAGTGGTTCTATTTCTTCACCCCTACAAAAATGTACATCGTTTTCTTGCTTATAAATGTATCTCATATCTCTGAATGTTAACAAATCTCGTAAAACATTTTAGCAAACCATTCACAGCTAATTATATTCAAGCTCACCCTTAAATAGATGTTGACAACCCCTTTTTGCCCACCCTTCCTCATCCTTTGGCATCGAAACTCTTTTCATATGACGCAATGAAGGGAACATGAACGCGTTTTGCATTCAAACCAATTCTGTCTAGAATAAGCGCAATGAAGGGAACGAAAGGGGACCCAGAAGAGGGTTTTCAAGTGCCCATTTTATAAGGTCTATGTACCCGTACCACATAATATTTTGCGACAGTGGGTTTTTGTGCTACTGGGGGGGTGTTTATACTAAATGATGATGACGAGGACGAAGGATCCTATTTACTCATATTCGAGCCCAACTAATAGTTTGCTGCAAGGACTAGAGTAGCGAATTTTTTTTCTCTACACTTTTTCTGAACTCATTTTCAACTCTGGCTGTCTATTTTGAAATTCTTGAAAGAGAACAGGGTGTAGATGAAAAGTGTCAACAGAAATTTACATCATTAACCAACTGAGCAGCAAGATAAAGGGCAGACACCCCCCCCCCCCCCACCCCACACTAAAAGTAGAACGATGAATAGAAGCTCGATGAAAGATGGGCAAAGAGTGAGCTCTTAGGAGGTCCAAGAAAAGATGAATGATGTAGCGTTATTTAGCTGAGAAGCAAGCATCATTTAGTAAATATGCTTGCTATCCACTATCCTTGCGTCTTCTGTTTCTTTATTTTTTTTCTACTTCGAATCTTTTAACAAAATTTAATTGAAGACGGCCGGACGGGCAAGAAACGAAATGAAGTGTAAAGTTTATTCAAAATGGCTCGACAGCTATTTATCATGGCAAAGATGCTCTTGTCCTTTTTGTCCTTGTTATCACACGGCAAAAGATTTTTTTATGAAACAAAACGGCTCATCTCCTTTTCATACAGTTTGCAGGCTCTTTGTGGAAGCAACTTTTTTGAAGTCCAAATACTTTAGCCGACAAATCCTTTTGTGTGCGCAACCGTTCCGTATCTTTTGCTTCGCGTATAGATTTACTTAAGGCACTTCTCACAAGTCGCCCAATACGAAAATACGAAAATACTCATAGTTCGTTAAATATCTAGATGGCATACTTCGACTGCAGATATTTTTCGCTGGTGTGGACAGCACAGAGAGCTGAACAAAGTAAGAATAATATCTCAAAAAGTTTCAACAATGTGATTATGAAAATGTATATCCGCAGCCCAAATTTAACTTGATTTTGCCTTTGATTGATAATGGAAAAAGGATTCTTGATGATTTTACGGCATCAGAGTACTTAAAAAGGCCCTTCTATTGATAATATCTTGTCATTTAATTAGTGGTTCTATTTCTTCACCCCTACAAAAATGTACATCGTTTTCTTGCTTATAAATGTATCTCATATCTCTGAATGTTAACAAATCTCGTAAAACATTTTAGCAAACCATTCACAGCTAATTATATTCAAGCTCACCCTTAAATAGATGTTGACAACCCCTTTTTGCCCACCCTTCCTCATCCTTTGGCATCGAAACTCTTTTCATATGACGCAATGAAGGGAACATGAACGCGTTTTGCATTCAAACCAATTCTGTCTAGAATAAGCGCAATGAAGGGAACGAAAGGGGACCCAGAAGAGGGTTTTCAAGTGCCCATTTTATAAGGTCTATGTACCCGTACCACATAATATTTTGCGACAGTGGGTTTTTGTGCTACTGGGGGGGTGTTTATACTAAATGATGATGACGAGGACGAAGGATCCTATTTACTCATATTCGAGCCCAACTAATAGTTTGCTGCAAGGACTAGAGTAGCGAATTTTTTTTCTCTACACTTTTTCTGAACTCATTTTCAACTCTGGCTGTCTATTTTGAAATTCTTGAAAGAGAACAGGGTGTAGATGAAAAGTGTCAACAGAAATTTACATCATTAACCAACTGAGCAGCAAGATAAAGGGCAGACACCCCCCCCCCCCCCACCCCACACTAAAAGTAGAACGATGAATAGAAGCTCGATGAAAGATGGGCAAAGAGTGAGCTCTTAGGAGGTCCAAGAAAAGATGAATGATGTAGCGTTATTTAGCTGAGAAGCAAGCATCATTTAGTAAATATGCTTGCTATCCACTATCCTTGCGTCTTCTGTTTCTTTATTTTTTTTCTACTTCGAATCTTTTAACAAAATTTAATTGAAGACGGCCGGACGGGCAAGAAACGAAATGAAGTGTAAAGTTTATTCAAAATGGCTCGACAGCTATTTATCATGGCAAAGATGCTCTTGTCCTTTTTGTCCTTGTTATCACACGGCAAAAGATTTGAACAAATTGGATGAGGAGTAAAATTACAAGCAAGAGAAAGCGAATCTTTTTTTTCTTTATGGGAAGGGTCTGTGAAAAAGGAAACGACAGAATTAATAAATTAATTAGGGAATATGATTCGATTGGATGGAGAAGTAGATTATTTATCGGCGTTTTTGAAATGAAATATGGGATTTCCTAATCACGTCTCAAATTTTTATTTGTTTTACGCTTTTTTTTTTTTTCTTGTTTTTCCTGTTCATTGGACTGGTCTTAATGAAGTCATTTGTCAGGTGGAAAAAAACAACCCTAAGATGGTTATAAATCTTGTCGTAGAATTCGCAATGATGAACTTGGACATTTTCCAGTTAATTAAACGGATTTCTGCAGGTAGGAGACTCATCGAATGTTCGTTTAAAAATTTAAAGGCCTTCACAATGGCTACGAGCTGCTACAGCGACCAACTTCACATTGAAGAAAACGACATAACGCGAAGAGCCAATTCAGAGAGGCTGGCAATGACAACAGTGAGTGCAATCTGTGACAGTTAACACCAGAAAAGTTAAGTTTGTAACCAAGATTATGAATGCTCTTTCGCAATATCTAGTATTCTACGACAATATCTCTTAAAAACGTAGGAAATCTAACGCCACTGAGAGCAAATTTAAAACTCGACCGCCCAAGCTCCTATCTTGTCTGTTGAATGCCCAGGCAACTAAAGTTACAGGTTGATGTTCACCGACAAGTCTTAATGTATTTTAGACCTCCTTCTGTCGACCAAAATACAGCGTATTAAGGTCATCACAACCGACTTAAAATTTTAAGCAGCGGAGCGAGGGAAGTATCTGCTTCTTCTCCTACCTTCGCCAGTCACCAATTATTACAATGTTTTAGAAGATTGCAAACATTATTATTAAGCCTTTTCTGGGTCCGAGCTCACAATAAAATTATGCGAAAACATAATCATTCAACTGACCCTCAATAAATATGCTGTCCATTGCAACTTAGGTTTTTTATGAGCATAATTGTACGAATATGTGGCATGACTCTCTAGGATGTAGATGAAAAGCCCTATACCTCTGCTTAGCAACTGTGTTAGTATCGACGTCTTTAACATTTACGAAGTCTGATATTAAGCATCAAAAGGCGAATTTCCCATTTGCGGCTGTATCAGGCTGGATGAACTGAGTTTAGACGTTGATGTTCTGAGAATGAGGCGAAGTTGACACGAAATCAATGATAGCAGCAGTCAGTAGTTAATACAGTCGTCCAACAATGAAAAGACAGTCTGGATTTTCGCTTTTCCTGCTGGTCACAAAAAAGAATAAGGAGCTCTAGAATAAGTCCGGAAAACGGCTTGAGAAATTATGTAATGCATGACCCTTGTTCTTTTTTGAAAGAAAAATATTATACGGTTTTCCAAAAGGGGAGATAACATCTATCTAAACATCGTCAAAGTGACTTAGGAACAATATGGCAAACGTAAACTCGAAACTGTTAGCAAAAGGGCTAAGGTACACCTACCATCTAGCGACGAATGTACTCACCCTGTTTTAATATGCAAAGCTTTATCCTTGCGTTTCCTTTTCTTCTTCTCATTACTCAAATTTAAATGATAGTTTCCGTTTACAGTTTCCCCTGAACACAACGAATGCGTACCACCATTCATACCATTAACCACAATTTACATATTCATAATTCAACAAAAAAAAAACATTACTCAAGTAAATCTCTTGGAATAAATTACACTCCTACAAGCCGCAGAATACCTTCAACAATGCTACAGGCATACTTCAGAACCCACTCCAACCATACTACGTACGAGTATCTTAAGTCCTCACTTTTCCGAGCTGCAGAAAATAAAATATGAAATATTCAAATGCCTAATTTCCATCGCTTTCCACTCGATTACATCGCAAAATTACATCCTCAAAATACACTCCCAACACTAAGCCCCTAATTTGTATCGGCATTTAGTAAAAGCAGACACAATCTTCAACTTTAACTCTAACCCTCCCCTGGCTCAGCAAATAACAACAAGACAAACTCTGATAGGATAAAAACAAAAACACAAACCCGACCAAACCAGAAATGAGAGCACCCCAAAATAAAGAACGAAGGACGTCCGAGAGTATAAAAAAAAAAAAAAAAAAAATCCCTAAACCACACAGCCAACAAATCCTCGGGGGAAATCAAAAACTCACCAAAAACACAAACGTCATCTTTAAGAGCTTAAATTTTTACAGAAAAAAACAAAAAATAAAATAACGAAAACGAAAAGTAGACAAAGGTGGAGATAGATAGATAGATCGTAAACCTGGAAGCTTATAACAAACCTAAACACCCTCCTAATATACTCTCTTATCCCTCAACCCAAAAACCTGAACAAAAAAAAAATCACAGAAAATATCCTTTCAGCAAGTCCCGAATCTATCCTCAATATAACCCCCTTCCGAATACACTTAGGACTAACAACCAGATACAATATGGTTGACTGCCTGTTGTACAAGTACGTACGAGTATGTACGAGTATCTACGATGATACGAAAAGAAATCAACCCAAAAATAAAATCAAATCAAACAATTTTTCATCACTTTTCCCACAAAACGCGTTCACGCCCACCAATATTCTACACCCTGTACGTCCTGTCAGGACATCAGCCACAGCTTCAGCTACTACCGTCTCATCATTCCACCAGCTTTTTATAACTTGCGGCGGATTTTTACTTCAAAGGAATAAAAAGGAAAGGAAAGGACACCCCTCTCTCTTTCGTGTTCTGGACCATGAAACATTGTTGCTATCCTCTTGTTTAAACATGTGAAATTTAGAGAATGGTGATTTCGGGGTGGTGGGCGAACCAGAGGCGAAAGGCGACAAGCGTCAAAACTTTATATGGTTCACTCTGAGAACAAACACATGACGTTGCAGAAAAACCAACCATTTCATGGTTATACATACTCGTACATACATACATCTGTATTCTAAAATACAAAAAAAAAAATATAAAAACTGCGGCAACAGAATGGAATGTGTTTAGTCCTCCTACGGATACTTTCGTTAAAAGTATTCGTATCTATGTGCGGTCGTCCTTTTATCACATCTCTCATATCTCTGCTTTCTTAAGAGTTTATACTTCCGTTCGGTGCGGTATCTTTGGGGTACGCTTAACCTACATCCACATAAAATTTAGAGAAATTCTCAAAACCGTAAAAGAAAATATAAAAACCAGAAAAAAGGGATATCACACAGGATACGAGCTTACAAACAACGGCAACAAAAAAAGGCAAGAAAAACTTCTTACTACAGAGTGTGTGAACATGTGAATGTTCTCACATTTCACTCAGTTCTCTGATAAGAATCAGTGTTGCCAGATTTTTCTTAAGTTAGAAGTCCCTCTTATTCGTAGAAGAAAACCGAAAGACATATCAGTTTAAATTTGCCCATAGCAATTTGTAACGATCTATGTTTTTGTATTCGCAAATCTTAGGAACGACGAGACCTTTTTTTTGTACTATAGGCGGCAATAAGCAATCATAAATCATGGTAGCATAAGTCGTTATCATTACTAATGGTATACGAGTAGAAACACCACTGACCTCTTATATGAACCTCATCTGAATGTTTTTGACCCAGGGATCGGTTGGTATTTAGCATAGTTTCAATGCAACTTACTGTTCAATTCTGTGAGATACGAATGCATTGTGAAAGAACAAACTCCTGTTGCAGGAGATACGGAGATACCATAAGTATACTCCTTTACTCGAAGGGAATCTACATACAATACATGGCAGAAGACGAAAAAAACATGATCAAGAAAATAATTATGTGAGCCTCACGACGTTGGTTTTGAATGTTCGAGAGCTACAATGACTGGGAAATTTATTTAATTTTGTCGTAAAAAAATACTGAATATGATTTCAGGCATTTCCCAAGCTCCAAAATGGAAGAAAGGGAATATTCTCAGGTATGGCAACACCCTGTAAAATCCTTAGCACAGCATAAAGACCTTAAGAAAAAGATTTCACACGAATATAGTGAATATCCTTTCGAATGCCTCAGCCGTGATTTATAATTTTTTAACTTTTATTTCCACCCCATTCAGTCATCTTTCACCTATTTTCTTTCCTTCGCTCTATCTTACATTTCTTCTTAGATTTTTATTTCAATGAAGAATTGCGAATACCACCAGCAAACAAACTCATTCATACCTCATTCTTCTCGTGCAGATAAGGAATGGAAAAAATAAGAAAAGAAACGAAAAGACTAAACGAGTACGAGTACGAATAGCATGCCAGGTATTTATTAAAAGTTTATAGATACTCGTACTACGAAGACCAGTCTGTACATACATAGATACTTATACCACGCATACGTACGAATATTTGTGTTGAACCATAAGCTTTTATACAGTACTCTTCCCTTTCCCTATGAAGAAGGTTAGAGGAGTTTTGCTGACAGACAGAGAGAAAGATTATCCTTATGCCAGTTATTTGCCTCTCTTATCCGACAAGGAATGCTAAGCATTTTGAAGGTAAGGTATGTTCTTGATCCCCCTTCCGAGTTTTCATCCCAAAATGCCGTTAGGGATGATGAACAGAGGCAAAGGATGTGATTTTTGAAGGTTGTGCTGGGGCAAATTAACACGTAAATACTTTTGAATGTGGTTTTAGGGAAAATTAGAAGAGAATGGTGTTTTTTGTGGAAGTTCATGAAACTAAAAAGAGGGCAGTGTCTGTTAAGCTGGGAGAAAAGATTATGTTGAGGTGAAAGTGTCTTAAGCAAAATTATGGACATGTGGTTAAGGTTTTCTAACCCCTGCTCGTGGAGTTTGACAGATTGGAGTTTTTGTCCGCTTGAAAGTGCTACTTGAAACGGGGTAGAATGCGATGAGTGAAAAACAACTAAGAGCTTACAAATATTTTTGCGACGTTGACTATCACATTTAATAAAGTGATGATCTTCTAAACACCGGAAAAAAAGGATCCTCTTAACTACAAACATCTAAATTTCTCAGATCATCACAAGTCACAATTTATACTCTTACCTCCAAAGCATCGTTAGATCAAACCTTTTTTCTACATTTTGCTCGATCATCTCATAGAAAAAGGTATTTCTACCACCGAAAATGTTTCTTAAAATGGTATCTAAACTGATTGCCTCTGTAGTTACAAGAATGTTTTCCTAGGAGCCTTAAAGGACCAAGCTCAAGTTCGATCTCTGACACGAAGATCTGCAAACTACTTTTATTGATTTTAAAACCAGTTGACAGAATCTAAATTATTATATCGCTAAGGTCTCATAAAGTACCAAGAGACGTAGGAGGTTAAAACAAAAGAAATCGCACGATGCATTCAAAATTGAAATCAGAGTACACTCGGGTAGTGTTCAAAATCGCTTGCTTTTCCATTTTGCGCGAGTTTGATGATAGCGCAATTATCAGAAGCGACGTGATAGCCTCTAGAAAGACACTTTATTAGTATAAATGCCATGATTGGACTACGCTGACAAGCAATAACCCAATAAAAACCCAATAAAATAAGAATCAAACACTGATTCTATTGCACTAAATTGCTTCTTTCATCAGCCAGTGTTCAATACCTAGCCCTTCCGATATGGACGTAATGTAGGGATAATACAAGGTAAAATAAATAATTATATACCAGGTGCATGTTTAGTACTTATTTAAAGAACAAAATAAGTGCATCTATATATGTCGTAATCATTTGTTACCCATAATCGAACAAATTGCATGCGATTACCAGAGTTTAATCCCTACTCAATGGCTACATCCTTCCATACAGAAACCTCTTACTATACGAGTATGTAGAATTTAAACCACAAACCCAGCTCTTATTAGCTGATCTAATCAACGTTCAATAAGCTATACAATTTTCAAACTAACAATCAACATCAGTAACAGCATCCCCTTTGAGGCACCAGACTTAATAAACAAATGTATCTTCTCGTAAAATGGTCATTTTCGTCAGTAAATTGAATTTATATGGGGATGTGCCCCTCTGCAGTTGCTGATGATGACGACGATGCTGATGTTGTTTGATAATAACATTGACGATGGTGTTGACCTGGAAACTAGTATCAGATACTCACAACACAAGAGCAAAAAAAAAAACGGCAGATTTCTTTTGCCTGACATGAACAACCTTAAACTCATCAGAAGCCCGTAGACACTATATAAAGAGCAATCCCATTCAATCAACTCTGTTGGTTTAGCCTTTAAAAATGTTTTTTTACATGCTCATATCCGTAATCAGCACTCGCATGTGCATACGAACGAGAGTACCTCAACTGAGTACACCGATCCACTCTAAAACATAAACATCTATACAACGCCTGTAATCATCTATCTTCTACGCGGTAGCAAGCAAAACTCTCTCACAGATGAACTCTAATGAAAGTTGATTGAGCTTGATTAACTTTTATTAGTTTTGTCCGAGCCAAACTGAGCAAAAGAGACCTCTGTACACTTTGAACACCGATCTACGTACGGATGCAGTAACACACAGAGTACGAGTAATATAACTAAAAATGACATACGCAAGTACGACAACGTTTATTATTACCTTGGAGGGTAGAAAACTTGAAACACATGAAAACACTACGAATACAAGTACTCCAGCCGTAATGGCACTACCCAACTGTTATCACCACCCAATGCATCATCTATTCTATAGAGTCCCCGATGTTTAAACCAAACCCTTACTTGCTAGTTGGTCAACTTAATTAATAAAATTGAAGTCGCCGCTTCCTCGGACTTGAACGGACTCTGTTGCACACCCTCGCACGAGAACGAGCATTACGGATTCCTCATACTTCCTCGCACTTCCTACCATCTTTAGGGCTGACGGACTGCTGCTATTACTGATTGTCAGATTGTATGCACAGATTTGAAATCAAAATGGGGGGAATAACGTTACTTAATTTACTGTTAAATGACTGATGGTGCTTTTGTCGACAAAAGATGGGGTAGGAAGTCTTTTGGACGTATTTGGTACATACAGTGTGGCAAATAATATTGCGGACACTAGACATATCTCAGTAACCAAGAGGGCCATTTATTTGTCCGAATATATAGTACGTTTTAAAGCGTGAATCTCTCTCTACTATATGTCAAAAATATATGGCATTTGGCTGACATTTCTCAATTAAAAAATTTATTTTTCCAGAACACCTTTTCATTTGGTGCTTGAAATTTTAACATGAAACAAAGAACGGTCATAAAATTCGACGCAAAACTTGGTAAAAATCCTTTAGAAACATTGCGATTGATGAAACAAGTGTACCGTGAGGATTGTTTGAGCAGAATAATTGTTTACGAGCGGCGTAAACAATAAATGACAAGCACACACAGGAACATCTGAAATGATCTAAAAGTTACACAGCATTCGTTGATCGTGAATTTTTGGCCCAAAATCATCAGCCAAATTCACCTGATTTGGCACCGTGCGACTTCTCTTAATTCTCGAAATTGAAAATGAAGATGATATGATGCTATTTTGACGACATTCGGTCCATTCAAGCAACTTCAGCACGGGCACTGGAGGGAACTCCACAAAGTGGCCTAGAGCAGGCATTTGAATCACTATTGAATCGTTGTAACAAATGTATTAAATTTGGAGGAGAATATTTCGAATAAAAACACTAAAAAATAGACAGAAATCATGTTTCAATTATGTTTTTAGGGACCAGTCCACGATATTATTTACCACACTGTGTACATACATATGTAGATACTCGAACATTTGAGCTGAGCGTATGCCATCAAAGTATCTCCCCTATCCCTGTGTATTCGTATTCGTATGTGCGTTAGCTCGAATTGGATGTCTGATTTTGATTTAATAGGAAAACGTGTAAATGAGATCGATTTGAAATCGAAAAAAACTCGAGGACGTGCTGAAAGACTGCAGAGAATTAGAATTGAAGAGGCTACTTTCAGCAGAAGACCGCATACGTAAGCGATTTCATATATGATGTCCGATGATGTCAAAGTCATTTTGTACCACACCACCCTTGTGTATATTTGAATTGTCACCCTGTGACTAGTATGAGAAAAAAGATGAATAGAATCAATTTGAATTCAAGATGATTTTCGTGCGGACAAATCATGTTAATGTGACAAAGGAATTGGGGAAAAGAGAACTTTTCTTATTTTCGTCAACAATTCAGAAGGATTGGTAACTGTTTGTTGCTGCTTTGGGGCTATTGAATGTGACAATTGTGTGACAAGTGAGTAAGAACAGATGTACGAGCGACGAGTATCTATGAAGTATAATATCGCCACACAAATATTTAGGGTGATGGCAGAATGCAGAAAGACTATTTTGCATCATCATGAGAATGCCCCTTACCTAAACTTTAGAACAGAATTTAAGGTCGAAAAAAATATTATCTCTTTGTGAGGTCAGACAAATTTTCTTTCTGCTGTTCGTTGTTGGTACCTCATGACAGTAACATGCAACACAAATAAAGACTTACAAAAAAATACTTAATTTACTCTCTGTGAAATGCCACAAGGTTCCAGATCTTGATCTGTACTGATTCGAGGCATTAAATAACTTTGGGCACGCACTAGTGCATCAAACAAAAACTACACAGACTAAAGGCCAAGACAAGTGTCTATATAAGTCTTTTGAACTACGCAGGTACTTTAAAGCAAAGAAATAAGAAAAATGTAGATAGTTCTATTAGCCAGTAGTTACGCAGAATTCAATGTTGACAACAGAAATACGTTTTAGGCTTTGGTTATATGTAAGTGGATGATCAAGGAAGTTTAATTGGCTGCCACATGTACTGTAGAAAGAGTAGAGCTATAACAACCGGAATCAGTTAAATGCTTGCTAAGTGTTAGCCGTTGTTACGTGTATATTGCTGTAAGCAACTCGTTAGAAATTACCACAAATTAAAAGAAAACATGGAATGCCACAGGGTTTGCAACAGACACCGCTTTTATTCAAATATAAGTACAAGTATAAGTGAATACGATTTGGTGGTTGTAAGCTCGTTGTGAAAAGCGGATAGTACTGTGTACGCTAATGTGGCTTAAGATGTTCAGAGGATACAGCAAGAGAGTAGAAAGCATGCTTGACAACCATAGTTAAAAAAACAACAAGTATCTAAGCTCATACTGGTAACTCAGGAAAAAAAAAATCTTCACTTCATTACATTGCTAAGAGTAATATATTCTTATGAGTATAAGGCCAACCGCAAAAATGATGATGATGATTTCGTAGAAAATATCATCGCAATAGGATCTTGGGCTTTTCCCGTTCACAGATTAAAATATTTATCAAAGAAATCTTTACAAGATTTGAAGCCAGTGGAAAATTGCTCACATCTGACCTCGGGTCATTAGCCTCAAAATCCTTTAAAAGATGATCCGCTATATTATGGTAAAATAGTGCTCAGTGATTAAGTTCACTTCTGGCTTAATCAATACGTCGTCAATAATCAAACTTAATCGAGTTTAAAGTGAAATGCTCTACATCCCAAAAGTCTTTCAGACACCAACCTAAGAACGACAAATCCAGCTTAAGATTATGGCATGCCACAAGGGTAAATTCTAAGGCCAATACTATTTATTTCTTTATGTATAATATACTTGAAATCCATAAAAAAAAACAACAAATATATGGTTCCTTTCGAAAGATACTCGTACATCTGTGCCAGATCAACACCTGTTCCACACAACATTTCGAAAACCCATTAGAAAAATCAGTTTCCAATAAAAATTTTCAAAAACTCCACTCTGACTAATAATCCTTCTGTCTAAGATTTCTTCTTGTGATTTATGTAGAAAGTTTCAGCACCGAAATGAATGGCATGTGCTAGCTAACTTGTTGGAAATGGGGTGTTTTTTTTTTTTTTTGGCCGTAAAACGTTTGTGAATAGGGGTGCATGCCTTGCGGGTGTTAGAAATAACGCCTACCAAAAGGAAAACAAGAAGAAAAAACACCACAAAAACCTATAGATACATATCGATAAATCATAATTTATTATGGGATATTTTGTTGCTCGTCTCTTCTAACCCCGTCCCCATCATAGTCGAGTCTTATAAAGCTTATATGTTCTATTCATCCAATTTTTTTTGTATTTTTTGAAAGGGGGAGGAGAGTTGTGTTCCTTCTTTCATCAAGGAACAAGGACTCTGACGATGAATTTTTTGTTACTTCTTCTCCTACCTCATCTCTATATTTCTTTCGGCCTCTCTTCATTCCTGTGCTCTGTGTTTTTATGAATTGTTTTTACGGCTCGTATGATGAATGACGTTTCTAGCTTTAGGGTGAAACAGATTCCATTCTTTATGCGCCTTAATTTTTCTTTCATTTTTGTCGTCATCGAAGTTGTTGTTGCTGTTTTCTGTGGTTTTTTTTTCTGTTGTTGGTGTTCTCGTCCTAGATGTATGATGACATGCGAATATGTGTGAAAATATGTGAGTATCTCTATGTGCCAAGTTATGTATGATGGCGGGAGGAGGTATAAGTTTATTTAATCGGTGATGGATGGGTTTGTTTCTTGTCTACTGAACCAAAGAGGTGGTCTAAAGCAACAACAATAGAAAAATAAAAGTAAACCTAAAGGCATTTGTCCTTTTTGTAGGCTTACATAGCCCTGTAGCAAGGCACAATCTAGAAGTTTAGATAGATAGGCGGTAAGGCTACCACCACCACCATTACCATCACCCGAACTGAGGGTGTGAGATTAATTGTTGCTCATTATGGCTATACAAAAGTTGATACAATTTTTCGGGGTAATGATTGTTTTTTGATTAATTACATCGCAAGAGTTGACGGCAAATCGGGAAAAATCTAAGAAAACAGAAGTCGGTGGGGGTGAAGATTTTTGGAAAAGATTTATGCCCGTCACCTTCTGTAGCAGAATTTCGGGCTTAATTGCATGTGAGTAGGCGGTATCTGACACAACATCTGACTTATGCCAGTTGTTGTTCTGAACAAAAGAAACCGCCATCAGTTAACCAACATTGACTTAAATCGAAACAAATCTGAGGTGGATTGGGTAAAGACTTCTAAGTCGACAAATACCTCATACTCGGGAGCTTAAAGTAGACAAATAGACTAATTGAGTACACCTGGGTGGAAAATTTGTGAGTCAAATCTTAGTAAGTGCTTACTGACGCCGTGTGATAAAATATTCTGATTATAAGTTTCAAATTGGCAGAATTTGACAGGAAAAACAACAGATCAGATCGATCATCAAAAATTGCTTCGAAAGGCATTCTTATGTCGGTTGTTTTGCGAGAGTCCGATCGATGCGTTAATAAGTATCTAACTGGAAGCACCATGGACATTGGATTATATTTGTAAGCAAAAACGGCCGTAATTAGGTCAAAGAACAGAACATCGATGAACTGCGAACGAGTAATAAAAGATTCAGTTACGAAATGACTAATGTTAGCACTAAAATATGAGGCATTCCTGAGGTAATTTTAGAGGGCTATTGTCGTATGTTGTTAGTCTCAACGCCTTTAAGTAGTTCACAGATCATTAAAGTCCTATTGGCAGAGTACTATTTGCTAGTTCACCCCTCGATGAGCTAGGATTTCAACAACAGAGCCGAGACAATATGTCATGAAACATCTTGACATGAAATAGTCAATCAAAAAACTTACGAGTATATGCAAACCTGATCCTATCCAAGAAGCTGATAAGTAAATACTTCTTGCATATATTAATCAGCATAAATGTCTGTGTCTCTACGATACATCATGAGACAAAAGCACTCGTCATATTGATCTCCCACTACCGAGATAGTCTAGCTATCAACCAAATTGAAAGCCTAGTGACGAGTGCAAGGATGGCATCCAACATCCTGAAGGTGTACAAATTCAGAAATGCGGTCGTCATAGAGTTCAGAGTCCAATGAAAAGACGAACTTGATCGCCAAGACAAGAGGGCTGTGGCGATCTTCCAGTTCGGGAAGGTCATTAAGCATGTTGATAATGTAAAGACCATTCGCTGAGATCAGCGATATAGGAATCCTGGAGAAAAGCAACGAAACCAGGGGAAGGCCGAGAACTGAGGCTTGATACACTGCAAATATGTATAACTTTACTAAAAAGTAACATAATTGTTGGTGGTGTGCAATGAACTATCTTTTACATATCTGTCCTGTCAATAATTTGTGGGTGACGCCCACATCATTGGTTACTCACACCGCGTCGCCCCAGAATCTTTCACAGACAGAGATGACATATGAAACAGATTGGTTTTGGCGTAAGCAAGGACAAGACCAAACTCCACAAACGTAACCTTAATCCGAATAAAAATAAATCGTAAGAAACTGCTAGTACTATGCTTTGGCTATTATCCGAAATACAATAGCAGCAATGTCACATTTGTTTTTTTCTGTTTTTTGGTACGTTACTTGGGAATTGAACCCCATCGTAGTAACCGGTTGATTTCGCCACTAAGCTACGCCAATCTCTAATAATATCAGATACATTACATTTATCCGAGAAAATACCCATTACAATGTGTTTTACGAGGTTCGTTTCCATTACAAACTTACGTGATAGAAAGTCGAAGGAACCAAGTCAAGTATGGTAGTACGAATACCTAAATCGTAGCTGTCCAAGCCCAGCAGAATTTAGGATACAGATTAAAACACGGTTTGCTTTATGATGTAGAAAAAATAACAACTTAACAAAACGTTGACTGCTGTCAGAGTTCATGAAGAAGCTCTTTCCGTCCCCTGAATGATTTCATTTCAAAAGTCTTTAACACAGCCCATCGCTCGATATAAAGTTCATTTGCTCCGTCTCGGGGTGAAAAACTAAGAGACCGTCTCCTCCATTATACCTTCATTTGTAATTGTTTAATTGTTTGCAAAGATTGATGGATACTCATAGTGTCTCGTCTCGTCTCGTCTCGTCTCATAGTCAAGTTTGTTGCCTTTGTCATCAACTCAAGTACTATGTTGTACATGACACTATCACCATCCAAGCAATTCGGAAATTTAATGTCTATTGTTGCGCGATGCCGAAAATTTATAATTCATGATGCTGCATGGTATGATGCATTTGATTACTCATCATGATGTCCCCAGCATGGCACGGCACAACTCATCACCATGCATCATCGGGTCCATCATTTGCACTACATCTGAATTTAAATCGAATTAAGAAGCACGGTAGAATGGTCAAATGGATGGACGACTCTAAGTGGATTGTTGTTGTTTGCAAGAAGACATCAACTACGCCAGAGACGTCTGTCAGTCGAACGAAATCTTATATGAGTAATTCTTATTAATTAAATTAAATGTAAATCACTTTAAATCACAACAACAATGAGATAAATTACGACCGTATATAACTGCAGGGTCTAGGCTACTTTGGGATGGGATGCCATCTTCTATCTTATGTGTTGTACGAGTGAGTATACTTACTCGTATCTTTGTGCCCGCTTAAGTCAAATTTAAATGTGACAATTAATAGTTTCACACATATTATAGCACAGTATAGTTGAATTTAATTGAACTTAATTGCTATTTGGCGTTTTGTCGTTTTGTCTATTTGTCTATGAGACTGTTTGTTCATGTAATGTCGTTATGTACCGAGCGATAATTTAATTACGCTACACATTTGTTCACCTCATTGCTCATCAATGTCTTATTGTAGGAACATGAGCAAATTTATATTCTCTACTTAATACTCGTATACGTATAGTCCTCGGGCTGTCTGTTCAGACCATTTTTGTTGTCGATTTATTAAACGGGTGAAGATTGACTCGACCGACTACTAATTAATTAATTGAATAAATGCAATTTATTGTTGTTTTTCTTTTTGATTATTTTTTCCGCATAATTGGTTCGGATGAGCCGGTAATTAGTGCTCAAAGAAGGTCATCAATTTTGAGTGATGTTTCCTTTCGCAGAGGACCAATTCGACTGTTGCTGATTGATCTAGTTGGATAAATGCCAATAGATGGATTTATTTAAATTGAACTTCGACACTCAATTTTCAAAATTAGTTATTAAATTTATAAGCTTGTGATGGTCAAATTGGTGGATGATGCAGACGGATGCTGTAGAAAGTTTTACCCCTGAATTGCATCACCTTATTAATTCTACAAAAAAAATCTCAAGCATAAATAGGTACTTATGGACCACAACAACGTTGTTGCTTTAACTGAATCATTTGGGCTTCGCCGATATCTATAAGCCAAGTCAAGCTTTGCTACTCTGTTTCCAGTCTCGGTGCCGCTGACAAGAAAAACTCCTTTGTCTTGTATTTGCAGCCATTCATCAGTGAGTAGCAGACAACAATTTAACCATTGTTGAGTACTGCTTCTGACGGACGGATACAATGTTGACGACCCCAACAAACACAAAAAGGATAACGAATTTCGGAATGTAAGGTCCCTTAACAGACTGCGTGCAGTCGAACAACTCGCGGAGGCCGTAGACTACTTTAAAACTGGGACATCTTCTACAAAGAGAGAAGACAGCGCTTATTTGGATGCGGATTCCTTATCCATATTTAGGCAAAAAGTCTTAAGCTTCCGGCATGTGATCAAACGCCTCGCAAAAATCCGCATCAAGGCCAAATCCGGGAGCATCAGTCTCATTTGCATACACGCCCCTACAGAAGAAAAGGATGACGCGATCAAAGACGAGTTCTATGACCTCCTATGGGACCAAAATTGTTCTAGGCGATCTGAATGCAAAGCTGGAAACAAAGCCTGAACGACACCACATCCGCCAATGGACTCAGGTCCTCCAACATTCTTCATGTCCGAACCTTCCGAGGAGCCAACATAGGCTCGGATCACTACCTTGTTCCAGCCATGCTACGGATGCGGATATCACACGAGTTTTCCTCAAACTCTTTCAAAACCCGAGACCCCCTACACAATCCATAGAACACAAATGGGAATGCTGCCAACGAGCCATCATTGAAGCAGCATCTGACATAATTGGTTTCAAACCGCCACCACAAGCAAACTTCTGGTTCGATGATAGATATAAGGACGCGCATGCAGCCAAATAAGAGGCATACAACGCTGAACTGCTTCGCAGGACAAGAGCTGCTCGTGTGCTCTACGAACAGTAAAGAAGGGGATAACATAGACTTCTTAAAGGAAAAAAAAGAAAGAGCACGAAAAGCACGCAGTTGTGGAAATGGGAAGATGGTACGGCAGGAATGACGTTCGAAAATTTTATCAAAGAACATTCCAGGGCTACAGAGCCAGAACGAAAGCGTGCAAGGACGAAAACGGAAACCTAGTAGAAGAATCGCAGTGGGTGCTGAAAATATGGAAAGACCACTTCTGCCGATTGTATAACGACTACCATAATTTTTATTAAATGTGCAAACTTTCACCACTAACCATCGTGATTCATGCAGCATTAAGTTTACCTTAAGAAAATATTTTGATTTCGGAAACTAAGCCAGGGCACTCCTGTAACGTAACATTGTTTAGATATTCGAAGGGAGGCCTATACTAAGACTCTTGACAGTAAAAGTTATCACTCATCTTCTGCTTTACGAGGTTTAAGCTCTCCCTTACCAAATGTCAGCATAATATACAAGGTAAGGTCTAAATGTGGGAAATAGTCAGGTTTCACTGAATTCAACAATATGTGGTATTACCGAAGGATCCAAATAGCTCTTAAGATTCTTGTCCACATTTTGGATAATGGATTCTAGGTTACCACACAATATTCGATGGTGTTGATTAAGTCACTCATAATTCCACTAGATACTTGCATCTGTTGACAACTCTCCATTGCTTTTTACTGAAACAGTGCAGTCAGCAAGCTAACCTTTGCTTATCCCCATTAAGTTCCACAATGAGGTTTATCGCATCTCACCTAGAGCCAATTTACGATCTTTTGCTTCGGCACATTCCGACAAGACACTACTGTACTCCAAGCTCAAAGGTGTACTTCTACATAATAAGAAAAAGTAGACAAAAACGGAAATGAGAATGGTTTTAACGAACAAACTGGCAGAAAGATGACAAACTCCAAACTCAAGGGAAGTGTCCAAGCTGAAGACGAAAAACAGATAAAAGCATTAAAATATTTCATTCTAAAGGCAACATTTCTATTATAAAGGAAATTAGCAAGAACGTTTTAATTAAGTTGATCATTAAATCTGAAAAAACAATTTTTTCTCAGAAAATGTTGCTGGAAGACAAAGTAAAACTGTTGCATAGCAGAGCTCATGGCATACCAAATACCTATCAACACCTCCAATATTTGTATTTCTTCTTATTGAAATGTATCATGAAAAATCAGCAATTTAATTACATTTATATGTAATTAATTAAATCCCTTAATCAATTTGTAAATAACAATTTCCCATTCATTACTCGTCAGTTTTCATGATAGCTCACCCAACCTTGACCATTTTTTTTTTTTTCTTTATTTAATGTCATACTCGCACACATTTCCTATAACCTTTTTGTATTCAACGGAAATCTACCCCCCCAGCAAACTCAATCAAGAATGAGTTCATCATATTTATAACCCAAAAAATGAATGTTCTACCAAAAATACATTATGTTCCATTCGGACAGATAGTAGATACTCGTACAGGCCAGAGAAATGCCAGAACCATCATTGAGATATATGAGAGCAATTTCAGGGATTTCTCGCCTTCGTGTCCGTATTATTATCGATCGCCTGTTAATAATAACATAGTTTGGGGAACAAGGGGGATGGTTTTCTCAAAATATCCGCTGATTTATGAAATAATTTATCGACACAAATGTGTCACCTCATCAGTAAAACTGGTTAATAAATACCTCGCAATGATAGCAATCGGTTAATTGAACGTCCATGATAGGGTACAGATACGAATGAATCCATGGGGGAGGGCTTTCTTTCAAACTGAAACTTGAATTTCAGTCCACAGTCCGTCTGTGCACTTTGTTATAAATCAAAAATTCATTTCAAAAAGTTTTTTTCTTTTTGTTCTAAAAAGTATCTTTGTATCTGCAGATGGATAGCCTTGAAACATTTGAGATTCGAACCGCCCACCTACTGTTGTTTGTTTAAACATTAAAAACTCGTGCAAAATTAGCTCACCTGATTCACCAGAGACCAGTGAGAGAGTTGAATTTCTTTCTTAACCGAACATTTCATCTCAATAGACTCTCGCAGGAGGCCTGCGGATTGTCGGAATGTTAGCGTAGATATTTTTGGAACCACCTTATATACATACTAAGTTCGGATAATAAATTTTAAATTAAGTGTTTATTTATTTTTATTTTTATTTTTAAATGTTATTTCATTTGCATTGGCACACCTTAAAGGTAGTGATGTTCATAGTGATCATAGTGATTATAATGATCGAGTTTGTTTTGTAAATACATTTTTATGGGTTAATTAGTATAGTCCCTTAAGGAAAGAAAAATCTTAATTTGGAATTACCTAAAGATCAACGAAATATTGATAGTCGTGTGAAAATTCCGGATATTGGCGCCATCAAACTCAAGTGCGTATGTACAAAATTTTATTTAACATCATCCCATTTAAGTTGTTTAAATCAACAAATTTTTGTTTATAGACAGAAAACATTGTGGATAAACAAAACAGCCAACACTTTGGATATTATGTTGTTTGGAATCCATCATTAAATACAAATATGAAAAGAAGAATAGTGTTCATTACGCACCATTAAACTTGAAAGATGCTGAGCTAGTTTTTTTTATCTGTTGAAACAGAACTATATGAGATAGGCTGGGGCAGTAATTTATTGATTAAAACAAATGATTTGGATATAATAAATTACCATAAAACAAAACAGCCGAAGGTTTTTCAAAAGGGTTAAAACAACTGCAACAATGTGCTATGCATGATCAAATGAGTATCTATAACAAAAATCCGACTATGGCGGGATGTATAAATAGAGGAATTTTGTTCAAGATAAAATCTTTTTAAAGCCTAAACAAATCCAAGCAATCAAACAGTGTTAAAAATCGGAAACTCTTGCATATTTCACACTACACGACCATCGGCTAATGCCTACTAAATGAAATAAGTTTTTAAGAAAAATGAAGTACACCAGAATCGGAGTCTATTTTAAATGCAATTATAATAGATTCTATGGATATACTCGCCAAATTCTAATTATTTTCCAGTTACGATCTTCATACATTCAAAACCAACGAGACGAGGAACCTTACTTCTTGAGTAAATACTGTGATTTTAATCCATTTCTGGAAGCATTCTGAAGCAGTGAGATCTAAGAACTATGTTTGCCACTATCAGAAAAACAAGATGAGGATTATGGAGAAGAATTTCACTTTTCTTTACTTTCAGTAGACTCCAGTTAGTAGTCTGTTGATTGGCATCCCTTCTTACGATGGAACTTGAGAAGACTGGTATGTATCAGATCAAGTTCTCTACCTTAATGAGTGTCTCAGACTGAAAAACAAAATGCCGAAAAAGGCTTTGGGAAGCCTGAAGAAGTGTTGGAAGGCGTTGGAGGGTTTTTAAGGGTCCAGTGATGCTTATACTCGTAAAAGTATCTCGTGTAAAAGTTTGACCAAAAACCCATTCATTCGCTTTTGGAAGTAGCTATCAAATAATAGGGCCAAAAGAAGGCCTTCACCAACAAATTAGTATTAAGCTTAGATTGGAGGTTCGTAGATCCCAATTTTAAACTATTTTGTATTTGATTGGAGAAGCCAATTACATTTTTGAATTTATCTTTCTATAGATTTACTTGGCATGTTTTTAAGAAGACGTTTATTTTAAAAACGCGGAGAGCGTGATTATTAAACCATTTTGAAACGACTCACGATATGAACACGAACACGATATTTTGATCCGCTACCTCTATTAAGCACGATAAAATCAAGAAGTTCTCATCTTCTTTCGGAAAGGCCCTTGGTTGGAAGACATAAACTTCGGTTTTGGTCTGACTAAAAAAAAAACAAAGATCTAACATTACAATCCATCTGCGTTTTCTCCTTTCATAAATCTTTTTTAGCTGACCTGGAATAATCTTGTTTTGTTTGTAAATTTAGTAAAATCAAATTTTTCCGTATATTTGTAATATATACTCGTATGTAACTAAATACATTAAAAGTATAATTAGGTTTAATGAAAAACTACACGCACTAAAAATTGTTGTTAAACAACATAAATTCCAGTGCAATCTACGAATAACGTGTGCTCAATACGAATATGCTCGTTTGTACAGCGCGGAAACAATTAAGAATGACAGGGAAATATTTGAAGCAATAAACGTAATTAGGCGTGAAAAATTAAAAAAAAACCACATGGTGCGCATTTGCAGAGGATAATAATGTTCACAATTCCAGAAAGAAAATATTGGTTTAATACAAGTGCTTGTTTAGCTAATTTCCCCTTTAGGTAATCAACATTTTACTGTGTTTGCTTCTGGTTGTTATAGTGCGGTTTTCATTATTTAAAAAAGTAACTAGACTTCTATGAGCAATATCATTAATTTTGCACGTACTGAATATGTGTAAAGATTTCAAAAATTGGGAAAAGATACTTTTGGTACAGATCACTCATTGTGTTGTTGTATGTTTCCGTCTAATTACTGTGGTAACTTTGGTTTTGCAAGGTACATAAAATATTACAGGAACTCGCAAGGTTAGATATATAGGCCTGTTCTGTTTAATGTCATATGAAGTAAAGTATAAAGTAAAAGTATCTTTTTGTTTGTCAAAGTAAGAAGAAATAACTCAGCGATTTAGCACATAGGACAGGTTGAAGAATATCACTTTAAATACTTCCTTAATATTTTGATCCTCTCTTTTAACGAATTCTGAATGGTAAATCTCTAGTATTCAAAATTTTGTTGTTAAAAGTCTTGTTTTTGTCGGCGTTGAGGGTCGACAAAACCGGTAAGTACGAGTATCTCTCATTAAGCAATGACAAGACAAATAATAGAGCGAGTGAAACTAAGGGGACAAGGCTGTGGTTTTCTCACAAAAATGTAACACCACTTAACATAGCTCCTTTGAGTTGCTCAGTGCTCAGCTATTTGTTTAGTTTTTCATACAACCTGAGCATATGCAAAGACGTCTGTGATATTTTTTGCAACAAGGCTACTCTAATGCGCGGCGATCTGACAGATCCCTTTCATGATAACTTTTATTTTTGTTGAAAATTTAGATTTACCAACTCATACTAAGTACGTAAACGCTTTTAGAAGTAAGAAGTACACATGAAACAACATAGAACGGCTATTAAGAAAAAGAGCGCATTGTTGCCAACCCTTAGTGAGAGGGAACAAAAAATATTCCCGGGTAATCTGTCAGATCGCCCGCGACTAACGATATTTAAAGCTGTCTGCTTCCTTACGTTGTTTTGGCGTTTTCTTTAGGTATTCTAGTTTCCTTAAGGGAATCAACCGGCCTCGCAAGTCGATGCTTCATCCATCCATGAAGAAGTTGTCGGCTAGGGTAGACCTGATCATATGTAATTAAAACCTTTTGAGTGTGATTTAATGTAGACATACTTATGTTAATAGAGATAAGATTATCAAATACACATTCTACCTTTCGTAGTTTAAACCGTGTAAAAAGGTGTGAAGAACAACAGTGGGACCATTGCGTTCAAGGATTCATTCGAAAAAGGGAACCATTTCAAATAGCTCAATTTATATGACTAAGATGATTTAATGTCAAGAGTTATTCTTGCTCTTTTTACTATTCAAATTGGCAAATACGTGTATAACAACAAAGTCTTTTATATGTTTTCACATTATTTTTTCTCAAATCCTCCGGATGTAGTCTACAGATAAAAATAAACCACAAATATGGGTATCCATCAAATGTCATTCATATCATCAACAACAATCGTCTATAAATTTACTACCAATTTGATACGCTTTCAAAACATCAAAGACTCTAATTCCCAACTGACACTAAAGGTTATTTCCCCTATTTGACCTAGAAAAACATTCAAAAACGTATACTCGTATATAAAACAGGAAAAAATTTTCTTTTTTTTAGGGCACGATGACATTTCACAGATGGAAAACGGAGAATAGAAAATGGGGAATATTCGTACTCGTAAAGAAAAAAAAATCTTCCTTACCACCCACGCAGGGTATTAGTGTTTTCTTGGTTCATTTTGTGTTTTTTTTTTAACTTTAAAATCCCACTTTATATACTCGTACACAGCAAACCACAACGTAATAGATAAATTTAATTTCCAAAATTTGATAAGAGAAAAACCCTAAAAAAAGAAACAGGAATCTCCTTGTCAAGTACAGAAGACAAGATGGCATATCCTCTATGTACATATACTGCCCAGCCTTCGTTTTACTCTGGCCAGTCGAAAAGATATTTCTTGATTGACAGGGAAATCTTTTCTGTCGATTTTTCTTGAAAGCAATGATAAAGGTTTTTTTTTCTTAATTTTTTACGATTTTGTTTTTAGACATCTTGTGTTGATGTAGGCCATTTGGAGTCACTTACCTGAAATGAGAAAAATAAAAAAAATTGTATTAGCAAGAGGCATTTAAATTATAAGTTATTTTTAAAGGTGATATTTAAATAACAAAAGAAAAACATCTAAAGTGAATTAGCCTAACAAGATTGACGGCTTCGAAATTATTATTAACACGATCTTAACATTCAGATCTTTGCCAAAAATAACATTAACTGCGTGTGTAAGTTGATTATAATGGGCACACTTTATCGAAAGGGAGAACGTAATACCATATTCTGAGAGGCTTTTCAAGGCATAACAAAAGAAAAGAATTCCATCATGCGAAAATTTAAAATTCAATCTAATGGTAATCAAACTGGATTAAGTTGTCTGCGACAATAAATTTTGAAAGAATGCTAAGCATGATGGATGTTTGAGTATATTATAGAAGGTGTGATCGTTGGCAAACCCTTTACAATCGTCCAAACTTTTTAATCGAACGATTTTTAGATTGAGAATTGTCTATCGGAAAATCTACATAAGAACTCAAACACGTATTTCCGTTTTCAGTTAAAGCGGCCCATTTTTTATGACATTTAGAAGCAATCGAATTTCGTGACGTAAGTTGTAGATAGACTTTCAACTTTCAGACAATAGTGGAAAATTTTCTCGGATAGAGTCAATAATTCTTAGTTAAATGAAGAAATAAACAACTCCGTGGCTATACTGACTCAACAATTTACTACTTTTTATCACAAGAAATAAAGGGACTGATGCTGATAACTAAACTATGCGTGAACGAAGTCGGATGCACAGCTACTGTAGTAAAGGGTTGATGGCTTTTTGACTCACTCATTGTGTTGACACTGACAGCTCTTAAGTACTAAAGAAATTTACAGAAATTGAACAAAATAGACAAATTTCAGCTTGAATAACGTTGGGAAATATAGCAAGGTTATTTCCCAAGAAGATGATGTGTTTCCGAAACAGTGCGAATTTTGAAAAGAACATTCGTTCGAAATTATGCAAAAACTGCAGTTGTTATACGAAAGTTTGTAAAAATTGTTCGTGAGACTGGATGGTTGATTGAAAGCCGAACATACTTCTGTGTTCGGCCTGTTCGTTGAACGAAGAATACCCGAGAACCTCAACGCGCCAAAGATCTCAGCAAGTGAACAACAGTCGCATAAGCCAAAGTAGAAGTTTGCAAAAAGATCTCGGATTATTCAACTGACTCAGGAATTGAAGCAAAATAACTACCCGCTTGGTTATCGCTTCTCTGTTTTTGCTTTAGAGCAGCTCGAATCGACAACTTTGCTCAAAAGATCATTTTTCCAGATAAGGACATTTTCATCTCGGCGGCTATGTTTATAAGCAAAATTGCCGTATTTGGAGCTTGGAGAATTTACACGTAGTCATAAAAAACTCAATGCATCGTGAACGTGTAATTGTTTGGTGTGATTTTTGGACCATCTTATTTCCAAAAAGACAGTTGAAGAGAAAGGTTACGGTCAATGGAGAGCGCTACCGAGACATGATAATCGATCTTAGACCAGGGCAAGCTTTAGTTGGGGCAATGTGCAACAATCAATTTATTTTTACACATAGTTCAATAATCGTTCAAAGGTTGTTAGCCTTTTTTTAATGGAGTGGCATTAAAGATCTTTGCTAGGCCAACCTATTCGTGAAATAGTCAGAAACCATCGGAAATGTTTTAAAAAATTTATGGCCTACTGCCAAAACATACGAGGCAGTCATTCAAACGAAATACTATCCTATAATTAGCCGGAAGGTTCGATACCAACAGATAGCCCATCATTTATATATAAATTTTATGATGATTCTTCGCACTCTGGATAACTTTATTTTGGGCAACAACATGATAAATAGATAAAAGAACAAATCAAATCCTTCAAATTATTATTTTGTTTTTTTTATTTATTGCGAAAATCTGCACTCATATCCAAATCCTATGTCAGCGCCCGCAAGTACAGAAATAGTGAACAGCTTACTTAGAAACTTAAGACTTCAAGTTATGATAGGCAAGATATGAGTCTTTATGAATCTTAGGAGGCTGGAAGTCTCACCCTAAGAGGGTAGTAGGGTGCATTTTTTTTTTAATCAGAAAACGCTTTGATATGCAGTGGACGTGCGCATCAGCATATTAGCAAAATACCCTTTAGGCGATGAAAGGACACCGAATCTTAGGAAATTCCGCTTTTTATCTACAAAAACCTGTTTTTTTTTTTCGTCTTTCTAAGTCAGCGAAACCAAATGTAATACAAAATGTTGTATCCGCTCTTTTTGACAGGATATACAAGGTATTGTTCTGAAGTCCGCTCCATTAATTCTAACTTTTCAGACATCGTCAATTAGGTACTTATGTATCTTTGTCAAAAAACGAATTTGCATTTCTTAATGCATACTAGGTCATTAAGTTCCAGCTAGCCAGCAACTAATTAAGATTTTCCAGCACCTCTTTTCAAGCTATGATCAGAGTCTGGTACCAAACCATCAGGTTCTCAGACAAATATAAACGTTCCGTCAACAGCATATAATTAAAGAAAGCCATGTGGCAAGCTGTTAGATTTCATGTAGTTTTGACTTGCCAGAGGATCTGCCGCGCTGAAGTGAACTGTGTTGAAGAAAATACCCGATCTAGATAGATATATATTTTTTTTTTTAAATTGTCAAAAAGAAGCGGACCCAAAGTTGACTCTTGTGGTAAGCGATTGTAGAGACTTATTTTCAGCAATGAGTCGAATTAGCAGTTGTTAACCAAGAATGTGCACTGCCGCTACGTGAATTGACGATTTTTGTCTGAATTCTATTAATATAGAACCAGCGAGTACATCGATGAGTAGTTTACAAAATCCTCAAGGATATACCGTTGAAATTTAATTGAGTCCTTCAAAACCTCCGCTAGAAGAGTTGGTTTAAAATATTTGTTATTATTATTAGTCGATACAATAGGATTGTGAAAGCTGACTCCGGAAAAAATTGGGTCGTTTGCCCTAATAAATTCGTATACAGTAACTTGAAAATTAAGCTGCCTTTTGTAGAGACAGATGATTAAGATCCCACTTAGAACTAGGTTCGCTGTGTCATAAAGCTGACGTCTTTACAAAATGGGGCTTATTTGATGATCTATATGATGTGGTTGTAGTTGGAACACAAATACTATACTAGTTACCATGGAAGTCCATATTGAGTGCTCTTAACCATGTAACTTTCATCCTTTCAACTGTTCATACTTCATAATCCTCTTACAAGGCTACTTAATATTTTAAACAATTCATTACACATTGCTCTTAACGTAGCACACAGTTTCTAGGACAACCGTCTACCTCGAGTTATAGTATCTCATTACACTCACACCGCAAGGTTTCTTATGGTTTAATTTGTTCTTCTTGTTTTTTTGTTTTAATGAAAAACTTTCTACAAATCTTTACCTTTGTAAATGCGTGCTTACGTTTGTAAAAGTAAAAGAAGCCACCCTTGTTAATGCTGCCACCTTCCACCAATGCATCCGGCAACACCCGTCTCTTTGGCAACGTGTCCATTCTACATGACTGGCCACGTTGGGTACTGCCTTCTAAAGGATATTGCTACAACACAATCCGGAAATTTGATATTCATTAGTTTTATGGTAATAACATTCTAGACGCCAACCCTCCTGCGTTCTTCCATTGCCGCTCCGCAACTCTAATGAATGACGGGGTGCATGTATAATATATTCACGAAGGGTTGTTGTATTGGACCCGTTTCACTCTCTTTCTCTTTTTCTCTCTCTGTTTATCTTCTCCTGTTGAACATATTTCGTTTTTTTTTCATGTTTTCTGTGCCGTTACTTTCACTTCAATAAACTTTGACGTGCATTATTTATACGCTGGCAATGGTTCGACAGCACAAACAGAGCCAGCCACCACACCACAAACACTCTGTTCGGTGTCATACATTAGTATGCAGATACCTACACACTAACACAACAGAATTCATCAGTGCGCACTCGAATATTTGCCAATTTAAAATTAAATAGATCTGTCAGGTGGAAAATATTATTATTACAACAACTCTTGGTTGCCACTTGGCCTGACTCTCAGTGCGGCCTGGTGAATCCGACGCAATTTTGTTTCCCTCGAGTTTCCTTACCACCCCTGGCTGAGTGGAAAACTTTCAGGCTTCAGACTTCCAAATGCGTAGATGTATAGTCTTTATGAGATGTGCTCTGGCTTTATCCTAAACGATAGAGACCTAACCCTTCGTCTTCGCCATCGCCATCGTTGTCGTCGTCGTCGTCATCATTGTCGTCTTCGGTAATGCCTATGCCCTATCCGTGTTGTGTTTTGGGTATTTTTGAAAATTCATAAGTTTTATTCATATCGTAATTATTATTAACGCTGATGACAGCCATTCGAAATTAGAATATTCGCTCTCGCATCGGTGCGTGAAAATGTGCTCTCCTTTTACACCCTGTAGTGGGTGGAGAAATGGAAGAGGAGTTGTGTATATGGAGAGTTTGGGAGGTAGCATGTTGTTCTGGTAGAACGCAGCACCAGCAAAGGCAAAAAGGTGTTTCGTATAATTTTAGTGCTGAAAAATATTTTTGGATTATGTCATTTTTGGTGCGACGTGATGTCGATAAAAAATATATAAAATTTCCCTCTTTGGATGAGAGTAGGTAGGGGGGTGTATTTTGTTTAAGGTGGGTGTTGCTCCGGAGAAATGTACTCACACATGATGTGATAGTGCGTAAAGGTTTTGTCAGGATTATTGTCTGGTGTTTGAAAGAGCTTAAGTGGGCCTTTTTTCTCGTAGAAAGAATTTAAAAAAACCGATTTCGGTTGAACTCTGAACAATGGCTTTGCAGGCGAACTGAGTACTGAATGAATATTTAGATTAAAATGATGGGTAATGACATCACTAAAAGTCTAGTAGTATTTCTATTGCCTTAAATATGACATCTCCCATTACAATTACAATACATTCAAAACCAATGTGCGTCGGTGGCCTGTCTTATTTTTCCAAAATTCCTAAGTTTTATAGATTTTTTTTTAGCAGATCATTTTAGACTGAGCAGTGATACTCGAGGAATTAATAGTCTGCCTTCCGAATTATACTTTTCATTGCGCGGCCTCTCAGTGGTCTAGATATCACCTATGACAAAATTTACTCCTTCATCAAGTAAAATTAATCTTCAAACCCTACCTGATAAGACAAGCTGTTCCGTCTGCCCCTTTATATTGAAAATAAACTCATAGTTTCAAGATGTAAAAAACGTGGAATATTGTGATTTTTTTTTTCTCACGTCATATGCAATTATAGCATTTTAAGCAATAATATAGCGATGAAAATAGCTTTGATCTAGTTAAAATACGATATTTACCTATCCGAGATATTGACTTCTTCACTGACTATCACATGGGATCCAGTTTGAGTTAAGTGAAAGTTTGTCCTCCTAATTGCCTCAATCTCAATTTGGCCAGATCACTGAGTCATTTTACTATTAGTGACCAAATTCAGAAATTCAGAATAAGCACATATTCGATTCTATTACTCAGACTGATCGTTATCTTAACTGGACGATCCCTGAGACACCAAATTTTTCTGGAATTGATTTTTAATAATGGCACAGACAGACTTCCTCACTTAAGAAAAATCAAAAGTGGAAAACAGGCTAAAAGAAAAGAGATGACTACCTGACCAATTGTTTCTAGTTTTTCACACCAAGTTGATTAAAGACCCCTTCCAAATGAACTTAACACTCTGTGGGGAACAGTCAACATCTAGTCAGTTTAGGGGTTTCCAGTTAGTCTTCCACGACAAATATTATTTGCTTTTGACAAGTCCCGTACAACAGAACAGGGATGACGAGAGTTTTTGTAGAAGTCAGTAGATAATCCAGTGTCATTTTTTCAATTCCCAATAATTTGTTTAAAAACAGCGCCTGACAGAGTTAATAATAGCGCCCGTGAGAGGTTCAAACGTAGTTCAACGTCCGGATTACCTCTACATAAATAGAAAAGTTCAATACGGTTTAGAATAGATTAAGTCTGTAAGCGATATTAAAATTGAAAAGTAGTCAGTGCGTCGATCAACTCCAGTGTCTTTCCAAGATTTTTCGGATTGGGTACTCGTACATCCGGTTTTTAGTAGACTCCTCTCGTTAAAACTCGAATGAGGTTTATAAAAGGCTCGCTAGAAATATTTAAACACGGAAAAATATAAACGAGAACTAATGTTGTATTTTCACTTTAGAATGTGTTCCTTCTTTAACTGTCGCTTGCTTTGCATTTTTACTGCTAACAGCAGATGACTGACAGATGGCTCCTAGGCCTACGAAGTCGATTCTTCGAACACGGAGGTTATATCAAGTGTATTTGCATTGTAGATTTTAAACTGAACTGGAAAAAGATCAGAGTAATTGTCTATTGCTATAAAGAAGAGTTTGGCACTACATGTGGTTTGCATTCATTACTTTGTCGAAAGACTTTTAAAAAGTAAGAGGAAGTCTTCCCAAGATCCAGATTAGAATAATACTAACTGCGACATAGGAGAACATACGAGTACTTAGGCTCTTTCTGTTGAATTCATACTACAGCAATTCCATCGTAGAGAAATTGGAACAACCAATATTCGAAGGCTAATCCTTAACAATTACCGATATTTGAACTCGCTTTTTACACCGATGAAGGCGCGGGAACCTAGTCCGGAACCTTACAAGTTCTACTTTTCAGAATAAGGAAAAATTGCAGTGTCTTATAGGCTAAAGTAACAACCAATATCCATGACAAAATCATAATTATTGAAAATGATATAGACGGAACATCAACTCCTTTCTACTGGGATAGCGGGAAATCAGATCTAGGATTGAATAAATCTGCAGGATCTCCTTAAAGAGATATTAAATGACCATCCGGGCAATCTTCTTTTTGATACCAAGATAAAGATATTGTAAGCAATGAGACTTAGTGCGAAATAGTTTAAGGGTTTTACGTTTCATTAAAGCTCCATTAAGCTCTTCAAAAAAAAAACTTTGATAAGGGTAATATTGTCGAGCACGGGCAGGATCTACCTAAAACGTGCGCAGAAGCTTTTACATGCAGAAAGAATAGACAGCATTCTCTGTTTCCATTGGCCCCAAGGATGCGTAAATCGTATGTGGTATTATCACAGGAAGTGGCATTCAAGCTGAATCCGTATGGGTATGTAACATACGGGAACAAGCGACAAGAAAAATATAAAGTGTGTTCTAAATAAAAGAAGAATGAGGAGTTTGGGTACTTAGATCATTAGAGTAATGTACCTGGAGTACTAAATAAACTGCTGAAATTTACATCACTATCTGAGTATAAATTTACGGACCCCTTCTTATGCAATGCTTTAATCACAGGATTCTAATGAACCCACACCTGTAACGCCGACCTACAATGATATGAAAATATTACCGCAAGGCAAAACAAAATTTAAGATAGTGAATTAGATAAGGGAGAATATGAATTAAAGAAAATGGTAGCTATGAAAAGTATCAAGAAAAGCGTTCAAGAAAAGCTACAGGTGAAACTATCAGAGACGTACAATACTATATTCGCCTAATAAAGTGTAAAGCTCTGTAACATTCTAAAAATTGTTCAATAAGATGACGAAGATATTTCTGCGGCCGTAAAAATCTCTAAATGCTAATGTTCCGTCATAAGAAGTGAATTCTCTACCTTAATGATCATTGGTCGACAGTGGGTCATCGCTAAGGTCGGGGTAACAAAGAAAAATGATCTAAATGAAGTAATCTTAATTTCATCAACCTCATGGTCATTGTAATTTGTAAATGATATTGGATTCGTTCTTCTTGTAAGTTTTTTTCATTAAATAATAAAAATTTAAATAAAATACCCCCAAAGCAAATCTTCACGAGATTTTTTCTTCTCATTTTGTAAGATGACGAATTCGCCCTTCATTTAATGTTAAACTTCCTGATAAATGCCAATAAAAAAAAAAGCCCATAAACTGCCTAATGAAACCGAATTAATTAACAACAAATCGCTTAAGGCTTTTTTTTACGACAAAACAATGTAAATCGACTCCTCGCACGATGATGACAGGTTCTTCAAGTTTTCTTTTCTTTTCATTTTGTCTATGCCTCTCAACAACTCAATCACAATCAGAGTAAAAAAGAAATTAATTTTCGATGTTTTCAATGTTTGTCTTAAAACAAAGAAATAACACAAAATAAAAAATATAAGAGAAATAGTTAAAATCCTTCACCTCAATCGAATCACTGTCTAATGAAGCGTCCGATTGTTGTCCACAAAAACTTGTCACCATTCCATCGATTTCTTCGCTTTTGTAGTTTTTTTTTTTACGTAACGCACAAATTTTAAATAACAAAAAAACAAGTTTTCCTCCAAATTTATGAGAAAAAATACACAAAACAAGCGACAAAAACAACTACTGTCATAAATATGTGTCACAAGTGTTTAAAGGTGTAAATTAAAAAAATCTGAATATGAGGGAAGCTCGGAGACGTAGAAAATATCGCGCCAAGATGACATGAATTTCATTTTTTATTATGCTAATAGTTTTTAGCCAAAAAAAATAAAACACAAATTTATTAGAAAAAAAAAACCGAAACGGATTGGGAAACATGTGTCAGAATAGAACCACAAAAATCGATGCGTCCTCTATCATCACCCATACCAAACGAAGAATCGATCTTTTGACATTCCTATAGATGCTCGGATATTAAGTCCGACAATATGCGGGTATTTATCGTTATTTGCATTTCATTTAGCGGTGTCAAAAGAGAGACAGGAAACACAAAATAAAAACAATCCAAAATTGACTTACTGACCTCAATTTAAACTACATAAATGAATCAAGAAGCTACAAAGAGAAAAGAATAATGACAACACTTCAACCCTCCGAGATGACGATGGTGCTCCCTAACCGAAACCCTAAAAACGCAACCGAAACAAAATTAACATTTTAATTAATCATAACTAATAACCAAGCTGGATAGAACCACGAACTCGGCACAGTGTGTCCAAGTAGCAGAGGGCTGTCAAAATGACCACTGCTGACAAACAGACAGCAAACATTCAAAGTGTGACAAGTTTCCTCACCAACGGCCACCCCCCTCTAAAACATAAACCACCGTAATTATCTGGTCAATAAATGTCAAAGTTTACCCTTTAGCACCAGCACATAGTTCAGAATTATAGTCTGTATACTGTGGCAATGTCAGGCGATACATACTGATGACCTCAAATGATCAAGATGAGTTATGCAATTGCCCGTTTGGTTAAATTATTAAATGTCAACCCTTGTTGAAGGCGTCTTCTATAGTATACTACAGCACGAATGTGTACACGTATCGTTTCTATAAGTACGAAGATATTAGGTTGTCATTTGGTTTGGTTTGGTTGCGCGGGCGACGGTTGGTAAATTATTAAGCGAGATTTGTTCGAGGGCTAATTAAAGAAGAATTGGATAAATGTAGCACTCTGCAGGAGGGTTAATTTGTGGGTGCCTTAAGTATCTTGTAATTCATTTAATATTTTGGCATATATTTTCTGCTTGTGTCCTGGATACAGTTGGTCGTAGTTTCAAGTGGTTTTCTATGTACTTTCGGGTTTTGTAGTATTTTTTGGGTAGACGAGATCTAGAAAAAATGTAATTTTCTGGACATCTGGTTGATATTAAAGTGATAGTACACACTTGAGTGAATACATTGAAACATTAAACAAGTAGAAACGACACGACATCGGCAGGTTTAAAGTGGGTTTCAAGTAGATTAAGATTTATTAATAGCTACTATTCTGAAGACATTTGCAAAAATGTTCATAATACGAGTACGTTTTCATGTACACAGTGTGCAAAATAATATCCCGGACACAAGCCATATCTCGGCAACCAATTTATCCGACATCTACTTGTCCGAACATATTGTTTTAAAGCTCAAATCGTCCTCTAATATCCGTCAAAATTTCATGGCAGAGAGTAGAGAGAACAAAGAGCGGTCATTCAATTTCACGAAGAACTTGGTAAAAATGCATCAAAAACATTTTGATTGATGCAACAAGTTTGCGGGAGGCATACAATTTTTTTGATGTCAGATAAACGCAGGAGGACGACAAACACACAGGGTGGCCAATTTCAGTTTGGAGACCTGAAATGATCCAAAAAGTATGTGATTCAGTTGCCAAAGATCGCAATGCTTCATTGAGAATGACGAAAGAGGCCTTAAACATCAACACAGGGACTATTCAAACCATTCTTCATGATGATTTGGAAAAAACACTGATCTGTGTTAATCAACTGTGTATTCCGGCGTATTCATCTGATTTGGCACCGTGCGACTTCTCTTTGCTTCCGAAGTTGAAAATGAAGTTTAAAGGGAGCCTTTTTGACGACATTCTGACCATTCAGGCAGCCTTGACACGGGCGCTGGAGGCAATTCCACAAAATGAGTAGAACAGGGCCATTATTGAATTGCTGTAACAAGTGTTCTGCATCGGAAGGAGAATATTTTTAATAATAACACCGAAAAATGAACAAAAATCGTGTTTTAATTATGTTTTCTAGGGCCAGTCCGGTATATTATTTGCCACACTGTTCAACAACATTACGGAAAATTATAACAACTACTGACGGTTGAATAACGCGTCTTATACAGTTTTCTATATAAAAAGACAGCAGCAAATCAAAACCTTTGGATAACGATTAAGAAACAATCTAACAAAGGCAAAAATCTACATACCATCTCCATCGATCTGGTGAAGAATTTGAGACAATTTCAAGAAATCTTGCACTCAAGCCTCCACGAGAGACATAGAGCAAACTGAGAACAATGCATGTATATTTTACGTAAATATTCAATAGAATCGGAGTACACCAAAGCTGCGTTTATAGTCCCTGTAAAAGCACATCCATAGATCCGAAACGAGTTATCTTTCATTCACCAGCAACAGCCCAACAGTCGAGGTAAAGGCAAGTTTCGTAACTTTACTTTAAATAGTACTACAGTCCGAAATTGATCTCTGGGTCAACTCACAAACTTCTCCATCCAGTTTGATCAAGTCTCCAATATCATATCGTTTAATATGCCCCAGCGATCGTTGATGATGTATTTGGAATCTTCTGAACAGTTCGACGTTGTATATTCTGCCTTCATTCACTGTTGAGGAAGATCAGCCATACAATTCTTTATTTTTCAAAACAGCACAGGACGCCACACTTGACAGAGTTCATGATCAGTATGTTTCTGAGCCATTAAGCAGACTGGGATGGTTATTGTCTTATTTAAGGTCGAGATGTTGGTAGTTCTTGGAGAATGGGTCTATGCAACTCATTTACCTATATTTGGAAGAGTTATCAGTTTCTTTTCAGATCTGATGACGTTGTCAGAACTTAAGGCAGGTCCGAGTATACACAGTCAATAACTATCTCAAGTTTGTATATGTATTCTAGGTTTGGCAGAAATAAGTTTCATTTGTTGCTGAGGAACATGGGTGGGCCTGTTCGGAGTGGATCTGATGTTTCTCTGTTTAAAACAAGTTACCTTCACAACCTAAAATGGTGCAGTACTGTGGTGCCATAACAATCAATTATCTGACACTAGAAAAACATCTTCATTCACCTTATGACACTTTTGAATAATGTAGGTCATTCGTACGGTCAAGGTTTTAAACTTCTGCATAATTATATAATTATATACACCGCCACGACATTTACAACAATTAATGTGTTGTCAAAAAAAGCTTTGCCATGGTTCTGCTTCAAATTATTAAAAAAAAAAAAATACTGGGTCACCTGCATTTTAAATCGCATCGTATGACACGCTACATTTGTTTAATTCATGAAGGCAGCAGCCCAAAAATTTGTCATCTCAATTAAGTGAGAGTATCACCCTTCGATCGGTTTAGCCATGAAAATTTTAAAGTATGCAAACACACAGATATCAAATGACTTCAAATTATAAGCAACCTGTTTAGGAAGATGTTTTTAAATTCAGAGAATCAATCACAAAATGACTTCTCAGAATCATCAATCTTAATTACCCGGCTTTGTAGAGAAGCTCGTTTCGACAGGTTGCTACTAACGAGGATGTTGTGGGAAATGTGTTGAATTTTTGAATAGTTATTGACTTTGACGTAGTGAGACTTGCAAAAGCATTTTAGACAGTGTAATGTACAGTAATACAATTAAAATGGGAACTTCTGCTGAAGATCATTCCTACATTTTCGGCAAAAGCCTTAAAACCAGAAAACGAATCTATTGCCAGATTAAGCTTTGATAAGAGTTCTCCAGTTAGGTTACAGCTTGTACCATTTAGCTATGGTGTAAAAAAAATTTGATGGATCTAAGCCACCTTCGATGGTGTTTAAACAGAGTAAAAAGACTTGTAGCTGTTCAGAATACTCGAAGAGAAGAGAACAGATATTCCGGAGTCTAAGCAAATGCGTAATTGCTTGGATTTGTGATCAGTCAAATAAAAGAAACCAACACAAAGTGGGTCGATTAGTTCAGTGGAAAAAAAACGTAAGAGAATGGTTAAGTCTCTTTGAAATTTCCCCAATGGGGTCTATTGTCTTGAAAGATTACGAAGGCACTAGGCAGAGAGAGACAGACTAAAAGGGAGGCCCATCATTGCATTCTACGGTACAAGACTGTCTGATCTCATAAAGCTCACGTAATTCCAGTAGACGTCCTCAGTGCTTGCAAAAACTAGCATCTATCTAGACCTTATGTTGGATGGTGACATGGTGAACAATTTTCCTAATCGCAAGAGGAGTAATGTCAGAGAATATCAGTAATATCAGTAACCCAATATTAATTTGTTCCAGACACTAAGTGCACACACAGACACAGACACAGACACAGTTTGCTCTATGTCACGATGATGATGAAACCAAAAATAAATATGGTATGCTGTATGACTGTGTAACCCTCCCTATTTGAGAAAGCCCATTGTCCCTAAAAGTATTGTTGCCCCTGAAGATATAAGTAAAGCCGCTTTTCGGAGGGAAACTACAAAAACAAAAGAATAGTGTTAATGCAAATACACAGTACTAAAATCTATGAAGTGAACAGATATTCAGTGCAAAACACAGCACTACTTTATCAAACAATCCATTGTTCACCTATCATCTGCACCCCGGTAAAGCTCAGACTTTTCATACTCTAATAAAAGTTCAACACTCTGGATTCTCCACTCTGGAACATAATTCAGTCTGTACTACAAGAATGTGCACGAAGCAAAATATCTATCGGGGAAGACCCACATATTGTTGCGGTATCACATTTAGAATAATCAGTTTGCAATGGTCATACACTTTTCGAGTTTCTCGGAAAAATTCCAACAATGTCCTTAGTACGACCCGAGGATCGTCCTTGGTGAGTGAGCTTACTTTACTTTAAGTGGCGTGGGGTGGACCTGGGCCTCAATGAGAGAGAGAGGTGAGAAAGCACAAAAAGATCTGGCAGTTATCTGACCAACAATATATTGATCACATTGCCCTCGACGTAACTAAGCATTTCGAGAGAAGCAACATCAACTTGGATCAATAACTTGTGGGACACAGTCAAGGTGCGAATGCAATTATCCTGGACAAGTAAAAATTGAAGAAGCGTCTTGAAGAATCAAGAGTGCAACTGGCTACAATCAGGGAAACTGGAAGACCCTTTTCTGATCAAGTACTTGAAATTTTTTTTGAAGAATTCCTATGTTAGATACACCAATAGCTGATGTTATTGGCTAGATTGTGCCTATAAAACAGTTCTTCTGCAAAATGTTATTCTACCAAAATGTTAAAACACCAAGGACACAAGTATATGATGGAAGTATGCAGATTGCAATTGTTAAATCACGGTCCGTGCTGAAAACTTGGAATTATTTTTTCCGCTGACATTAAAACGACGAAGAAGACCAACATTCAGCTAAATCAACGAGCAGTCAATGGATCGCTTGCGATTATTGAAGTAGAACCATCAAAGATGCATTTAGAGGTAAACATAGGTAGGAAAAAGTACATGCTTTGCGCAAAATCCCACAACGATGATCTGCAAACATTGAGGTAGTTCCGCTGTAAATACAATAAAAACACTCACGACCAAATAAGAAAGCTTGAAGAAAATTCGCATCCTTGTTGTCTTAATGTATTTCGTGAAAATATATGTATGAACGTTCATCTAAAGCGAACGAAATGCCCAAAAAAGAATTTCGAATGATTTTTTTGGCCATGCAAAAACGGAATTGAGAGGAGAAGACAAAACAACGAGCCATATGAGCTATACTATACTGACCTGGGTAGAGGAACCATAGTCCATCGGCTCCGATACCCTAGACATATTAACATCTCTTAGATGGTATAAATAAGTTTAAAAATATCTTACTAAAGTAAAGACCAGCAATACGTCTTTTTTTTAATTTCCACCACAACACAACTTTGTATGCATACTCGTACATATGTTTAACATTATTCTTCATCATAATTCGCAAAAGGTCTACAAATTGTCTTTTTATCTTTCTCAACTGCTATGAAAAAATTCCTGCGGCCATTTCTTTATCTCCTCACGACCAGAGACAGATGTTAAAAACTGAGACAAGTAGAACAAAAAAAAATTCATTTTCTACCATCCCCGAAGGCGTTATTTTAGCGCTGTCTTTGCGAGTACTTAAGGTCAGTAAAAGTAAACTCGACTTAATTACACAAAATAGTCTGTGTCCCGCAGTGTAAACAAAATAAAAACCACTGTCTGCTGTATCTTGATCTTCTCGGTCCAGTCGAATTTGTTTTCTTTTTCATTTTTATCATATCCATAGCCATTCCTACCCCCCTATTTCGCCCGAGTAACGCCAAACCGCATACCTAAAACAAACACCTACAAAGAAAACCTGCTAAAAGGTAGTACGCAATAAATTTAAGCTGTCATCAGTGCGCCATCACCCGAACCATCAAACAAACCATCACCCACCCTAAAACATTGCCTCCATCCTTGTGAAACCTCCAACACCCACGACTTTTTCCAACATTGCTTAGGGTATCTCAGAAAACATGTTTTTACTCATCAAGAGATTTTTTTTTTTTTTTTTAAATTATTTTGTTTGTTTTAATTGTTTTAAATATTTTTAGACACCGCGTCGATACTCCCAAAAAGCCACTACGGGCGCGGATCTGCTTTATTTTTTTTTTGAGGAATTGCTTGAATTTTGATATTTTACAATACGAACATTACCTACCTACAGTCACCACCCACACCCCACTCACACAATCCAACCCCTAACTTTGCTTTTGCTTTTACCACACACTACCGCTGGCTATCAAAATGCTTGGGGGTAATTAAAAATTCTTTTTCTAGCTCTCTTCGTAGAAAAATCAAGAAAACAAAGAGAAGAGCAAAATACAAAAAAAAAAACATAAAAATGAAAATGAAAATAAAATCAAAACAAAACAAGAGATGTTGCGTACTGTGCTGTTGTTTTAGAAAAAAAAAAAAAAAAGTCTACGAATGGAAAAATAGATGGGGAGCAAAGTGGGTTAAAATAGGGTGGAGATGAGATCCATCCTTTGGATTGAAGAATACCGGGTCGAACTGAGAGAGGTAAAATTGGGGTTGGAGTTTCCTCTTTTCTTGTTTATGATGTGCTCAAACATAAAAGAGGACATCCAAGATCCCCCATATGTGGTACAAACTATGTGTACAAAATCAAAAAAATAAATAAATATTAAAAAAAAAAAAAACATACAAAACGGAATATAAAGAAAACACAACTAAACTGAGCAGAGCATATGATTATTATTAATGAGATGTCAAGTGGGATGTGTGTCATAAGTTTTGTGGAGGAGAGCAGATCCTAGACATACGAGTACTTCTTCGCCAGCAAGGATATACGAAATACCATGAACAACATATGGACAAAAAAAAAAAAAACTAAAAAACTAAACAAACACTAAGAATTCATGTCGGCGCAAATAAATTGAAAATGGGAAAAATCTTTTCTGCTTTCATTCTTTTTTTTTTTGTTTTTTTGTTGATATACTCGTACGACAGTATGTGATGATATTTGCATTTTTGCTAGAATTTTTGTATTCAATATTTCATGGATTAAGCAAACAGTTTTGGGAGTATGAATAAGGATTCCAATGGTTTGAACCAAATCTTTATTTTAAGCGAAGGAAAAATACTGTCTAAACAAAAACATGTTTCAAAAGAGAGCGAAAGTTGTCAGGCTTCGAGAATAATGTTGACGGACAACAAATGGACTTAGCTATTTATAAAAAAACAAAAAAAAATGTAGCCTGCTTTGGCCAGTGGCTAAGGACGGGACGATACTCAAAGCTTTTCAAACACGTTCAACTTGATTTCAGAGCTTAAATATATAGTATTATCGATTTCGCAGTAAGTTAGTTACTGATCGATGAAACTAGTGTCTAGTTAGAAAATTCGATGGTATTCAATGCATATCGTCTTCAAAACAAAAGAAAAAAAGTGTAGAAGTGTACACATTAACGACTACGGAACGCCTTCTCTTCTTTTTACCGAAGATAGAGCTGTCAAAAAAAAAAAAAACGACGTAAAGGACCTTCAGGCAACACTTAAAATTTTCAAGAAGCTGCTAACAGCAGGTAGTATTCTGGTATTCTGAACCAGGAAGCCCAATTCATCACAGTTTTTTTTTGCATATATGTTAAGTGGTCATTGCAACAAAGTGCAAACAATTAAAATACCTTGGCACTGTCGTTAACCAGCAGAGAAATCGCGATGGTGATGACGTACTCGTATATAGAGTTAGCGGCATCTTTTACGTAACGAAATTGAACGACGCATGAAAGCCATAGAGGTAAAACACCAACGGCAAATACGAGTATGAAACGAATTTACGAATGTCAGCGGATGAACAAAATCTTATCTTATAAGAAGTACGCATAGTCGCGGATGTCTCACCACTATGAAACTGATAGTGGACAAACTTGAGGCTGCGCAAATCAACTGGCTTGCCACGTTCAACTAAGGTCGTCGGAAAATCCAGTCTTAATTCAAGCCGAGATTGAAGAGGATTCCTGAGTGGCCTGAGGAATAATTATAATATCTGCAAAATTTAGCCAACCCCACAAAAAATTCACACCCGTGGGAGATATATGTAGCATTCGATTTTATATACAATACTTCAATGGGAAATAGTAAAACAGGAGTCTTGTACGCATAACCACGAGAATATCAACTCATAGGGAAGTGGCTACTCATCGCATATCGTATGAAACTATTTGAGCCGAAGAAAACGAAGTGAAATTCAAAAACTGTTTTAAAGTGAAAAATGTGCTTTCCACAAAAAGATTTAGCTTTGATATGAAAAACAGTTTCAGCCAAATAGCAGCAAAAATCTAATTTGCACACCTAAACACTTTTTGATAAAATGTTTGCATATCTGAGAATTTACTGTATTTCTTTGAAAGATCAAAAATGTTAAGTTTGAGTCTTGTAATTGTTTTTATAGTGTTGGAAAAATTTTTTTTTTCACATGAAGTCACATGGTAATTTCAAGGAATAACTCGGCCAGGAAACTTTTCTTGCAAAAGAGCAATAGATTCGCCACTTGTGCAGCACATAGTCGTAGCACCACCTTGTTGGTAATATACATCGCCCACATCCAGAAAATGTAAAAAATGTTATATCAGAGTGGGGTACGACAGGGATGCATTCATTCACCGCTACTATTTCTTGTAGTACTGAGCGATGTGATTCTGGCTGAGATGAAACTGAAAATATGTCCTAAGCATTTTTCATACATAACGAGTATACAGAACCATGTGCAGTGTTCCATAAACATATGTCCGAAGTGATCTCAACAATCCCAAAAAATGATTAAGGCAAAGGAATGCGCCTACATAATCGACATAACCTACATAAATTCCGAGCTGGCGGTGACCCATTTCAAACTAATTTTGTCATGACCGGCAAAAATGCTCTTAGCTGTCAATGAGAGTGCAACCAGGGTTAAGATACCATGCAAGGAATTACCTTTCATAATTAAACTTTGTCAGGAACATCACGAAGAGTAAGTGTTACTTTCAATCGCTGTTCCACTTGGAACTTAAACACACAAAGAAGCTTTATAACCTAACCGAAAAGAGGTATATATACTAGCTTGATATATACCTCTTTTCGGTACAACGATTAGTATTTGGCCTCGTAAAAGTAGCATCTTCCGACAGATGCTGGTTCTTTAAATAACGAGAATGAGCCCCTGCAGCCGAACATCTTGCAGCTCTGCTAACAAGCCGTACTTCACGCATCCCCGTTGCACCATTTGGGAATCTCACTGGAGATTGCGAAGTGAAGGGGACAAATGGTGGGCTTCCTCCGCCATAAATCAGGATTCGTGTCGGAAAAACAAAACAAGACCTTATACGGGCTACTCCGACATATTTGGAGCTCAGGCCGGTAAGGATTTCCAGGACTTAGTCAGGGTCTTGGAAAAGAGATGGTGGCAGACCAGCCAAGCCGGACCGACCCCGGGGTTGTGCCGCACGGGTAACTGCCCGGCTATTTAAAACAAAAAATCAAGTTACGAAGCACCAACAAGCCTTGGATATGGAAGTACCTACTGCTGACAACCCACGCAAGCTTGTTGACTGAGGCCCAGGTTCACCCCGGACTGTAGCGCTACTTAAAGAAGAAGAAGAAGTACACTCTCCACCGAGCTAGTTAGAGTAGCAAGGTTTGGTATGCAAAAGTTTAATGTTGGACCAGGCCGAAATAAAATATATGATTTCGATGTCATGAAGGAAGAACATTCAATACCACAGTTCCGAAAATTTGCATCCTGTTTGACCCTATTACCCACGCGTTCCTGTAATAAATTACAAGACATTAAGGTAGTCGTTTAGCAAAAAATAATTTACAGGACCGACAATCAAATGATTTTTTCCCAACCCTGCATCCTACAGATATTAACTGAAAAATTACCACCACTCTGCCAATAAGTCATTCTAATATCCCTCGTGTTCTACCAAAGGAGCAATCCTTAAATATCCTTTCTTCTCTCAAGCCAGTCCTAAGGACTTCTTCCAGATTATAAAAAAAAAAAAAATTACTAGACAATAAATAAAAAAATTATTGCAGTCAGTTAATTTTCGACTTTTTCGCATGTTCAGCTCTTTTTTCGCCAACTCTCTTCCATTTCACTAAACCTTTTGCGTTTTACTCTACTCTTGAACTGGCTTTGCCACTAGTACTGCCACTAACACTGCTTACTGGTTACTGCTGGACTCTCGCCACCCTCTAGACATCACAAGACTTCCATACAAAAAAAAAAAAAAAACAGCCATTTCACCGCACCAACCTAACCAATTGAACAACAACGATAATGGATAAAAGTTGTTTTGTGTGAAATTTATCGAAGCATTAATCGTTAAAAGTTATATTCTCTCACTCAAAATGTTGTGTCTGCGTTGCTGTATCTTTTTGGTAGAAAAAAAAAACTTTTCCTATAGCCAATTTTTTGTGCCCCTCTCTCTCTCTCAATACTTTCCTACAGATACATTTTGAAATAATGTTTTTGGTAACTTTGGGCAATGTGTACGTAAATTGAATTTAATTGGCAATTGTTGCTTCTATTTGATGTGCGAAAGATACTGAAACCTATATAGACACTGAATGACTAGCAAATAAATTGTATCTGCTCCGGGACACTGGAATGGATATTTTAGAGGAAAGATTCCATAAAAATTAACGTCATTTCCGGGAGACTATAAAAGTGATAAAGAGTTGGACATTAATACCCTTCGATGGCACATTTGCACTTGTCGTAAAGTGAAATTGTTATGTGAAATTATGTTGAAAGTACTTTTAATGCCAAATAATGTTTGCTATATGCTGCAACTAGCAAATTGGTCGTAGATATTTTTCAAGAGGTTTAAATGATCAGCTGAAACCCGTCAGAAGTCTGTTACCTATAAACACTTTGTTCGTATACATCCAACTATAAAGCAGTTAGTTCTATCAATCAATCGATCTTTCAAACCCCCAAATCAATCCTAAGGTACCTATAACGGTACAAAACTTGATAGGACTGTTAAAGATTGTCTAATAGGAAACATGTTCCAACTATAAGATGATTAAAACCAACAACATGAGACTTACGACACTACTTACCAGAGCCATGAGCAAGGAATTCGAAAAACCTTACCCTTGTATAATGTAGTATATGGACTTGAAACCAAACAATTCGGAAGCATAAGTGTAGTTTAACACCAAAGGAATTGACAATCGGCTTACAATTTATAATACTTTACGCAAAATCTTAATTTTAAATCGATATCACAAGAATTTTTAGGTAAGGTGTGGACTCAAAAAACCAGCTTGTGTCCTACTATGCGGGCAAACAGGAGTGAAGCAGGCTATAGCGTACAACTTCAACAGAATTCCTACACAAGATTGCAGTTGTTAAACACAACAAAGAATCAGCGCGAATATGTGTCACAGCAGGCACGTCTCCGGAATCAACAAAAAAACTATCAGATGTTCGAAATTCTAGACTATAATCGAGAGAAGGCTTTAATAGAAGTGGCAGTGACCGATGGTATTCTTGAAAAAGACAGGACTTATATGGTTTTCTAAGGAACAAGAAAGGAAAATTAGTCAATAATGACATAAAGAAAGAGTCTAAGAGAAGCGCCATAATTTAGAGCAAGTTCCGTCAAAGTCAAGTGCATAGACAGATCTCACACCATAAGCCGTTAAGGCACAATAGATAATGCACTCAAAAAATTTATAGAAACTCAGTATGTACTATATTTTCGCGGTACGATATAGATCGAAGGCGATGGCGATGGTTCGATTCCTGGCTGGGTTACCAACAATTTTTTCAAATCGCCATCACCCTTTCGGCGGGCAATGGCAAACTCCCGAAAGTAAAAATTGCCTACGAAAAAGCTTCTAAGGAGTGCCGTTCGGACTCGGCGATAAACCGTAGGCCCCGCTCAGATGTGACAATAATGAAAACATGAGCAACACAAATGAGTGTCAAGAAGCTAGGCCATGGCCCATACCGGGCTGCCAGCGCCACAGTGTTTTTTTTTATTTTATATATAGATCGAAAAACAGTCGCCCTAGCCTGAGGGGATTTTTGCAAAACGATCTCTCGCTTACAAGTTCCAATTGAGTCAGGCCATCTCTATTTGGACTTTAGAGTACGATTGGTAGGTTAGGTTAGGTTAAAGTGGCTGTTGAAAAAAAAAACCAACCCACTTAGGCCTATTGGCCCATTGTGATGCCACGTGGATCTGTGATCCTCCTACTCCAGAAACCATTTGGAGATCTTAATAAAACGTAGGAGACTTTTAATGACTATGTTGCTTAAATCACTTAAGACGTTGTGGAAGAAGGCTCCTAATAGGAGATTTCTTCTTTGGGAGAGAGCTGGACATGTACAAAGGTGGTGAGGGATTGTATCCTCTTCCTCCTCATCCATGCAGCTTCTGCAAAAATCGTTAGTAAACATGCCAGTCCTTCTTGCAGCTTTAATTTTGTTTGCACATAGCGATAGGTATATACAATTCCCTGGAATGTCTCTACGAGTATGTTCCGGCAACCAGCAAAGGTGGATATTAAACTGCTCCGCCATCTCCATTAGAGATGATCGACAGTCCATGACTGTTTTTGAATTTAGATAGCATGAGTCCAGGGGTTTGATAGCAGCCTGACTATAGGAAAAGATGCGGATACCCATTGCAGATATGTATTATATTTTTCTTCAGCCAGGATAGGGCTTCCTTAATTTCCAGAATTTCCGCCTGGAACACGCTTCAGTGGCTGGGGAGGCGGAAGGGGAGGTTAAGGCTAAGCTTATCGGAGAAAACACCACCACCAACCGCACTGACAGTCTTTGAACCGTAGGTGTAAAAGTGGATTGAATTGCCATCAAAAATGGCATTTTCCTTCCACAAGGATCTGGAGGGAATACTTTTATTGAAGCCCTTGCCAAACCATTGTTTGGGTGTGGTGTTAAGAATGTTTGCGTGGCCAAAATGTTTATTTGCCCACTGCGAAGTCGCTTTAAGGCGAGTAACTGCGTTGGCGGCTACTTGTTTGTTTCACCTGACACCCCTCGACATTTATAGCAGAGTGTCCAGAGCTGAGGAGGGAGTAGTGCGTAGGGCTCCGCTTATGCTCAGACATGCTGTTCTTTGGACTTTACTTAGCTTCCTGCAGTTCACTGCTTTCTCTTAGGCCGTCTACCACACAACCACCTCGAAGGTAAGTATCGCTCTTATGACCGAAATATACAGCCAATGGGTGATGCGAGGTTGGAGGCCCCAATTGTTACCGATGGTTTTTTTTGCAAGAGAATAAAGCTACTGAATCTTTCTTGAATATTAGGTTTCCAGCTTAGTTTCCTGTCGAAAATTAGACCCAGATATTTCGCTGTATCGGAGAAGACCAAGCTGGTACCATTGATTGAGGGAGGGTCTTTGGTCGGAAATTTGTATTTTCTAGAGAAGAGGACAAGATCAGTTTTATGGGGGTTAATTCCCAGTCCACAGCGATCCGCCCAGCCAGTTAATATGTTAAGATTATACTCCAGTAGCTCTTTAATCGTATAAAGATGTTTTCCTGAAATCGCTATAGCAACGTCATCTGCATACGCAACCACCTTGCTACCACCCTCTTCCAGGTATATCAGCAGTTCGTTAACCACTTAGTTCCAGAGAAGGGGTGAGAGGACACCGCCTTGCGACGTACCTCTAATGACACTACTTTTGGCAGAGGACCCACCCAGTTTGTAGTTGATAATCCTGCTCTTTAGCATGAGATTGATCAAGTCCCCAAGTGAATTATTTACCTTCAGAACTGACAGCAATGTCGTGATTACGGATGTTTTGACGTTTTTTTCTTAATTTTTCTTAATCGTGATGCCACAGAGGCTTCAGTGATTTTATCACAAAAAGACCTCCAGGATTGCCGCTTTGCCGTCCTCAATTCTTTTTTGTATATTTTGAGAGATTCCTTGTATGAGTCCCAATCCGACGCTTCTCTTGAGGTTTTTACTTTGTTGGAACATTTCCTACAACCGTGTCTAAGCAGCCCCAATGTGGATGTCTACCAATATGACTTTTTCTTGCCTCTAGGCTTGATTAGAGGACAGGAGACGGCCAGTGCTCGGTTGAGAGCCCGTGTTAGAGCCTCGTCTTTCGAGTCAAGTTCATTTGTGTTGTCCGGGGGGCTTGAGAGGTCGGGAGAGATACTATTCAGAAGTTTTTCCCTGTATTTGTGCAAATCAGTTTTCCGGTAGTTGCGAAATGCTGTTTGGAAGGGGGGAGCATTCGTTAAATTGAATTGGATGTACCTATGATCTGAAAAGGAGTGTTCAGACGATACCATCCAGTTCGCTATTAATTGATTACTGCGTTCGGTTGGTAATAGTTTTGCTCAAAAAATGATTCCTTCAGATGAGGTGCATTTCCATTTCGGCTGCTACAGGCAGAATTTCTGTATTTGGGGTCCAGAACGTGTACTATTTGGTATGGTTTCTGGAGGGTTTCTGGCCCGTTTTTCTTCCAAAGCGATAATATAAAAATCGTTGCAGTCAATGGGGAGCGCTATTCCTATAAAAACCAGGATTGGCCAGAATTTGAAGATTTGGGTACATTATGGTTACAGCAAGATTGGGGGCTATACCATCGAATGAGTATTGAAAAACGAGTTGACAGGATGGCCTCTTTCCAAGGCAGCCGAGACAGTAATTTGAATAAAGTACTATTCTATGATTAGTCGGAAGGTCGAAGGACAAGGAGTTGAAAGATATTGAAGTGTCTTTTAAGGTCTTGTTAAAAATAAGCCAACATATAGCGCACTATTAAGATCTTCTTCATTAAAATTTCTCTAAACTAGTAATCCATTCAGCCTGAAATAAAAATACATGATTCAGGCACTAGCATGCAGGGCCTAGGACTTCAGAGCTCTGAATAGAAGAACAATGAAAGACTTTCACAGGTCGAGAACTCTTCAAGATCCCTGGTCCTCGTTTTGCCTCTGCTGTTAATCTTAGTTAAAGGCTTTTTAATAATTTTGAGATCGTAAAGGAAAGAGGTAAGAGTGTGCGGTGTTTTATTAAATCGATCCAGCCTTTCCTTGAAACGTTGTCTACTGTGATTTTTTGTAGAAATTCTCTTTAATTAAATTTAATTAAAATTGCACTTTAAATCGCCTTTGACCTAAGATAGGAGCTGGATGAATTTGAAAGCAAAAACCAATAAATTACATGAGCCACAAATAAACACATACCACTGCAAATCCTTAAAACAATAAAAACTAAAAAGTTACAGCAACATTCCTTTGAAACTCTTCTCGAGAAACATCTAGTGCTAAAAAGCGACATCGACATAGTAAATTTGTTATAAAAGGCACTGGAGGGCATACCATCGACCATATTGCACCTCTTTTGAAAAGAAAACTAAAACAACAAAGTCAATTTAAACTTACAGACCAACTTTCCATCATGGTGTAAACATCATACAAATTACTACCTTGCCCTATTAGTTTCAGCGAAAAAAGAAAGAAAATTCTCAGTGTCCTCTGCCGTCTTGCCCCGGCCGGGTTCGTTATAAGATCATGAAATTACATAATCTTCATTTTTGATGTGATACAACAATAATCATTTTAAATTCAACACAAGGAATATCCTTAATGTCCTGCAATTCAACCAAATGAATTATATCATTCATATCGCAAGAATTTTTCCGCCAACTAAACTGATATGCAGACAGATACATCGACTACCAACCAACTCAAGCCCACAACTCAAATTTAGACAGTAAAATACAGAGTCAGATATATGCAGATGGCCGTAATATATAAGAGAACATAGAAGCACATCAACTAACAATGAGAGATATCTACCAGATACAAAAACTATGTACTTGTATACAGCTGTTAAATTTATCGCTTCTGCAGACAAAAAGAAATGACGAGAAGATAAAAATTTGTTATATTTGGCTACAATGAAGAAAAGAACTCTGGAGGAGTTCCGGAAGAAAAAGATACCAGACTCAACATATACGAACAATACCAATAAAAAAAAAAGAACCGCGCGCGAAAAGATACATACGGAGATAAAAAGACAAACTGTCCGTACTTACATATTGCGAATTCCTTGGTTGCAACATATGTGTTCTAGTACAAGGATATCTCATAAAAAATGCACAAGGATATGGGATTATACGAGTATATATTTTCTGTTCCTTGAGTGTACTTACTGCACGCAGTTACTACAGACACAGATACACACGATCTAGATAATTTTTACATTTTTTTTTACAATTCTTTTTTTTATATAATTTTTTACGCGCTCCTTTCGTCTTATTTTGTGGTGTAGTTTCATACTTTTAAAGGACATATTCGTACTGGGGACATAAAATAAAAGTCTATTTTTGTGCATCCTTGTTGTTGTATCCTTGACGGTTGTTGCTTATGGCGAAGTTGTTTCTATATATCTATGAAATACGACGACAACAACAAGAGACAAACTTTTATTATGTGATGTCAGAAATGGATTTAGTATCCACATAGTGGCTTTGGTTAATCCCTTAATGGATACGCGCTATGTTAAGATGATTATTATTACAGAATCCTTTCAAAGATATTGGAACTACCAAAATTATAAAAAAAAAAGAAAAAGAAAAACCAAATCTCTTCTTAACCGTACAATTGGGGGTTGAATAATTGGGGTAATTTTTCAGAGCAAAATGCGTGTCAAATTGTGAATAAATAAACCCTTGTTTGTTGCAGGGGCCATTGTCGTCCATCAAAGTAACTCTGCTCATCCTTTAGACCAACAAAAATGAAAACAAAGCCAACATCAATTTCTTCGGCTATGGGATGGATACATAAGTGAATTCGAAAGATGGAAATGTGCCAACTGTTGTTTATTTTAGAGATGAGAATGTAATGATGTAGAACAATGTAGCCAAATGATAGAGTATGGGATTATAACATATGGGGATGAGTCGATCACACAGGAAGTCGATGATGGAACGAGACCGATTTTTTCCTGAATTCAGACAAATTTTTATGGTTGATGAACAAGTAAGAATAAGTCGACGTATAAAAGGAGTTACTATTCCCAAATAAAAAAGAAGTTAATTGAATGAATATGCAAAACAAAAACTGGAATCTCACAACGTTCCGGGCTGCCACTTAGAGTTTAAGAAATAACTTTTATCTTTTAAAATCCGCAATGGATTGTAGTGGCACTACAAAACTCGGCCAACAAAAGTCAGAAAAATGAATCTAGTACTTTCAGGATGTCACCACACTTTTGGCAGGCAATATGAAACCAACGAAAATAAAATCTTCTGTTCCACTCGTCCGCCGATAAGTTGGCAACAGATCTTGTGTTCCCTATCAGTGCGCACAAAATGACAAGACGACAGCGTTTGGAAGAGACTAGACTTCGGACCAGGAATTTCTATACGTTATTTACCATACGATGGCAACGATTAGTATAAGGCCTCGTAGAAGTAGCATCTTCCGACAGGTGCTGGTTCTTTAAATGACGAGAACGAGCCTCTGCAGCCGAATATATTGCAGCACTGGTAAAAGCCCTACTTCACGCCTCCCCGTGGCGCCATCTGGGAATCTCACTGGAGATTGCGAAGTGAAGGGGACAAATGCCGAGTTTCCTGTGCCATAAATCAGGATTCGTGTCGGAAAAACAAAACAAGACCTTGTCTGGGCTACTCCGATATATTTGGAGCTCAGGCCGGAAAGGATTTCCAGGACGCCTCGTAGCAATCCGCATCAAGGCTAAATTCGCCAACATTAGCCTTATATGCGCGCATGCCCCAACAGAGGAGAAAGATGACGACAAAAAGGATGCCTTCTATGAGCTCCTTAATAAGACCTACGAGCAATGCCCTAGCTATGACATTAAAATTGTCCTCGGTGATTTTAATGCAAAGCTAGGAAGAGAGGGTATCTTCGGTGGAACAATCGGAAAATAGAGCCTGCATAGCGCCACCTCCGATAACGGATTCAGGCTAATCGACTTTGCGGCGGGGCGAAACATTGTCATGGCTAGCACGCGACATACACAAGGGGACTTGGAGAACTCCTGATCAATCAACAGCATCAATATGCAAGATGCATATAACGCGGCGCTGCTTAGAAAGACCAGAGCTGCTCATGAGCTATATGAGCGGAAGAGGAGAGACGAACACCGGCTTCTCAGGAGGAAGAAGAAAGAGCATGAGAAAGGCGCGATCGAGGAAATCGAGAGATGCTACTCCAGGAATGAGGTTCGGAAGTTTTACCAAAAGGTAAAAATAACATGCCACGGAAACAAACCCCGAACCGAAGCTTATAGCGATGAACAAGGGGATCGAGCTGGCTGGAGAAACTTGTTGACTGAGGCCCAGGTCCACCCCGGACTGTAGCGCCGCTTAAAGAGAGTAAGTATTTACTATACACTTGACCAATTGTTGAAATATTTGGTGTTGGAGTTATTCATAGTAAGGAGTACCATAAAACATTGCATTAGCTTCAATCGACTTCTATAAAAATATACCTTAACAGGCTATGAGGCGGAAATGTATCTTGGAAGAGGAAAGACGGTACTTTTTCTAAGAAGATAAATGAAATTTTTATAGAAAAAAAACACACTGTGGCGCTGGCAGCCCCGTATGGGCCATGGCCTAGCTTCTTGAAACTCATTTGTGTTGCTCATGTTGTCATTTTAGTCACATCTGAGCGGGGCCTACGGTTTATCGCCGAGTCCGACCGGCACTCCTTAGAAGCTTTTACTTTGACTTTCGGGAATTTGCCATTGCCCACCGAAAGGGTGATGGCCATTTGAAAAATTGTTGGTCACCCAGCCAGGAATCGAACCCAGACTCTCTGCGTGATAGTAAAATGAGCTAACTATCACAGTATCGCCATCACCATCGAAATTTTTAGAGAAATCTGTTAAAATAGGACAGCTGCAATTAAGGCGTTCTAAACTGAAATGATTCTTATAGAATTTATTAACCAGTTGGGCTTTGGACTGACTACGGGCCCTTAACAGCTACAGCCAGAAAAAACTGATATTCCCGAGTAAGACACATAATGAAACGATCATAGGATTTCGTTAACTGGTATTAACTTAATATATAAACTCATCACATAATAATCATAAAGTTAATCGCCAGAGTATTAAACTATCCAAAAACAAGCACTTTAAAGTCGATAGGCTAACTTGTTGATATCAAGTTGTCGATCAACTTAGCTAAGCCTTAAAGCAGACAAAAAGCATAGAGAATGTAAACAAATGTGTTGAGCCTTCATTATTGTAGCAATATCATGTAGTCATATCATACAACCGGATAACAAAAGAAATTTATTTAATAAAACTTAAGTAAGTAACTATTACCATCATTGTTTTTAAAGCAAAGTTACTCGTACCTCTCTGTCGTCTGCAATAAAAACATAAAAAACGGTCTTCCTTATCTGTTAAGAAACCGTCCTGTTAACCTTCAGACTATCAGTGTTAACTATCAGGTGTTTCCCACAAATTCGTCGTAACCAGACAAAAAAAAACAACAAAAAGTTAAACGTATCCAATGCCATCCCGAAAATAAGTTTACACAAAAAAAAGGTCAACAAAAGTGGCCATAAAATTCAACCTTGCGATACTCCATAAAGATTTCGATAATTGCATTTTAACGGGAACAGAAAGCACAGAGGGCAGAGTAACAGTCACAGTCACAGGTATAGTCATAGTCAGAGTCACCTTTTTAAAAGCGACGATTACATCAAAAGACAACTTTTTTTTTTCTGCAAACTTACACCATATTTTTGCGACATTGTCGTAAAGGAGTATAAAAGTACATATCGTTGCATCATACTTTATGCCTATCATTTTTATGATGTAATAAAAAATTTAAATTTACTTCTTTTTTGCGTGAAGATCTCGGCATTTTTTTTTTCATTTTATTCATACAAATTTCACTCCATCTACCAGGTTTAGTTTAACCAATTTCTGTCACACTTTCAAGGCGGGGTGGGTTGTTAAAAATCGCTATCACCATTGTACAATATAAATTTGCGGGGTGAACAAAAACGTCACGTTTCACTTGACACAGTGTTTCTAAAATAAAAAACCCTAAAGTCAATCTCTTCTTTTTTCGAAAAAAAAAAAAAAAAGATCTACAAACAACAGCATAAGCTCGTTATCAACCCTCTGCAGTAAAAGTGTGTCGCTCTGTTATGATGTGTTTGCGGCTTGTTTTCTGTCCTTCTGCAATGACAAGTACGGTGGTTCATCGTTGCTTTTGACATAATGAGACAATTTCCGGTTCGAGTCTTGGCTAGGGTAAAAAAAAAAAAAAAAAAAGATACAACAAATTGGAGCAACAGCAGTGAAAAAAAAAATCTACATGACACACTCGAAAGTCAGACCGGCCATAGCGAATGTCATGTTTTTGTTAAGATTGTTTTGCTTCTTTTCTTTTTCTTTTTATTTATTTTTTAATTTTTTTTTTGCGAGTAATTTATCTCAATTTTCACCCCTGAAGCCAAATGCGTAGCATAGCGTCCTATTAGTCTCGCCCGTTTCAAAAACTTGACGTTCTTCTTTTATTTTCAATCTTCTGTCAACAAGAGATAAGGAATAGAATACGAAAAAAAAAAAAAAAAAACAAGAACAAGTACAGTACCTGTGGGGCAGGTTATTGTCAAGAGGTGAGTTGGTTGTGGCTGGCTTCACAAAATTTCGGAGATGTGTGCTACTCAAAAATATCTAAGACACTGTGGCGCAAAAAGTATCTATTTTCACTTTTGGTGACATTGTTAAATAGATAAAAATACTCGTATACAAAACAAAATTAAACAAAAAGTAAAAAAATCTGTCTTTGTCGGAATTTAACATGAATGTGGTGGTGGGTGTGGAACAGATTTGTCATATTTTATTGTCGCCCCTACGAACGACATTTCTTCACTCATTTTCTTTTAAATGCGCTTTTGTGATTCGAGGTTTTATGCGAGCGTGAAAATACGCGTGCAAATACGTAAAACACATATGGACATTCTACATTCGATGCTTTTGAGTTTTGCCGCTAATTGCAATTTGAGATTTCACTTTGTTCACACTTGTGTTCTTTAGAAAAACAATTTTTTCTGTATGGAAAAGTGTCAACAAACTCAATTAAATAGAGTTTCTGGTAAAGATGATTTTTTGCTTCCTTTCTTAATAATTTTTTCGATAGAGTGCCACAAGGGTGTGCCGTGTGGCCCAAACTCCTAGTTGTATTTTAATTATTCATCAGTGGTAAGAATTTTGTTGCTGCTGCGATCAACAAATGCAGCTTTCAGAATAATAATTACAGGTAATACATCATGAGTGAAATTCAAAACATCGAAGGAAAAGATCGAACCAGAATGGGGACAGCGAATTCTTGCGAAGAAAGAAGGGAACTTGTTCACCTTTCTTTCCTTGGACAGAATAGAAACTGCATCGTGTTGAAGTTATACACTTAATTCTCTGAACCATTAACTAAAAATAGCTACAACATGACACTTGCAAGAGCTATAGAAACATACAGATATTTGGATTCTTTGCAACGTTTGAAGCTACTCAAGTCTTTTTTTTGTCTTCTCCATAAATCGACGACAGGATCACGATTTAGCAAACATAAGTTAGCCAAGGCGATAACAAAAAAAAAGCCCATAAAACATTTTTAACAAAATAATTGAATCTGCAAAAATGAAGAAAATAAGATATGCTTTCATGTGATTTCTTTAACATTTTTTCGCTTCTTTTGTCTTTTAATAGACGCCAGGCATAAATTGTTCAAACCTCCCGACTTCGCCCGATATAAAACAAATGTTTTGTAGAGTAAGAGCCGTCTAAGAAACTCTAGATACTCGGCAACAAGGAAGCACTCAAAAAGCAAAACATTTTCAAACAATTACCGTTCGACGTGTGTGCATGAGCGGTAAAGTGCTGTTCTTTAAACTGGTGAACAACTCTGTAAAACGTCAGAAATGACGAACAAGGGAAAACTAATGATTTTAGCTATGAGGATATTGTCACTAGATTTATGATACATTTTAAGATCACATCGTACTCCAAATTCGATGGGTAACAAGTATGGGTTCACTTAGGGTCCCTTGCGGCACCCCATTCATACCAATTGTATTTTTGTTTTATTTCATTTAAGTAAACGTGAAACTAAATCGAGAAACAGCCTCCGACTTTATTCAACAACCGTAAAAAGCACACCAATTTTTTTGAACTGCAATTAAAAGATCTTTTCGGATCTTATCTGTCAAAACCCTCGAAGAGTCATGCTTTCTTTTTGTTTGCAAAAAACAAATGACGCTATTGTTTTAAACTCTTGCAGCTTATTTCAATCATCACAAAATTGTCTTAAGAAGTGCAGAAGCGTGTGGCAAAAATATCAAAGGTAGCGCTGCAAGATGAGCATATAAGTAATCTGAGGATTCTAATTGAAGTCGCAGCAAATTCTGAAAAACGGTGGCGTTCAAAGGCTCCGGAGTGAGTTTAACAAACAAAATTTCAGTAAAGTTTGACGAGAGCTTTGCAAGTTATCCCTTGAAATTATACCAACAAAGGTGTGGAAAAAAACTTCAACAATGAAGAACCTTCGGTTATTCACAATCAGTTGGAAAAGTTAGTTTTAAAATTGAACTATTGCAATATAGAGAATGTGAAGACGAAAATGCTCACAAGTGGTAGAAGTTATAGGCATGAAGGACTTTGCTTTGAAGCTTTTAATCAATATTTTAAATGCAAGTTCATTAAAATGTATAAGATTAATAAAAAATAAATAAATTTAGTCATCCGTGACTAATCTGACTCACTGCACTCTGCATAAACAGAATTAAATACGATTCTTTTGTTATTTGGTTATATTCGAAAGACAAACTACCACGAACTTGTTCTTCAGCATGAGGAATTTCTTCACTTCTTTTTGCCGAACGATTATCTGAGAATCAAAGTCAAATCAGAGTCAGGAATCATTAATTGGCATGAGCCGAAGACAATTGTGACGTTAAAAAAAAAACCAGTCTACCATCCAAGTAATTAACATACTTGACAACTGCTGAAATCATTTGTATCTGATTATACGGAACAAGATTTGGAATCTTCAAATAAAAACAAAATCTTATTTTCACTTTCACTTTACAACCAAAACAGCACATTTTTGATGATGTATCTGCAAAGAAGTGTTAATCTTAAACCTATACAAAAATCCTCTTACTCGTATACCTGTCCTAGAAAATTCACTGAAACAAAGATCTACCTGAGTTGATAAAACTAGTATATACCACATGTGAGTATCTTCGAAAAAATGGAACTCAGTTTAGGTATTCAAAAGAATAAAAAAAAAAAACTACAAAAACATGTTCACACAATTTTATTTATTTTTTTCTTTTTCTGTCACCACATTTTCTTATAGCGAAGTAAAGTAATAAAATTGGAAGAAATTCCGGTGATATCACGAAAACCATTTTAAAGATACAAATATCTAGTAAAACCAGTAAAACCACCAACAAACTCTGAAAGAGGAGATATTTGTCTTCATCGAATTCGGGACAAAGAATTAGAAAAAAAGTTTCTTAGTAAATAGCTCTGTTAGCGATATGATCTTTGATGTAAGAAATCAAAGTGACGGTAAACAGTTGCCTGATTTCTACTCTTGGTTTTTAACCAATTTAAGATTGTCCGAATCCCGTCATTTGTTTCTTATTTAGCTATACTGACCTTGATTTTCGAGCATCTAAAGCCTTTCTCCCTTTGTTTTCTGGTCCAGTTTGTTAGATAAATAAAAACATAAATTAGAGTCGATTTTGGTAAACAATTTAAATTATTCAAATACAAATGTATGCAAAATCAGTACTCAGAATTAACCAGATGCTTAACATAGACTCTTGAAAACTGGCTTCTGCTGAGAACAACACTCCTCTGTCTATTCTGTGGTTCATAACTGCTGGTTAGTGCCGGTTTTAAGTGAAATACTTCATACTAGTACTCTTCATAGAAGCAGTTATTTATATAAAGGCTAACAAGTTTTCTAGGTTGCGCATCGGAAATAGCCAGACATCTTAGAGCTTAGTGAACGGAATATGAAGTGGTTAACTCCGTCACTTGACCGCCAAATAAGCTTATTTAAATTGAATTCACGGATTGACGTCAAGTCAAGTGTTGTATGAGCGTCAATATGAATTATGCAGAAAGTCAGGGTCATGAAGATGATTATGATATACACAAGAGACAATTTTGAGATTAACGAACGGTTAATACTTACGCTCAAAATAAAAGGCTCTTGAGTTTGGTAATTTATGAATTAAGTCAAAACCGATTTGATAAGTATTTTAATCCGATTATTGGAGATTTAAGTTGTTTTCGACTTATGCGGGATCTCTTTCTAGTTTTTTCTAGCCTTTTGACAATCGTTAATTAGTTGATAGGTCTCGGTGTTAAACTTGGAACTTATAATTAAAAAGCATGTTCCACCAAATTGTATAAAGCCAGTTGAAACCAGATATAATCGTATCTGCCATTTGGTTAACAGTTGATTGAAATTTCATCCAACAAGTTATAAGCTGGCACATGTTTCGGCTTGTGTGATCGAACTTAAGGTATTCTTCATCATGCGCAAATTAACGAGGATCAGCGTGTTGTTATTATTACTAAAACGAGCTATAGGCTTTGAATGGCTTAAAGTACCACAAGGGAATCGAAGCGGGCCTATATTTGTTACAAGTGTATCTATCCCTTATTTACGGGGCTAACATTGTTGAATGGCTCTATGGATTTATGTTTTTTTTTCTAATAGATTATGCAACCAATATAAATTAAAAAATCAGGCCCCATACCTAGTGCTCAACTACTGCCTTCAACAACTCCGAAGGGTAGAACGTCAGTAATCTCCAGAAGGCTTGGTTCTGAATTCTCATTATTCTGAATTTCCTTGGCTTTCGCAACACGCGATCTTTTTTTCTTATGGAAAAGTCGGTATTCTACCTTTCTTTTTCGTTCTTTTGTGTTATGTATGTGTCTTTCTTTAGACCATAATTCAAGCCCTAAGCATTGAACTATACTAAATTCAAACTTAAAGTTTGTGATATTTTTAAAAATGGACCACAGACATTTTTTGAGAAAACATGACTCCATTTATACCATGTAAGATCAGCCTAAAGTGATCCTCTGATCTATTCAATAAGAATATAGTATACTGGATAGATTACGATCTGTACCTGCGACGAAACAACTGTTGCTTTTTATGTTTAATATATGCAACAGGGGTTCTGCGCCAGTCCTTATAATACTTTGTTAAGTAACTGAAATAATAGGAGGCGATGTGGTTGGATCGACGACTAAACTCAAGATTGGATCTGGGTTCAAATCCCAGCAAACACAAATTTTCTGACGACTCACATGTTCGACTGACAATTCCAGACTTCGCATTGCGGATTTTTCTATCAGAAAGGAACCACCCACTGAACAGATCCTTTTGAAGTTAACAGAGTTTATTAGGGTGATATATGATATTTTGAACTCACACGGCTCATTAATAAAGGATAGTTAAGGCAAAGAGAATTTTCACAATTCTCTAGTGTCCTTTGGAAATTCTCGTAGCAGAATCTATTGATCATGATTTTAGGCCACAATTAGGAAATAACCTCAACCAATATAGCCCAGAACAATGTCAACGTATGTTAATATTTATAATTAATAGTCGCGGCATCATCAGCTAAAATGACAAAAATCTGTCGCCAAGAATTTTAATAATTTATGTGGATAGGCAGGAATTTTGGTAGCAATAAAAGAGCGCCAAAAAGGGCAGACGAATTTTAAAATGGAAAGCCCTTGCAAAGAAGCTTAGCTATACGTGAAATCTCCCAATAGCCGAAATCCTCCAGTAAAAAAAAGAACAAAAACGTTGGTGTCTCTTAGAATCTAATTTCTTAGTCTGAATGCAACATTTATCAAAAAGGCCAATGGAAAAAATTAACGGGAGCAGCAACGGCCGGGATTAACAATTGGCAGCTTCTTTATGACCTCTAAGGCAGCTGTCAGATTATGAAGACTAGCCTTCAACTGAAAAATGAGGACCAAATTTTGGAGGATGTCCAGGGTCGTAGAAACATTTTTACGGCTTATTGCGCTGTATTTTGTTTTTAAAGTGTACGACTACAAAATTGGAAAGGCAAAAACACAAACATGGGCTCACCAAACAGCTGAATATTGAAGTTTTTATTGGCGATACTTATTCAGTAAACCCCGTTTCGATTTTTATCTCCAATGATATAACGTTATCAAAAAAATTCAATTTTACATATAAACAAAGAATATATGGTATAACTCGATATTGGCAGAAGTTTGATTCGTCTTCAAAGGAATACCGCAGCAGAAGGGTGTGAACTTCATATAATACCATCGAACACATGGCAATATTTACACCCCCTTCATGCGTCAATATCTGTTCATTCAGGTTTTACTACTCCTTGTCACTATAGTACAACGATAGCCGTTGCTGCTATGGCATACCCTTGTCAATCAATTTTAAGCGACATACCGCCGCCCCAACCACCCCCGTATCGGTATCACGTATCCCATCAATCCAAAGCGCCCTCTATAATAAAATTCCACTTAATGTGGCCAATGTGTGGTTATGTTTTCATATTTATTTTTTATACAGTTTTTTCTTCTTCATACTTTTATTATTTTTAGTTTTAGGCTTTTTAACCCAAAATGTGTTACAGTGTATGAGGACGACAATATATATGGTACAGCTCAGCAAAGGACGTACGATTCAAGACAACCGAATAGAAAAAAAAACCAAAGAAAAAAGAAATTGAAAAAAAAAAAATTGTAGAAAATTGTGTTCAGTTCGACGCCAGAAAGGACTCTATGATGACAGGTTTCGACATTGATTGATGATGATTAATAATGTTGCACTTCTGTGTGGTGTTTCGCCAAGCACCATATTTATCCTCTAGATAAATGTGGGTGGCCGTTCATTCAATGGGGTAGAAAGGCTTTTCCCTTGATTTTGATTTTTTTTTTTTTTTGCTGTTATGCTTTTGGAGCGATAATTGCGTTATGTTTGCACTGTCATATTTCATTACTTTCTATTCTTGCTTTTCACATATTTGGCGATTGTAATTGGAAATTTTGATGAAATCCAATGCAAACAGAGAATGGGTTTAAAAAAAAAATTGGGAAAATAATTGGATTCGACATCAGAACTAATGGAAAACATGTTTTATATGAAAATGTAGATTAAAATGATGTGTCTCATTTTTCTAAGTGGAACTGTCTAAAATAAATAGGTTTATGATATTTTGTAGTTTGTTTTGCCATTTATATAGATTTAAAACGTTTTCGAAATGTAAATAGTATTGAAATGGACTCTTACTCCTGTGGGAGGATATACGACTCTGATTTAAAACGAGACCAGCCCTGGTCATGATATAGGCGGGTTATCGGTATTTGCTAATCTTTTTTTTTTCAACTCAATCTCATGTGAACGCATTTTTTACATTCCTCCTATATTCAACGATAAACGGGATTTGGATTGTTAAAGGGATTAATTTTTCAACAACATGATTCGATGTCTCTTAGTCGGAATATTTACTGGTATTGCCACTGTCGTTAACGATCTATATATACTATATAACCAGTCATCTCGATGTTCGATATCAAGAGCTAAAAGGCATTCGCTTAGATTTGTGGCTAATGAAAAATACTCGTATCCTCGATAGATTTGAAGAACTAAGCTCCATGATCACACAGAAAGCCAGCCTCGCAAGAGCTCTAAAGTGGGATGTCATATAGCCAAATCATTTTTATCCAGACCCAATGTATACTTAATCGACAAAAAAGTACAAAATTAAGGAAGTGTAGCACGCAAACACTAAACTTAATTGATTTAGCTAGATTATCGTTAGCGGTTTTACAAATGGCGAATTTTCCCAGATCTGCATGGCACGAAAGGAATGAGACTGATTTTCAAAAAAGTAAGGAGTTTTGTTTTACATACTCGTATAATCGTCTTTTCAACAAACTATGTTTCACATATGACAATTCTACTTATTAACATACGAGTACTCCGATTGAATAAAAATTTGACTTTTTGTTGGAGGAGATTTTCTTAGATTTCTTAGATTTTCTTTAAAAAAATAAGATACAGATACAGCCCTCAATTTTACCATCTGTGAAGTTTTATATGACCTGAGGAGAACGATCGGATATACCACCTTGATCACCGTGCGGCGCTCCCATTGTTCCGATTTGAGTTCCGTTTTTTTTTTGTTAAGTTGGTACATCTGTTGTTGATATTCCACCTAAATATTAGCATCATAGCTTGATCTATCTATCTATCTCTGTGTGTGTTGGCGATTTTTTACAATTTTAGAAATGAATTTAAATTTGCAACAACGAACTTGTATTCAATTTTGCGTAAAAAACGGATTTAATGGTGCGCGAACGTTGGAAATGTTGGAAAAGTGTTTCGGCAACGATTCTCTTAGAAAACGGTCGTTTACCAGAGGCACGAGCGGTTCAAAAGCAGTCGTGAGTCAATCGAAGATGATGAACGCAGTGGCAGACCATCGACATCGAAAACATTGATGAAGTAAAAGAAATGTTGGTCAATAACCGCAAATTAGCCATTAGAGAGATAGCGGAGGACTTGAACATTGCCTATGGATCCGTCCAAGACATTTTGGTTAATGATTTGGGTGTCCGTCGTATAGCAGCAAAATTGGTGCCAAAAGACCTCAATAATTTTCTGAATAAATTCTTTTTGATCAAGTTGGCATTCTCTTAAATTTAGGAAAAATTGATCATAGCATCTTCAGCTAGACAAACGATCTTCAAGACAGATTGATTAAATATTAAATCCGATCACTTACAGCTTATTAACAGAAGCACCAATATTTCAGATTTAAAATAGAAATCTAAATAGATTGTCAGAGAAGAAGAAGAAAAACATTCATCAACTCTCCATTGTGTCATTTACAAAAAAATCATATTTATCACCCCGATAAGACAACTTTAGATGTCTTTTTCAAATGAAAGTACTTGTACATGACAGCTTAAGCTTTACATTCTGGCAGGGTTTTGAAAAAAATAAGAACGAAACTTTTGCTCAGTTTAATCTTAATTCTTTTCAAGGAAGCTTAATTTTTTATTCACTGTGGGTCCTAGGATTTATGCAACGTCTTACATCGTGCATGGCATTATGCGTCAATTCTTCCTATCATTTTTCTTATTACCGTGATGAACTGTGATGTCCTCTTAATTCTGGCCTATTTCCACATAAAGCCTGATATTAAAATGTCGCTGGTAGCCCGGTATGGCCATGGCCTACCTTCTTGACACTCATTTGTGTTGCTCATGTTGTCGTTTTTGTCACATCTGAGCGGGGCCTATGGTTTATCGCCGAGTCCGAACAGCACTCCTTAGAACCTTTTTCGTTGGCAATAATGGCGTGTAAAAAAGGGTCTCAAAAATACGGATTTACTTTTATATCGACAACAAACTATAGACCGATACTGTTTACATAAGACTTTCGTGTATATAGAACTTTAATGCATCACCAAAAATAAATGAAAGACAAACCGTTTACAATTTCGTAGATATCAACAGCTCTTTTACGACATATATAATTGGACTTACCTGAAAGAAAAAGAGAAAATGAGGTTTATAAATAATATATATATATTTTTTTTTATTTTTAATTTGATAATGACAATACAAACACTGTGTTATAACCAAAGTGATAGCACCGAAAGAATAAATAGTTCGTACACTAGCAAGTGTACAAGGGTATGATTCGATTTTCCATAAAAAAAAATTCTCTTAAGCCCTCAAATCTTATGTATTCTTGTAAAGCAAAAGTCAAATAAACCGTTTTAAAACAAGGTGATTTTCGTTACCAGTGTAAAGAGAGCCACACCCAACATGAGAATATGGGCAGAAGAATAATTTGCTTTAAACTTAATAAATAAGATTATTTGTGGGATGAATGTAATGACACGCTAAGGTTTCTTTTAACATTTGAGGATTATTAGCATTTTAAGGCAAAAACAGAAACATCTAATCTGTTCTAGTAAGAGTTATAACTGACATCATGTCTAATAAAGAATTCCATTAAAATTACTATTAAAAAGGAAGTTATTAACATAATTCAAAATGATTTAGTAGGTTTCTTGCAGAGGCAGATGTACAAACCATATACAACTGCATCATCAGGCCGCGTTCCACATTTTATACAGCGAAAGCTACAATGTCTAATGACTTGTAATGAGAGAACAGAAAAAATAAAGAATAAAAAAAGCAAAACCCAAGATAATTTATTTCATTACACCGACTATTTCTCCCAATTTGCCTTGCCCATGCCCATTAGCCAACATCCCAAACGTTCCATAAATAAAAATCAAAAAGAGGTAAAATAAAAAATTTAAATAAGAAAACAAACCGGTTCAAATGATATCCAAAACCAAACGGGATATGCAAACAATCAAAGGAGACCAACCACAAACCGCTTAAAAGCAAAATGTAGGTAGATAAGTACATAAAAACAGAGGAAAAACAAAAATACATAACAGATTCCAGAGACTAAAAAACCAAGATCCCCAACTAACCACAGATTACTTAACCTGGAAAAGAAATGCAAAACGTTAATGCCGCAGTAGACCTGGTCAAGATACAGTCATAACTGACGGGCAGAAACATACGAAAGATACCCCTAGGAGTTAAGACCATCTCACGTATTGACGGAAGAGGAGAATCCCGTTATATAATCGGTCAACATAACGGTATCAAACACATTTGAACGGTACCCAGGTATATAACAGAACATCCAATACACGTTCGAGAAAAAAAAAGCAGCCAAACCCAACAGATACTTCTTTCGCTTTAAGTTCTTTGGTTCTACGGTTTTACACTGTTTTCTTTGATTTCTCTCTCTTCTTGCAGTTTTGTTAGGTAGGTAGTATTTGGTGTCTGCTTCTGAGTTAAATGTATCTGTATACATATCTTTACGGTTCTATCAGGCGCGATTTGTTTACGTTGCTAGTGTGTTTCTGATGGAATCAATATGCGCAGCACACTTTTGTACGCTGCGTCGCCTTTCGCCTTTCGCCTTTCGCCTTTCGCCTTTCGCCATCGACATAACTATCTCCGTTGCATTATAACAAATAAAACCCACCACACTACATGAACATAAACCAAATTATAACAGCAAAACATAAAGGAAGATACAAATATAAAATAAAAAAGATACTTTCCACATATCATACATATGATAGGCCCTCGCTAAAGAGGAAATAAATATTTGCCCTTATGTTGCATTCGAGTCTTTCGCCACAATCACACTTCTTTTTTTTCTGCGATATTGACTAAAGTTTCGATTGAAATACGATGTATTTGTATCTTACAGACTTAAACTTATATGACAACAAACCTCAAATGTTGAGAGTGAGAATTCAGGAAATTTCAAATTGGATGGCAATTGTAAAAGCAAACAAAACGAATGAAACTTTTTGTTGTCGCATGTTTTTCAATTCGAGTCGGTTAAAATTTTTGTTTTATTTTTTTTTATACTATATACTCGTATTTCACATTTCTTTGTATTTTGTGGAATTTTATTTAATTTTTTAAGTAGGACACAAACAGGTAAAGCTGGGTTTGCGGTTTTATTGTTTCTTCTTATGCATCACAACAACATCAGCAAATTAACTGAAGACAGATACCAAAACAATTAACAAAGTACTTCGTATTTATGTTCCTACATTCAGGTTGTGGCTTTTTATGCGTAGGTATTTTCTTTTTAATTCATCGAAACCTCCGAAGGTGAGTTAATTTTAAAACAAGACAAGACAGGCGCAAATCAACTAAATAATACTTTTGAATCTGGTTCAAGAGCAAGTACTAGACTCACCTCATCTTAATTGGAATTTCGATATTCTGAATCACCAAAAACCTTCAAACTTCACCAACCCAATCGGTTTTTAGAGCCCTCTGAACTTCGTCATGTGAATAGAAAATCATAAGTAAAATGTCCCTTCTTCGTGATTCTCATAATTTCGTATGGGTATGTTTTCAAACTCTCTGGTTAATGGGGTATGGATCACATTGTCACAAACATATTGATGGATTTAAAACCATATTTAAAACATTAAACAAAACTGCATAAAAAGGATTTCAAAGGAGGAATCAGACCCCTCATGCCTATTTGTGTAGAACTTAACAATCAGAATCTGATATGATTACATGAGTAGTCTTACATATCATATGTCTCTAGAATGAACAAGAATAAAAGTTCATCGACCTGGATAAAAATATAAAAAAATAAAACAAGACTATATAATGTGATATGTTCACCATATCAAAATCATTTTAGAAGAGGAAATCAGACAGGCGACTATAGAAAGTCTCCTCATTTCTTCTAATCTTTTATAAATTTGCATTTCAATTAGTATGGGTATCAAGTTTACTGGGCGTGTATACCTACAATCTTTTACCGTTATTTATTTGTATAATAAGTAAGGGAGTAGGGGAGAGATAAAAGATATAAAAAAAAGTGGGTTATTACAATGATGACCAGGCTAAAGAGAAAGAAACGAAGTCCGTAGCAGAAAAAGAAAAGACGAAGTGTGACCGAATTTGGACTTAAAGATCATTGACACCAATCAAAAATGACAAACCAGCATTATATTGTCGCCCTCTGTTCGCTTGTCATGGTTTTTAAATTTAATTTTTCTCTTTTTATCTTTCCACTCTTTATTTATATCGTTTTTCTTTGTTGGTTATGTTTTTACTTTACACTCTATTTATGCTGTGTAGTGAGGAAGTCCGTGTCCGTGTCCATGCTGTTTTGCATTTGCTGGAGTTGAATTTCGCAGTCTCTGTACTTTGGTCTCGTATCTATGAATATGTATCTATAGGAAGTGGGTGGGATTTTTGGGTAGTGATATAGCAGACAAGTGCCAGCTGTATTGACCCATGAGTACATCCAACCGCACACGTTAATTACAAATTCAGAAACCGAAGTCGGTCATTAAATTTTACTAATTGGGAATTGAGCAGGCGGGTCACTTGAAATGTCGTGTACTTTGTATGTATAGTATGATCGTTCTCGTATCTATGCATTAAGTAGTAAACATTATGGCAAGAGAGTTTTATGAAATGAGGAAGAATTTCTAGTTAATAAACATATAGACGACGCACCGGGCGTCGTCGGCAGATAATGTCTGCGTCTAGTGTTTAAAGTTGATGTCGTCGTCACGAGAAACTTTAGTCTGATTTGGCTGGTGGTAGAGATTCGAAATAAAAAATAAAAATAAAAATTCACCCAGGCGATTGCATGGATAATTAATGGTTAATGCATTTTAAATTTAATTTATATCAACGTTAACGTTGTGTAAATGGTTTCTTATGGTGTCGCCAGCAATTGCGTGCATTTTCGATAGAATTAAATGCTGAATAATAATTCTCCACGGTTGCAAGATGGAACTACAAGTTTTGCACACTTTATTAATCACGCGTGAAGAGTGGGACTAACTAAGACTAAGAGCGTTCTGACGAACATAGTTGGTTTTATGATCGGCTAGTTTTGATTGCACTGTTTCCAGACATTAAATTTTTATCAGAATTGAAGAACTTCTTTTTCACTACAAGTCCGTACAAAATCAAAATTTACATATCAATTAATAAGCGCCTAAAACTAATCTCATTTAACTTTCCTATTAATTTCTGATTCACTTCTTGTTTTAACTAGAGCCAGAAAATAAAAAAAACAGAAACCCTTTTTTTCTATTATCCTTATCTACTGTTTGCAGGATGGCTCAAAAAATCCTTTCCACCCTCTAGAGTAAATCCGTTGATAAAATAGATAGATACGATGGTTTGGGTGGCATACAGAGGACAAATAGAATTTTACTCGTGTAGCAATTCAACGAGTAGATTCATAGACAGTGAAAAAAAGGCAAACCAAAAAAAAATCCCGAGAATTCATTTTTGTTTTTGTCATTCTAATAAAGTAAGCCCCAACCGGCAGAACATGACACAATACACAAACTAAGGTTCCTATCAATGTCTATCCCCAAGTGTCCTCTGGGAGTACTAGCAATCCTATGTCCCGCTTCACTGAATCGACTACTACGTATAGCTTTTTCCCCAAACGGGAGGAATCGTGTACCTAGCTTATAGTAGGCAAAACACATGACTGCATTCGTGTTGCATCAGTTAGTGCACAATTCGCGACGCGAGTATTTCCGCCAAAATAAAGGAATAAATTCAAAACACGGAAAAGACATATCGATGGATGGCAGGCAGGTTCTTTTGATTTTTTTTTTTCGAAAGTAAAAATAATAAAATACCAAAAGCAACAGAAGAATCATTCATTTCAAACAAGAGACAGAGATGGTTTCTCTGGTAACCAAAAACAACAAAAAAAAAAAACCTAGCGTGGGTTTAATGGAAAAGTTCTGATAAAGAAGGTAAATTTCTGCGTTGACACTTTTTTTTTGGTTGTACACGCGTTTTTTTCGGATCGGTGAATTGTGGATTTTTCCTTTATTTTCTTATCCACAGGGAATAAACAACTTATAGCCAGAATTGCATCTGACACATCTACAATAGTAACTAACAATGCAGATGGACGGCAGCAGAAATTGAATTCGTTCATGGCTGATTCAAAATGTCCCACTGAAACTGAGAAGGTATTTTCTTCACACAGTGGTACATAAATATGTTTAAAAAAAAAAAAACAACGCTCAACTGAATAATATCAGTAATAGGTACATACTAAAAAAACAGAAAATAGTTAACAATTGCATTGTAAAGCCACAATTTGAGTATCAAATGGACTAGATCAGTAGCGCCCAACACGTAGCTCGCGGGCTCCTGCTAGCCCGCGGCCTGTTTACTAGGTGCCCGCCAACAAGCAGGCTGGGTTGTCCTTGTCATCCTGGGGTGGAATCGGCTACGATGATCTGTGATTTTCACATTTTGTGACAAACAATGTGATCAAACAAAATATTTCGTCTGCGAACGGTGATCAAACAACGCCATAAAAAGATGAATGCTGAACAGAATATACCCTTGCAGAAACAGGTTGCCATGACTAAAGACAGAGCACCTGCTATGATCGGCAGAAACGTTGTATTTATTGGACTGTGCTAAAAGGATGAAGATTTTCTAAAATTTAATTCCTGCCACTGTGTCATACACCAGGAAAATTTGATCGCCAAAAACTTTAACTTGTCCATTTAATGATGATAGGAGTGCGGATTGTAAATTTCATTCGTGGAAGAGCTTTAAACCGCCATATTTTTAAAGATTTGCTTGATGAATTGGACAGTGCATATGGTGATTTGATCTACTTCCAAAGATCCAAAGATAGCTACGAAAAAAAAACTCGATGATAAAGTATGGCTGGCCGACTTGGCTTTTCTAACTGATGTTACCGCAAAACTAAATACCCGAAACAAAACCTGCAAGGAAGAGAAAAACATATAGTAGACATGATGAGCGCGATTTCAGGATTCATGAACAAAATCGATTTATGAAAGAGGCAGTTAGAGGGGAAAAATTTTTAACATTTTCCTTCGTGTACTCTCCCTTTGGACGCTGATTATCTTGCCGAGTATAATCCAACTCAACATTTGGAGCTATCCCATCAGCTAAAATCGGAATTCGAAAGGCGTTTTGACATCTTGTTTTGTATGGAACCTCTCTTTATTTTTGTCAAAAATCCATTCATAAATATCGATGTTTCAAAACTAGCTTCATTAATGCAAACTCATTGCTTCATTAACAAAGCGGAAGCTGAATTACAAATTGTTACACTTCGCAGTGAAAATAAAAGCGGCGAGGTTTTCAAGCTGATGGATCCTATTTAATACAAAAACATACGACACTGTTCACTCATAATTAAAGAATTTTTCGGGTCAACTTACCTATGTGAACGTGCTATTTCTCAACTAAAAGTAATTAGAACAAAGTGCAGAAGCGTGTGAACAAACGATCACGTCAAAAATTGTACGATTTTGGGTTGCACAGAAGATTACCAACCAGACTTTAAGGAGCTATCTGAAAACGTAAACAGCCAAGTATCACATTAAATTTGTGATGAAAAGTTTCCTTTCTTTCAGTTTGTGTTTTTTTTAAACTCGGTGGTGCTCGCGAAGCATGTCAGGTTTTTCAAAATAGCCCTTGGAGCACTACCAGTTGGACACCACTGAACTAGATATTCACTTGATCTTGGGGCGGACAGACAATTTATTCTTAAATATGTTCACGGTAAAGATAGTCATATCAATTTTGACACAATTCCATGGGATTAACAACTAACTACTTCAAACAACTTTTGCTGACAACTACATTTATTTCATTTAGAACAGTTTGGCTTCTCTATATTTGGCATACCACAAGGAAGTCACTTGGAGCCCTTACACTTAATTTCTCTCAAAAACCTTGATTCCTTTCCTGAACTTCAGCTTGTTTAATTGAAAGTTTTTGAATATGCCTTAAGGGTTTAGCCTGCTGTTCAAAAACTTAATACTTAATTACCTTCAAGTCATAGTTTTTTGTTGTATTGACTTGTCAAAGATCTATTGTGTCACACCAGCTGTACCGGCTTAGAAAAGCTGACTTTTTATGACTTTTTATGACTTTTTATGAGTAATGGGGTGGCTGGTTCGGTATTTGCTAAACATATTGTTGATTTTGATCCCAAATATACAAGGACTTAAATTTTCTTCAGCGTTTCGAATCAGCTCATGGAATTAGAATAGGCTTTTAGGATAACAACTTAACGGATGAACCCCTTTAAGCTTCGTTTCTACAACCATTCTTTATTTATGAGCTGGTGCATGTGCAGGCTTTATATTTCCAATGTCCCACTAAAACTAGTAACAATAAAGCTTATTTAAAAAATGCATAAAAGACAAAAGAGTGGTAACAACAACAAAATGACTATCTTTTTGATGAAATAATAATTCTTCTTTCTTCTTTAGGTGGCGCTACATTCCGAGGTGGCCCTGGGCCTCAATCAACAAGCATCTCCAGCTAGCTCAATGTTTTGCCAGCTGCCCTCAGTTTCGCACGCTTAGTTGGCTGAGGTCCCCTTTCACTTGCGTGCGCCACCTGAGTCTCGGTCTTCCTCGACTGCGCTGTTCAATGCCCCTAACAGTTCATCGTTGTATCTTCTTCTTCACTCAAATCAAAAGTCACTCTAAGAATTTTCCTCTCAAAGCAGCCAAGAGCACCCTCATCCATTTTTGATAATGTCCATGCCTATGCGCATGCATCCTGCGAACAGGACTGGGATTATTAAAGTCTTATATAGAATAACTTTTATTGTTCGAGAGAGGGCTAAAATAATATTTAATATATAAATCTGGTATACGAATGCGTACTTCTCAATCCACATGTTTTGTTGTATTATACAATTTTCTACTAATATTGTACTTATTTGGTAGTTGCTCCAAGATTATCTAGAGGCACGTTAGACCTTCAACAGGAGTATTTCGTCGAAAAGATAGAATTATCATGCAACAGATTCTATTTATAGAAGAAAATTTTTATTCTTATAAAAAATAATAACTAAACAACATGGAAATTTCCACTTATTTCAAGAAATGAGGCCTAAAAATATCCCAGAAGTAAAATTTCGAACAACATTTGCAGAACAGGGCTCTTTAGTCCTACACATCGTTATTACATCTTATCGTTTCTTTTCAGTTTTATTTGAATCCTCTGAAGCGTTCGACCAGATAAGGGTAACCCTTTTCAAAACAAAAAGAGGGGAAATAAAGGAAAATCAATTTTCGCAAAATCAACTCTCAGATGACCAAACCAATGAAACAACTCATCAAGGGAGTAGTAAGGCTATTGTGAGCCTGTCATTATGATTTGAGTTGAATTCCCTCTATCATGATCTTTGTCCTTCAATTATCCTCAATGCGAAATTTGATATTTGCGGTTTCATGTCAAATCTAGGACTGAGGGCGGCAGCTACGGTCAAAACAGTGTACAGCAGAACCAAACGAACGAAAACGGAAACACAAATTGTACAAAAACAAGAAAAGGAAATCAAATGCGCAATGCAAGGCAAACATGATTTTGTTGGATTAAATAATTGGCGCACTGTTGGTAAGACCATTTATTTCTTACTGTCGAATTCGAATTAGACGACTCTCATACTATCGATTTAGAATCCAATTCAATTTATGTACTTTTTTTGTATCCTTTATTTTGACCAATTTCTTTGTCGTTTGCAACATTTCGTGATTTCGTGATCCAGTCGGTGGTTTGAGTTACAATTATTAACTAGCTATGCGAGTACTACAATGAAGGGATTTTGTAGTATGTAGTTCCATTGGATTCACGTAAGCACTGATTATATAGACCAGGGAACTAGTAGAAGAGTCATTGGTTGGGTAGGTTTCTTTTTTGTACAGAAAAAGAAAATAGTCATTTGAAAGTGATTTCCTTTAATGACCCTTCTGGCTGTCTAGGTACACAATTGGGATTCAATTAATTTTAAATTACATGACGTGATGCGGTTGAAGGAATACGAACAGAGTACCTATACAAAACTAGAAGAACGATTTCTGTTTATTGTTGGTTTTGAGGACAAGGACACAATTTGTAGTGCTGCAGTCCATAGAATACTGAATGATTAAGGCGCAACTTTGTAGCAGTCAGAATAGTATATTCGCATGCTAAATTTAAAAAGTTATTATCCAAAGAAAAAAGTTGGGTATGTTAGCCGCCTGAAAGACCAGAACCTATTGAACGCATCTTACTTGGCTTACAGTGTGTTTGGCCCCCAACTAACAATTCTTTCTAAGCGCGACATTAAAAGTCAAGAGAACTTTCTGTTAAGTAAATATCTCGTCGATGGTGTCAAGCAATCAGGGATTTAGTTTTTAACCTGATAAAAACGATTGCTTTTTTATATACATAATTCACGGTATCTTCCTCCTTTGCTAAGGACTGGGTACACGGTACGAGCTTTGCTCGTGGAGTTTGCAAGCACTCCCTGTCGTCGCATTATCTGTTTCCTGTTTCTTTGCATGCACACATCGCAGTTTTCATCAAACGATACGTTTCGATGTGGTATTTGGGTAAAACGAAGCACAACAAGATCCAGGCTTTTCTAATGGATTACTGGCATGTGATCACTGCTGCAAAGACTTCGAAATTTGTTGCTAGCAGCATATGTGTACGTATATCGGGCAAAAGAAGGCGGTCTAAGTAGTTCACTGAAGGCAGGTCTATAATTTCATCATTTCAATGACACATTAGTGGCCACGTAATGTACTATAAAAGGTGTTTTTTTAGCTGCATGAGAAGTTTCAATGGTGGTTGTCTATGGTTTGACAGCTGTCAATGTCAAACTGTGTTGACATTTCTGTTCAGTAAGGTTTGACAATTCATCATGAATCGTTTAACGCCATAACAACTTTTCCAAATTGTGGAAATTTACTTTGAAAAAAATAAATCTGTTCATAGAGCACTTCGCCAATTTTACGGTCAACATAATCGGCCTAGTGAGCAAGCAATTCGTGCAGTTATTGATCGTTTTCGCACTAATTTTACTCTTCTCGATTCAAAAACAATCAACAAGACAAAGAAATGTGCGTACCGAAGAGAATATTGCTGCTGTAGCGCGAAGTGTTGAAGAAGACGTCGATTTTTCGCCGTTGTCAACTTGTTGGCCTTTGTCCTTCAACAAAAATTAATCAGCTAAATATCGACGACATTTGGTTCAAACAAGACGGCGCAGCTTACCATACGCGCGCTTAACCATCAATTTATTGCAAAATCAATTTGGTGTCAACTTTATTTCGAGAAGTGGTCCTGTTAACTGGCCCCTTCGTTCGTGCGACTTAACGCCTCTCGATTACTTTTTATGGGGCTATGTTAAGTCATTAGTTTATGCTGACAAACCAGCAACTCTTGAAGCATTGAAAGCCAATATTCAAGCCACCACTGACGCCATACGTCCAGATTTATTGGAAAAAGTAGTGAAAAATTGGACTGATAGAATGGACCATGTAAGTCGTAGCCGCGGCGGACATATGCCGGAAATCATATTTATAATAAATTAAATTAAATTATCTACCAGATTATAATATTAAAAAATTCATTCCAACAATATTTCTGTCTTGTATTTAGCAGATAAGGCAAGCCGCCCGATTTCAGTGTGCAACAAAATGTATAGTCCACGAGAACCCCGAAAATATTTAGGGGAACCTTCTTTGCTAGTACGTGGAAGTCTTATAGTTATAAACCGAAGAACAACCGACTATACGATGAGGCAAGTCATGAATTTTTACAGAGACGAAAGTATATTATAAAAGAAAGGTATAACAGGCGGCATCGCATAAAAAACGCCGAACCAAAATAAAATAAGGCTAGAACAAAGATTGATACGACCAAGCAAACAAGTGAGGATATCGGTCTCAAATGTTGGCAGACCTACTAACGAGTATGCTACAAATTGTCGGCATATGTGGCATCGAACATTTAAATTTTACTGGCAAGATGTATTTGAATCCACAAGTGCAGACAAGTGCAAAATTTAAGTTGGTGATGAATACAAGATTTTACTTATAAAGAAAACTAGACTCTAGATCATAGATACAAGATTTTGTTAGGTCAAATTCATTTGATCTCTTTTTAAAATCTTAATTCACTTCAAAATCTATTTAAAGACGCAGTCAGTCAATATTTATTGTTCCACCTCAAAAATGTTTAAAACAACAAAAATTACGTGAAAAAATTACACGAATGTTACCCTTTATAAACGACGTAAACAAACCGCAAAACCGGATAAGCTCAGATAAATGAATGACATATAGTACATGTCGGATGACACATAAGATTGTGATTTTTCTTTGGTTGTGTGCCACTTTAAGGGTAAAAAAAAGAAACCAATTCCTCCCTTTAATTTAAAGCTGAAGAAAGGATCTTAATCTATTTCTACATTACCAATCAAAGCATATGCATCTAATAACGTACATTGTCACCTACCTGAAAAGATACAACAAGAAAAACAAAGAGAAAATTAATAAAAATAAATCAAAAAAGGAAACGAAAGATGAAATAAAGATTAAAAGAAGGACTTAAACTTAAATTGTAATAAATTTCGAAAAGGACTTATGTCACCCGCATAGTACGACGATGACCAACCAAATCCGGCAGAAAAGTTAACAATGCCAAAGCCACCACGAAGCAATAGTGATTCTGTGGATAACACCAATCCAGCACCATTGGAATTGCTCGCATTCGTTTTCCAAAACAGCGACGACTGGGCAAAGGACAAAAGACTACTCTGACAGACATTTTCACCATTATAGAGCTTCCCCTTTTTTTTTTGGCGAGGACACTGCACCCTAGTCCTCGGCTGGTTACATCATTAATATGTATCATTACCAGCATAATCTTTACTTCACCCTCTCACTACTACTACTAATGAAACCAGGATTGTACAAAAACTAATGTCCTGGTGACATAGCCATGGCAATTTCATACCACTGCCACCTTTAGACCGAATAGTGCACTTTCATACCAGTGATACTTATACTTGTACATAGCAGCAGCACTTTTATAGAAGTAGCACCTCCACGGAAAGCTGCTTCATCACTATCACCATCACCACGACAACCACACCAGAGTCATCAGTAGCAAGCAGTAGCAGGATATTCGAAAAAGCAAAAACTGATTATATTAGTGGTAAGCATAATTTTCCTCTGCCGTTTTAATTGAGTCTAAGTTAGTTTTTCTTGCTCAAAATCACGGCACAGCAACTGCAATTCGAGAGGAAGTAGTTTGAGTAGGGGTATCAACAAGGAGCATCAACTATGAACATGAATTAAAACTTAAAAGTGTGGTGGGAGTTGAAGAAGAAACAGTTGCAACGGCTGTAATTCCAACACGAATTAAGAGTCAGCCTATCTGTTCCACAGGAATAAGGAAACATCGATGTGCTCGTTTTTTTACTTTTTTTTTTTTTTTTTTTTTTGCAGAATTGTAGACACTAACGGAGGATATAAATCATTTTAGCTAACAAAGCTTGTCTACTCAGCGAATGGAGAGAAGGTTTTCAGTGTACTTGTGCTTGGACACATTTTTACAAAACAAAAACAAAAAAAATTGTCTTCCACCAAAGGCCTGATAAAAAAGTACGCTTGTTTGTCGCATAGATTATGAGATATGTTAAGATAAGACATGCAGAAAGGCATGTTTATTCACATTTTGGTGATAACAAATAAGTATAAGTATAATATAGTATGCTAAATGCGTGAGTACATAGCCTTACAAGCAACTTGATAATAAAAATAAATATTATATATGGCTTTAGAGTACTTTTTTCTTTTCCATTATAAACCTCATACATTCAAGACCAAAGTTCATCGGCGCCTAATTTGTGTTTTACTTTTCACATGGCGCCTGATTAAGAGAAATCTTTGATCTGTACAGCTTTTCAAAGAAAAGGTTTTCTGAATGAAACTTAACTGACAATTTTCAACACCATTTACGACAAGTGTGGCAAACTGGATCACAAAAAATTAATGGGGGATGCAACCGATGATACGAAATGTTAAAAAAACATTTTCGTTCGTCAAAATATGCTGACGTGTAAAAAAGCTCCAAATACGAAACACCATCTTTTTCAAAGGCTTAAGTTGACGTCAGCAAGCAGCTAAATGAGGACTACAAGATTTCAGAATAATGCGATCAAATATCTGCTGCATCTATTATCATGAAGAACATAACTTGTTCCGCTTTGAATTTATTTTTCATTACTTGTGGGAAGGGAGTTTCCTTTCGTATTTGTCTGGTTTTGAAAGCTCTGTGTAATGCCGAATTTTTATCTGATAAATACTTCTCTTTTGAGAATCGGTTGGTAGCGTAAAATCGTCCTTGCTCAGTAATCGTCACAAAAATCTTTTGTGTGACAAGTGGCTACACCAAAATAAAGTAGGCTAGCACGATAGCCTCTTTATTATACCTATTCTAACAATAGTCCGCATTTCATATTCCCATTTCTGTTCCTGCAGCGCAGCTCAAGAACAATTCCCATCCCCTGTACTGCTTAAACTCTTTGTCATAGTTCTTCTATGAATTAGTAGGTACTCGATAATTATCTCTAAAGCTTGCTCATTGTACTATGAAATATATTTCATCTCAACCCAATTTGATATCGTTAAAATAGAAAAAAAATCGACTCCTCAGTCTGCATAGCTCTTAAATTTAAATTTCACTCTTTTCACAATTCTTTGCCGCATAGCCTACTTATCATATCTCCGTATGTAGATGCGATAATTTCGACTAAGTATAGCCTGCAAAAGAACGACCATAAAAAGCATGCCAACCCATGATTTATTCATTTGTCATCACTATATTTTCTCTAAAATATGTTTCCCAAGACCTACATAAGTAAGCATACATATGTGTACAGCACCATTCCCATATGAGTTAAAAGAGTAGAAAATAAAAAGGCCATTATCCTCTGCTGGTATGAAAATCCTCTTCAATTTCCATTCTCCAAGACAAAACGTATATTTTTACCCTTCATCAATTTTTCGACACTTGACAAATTCCCTGGACACCTTTAAAATTGCATTCTTTTCATTCCTAATACACTAACCAATCGATGTCAGGGCAGACTTCAAGCTTCTTTTTTTTTCACTTGCTTATTCGTTGTTTCTGGTACAAGTACGAGTATATGTCATTTTATATCTACTACTTGTATCTTCAGCTTCTTATGCCCCTGGTTACCATCTTAACTTGGCCCTGTGTCCATCTTCAGAACAAGTATACTCGAACTTGTATTCGTACCGTTCCATTGCATTGCACTGTTGTTCGGGGTACTTAAATTCCCATCACTCTAATACAAGAACAAAAAAGAAAATAATAATAAAAAGACGGTGATATTGCCGTAGTTCGAATAAACGGAAAACGAAGGTACACGAAACCATATAGGGGTACACTCGTACCAAGGGTGTGGAAGTGAAAATTCTATTGAACAACCATTCCTTTAGGCGATAAGATAGAACGGGGCGGTACACTACCACCGGAAACTCACCTTTAAAACATCTGTAGAGGAATATGTGATAAGCAGCTCCATGAGGTGTGTATATGTTTCAAGGATATCATTGGAAGGATGCCTTTGCTATGGTATGCCATAAAATACCTCTGTGATATTTCCTTATCGAAAGTCCAAAGCAAAAGATCTATCTCCTCTCAACTTATTCTTTACCATGCACATATGAGTATTTCCCTAGCGTTGTCGTTTGCTTAGATTCTGTATTAGGATTTAAACTTCTAGTACTGCTTCTTAAAATTTTAGATAGTACTATTCGCAAACTCTAATTTTATTTACCCAAACCAATTACCTGAGTCAATTTGTATTTGTCCAAACCCTTTCGAGACATACACAATGTGGCAAATAATATCCCGGACTGGCTCTAAAAAAACATAATTAAAATATGATTTCTGTCGATTTCGAAATGTCGTCAAAAACTTCCTTTCAACTTCAATTTTAGTTTCGGAAACAAAGAGAAATTGCACGGTGTCAAATCAGGTGAATAAGACGGATGATTTAACACACACACTTGATTTCGAGCCAAAAATATACGAACAATGAGTGCAGTGTGACTCGGTGCATTATTTTGCGTTTGACATTCTCCAGCATCTCTCTACCGCCCAAAAATCATTTATCCCACTAGAAAATAACTCCTCTACTCAAACAATTATCACGGTACACTTGTTACATATATCGCAATGTGTCTGATGCATTTTTTACCAAGTTTTGCGTGGAATTTGATAGCCGCTCTTTGTTCCATGTTAAAATGTTAACATCAAATGAAAAGGTGTTCTCGTAAAATAATTTTTTTAATTGTTGAATGTCAATCCAATGTCATGACATTTTGACAGATAGGAGAGAAAGAGAAAGCTTTAAAACGCATGTTCGGACAAATAGATGGCACTGATTGCTGAGATATGAATTGTTTCCGGGGTGTGATTTGCCACACTGTGTATGTAGGTTCTGGAACCACGCGACTCATATCGATTAAACAATTACCCTATACTACAAAATTGCTTTTATTCAAAAACATTTTACCTTCAAGTTGCGTTTACAGATGAAACTACTCCTAAGGCTTCTACAAATGATCACTGCCTATTTCTTCGAAAATACGGACGACATTGGTCCGGACAATATGGGGTTTCAGCAGGATGGCGCTACTTACCAGAACTGAATTTAACAACATTCTATCCTGAAATGAACCAGTAAATTCACCGCCGAAATGACGCCATTCGATGCCACTCGACAACTTCTTGTAGGGCTTTCTAGTGTGGTTATAAAACTGTACAGATCTTGTAAGCTTGTACTCTGCGCGTTTTTGATGAGACAAAGCTCTAAATACTCCAAGGAGTGGTCCAAAATTTAACCGATAAAATATGATTCGAGATAACCATATCACATGTCTGAAGTCATGTTTAAAACAACATGTCATGAATAATTCTTAATAGTGAATATACCTACACTTTAAAATTAAAATTTCTAAAGAGGACCGTGTTAGATCTATGTAGCAAGAGGATCTTTAGTAAAATCAATGACACTGATCTTGTCGTGTAGCGCACCACGAATTGATTCTTAATTGCAAGATTCTGTGGTGTCAAGTTTGAAGTATTGCTATATGAAAAATACGCTTGCTTTGCTTAGTCGATGACTGCATTAGAAATGGTTTCTGGTTCTCTGGTAAACCACAAGAAAACCTGTGAAATAACACAAATTCGTGAACTCCTTGTTTAATGGATGAGAGGTCGAACGGCTCTCACTCTCCTCAATTGACCTAAGCCTAAGGTAACCTGAAGTACCAGGCTGTGCCACCATTGTTTTGTGTTAGTTACCCCAAAAGGAAATGCGGGCTAGTCTATCATTGCAAAAGTGCAAATGAAAGTATGCTAAGACAACTCCACCGAGAACTATGGAGGAGTTGGTCGACTTCTGCAGATGTGGATAGTATATAAAAAAAAAAAAGGAATCGAGAACAGGAGGTCGTTGTTCATGCAAATAACTAAGCTTCCAGAAGGACTACATTTCTACGGGGCGAACTTTAGTTCTTCAACTTAGGCTGTTGTTTTGGAATTTGCAGACTCTTGGCCAGAGATTGCACCCAGATACTCTATAATTCTACTACACAATTCTACTACTATAAAACCTATCCCAGCGACAACACTGGAGATTGATACGAGTACGAGTATTATATAGAAACACCGGAAAGGGGAAGTGGAACGAAAATAGTTGTCCAAAGTTTTTCTTATTTTTTATCATATTATCCTTCGTGTGCCATTATAAACCGCATGGATGCGGATAATAGCTTAGTTTCCTCGCTATTTTTTCTCTTCTCATTTTTTTTTTTTTTTTTTTTTTGTCTTTGAATTTCAACAGTCTTCTTATAATATATCTCCGAATGGGGAATACCAACTATCGGATAGTGCTGTGGAGCATATATGTAGGTATTACATACATGTTTCGAATATAGTAAAAGCACACATGCCATGATATATTGTAATATGCTGAAAATTTTCCGATTACAATCATCCTATTTTGACAGATTACATTATAAAATATAAACGAGCAGAGAAAGAGCGTACACAATTTTCATAACAACACCAAAAAGGACGAACATAGAAGGGGACAACCAACGACCACCGACACGATGGTGTGTGGAGTTTGGGTAAATATGAAAATCCACGGTTGCCATGCTAGCTACCTTCTACGATGTGTCTCTACGTTCTTCGTCTGTATGATGGTGGTGCTTTTATTTTTATGACAGTCAAATTTGATATTAAAATTCATAACCTTACCAAAAGCAAACGGGATGGAGAAGAAGAAACAAAAGAGAAAACACGGCCAAAACAAATAAGTTAATTACATTTGAGCTGGATCAGAAAGGATAATCGTTGCGAAGTACAGAAGGCACCCAAACAAAGGAACAATTTTCGGCACACTCCTGTTAACAGTAGCGGTCATGATGGAAGGTCAAGAAGAAGGTTAACAAATTTGTTGGACTAAGTGGCGGATGTTTTGCATAAGTTGGCGGATAATGATTTTTTTTTGTTGTTGTTAAGGCGTAGAACCAGATTGAAGGAATAATGATGATTGGGAATGGCCTAACTAAGTTGGGTTATACCAAATATAAATGTGCCTGGACTCAATTTGTTTTTGAGACACAAATTAAAAAGACAAGTATCATCGTCAACTAGATCATTAAAAAGTTGAATTTGATCACAGAATCTGAAAATTCAAGACGTCATTAGCTTCAACCATTCAAAATCATCACTTTCCTATCAAAGGATATCATATTGGCTGCTTTTCTGTCAACAAAGTCGCTTTCTAGCCATATCTGCACCGGTCGTTGTAACCTACGAACATTCAAAACCAATCAAAACTTGTTTTTCAAATTATACCTTGCTATTAGTTTTTCTGCAACGGAATTTAGTTGTGTATGTGAATGCAACGATTTTACTGGCTTTTCCACATTGTACGGTTTTGCCGGTCTTACGCCATTAACAAAATCGCATGGTACTAACTTCCATTCATAACTCTTTCATTATTCTGTTATAATAAGGTTACGATTTTTTTTTCCATGTGCATAATCAAATGTGCAAATTTGTTAATCAACAGCTTTAAACCGAATTGGTTTACTTCATCGAAGAAAAGTTGCTCAATTCTCTTCAACGCTTGTAATGCGTTTTATTTTATTCAATTATATGGTTCACTGTTCGACTGGCTGTGCAACGTTCCCTGACTATAAATTGCAATATGTCTGTCTGCATGCTAATAACAAGGTATAAGACTCGATTAAAACTCTGACGTTTTAAACCTCTTTTGACACCTACAGTTAACTTGATCATATCACATGTAATGAGAGTTAAACGAACAGACATTACAGCCGTCTTCTGGCACCAACGTAACACTTATCTTGCTTATGAGTCTTTGTACGTAATTATCTACTGACAAATGAAATCACAGAACTGATGGGCTGGATGGACAAAAAATGTTTCAGACTTATTAAGATTACAGCTTTTGTTCATGGCAAACTCACTCGTGCGCGTCATTATTATCTTATCATCCCTAAGCCAGGTATTTAATTAATATGTTTCTGAGACTGCCTTAACCTTCAAATGGTTTTTTTTTTAAAAGGCCAATGAACCTTAAACTGTTAAAAAATTGCCAAATTATGATCTCATTGTCTTTGTGCTTGAGACCAAGATCTGCAGCACACGGTTAAGATGCGAACATATTCTGATTGAGTGCTTGTATACTAAGATTTTATATATTGAGATGTTTCGCTACATAAGGGAACTTCACCAATTGCATAGCCCGAACAAAAAAAAATAATGACAGCCTTCGCCAACCGCTGTTCTGATAGGATAAGAAGGCAAATCATTAGCAACGAAGAAATCACTATAAGTGGATCCTCATCACCCTTGACCCATTTTAAAATGAAGAGACAATAGCGAATGAAAGGCCTTATAGTTGCTTTAACGACGTAGTTCTGTTCAAAAATTAAGATGGCTAGGCCATGGACACCAATGCTCTTGTCCGAAGGATCTTCAATTCTACTTCAGTGAGGCAACTCAGCATAGGAAAACGTTATTTGTGGTAGGAAGCATCTAGCTAGGGATTGAATGGCTTGAGAAAACATGTTGGTTAAGGCCCAGGGTCGCCTCGGTCTGTTGAATGCTATCGAAAGCAAACTAAGTTTCCTTACATACGCTTTCCAACTTATAAGGTTGAACAAATGTTCGTGGAACGACAAATTAATTGTCTTATTCTAACGATTTTTTAATAGATCTCTTAGAAATTTCTCATACCCGGGAAACTTAAATAAAAGCTCCTTAAACGTCGGAGGAGTTGTGTGCAATTCTAAAATTCGACGAGGGCCTCATACAGCAAAATAATGTGATGTTACTGAAGCTTTCAACGAGACCTTCCTAAAAACTTGGCACAATGTCTCAAGCATGAACAAAAAAGGACACTTGTTTCAACTTCAGTTATGTACCAAAGTCTCCGATTTGACAACAGGTGTTACAAACTTAAAGCACCAAAGGAATTTAAAGGGATAATGCCGCAGTCATTGCTAGAAATGCAGACAACAATATTCTATAACTACGACGATGAGCAGAATCGTACCGAAACGTTGATTGAAAAATTTAGCTTAGAGGATGACCCACAACTTTCGACTCTATATTCGGCGACTTAATTCTTGAAGTAATTGGAAAGGAGCAAACAACAAAGCAAACCTCAAGGTGTACGAGGTACGAGGCACGAGTACGAGATGCGCAATAAGGAAGGTCACATACAGGTGTCCATTAGTTCTTACAAGATGGTAGCACATCAAACTAAACGCAACCGATCTCATCAGGAAATGACTACCTCCATACGCTTAATTTGGAACAGTGGCTCAACTTTACGGGTATGTCACGTTAAGTAATTTCGAAAAATTTTACACCTAAAACCCGGTCGCTCAAAAGGTCGGCTCCACATAAACCAAAAAATTCACGAAAATAGGAAAAGATGGATCACAGAAACTGATTCATTCAAGTCTTAGAAGCTGTTCTCTTGTAACCGATTCATATGCGAAAACCTGTAGATGAGTCTTCGTTTCGTTCTATAAAGGCAAAGGCGACACGAAAATCTGTAACTGTTATCAAGTCCGTGTCGGTTACAAAGGCAATTTGTCAATTTAGTTTCAATTGAGGGTTGTCGACTGAAAATGCGACTTAAGTTGAGAGATACATAGTTATACGCTAACATTGTGACGCCACACAATAACACGCTCTAAGGATACTAATGTTACAATCTTGAACGGAACTTTATGTTTTTCAAGCGACTGTTCCCCTAAATTAAGGAAAATACAACGCAAAACGATGTGTGCATTCTGTACTTAAAGTCATAAAATGAACTCTACTAGTAAAACAAAAGAAAACTGCGTTGTTCTTAAAATTCTCTCAGGTGGGAATCATATGACCCACTTAGCAAACAACTTCAAACAGCCTTTTAATTATGTCTCTTTTCGTTCTGTATACAGCGAGTGACACCATAAATTTTCTTTGGAAAAAATCTACTTCACATTTTTTTTTTTAAAACATTCTTAGATACTTTTTTGCCACATCTTCAAACACCCACATCAAGGTTAATTTATAGAAAACAATTTTCCAACCTTATCCTATTTCTCACGCCTTACATCAAACGAAACGACAAATGACACATCCACGGGAAAAGAATA